>OU015588.1:10017500-11481875 GCA_907165245.1 Habrosyne pyritoides | reverse complement strand
TGAAGTTCCTTTCTTTATTTTCTTTACTGTAATTTTAACATCGCCACTTTTATCCTTATCGTTGTCATTGATTGCAGCTGTTTCGCTCGGTACCTTTACTTCAGCTTCAATTGGCTCCTCCGCTTTTATTTCTGGCTTGGGTGAATTTAACTTTTCTCTTACAACTTTGTTTAAGCCATCTTCGAGTTTATTGATGGCATCCCTAATTCTATCGATCACCTCCTCGTGTTTAACGTCATCTTCCTTGTCAAACTTCTCTAGCTTTACTTCCTCTTCTAGAACCTATATTTTATAGAACATATTTAAAGTTACTCGCTTGTGAATATCTTAAAGAAATATGGCTGTGAAATTACGGAAATAAGACGTAATGTTTGAATAATTTTGTTTGCTTTATTAAAGAAATATGAATTCAAACATAACATAACAACTACTTGGCTTACATCAAAGTGTTGCCTAGCAACCGATGCTATGCTACACTCTGTAGCTAAAACTAACAAACAAAAACATTTGTACGCCATTATTCAAATATTGATAATGATTAAAGGCATGTAATATTGGTAAAAATTCTAAAACCAAACAATAATAAAATAAATTTACGTTAGTAATGAACCTACAAATCAGGCATAACTCAGCAAGAAAAAAATAACCTTTATAGATACCAAGACGTAATGAGATAGACACACTTTGAAAACAACCCAAAACTCATCCACCAAATAAAAGTAGGTACTAAATAAATTTTAAATGCAACCTGCTAATAACTATTTTGGAGGGAAGTTATTGATGTATTGATTTATCAAAATTATTTCTAGAAAGGCTTAAAAGTTTAAGAATAAAAAATAGGAAGTAATATTTGCATTTCAACCTTAATTTATAAAACAAAATAAATCTAAAGTAAAAATATACCAAACATTGTGTGTGAAACAGTTTTCGTGCAGATAAACCTCTCAGCAAAGTTGTATTCAATTAAATTGATTAAAATATACAACAAAATAAAGAACTTACAGGATCCTCATCAGCTCTACAATCATAGGATTCAGATGAATCAGCATAATTAGAAATAACTTCATCATTTTCAGTATCAATTTCAATATTTACTTCTTCCTTTTCATCTTGCTGCATATTTTCTTCTGTATATATTTTTTCCTCCTTTACACTAGGTAACTCTATTTCAACAAAATCTCTTTTGTCAATTGATCCAATTATAGAAGCTACTGCATCTAGAATTGGAATTTTTATATCATGAATAACTGTGACTAAGAATACACACAATTTGGTATTCTATAAATCAGGTTGCATTATTATTTGGGACCATAAAATTCCATGTTAGTAACAATCTGACTTACATACCATGATCATACTTATGCTGTATATATTTCTTAATTGATAATGAGTCTTTACTTTCAAAAATAAACTCACCAGGTATTTCAACTTTTATCTCCTTCTTAGTAATAGTATCTTTCAACTCCTTTTTAACCTGAGGTTTCCTCACTAGCGGTTTACCATCTTTAGGTTTCAGCATTTTTGGCCGTTTTTGGCCAATATTGAATATCTCTTTAATGTTTAACTTGCGTTTCATCTCACGACGTTCGCTTTTAGAACCTAGATAGTCACGAGCGGGGTCGAATAGATGAGTGTGGTAAGCAGGAGTCAATGGAATATTTGTTGGTGAAGGTGCATTACTGGGTCCTGCGCCATATACAGGTGAGGGAGTTGAATATGTGGGCGATTTGGACGATGTGTCTATAGTGAGGGACTCGTTAAATTTCTCCTTAAGTTTGCTCAACCTCGATACATTGCAGGTCCAGTGAAAACCGTCGTCAAAGATGATTTCGAAGCTCCCTGTTAATAAATAATGATTTATGTAATATCTATAGTTAGTAGACTACCAAACTAGCTACCACATTTTACTAATGTTTATTTTAAAATATGCCATTTATTTAGCTTAGGTCATAACTCAGAGGTAATGAAAGTCTGTTCGGAAGTCAGCCTTCATCAAAGAAAAACCAGCAAGAAAGTTATCGCGCTTACATCTGTTATCTGCACTGAGACATATGGAACTCCTTCCATACGTCGTCCGCATAAAAAACGGTTCTCTTGAAAAACGTACCATTTTCCAGCTTCTTGTTGATCGTCGCCACAAACCTTCGATTATCCCTCCACCGAGCGAGGCACCTTTCACCGACATTGAAATCCAACTTTGACTTTATATCTTCAAATTTAGCCTCTTGTATTTCTTCTTTTACAGGAAGAGGTTCAATCGTAATTTCTTCTGGTAATTCTATTTTTGCAGGACCACTGCCGATAGGCCTCAGCCTTGGGCTGCTTACGTTTATCCATTCGTCATGTCTATAATGGTATGGAAATTTTAATTACAATTAGCATTACAACTTCCTATAAAAGGTATTTTTACGAAAATCACAGATTTTGTGGCATTTTGAAAGGAAACAGAAAGGGAAGACAGAGAAATAAGGTAGCAAAAATATAATACCCCTTAAACAACTGATCATGTCTTAGTTTATTACGCAATGATTTCCGAACTTGAAATGGCTCAGACATTGAATAATTTATTTAATTTGTTATTATTTCTCCACCACAATAGAAACCACTGACAGAACTTTATTTTTATTTATTATGTAATGGCAACCAGCCAGTCAATTCAACTGACAGATAATTATGAAGTAGACACCAAACTTTTTACAAATATTTTTGTATTAATACTGAAATAATGAATATAAATTTAGGGTTCCAAACGCAATACATAAATATTTAATACTACCTGTCCCCCGCGGTTTCACCCGCGTTCCCGAGGAATGTAACATTTTCCCGGCACAAAAAATATCCATGTTACTTCTAAAACCTCCAAGAGTATGTGTACAAAGTTTCATGATGATCGGTTAAATAGTTTTCACGTGAAAGCGTAACAAACAAACTTACATTCACATGTATAATATTAGTCGGGATTGAATAGCTAATTCATTTCAAAAGTAGTTTTACCTTTTCCAAAACATCAAAAAGAAACCAGTGTGATGAAATAAGAATTTAATATTTAGCACGTAGCTACTAATGAATGCCTTAAAAAACTGTTTTGAATAATTTATTTGATAATATTTGATATCTTTCGTAACATACATTATACCTACGTAGCATTCTACTTACCTTTTCAAATCAGTCTCATAATGCACCAATACTTCCATCTCATCATAATCAACCTCTGTAATTTCTGCAGGATACCACATTTCACAGAAATCTTTTGCTTCTACTTTGGAACCCACTGATAGGGCCATACTATTGTTCCCTGAAAAAAAAAGTTTGTGTGAAAAAGTTTTTTAATGAAAAGAATGTAATTTTTACAATTTTATTTGTCTCTATATACATATTGAATGTCTAATGCTTATAAGCCAACAAATGAGAGATAAAATTTCAGATTTGTCAGTCCAAACCAAAGATGATGAAATTTTTAACCGACTTCAAAAAAGGAGGAGGTTCTCCATTTGTCTGTATTTTTTTCAATATTCTTATTCAGTCCTGAAATATGGTTCCTGAAGGGTCATGACCACTATAAGACTAATGATAATCATAACGAGACATTTGAACAAATCAACAAGATTTGTTACCTTTACCTCCTTCAGCACTTAATGTCGGCTTTGCAATAGGTTTCACACCTTTATTAGCGATATTAGCTTCTGATTCACATAATATCATGTCCATTACACTTGTAGCCACTGCAAGTGGCTGCTCCTGCCCACCAATGACAGCATCAACATCATCATTACTCTTTTCATCTACATATTCTGCTAAAACAACTTTCTCCTCTATCTCTTTATCCTGATCCTCAATAAATCTTTTTATTGCATCTACATTTTCACCTTCTGATTCTTTACTATCTGATGAACTATATTTGTTATCTTCCTCCGTATTCTCTACAGATGTATCTACATCCATTTTTGTTATTTCTCTTTCAGATATGTTCCATGAAAATATTGAAGGTATTGCATCTAAAATACAAATATTTTATGATATGGGTGTTGTACATTTATTTGTAATACATGCATGTTTAAATAAATGTATATTGTATTGTATACTACTGAACTAGCATTCAAAGAGTTCCAGTCCCATTTTCATATGTGTAGAATAGATTGTTTTTGTCAACATTTCAAGTCATAAATACAAATAGTAGAAGAGCTCAGGAAAATTGATGACAATATTCTGTGTTAACAATGAGAAATGGCAATCAATAACATTAATAAACTGAGTTAAATATAAATATTGAACATTACATGTTTTTAATGAAATATTTAGACCACCAGGACCAACCCATATACTGCTATGGCCAGCCAGTTGGCGTGTTGGTACAATACCAACCTATCACTGGTACAATATGTCAGTTGACATATTCCAACATTTGCTTAGTTTGGGATCAAATAACTGTGTGTATAAGAATGACCCAGGTTATTATTATTATTAAGTCTAAGTCACATTCATAAAAATAGTAAAGTAGATAACAGAAATTAAGGAAATGAATGTCTTTCAAGCTTCACCTGATCTTCATTACTACATTAAGTATTTTTAAACAATCCAAGGCTCTTTATATGGTTTAACTAAATAGCAATAGCAAAAATGCCAATAGCACTATAACAACATCTCATACAACTTCTACATATAATATATGATAAAGTATGTGCTACATGCCTATGATAAATAAAATAGAAAATTAATAAGTAACATACAAGGTGTAAATAAACCCATCAAGCAATTTAGTGATTCTCACAAAGTACCTGACTTCAATACGTATTTAGAGTCCTTATATGTCTGAAAATCACTTTTACAAAAGTGTCTCGAGCACACATATGTAGCTGAATCTGTATTAATGTTTTTATTATGTGTAATGGACATCCATGTATCATGTAATGTTATGTCTTTTGGAAACTTGTGATAGGTTACGCCATTGTCTTCTTCTCTCGTTGAACATGAGTTACAGTTTTCTATACAACATTTTTTTACAGCCATCCTAATATTTAAATTTTATGTCAACAAAGAAAATATTTGTAGCTTAATTTTGAATCATTGTAAGCATAATTTATACTCAGAACAGTATATCAACTTTGCATGCCAAGCAATAGATAAACTGTAAAACCAATTTGATTAAATAAATGGAATTAGGTACATGATATCAAAATTAGGCCATCAAAGTGTACCTTGCAGAAGAATTCTCATAAAAATGTTTAAAATCCATATTTTTCAAGTTACATATAACCTATATGAATGTTGCAAAATTACATGATTAAAATTTACAGAAGAAGAAACATAATATATAGTGTAATTGTCATACCTAATGAGCATATTGAAATACCTTTTGAACAAAAAAAATTACCATTTCTAATTAATTACCAATTTAATAATTAATTGCATCAAAAATACTTTACTGAATTTGTATGCTTGAAGATCAAGCAAGTGATAAAATATTAACCAGAATTATAGTTGATTTAATCTTGTAGTTTCATGTGGCATTGCCTCACAACATATACTACTAGAGTAGTGTGATTTATACCTACTAAACTTGTGTTTGCATCAAAATTGTTTTATGCAACACATTAATGTGGGCAACAAACAAATATGCTATCACAGAAATCCTTGTTAGCTTATATAATAATAAGTTTTCTATTGAAAATATATCCATTTAAATAAGTATTTAATCCGTTGCCTGTGGTAAAATTACGATTTTATGAATGTAAACCAAACTGATACAACCAAACATCCATTACATGGTAGGTAATAAAACACAATAAAAATGAAAAATCACAATGCTAACCTGTATATCAACTTCAAAACACCTCGTTACACATTATATAAACAAGGAAATATAATAAAAAAACAATAAATACGAACTCAAGAAATGAAATTATTGCTCAACAAAATTTACTTAGTTAGATTTTGACGTTTGAAGGGTATGCATTCCGATTCACATTATTTAACGCTAAAATCGATTTTATCACGTTCAGTTAGGGTTGAGCACTAAATGTCATGAATTGTATCACAGATGTACGTTATCATTCTTCTTACTTTAATTTAGGTATGATAACCAAATCCTTTTGTTAGGATAAATTAATATTTAAATCACAAAAATTATCAGTAAAACTCAGTATAATTTGGCTGGAGTGATGATGAATTCATCCACAGTAATCATTATATTCTCGTCTGGCAACCCTGTACTATGCGTAAAGAACAGCGTCCATTATGGACAAAGGCCTAAACGATGCGGCGAGCATTTTTAACCGGGCTGTATAGGCTGATTTTTACCTACAGTCGTAACCGTGACAAGTGAATGTATTGTAGTGTTGTCAATATGCCAGCTGAGCGATTTGGGTCTAGCTTCGTCCGACTGGGGCTCCGGTCGACGCAGATACATTCTTTTATTTATTTATTTATTGATAAGGCAAACCAACGACATATTTACAATTAAATATTAGTGACACAATATTTCATAATTTGAGTGTCTTCAAGGCTAGAGTGAATAGGCTCTTAATAAACTAGTGCGCCTCAACATCTAAGATTGCATCACTGCTTACCATCAGGTGGGATCGCAGTCAAGAACTAGTTTATACTATTTTAAAAAAAAAATGAGTACAGTGTAAATACGTCACTTACAGGTATGCACACCATTTACAGTAAACTACATATCAAGATATCAAGAATACAAAAAAAAATTGACAAAATCAACATGAATAATCAAAATTAGAGAATATTAACAAAAAATAAAAATTAACAATAACTACAAATTAAATAAAAATAATAATATAACAATTCAAAAGTACTAAAAAGATAAATCAAAACATTATTAAAAATCAATCAATATTATTTAACAATTTAAAATTAAAATTCAAAAGCAGCCAATTACAAATTTAGCTTTAAGATTTTAGATTTAAATTGCGACAAACTGTTACAAAATATGTCGATATCGCTGTTGCTTGAGGAAACCCTATTATACAGAGACATCATTCTGTTTAGTGGTGCATGCTGACCTAGATTTGTTCGACTAGATTTCGTTGCAAATGTTCTGATGGTACGAGCCCGACGGTGCCGATGTCGAGGAACGTCTACAGTGACTTTCAGGAGGAGGTCAGGAGTGGATGATATGCCATTTACAATGTTATATGAAAACATTTACTAGCGTTTAAAAGCATCCCACACCAATTCTGCACCGAGTTGAGTGTAGTAGGGTAATGTCTTCCTGGGAGTTTATATCTCGATAGATTTTTAGATCATCGGCAAACCACGTACAGTGGCTGTGTTTTATACAGTCATGATCATCATCAGCCTATCTCCGTCCACTACTGGACATAGGCCTCACCTATGGCAAGCCACTGAGCTCGATCTTCAGCTCTTTGTTTCCAACCGCTGCCAGCCAGCTTGCGTATATCATCGCTCCATCTAGCTGGAGGGCGCCCTACACTACGTTTACCGAGTATACAGTGCACTATGTCATTGATAAATATAGTGAAAAGAATAGGCTGTATAAGATCCCTGGGGTACACCAGAAGTGGCTGTGTATTCGGCAGATCGATGCCCATTCACCACAACTCTTTGTGTTCGTTCGCTTAAGTACGACCTAAACCATTTTAAAAGGGGCCCGTGTGTACCATAGAGATTTTGTCCACATACGGTACCAGATTGGTGACGGTAGATTTGTTACTGCAGAAACCATGTTGCTGGATAGCGAGTTACGATTTTACGTGTGAGGTTAATATAGGACAAATCAATGACTGAAACAGTTTAAAAAATACCGATAATATTGATATGGGGCGATAGTTTTTAGCGTCAGCGCAGTCACGCTTTTTAAATATCGGGACCACGTTTGCTTTTTTCCATTCAGTTGGAAATGTACATGTTTCAAGAGACTTGTTGAAAATTAGAGTCGGGGGAGAGCAAAATTTTTGGCACATTTTTTTATAGGTAGGGGTGGCAACTCGTCCGGCCCTGCATCTTTTGAGGCATCGAGTCTCTTTAAAGTTTTAAGAACTTCTCTCTCAGTGAGAACGATTCTGCTGAATGTTTATTGGAGGAATTTAAGTCTCACTTCCTTCCAATCAATTTTTCTTAATTTATAGTTAATTAGTTTGTAGTCGGCTGCCCGAAAGTTAAATTACAGTGTTTTCTTGGATTTTAATGTTGCTTGCATATTGATCATTAAATTGATTTCTAATGGGGGGGGTGGTGGCAGTCTTCTTTACATATTGGTGAGATAGACTTTTTGACTGTAGCCTCAAACATATTTAAGAAAACTAGATCTAAGATTCTATTGTTACTATTTTTAAGTATTCTTAATGTATAGCTGACGAACTTTTGCGTTGCGGTTAAAGATGCGAAAAATGACTCACTAAAAAGTAAAGAGAGATATAGCTCTTTTGATCAAAAGAGCCATATCAGTCTTTTAGCTCATTTATATCCTTAGTCTCTTTAGCTCATCAACAGAACTAGTATTGAATTAGCTCCTTCATTTCATTCAACTCGTTTACGGCTCTTTAACTCTTTTGAATAGATTAAAGTCTGAACTACGCGATCACTAAGTGAAAAGTATGTTATGCAAGAGCATGTACATTTGATTGGGGATCCCAAAGTGTGATATAAAGTATATTTATTTATAAAAAAAGATAAATATTGTTAGTTGCGATAGTAGATATGGATCGCAATTTATTATATGAATAAAATATAAAAGTTATTAATTTGAAAAATAATACGCTTTCAAAATAGCTCCAATTGCTTCTAAACAACTAACACAAATGTGGGTGTCTGTTTACCTTGACACAAACAAAACAATGTTATTCGCCACAAGAGTCAATGCGCCAAGGTATCTTCTACTTTACACGTGTACACGCTTAGTGAACTAGTGTGCGTACGTAATAATACTTTTTCTGTTCGGCGGTGATCGGGGAAGATGGGGCACAGTCGGACGTTGCGTCAGCTGCACCGACATGTAATGAGTCAAAGAGCCAATTGAGACGTTGAACTAACTGAACGAATGTGAGCCAGGTTGAAATAAAAGAGCTAGTTCATTAATATCTCTCATTCAGGAGCTACCCAACTGTAGTTGCGGTTAGGACGAACCCATCCCGCCTGGTGGACGTTTAGCTTAATAGTTAAATACTTAAAACGTCTCTCTCATTATTATCTTTGATATTTCTGGCTTGATCAAAAATGATAGATAATTATAATGTTTCCCTGTAATTCAGAAGTTTTGTCGTGTGTCTTTATGACACACCCTTATTTTTTCTATTTTACATGGCCGATAGTGACTTGTCAAAAATTCGAATGCTAAGAATTGATTCTCAATCGACTTTGAAAAGTTAGAGTCGCCTTTCAATAATCGATTGTTTCTAGTGAAAATTGTTGGAATCGACTTGGCCATCCCTACTGGCTAGTCTGTATGTCTGTGTTCTTCTGTCTAACTGACTATTGAGCTTACTTTCCTACGTTATTTGCGAATACTTGTGTGACGCAGCGAACAAATCCAAGAGAAAGCCAACATTAGTACTGCTTACAAATAAATAATGGATTTAGCAAAATCTCTATTCAGTTCGCGCGACCACGTCGGCTATGTGGGTCGCGAAGATCATGAACGTAAAATCAGTGCTGCTTTAGCAGATGATGACCCAGAAGATGTTATTGACGTTATACGAGGCTTGAATATCGCAGACGAACTACTACCAGCACCCGGCGGACCCTTTTCAGCTTTGACAGCGAGTATGGTACCTCAAGATATCATGGCTAAGTTAGTGCAGCCCGAATCCGAAGGTCACGGTGGCGGACTCCCAGACTACAGCTTTGATGAATTTGGATTTTGTGTTGAAGAAGAGGATGGTCCTGAGCAAAACTCCAATAAACTTCTTGCTAACGCATTTGTTGAAGATGATCAACACAGACTTCAATGGGAATTCTACAGCAAGGAAATTAATTTTACTGAAGGAGATAGCAAATTGGAAAAGTCAGAAAAGTTACAAAAAATGGTTAAAGATGGCGTACCTCACTCCCTTCGTCCACAGGTCTGGATGCATCTATGTGGTGCTAATAAGAAAAGAGCATCAACTGAGATAACATATCATGAAATTGTAAGAGCTTCCAGTGATGATGGGTTGGTAACTAGTAAACAAATTGAAAAAGATTTGGTGCAAATTTTGCCTAATAATGTGTGCTTTTCCCACCCAACAAGTACTGGAGTACCAAGATTAAGAAGAATATTAAGAGCTCTTGCTTGGCTCTACCCAGATATTGGATATTGTCAAGGCACAGGAATGATAGCAGCATCTTTGTTGTTGTTAATAGAGGAAGAAGATGCATTTTGGATTATGTGTACAACAGTAGAAGATCTGTTACCTGCATCTTATTATTCATCAACCTTAATTGGTATTCAAGCTGATCAAAAAGTATTAAGAAGTCTAATATCCACATATTTACCTGGTATTGATCAAGTTTTAAACGCCCATGACATTGAGCTATCTCTGATTACTATGCATTGGTTTTTGACGCTGTATGCCAATGTTGTACACATGAAAATATTACTAAGAGTTTGGGATCTTTTCTTCTTAGATGGTTCAATTATCCTTTTTAAAGTTACATTAGCAATGCTAAAAATAAGAGAAAATAGATTTACTGAAATATCTAATTCTGCACAAATTTTCAATGCATTGTCTGATATTCCAGGTGAAATAGATGATGTTGATCTCCTTATAAAAACTATAGATGAAGTATGTGGTAATACTTTAAGTCCTACATTGATAGATACACACAGAAGAAGGCATCTAGCATACCTGATGGCTGATCAAGGTGCCCTTGTAGGTAACCCTAGTGCAATGCCCAATTTACCAAAACAACAGCTACAAAGGCGCCAAATTAAGAAAAGCAAATCAGTTATACAAACAATTCTTTTTGGAGAAGACAGTGGTAATGATGATACTGTATCAAAAAATGTTAAACAGACTGAAATTCTCGTTGATCTCAGAGAAGCCATTTTACAAGTGGCTCGCCATTTTCTTGCTCTGGAACCACAGTTAGCTGCTGAGGTGCAGTTGACAGCAGACTACACTATGCAAAGTCATGCAGCCGACAGAGAGAGATATGTAAATGTCTCCAAAAGTAAAAGGCGTCGAGCCAAAGCTCTACTTGACTTTGAAAGAAGAGATGGAGATGAATTAGGATTCAGAAAGAATGATGTCATTGAAGTAATCAGTTCTAGAGATGAACACTGCTGGATTGGTGAGTTAAATGGATTAAGAGGTTGGTTCCCTGCAAGGTTTGTCAAACTCTTAGATGAAAAAGGAGTTAAATATAGCAGAGCTGGTGATGACTCAGTAACAGAAAAAGCTGCTCATTTAGTCAGAGGTGTTTTAGCACCTGCATTTAAAAGAGTATTACTTCATGGTATTAAAAGACCAAGCTTTCTTGATGGACCTTGTCACCCTTGGCTATTTATTGAAGAAGCATCATCAAGAGAGGTAGAAAAAGACTTTAATTCAGTATACAGTCGTCTGGTTTTATGTAAGACTTACCGGTTAGATGAAGATGGAAAAGTATTAACACCTGAAGAGTTACTGTATAGATGTGTACAGGCCATCAATCTATCTCATGACAATGCCCATGCACAAATGGATGTAAAATTACGAACTCTAATTTGTATGGGTTTAAATGAAGAAGCTTTACATTTATGGCTAGAAGTTTTGTGTTCATGTGTGGATGTTGTCCAAAAGTGGTACCATCCATGGTCTTTTATTAATTCTCCAGGGTGGGTACAGATTAAATGTGAATTAAGAATCCTTTCTCAATTTGGATTTAATCTTAATCCAGATTGGGAATTACCATTAAAAAAAGACACACAGAATCAACCTCTGAAAGAAGGGGTGCGAGATATGTTGGTGAAGCATCATTTGTTTTCGTGGGATTTGTAACATGTAGTTTATTCACCATAGACAATAGGTCCTTATTTCTTTAAAGAAATTTCCACTTTTGAATATAAGCAATCAATTCAAATAATTTTAATTAATTTATTAGTGCAATTTGTAAATAATTTTGTAAAACTTGTATTTTGTTTGTACTTATATGTATTTAAACTATTGTAGTGCACTGCTGACTATGTATAAATATGCTAATCTTAATTTTATCAGGAGTTGTCCAACTCAAATGAACATTATAGATATATGGTTGTATACTCCTGAAGGAGTTTATTATTCATGCTAACCCTTACATGTTCTGTTGCAAATTCGTATTAACAATCATACTTATTGACTTATGCCGGGTTACTATATACGATTCCGATCTAAAATCGCAAGATTGAAGTAGAATTTTGACATTACGTGTATTCAAATTACTTTCTAAAGGTTCATCAATCCATGGATTTTCGATCGGGATCGTATATAGTAACCCGGCATTAATCGTCGCCAAGACATGGGGTACCAAATGTAAAAACATTTTTCCAAATCCGACTGGTAGTTACAGAGATCTGGCGGCTCCGCTAGGAAGTAGCCACACGTACCTATTCAAGAAAAATAAATAGAGTACCTATCTAGTACCCAGACCCTTAAAAAAAATTAAACCGTCGCCGTCGTTTATTACATTGTACATCAGAGTTAAAAAAGCTAATAACTAATATTAATTTAAGCTTAACTAATGTTACAAATGCCAAAGTGACTCTGTCTGTCTCGCTTTCACGCAAAACTACTGAACCGATTTAAATGAAATTTAGTATACAGATAGTCTAGAGCCTGAGGAAGGACATAGGCTACATTTTAATGTGAAAAAAGGGTTGTAAGGGGTTAAAAGGGGTATGAAATAATCTATATATATAAATGAATCAATATATCAAATGAATAAATGAATCAATATTTCCCTTGGTCACGGCATCACATGTGAAAGGCGGGACCGATTTCGCTGATTATTTTTTTTGTTGTATTTCTTATTGCCAGTAGAAAATTCTTATTAAAAAAACATTAGAAAGTTTAAGAAATCAACTTTACTAGTAAAGTTTTGACATTATAGTCAATCGTTTGACAGTTGGCGCAATTGACAGAATGGGCGCTGCAAATATCATTTAAAATAAAGGCATGGTTCGGAATTATATTGATAAAATAATTGATTTGTTTGAAGTGCACATTTCACAGTCGATTCAATCGGTAGATTCGAATTCAATATTCATAGTCAAGACAGGACAACGTCTGTCGGCCATATAAAATAAGTAGGCAGTAATGGTAGTACTTCTCTGGACAAACTCTGCACCAAAAGCTATCATACTTTTACAATCAATGTAAGGTAGATTTAAAAAGGTTGTCAGCATTTCCATACTTTTATTACAAAATCATTGAAGTCTACTAATATTATAAAGAGGAAAGATTTGTATGTAAGTAAGTATGTTTGTTACTCTTTCACGCATAAACTACTAAACGGATATGGATGAAACTTGGCACATAGATAGAGCATATCCTGGAATAACATATAGGCTACTTTTTATCCCGGGAAAATGTGACATCCCTTGGGGACGCGGGTAATACCGCGGGGGGCAGCTAGTAATTTATAACTATCACAGAGTAGACAGGGGTTAATTCAAATATTTTAAATTCAAATTTAAATATTTTTATTCAAATTGGCCTTTACAAGCACTTATGAATAGTCAGACTCTAATACCGGTTCGGAAGGTAGTTTTTTACTGAGAAGAGCCGGCAATAAACTCAGTAATTACTCTTTTTAAAAACAATCTTAGATTTATTACAAAATATTTATTTAGTCTCACTGACAAAACCTGTGTTGTATTGCAGAAGTGAAGAATTATTAAACAATTATAATATGAATATCTGATAATAAAAAAAAATACAGACAAACAAGCTGACCAGCCCCCACAAGCAGCACCTGTTCACAAGCATGACGCATGTGGCAGCCATCGCCCTCCTCGCCATAGGTACTGTAGGGAAGTGAGCGACACGCCACACAACGCCGCCGCAAGCAAAGGCATAGCTTGTCAGGCGGACCATTCATTGCCAAAGATTATTATCTTCTAAATAATCAGATATACTACAAAATCCCTTTTGATATAAAGTATTCTTTACCACCTTTTTAAATTTATGCACGGCCAATTCTTTTATGTTTTTAGGTAGTTTATTAAAGAAACTTATACATTGCCCTTTAAAAGATTTTTTTACTTTACTGAGACGAGTTACAGGTACTACGAGTTTGTGCTTGTTTCTAGTGTTAATTCTATGAGTGTCGCTAATTTTAGAAAATAGATTTATATTTTTACGAACATAAATTAAATTCTCATAAATGAATTGTGACGGCACTGTCAGAATATTAATGTTCTTAAATTTATCTCTAAGGCTACGTCCGCACAGACAGGCGGCTTGCTTAGCGCCTAGAGCCTAGCGAGTAGCTTAGTAAAACGAACGTTCTAGAATGTTCGCGACCGGCCGCACTGCGCGCTTGGCGCCTAGCTAGTCGCTTAGCGTGTATCGAAGTAAACAAACGTGTTGGGTTTTTGTCACGAGGCGCGAGGCATTTTAACAGAATAAAATGGTTGAATTATTAATTGCATCAGTTTTTAAGAGAGAACCTCTGTGGAATCCGGGTAGTGAACTCCATAAAAATGCTGTTATCTTAAAAAAACTGGGAAGAGGTAGCAGTCGAAGTAAAAAAAGATGGTAAGTACTAAAAAGTTATTTATTTATTTATGATGTGATATTTTATTTTCAATGAGAAGTTAATGCTGTGAATGAATATTATGGCGTTGGATTATATTTTCTGGCAACGAGTTATTCTGCCAGGTAATCGATCCGATTCCGTTGAAATAATTCAACAAAATATATCTAGTTTGTAATGCACTATTTGAAAATCTATATTGAGTCCTGATGGATATTGATGCATTAGTAATAGTAGAATTTATGTCCTGTTGAAACGTGGATCGATCTTCCGTCATAACAAAGTTGTGTAGAATGCATACAGCTTTCGTAATTGAAATAGCAGTATTGACCTTAGTTTCAATAGCTTTCTGCAAAATCCTCCATTTTGCTGCCATTATACCAAAACAGCACTCTACACTTCTGCGAGCTCTTGAGAGTCGGTAGTTGTAAATAGTTTTTGTGTTTACAATATTTCTTAATGAAAAAGGCCTCATCAAATAATTAATTAGTGGATAACCACCATCACCAACTAAGAAAAATGGTATTTTAATATTTGTATTAGGAATTGGGGAAATTCCACTTGTTATAGTAATTATCAGCAATTTCATACCATTCCTCCGTCGTTGGAATTGGCATGTATTCGTCTTTCAGTGTACTCCACAAAATATTGCATGTCTCGCTTACAATCTCAAAAACTGTCGTGCGACCTAAGCGGAAATGAAATGCAAGAGACCTATAGGATTCTCCAGTCGCCAAATATCTGAAAAAAAAAGTATTTAACACCTGAACAACATATTAACTACTGGTTTTTGTTTCAGTCAACAACAGTAAAAGCAAGATGGAAAAATCTGAGAGCGTTTTTTTTTAAAGAATGTGGAAAAATTGATAAGCCAAAGAGCGGAGACAGCGCTGATAAAATATCGCACCTTTAGAATTGAAGTGGCTTAATCCAAAATTCTTGTTTTTTGGTAAACACCAAAAATGTAATAGAAGAATTAGCCGTTTTGTAGATTTTCAATTTTATTGCTCTAGGTTAAGCGTTTATTTTTAATTGTTTTGTTATTAACCGTAGGGTAGGAATTGTTTTAATGATTGGACACTAAACCTTTACGTATAACTAATTAGAACATTTGTTAATTAGTCATTAAAAAAAAATGACACTTATTTTCCGAAATCAATTTAATATTATTGGCATATTTGACTTTGAGTCAATTTTTTACTTAACGATACATAAACAAATTGTGCCTATATAAAAAAGAGGCGATTAATTTCTAATGTTATATTTGAACATGGTGACAGATTTTACAATATGCTAGTTTAATTATTGTAGACTAGTTAAATTAAAGGAAAGTGAAAAACAGACTTTGGTTTCAAAATCGTGTATTTTGAAATTTTCCCTCACTAATCATCATTAAACACTAATCTACTGGTACTGCTACCAACATAACATTACCACCTGGTATTCAATTAAAGTAAGTTTATAAAATCAATGGTTTGAAATAATCTCCAAATACTATGTAAACCTTTGATAAAATAATATAAAACAATGAAATACTTCTTATCAATAGAGTAGAAAAATAATAAAGTAAAAGTCATTTTGTTATATTTGAATAACTGGCCAAAAAATATTAATAAAAATGACTAAGAAAGAATTTACGAAATAAAAAAACTTTTATCAAACTCAACTAATTAACATAATCAACCATTCACTTTTTTTTTAAATAAACAGCAAAAATAACATATCTTGATTCAACACTAAAATGAGATCAAAATAGATCATTAAGTTGATTTATTAAAAATAATTATAAACGCGAGTCATAGAACCAGGCGTAGATACTAGGGATTGCTTTAGTTCTTATAAGATAATTCAGATCTTTTTTTTTATTTTCTGCAAGCACCATTTTGGACTATAACATTCGTTATTGTAATTTCACATGCTTTTTTCATTTTATTTCTTAAAGTTTTTTCAGCATATGTATTTTTATAGTAAAATAAAAATAGCTCGTCTTTAACTAATTTTAACACTTTTATCTCGCTATCTAAGTCCCTCAAACCCACTGCATTTTTATCAACATCCTAAATAAAGTTATACCCCCATTCGTTCTGCAACACATTTAAGTCTATAAAAAATTGTAACCTTAACTCTTTAACTCTAATTGGGGTGCCAGTTTTTCTAGCACCTCTTAGTAAAGGCATATATTGTTGCGGTTTGTCAATAGGACCAGATCTTAGGTTTCTCTTTATTTCTTTTCAATTAAACTATGTGCATTGTCTCCCTCTTTCTGTGTATGTCCCTTAATTAGATATTTATGCGTTATTGATTGAATGTTGTCAAAATGGGCCACTGTCTTATGCAGTGGCCTAAACTGCTATAAACTGGCAATATATTTATTTTTGTTTTGACCATTACAATTTCTGAATAAAATATTAGATTTAAAGTTTTGTCTGCATTATTTTCACTGATGGGACTTTAAGTAATCAAAAACGCAGAAACCTATTTCAATAGCCCCTTTATTACCATGTCTTCTTTTCCAAAAGTAGCAATATACTTCTTCATATGCACCTAGTTCACTATCGTTTTTCTTTTTATTATTATGTTTTGATTTAGAAGCTAGTTCAACTATTGTAAAATTATAACAATTAAGTCTTGACCTATAATAAAAAGATGAAACATCGCCTTGACGACAGGTCATTGCAGCTTCGAGATCATAAACAGCACATTTAGTTTCGTTAATTATACATATTCATATATTTATATCTTGTACATTAGTGTCATAAATATTTTTTGGCCTTAAAAAAAGCTTATATTAATTTCAGTTGTAAATATTAAGTAAAAAACCCAGTACGGGCGTGAGATTTGTTTTGATTATTATTAAAGTCCCTACATATCTCTTTTATACTCTTGCTGCCATCCATATAATCTCTTGAAGTAGAAGATCTTAGTTAATGTGATTCTATGCGCGGTAGACTATTAATATGGTCCTTAATATCTTGTACAAGACTTGGGTTAATCGGGGCTCGGCTTCTAGAACGCCCTCTAAGATCTTCCACGAGGCCATTAGTTTTCAGTTTCACAGTTCTTATCTGTCTCTCTGTAATACGAGTACCTAGTGTATTGATAAAAAAAGGTTTTACAAACGCGAATTCTTTGGCAATCAGCTGTAAAATAAATGGCTGTGTTTGGTTTACAAGGATGGGCAGCATTTTTGTACTGATATATTGGTTTCACCTCCATCGTGCATGCCTTGATAAATGATCGCTTCAAGTCAAAATTACTTAGCTGCCAATAATAGTCGTATATTTCGCTCAGGGGTTATGTTATCGGAACAACGAAGTCTACAAACACAATTACTTTGTTAGATTTAGAAAGTGATTGGTAGGCTTTTCCGGTATTTCGAAGAGATTTAACAATATTTTGTTTCCATTGAGACGGATTGCGCAGGCGCTTCCTAGATTTTTTATTCTGAGGAAACAATTGCATCGTCACCATCATGTGCCCCATCCCTGTCAGACGTGTTGGTTGATGAACTGAAAGAGCGTCGTAGCGATGAATCGTTGTAAGTCGGATCAGCGTCACTCAGATCGACTTCTGATTGCAAAGAATGCACAGGTGATTGACGGTAGTTTATGTCTTTATCTAACCGTATTTTGCTATTTGAGGGCTCGGCACAAATTATATTCGTGTAATCGATTTGAGTACCTGACATGATAGAAGGTGAGCTATTTATTTTCATTTCGTCTCAGCTTTGCTTCGGTTATGTAAAAGACTTTGATGACGACGACGTTGTGCTGGAACTTGAAGATGATGACATAGAAGAAATGAAATGAAAATATTTTTATTCAAATAGGCCTTTCCAAGCACTTATGAATAGTCTGATTCTAATACCGGTTCGGAAGGTTGTTTTTTACTGAGAAGAGCCGACAATAAACTCAGCAATAACTCTTTTTTTTTAAAAACCAACTTAGCTTTATTACATAAAATCTATTTAGTGTCACTAATAATACCTGTGTGTTATCGCAAAAGTGAAGAATTATTGAACAATAATATAATATTATGAATAACTAATAATGAAAAAAAAAAAAAATAATAATACAAACAAACAACAGAACTGGATGATGATGTACTACTGGATCGATCTCTCATGTTTTGTGATGTTTGTTCTTTGATAATTGGATTAACGCTATTCTCACTGCTGATTATCGACGTATTGTTAATCTCCTTTAGAATCCGTTGTTCAGTTTCCACTTGCGGTAAAATTTCAATTCAATCTAGGACTTCCATCCGTCGCCTTATCCAAGGGTTTTTCTAATAGTTTTCCTTATCACGCTCTTTGGATCCATTTTAAGCACTAGTATAACCTTCTGCACTTGCTGTTCTCATCTCTTCACCCTGTTCATGCATAATATTTCATTCCGGTTTAATAGATGCAAAATAAGATCTGCACTTCTTTTCATTATTGATCTCAAACTTTAACTGAAATAAAAATAAAAAGACTCAACTCAAAATAAAGCTCACTAAGTATCATATCATTCAGTAAATAATAAACATATTTACCTATACGTCTCCGTAGTCACAAAATTGGTAGTAAAGTAAAGCAATAATATAAAATAAGGCTCGATCATTTAAGCAATATTTGGTAATAAAATGACGGCAGTACTAATACGACACCACTATATTATAATCATTTAGTATTGAAACGCCCAAAACCAAAATGAGTCATTACAAAAATATGTATCGAAGATATAACTTACCTTGCGTTTAGTATTAAAACTGCAGATTACAGTTTCCGCCCTTTACGGAGCAACCGCACTACGTCCAGCGTTTAGCACTGTTGACGCAACTTTGAATGAGATCCTTCAATACAGAGGGATGCGCGGTAACCGCGTGATTTTAAAGAGACGGAAATAGCACGTTTGTCCTTTTCTGGACTAAAATAATCTATTTATTTATAATAAACTGATAGAATACATGTTTATAAGTAATTCCATGTACAAAAGTCATTTTCTTAAAATTTTGAGTTATGCCACTTCAATTCTAAAGGTGCGATATGTAAAAGTACGTGGCAGTATTACGATCAATTATTATTTTAAAGAGCAAGAAGAACCAGAGCGAGAGCCCCGCGAGAGATTCAAACTTAAGTACAGATAATGATAATAATTATTCTATTACAACATAGAGGAGCTGCAGAATCCAGGTTCTGTGCAGACTAATTCTACTTCAGAAACAATTACAAGTGATATCCTTTGATTTATTTGTTTTGTTATTTGTTATAGTCAAACATCACAAAGAAAGAAAATTCGTATGAACAGAACCGAAAACAATGATCAACTTTTAGAAATAGAAAAAAAGAAACTTGAAATTCTCGAGAGGGAAAGTATCAAAGACAAAAACGATGATTTACTTTTTTTTGAGAGCCTTTTGCCTTATTTGGAAAATATTCCACTAAGGCGTAAACTAAGGTTAAGATCGAAGATTCAAGAATTAATTTTGGTTGAAATTGAAGCTGTAGAAAATAATATTCAACAATCGGCACCATCAGTGATGAATATTCCTGTACCAAATATAAATGCTCAACAATCAGTCTATGAATTGCACGTCCAGAATTCATCTGAACAAAATTTAATTAATAATATACCCATGCAAATGGAGAACGATTCGGCTTTGATTAGTAACATAAACAATTACAAATAATTATATGAAGAATTGTTTTTTCCATAGATCTTAAATTACTGTTTTTTAAGTTTTTTTGAATAAATAAAAATAATATGTATTTAACTTTAATGAGAAGTAGATCAAATGTTTCTCTTGCCATACGCAAATATTCGAAAAATTTGTCGTCAAAATTACGCAACTGTTTATACAGAACATTAAACTCCCCATGACTTGACCGTGACTTATTTATGTCATGAACCCAACATGATGGATAAGGCCGTGAAATGGTATATTTCAAATATGAATTTCTGTAAGTAGCTGTTTTAGAGCTATTTTTGAAAGTGACATCTCGTCAACGTGCCGACGCGACAAGCAAATGACCAAGGCACTTAGCGACCCACCTCGCAAACCACCTGTAGTGCGGCCACCGTGTATCCTAGCAAGTAGCCAGAGCGCAAGCTACTAGGCTCTAGGAGCTAAGCAAGGCGCTTGTTTGTCCGGACGTAGCCTAAGAGAGTCTCTAGGACTCATATTGTAGATTGCGCGAACAGTCCTCTTCTGCAGAAAAAATATATACAATATCCGCCTTGCGTGTCAACGAAATAACCGTAACAAAATGGCAAATTAAAATATATATCATGGCGATAATTCGATAAGTATCGCATATTAGCTAACAGTTCATAGAAAAAATTAAATTACGTATGTAAAAAAACGGTTTTAAGGCATTGAAGGTGTTGAAAGGAAATAAATTTATAAATAAATAAATATCCCGGGACATTCTGTACCCACGGCCATCTGATCCCAAACTAAGCAGAGTTTGTACTATGGAAACCAGATAACTGATATACTACATATACTACCATTTTACTTTTCTAAATACATACTTTAATAGATATTTACACCCAGACACAGAACAAACAGACATGTTCATGCACACAAATGTCCTGGGTGGGAATCGAACCTGCGACCTGCGACTTGGCAGTCAGGGTCACTAACCACCCTATACGATTAGAATACAATTCCTGATTTGTGCAGACATTGAAAGGCTTATTTAAGATACTTATTAATAGGAGCTGTTATTTCGATAATGAATAACTCGAAACTGGCAAAGATAGTTCCTAATTAAACGATTTGGCAATTAAACGGGATCGGGAGCCTTAGCGAATGACGAGTAGGAGGACAACATTTAAAATATAAATTTACCCATAGGTAGAAGTAAGTAAAATAGAATAAATTAGTACAAAAGTAATATAACAATAACTTATTAGAGATTTTAATCAAAATTTATATATTGTTTGTAATTAGAAGGTAAAACATAAATATTTCGCATAAATCTTCTAATATAATATTATATAAATTTGTTTATATAAAAATTTCATTTCTACTCAATCATCAAAAGGACAAAGCATCGCAAAGATCTGCTGCCCGGATACTTGCTGTTGTTAAAACCGCCCCTGAAACAGGCCTTCAGATGGTATAATATTATATTTGGTTGGACTTTATGCATTTGGAGTATGAAACTGATAATTATCTTAAAAAATGTATGTTTTTTGACGCCAGTTGGAAAAATGAATTAGTTACAATCATAGGCCGGCTTAATATTTCCCTTGTAAATTTAAAAAATGCACGGCAACCCTGGCTGCCAAAGTGACAGGAAAGACAGATAGTATAATTCTCTACTAGTCTTTGGTTCTGTCTCTTTAATTTGAGATTTCAAACGTGCTTGTTCTCTTGCAGCTAAGGCCTTTCGGCGACTTGCACTTTTCAATAAATCAAAATGGTTTCCAAGGCTGAATTAGCTTGTGTTTACTCCGCTCTTATTCTGGTCGACGATGATGTCGCCGTTACCGTAAGTTTCTACATTATTATTGTTTCTACTGCACTGTCAATATTATTTAGGTTATGTTTAACCCAAACTACACACGTATATCCACATTCATCCCCAAATGTTCTACTGTAACACGATATCTTCGTATAAATTACGATTCATTTATAATAACGCCATAGATATATAAGTGTATTTTAACGAAAATAACCATGAATAAACCATATTTTTATGTTGGGCTTTGTTTGTTTAGGGTGAGAAGATCTCGACCATCCTGAAGGCTGCCGCAGTCGACGTAGAGCCATACTGGCCTGGTCTCTTCGCTAAGGCTTTGGAGGGTGTGAACGTCCGCGATCTGATCACCAACATTGGATCTGGTGTCGGAGCAGCACCTGCCGGCGCCCCTGCCGCCGCCTCGGCTGCTGCCGCGCCTGCTGCTGAAGCCGCCAAGGAAGAGAAAAAGGAGGAGGAACCTGAAGAGTCCGACGACGATATGGGCTTCGGTTAGTATTATATTTTTGTTAGTTTTGGCTTAAATTTTTAGTCCATGCTGCCGTGATTTGATTTATGTAGATACGTAAATTATTGTCATTTATGATTAGGTATCATTAGGATATCATGTTGTGTTATATCAGTATTCAGTTATTGTATATGACAGATTATTATATAAGCATTCCTGGCTTAGCGAATTCATCAGACAATTCATTGTCATCCTTACACAATAAATCGGTAGTTTATTTATCTACATACATATGTAATCTAGCAGTATAAATTAATTTCAATGATGCTTGATCTATCATGTATTAGCTTCAGAAAACAAATGATTGAAGACTTTATTCACTGAGAATGTTCATTTAACATCATGTGAAACCAACAACATTTTCTTATACCTAATGCTGTTTTCTGTTTGTTTCAGGTCTCTTCGACTAAAAAGCTTTATTTAAAGCTGTATTCCATAAAGGCTCTGTGAACCTTGTCTATTTTTAAATTTTGAATTTATAATAAAGTGAAAATAATTAAATTTTGTTTAATTGTGCAAGATTGTCACACATGCTCACATAATATCTTAATCTTAATATATATAAATCTCGTGTCACAATGTTTGTCCTCAATGGACTCCTAAACCACTTAACCGATTATAATAAAATTCGCACACCATGTGCAGTTCGATCCAACTTGAGAGATAGGATAGTTTAAATCTCAAATTATAGTCGCAATTTTAATTTATTGCTAATTATTTGTCTGTTATTATTTGACAGTCAACAGTGACAGCCTGTAAACTCCAAAAGATTCTAACAGATGGCGCTGTGTTGAAAGTACCAACGTTTAATTTTTTAGGGAACTCTTTTATGGACTCATTTCGACAGGACAACGTCTGTTGGGACAGCTATCTTCTATATATCTTAATATATATAAATCTCGTGTCACAATGTTTGTCCTCAATGGACTCCTAAACCACTTAACCGATTATAATAAAATTCGCACACCATGTGCAGTTCGATCCAACTTGAGAGATAGGATAGTTTAAATCTCAAATTATAGTCGCAATTTTAATTTATTGCTAATTATTTGTCTGTTATTATTTGACAGTCAACAGTGACAGCCTGTAAACTCCAAAAGATTCTAACAGATGGCGCTGTGTTGAAAGTACCAACGTTTAATTTTTTAGGGAACTCTTTTATGGACTCATTTCGACAGGACAACGTCTGTTGGGACAGCTATCTTCTATATATATATTTATATATATAGCCAATAATTCCTTTGACTCACCTCAAAACTACTAAATATATCGAGATAGGACTGCTACCATTCGACACAGAATTTTTCCAAGATGGTTATAGGCTATACGAGTATATGAAACGGCAGGGGACAAATTATAAATGTTAATGTAAGTTTGTTTGTTACGCTTTCACGCGAAAACTACTTAACCGATCATCACGAAACTTTGTATACATATTCTTGGAAGTATTAGAAGTAACATACTTTTTACTTTTTATTTCTCTCGGGAACGCGGGTGAAACCGCGGGGGACAGCTAGTAAACTATATAAACACACAAATATCCCTACTAATATTATAAATGCGAAAGTAACTCTGTCTGTCTGTCTGTCTGTCTGTCTGTTACCTTTTCACGCCTAAACCGCTGAACCGATTTTGATGAATTTTGGTATAGAGATAGATGGAACCTTGGGAAAGGACATAGGGTACTTTTTATCCAGATCCCGATCCCGATCCCGGAATTATACGGGTGGAAACGCAGAGTGCAGTTGTGTATCGTATATCCCTACTAAATGAATTTTGGTATAGAGATAGATGGAACCTTGGAAAAGGACAAAGGCAACCTTTTATCCCGATCCCGATCCCGTAATTATGCGAGTGATAGATAACGCAGGGTGCAGTTATGTATCGTATATGCCTACTAAATGAATTTTGGTATAGAGATACCTAGATGGAACCTTGGGGAAAGACATAGACAGTCTGTCTGTTTCGTTTTCACGCCTAAACCGCTGAACCGATTTTGATGAATTTTGGTATAGAGATAGATGGAACCTTGGGAAAGGACATCTTTACTTTTTATCCCGATCCCGATCCCGGAATTATGCGGGTGAAAACGCGGGGTGCAGTTATGTATCGCATAATTCAAATACTCCTAGCCAGCTTTTAGAATACTTTCTGCCTGACATGTCCATCAGGCCCATCGGCCTATACACTATGAATGTGTGAGTGTGACGATGCATGGTGTGGTGTGGCGGGGCTGGCGGGCGCGGGCGCGCTGCGCGGCGCGGCGGCAAAGACGTGCGGGGGACGCGGATGGCTCGGTGGGAGGAGTGTAGATCACAAAGTTTGTTTGTTACGCTTTCACGCGAAAACTACTTAACCGATCATCATGAAACTTTGTACACATATTCTTGGTGGTATTAGAAGTAACATCGTATACTATTTGTGCCGGAAAAATGTTATATCCCTCGGGAACGCGGGTGAAACCGCGGGGGACAGCTATATGTATATATAATATTATGCCTGGCTACTTATATAGTTTGGGAAACTCATCTGTCTTAAGTGGAGCAGAACCTGGTGTATCTATGTATAACTTTCTATTCCATATCAGGCATTCCCTTCAGATTCGTTTTTTTTTACAGAAATTTTAATTAAAAATTGTAGGTAATATCTAAAATCATATGCATTTCAGGTTGTCAACCCAATGCATAAAGTTTAATGCACAGCATTCAAATACATGCATATCCTGGGATATTCTTTTGCACATGGCCATTAGAACCCAAACTAAGCAGAGCTTGTTATATGGAAACCAGATAACTGATATACTACTTTTTTAAATACACACTAATATAGATATTAACATCAATGCTTATTCTATGATGTTCTTATGTCAGACAAGTGACATTGAATCCAGAACCTTATTTTTAGATTTGAAACTTCTCAGGCTCTAAAATGTGAAAATATAATAAAAGTAAATAATTACACCAACAAAAAGTAAAGTAATTGTATTCTAAATAAACCTACACAATCAATTGATATTAAGCACTAAAATATTCAACCCCACATGGCTCGTTGTACTCCACATAGCTTATTGTAGTCTGCCAGGTGCCTAAAAACGATTCGACTCATGCGCCACTCTTGGACAATACCTCGTGGCCTGAAAAATAACAAAAAGCAATGTATAACATAAATACCAGTAGTGTGAATACTACTTCTTATTACTTAACTTTTTCCTGTGGAATAAAATGACTTCACTTGGTTCAAGGCCTGCTTATAGCAATATAACTTTAGCATTGGATGTAAAAGGGTGAAATAGAGACCACTCTTGATTTTATAATAAATTAACTAACCTTGAAGTTATGGCACATCTGTTATTAATTCTCATGGGAATAGCGTTCATTTCAAATTTGTTTATATCTTTGTCGGCCAGCTCCCTGATCTCCACTGGTAGTATATCATTCTTCCTCATAGCATTGATTCGCGTCCTCTCTAGGAAATTCTCGGCGCTCATACGACGCCTTTTTACGTCTCTAATCATGAGCCAGTTTGCCCACTTATTCCTTACTTGTTGGAACTGCAATGCACGTAATGTATTTTTTTAGGTGCGAAACCAAAATGTTCTAATTTTTTATTATAGAATGATAACACATTTACCCCAAATCCAGGAACGGCCTGGGTTTTCCAGATAAACTTTCCATAACCCGATATATTTAAATTCATTGTTGAATCCAAATTTATATTCTTTATAATTTTTAGTCTAGTGTTGTGTTACTTGTTTCAAACGTTAGTGTTGGTTGAACAGTTCACAAAAAAATCGGTTTAATTTTTAACTCGCGCGCACACTATTATGGTGATAAACCGATTTGATCTTTTATTAAATCGAATAGGCTTTCTTTTTTGCAATGCCTTGTGGTGCATTTCTATAAATTGTAAAACCTCATTGCTTGTCCAAGTCACTGCGATCGTCATCGTAACTCGGGAATGTAAATTGCAACACTTCTATCTTTGCTATCGAATAACAACTGAACTGAATAAAGGTTCACGGTAGACGACTTTACCATCCGCCACTTTATGCAGGATTGTGAATGTTATCGTATTCTCCATGGTGTCCGGCAATACCGTGAAGGCAATAAAAAAAAAGGTATCTTGAAGTAAGGTAAGATATTTTGATGTATTTCCCTGGTATGCATACTAAGAAACTGACTAAGTTCAATTTCTTCTATTAATTACATTACATGTGTAAAAATATATTATTGTTCGCGACAATGTTACAAGGATTAGTGATAACGTTCATGTTAATAGATATTTGAGATAACACCTTGTTACTGTTCAGATAAGAGATATTGACTGATTGTAGTAGTTACCAAATGTTATTATGAGTAAACTCTAAGTTATATTTAAGTTAGAAATATGCAAGTTCTAATAAACGTTAAATATTTGTTGTTTTGATTCCCAGTAAATGTAAGGTGATAAAAATGTAATCACAGGTCATCAAAACCCAGTTCTAGACATGCCCTTTGCCTATCACCTCGTTCTTTAATTCAGAGTAAAGTAAATCAATAAATAATATTTTAATAAAAATCCATTACAATGTAACATAAGAAAGTAGGACACACCTACGTGCTAACACAGAATAGAACATGATAAAAAGGGATAAGCACATAAGTAAAAAAGGGACTTTTTTAAACTGAGGATAAAAGTAGTTGACGACACTTTAGAAATATATGAAAACCGAAAATAAATAGGGATATGGTAAGAGGACTACACTTTGAAAACAAGGCCAAAAAGAGACAAGGCCCTAAGAGTAAAAAGAACAGAACGAAGTGATAGACAGGGATAGTAAAAATTAGAGTAAGAAAGGAAATAATTAGACAAGGATAGCACAACGATTGTACAAGGGAGATATACCTTTAGCGCGTGCTATTCGTTGACTAATTCACGACTTAGAAAAAGGCATATATATTTTGTAAACAATTTTATTGGCACGACGCCACAACAACACGGAGACTTCTACTTGTAATAAGTTTACTTGTTTTAATATAACGAATAAAGGGGCGTAATACGGTGTTTCATAGTACTGGTGTTTTACTTCTCCGAAAAGTCATTCGCTAGCGTTTTCAACGAAATATTCCCGAAGCGGACAAACGAAGGTGTCCGTTTCAATAATGTATTATATCATATAATTTAATAATTATATGATATAATACATATATATAATTAATTTTAATAAACATAAATACATATAATTTATATGTATTTATGTTTATTAATGTTATTGTTTGCAATATCTTATTGACTACCAACCTTGGTAGCTGTACCTGTCAGTATGAGATATGTACTTATTATTAATAAATTAAACATTATCATTCATCAAGTTCTACCCTTGTAAAAAGGCAGCTAATACGTTGACCAATATGAGGTATGTATGAAAAGAATACCTAAAATACAAAATGTAGTCAATTGCGAGCACTGAATGTCCCAAATATTTTTATAAAACTTTATCTGTTAACTTCAGGGTCATATACGTCTCACACTGATGGTTTAATAGTATTAGTATTTTCGTGCACGCAGTAGTCTTACTGTTTTTTGCGGCGGGATTTTTTGGAGTTAACGAGATGCTTAAAAGGAGTATCCAGTAACATTAAACACGAAACCAGAGTTGCGTTAAAAAATATATTGAAATTGATACGAATTCGATACTTTAAAATAAATATCGATATATCGCGTTTAAAAATATCGACGATATATTCCGATACTTGTATGGAAAAATATCTATATTTTATTATATCTATATTTTTGCCCATGCCTATTAGTCTTCAAAACTTTTTAACTTCCAAGTTCAAACGCAACAAACATAAAGAGAAACGGGCGACAAACGACACGGCGAGATCGGCGAGGAAATGAACACTTACTGATTAATAAAATTTCGTAAAATCGCTGACCAAAATGAGTTCTAAAAGACTTATCTCTCAACGATCAGTTGGTAGTGACGGTGGTGGAAGTCAAAATAAGCGCGCAAAATCTGTTGATTGGAGTAACTCTCTCCATACCTGCTTACGAGAAAGCGGTCTCACTTTGAAACATCCCCCTGAGAGTTGTATTGCTTCACATGAGACTATTCACATCGTTCGCAATATCAAGAAGAATCTACAGAAACATTTCGACTATCCCCGAAATGTATCAGAATTATATTCCCATTTGGAGAAGGAATGTCACGATCTTAATGTATTCAAACACTATTTATTTCCCAATATTGTAAGAATTTCAGGAGACAGTCTCGAAGAACACACAATAAGTGACAGTGTTATTAAAATATTACTAAGTATACCAATTCTCCAAATCAAATTGATTGATTTCATATTTGAAAAAGCTGTTGATTTAGCAGCAAACTCCAAGTGTGGGCCATGGATACAGATGATTTTGAAGTGCTTCTCAACATTAGACAGCATTGTTGACAGTGAAAAGATATCAACAAATTTAATCAATCTCTTAGATATAACATCAGAAAAAATGGTACGCTTGGAAATAATTATTGCCATTCCGGACATCATTGGTGATCAAGAACATGCAAACATAGCTTCAGAAATGAGCAGAATTTTGAGTGAAGATCATAATCTGATACCTGCTATTTTGGACTGTTTATCATATTTATGTTTATCAGATAATCAGTATGAATTGTTGCAAAAAAAAACCTTAAATATACTTACAGGCTTATCTCAATGTGCCCATTTCCCTAATTTTGTAAAGTTTCTTCTTATGCCAGGGCGTATGAATGACTCTTCATACATAGAAGCTGTCTTAGGATTGAGGAATGCTCTGGGCTGGCCAACATCTATTGCTAAGCCACAAGAGATTGCATCTAGTCAGGTTCTGACAGCTACTGCAGTAAGAAATTCTATGGTATCATCTAAAGTAATTTCCAATGCTTGGCTCAAAATTGTATCCAATTGCAAAGTGAGCTCTGATCACAAACCCATTGATATTATAATACTTCTTATATTATTTTCAACAACTGAAGAAAAACAGAAGCAAGTTGAGAACCTTATACGAAAACAAGTTAAATTAGATATTATGAAAGAAGAACTATTGGATGAAGCATTTGAGAAATATAAACCAATTTTAAAGGAGTACCTTAAAAATTTGATTGACCTAACAAATTTATTACTGAAAAGTAAATCAGATCCTGAAGTGGAAGCATTTGCGTCACATATATACATGGTAATGTTTTCTGAACTAGAAGACTGCTGTCAAACGGTAGTTGCTGAATTACTTCAATTGGGCTTAGACTCTAAACAAAGTGTTATGAGCATATTGCATATACTCAATAATGTTGCAGCTTCTGACATATCTCTCTTAAAGCCCCAGAGCTTGCAGATGTTAACTTTACTAGACAGAATGGATGATATGCCTTTATCTGAAGTAAAAGCTGTTATGAATCTGCTCTGTGGCCTTGCATACAGTTATGAAAATTCAGTCATAAGAGATGATATTCATATGATAATAAGGAAAGAGCTAAGCAGTTCAAATCCAACAGTAAAAGTTCAAGGTATACTTGCTGGTATTCATGCTGTAAAATACCTCATGGCAATAAATGTGAATGCAGATGAAACAAGGGAGCTACCAGATGATGTAAGTTATAGTTCAGTTACTTATTTATCTGAAGGTGATCTCCGTGAAGCAGCTCAAATCATAGAGCTTATCTGTCGCAGTACAAGACAGTTTCCAGATATGATAGCATTTTTCTATGATGAATTATCAAGTATCATTTCATCAGCACCTTACATTAATAAACATTTTATGTCTTGGTTAACTGATGCAGTAACTAATGACTTACAACAGAATTTTATAGTAGATTCAATTGAAAAAGATAAAGTTGGTGAATTGAAATTGATTATGCAATATTGTCTTAATGAAGAAAGTGAAATGGATGAGGTGATAGCCATGAATATTGCTGGATTAACTCTAGAACCAAGAAGTGATGTATGTGTTGGTATTTTGTCATCTCTTTTTCAATTGGTTCAAACATTACATGTTCGAAAGCATGATGGTAATTTGTCAAGTATTGATGCCTTATTAGGATGTTCAGTTATTATGCCCAAGTTTGATATTGATCATCTTGAAGATATGGATTCAGCTACTACAAGTCAAATATTGGACTGCTTAATATACTGTGTTAACTGGTTTATAGAGCTACTTAACGCTTTCGCCATGCAAGAAGATGATACTCTCAAAGCAAAGACGCTAAAAAGAGTTCTACAAATCGAAGAATTGGAAACAGTGATAGGGGAGATAATTTTGAAAACGAATTTTGCCTACAAGCCACCTGTTTGTAATTTTAATATAAATAAGTATACTGGGGAACAAAAAGATAGAAAGATTATGAAAGCACAAAGTTCTAAACAAAAACAACAGAAAAACCCTGCACCTGATGACACAATATTGCCTGAAACAGCAAGAACTCAAGCAACTCACAATAATTATGTCAAGAGCCGGCTTTATATGTCTCATAATGTTCCCCTTAGGCAGTTAAGTTTAAGTTTGGTCCAATTATTGAAAACTGACTTAGACAATGAAGGTGATTCAGATTCGGACCTTACTGTAAAGACTCTTAAATTCTTATTAAAATGTATTAATACTAATCTTGAAAATACATTAGTGTCAAAAATTAAGAGGAAAACTTTTCTCTCTAAACCAGATTTAACTGTTTATGATCCTAAAAAAGCACAAGAGTGTGCCAAGTCAGTGAGTGAAGTCCTGCCGAAAATGATGGATCATATGAATATCGTGACCACAAAAATAGAAAACTATACATCTGAGACACAAAATGAGAGTGGATTTATTTATACGCCAGAAATGATTGACTATTTAACATGTTTGGAGTACTTATACAATTTTTTTACAATATATTTTAAGTGGATTGGATTCAAAAACCACAATAATGCTCTGTTAAAGAGTTCATTGAGAACAATTGGTAACACAGATAAACCTGTAGTATCTCAGAAAGATCTACTACTGGTTGTAGCTAAAAATCTACAAATGCATGAGAAATATTGTTTACAGTTATCTACTGCAGTATCATTGATGGAGTTTTTAAAAACTATTCATAATTATTCTGACAATAAAATTGTTCTAAAAATTTTGAGGGATATGGCACAAAACTTTTTATCACAGACATGGAGAACTCCTGATGGAATTTTGGAAAAGGGCTTACTCTTCAATCAAAGTGTTGATAAGTTAGCTGAAACATATTTTATAAATAATGAAATCCTAGCATTGAAGGAATTGACTTTGCGATTAACAGACGATATCAAATCTCTCAAAACTAGAAATGACACACTAAATTCTTTAAAGTGTATAAATAAAGCTAATTTCCCAATTTTATACAGAAATCTTGGGACCGCACTTTATGATGCTACTAAAGCATGCTTAAATAAAGGACTTACTAACTCGGAACATTTAGGACTATGGAAAGATGTGGCGACTATTATGAAACACATGTCAGATATAGCAAAAACATTAGAAAACAGAAATAACTTATCAGCATTTTTCAAAAAGTCCCTTCCTGTTCTTAAATTATTCTTATCCCAAGGAATTCCTATTCTAGAAATTCAGTTTAAGAATGAAACACACGAGGTGTTGGAAATTCTAAAAGTACTGCAACAGTCCACCCGATTTTTGCAATCTTTGTGCTGTCATTCTAGACTCAAGAAAGATACGGCTCTTATGAGTAAAGTGCCTTACATGCGACAGTTGCTTGAAACTCTTATTTATAAAGTGAAAGCAGCTTTAGCTGCAAATAATTGTTCAGAAGCGTTTTGGATGGGTAATCTCAAAAATAAGAATATCCATGGGGAAGTGATAGCCACTCAACAGAGTATCGAGAGTGAGGAATCAGTAGACGATTGTGACGAACAACTGCCTGAAGATGATGAAAGTGATGATACTGATGATGAAATGCTTAATCCTGAATCTAAAAGCCTCAGTGACATTGTTTAAGTATATTTAACATAGCAAAAATATAATTTTATTAAACGATATCTACCAAATAAATTAAAATAGATATAATACTAGTCCTGTTTGTTGTCAGGGCCCATTGAAACAATAATTTGCACCCCGCATTCCTAGCTATCCCCTATACGCAATACAAGTTTTTAGGATAAATTATGTGTGGATCGTCCTATTGTGTTGAATTTGATAACTTGAGCACAATACAGATACAAATAGCTGAACCGATTTTGATGAGTATGTAATTATTTTTCAATCAACTAATTAATGACATGTTTATTATTTAGAAATATTTCTCCATTGTATATCAAAGATTGCTGTGCAGTGGTAAAATCTTCGCTAGGGACCGAGACATGACGATGTTTGAAGAGGCCAGATTATAGGCAGTACCCATTCAGAAGGTACGTGGAATTTGCTGTCGGTGTGACGTAATGTTACGAGACTAGACGTAGTCTTATTTTATTCTTCATAATTACGCAAAAAAGTCTAGTATAACAAGATCCCATCTAGCGTTGTTTAGTTTTCCAGAACCCAACTGAATTGAACCTACCTTTTTTTGTAGTTAATAGTTCTATATTGTATAGCTATCTTAATAGACTGCGCTTCGCGATTCAGTGTTAGGTGACATTTGGCTATTTAGATACAGGCGTGACTCTCGTCTCACCGTCAATTTATTATGAACTTTGTGTTTACAATGAAATAAAAGATGCAAATTAGAATGTGAGTCAATATATATTGCGTTAGTTTAGTACAATCTCTGGGGTGGGCCCATGGTAGACTTCATGTGTAGTGATCGCACATTTTGCCAGTGCTTCTTGAGCAGTGACACAAGGAAATTGATGGAGAGATGCACATTCTGTGCAAGTTCATCAGGTGTCATGTCTACGTGACCAACAGCCACAGAGAGGCACAGCACCTAGAACAAACAGATGGGGAAAGTTAGAACACATTAACAACTGAACATATAACACATCTGTAAATAGTCTATTATTTTGAATTTTGAAAACTAACTATACAAAACAGACTTGGGCAATGAAAGTGGATCAGATCAACAAATTGTTATTAAAATGTGTATTGTAGGGATAGCCAGAATAATCCAATAATATTGGTTTTGTTGGGTATTCAGCAGGATAGCCGCTATCAATATTTTTTCTGGCTAAAAATACCTACTAAATTCTACATTACCTATTTCCTAAAGGGGTTAACCAGCAGTTAATGCTAGTATAATTTTTCCCACCAAAATGAATTAGTGGGACAAAATCAACTTGTCCTATCAGTGGGACATCTTGCTGGGAGCAGAGAAGAATTGGCCAGGTTTTCCATCCCCTCTATAATTCCAATATCTGAGAACCAGTTTCTAGATAACCAATTGCTCTACAATTGTACCAAATTACAAATCTATTGCATTTGTCATTGCCCAGTACAGAATTCTTAAAATTGAGTGTATCAAAATGAAGAAAGGGTTTAATACTCTAAACTCAAAATAACTGGTTTACCTTCTTCATCTGGAACTTGATGGTAGCCTTGACTTCATCGATCTTCTGTGTCATGGACTCCTGGTGAGACAGGAGACCAGGGAACTTACCAGCCTTATTCAGACCGGGTCCTAAAAGACGTGGGATCTGCTTGATCAAGGATTCAGATGCAAGGAATGCATCATATCTGAAAATTAAAACATGTATAAGCATTTAAATTTCCTTCGGTGTCTCACAAATGTGACCACATTTTAAAAAGAAATGGTCAATTTGAAAGAGTTTTAGATTAAGTGTAGTTAACAAAAAAAGTTGCAAAATACTCACTTCTTAGCTAGTTTCTTGACAAGTTTTTTGTTCTTGTTCAATTTTTTTAGAGCTTCAGCATCCATGCATGGTACCGTTAACTGCTTAGCTTCGTCACAGTGCTGCTGGTCACCAAGAACACACACCTGCATCTTGGGACGGGGGATGTACTTTAGCCTGAAAATATTATACAAATTTTAGAATAGAATGCTACACATATGACAGGAAAATCATGGACAATTTACATAGATCAGTGGATATTTCACATCAATTTCAACAGATAATACATGCAATTTTTAACATCATTTCTGATAATCAAATAATTGTCTATAAATTTAAGCACATGTGGGAACCTGGTGGCAGGGTTAGTACCAGTTATGTACTTATGGTTTCCTAAATTGGTTTTTAAGAAGCTAAAAAATGTATTTTCTAAATATAATCAAAAACTAGCTACTAGAGTTCTAACAGCTAGAGTTAAGAATTCTGAGTGAAGCATACCTCACCAAGTAGCTTCATATCATAGTTAAGTCGGTAAGCCGAAGCGAACCTGCCCGATATTTAAAGACTCTGGGTCAAGTCCCGTCAGTTTACACTGACTCCCTGTACACACCCATTTTTGTGCAGCTTTTAACAATCATGTGCTCCACAATAATGCGTTTTCCAGGTAAACATACTTGACGGTGCCCGAGAAACGCTTGTCCTTCTGGGGGTCATAATTCTTCAGACCAATCTGCAATTCGACGGTCTCGAGGAAATTACGTTTCTTGTCCTTCGACGTCTGGATGACGGCGTTGACACACTCGTAGAGCGTATCACGAGATACTTTTGACCTGAAATTATGTTAAAGTAAGCCATAAGCTAGTTGTTGCATGTTTTTCGTAGAGGTTGTGTGTACGATAATAAAAAAAATACAAAAATAAAAGTACAAATATAATTCTCGTACTACATAGTGTAGAAACCATAAGAAACTTTTAATAATATTGTGTGATTATATAGAAATAGTAGGATTACTTACGACATGGTCGCTGAAATAAACTCCTTACACTTCAACGTCAAACTATTGAAAGAAAGAAATTTACAGTGCTGCCAGCTTGCATCCGATAAAAATCGGTAATGTTAATGAAAAATCAGTTACAAAATACATTTATCAGAAGACCATAAATAGTGTTTCATATACTGTTTAAAACTGAGACACGTAGTACTAAGACGTTGAATTCAGCAATTTTTGTTGTCTTGTAGTCCGCTATTCCCGAATTCGTTAATTACTTAGAAACAATGATTTTTTTTTTATTTTGGTAGGAGGTTTTTACATCACAATTAACTATCGTTTATGTACTAAAACTACTTCACGCTTGCTTTTTATTAAGAATATTGATAAACTCTCCGAAAAGTTAGGAAATCAGTAGAAAACCTTAAAAACAGTATTTCTATTTATGACAGACAAGAATGTCGAAGAAAAATCATCTCTATTCTCCAATTTAAGGTTCATTTATTATTCCAAATATTTATTTATCCGATGATGCTGATTATCCGTAAATTAACGACATAGGGCTAATTTTTACCAAAATGATCATAGCTGTCAAGAAGGCAATTTTAGTAGTGGTGGGTGCCAAATCGTTATATTTCTTTAAAAGTGGGCTCAAACATTTTTAATGTCTTTCAGTGTGGACTTTGGAAAACTGAGCAAATATTTCTCATTTCAAATCTCATTTCAATCTAATTTTATCATACCATTGTTATATTAAGTTTCTAATAATTTCTCAAATAAGTACATAAGCAAAGTTAAATTATTTCTGACATAGTCTACAATTCCTTGACACATAAAACCTCTAGCGAAACTTTGATGCTCCTGCTCATAGTCAAACCAAACTGTTTTTTAATGATAAAAATTAACTAAACGTGATTTTAGATAAATTGAAAGGCAAGTAAATTTTATAGCTTGCTTGCTTCCATAATTATTTTTAGATATATTATGAGGTTCCAATCTAGTTCTCACTGCATAGTGGGCACTTTATACTAAGGCTAACACTTTTAACCAAATTAAAAAATCAATAACCAGACTTCCTTTCAAAAATATTTAAAGAGTATGAACTGTAGCTAGGCCGGTTGTGATTATTTTAAATTAAATGGAAGGTTGAGAAATAATCTCAGGTACGGAAACGCCGGCGTCGGATGCCTTTTACCAAATTAATGGTTTAAACCCAACAATTCAATATAGCTACAAATTAATAAATAATTGCATACTTATTTATTTATTGCTTTATTAATATAGAGATGCATATTTATTATTCTTTCGTACAATATCAAGTATTAAAGTATTAGGAGATGTAGGTTGTGGATATCTTGGATTAGTCTCGTACCACGTAGTATTAGCTAAAGCTGCATCATGTTGCCACCAACCAAACTAAAATAAAACGTTTTTTTATGAACATAAAGCATAAAGAAACACTACGCGTCTTGGCCGTTTGGAAAAAAAGCTCTACGCTACTCTCATGTCGCACCGCAGTGCTGCAATTTCATATAACTTACAAAGCCGCCGCAACGCCGAAATCTATAACAAGTAACTTACTACGTGACCCAGCGGTTAATCCGATAAATCGTCTTTTTGTTTCACTGAATAGTTTAGTATGGTATAGATATTAAACTATGGCTGAAATGTATCATATTACACAACCAGAAAGTCATGCAGACAGAACCGGTTTACGATGACGGTTCAGTTCGCTTATGATTTAAACCAAACTATATGTGATACTTTATGATAAACATCACTGTAAGATCAAACATGTATACGATCAATTGCTGATGTTTTATTAAAGGGTACCACTAATTAAAAATACCATTGTACCTCAACAGATGTTGTTGGTGGAAGTCTGTACATATCAGATGGGCCGACAGGCTTAATAACACCTTTACGTTTCATTTTAATAAATCTCTGCATAGAACCATACGCGAATCCATTCACTCGACCTATGTAGCAATCAATGAGTCTGATAGTATCAACATCCGGTCTTTGAACCTGTAAATTCACTTATTACATTATAGAGAACTGTCGTATTTATATGAAAAAGAACGAATATGAACTTATAAATCTTATTGAGTGCCGAAATGCATGCAAAGATTAGATCATACATTTGAATATTGTTTGACTTTCTCCATGCTTGGTTTCACATCTTCTTTAACCATTGGTTCCTGGTATTCGTCTCTCATAATGTCCTTTATATAGTTTTGCGGGCCACACAAAGTCATTCCAAAGAATTCCATAATATTTTATTGTAATTTTTTACACTAAAAGCAATCCAAAACACGTCAAATAACAGATAACTTTTATTTTATTACCGTAATCTGTGCTTATGTCAAAATATTCCATGGCTCATTGGTTGAATTATATCATATTAATACTTTTTGTATCTTAGATCATTTTACTAATGTTGTTTTTTTTTTATAAAAAAACAAGACGAACGCCAACTGCCAGGACTTAAATATAACATTGGTGCCGTATGTTATCTACTCATACCGGGGAAACTTGAGTCAGTTTGTCTTTTAAATGCTACTCATTATAATGTTGTATATAAAAACTATTCAGAAATAAAAATCGTATCCATCGCCATATATTCATGTAATAAACTACCATATCGTTTGGGTAATCTCAATTAAGTTTAACTTAAGATTTTATTGCTTTGATAAATATTCAATGTATGGGAAATTGGCGAAATCGAATGGCGTCAACATGCAGTGATCTTTATAAAATTACTTATTTAAAAAGTTGAAATGTATTAAAACATATGTATGGTTTTTACAGTGTATTTATATTTTATAGTGTGATTTATTTATGCTGGCAGCACTGGGTCTGTCTACGGTATGATATCCGAGGGTCTCCCGCTATAAGAGTGAGTATAGTAAGTATTGTTTTATTCTGTGGTGTGTCGGTCCGTCAAGCGTCAAACAAGAATTGGTGGTTGATCTAGTTAATTTTATTTTTTTGTGAAGTGAACCAGGTACATCATACATAAATCTCATTAAATGAATGGAAAATTAATGATCATTTTGTTTTTAATATTAATAACTATCAGACTATAGATATTGCATTTACTACTATTGTCAGACTCTCACAGTGCATGATTTTAAAGTTTTGAATTGCATTGCTAATTTCTTTTTATGCTGCACTTATAAATTTTTCATTAGTATCCCATCATCGTTTATCCTTTATCCGTTTGTTTGTACAGGTGTATACAAAAGCTTTGTTTTACCGAAATCACAATTGAATTCATACAGCATGGATATGGTAAGACCGATTTTAAAGTTTCTGTATTGTATATTGTTATGTTATTTATATATTGTATAGTATAAAAGCATCAAATAGATTTTAATGCTGGTAAATCATTAAATACTAACCTATTTCCTAAAATCAAATGACTTAAGGAGGTGTAAGTATTCATTTTAATGATGTCATATCTTAATGATTGTTTTTATCTTGCTGACTCATACCTATTCTATTATAATACTTATGGTAGTATCTAAATTCTCTATGCATACTATCCTCACTGCACCGCAGTTAAAAGTCCAGTGTTGTCTGCCAGATGTTTGAATGCATTATTATTAATAGAACTTGTATTCATATTTTCTAGGTCCTTCTAACTAGTCAATAAACTTCATTGTGAACTTATTATTTCTTTGACACTCACCATATTATTACAGCTCTATTTTACCATATTTCAAACATGGATGGAAAACATACCTAAGTTCAAGATTTAATTAATGGTATTTTTTCCTATCAATTACAGTTTCCTGACAGTGACGTAAAGCGTAAAGTACCACCAATGTTGCAAAAAATATTACAATATGATGTGCAAATTACAAAAAAGTTTGTTGAACAGTCAATGAGAGTCACTGCACTGCGGTCACTCCGTAATCATGCAAAGTTTTTGGAGGTTGGTATTATTGTATTATGTCATGGGTGTTTATCCGTGTTATGATTTTTCATAGCTAAAATTTATAAAAATATATTTTAAAAGAATTAAAAGCCTTTTATATTGTGCTTCTAGATCCTTAAATGATCAGGCATTAACTCACAATTTTCCTAAGTTTCGCAAAGGAGGACAAGATACTCTTGTGGGTTGTCCATTAATCACATGTTTTTTAGCAACTTCTTAACCTTCACCCCCCCCTAATTTGTGGTGAGGTTTTAGACTACACCCTCCCTAGTGTTTTGCTACAATGTAATTTGAAATTTTCAGATTATCTTTAAATACAGGTATAATCTGATGTATGTAATTTATTGAATATATGGAAAGTTAATATAAAAATAAATTAATGTGTATAAAAAGGTAATGAACTATTTTCAGGTCTCATGCCATGGTATTGTGTGGCTGGCTGGATGGCTCAGCTTCATCTGGTTATTTAATAAAAAAGATCTTTATCAATTACAAGTCAATATGTTGATAGGTATGTATGTTTTGTTCCTGGCTTTATATATATATATATAGTATATAGAAAACTGAAATTGAGGTCATGTGAGAATAAATATGTAACTTTACCAAAACAATAATGTTAGCTTTCTGTCTAAGTAAATATATGCTCTTATTGTACAAAAATAACCTTGTGATGCTTAAGGTAATGGTTGTTACAGATTATGTTGTGTTGCTCAAATACATTAGTTACTCTAGTCACAATCTCATTGTAACTTTACCTATTGTATTGGCAGTGTCCTACTTTAAATGAGTAACACTACAGTAAAATCCTGTTGTTTTTTCTTCATTGGCCAATTTAAAATGATGGAATGTTTTTTTCCAGCACTTATATTGGATATATTAGTAATAGCTTTTATTAAGGCTTTTGTGCGAAGACGGCGACCTGTGCCTATGAACAAGCTAATGGAAGTGGGACCAGACAAGTTCTCCTTCCCATCAGGACATGCTAGCCGAGCTGTGCTTGTTGCATTTACATTGATGTACTTGGATCCTGTCTCTTTTCTGTTGTACCCTCCACTTGTAGCATGGGTGACTTCTGTTTCCGTTTCAAGGGTCCTGCTAGAAAGGCACTACATATTAGATGTACTTGCTGGTGCGGGTATTGGAGTTTTAGAAGGACTGGTTATGTATATGGTATGGTTCTCCCAAAGTTCATCTGCTAGTATTCTATCATCACTCTCGGACGAAAAAGTTGATGGGGGCGAGTACCATGTATAATCTCAAGCGTGTTTGAAATCCTGTGATCGTTGTTACATACCTACTGAATAAAACAATTCATAGGTAATATTTATGTATGCAGTGAGATTTATGGAATATTGTTTGTTCATTGTAATATAAGTTTGAAAAAGCAATAAAAAATAATCAAATATGAGTTTTCATTTAATTGTTGCAGTTTTCAAACTCTTGTTATAAAGCATGGATTATGTTATAAAGTATGGACCTATGGATTACATGTGGAGGGTGGATTGTCCGCGTAAACACCTCACATATCCTAAAACAAAGTTCCTATCTAAATAAAAGTCAACTGGACCAGTTCGAGTTGAACACTCGAGACGTCCGTTCGAAAACAGAACCATCTTTTAGCGAAAAAAAAACAGTAGGTGTATTAAATAACATAATGCATGTTTTTTTTGCGTCGACTCAAATTTGATTGCTATAATCTTTAAAAAAAAAGAATTGTTCTTTGGAATAGGATATCAAAAAAATCTTTTCGGAGGAGGAGAGTACATAAACGATTTTCATATACTTTCATAGTAACTATCATTTGAAAATTATAAAAAAGCTCAATGTGATATATAGAGCCTATATATAGAATACATATATAGAAATTTGTATTAAGTACCAAATTTCAACTTATTCGGTTTCTTAAATCAGTAGTAATAGGGCCGCGACAGACGGGTCGACAGATTCGTGTTTAAAGGATTCCGGTTTTTGTGTGGGATGTATGGAACCCTAAGCCTATAATTCCAGGGTTCAAAATTCAAAACCATTTATTCAGTTTAGGCCTTCGGAGGGCACTTATGAAGGTCAAATTTAAAGTTACTGAAGCTACAACCGGTTCGGAAGTCAGCCTTCAACTGAGAAGAACCGGCAAGAAACTCGGCTAGGTTACATTCTTTTTTATTTGTTATATAAATTTTTATCTATTCTGACTTTTTGGCTATTTTATAATTTCATTTTACATAATTTTATATTTAACAATTACAAAATACTTATTATAGGTAACATTAAAAAAACAAAACAAAAATAAAAATATGACAAGACTACAAAATAGAAAATAACAATAATTAGGTACTTACAACTTAAACAAGAGATTTTGAGGTGCACTGTGCAGAGAGCAGCTATTTCCATACATTTTTATCTTCAATATAATGAACTACCTTGTAATACGCTTTTTCTTTCAAAACTTTCCTAATATAATTTTTTAATTTATGATCAGACATTTTGGTTATTGAAAGCGGTATCTTATTATAAAGTCGAACACAATTACCAAGAAATGACTTGTTAACTTTAGTTAGTCTAAAGTATGGAACAACTAACTTCTCCCTTTGTCTTGTATTTATACAATGAATATCTAATTTTGACTCAAACATTCCTATGTTTCTACGTATAAACATTATTTTTTCATAAATATATAGTGAAGGTAATGTCATTATATTTATTTCCCTAAATAAATCTCTTAATGATTCACGGGGACCCATACTGTAAATTGCTCTTTTTTGTATAATAAATATTGATTCTATATCCGCTGCTGCTCCCCAAAACAAAATGTCATAGGACAAGAGGCTATGAAAATATGCAAAATAAACTAGTTTGGCCGTCTCAACATTCGTCAATTGTTTAATTTTCCTAACAGCAAATGCAGCCGAACTTAATTTAGCAGCTAGTGTATCAACCTGAGGTCCCCATTGCAATTTATTGTCTAATGTAAGACCCAAAAATACCGTTTTATTTACAAGATCAATATGGCCCCCATCTTTTATTATTTGGCTATCTACTTGTGCTACATTTGGTAAAGAAAACCTTAAGCATTTAGTTTTCTTTGAATTTAGTAATAGATTATTTGTGGCAAACCACCCACAGACAATTCACATAGTATGATTAACTTTAGTTAGATCTTTGTCTTTTCTATTAACTTTAAAAATTAATGATGTATCATCAGCAAACAAGACAATATCTGTGAGGTCATTTACAACATATGGCAAATCATTTATATATACTAAAAACAAAAATGGACCTAAAATTGAACCCTGGGGTACCCCCATTTCGACTAAAGAGCCCTTGGATGTTGTGCCGGTAATCCCTACCTTTTGCTGGCGATTTGATAAATAAGATAAAACAAGATCATGAGCAGTTCCCCAAACACGCTCAACAGAGAGGCTAAAAATATCTTTCCGATCCTTGAATTAAATATTTATAAGAATTATTGTGCCGCCACCTTCTGCAGATAATATATTGAATATACTGGCAACTTTAAAGTTTTTAATATAAAAAAGCATAGTGCCCGGTTTCAACCATGTCTCTGTAAAACATAATATATCTATATTTATTTTATCTAATAATAAATGAATATCAAGAATTTTGCCAAAAAAGCGATTAATATTCTGATGTAATAAAAAAGTCAAACAGTTCGACTTTTTTAGCTTCTCTGTTGTCAAAAGTTTTTGTTTAAAGAACTATTCTGAGATTTAATGTTAAAATGACTTGTTCTTACTGTGTTATCCCTTATCCTATTTATATTATATGCTACAAGTGATGCAATCAATTTCTTAAGTTTTTTTTGGAATAAACAGGGTATCCTGTTTCAATTTCAAATTACTTACAAACTTGTTAGTATCAAAATACATAAAATTAGCACTATGACATGTAACATTATGCATATGGTTATTTTAATGCCAAATATAGTTATTCTCCATATCCGAGTAGTTGGAAGAGTATGGGAAAGCACATAACAAGTTCGGTTTTCAAGTCGGGCATGATAATGTTAACGGTTCTTAGTTAAATAATGATAATCCTGAGATTGGTTACGAGCTCGAGATAGGTCGACAATGAGGCATAAAATTTCTTTTAAATATCTTTGGATCATAATTTTGATCCAAGATCTACTTCGATTGTGCCCGATATTATAAAGTAGAGAATTCGCGATTCCAATCCAAAAACGTGAGATTGATTTAGTATTAGAAGAAATTGAATAAAACTACTTTAATTCTTTTTTTTTTTTTTAATTATATAAGCTAGTGCTTGACCACGTGCGATTCCACCTGATGGTAGGCAGTGATGCAATCTTAGATCAATTCAGAGGTATTAGATGAGAACCTAATTAATTATTTTAAAATATTATAAAGTAAGCTATACCATATATTAATCATTTAATTATTTGCCAGGGTCGAGGTATATTATGACAGTGTAGGTAGTGTGGACATAGGTAAAAATGTATTGTAATTGTTAAAAAAAAGTTTGATGTTTGTTTAGATGGATTTGTTTTTGGTCAATTTATTAACTGTAACTGTGAGAATAAAGTCAAGAAATCAAATAAATTTATTTTGTCCTAACACTATTTTATTGAAAAGTTTTGTGCAAGGTAATATTATTGAAACTTCAATCTTTCAATACTATTAAAAAATATATTTCGGAAACAAAAAAGTTATGTTCTTATTATTGGCATTGTAAGAAGTTACGTGGCATACGTTTTATAATTGTTTAATATTTATTTTATAGCATCATTAATAATGAGGAAGCTTAAGGGGGCAGTGAAAGAAACGGCCAAACAAAAGCGGGAGCGAAAACAAGAGTTCGCGAAAATGCGAACACAAATTCATACGATTGCTCTTCCAACTTGCGGGGTTATTTTCCTCTTGATATGCGTCTACGTGTACCTAAAAACCAGGCCCTCTAATTTGGAATATTCATAACGTGACGACTAGAATTATAGCATTTTAATGTACATATTAAATTATAATGAAGCCATTAATTTGTTATTCTTCATACATGTAATTTACATTATATAGATTATTTACACTTTATTTATTTTATTAATCATGGTTGTGAATTTAAAGAGGTAACTAAAATGATATCTTAATAATTTCAGTAAGAAATGCTATATATATTGCTTTACAACATTCCATTAAACCTTGTTAACATATCAATGGTTTTTATAAAAATTCATTGTAAGTATAAGTATGTATAAGAATATATGAGACTGTTTACAAAATAAATTCTTTAGTTTCCTTTACATCAGGTTAAATCTAAAATATGAATCTATAGATTTTTCATCTAAGTCCGGGATTGCATAATATGTCTGATATTAGATCCGTATCCAATGTTTATTGTTATTTGTTCTGATTACATGTCTCTTACCAACCTGTGTAACATTTCCAAAGAGCCTTTCTGCAATGCCTTCAGTGAGACTGGTCACCCAATTCGGACTTTTCATATTTTTTATGAATTAAAAATAAGGCACTGAACTTTGCCATGATAAATGACTGGAAGCAAATCAATCAAAACTTCAATAAGACTTTTGTAAATATATTTTAATTAAAAAATCAACAAAATATATTTAAATAAATAACAATTGTATTGTAAGATTTATCTTTACATAATAGTACCCTTTCCAAAGTGATAAGACAAACTTATAAATTATCAGATTCTTTAAAATTACAATCATTTAGGATTAAAAAAGAAATAGGTTATTTAATACCTTATTATTTTGTTTACAAGAGATTTTCAACTGTCTGTGTTTCGCTTCCAAAAAAACAACATTAATAAATAAGTATAAAATTTTAATAAATTCATTTCTAAAAGGCAAAAATAATTATGAATCTCTTGTATTAAGTGATTCAAAGATCAAGCTCAAAAGAATTAAGTACCTAATGATTTGCTATTAACTGTTTACCTGATATTTATTCAAAAATAAGATATTTTCGACTCAATTTTGAATAACAATAATGTTAAACATGTGCATGTTTAACATCTGGATTAAGATTTTTATCTTGAAAAATAATCAATCATTAGAGAATGAGGGTAAACCGCTGCCAGACGAGAACTAGTAAGTAAGTACATATTTTTATTCTTTTATTAACAATATTGCAACTGATCCACTTACTTATATCACAGTCTAATTCTAAACTAAAGTCCAAAGTGAACAACAAATGGAATATTTACTTTCAGTTCACCTCTTAAAGTTAAAACAGTATTTAATATCATATGCATGTTACTGGTTTCTGTTACTTCCAAAGAGTAAAATAATAGACTAATACAGGAGTTACCTCATGTCAAATCCAAGAGGATTTATTTGTCATTAGTATTTTGGGTAACTAGTAGTATTGACATGTAAAAAACTATACTTGTTTTTTTATGGTGGTTAAAATTACCAGTTTGTTTCCTAATTAGATTGGGCCTAACAGCATCCATATAATATTCAAGCACTAAAGGTCAAATTCTGATATTTGGTTGGTTTGATGGTGGTTGACGATTCGATAGATACCCAGGTTCTGCATATTAAAAACCGAACAAAAAATGATATTATTGAGTTGGTATCATCACGTCGTAAATATTTAATTAGCTGTTAAGAGTTTTACTTACAGTATAAAAATATCACAGCACATTAATTACCTTAACAATAACATGAAATAATCAATACTGATTTTCAATATTAATACTTTGTTTCTGCTTACATAACTGCACTATCCAGCCGAGTAGCCAGCCAGACGCGAGGAGTAGGTACAGACCACTTATAGAGTAATACTGGGATGTTATTGGTAGATGCAAGATTTGTATGAGGATCACAGTCAGTAGGGACTGCAGGCCGGTGCCTATTAAAGTGTTGATACCGAATATAAGGCCGAAGCAGCTGTCGTCGCTTAGTTGACTTGCAATTTTTGCGCTGGAACATAAAACAAAAAAGATATTTCATTAACATAATTATTGCAATATGGTGTTGCCAACACTGACTTGGTAGTTTTATTATTTACAAATGCTAGAATGTGGTTTATTTCAATTAACATTGAAATGATAAGATACAGGTCAAAATACCTGTTGGCATCTCACTAGATTAGAGAAGACAATCTTGTTGTTTCTACAGCAACTAAATTAAATATGTAAAAAAAAAAATGGAATCGGTTAGTTGTGTTTAGTTAGTGCCAACAGAATCTGCACCAGTATAATCTCATCATACATATAAAAGTTGTTTTAACAACGACGATATGGACGTTTCTTATCTGTGACTTGCAAGATCTCTTAGCGTACATACATTATAATAGGAACCGCCAGCAAAATAGGTAAGTAGCTGAAAGGATCCCAATTTACAAAACACCTGAAGCTACACATTAGCTTCATAATGTGGGAAGGTAGAGTGGACAGGTGTTTTGTAAATATGACGCGTCGTCAAATATATATATCAATATGATTATCTTTAAACAGCTGATATCACGAAAGAATATAATAGAACAATATGTAGTGTTATGTTCAGAGAACAAAATTTACATTTGACAAACTTTTTCAGTGGCATTCAGATATTATTGCGTCGTCGAGTTATAAAAAACTTTACGAAATCAGCTCCATTAAAAATACATGAATTAAAAAAAAACAATATTTTTATTGGAGGGGATTTTGAAATTTAACAGATTATTATTATTATTTGTCCTGAAATGGCAACAAATTACTCGCTTAAACAAGCCATCTATTAATTTAGTTTTATTGTGGAATTATTAATATTACCTACTGTTAACAAAACTCACGTGAAGACGTTTTATTAGTGCCTGTTGGCAATTTTGGCTGGAATTTACCTAAATATATTTATTTACTCATTAAAAGCCCGACTGATTAACCTAAATTTATAACGCACCTAGCCAAAGTGATGGTGTAATGGAACAGCGTGCCCATCACAATGTATCCAGCATAGGAGGCGAAGATATTTGGTACGTAGGTCCCCAGGAAGACGGCGAGAGCCTGCACGGCGGCCACGGGCGCGGGGGCGGCGGCGCGCGGCAGGCGCGAGGCCGCCAGCGCGCCGCCCGCGCCCAGCAGCGTCTGCGCCGCCTCCACCGCGCCGTTGTATGCCACCTGTCAAATCATTATTTTTTTTTAATGATAATGTTAGTGATGCATACAATAAATATGTCTGGGTGTAAATATCTATTTAAGTATGTATTTAGAAAAAAAAAGTAGTATTTATGTAGTATATCAGTTATTTGGTTTCCATAGTACAAGCTCTGCTTAGTTTGGGACCAGATGGCCGTGTGTAAAGAATGTCCCGGGGATATTTATTTATTTATATTAATGCTGTTTGTTGCGAAGAGCATCATTTAAAAACAGCTCGAGCGATCAACCGATAAGGTTTCGATGGCAAAAATCTTAAAAAGCTTGAAAATGCTTTTTACTTTGGTTTTTTCAATTCATTCAAAATCATAACTTCGCAGCTTAACAGTGTGATAAATAATAAATCTGGCTGTTCCTGCCATGCATCGTAACGAGGTTTTTTTTATGGGTTAGTAACCTTACGTATCTTATGTATTTCTATTTTTTTAAACCCCACGAAAGTCTGTGGCTTTGTAGCACCCAAACGGATAGTCCGATATCAAAAGGGAAACAAGCTATCGAACCATGGTCTTGCTTTGAAAACATTTGCGTAGCATCGAAATGGCCGGAGTGAAATTTAAAGTATTAAAATATTTATTAAATAAACCTAAATATTTATAAACGATATAACTACACCTCAGAAGGTAATTACTCTAAATATTTTATAAGAAGGAATATTAGACAAATAAATGGCAAATTCTTATCATTCTGAATCTAAATAGAAAAAGTAAAATTATAACATTGAAAAAAAAAAACGCTTTATACGTATTTCTTATCGCGGACATAACTCATCACATGTTTAAACATCAAATAAGCGTAAAGTGACGTATCTTTATATCTTTCATCTCAAGACAAAGAAAGCTTTGTGTTGCAACAACATTATCCCTGCAAATAAGATAAAGCAGTTTGCATTTAACAATACTATTTATAACTACTATATGGTGGGCCAGTTGGCTTGGTGGTTATAGACTCTGATTAACACGCCGCAGGTCGTGGGTTCGATTCCCAACCAGGATAAACAATGTGTGCATGAAATTGTCTGTTCGTTCTGTGTCTGGATGTAACTATTTATATAAGGTTTCATTTTTAAATACATTAAAAATGAGTCAATGTGTATATCAGTTGTCTGGTTTCCATAGTACAAGCTCTTAGTTTGAGGCTCTTTATTTCAGTTTAGGTCCGCGAAGGGCACTTACGAAGGTCAATGTTACTGGAGTTACCATAGCACAACAATACCTAATTTAATATATAAATATGTATGCTTGTTTGTTTATATTCTACCATTCATCCGAATGACAATAAGTTTCTGAAGAAAAAAAAATACTTGGAAACAGGATGCATTGCACCACTTCTATGTATAGGAACATCTAGCATTTGTTAGTCTAGATTAATTTTATGCATGCATTATATAAATTATTATAGGTACCTATATAAAATAATACTGTATTTAAGAACGTCAGTATGTTTAGTATATCAGTTGTCTGGTTTTCAAAATACACAAGCTCTGCTTAGCTGTTTCCTATAAAATATACTAGTAATTCTTAACATTCAGCATTGGAGACATCCCATACTGAGCAGGGCTTGTACTATGGGAACCAGATAACTGATTTACAACGTTTTTTCAAAATACTGACTTATATTGATATTTACACCCTGACACAGAACAAACAGACATGGTCATGCACAAAAAATATTGTCTTGGGTGGGAATCGAATCCACAACCTAGGGAGTTTGGGTCTGTCAAGTTTAGTGTCGAATGGGGTTGTAAAAATATTTTGTACAGTAAAAAAAAATATCACTTACAGGCGCGCCGCTTTCCTTCTGTATATGACTCCACAGCAGTTGCATGTATGTCTGGGCCTGCACGAACAGCGCTAGAGCCACCGCGTATAAGGCGGACCAGGCTATGACTTTAGGGCGGGTATAGGCGGCGCGAGCGTGACGCACTATCAGCGTTGTCGCTTCGACCACCATAGAACGAAGTGGAGGCTGGAAACAAAAAAAAATGCATTAAAAAATTATAACAATTGAACTAGCTCCCCCCCCTTCCTGAGGGATGTCAGATTTTCCCGGGACAAAAAGAAACCAATGAGTTAAAGTAGGTTATAAATTATGTATAATTCTTAGCAAAAGTTACATTCAATGCTGTACTTTTTTAGCGTAGTAGTTTGTGCAGTATACAAATCACCGTTTTCTCTGAATTTATATAGGTACTTAATTATTAGTTAATAGTTCATGCGCAAAAAAAAAATTGCGATATACCTCAACAGCTGGATGCGGTTGTTTATCTATGGAGAAGTTCGAGTTGACAGAATTCTTTCTATGGAAGTAAATCCCGAATTGCACTGTCGGCAGCCAAAAGGCCCAGGAAGTCGCCAAAATCTGAGCTGAAACATGCAAATGGAAGTATCTAGTAAGGTAATAATATTGTTCGAATGTGATTCTACATCACTATTATTCTGTATTATTCTAATATTAAAAATTTACCATTATAGTTGTGAAAATCTAAGAGGCCTGTTTTGACAGTTAAGAATGTGACAGAAAATTCTTCTTCATTGATTTTATGATAAGGTTTCATTTAATGATCTAATGGCGTATGATGATGATGAATCTTATTATGACGTCATAGGGTTGACTTTTCTATCACACTACGAACAAAACATTAGTTTTATAGTTCGCTGAAAAATTGTGAACTTAACTTTCTGTGTATTATGGTATCGGGCAATTCTATATATGGTACGGATCCAGGTTTCATTGCTTTCCTGTTCTATCGCCACATGGCAACACTTGCTGTCAACATATACATTCCCAGCTGCATAGGGGTATATGGGCCACCCTAGTATGGTCTAGTGCCCCCCACACGATGTCGGACCGATTCGAAATTCTAGAATACCAAAATAGCTTCACACAAGATTAACGAAACTTTTGGTATTTTAATGGGGCCAGGTCCACCCTGAGAAATAACTCTAGATACGCTAATGCCTAGCTGTCCCTCGCGGTTCCCGAGGAACGTTCCACTTTCCCGGGATAAAAAGTATCCAACGTGTTATTCCAGGACATGCTCCTTCTATGGGCCTAGTTTTATCCAAATGCGATTGGTAGTTTATGCGTGTAACATGCAGGCACCCTCACAAACTTTATTCTACTTATTTAAACTCGCATTTATAATATTTACCTGTAAAAGTAATATAATTAAGATCCCGGTAGTTCATGAGGCCGAAGTAAGTGAGCAGCTGTGAGCTGACGCCGGATAAGAACCTGCCGGTTAATGCCGCTATCCGGGTGTACGACGACACGCGTGGGTATTTCGATGAGTCCACCTAGATGGAGAAATAAAAATTATAGTAGATGCTTCGCAGTTGACACGCGTTCTAATTTAGATCCAGACTTCATAAGTGCTTGTGAAGGCCTATTTGAATATAAATATTTTCATGTCTCATTATCTAAGTTATCTGGCAATGTCGCCAGAAAAAATTTGGTTAATGGATTGAGTTATTATAATAAAATTAATAAATCTAACAATTATGATATTAGTTCGTTACTATCAAATTGATCTTCATCATTAGGAACTCGGAAATGTAGCATAGCTTTGTTGATGAATGCCTTCTCTGTGAATTTCCACAATCAGCTACTGCATCCGGAAATTTACAGACCATTTTATCCATTCATAATCATGTTGACTATCCACTAATCCAGTCGCTTTCTGTCGAAGTTGTCTGACGCAGTGGCGTAGCTACCGGAGGGCTAGACGGGGCAGTGCCTCGGGGCCCCCAAGCTCGGGGGCCCCCGGGGCACTGACTTAACTTTTTGCCCCAGGGCCTTTGGTTATCTTGCTACGCCACTGGTCGGACGGGCCAGTTGGGTTAGTGGTTGGAGACCATACAGCCACTCCAAATTTTGATGGTTCGATGCTCACCCAGGACAAACAATTGTGTGTATAAAAGTTTAGTATCTTATTATCAGTTATTTGGTTTCCATAGTAAAAGCTCTGCTTAGTATGGGATCACCAGAGCGATTGTGTAATTGTGCTATTGGGAACGTCGTTACAGTCAATTTTGTATTACATTGACGGCATTACGACTGTTGTCTCTCACTGCTTGCGCGCCGAACCATCAATCTACCATGAAATTGGCGTCAATATTCTATCCGAGACTACACAGTTAGGGTGCAGATGGACTTATGTAGAAAATGTCCCAGGATATTTATTTGATGTGGACCGCCGATTCCCTACAACATCTGTTAGCCGACGCGACGCTACAATACACTTAAATTACCTTTGCATAAATATATGTCAGATACGCCACTTCTGTCGCCATGTACAGCCCATAGAAAAACTGTGACGCCTGCAGCCATTCTATGCTCGAGGTCCAAAGTAATATGGCGTATACAACAATTCCGCTGAGGCCTGAAACAATCTTTTAATAATTGAATGGTAATGGTGACGAAATTTTAACAACACAATGAAACAAATTAATATTCACCTTAACCATTAATAATTACGACACAGAATAGCAAGAAATGGAACAATCAAGGATCAGTCACACATTGGTCCAATAAAGGCAATTGTAAACGTTAATATGTTAGAATAGGTCAAAGCGTGGAATAAGCTCCCAGAAGACGTTGTAACAACCCAAAATGTTAATCAATTAAAAAACCGACGCGACAAGCTTCTCAAAGAAGAGGACAACATGATATAGAATCAACTGCATGTTTAAATAATAAATAAAATCAATAAGAATATTCATTAAGTAAGAGTACTTAATTTTATTAAGTAAGAAAAAATGTCACAAACTTATGCTGGGCTCATTTTACGGTTCCATACGCAACGGGACCCTATTACTAAAGCTCCGTCAGTCTGTCTGCCACAGGGCAGTATTTTCATAGAGTGTGTCTTAATGGCAGTGACAACAATAAATAATAATTTAAATAAATTTACGAGAGATGTAAAAGTTGTAATAGAAAAAGGATTAAATTCAATTTTAAAACCCCTAACTAAAAAGAGTTTAGTAACCATTAGAGGCTGCTATTCTCTGCCCTGAAATGAACTAAAATATTGCAATTTTAGAGTATGTGAGTGATTGAAATCACGTTGAATATGTCAATAATTATTCAATATTCTGTTATTCTTAATTCAATGCAGCAATTGACACCTAACAGATTTTTTTTGGTTGCTTGCCTTCTATTAATTGGGGCTTTTAAAATACCCTCCTATATCTATCACAATGTTTAAATCAATTGTGAGGATTTTCAAACTTTAACGTTTTTTTATTTAAAATTTTATATATTCCATACAAAATAATATTTTAGTTATTTTTCAGAAATCTGACTCGCACTTGGCCGCTTTTTTGTCAAACAAGCATTCCAAGATAAAATCTTCATCTTATAAGTTTATTTCTACAATGCAAATTATATGCCCATGAACTTTAATAAAGAAGGTGACATTCATTCATCAATTACTGCTTGTCTAAATATACTATACCTATTTTTTTTGCATTTATATCTTTCATGACCATTAATTTTGCTTTAACTCTCTCTCTTTATGCCTTTTATTAGCATGATTCCTATAAATTGATATTACAAAGTGTGCCATATTAAATATAAGCAGGTTGTATGTATGTTCTACCCTAATCGTAGTATCTTTAGTAACTTTAAATTTGACCTTCATAAGTGCCTTCTGCTGGCCTAACCTAAATAAATGGCTTTGAATTTAGAATTTTTTTAATCTATAATTATATTCGAACTAGCTGTCCCTGGGGTTTTATCAGCATTCACATTAGTATTAACATTCACATTTATAGTATTTGTAGGATTGTATAATACAAGATACAGAATAAAGTTAAAGAATGATAAAAAGTAGAATAGCTCAAATGCTGATCTCTCTATTTGTCATGTGACATTCAATGTACAAGAGAGTGAGATGGATTCAACTAATTTGGTCAAACTGCATCTTTATCATTATAATTGCAAATTATTATATCGAGAAATATTATTCTTGTTGTATTTTTATCAATATTTAACTGATATATAACTTCGATAAGATTATATGTGGACTGTAAATTAAATAAGATAATATTAAAATAAGGTGTAAAGCAGTGGAAACTAGTATTGGAATGATAGCAAGTGTAGACTAAAATAGATACCTATCTGTTTTTAGTATGAGTAATTTACCTGCATATTTTACAGCGTGACATAAAACTGTTTGCTTTATATTGTATTTTTGATTAGATTGTCATCACCTATGGTTATTCTGGGTGTAAATTAGTAATGTGGATCTCAGTGCCAAAACTAATCAGGCTATATTTAGTGTTATTAACACATTTTTTTATCTAACTTTACTCTACACCAGCCATTCTGCAAAGCCTCTGTGGGGGCTCTGCGAGAGTGTATATGCAATGGTTACTGTCGCATTGTAACATGATTTTGAATAAAGATTACTGATTACACATATAAATATTTTTTGGACTACATCTATCTTATATCTTAGATATAAGATAGATGTAGGAACTATTCAACAACATAATACTTAATAACTTCAGGGTTTCACTGTTTGGCATTCATGTTTATTCATAATTTTTAAAATAAATTATTTATAAAAGGCATGATGATCTTACCTGATAGAATGATAACTGGCTTGAATCTTAAGAAATCAGTGATGAGGAACACAACCACCAGTAGTCCTAAGTAGGAATACGTTCCCACTGGATACACATCGCGTGTGAGTTGGATTTCGGTCACATTCCTCCATTCTCCGAGCAAAAACTCTGTAACGAACGGCTCTGACGGCCTAATCTCCCGCAGCGTGCCGAATAAACACAGAATTAACGATACTCTGATCCAATCTTGCATCGTTTTTAATATTTTAAGTTATTGAATGTGGTCCTTTACGAGCGCGGTTTATCGTCCTTGTCGCCGCACAGCGGTCGTCGATCGAAGATATGAAGCAGCCGCGGACTGAGCGTACGTATAGCGATACTGAATCTTGATTAAAAAGCATCTCTTGACGCAAGCAATCTTATACATCTGCAGCGTCGCCAACACTTACGTAAATAAACTGGTGAGATATTTCGTCGATAAATAAATAATCTTTGAACCAGTTGCTTCCCTCCCAATATTTTTTTATGCTTATTGTTTGTAGGTTGACGTTTGTATAGTTAATTTAACGCAGAGGAACTCATAGAAAATCCTTCCTTACATCATTTTCAAAATTCATTGTAGTTTTAAAAGTTCTACGTCTATCTCATGAAAATAATTTACGATTTACTCTTTTCTTTATTTGCAGCGTGCTACGTACGTATTACTCTATAATGTAGTGTTAATTGGAAGTTCTAACATATCTAACAATGTATGTTTATCACGAGTGCAAATAATGTAAATTTATATAATTGTTGTCGATAAATTAAAATGTCAAGACACACAGACAGATGTAAAATAACTCGTAACTGGCGAAAGTATTTTATATGGATTAAGTTGCCAGACTTAAGACGTAAAAAAAAATCTGCTGACGCACTATCAATGGTATTTTTTCTTGGATTGTCCGCAATAATATTATATATTATTGTTAGTAAAACGATGACAAAGTTAGATTTTAACCATATAAGTTAAAGCTAATCCATACTATTATTACAGATTCAAAAGTGTTTCTGTCTGTAGGTTTTTTTTGCTAATTGGTTGAATGAATTTTGATGAAATTTCATAAGTACATAAAAAATAATCGCCCAGTTTATAGCGCGTGAGCAAACAAAATAAGGAACCGTTTCTGCGCAGGTTCCGACAAGTCAGGGTATTGTTATCCATGGTTAGCGTCCCTCTCGCCCCGGTCCTCAGCCGGCCCGCTATCGCAAGTAATTCCAATTAGTCTTGATCTAATCGAGTCGTCATTGATTACTGACCCGGACGCTGTCTCCAATATTGTTATTGGTATTGTCTTTAATAAATAGTCCAGTTGTCACATCCAGTGTGTCGTAATATTCATTTCTTTCAAACGCTAGGCGGATTGACATCACGGCCTACACGGAGGACCTGCTCAATCTGACGGAAGGTAGTCGATGACCACACGAGTGTGGACCACAACGGTATTATTTGACGAGCCAGTTGGCTTTGTGGTTAGATACCCTGATTCGCCGGAGGTCGTGGGTTCGATTCTCATCCAGAACAAACATTTGTGTACATGTAGTATATTTGTTATCTGATCGCCATATTAATTTCGCTCTGCTTAGTTTGGTATCAGAAGGTCGTGAGTAAAGAATGTCCCAAGATATATTATCATTAGAATTAACCTAAGGAGGTGCATATTTAGAGACCATGAAAAAAAGATACAAAAGAAACAAACTGGCACTAATTTCATTAGAAACATAACCAGTTAAAAGCAGCCAACTAAATTTATAAAATTTAAATTGCATTGAAATCAACAAATTAACGCCCAAAATGTCTTGGATAAAATTGTGGAAAAAATTAGGGACGGTCACAAATGCGTGTGGTTAATGTATTCGCTAAATACCACAAACATATTGCAATGAGCTGCATACACCTTTGTGATTATGATGATAATTTCGTTATCGAATCGAGTAAAAATTAGTTGCCAGTAGTAAAAATGGTGAAAGGTATTTTCTTTTCTTCTCGCCATCATATTAAGCTGTCACTACATCCTTCGTTCGATCGATTTGGGGGTTTGTTTAGGTGAGTCTTTTTAAACACAATGACAAGTATTTTATTTAATTTCACATTTTCCAATACACTACCAAGGTTCTTAGAAGGTAATATTACATGAGTTATGAACATTATGTTTTATCATAAGTTTTGTATACCTCTATTTGAATTTAATAAAAAGCGAAATATTGTGGACTGTGGCTAAAGAGGATTTGAGTTATTCAACATGCCTGTTGTCATTGTGTTAAAAAGTGGAAAAGAAAGCATAAATATAATATTTTCTATGACTGAAAATATTAAGTACCTAAGGCTATAATTATAAATATGATAATATAGCATAGTATCTATGACTATGACTAGCCAGTACCTAAATGAATACTGTCTTATGAAATTAATTTTATGTCGCTTAGGCATCTTATCCCAAACCAACCAAACCCACGGTGGTAACTAGATAACTGATATAAATACTACACTATACGTCGTGTTTAGAAATATATAGACTAAAAAAATATTAGGTTGGGGAAAAAGTCTTTTCGCATTATAGTATGTATGAACTTGTAATAAAATCTCTTTGGCTATACCTACTATTTGTATCTGGCTGGTTTTTGTATCATTGAAAGTTTAATTTTAAAGAACATGATTCCAAATTCAAATTAGGAAAATGTGTGATTTGCATTTGTTTTTCGTACCGCCAAGATGAGTGAATCTAATGAAGAAATTCGATTCATTTTAAAATTTTACTACAAAAAAGGTAAAAATGCAACGCAAGCCGCGAAAAAAAATTGCGATGTTTACGGACCTAGTGCAGTGTCTGTGAGAGTAGCACAAATTTGGTTTAAGCGTTTTCAATCCGGAAATTTTGATGTCAAAGATGCACGTCGCTCTGGTCGCCCTATTCGGATAAAATGGATGCCATTTTTGAAAAAGTGGAGCAAGATCGGCATATCAGTAGTTTTTTTTTATTTTTTTTTTTTATGACGTAGCTGAAGAACTGGGAATTGACCACAAAACAGTTTTGGCGCTTTTGAAAAAAACTGGGTACACAAAAAAGCTAGATATTTGGGTACCTCACGAGCTCACTGAAAGAAACCTAATGAACCGAATGAATTGTGATTCTTTATTACGACGTCATGAAACCGAACCATTTTTGAAGAAGCTGATAACTGGTGATGAAATGTGGATCACGTACGACAAGAACGTGCGAAAAAGGTCGTGGTCAAAGGCCGGTCAGGCTTCACAGACTGTGGCGAAACCCGGGCTAATTCTCAACAAGGTGATGCTGTGTGTGTGGTGGGATTGGAAGGGCATTATTCATTATGAGCTGTTAGCACTAGGCAGGACCATCGATTCTGAACTCTACTGCGAACAACTGATGAGATTAAAGCAAGAAGTTGAGAGAAAGCGGCCGGAATTAATCAACAGAAGGGGTGGGGTTTTTCATCATGATAACGCTAGACCTCACACATCTTTAGCCACTCAGCAAAAATTAAGAGAGTTTGGCTGGGAGGTATTAATGCATCCGCCGTATAGTCCTAATCTTGCACCTTCAGATTTCCACCTGTTTCGGTCCCTTCAGAATTCTTTAGGCATTGTCAGGTTAACATCACGAGAGGACTGTCAAAACCACTTGTCGCAGAATTTTGATCAGAAGTCCCAAAATGTCTATAGCAATGGGATCATGTCCCTACCTACAAGATGGCAAAAAGTTATCGAACAAAATGGTACCAACATACTTTAGTTAAATGTAAATAAACTATATTAAAAATGTTTTGAATTTTCTTAAAAAATGCGAAGGAACTTTTTCCCCAACCTATTAAGTCGTCTGGTGAAGATGGAATTACAACAGAGCTTCTGAAAGCGGGTGGAAAATCAATACTTTTAGTTCTTCAGAGGCTATTATTTAATTCCGTTCCATACGAAGGTACAACGCCAGAAGCGTGGAGTGTAAGCGTGGTGATCTATTTTTTTAAGAAGGGTGGTATGGTCTTGAATATCTATCGCCCGATATCGCACAAAACACATGCATAAGCTGTTTTCTAGACTCATTACAAATTACATCGCAAGTATGGTCGACCACTTCCAGCCTCCCGAGCAATTCGGTTTTCGTAAAGGCTTAAGAACCATATACCACATATATACAAGCTTCCCCAGATTATACAGATGAGACCGAGGAATATAATCAGCGATTAAGCCTGGTGTATGTGGATTGTGGGAAAGCGTTCGATTTAATCGAGTCCTGTACAGACTCAACAGCCGTGGCAAATATACTATCGTTATATGGAAGTGTTGTTGTGTTGCGTTGTCAAAACCGAGCCCAGGGCGAAAGTACTAAGCCAATCCAATTACAGAAGGGTGTCAGATAGGGCGTCGTAATTTATCCGAAACTATTTACCTCTGCAATGGAGGATGTCTTGAAACTGGTCTGGGTGGGTTATGGCATTTCACTTTAATAGCGAACACATCACTCACCTCCGATTTGCCGATGGCATAGTTTTAATGGTGGATGGTATCTCAATGGTGTCACTGGACGCTCTAAATACCATGATCAATGACCTCAACAGAGTTTCCCAACAGGTAAGCCTTAAAACGAGTATGGACAAGATGGATGTTATGCCCAACGTTCATATCGTCATTACCGGTCATGTTTGGGAACACTGTTCGTGAAGTTATTGACGAGTATGTTTGCCTATGACAAAGCAGGTAGGCCTAACTTCGACAAAGAGGTCAATTGAAAAATCCAACTCGGATGGGCAGCGTTCGGGAGGCTACGGCATATCTTCACGTCCAAAATGTCTTAAATCCGAAGACAAAGGTCTTTAATCAGTGTGTGCTGCCAATGATGACGTATGGAACAGAAACGTGGTATTTTACTGCTCGCTGAATAAATAAGCTCCATGTCACTCAGCGAGCTATGGAACGGGTTGTGCATAGAATTTCTTAATGCGACAGGGTTCGAAACGAGGACATTCGTAGAAAAACGAGAGCGTTGGATATAGCTCGTTGTCAATAGCATATCCAATTGTAATGATATATAGTAAGCATGGAGAGGGCATATAGGGTGCTCTTTATAGTAAACTAGTAAACAGTACACCGAGAGTCCCGTATTTACCTGCGAAATACATGGATACGCGCAGCGCGCTATCAAAACAGAATACATATGTACCTACACTGTACAGCTGTTTACCTACCTACATCAAGACCTCTCCCCATATATGATCCGTTTTCCCTTCATACTTTAATCCTGGCTTAGAACAGGCAAAAATACCTAGGTAATCACTAATTTGTTGACTAAATAAGGTGTAGAATGTAGGCAATAGAATTTGAGACAAGGTTAAATCTACAGAGCCACTGAAAAGTTCAAGAACTAGTAGAAGTATTTTCGGTATATTTAAAAATGGAATCATACCTATGTACAACGATTGAATTTAATTAAACTACCTATCTACCTTCAAGTTGTTCAAAATGTGTACCGCCTCGTATGATGACTAGCTCGTGCCGCTCGTGACTAGATCAACTTAAATAACAAACACCGCGGCGTGTTTAGAGAGTATAATATTCACATTTCACTTATTTTTAGAGAAATTTTGGTCAATAATTATGCACCTAATTTTATTTTAACATTTTAACGAGAATCGAGTACCGAGTACTCTCCATAAGTATCGAAGGTAACTCACCAGTCACCCTGTATAATGTTTCAGGTAATAATGAAAGCAGTTGGGCAATGCTGCATGACTGCATAAGCTTCGTTTCAATGTGAGCTTTGTACGAAGAAGTATACGAAGTGATAGAAAGTGGCATGAGCCGAGCCATTCAACACACTTCAAAGTAATGCAATTACTGTTGTAAGAACATTAGTTTCCTGTGAGTAAATTTATTTAAGGTGTTAACAAAAAATAGACTACCCTGAATTATTTCTGTAGGTGGCTTGTGGCAGTTTGTTATTCTTAATGTCTGATGTTTGTTGAAAATTTATCGTTGTGCCCACTTTATCTATATACAGTAATACCCCCACTTACGCTACCCCCTTTTAACGCGAATTCGGGGATACGCGTTTATTCATTTTCATCACTCAAGGAGAATCAGCCTCAGCTCCTGAACAAATTGATGGTATAATTAAAGAAGTGGACGATATTGCCAAACAATTAAATTTAGATGACGTCCAAAAATTGCTGGATTCATACAATCAAGAGCTTAAAATTGACAGGCTTATGGAAATGCGTGAGCATGATCAAGACATTGAACAAACTGATTCGTTACACCCGGTTAAATGGGAAAATCAAATGACAATTTCAAACTTAACAGAAGGTCTCAGTACAATTGAAAAGGGGTTACAAATCTTAGAAAAAAATTATTCCAATGAAGAGCTGTTACTACTAACAAAACGAAATCAAAAAGTTACTGGCATGCTACGAGGAAATTTTATGTGAGAAGAAGTAAAACTTAGCTCGTCAGGGGATATTGTTAGAATATATGAAGCCTTCGACATAAAAATAACATCAGTTTATTATGTTTTATTCTTAGCAATGTAAATTGTTTTTATTATCTAACATTTTATGAAACACGTTTCTTCAAAATTATTGTTTTCTATAGACTCTGGTCCCGATTACACAAACTTACGTATTTATATGCAAAATTGAACCCCGACTTACGTGAATTCGACTTACACGACTATCGCGTAAGTCCGAGGTATTACTGTATATGAAAACGTTATGTTGGTTTGTGTACGCTTAACAAAAAATAGACTACCCTAAATTATTTCTGTAGGTGGCTTGTGGCAGTTTGTTATTCTCAATGTCTGATGTCTGTTGAAAATTTACCGTTGTGCCCACTTTATCTAAATACAGTAATACCCCGACTTCAAAAACTCAAAAAGTACTGCACCGATCGAGCTGAATATTTAGCATGATATATAATCCGCATCAAGGATTGTTTTCATATTTTTTGCACCAGTCACATATCCGCGACCGTCTTTGTTTTGTTTCTCATTTCTCAACCATTCAATCACAATGTGCCACAGCGAAGCGTGGCAGGGTACAGCTAGTTATTTATAAACTTATAAAATTTATGTTTGTTTGTATTTATGTTCCTTATTCTATTGTAGAAGAAGTAGAGCTCTTAGTGTAGAGTTCGTATGGGGAATTACTATCACCTTACCCATTTCTGCCGTGAAGCAGTAATGCACTTGTATTACTGTGTTTCGGTTACAAAGGTAAGGGGGCCGGTGAAATTACAGGCCCATGAGACTTAATCTTGAGGTCTCAAGGTCAACAACGTATTGGTGTTGCAAATTTCCATAGGCTGCGGTGACCACTTACTATCAGGTGGATCGTCCGCATGATGTTGGCCTACTTGATAAAAAAAAAAAACAAAATCCGATCGCTATAAACATTTTTAAAGTTGGTCTACATACTCGTACATACAAATAAAAGACGCAGTGCAACACATGTTCTTGGATGAGTATAATATATACAGATGTAATGAGGTACTTACTTACCTCGATTTTTTTGTAATATGCAGACGTAAATACAACTTTTATGTTACAGTTCAGCTTAAGAAACAACAAAATCAACATGAGAGGACAGCCAGTGTGGAGTGCAAAGAGTGTGACAAGGAATTCCTTGACAATACACTTTTATACCGCCATGAACAATATTATATATAATCTACCCTCTGAAGTCATATAATGCCCTTCGATTCCGTTCCGGGCCAATAAAGGGAAAATGGGTTTAGGGTGATGTTGGGGCTGCCTCGTTACTCTGGCTGTAACCGACATGTGTCGGTCGGGCATACCACAACCTAAGTTTTATAACATATACTTATTACTAACACATAAATTACTGCTTACTAAACTTGCTCATCCATATTTGAGGATAAAAAAACGTGTATCGGCACAAAAACCTTTACTTTATTAAATTCTGAGAAACGTTAGTTCCCTTTGAAAGTGAAATAAACAGTGGCGCAAAGTTAAAATTGTTATGACTTACAGGAACATGTGTGACCAAAATATTACGCAATACTGAGAAGTGACTTGGCTCTCCGTTCTCATATGCAAACGCAAAAGGCAGTCTTGAAAGAAAATACACGATCAATATAGCAAGATATTCCACTTCATACAGCATCTGAAGCTTTTAATAAATGAGACACACATATGCCAGGGTCGAGGTATATTGTGACGTGGGCCAGTGTGAACATGGGTAATTATTAATTTTATTTGTTAAATAAACCTTTTTGTATAGACAGATTTGTCTTTGGTCCAATATGAAATTTAACTGTATGAATCATCTCGAAATCAATTTCTATTTGATTTATTTATTTATAAAATTTAAATATACAGGAATATTTTTTATTCAGTGCGCAAACTTTGACAAATTAAACTTAAATGAGTTCTATTAGTTGACAGGCCAGTTGGCTTGGTGGTTAGCGCTCTGACTGCCAAACCGAAGGTCGCGGGTTCGATTCCCACCCAGGACAAACATTAGTGTGCATGAACATGTCTGTTTGTTCTGTGTCTGGTTGTAAATATCTATTTATGTATGTATTTAGAAAAAAAAAAAGTAGTATATGTAGTATATCAGTTATCCGGTTTCCATAGTACAAGCTCTGCTTAGTTTGGGATCAGATGGCCGTGTGTAAAGAATGTCCCGGGATATTTATTTATTTATTAAACACCAAATTTATATTTTGATAAGTTTTAGTACAAAAAAATAAAGTTATCGTTAACAAAAGAAATAGACTTTAAAATTGATATTATGGCTACTGTACGCCGCCGCCCCGCTGCCCCGCCGCGGCGCCACGAACGAGCGCTTCGCCACGCTCCCAGGCGCGGCGCGTTTCATTTTTGGTGCACAGGCGTAGGCAGATATTTACGTGGGTTACTATGTACTGATCACTGATTAATTATTCAGGTTCGAACTTCGAACTAGACTTCTTTTATGATTAGGTCGTGAAGTTATTTGAAGAGTAATTCAAACTTTTCCTTCATACTTTGATGTGCTTAGGACCATTAAAATACAGAAAATAAAGCATTTTAATCTGATGATGATGATTTAGCACTACACTCAGCCAGTACAACGACCGACCCATGTCCTATACAACCATTCAAGCATCAGCCACGATACAACTGTTATAGTTTATAGCAACTGGTACCTAAATAGTTGTATCGGAGTAGCCATGGATACACCGAGGAGCGCGTGGCCTAGGGGCACTCCCCTCGCTCTGGGATGGGAAAGGACGGCCAGCCAACCGCAACCAGCTGACCACAATCGACCGACTGTTCAGCCTGTAGCCAATATTGGATAGTAGGGAAGACGGGTATCGCTGACAAGGATGAGCGTTGACAGAAAATAAAGCATTTTAATCAATAAATTTTTAAAACAATAATAACATTATTGACATTATTTAAGGCATAGGTACTTCTGCATTATGGCGTATTTAAAAATTTGGAATCAACTACGTATTTACATTAATGTTCAATCAACCTACTCACTAAAATTGTTAATTAAAAATAATTGCTTACCCCACATGTCACTAATCACTGTATTACAATAATTGTTCAAAATTAATCCTCCTCTTTCTAGACATAAACGTGCACGTTTAAATAAATTGTCATTTAATTTGTTGAGAACCCTATTGTCACTTTTAACTTCATCAAAAGCGTTAATTATTTTTAACTTTAAATCGTCTATAGGGACCGCTTGGTTATGGATACCGTGGGCTCGCATTCGGCGTTTGCTCTCTGTTGCATACATTCTGCGAGCTGCTCGTAAATTTTCTCCACTCAGTAAATACACTCGCACCATCTCATAGAACTTGCGGTTACTGTAGTCAACATCGTGACCTGTAGGAACAAGTACGACACACGTGTGGCGCGGGAGTTGCACGGGAAAGGGATTGGAAGCGACGTCACGACAGCGCATGCGATGAGTGACTGTCGGGTAAAACTATTGAATCTCCGATATTTCATAAGTTTCCATATTTTATTCTAATTAGTATTCGTATTTTAAGCATCGTAAGATGTTACGAGGCACAGTTTTAATAATCATTATATATTTATTTTAGAGCGTCAATCATTGACGGGAAAACTAAGAGGAGCGAAAGAAACGTGCAAACAAAAGCGCCAGCGAAAACAGGAGTTGGCGAAAATGCGTAAACAATTTCGTACGATAGTTCTTCCAACTTGCGGGGTTATTTTACTTATGATATGCGTCTACGTGTACTACAAAACCAGGCCCTCTACTTATAATGTACATATTAAATTACAATGAAGCCACTAATATGATATTTTACGTAATATATAAAATATATTTACACTTTATTTTATAATTTATGGTTGTATATTTTATAGGTAGCTTTAATTATGTCTAGATAGTTCCTGAAAAAATATTTTGCAACATTCCATATAATCTTGTTAACATATCTGTGGTTTTTATAAAAAATCATTGTAAATATATTAGAAACAGGGTTAGTTGGAAAGGGCGTACTTATCCGAAAAGACGAAGTAGAAAACGTTATGACAAACATTTTTGGTTTTACAACCAATCGATTAACTTTTGTATTAAACATAGTATTTTTTCGTAATTTTAGTATTAAGGTTAGTTTTGGTTAATTGAATTTAAGAATCGTCATACATAATGGTGGTCGCGGATTAGTACATCTTTCCAACAAAAACTGTTTATGAGACTTAATAATCTACCTATACGTACGTTATAAATGTAACTTCCGAGCTCAAGAGTTATATACAGTGAACCCGCGGTAATTCGACAAACGTTTTGCAGGGCAGTGTCGGACTATCGAATTTGTCGGACTATAGAGTACTGCTTAAGAGTCCCGAAATTTATTTATTTAAAATTACAGATAAAAATGATTAGATACTATCTAAAGATTTGCCTAAATAATATTTGTGTACCTAAATTCAAATGGAAATATTGAATTAAACAGTGGTTATTTACCAGGAACATTTATTGCTTGTGTCAAAGACACTTGAACACTCAAAGAACAACACTCAAATATCGAATAGATTACAAACACTTTGCATTTATACTGTGCCAGTATATACCCAAATGCATATGGCCTCCAACAAATTCAACAGTGATAGGCATGTCGGATTACAGGGGGTGCCGGATTAGACAGGGGCCGTATTAGCGGGGGTCCACTGTACATTGCTATTTTTAGATATAATACTATATGAATATTAAAACAAAATAATAATTATAAATTACTGGAAATAATTCAATCAAAACTTCAATAAGAGTTTGGAAAATCATTTTAATTAGCAAATGAATTTTAATATTTTTAGAGACATATCAGTTAACTTTTACATTATGAAGTAGGCTTTTTGTAGCATAAGACAACCTATATATTGCCAGATACTTTAAAACTATAATCATTAGGTAAGAAAAAATATATTTATTATATAATAGCAATATATTTTGTTATCAACAGATTTTCAACTATATCTTTATAAAATAGCTTTTCATGTAATATAAGAAAAAAATTAAATTATTTTTATAGAATTTATTTACCTTTTGATAATGTATCAGAATTAACAAGTGTCTTGTATTATGCCACCTGAAGATCAAATTATATCAATAATTACCTACTTACTTGATATTATTTGTTTGCCTGTTATTTAATCAAAAAGAGTGTATTTCACAATTATTATACATGTGAAAGTTGAGATGTTGTGACTCAAATAATAAAAACACCTTAAACGGCTGAACGAACTTTTATTTATCGATTTTGATTTGTTATCCGATGTTTGCATTACGTGTATAAAGATATATTATAACCACGACGAGTGTGTGAGTTCTGGCGAAGTGAAATAAACGATGATTAAAAGTTATGTCACTCACACATGGCACTCCACACACACTCATCCTTAACATAACAAATTCATACATTTTATTTAAGTTTCTTTTTATATTTACATATTTTTAACTTCAAATATTTACCTTTTGTATGCAAGTGCAATCAAAGAAAAATCGAAAGAGCGGGTCTCTCTTTACAGGTTTTCTCAAACTTAAAAGGGGTTTCCCAACCCATTACTGAACTTGTAATGTAATAAATAAATTAGAATATTTTTTTTAAATGTCATCGTTTAATAGGTAACACAGAAAATTTAAAAAAGTGTATATATAGTTACTAGAATGCAAGTCTAATCTGTTTGGAATCGCGTACGACTGGAGCGTCTATTAGACTTGCTGCTCTGGGGAACAGACTCAAGTCTTAAACGCGGGAAAGCTCGGGAGGGTGGATTGAGAGTTGAAACACCTCGCGCATGCGCGTTTTGACGGCAGGGTTGGCATGTACCATGGGAGAGGTGTTGCCGTTGTGAATAATTAGATGGGGCGACCGTTTGTACCTACATACTAAAAGTTTTTCATTATAATGAAATAAATTAATAAATAAACTTATTATGTCGCACGCAATTCATGCCAGGCCTTGCCGCTGGGTCGTCAACGTCGACTAAGGTAACGTAACTGATCCGCACTATTGTTCACTCTGCGATACTCTGATTAAATCTTGCATTGTATTTTAAGTTATTGAGCGTTGTTCTTAAAGGCACGCTTTATCGTATTTATCGCCGCGTGCGAAGTTAAGTAGCATCCACAGTTTGAGCGGTCGCATCTGTAACGTCGCCTGCACTTATGTAAATTAACTGATGGGATATTTCAATAAATTATATCATTGATCCGGTTGCTTGAGGAAGTTTTAATAGTAATACTCTATAAAATAATGTTAATATATAGTACTTAGTTTAGATGACGATGAGTACGAAGTAATGTAGATGGTTATTTGAATTTTTATATAATTAAGATGATAATGATTAAATAACTTGAAACTGGCAAAGTTAAATCTTTATATTGCAGATTATGTTACCAGCCTTAAAACTAAATAGAATTAGATCAGCTGGTGCCTTGTCTACATAACCTACTTCTGTCACTGTCAGTGTTAGTTGTATTTGTTTTGTGTTGATTTGGGATTTTGTTTGGGTAAGTTTTATTCATTGTTTTCCCAGTTACTTTATTTTCAATTCAATACCAAGATCTTAAAAGATATGTTATATGAGTTAAGTATATTTATTTGATGTATATTTCAGTTTAATCATTAGCTAAAGATTGTGGTGTATAGGTACGTTTAGGTTTATCAATGTTCATGTCGTCATTGTTGAACCGAAAGCACAAATATTTTCTATGGATGAAAATGACACTTATGGTCATAAATTATATATATCATATAGCCTCATAGCATGGTTAATTTGTAACTAACATAAAATCATATCTGTGACCGTGACTATAGTTTATAAAGAATTTTTCGATCATTACTTGGATTTAAAAGCAATAAAATTAATCATAAAATAATTTTTATTACACTTGGGGGTCTTATCCCAAACTAATCAGATCTACTGTAGTACTGAAGTAACTAGATAACTGATAAAGTATATAGTTATTTAACCCCAGATAAAGATATGTTCATGCACATAAACAAATGTTAGTTCACAGTCATGGTCTCTAACAACCCGTGCTACCTAGTCAGCACAAATATTTTCCTTGTTCTATATAGGTATGACTTGGTACATAAATGTCTTACTTGCATAGGTATTGTACTATAGAAATAGTATGATGCATGCTCTGTAGTAATAAATCAGGCAATCATCTGACTTAATCAACAGCTTGTAAGTCATATAGATAATTTTATGTCAAAATTTGTATTTGTTGGTGAGAGCCTATAGATGTATAACTCACACCAACTAACTTGCATGCAGTTATCTTAAATAAAGACGTGGAATGAATTCACTGATAATACTTGGATTTTGGTATTAATAGTTTTATTTTATACCAACAGAAAAAACATGTGACTCAATGAGAAAAAACAATTAAACACAATCACAATTGATGTCAGATTTGAACTCTTTCCAATGAGTTCACTCGACCATATAGAATTTACATTGCAGTTATAAAACCTCCTTTCTGACAGTATTTATTAAAGAATCTCTGTACCACATACTTTCCATATTCAAGTTTTTGTTTATGGTTTGAGAAATATAGACATATTTTCATATACAGAATATGTATTCATATGAGATTATTTTGTTGCTTTTTGAGACTGGCACAACCAATTGTAATGAAATAATGCAAGCATGGAGAAGGGACTTAGGATGCTCTTAATGCCAGGGTGGAAGCTAGTATAACATAAAATTGTACTGACTGTATTCAAACTACTTTCTGTTTACAACCTTCTAAATAGCAGGCTGTAAATTGGGATGTGTCCTGTATTAAAGATAAATGATCAAACACTGACCAGTGTATTAAACATCCAAAAATATACGAAAACATTAAATATGATCAAAATTAAATCATTAATGTGATTGTTTAGTACCAATCTAATCATAAAGAGTATGTTATTTGATGCTGTACAATTATGACGTCACAACTTGCTATTTCATCCAAAACTCCATACATTTGATCGTTTTGACATTTCATAAAGAATTGACATGTCAGGACACATCCCTATTGTCTTTAAGATTGCAAGTTGTTGACTGGGACATTCTTTACATGCAGCCATCTGATCCCAATCTAAGTAGAGCTTGTACTATGGAAACCAGATAAGTACATACTAGTGTTTTTTCTAAATAGATACATGAATAGATTGACATCCAGACACAGAACAAACATACATCTTAATGTACACAAATATTTGCCCTGGATGGCACCCGCAACCTGCAGCTTGGTAGGCAGGGTCGCCAACCACCGAGCCAACAGACCAGCAAATGTATCCTACCTAGCTAACATTTTAAATATGAAAGTGAGAATATTTTGTTACCTATTGAGATCTCTATGGCTCAACCAATTGAATATGTTGTCGACTATGACATGTGAAGTGGTTAAGTCTCATGTACCTGTAATTTCATCGCCCCTTACTTTTCTAATGTTTCAGATAATTATGAAAGCCGGTGGCAATACTGCATCAGCTCTGTTTCAATGTAAGCATTGTACAAAGAAGTTCAAATATGAAAGTGATAGGAAGAGGCATGAGCTGAGTCATTCACCACACTTCAAATGTCACGACTGTTCCAAGAAGTTTAGTTTTCTGTGAGTAAATTAATTAAATTGTTGATGAACTAGACTGCCCAATATTCTTCATGCGTCGGCTTGATATTAGACAGTTCGTCATTCTCAATGTCAAATATATAATACTCAGCTGACCTCCGAGGTTCCCACCGCGTTCCCGAAGGATGTTAGATTTCCCCGGCATAAAAGTCTATGTGCTATTCTGGATTATAATCTCTGTGCCAAATTCCATCCAGATCCCGTCGTCGTTCTGGCGTGATGGAGTAATAAACATGCATCGTAACGTTGCGCGATGCTCAATTTCTCATTGCATTGGTTTTTGTCGCACTCGATACGATGACGATACGCTTACGATAGGTGTTCGTGCATAGGGCACTAGTAAGATTTATGTTTTTGAGACTTCCGGCGACTGGGACTGCAATAAACTGGACCCGCGGTCCCACTTGCCAGATCCTTTTAATTTAAATATTTGTCTTCCGGCGACTGGGACTACCCAAAAATTAATAGTACAATCTATTGTTCAAGCCAAATCAGTACAGTCAAACGAAAAAATGATAAGTAAGTAATTAAAGAATAAAAGTATTTGATTTAAAGATATCATTTACTTATCCTAGACATGAATTTATTCCATGCGCTTAGTAATAGATTAAACCAGCCCATTTTCGCGTAATTCAATCTTGCAGGTAAGTACAGAAATTCCGTCAATTTTAAATAGTAATCGAAGATTTATAAACGAGTATGTTATATAAATAAATGAATTTTTTAATCAAAAAGTATTTTTTCTTTTATTACTTACTAAACATTTTTTCGTTTGACTGTACGGTTTTTGGCTTGAACAATAGTTTTTTTTTCATTAATTTATGGGTGGTCCCAGTCGCCGGAAGAAAAATATTTAAATTAAAAGGATCCGGTAAGTGGGAGCGCGGGTCCTGTTTATTGCAGTCCCAGTCGCTCGAAGCCTCATGTTTTTTATATATGTATGTCTATCTAATAAGCCTTCCTATTCTATTTATCCGATCGCTATGAAACTTTTATGAGTTGCTTTACGTACTTTAGGCCTGCAAAGGTTTCTGAAATAAAAGACGCATTGCATCGGGTGACGGGAACAGTATGTTATTATTGCAACCATGGACGAAACACAGTGCACACCTCTCACTTTTTGTAATGCTAAGAAGTAAATACAACTTATATATTCCAGTTCTGCTCTTAAGAGACATCAAAAGCAACATGAAAGGACAGGCAGCGTAGAGTGCAAAGAGTGCGGCAAGCTATTCCTTGACAGTACACTCTTGAAACGTCATGAACAATATGCACATAAAGGTATTCTAGAATAGGAAATGCTGAAATATGTACCTTTTCATTTAGGTCCTACTACCAAGTGTGTCACGCACGATCCTTTAGTTCATTAAATACTCTTAATTCTTATAAATCTTTAGAATCCTTAGTTCCATGTGTAAGGCAAGTGCAAGGAGTGGGGCAAAGCTAAAATTGTAATGACTTACAGGAACACATGTGTGCCCAAAATGTGACGCAACACTGAGAAGTGACTTGGCCCTCCGTACTCATATGAAAACGCACAAGGCAGAGTCTGAGAGAAAATACACGTGCAGCTATGATGATTGTGGCAAGACATTCAACTTCATACATCACCTGAAGCATCATGAGTTGACACATACAAACGACAAACAGTATTTTTGCAGTTTTTGTGGGAGAGGTTAGTGAACAAGACAAAGGGAGAAGTTAGTTGTTCCATACTTTAGACTAACTAAAGTAAACAAGTCATTTCTTGGTAATTGTGTTCGATTTTATAATAAGATACCGCTTTCAGTAACCAAAATGTCTGATAATAAATTTAAAAATTATATTAGGAAAGTTTTGAAAGAAAAAGCGTATTACAAGGTAGTTCATTATATTGAAGATAAAAATGTATGGAAATAGCTACTCTCTGCACAGTGCACCTCTAATTTTCTTGTTTTAGTTGTAAGTAATTATTGTCATTTTCTATTTTGTAGTCTTATTAATTCTTTTTTTTTTGTTTTTTTTGTTTTTGAATGTTACCTTTATTAAGTATTTTGTAATTGTTACATATAAAAATATGTAAAATTGATATTATAAAATAGCCAAAAAGTCAGAGTAGATAAAAAAAAAATTATAAAATAAAATAGAATGTAACCTTGCTGAGTTTCTTGCCGGTTCTTCTCAGTTGATGGCTGACTTCCGAACCGGTAGTAGCTTTGAATTTTGAATTTTTGAACATTTAATTTTATGTTAAGTAATGCCTTGCTGGGTTTACACGACGTGAAGCAGTACTGCAATTGTATTATCTACTGTGTTTCCACTAGAAAGGAAAGGGAACCGGTGAAATTACAGGCACATGAGACTTCACAACTTCACGTTCAACCCATTGGAGATGCTCCTGGTGTTGCAAATGTAGGCGTAGGTGGCGGTGACCACTTACCATCAGGTGGATGACCATCCACATCTCATCTCGTTTGAGTTTACTTCGCCTACTCCTAGCTCCATTAAATTCTGTTTACCTTCGCCTGAGAGTCATCTGCGGTCGCCGAAATTATCTGCGTCAGGGCGTAAGAACCACCACAGACTAAGAACTTCGCAAAAAAAAAAACTTTTTTACCTTGTGATGGCCAAACAATGCCTAAAAAAACTGGCTCTCATATGCAGCTGTCGTTCGATTGCGTTTTTTTTATCGTATTAGCTTATATTATATTGTAAAATACTAATTATGTTTTTTTAAATCATTTGACAGGTTTCATACAATCGCACCACTTAAAGACTCACCTAAAAACTCACGATCCTGATAAATGGTTGTATTGTACGACAGTTGGCTGTAAAAAGAAATTCGCCACCGAATTTTCAAGAAAAAGACATCTATTAATTCATAGTAAGTTATGAGTGACCTGTAGTTTAATTGCCTGTTTTGTGAACATACTTTTTATAAATTTTTTAATTCTTGTTTTACAGAAAAGGCAGATAGCGGAATATCTTCCAGTAGTTCTATATCTGAGGCATCTTATTCTATACAAAGCGAACGTAAGTTCTATAATACAATACTAAAGTGCATTTACATTAGATGTATTGTATACATATATGCAATTTATCGTTTCTTTTTACTTCTTTTAGATGATAATCAACAAGATACTTCAAAATACGAGGAACATAAAAATGTTTCTAATTCTGATTTTACAGAAGATTTATTTCTAACAAGCAATGAGTCAAATGGAGATAATCAACTTATTAAAATTAACACAGACTACCAAATTAGTTCATGCAAAACAGCTGTAGGTGGTTGTATAATGAATGGTGAGAATTGCCTTTGTGCACAGATGTCTTCAAATGTAGATGACCAATATGATTTAACTCCTATTGAAAACATCAATGAACCTCCAAATGTACTTAACAGCACTGACATTGATCAGAAAGATAATGGTGCGTGCAAAGGGTGTGAATGTGCTTCAAATAATAACATAGAAGTTAAAAATACAATGTGTCCAAGTTCTATGAAAACACAAGCGACAATGCCTGATATAGAATATAGAATTGATGGCTCAGTTAAAATTAAGGAATCGTTTGATATGGATTTATCTGTGGTATATAAGAAAGATGTGGTACTTGAAGGAGGGATGAAATTCGTACCTTACAATAGTTGCAAGGCTGTGTTAGGTAATTGCATTGTAAGCGGTAATGGTACAATGGGTGAAGGGTGTCTTTGTGCTAAGATGCTAATGGATGAGCAACAGCTCATGGAACAAGAAATAGAAGATATCATTCCACATCCGAAGGTTTAACTTTGCTGTGATGGCGACTGTGACTGTGATGACTGGTCAGCGGCTAAGTTACTAGCGGCTATCAACTTAAATTATGTAATGTTATTTTTTTTGTTTAGAGTTAATAATAATAAAGTTTATGTTAACAATGAATTAGTGTTTTGTTGCTTTACTTTATCTATCATTTGAAAAGTAGTGGTTCAAAGCCTGTATTTTTGTTTCGTGTATAAATAATACCATTATAAATTATTAACTTTAAATTTATTTACAACGTAATTCTTTACAATTTCAACCATTTATACAAAATATATCTTAGTTAACAAGGACTAAATTAATTATTTATTATACAATCAGACGTCACTTCTGCGTATCACTAAGTTAAAATATATTTAAGTACAAGTGGAATGTAGCTATTCACCATTTTTATCACATCACGACATGGCAGAAATACATTTCATCGATACATCACAAGAAAATTAAACATTTTCTACAATATAATTTATTAAGTTTAAATCCTTTAAGCTACGAAGTGTCCGAATTATGTAATTTAGATAAAATTGTTATAATATACATTTAGCTATGGTAACAATTAATATATAGGACTTTTCAGGTTTTCCTGCGAGAAAAAGATACAATAGTAACTAAATATTGAGGCACTCATTGCAATGATTAAAGAATTTGGCTTGCGCAAAATACTGATTAGAAAATATTTGCGCAAAATTTTATTTATTATTCATTAAAATAATTATTATTTAGGTACAAAGCAATAAATAAATCTAAAATTCTCAAGATGCGACATTTCTAGTTTGACTAGTCTAATGAAAAATAATAAAATTGTTCGCAAAATACAATGTATTTTAATAATCTTATATATAGGTAGTGTATAAGTTTAGTGGCTCGGTTAAACCCAGGGTAGTAATTAAGTACGGTAATATTGCTTTACATTGGTATGACAATAGTATGTTAGTTCAAAATTGTTCAGTAGCATCACAGAAAAGAAACAGTAATATACAAACATATTTTTGTAAAACTAAAATCAAAGCTCGCACTACGCTTCATTATTATCTACTGAATCGAATTTGGTTTCATCTAATGTCCTCCTATCACTCTTTTTTGGTGAATCACTAATATCGTTGAGTTCTTCAATGTTTTCACTTCTGTAAGATTTCTTCAGTGCTTCCTTTTCTTCCTTTTCCTCTAGTCTCTCGATTGTGATCGGCACAACACTTAAAAATTCACTATCATTTGTGTTAACTTTACTTACATTTGCAGTGGTGTATTCACTTGATGAAGCTGATGGAGTAGTTATTTCGTTATTAGTTCCAGTAATTTCAGAATTTAGTGTACTTGTAGCCTTGGGGATATCTAAATCATCAGTATCAAGTAGGAATGTCGAAATTGGTACTTCTTTCTCTACAGGTTTTGGTGTCGTGTTCGGGTCATTTTCAAGATTCTCTCTAGTATCAACTGGAGCTTCGTTTGTTTGAGTTTCGTTTTCGAGCGACTTTTTGTTAATATTTAAAACTGGGCTGAACTCGGCTTCATCAGTTTTCGTATATGCAGTAACGTTTCTTTCACTATGCTTTGTTGACATGGTAGTCACATCATTTGTCGATGCTACATGGGCATCTGAAGAGTTGACAGCGTGATCTTCAGTATTTTCATTTAAATTGGCAGGTTCAAGGTCGTGACCTTCTTGCAGTTTCTTTACTAAGCTTTTATTGTTTTCAATTTCTGGTAAGAAAGGATTCATTTCAGTTTCATGGTCTTCATATTCAGCTGATTGCGAAACTGTAGGTTTTGTTACAGCAATATTATTAGCACGACTTGAAATCTCGTATATTGTAACATTTAAGTTATTTACTTGTGTTGTGTTGCCGTCTGAAACTTCAGTATTGTTAATAGATCCTTGGTTTTGGCTTGTAGTTTCCACAGTGTTAGGTGTAGTAGGGGGTTCAATAATTTCCTCAATTTTGACTACCTGATCACCTGTAGCATCATCATTTGCTTTATTTGGCAATTCTTTTACAGTTAATTCCCTGGATGGTTCTGTTTCTTCCCAAACAGGAGCTGGTTTAGCTGTTGTTGTTAGATGTTCGATCTCAGATTCATTGACGGCTTGTAAAATTGTTATAGGTTCGTTATTCATAGATTTTTCAGCAACCTTATAAATATATTGACCTACAGTCGTAGTTTCAAATTCCTTATTCGAAGCCGAGGTTGGTAAAGCGTCCATCATGTCCTTTGTTATTTCTTTTGACATCGCCTCGGTAGTCACGTCCTTTTCAGTATTAACTCTTTTAACGCGAGAATCTTCATTTTCATAATCGTGAATCATCCCGTACAAAGGTTCGTCTGACATTTTGCTGCTGGTACTTAAACCCATGTTATTCAAATAATCGGGTTCAAAATCGTCCTTAGAAAGTCCATGATTTATTATATCATCAAGTTTAGTTATTGCTGTTTCAGTTGTCTCATGTTTTTTAATATTGTTCATAGCTTCTTCATAGTTGATTTCGGTAGCCGGTTCTGATAACCAATCCGAATCTGTTGTAACAATCGTTGTATCGTTTAGTAATTCGTTTGAGTCGGTAGTTTCATGATGTGTAACATTTTGGTTTTCGATAGATTTTGATGAACGGTTGTAAAGCATATTAATTGCATCAAATGTGATTTCTGCACCTGCACCGTCATTAGTTAAATCACTATGTGTTGTAGTTTCGCTGGGTACCGATATTTTTTTACTCTCTAAAACATTTATTAGTTGCTTGTCTTCATCAGAGTCCCGGAAATTATTTATAGAATACTCAGTACCTATTTGACTGTCCAACGTTGTTGTTTCAATGTTATTTGATTTATTTAAATCCAATGAACTTGCTTCTTCAATAATAGAAGTAATCACTGATACATTATTATGTTGGCTACTTTCATTGGGCTCCGTCCCATTTTTAAGTTTTTCGGAAACATCTTCCAGTATTGTTTGTTCCTGGGGTTCAATTTTAACAATAGTAGTAGTCGTCTCCACCGAAATATTAACTGGATCTTCATTAACAACATCAGCATTGGCAGCTGGCAATATTGATACAGAGCTTAAAGTCATTTCATTATTCATGTGTTGTGGAATTTCTGTGCTTGGAGCATCGCTTACTTTATTCATCATATTAAATAAAATGTCATCATCTTCTATATTCGATTTGGCAGTTTCTGTCTCTGCTTCAAAATCAAATGTTTTAAATGATCTTGGTTCTGTTTCCTGCATATTTGCAGGAGTTATATGATTTAGTATCATGTTGAGATTGTTTGATTCAGTGTCATTTCTTTCCTCTGATTCCACGATAGTCTTATCATCACTTTTTTCGGGGACATGTTCGAGCCAATCATTGCTTTTAATTGCTGTTTCGTCGTCGTTACTAGTTATGGACGTAGAATCATTATTTACTCGCTCTTTGTTTTCACTTAAGATAGAAATTATTTCGGGTTTTGGTTCGTAAGATGGCTCATTAATGATGTTTGGTTCAGATATTGATATTCTCATAGTAGTCATTTCAACAGGAACTTCAGTTTCATGGTTAGATTTAGTATCGGAGTCTCCTGCAATCATATGTACATCAAACTTTTCCTCAGCCTTTGTAGAGTTGTTCTCTGAATCTTCTGGTTCGGATTCAAACTCCGGTTCAATAGGCTGTCGAAAATCTGATTCATGATTCTGTTGATCATCTGAACTTGGTTTTGATGTTGTTGGTAAAATTGATACAGATTCTAGTGGAGGATTTGGTTCAGCTTTAGATTCTGGTTCTGGGTTTGGTTCCCCGTCTATTCCTTGTTCAACTTTTGGTTCTGGTTCCGCGTTTGGTTCCGCGCTTGGTTCTGCACTTAGTTCCATGTTTGGCTCTGCGCTTGGTTCTGCACTCGGTTCCGCGCTTGGTTCTGCGCTCGGTTCCGCGGTTGGTTCTGCGCTCGGTTCCGAGCTCGGTTCCGAGCTCGGTTCTGCGCTCGGTTCCGCGTTCGGTTCCGCGTTTGGTTCCGCGTTTGGTTCCGCGTTTGGTTCCGCGTTTGGTTCAGCGTTTGGCTCCGCACTTGGTTCAGCGTTTGGTTCCATCGTTGGTTCTGGTTCTGATTTAGGTTCCGCTGTTGGTTCTGGTTCTGATTTTGGCTCCGCTGTAGGCTCTGGTTCAACGTTAGGCAAATGATCAATTGAATCTTCTAAGTTGTATAGATTGTGCTCAAAGGATCGGGTTGTTGTAGTTGCGGGTTCAGATATAGGTTCTGGTTCTGAAGTTGGCTCTGGTTCAGGAGCTGGCTCTGCTTTTGGTTCAATTCCCGGCTGTGGCTCGGCTACCACCTCCGGCTCGGCGGCGGGTTGCGGTTCGGCTGTAGGTTGTGGTTCGGAAGTTGGTTCAGGCTCTGGTTTAGGTTCTGCAGATGGCTCTGGTGGAGTATTATTTTCAGATTTTGGAGGGTCGGCTTCATTACTTTCCTGCTCACTAGTTGGGTGACCAAAGATATGTGAAAAGTTGAGTTCAGGCTCTATTTCAGTTGTTGTTTCGGGTGTCATTTCATCAGTTCCCTTCCAGTCAAATGAGTTATCTTTATCCATCATATGACTAGCAACAGTGTTAGGTTTTTCCACATCTGGGATCGGACTCGTCGTTTTCGGATTCGTATCTAAGGTTAGCACTTTGAATTCTTTTTGTCTCGCGTCTTCAGTGGTTGTTTGATCAGTACTTCCTAACAGCGACATACATTTCTTGTTATTGTTCATGTCTATAATTTGACCAGGTGGACATGTGCAAGTGAATTCAAGAGATCTTTCATCAAATTCGCAGGCATGCTCGCAGTCGTTTTTATTGATCTGACAAATGTCAAGGACGGGTCTTGCTGCCATCTTATCTTCGGAAACATGATATACGCTAATCATTCTATTGTTCTTGGCGAGGTAATTGTCTAAAGTCATCTGAAGTGAGTTTGCGGTGAGAAGATCTTCAGCAGTTTCGGTATTGTGTTTCGGTTTCCAATGGATTCTGTACGTGACGATAATAGACCCTTTCCTGTAAAAATTAAACGTTTTGCATTAAAATTATTATTATAATTATAACATATATGCGCGCTTGCTGCATCTGTTATACGCGGCAATTGCGATGCTTTAACGATACATTTGCAACTAAATCGTGTCTGTGTGTTCTATAAAACACAGTCAGCGGCAGCATTGCAACCTTTATGAGACTGTATCGATATTATAATGCCGCAACGTTGTCGTGGGTCCAGGCCTAAACTTCTAAACGACTTTGGGTATCCTATGAGCAGATACCGAAAAGTAAGAAAGAACCAATGTTGATTTTAATATATTGGATTAAATTAAGTAACATTAAGAAACAACATTTCAACTCACACTCGGTGTTTTTAACTAACTTGATTATCACACGTAGTACGTACAAGTTCGGCTTAGTTTGGGTGTGTAAAAAACTGTCCTGAGATATCAATATGAAACGAAATCTATACAAATTAATTAAATTAATAAGGATGTTTATCAATATTACAGCTTTTTACTAAATGCATATTAATCAATATACAAAACATAAACAATTTTTTTTTAAATGTTTTATCTGTTTGTTCCGGTTTATATCGTAGTAACGTATGTTGTTATTTTTTAATCCGGAAAATTGAACATTTCTCGGGAACGTGGGTGAAACCGTGGGGGATAACTAGTTAAAAATAAAGCTTTTAAAAGCTATATGCTTACCTGAGTTGTACGACTTCTACAGTGATTTCATTATCTCCATTCTCTAATGTGTTCCTTTCGAAGAGTGCATGTTTGAGTGCGTCGCTGATGCTGGCTACGAAATCTCTGTACTCATCGCTTTCTGGGTCCTGCAGGGCGGCAGTGTAGTCCTCATTGTCGATCTTCAGTTCACCTTCTAATGTTTTTGGTACTGAAATTGAAAAATTTATACATTACATTTTAAGTTGTATCTATGATAAATTAAGCTTGACTTGTCGGGGTGGGAGGATCGAATTCAGTTTTTTATTAGATTCGATTAAACCACTGCCTATTATTTTATTTTATATTTTAAACTTAACAAATTGGTCAGAAAAACCAAGGTTGCAACTTGCTTTTTGTAAATCAAATTAATAATAATAAAAGCTATAATAGTTCAACATTATTTTAAGCGACAACGCTTGTACAACCTATAACACGTGGCCTGGTCAGTGTTAAAAAGCGGTTCCAAAGTCATTCATATATATTTAAAAAAAATTAAATAAACAAAAGTTTCGCTATCATTGTATGAAGTTATTTAGGTATTCTAGAATTTGGAATCGGTCCAGCATCTTACGGTGGGCACTATACTATACGGGAGTGGGTACGGCCCCCTCGGCCCCTCCTTATATAGGCCTTTAGTACCTAACTATCTAGTTACTTGCGTAAAAAGTGTTCCTTACCATACATAGCCATATCCGAAGATTCTGCCGATACAACAGCAGGTTCTTGGCCTTCATCACTCTGTGTTTCTGGTCCGTGTTGTATTTGAGTGGTTGTCTCCATGCCATGGTCGTGGCTGCCGTGGTCATGGCCGCCATGGTCGTGGCTGCCATGGTCATGATCGTGTGTATTACCGATGCCGCCCAGCGCCCGCGCTGAACTGATTGATGTGTTGTATTGCTCCAGAGTAGTTGGAGAGTTTGAAAATAGAATTCCAGCTGGAAGGGTTAAAATTCAAAATTAAATAAAGTATTTCAGGTAAGAATTTTAAGATTAAGTAAAGAATGAAAAGTTTGGATATTTGTGACTGAACCGTGCATAAAAGACTGATCGGAATAAGGTAACATGGTACACATTGAATGTTGAGGCCGACTTGATGGTTTTACTGACGAGTAGTAAGCCATCAATGTAATACTAAATTGACTGCAATGACGATTCCGAGCATTACACATTCGCTCTGCTGGTCTTAATAATTAGTTTCAGCCTTGAACTTATTTTATAATATGCTATGCTCGTTATTTGACCACCGATGATGATCTATTAAAGTATCAAAGGTATCCAAATCTCAGATAAAGGGTCCTAGTTATAAATAAACACGGTAAAACAGGTGGTACTTACTAGCTGCGAGTACTGTAACTGCTACAACGGCAGCGACCACTAGCCCCAGCAGGGTCCAGCACAGGGGTCGCTTGCAGCCACTCTTCTCCCCGCGCTTGTCCGCCGTTACGTAGAGCTTCTCGCCTCTGTAAACAAATGATACGGGTTATTTATTTTTATCTCAGAAGGATGGCAAATATACTGGACATTTACAATATGGGATTGTCAGTGTTGGGAGTGGGAACTCTGTTTCAAGTTTCGGAACACTGCTAAGTGCTTGGCGACAGATTCTAAAGATGAGGGTGGTAGCCAACAACGCGGAGACTACAAAGTACCCCACTGCCGTGTAATGTACTTTAATAATAAATCGGTACCTTGAGAAAGGATTTTAGGTAAGTAAAGTAATTTTTGCGCTAAAACAGTAAAAGCGGTATACTTTGGCCGCATAGGATATTGATGTTAGGAGCTTGAACTTTTTCCATTAATAAGCACTACAGATCTATGGTCCAAAACTCCAAACAAAGCAGGGTCAATCATTTTCAGGCGCTACGTTATTCACTAATAATGTAAGAATTAAAATTACGTTCGAAAGTATATGAGACTTTGAGTAAATCTGATGCTAGTTTTTTCAAGTCATGAAACATCAAAGCTAACATTTTACACAAATAAAGTATAGGTACCTAGTATGTTTACAATTATATTCTACATAACACCAACGCATTTCAAATATCAAAACAATTAATTACAATTACGAGGCAGGTGTTTATAATTTTCAACCTAGTTAATGTAACTACGTACCCAAGCCATACACCTTCGGAAATATTCTACATAACTACTGTTCCTACCTAACCTAAAAAATATTAGTTCAATAATTATTATCTATGCATTTAGGGATACCACTATAGTCGTTGCTTGTAGGAAGTTTATTAAACAATTTAAACATGTTGTGCATTTGTTTTGACGATAACTTCACCCGACAGTAAAATATCAAATAAAATAAAATATCCCTCATAATATTACAAAAAGGAAAATTTGGATGAATGTATGGATGTTCATTACTCTTTCACGCAAAAAATACTAATCGGTATTGGACGAAACTTGGCACATAGATAGGTTATAACCTGGATTACCTCATAGGGTATTTTTTATCCCGGGAAAATATAATTTCCCTCGGGTACACGGGTGAAACCGCGAGAGACAGTATACAATAAACATGTAATATTGGCCATTTGTGACTGGCTACGAAAACACGTGTATAACTTGCGACCGAAAATACAAAAACACCGCGTACCTACACATTACCTATTGTTCAATATACCAGGCATATGACAATAGAACTAATAACTGTACGTACATTTCCACATCATGTTTTTCTTCGGTTCCGGCGAGGAGTTGTTCCTGATCAGGTGTTGCCATTTTTCTTATTACTAACGAGTGACTGACGCGGTTTAGTTATTACAAGCTTTTTATAGATTCATTTAGTTTTTTGTCACTACCCTCATTTCTTTGCATGGATTTATAAGGTGAAGAATTGACGTTCAAAATCTTAGTAATATTATAAATGTGAATGATGCTAGATGGATGTTTGTAACTCTTTCACGCAAAAACTTCTAAACGGATTTGGATGAAACTTAGCACATAAATAGTTTGGAATCTGGATTTTCAAATCGGATACAGTGTAAACTCTTTATAACGAAACTCAAGGGACTGAGCATTTTTTGTCGTTATAGAGAGTTATCGTTATATGGAGTGAACAAAAAAAAACAAAACAAAGTGAACAAACCAACCAACTTGGGCTCACTTCAACGTTATAGGGAGTTTATCGTTATAAAGGATAACGTTATAAAGAGTTTACACTGTAATTTATAATATATATATATATGTAATATCCCACGGGAACGCGGGTGAAACGGTCATGAAAGTTATGAATATAAATTATGATATTATTCTCGAATTATCTGATTGTTTAAGGATAATGTTATATGTGTTGAGCCTTGTCTTTTGTAGTATTTAAACACATTTATGTTGAAACACAACAAAAATAATTAAAAGGGTCACATCACACGAAGCAGAGCTTACTATTGTTAAAACGTTAGTTATTCCGAGCAAGTTTTCTTTTCAACACACACTATTCCCAATCATAATCTGTAACACTAAGGATATAAAGTTCAAAATTCTTCAGCATAACAGAAATATTTTCCGAAAGGATAGAAGCTTATTGGTAAATCTGTAGACGCATATTAGATGCACCTATGCAAATATGGCTTAAGTTATTCGAAGGTCGGGAGGTAGGTCTTGGGACTCCACATTCCTGACATGGCATCTGTACTGTGAGTTATAACGGCTTTGAAGATACGGTGCTTTATGATACTGCATAAAGCGGTAATTATGGGATTTTAGCCCGAGATGGAAAGACCTCATATGATCATTCCTATTCCTTCCCATTCCGTATTCCTTTAGCATTTATAAGAACGTCAAAATGAGTCAGACAAGAACGATTCTTGTTATTTCAAACCTGCATTATCTGACTAAGCTTTAGAATTTGCATAGATATAGCCCAGATTCCCGGATTAAGCGCAATCTTAACTCCTGACAATGCAACGGTTAACTAAGTAAATATTAGCTTGTTATCTCAAGAGCATGTCCTTTACAATAAAATGTATGTACCTACATATGTACGTCTTTGGTACGTGTTGTAGTCATTAGTTCAAAAGATGCAACACAAACAGTTTCTACATTGTTTGACCTCCTTTTCAGCTTGTTAGAGGTCAAATTAGCAACGTCCCACTTATCTGTTCAGTACTTACATGGTAAGCGAAGAATTATGAATAATTTGTCACAAATAATACTAGTTTCTTTATTACGATGGGAAAGGATAAGTTGTTTATGTCCAGGTTTATGCATTTCTCACTCGCACTTTACCATAACGATAAGGATAGTTATAGACGTTATAGAATGCTGAGACATGTCGGTTATTATAGAATCGGACGGTATCCAGGTCCGAAGTGAGGTGAGCGCGGTCGGCGGGTCGTTGCCCTGCGCTTTGTTCCTGCGTCGCAGGCTCCCCCCTTACATAACGTACCCCGCCCGCGCGGAACAATCGACTTTGTTATGGTCCTAGGCCTTTGACGTGACGTGAACCTTCGCTCGGGATCGTTGGTGGCATTTTACCACTTGCACGCTAAATGTACAAATATGAGCGAGCGAGTGCTCCTTGCAATTTGCTCCTTGGTCACAGAATTACACCATGCCACCGGATGTGTAAGTTTTTGTTGTTCAAGCGACCATATGATCTACTTGCTAAACTGTGACTTGTTTACTACTCTATCTAACAGTCTTTTTTGAGAGTGCAATTTACCTTTTACTGCATTTCTTCCAATAGCAATGCTTTCGACAAAGGGAAAACTGAATTAAACCACACATAAATATAAACGCTTAAGCTCCAAAAGAAATTACTCAGAATCTTTGTAAGTAAATTGGCATAGCATTACGTTTAAAACTTTTGTTTCAAAGTTGTTAGCCGGTCCTTTTGACCCAGTTCTACCTGAGTGTGATCAATAATAGATCTGTACGAGCCATTGAGTAATCAGCTCCACTGTTCCTATTCAAAACATGAATGGGACCAAATATCACCGTGTCATTTCATGTTGGGTAACACTATAGAAACTAGTGTGACACAATGTTGAGTTTCGATTACGGTTCGGATGAGTGTTGGCGAAAGCTTTTCTGACGGTTGACAACTTTTCTTTTATCGCTTTCCCACAAAACTGCATTCCATTTCCATCTTTCGTTATGCAACTGATATAATATTTGAATTGTAAATTTGTTTGATGTGTTTGAACTGCGATTTCCTAATTTCTACTAGAATCGGCACCTATACGAAGGGCTGACTGAATACTATCCTACTTATATATATTGTAAATGCGAAAGATTCTGAGCATTTCTCATTTATTTGTTACTCTTTCACGCCAAAACTACTGATCGGATTTGGTCGAACTTCGATACATACTCGTATATATAACCAGCTGTCCCCCGCGGTTTTACCCGCGTTCCCGAGGGATAGTACATTTTCCCGGGATAAAAAGTAGCCTATACGTTACTCCAGGATATGCTCTATCTATGTGCCAAATTTCATCCATATCCGTTAAATAGTTTTTGCGTGAAAGAGTAACAAACAAAAAAATCTTTCCTCTTTATAATATAAGTATAGATTTATATCCTGGATAATTAGATGTACCGCGGGGGACAGCTAGTCGTTAATACATATCTGCCACTATCCTGTATAGTTTATACAATCTATCGATTTTGTAACGCTACATAATAGACCCTAAAATTGCAAGTTAATAATTCCCTATCCATAAATATCGGATTAGACACAGCTACAACTTTCACTTATGCCAATAATATTTATGGTAAACAAAATCACAATATTACGAATTTCCTTACGTAAGATCTGTCAAATCGATAAGTTCCCGCTTCCAACGATACTGGTAATATGATATCCAGTAACAATAATATATAGTACTGTACTTTATAAGATGAAAGTGCCCACTCGGCCAGCCAACCTGTGGGGTCTGTTTTATATTCTTGTTTTACATCGCATGCACAGTTTCGGGACCCCGGCTCCCACGGTATACGCGCAATGAATCACTTATAATGTGACATATAGAACTGATTTTCAATTAACTGGCTATTGCTTGCGGCTGCCACATTTGAATATACTTCTTAAAGTTGCTCCCTACATTATTAGGAAATTAATAGCATGATAGGGGTGGCTATTTCTGCAAAATGTATATGGTGTGTTTAAGACAGGCTAGTTGGTTTGGTGGTTAGCGACTCTGACTGCCAAACCGAAAGTCGCGAGTTCGATTCCCACCTAGAACAAACATTTGTGTGCATGAACATGTCTGTTTGTTTTGTGTCTGGGTGTAAATATCTATATAAGTATGTATTTTAAAAAAAAGTACTATATGTAGTATATCAGTTATTTGGTTTCCATAGTACAAGCTCTGCTTGGTTTGGAACCAGATGGCCGTGTGTAAAAAAATGTCCCAGGATATTTATTTATTTATTAATTTAAATAAATTCTGCATTTTTTATCATTTAAATATGAATGTTCCGTAATGCAATGCCAATGTTTGAGTAATACTACAGTCATAGGCCAGGGCGGGGACTAGCGTCTTGTTTGGTATGCTCCACTCTTATTGTCAGGTATTTGTTTCATTGCCTCTCGACACTCGCATTGTTGAGCCCACAGATGTTGAATATGCAACCGCTTTCTAGAAACAATACCAAATAGTTAAGTGTTTAAGTTATTTTTTGTTTACAACTAGTCCACGAGGTTGTTTTGTATTTTTAACAACTTTCTGCCGGACTTTAGATTCTAAACAATGACTGAACAGTTGGGTAACCTGGAAATTACTTTCAGCGCGAGCTGTGGGCTTTTAATAAAACATGTAACTAATTCTATTTTTACTGAATACAGGATGTTATAACGTGTTTTTCGAGTTTCTAGTTTTGAAATTACATCTTTGTTTATCTGTATACCTAGTTTCTAAAACTGACTGAAAGCTTACAAAACCCAAAGATCATAATTGCCACTTAATCTGTGCATCGGATAAGCGATATTCTTCCCACTGTCACGCAACTAAATAACAGACTGCATAGCCAAAGTTAGCCAAAGTATCGTTGATATCCAAAATTCTGAATAAATAACATGGTAATTGTATACATAGACATTTTGGGCACACCTGACAAGTATAACCTGAGTCAGGTGACAGGTTTGAATAAAAGTTTTAGTATTGTATCTGGGGCTCGATTCTGTAAGGAAAATAACACTAACTCGAGGATGTTTCGTCGTGGCCTCCGTGCTCTGTCTCTTTCGCTAACTACGCTAATACTACTAATCACGTGAGAGGTAAGCTTTCCGAGGCCTCCGTGAAGCGGCTCGCCGACGAAGTTTGTATTAGCTGAATAAGGGAGCTACTTTGTGTGTCTGAGCATGCGGGGAGCCCATACGATGCTTTCTCCAGTGTGTAGATACACTATTCAACATGATATCGTGATGGCAGTCCATCGGCTGAGTATACCGACCGGCCGTGTCACAGACTGCAGAAGTCCATTGCATAATAATGTTCAGAGGTCGTGATGAGCGCTTCCTCATAGTTTCCGGCCTTTCAATATAACGTGGGATTGAGACGCTCTGTTTTAATATTTCGGTGTCGGCGTTTGTTAGGTGAAAGTAAGTGGTTCATGTTTTGCATGAAATTGTTGACATGCGAAATTTTTGGTAATACTTGGCTTATTATTTATTGTACTCGTATTTTTCTTTCGACAAGGCATCAGCGAATTTAACGAAATATGAATAATGAATTGTTGATTAGTATCGAATAGTTATTGATTTGCGTAACTTAACTAGCAATAAGCAGCAAAAATAATATTAACATAATATGATTAGATATTAATAGACGGGCCAGTTGGCTTAAAGGTTAGAGACCCTGACTGCCAAACCGAAGGTCGCAGGTTCGATTCCCACCCAGGACAAACATTTGTGTCCATGAACATGTCTGTTTGTTCTGTGTCTGGGTGTAAATATTTATATAAGTATGTATTTAAAAAATAGCATATGTAGTATATCAGTTACCTGGTAGCCACACTACAAGCAGTACATTCTGCTTAACTTGGGATCAGGTAACCATGTGTGAAGAATCTCTTGGGATATTTATTATTATAATCCATCATAATTGTTTAAAGTTCGGCTAGATATCGAACGTCCTGGGTACGATCCCCGGGCCAAGGTAATATTAAGGTGTCTTTGTTTAAATGGGAAAAGGACTAATACCGGACGACGGGTTTTTAATGTGCCCGAGATACTCACAATATTTATTTTAGAACCATGTTACATACTCAAAAAAAGCTCACATTTATCCTTTAATTACATATCTACTAATTACGTGCATTATCTACTTCAAAATAAAAGTTCCAGTTAGCTGACTCATTAAGAATATGATCCAATAGCATTCCATATAATTAGGTACCTATTTAAACTAATGATGAGCAATTACTGGCAACTCAGTCGTTTAAAGAAAACTGTAGGTAAATAAATTTACTTAAAAGGGAGTTGTGTTAGTGAACGTATTGATAACTTGTTTTTTAGAATGTTAATTAAACATTGAACGACCTTGCGTGATTTTTTTTATAGTGATAGGTACAGAAATGTGTTGCCTTCACGTCGTTTTATTTGAACGGTTGACAGTTCAAATAAAATTGTTTAAGTTAATAGCTGGTCCTGGCAACAGTTGCTATGGTCTTGATTTTCCTTAAACTATCCCATACAAAAAAAGCCGGAATTTTCCAATTTTCCGCGCAACTCTTTCTACTGTTGTTAGACAGAAACCTAAAGACCTTTTGGGATATGCCCACTCGGTTTTCACTACCTACAATGGTAGCTAATATGGATGCCGGGACGGGGGTGCAAAATACACATGCACCCCTCCAATATAAAAAAAAATCCTTTATATACCATTTACTATGAACTTGATGACCAGGCCTTTTAGTCTCGCGTGTCCCATCGTAGACCGACTGATTTCATATTAATATAAGCACATAATAATGCGTGCCTAATTTTATAACACAATTATGGTATTCGTAAGATATCATAATGATGGACTTTTAAATAATAAAAATAAAATAACTGATAGGGACTTTACTGATACTTTTACAAAACATGCCAAATCAGTCGTTCTCAAGTGACACGCTTGCCCACGACCAGCTTTAAATATTTCATTATTTATATAATTTTCTTTCAAAACATTTTTTTTATGCCTCTTGGGCCGACATACAAGCAGACGGTCCACCTGATGGTAAGTGGTCACCGCCGCCTATGAACATTTGCAACACTAGGAGCATCGCCAATGCGTTGTCGACCCTGAGACGTGAAGTTGTTAAGTCTCATGTGCCTGTAATTTCACCGGCCCCCTTACCTTTCTAACCGAAACACAGTAATACAAGTGCACTACTGCTTCACGGCGGAAATGGGTAAGGTGGTAGAACATCCCCGGATGAACACTGCACTAAGAGCACATAGAGAGCACAGTGTATGATATCCAAGTAGGATATCATACACGAACTTACTACATATATCTATTTTGAAATACAAAGATGCTCAAACTCATAAAAAAACAGAAACAGGATAATGTTCAGGATATTTCCTCATAGTAGCATAACTGGAGGAAACTTATAGGTTTGGTGGCAAAAAATGTGTAGAAAATAAGACCAATAAAGAAAATGAATAGTAGTTTTTTTCAGGGAAATGCCCGCCAGCCAACAAAAAATAATAGAGATCGATATTATGAATGTTGACGTGCATATCCGAATGTCGTTTTTCAACTCCCCCTTAGCACCTTTTAATTGAAAGCGAAAGGATATTAACAATTACAGTTTCCTAATTACTATTTCCTTGATTAAATTGGAAGTTGCAATTATGTATAAGGCGTGATTCAATTTGTAAGGAAACAAATTTACTTTGTTAGTTAAATATTACTTTATACAGTGTTGTAGAAGTCATTCTCCTTAGATAATGTGTAAACGGTGTAACGTAATTATGTTAACTCTAAGTAATTATTGTCTGAGGAGTGTGTACTTTTCCGTCTTTTTAGTTGAGTAAGTTCTCTGTTTGTTGTATTAGGAAACTGTTTTGATAAGTTCTGTATTACATTAGTACGAAACTCGAAATAAAGGAAAGTAATACAATATATGTGAAGAAGTATAGGAAACGCCGAGTGGGACGACCTCTCACCAGACGAACCGACGACCTGCCCCCTTTTTCAGCTAATACAAACTTCGTCGGTGTGCCGCTTCACGGAGGCCTCGGAGAGCTTACCTCTCACGTGATTAGTAGGATTAGCGTAGTTAGCGAAAGATACAGAGAACGGAGGCCGCGACGAAACATCCTCGAGTTATTGTCATTTTCCTTACAGAACCGAGCCCCAGGTCAGAGTCGCTGGAAGCCGCTGGATGCAGGCGGTTCGGGACCGCTCGCAGCAGACATTCCTGGGCTGATATGATGATACCAGATAAAGTAAAACAAAAGTTATCAACATTAAATGCTGCATATGCACACTGCTGAATAGACCTAATTCATAACCTTATCTTTAATCTAGAATATATTGTTTTTGGGTGCCAAGTTTCTGCAAAATAGGCATTCGTTATGGAGATTATTGACATTTGGAGGATTACTTTATTTCACAGTGTTAGGAGACACGTAATAACAGCCTTTCAGGAGGTAAAATTTAGCTTGGAAGTTTGTTTGAGATCGCGGATAAAACTGTAGACGGGGGAATAAGTGTGTATTTCACATGCATCAGAAATGAATCCTATCCCATTCCCTCGCAGGCTAAATCCTAAAGATGTATATATTTGTTTCTTTTTAGTGTCGCTTTTTCTTTTCATTGAGTTTCAAATCACAACGGTGGTAAAGAAGTTTTCACTCCAATAAAAACGTTTAATAAGCGTAAGTTTAAAGCTTCTCCACGAATTGTTATTCGTTGAAGGCTCACCATCACTACTTTACAATCGATCGTTACTAATTTGCAATTCATAAGAGAGTAATCGGTATGTAGCGACTATTATTCCAACTGGAATTTTATACCAGTCCCAAGGTCAAGGATACTCTAAATACATGGTGTTTAAAATAAAATGTCAAAATTTTTACATTCTTGGTAGGTTAGTCCTGGCATAAATAAAGTTTTGAAAGCGCTTTTAGTATGTATGTGTGTATCTCAGTATGTAACGGAAACTCTGAACATGATTTTGAACCGCTTCAAATTTTAATAAAATTTACTCAATGATGTATGCGTTATCCACGCTCAGATATGGCAATATAAAATAATGGTAATTGACTTTTATATTTAGTGCGACGTTAACTATGTATATTCATCTCCCTCTAGCAACAGGTAGTCTACTATTTTCATTTCATTTCTTCGGGCGTAAAAGTGGCTATCTAGTATTTACGCTGTTTTTGAGAACCGTGATATTGGAGAATGACGTGTGAATAGGTTGATGAGTCGACTAGCATTTTTTTTAACATCATAATAGACGTTAGGATTGCTTAATTTTACGATAAATACAGTAATACCTAAAATATTCTTATGAAAATTCCATAAAAATTGAATTTGCGCATAAAATGTTCACATAAAACCTATTCTAACCTGAACCTAACATACAAATATCTATAAAACGGCAAAAATATTGCTAATATATACTGTTGTATGCAACAGACATGATATTTTTGCCCATAGCCCCCACTTATTTCTTATCTATTAACTAATATTTATTTAATTCTGTTTTTTAGTATTTGTTGTTATAGCGACAACAGAAAGCCGAGAAAATTTCAACAGTGTGACTATCACGGTTCATGAGATACAGCCTGGTGGCAGACGGAGGGACAGACAGACAGAAAGATGGACAGACGGATAGCGCAGTCTTAGAAATAGGTCCCGTTTTACCCTTAGGGTACGGAACCCAAAAAATGGCTGCTCTGAAAAGTGTGCATTTTTGACTTATCCGGAGATTCAACCTATTCACGCGTCATTGATCATTCGTCATTATTTTAATCGTAATATTTATCAGTAGTTACTTTTCTATTAGTTTGATTTATCTGCTAAATCTATTTGTTTGTTAAAATTGATCGATGTCACAGTTCGCTGGCCGCGCTTGCATAACGTTACCACTAAACCGCGTTGTGCGACCACGACCAACCCAATTATGTCTAAAGTAGGCGACTTATAGCATATTGATTGTTTGAACATTATTGTAAATTTATTACGGTTAATAAATTCTACTATTTTTATTAATAGGAAAATAAGGTTAAAGTAAAAGGAACCTGTTATTAAAGGTTACACATCCTTACATAGTATGAAACAACGTCGCTTCCACCGTTTGTACGCTTAGAACTTTTAAACTACGCAATGGATTTTGATACGGTTTGCATCAATAAGCAAAATGGTTCAAAATGAAGGTTTATATGTATTAGTATCTACATTGCACACGTGCAAAGCTGGGTTGGGACACTAGTTAATAAATAAATAAATATCCTGGGACATTCTTTACAAACGGGCATCTGATCCCAAAGTAAGCAGAGCTGGTACTATGGCAACCACATTTTGTTTTTTTTTTAAAGGGACGGAGGTGTTATCATCTGGTGGCTCTTACACCCTTACGCAGACAAGAACGTTTGACAACCACAAAGAGAGCAAACAAACATGTTCATGCTTACAAATGTTTGGCCTAGGTGTTGAACCCACGACGTGGCATGGCAGTCAGGGTCTCTAGCCACCAAGCCCACTGGCCAGTCATTATTTTATACCAAAACTGTACAAGCAAAGCTAAGTAAGGGCAAATGGACTCACAATGAAAACCTTATTTGGCAATACCTACATTGGCAAAGAGACTGTTACTAGAGTGCGTACCTTTTCATAACTTATATTTGGGTTTGAATTGCAGTTCAGACAAACAAAATTGTACATGTAAAGGGGCTACATGCCTCCGAACCACGAAGTGTGAAGTATTTGCAAATCTTGCGCAAACGCACGATCACCTACCGAAGCCTACCGATATAAAACGAATGTTTCCGAATTCAATTGCTGAATGTAGAATATCTTACTATTATTCTAAATGGGAAAGTTTGGATGGATGGACGTTTGTTACTAATTTACGCTTAAACTGGTGTAAGGATCTGGGTGAAATTTGGCTCAGAAATAAACTGGAATACTGGCCTTTTTATCGCGGGAATATGTATGATCCCTCGGGAACGCGGTTTCACGGAGGACAGCTGCGACCAACGGAGGTCGGTGAGGTAACACGTCTGTGGTGCTAGTGCGTCGACTCAGTGACAGCGGGTCTAATACGTCCTGAAGATGCTTCGTGTAGAAGCGAAACACGTGTCGATTTCCTGTTGAGTTACCGTGTTTGGGACTTAACAGAGAAGGAGATCCAGGGGAATTAGTTACTAGATATTTGTTTTTGTATATTCTTAACATCACATTTATAGAAAAAATTGTTTCAATTTCAAACAATAAAGTAGTTAAGTCATTCTGTTTAGGAAGTTATAATTAAAAGTGGGTAATTATGATGAATAATTCGTTGAAGCGATTAAAGAATACTTAAATGGAAATATATTGACAGGCCAGTTGGCTTGGTAGTTAGCGACCCTGACTGCCAAGTCGCAGGTCGCGGGTTCGATTCCCACCTAAACACTTGTGTGCATGAACATGTCTGTTTCTGTGTCTGGGTGAAAAATATCTATATAAGTATGTATTTAGAAAAAAAAAGGAGTATATGTAGTATATCAGTTATCTGGTTTCCATAGAACAAGCTCTGCTTAGTTTGATCAGATGGCCGTGTGTAAAGAATGTCCCAGGATATTTATTTATTATTATTTATATTTTAGGCATAAGTAGCTGTAGAATAAAGGGATCATAACGAAATTGTAACTCGAATTCAACAAAAGGTTTTGAGGAATAGTAATATAGAATAATAATATGTTAAGAAAAACGACCTAGGTATGACATTTACATGCTGTATCTATGGTTTTGACAAGCCTAATAAGCAATTCCTAATTCTTTGTCAAAAACCATTCATAGTTTGATGTGAAAAATTTAGATTATCACTAAAGTAGTTTTAAACAGAATTCGTCGCATTTCATCTTGAAGGAGTTGTATTCTTTTGACTAGATTCAAATTGTTTGTCTTAAATCCTTCATGGTTTCACGTTCATCAAGATACTTCATACCTATGGAGGTTCTTGAACTTCTAGACAAAGAGCTTGTTAAATTATTTCTTGGGCCGCATGTGACACCGAGTCTAAACATTTTCACGGACTCCGACAAACAACGGGTAAATTGCTAATTTGAATTTCACAGAGAGGTTAAAAGCCCCAAGGACGTTAGTCCCGCCGCTAAGTTGGTCTATTTGAGAATTTTAAGGTACCACTCAAGCGGAAATGCGGGCCTGTGACTAATTTAAAGACACGCTTGAAATATCTATTAAGTCATCAGTGATTCATTGTGCGTTAATCCAAAGTTATAAGAAAGACCGAAGTCACAGTCGTTAATAATTGGTACATCAATAGAGGATCATATAAATACTTTGAAGAAAAATAAATTGACAGTAGAATTAAAACCTTCTTAAATGAAGGTAAAGTAATATTATGCCTGACAGCTGTCAGTTACAGAAGTTACATTTTCCCGGGATAAAAAGTACCCTATTTGCGTAGGGAATCCTCTAGCTTTATCCCAAGTTTAATTCGAATCCATTTGTTAGTGTTTACATGTAAGAGTAACTTACATCCATATATCAAACCTCAGAAACTTTTGCATTTATAATTGGAACGAAGTTCCTTATCGCGCGTTGTGAAAGGGGGCTAGACGGAAAAAAATCATACGAAAAGTTGTAACGACACTTTTGTTCGAAATTTAAATGATATGGTTTATTATTGGATTTGTTTTTTTCATAATTTATTTAAAGGCTACATACAACATGTTTCAAATTCTGTTCCATTTATAAATTAGTATAATTAGTAATTATTATAAGAAAAGGAATAAGTTAAAAGTGAATTTTGAATTGCACTGAATTGAAAGAAGCATGTATTATGTCAATGAAAACTTCGTTCCTATCTGGTGTCCCACGACACCATTTTTTTAGAACGATATTGCTTTGAAAAATGAAGTCAGATATTATGGATCCCAAGAAATGATTTTTCAGAACAATAATATTGGTTGTTTGTTGTTCCTATTGATTAGCATTTGTTTAGGGCATGGTCAGGTCGTACAGTCTTGTATCAAGTACCGGTGGTACAACGGTACAGTGTTAGATAAACATCGATTGTTAGGCGTGTTCCATTCGATCTGACCGAAATAATCATCAACACACCTGTGTATAGTACTGTTGCTCTTTATTAGATCCTCAATGAACGTTAGACGTATAATTAAAAGTGTAAAAGGTTCAAATTGGTGTCCGTTGCGCTCTAACATGTACTCTAATTTGCCTGACAATAGATTTATTTTCGTTCTAAATGAACAGCAGATTTTGGTGGGCAAAGAATGGGAGATAGGAACAAAAGAATAAATAAATTTAAAAAGCTGTGTCTATAATAGATATGTCACGGTTGGTGGCAACAGCTAGTCTTAAGCTTGGCAATTTATATGTAGACACTTTTCGTGATAAAGAAAACTTTTTCATCACTAACTTAAAATGCGTTGTTGCCTACGTCTGGTGATCTACCTCCATGTGTCATTGGCAATAATAATTAATTATTATTAAGCATAGTATATCAGCTTTGATTTACCGACACTACATATAAGTAGGAAGACATGCAAGGAAATGAGTCCAACCTCATTCTTGAAGCTAGCCTTCCAGCACAAGATCTCAATAAGGAAACAAACAACAAAAGCCACAAACCTCATATATTTCCTGTGCTCGTTCACCGGCACGAAGTACTCGTCGTAAGGGTGACTAGCGTTCATATCCACTTCGACATCCTTCTTCTGTTTTGCACTCCCATTCTTGGGTGTCAGATTTATAAGTTCCAAGTTAACTGCTTCTAAAGTCTTCGTGTCTGAGGTACCGTTTGGTTCCTTGCTATGTCCGTTTTGGTGTGTCCCATTGGACGTGAAGGAGTCGTTATGGTTCGGGTCTGATTCGTCATGTTGGTACGCTCGGTTGTCGAATGCTGTCGGTGATGACGGCGGTGATGGTGGTCGGTGCTGCGGCCGCATCGGCTCCCGCGGTGACGCCGATCTGCTGTGGCTATCCATTACTTTTGGGGCGGACTGACATCTGGAAAAAAAGAGAAAATTGTTATTTATAAGCTTTGTAATAAGATAAGGAATGATAAAAATTTCTGAGTTTAAATCGAGCATTGACCGCTTGCCCTGGTAATTAGCAACCCTAAGCCATAGCTTGCGGGTCGATTCCCGCCCAGGACAAACATTTGTGTGCATAAACATGTCTGTTTGTTGTGTGTCTCACCTAGACAAAAACTAAGAAAAAAAATAATGTTGTATGTGTAGTATATCAGTTATATCCATGGTTTTGATTCAAGCTCTGCTTAGTTTGGGATCTGATGGCCGTATCTCAAGAATGTCCAAGGATATTTATTATCTATAGCTCCGAAAGATTACTACAAAGATTTTATGTTATAAAAACGAATCCAGTTTCAAAATAGTTGAAGTATCGTTTGATATAAATGTTACGTGTTAAAATGCGTGGGTTGATAGTAGGTGGCCAATAAACATAAAGAATTAAGTAACTTAATTCAATTCTAGATCTAATGTATCTACATCTATTCGCTAAGGGTTCTTCTGTCAACATAATGACTATTTGCTGGTGATGTATCTGAAAGTGTAGGTGAGGTTACAAATCTTATACACAAATAATATTCAGCGACAATTCTACGAACACATACGAAACATCTGAGGCTCGATTCTGTAAGGAAAATGACACTAACTCGAGGATGTTTAGTCGCGGCCTCCGTACTCTGTCTCTTTCGCTAACTACGCTAATACTACTAATCACGTGAGAGATAAGCTCTCCGAGGCCTCCGTGAAGCGGCTCGCCGACGAAGTTTGTATTAGCAGAATAAGGGGGTTGACCCTAGACGGCCTAAACTAGGCGAAATGCCTTTCCCGTAATGTAGGTCACTGGAATATTACCTACTTATAATATTCAAGTAATATCTTACTTAAAACGAATTGGCGTTAAATAGCTTATCTATTTGCAATAAAAACGACCTTAAAACTAAAAAGAAAAGTCGAGAGGTCATGTTGCGTTTTAGTTTCAGATTATTCGTCGATAAAAAATAGTTTAACATTCTTTTATGTGAATTTTCGCCTAATGCAACAATTTAACTCTTGAAGAGCCTGGTGACGTGGTCGTTTGATATCCTGATTATTAAGTTACGATCGTGGGTTCGATTCCCACTCAAGACAAATATTTGAGTAGATGAACGTATCTGTTGGGGAATTAAAATGTATTATGTGTACTATATCAGTTAACCGATTTCCATAGGTTATTATTATGCTCTGCTTAATTTGGGATAAGGGATAAGATCACCGTTCCTAAGATTTGTATTTTTTTTATGTTGGGTCGGCGGTAGGTTTGTACCTTACTTACTTGAGGGAAATTGTTGTTTAAAAACAAAGATGAGGATGACGTCATCCATCAAAGATTTTAAATTTGTTACATACGTAGTTGGACTCGCATGAAACTGCAGTAATTTAGTCAATTCCAGTGCCTTTCATGTCCCAAAACCAACTTGTGGTTGCGAATTGCTCCAAATAGCATAGCACGAAATGCATCAGTCACGCCTGACTCTATTTCGTTCGTTTGTCTCGAACAATAACCTAGCATCTGACCGGTTGTCGCCAATAATAATGACTAACAAAAACTAATCACTCAGCGTTGTCAAACAACATTGTGTTACAGTTGACGCTAAGCATATTGCAGAAAATATGTGTAAACTTATGTCGTACACAATTATAATGTTGATGTTTTCAAGTTGGAAATGTCTAGAATGTCACACCGAGTGTTGTGCTAAGATTTTGTAATAAATATAGAGTTGAAGTGACTAGGCACAATGTGTTACGTTTTCACGTTTATTGGCAACACTTAATATGCCACTAAAATAAAAAGAAATACGTAATTCTGTTCTGTATTAAATTTGAAAAAAATAACCGTCAGAAAAGTCATGAAATGAAACGTCACTGAGAGCGCGTGCGCATTTTCGCACTCATATGGAGGACCATTGGGACTCGCAAGAAGGTTGTCGTTGAAAATTAATCTTTATGGCCTTATGAATACAGTTAATAATGTTTTTTTTTTTATTTTTTCTTATAAATACGGTACATCTATCGATCAAATGGTAAATTGTATGATGATGCAAATCAACCGAATCAAATCGTCATAAAATACATTGTTCTATAATACTCTTTAGTTGTTTCTTAGCGTATTTACCAGAAAAATGATAAGTTGTCATTTTGGTAGATCAAATGTTTATTCTGATGACGTGATGTTGAAGATCAGAATCAGTCAAGGACATTATCACCAAAAATGTAGAACAAACAACAAGAACGAGTAGTCAGTAAACATACAGTAGCCGTCCTTACTCCCAATAATGCTGAAGTGTCACCAACAAGGCAAACAACCTCTTACCGCGTATGTAATAAGACTTACTTAGTAATTATTGCGAGACATTTGACCTGAGGGTCAGCTACCTTGGGTACTGTACGTCTTAAAACTGTGAAATGGTGTAGGGCTGCCTTTATAGTGTTTAAAATCTGAGTGCTCAGACTAAATTGCAGGAATGGAAACTTCGGAAAAAAAGACCTTAAACCATGAAGCCCAGAATTGAAAATCGTCGGAACTCCCCAACAAATTTCTAGGGCAACTAGACTCGGCCTGTTCGAGAATATTTTGTAAAAATTGTCTTGTAAGTAAAGAGAGGCATTTCAGGCGACGAGCCTGACAGTTGAACTCAACAGTGGGCGCTGAAATGCGTGCAAGCAGCTATTTCACTCTTTAAAGTAATAATTAATTATTTAATTAAATTTAAAAATTAAAATTTAATTAATTAATTAATATTAATAGAAATAATGTAACAGTACCAGTTTCTAACACCAAACTGGCAAAAGTAATGACGGATTTGAATGTCGTAGTAAATACTAGCTACCATAATAATATAGGTACCTATAAAACCTAAGTCCTGGTTCATAATATCGATATGGAGCTTGCATCCATCGACCAGGACGCTAAATATAATGTTTTGCTACATAGTAGACTGTGATAGCGCTCAAGGGGGCTTCTCACCTTGTCCTTGGCGTGTTGGGTCTTCTCCTAACCGGTGAATCTATCACTAGTGACCTAGTATAGTAATACCGGGCGTGCGCAGAACGAGGGGTCCGCGGCCCTTTCTTGTACTTGGAGTACCGCACTAAATTCCCTCCTCCGGGCATCTTGTCACTCACATCCTACTGCTTAGGCGATGATAAAATACACTCTTTCTTGAAAAATCAAGCGATTTGAACGATTCTGGTTACAGCACTGACGTGCGCGCGAGCCGTCGACACGTTCCACATTCAGGTGACGAAGAAAACAGTCATGTAAACAATAAATATTGTTTGTCTTCGATTGGATGTACGGGGTGTTTTATGAAATTGATTAATACAATTCCTAATTAGCTAGGAAATGAAATTTGTTTCTATTTATTTCAAATATGAGCTACAACATCCTGCAGTCTTAGAAATTTGAATGTGTTGTTAATATCGGTTTTCCCACAATATTTTATATAGACTTATGTAATGAGTACATAGGCCTTTAAAATGTTGTATTCAAACATTTTCCATTGTAATATTTTTCCCAGAAATATCACCGAGAGAAAGAAATCAACCTGTATCCGAATAAATCCGACAGCAATGACTTCATGCTAAAAGAATACAAACGACTAACAGGTCGTCATTCGACAAGTGGTCATCTAAAGAAAACACTTTGATAATCCATCAACTCAACAATATCACGGAAAATCATTATAGCGAACTTCCATTACTTGAGGCATCATATATTATCATTTTATGATTTGCGTACATTACCTATGTTACCATCACTGGCAGGCAACTGTTTGTACAACTAACAAATAGAGATGAGTTTGGAATGTGAATTGCAATATCTGTGAGCGTTGGAGAGTTTGAAAATGTAGGTTTGATTCAAATCATATAGTCCCCCGCGTTCCCGAGGGACTTGTACATAATGTTGTTCTTTCTGTCATCAATAGTTTTCGCAGCGCACCCGATATATGGACTTTTTAGGTCATTTAATTGAAAATATAATTATAACCAATCTAACTTAGTGGTAATGTAGCTTTCTAACGGCAAATTAAGAATTGTTGAAGTAGTTTTTAAGTTTATTTGTTCCATACAACATTTATTTTCTATTTTTTAGTTGGATTTTCTATAAAAGCGTGTTTTTTTAAACTATTATTTGTTTTTCATTTTTTAGTTAAACCGCTAATCCTAATTATCCTAGTAAGGTCTAACTGTTTAAAATATAAAATTGTCATCGGTCCTCGATAAATCTACAAAGTTTGAATGAAATCTGACCGTTATAAGTGGGTTAAAATCGCGCCTAAAGGAGTCGGTTACAAACATACAAGTGAAGCTAATATGAAGCGTGTAAATATTTTTCCTCTTTATTATAATAGTGTGGAAGATAATTTTGGTCTATGGTATATTGTAGAGAAATGGAAAGCGGATGATGCGACGTGGCTCCAACCACGTATTATATTAGTAATCGAATATTATTTGAAGACGAGTCTCTATGGGTGCAATAAAAATGTATTACCTTTCGATGTAAGAAATAAATTACTTTATTACTTTTACATTAACAGAATAATGTTTGATTGTTAAGTGAAACGTTTATATTTATGTTATTACTTTGAAAGTACTTGTTATGACATTCATTTTGTTTTAAGGCTATTAATAACTTTATTGGTAGTAAGGGCCGTCTGATAACTCTGTCTTGGAACTGTTATGTCTTATGGCAGCTCTCTGTTTGTATTTTTGAAGTAAAACTTCTTTAGGCGCGACTCAGTTTTTTTTCTGATGGAAGTAACGTTCTGAAAAATAATGTATAGTTTCTTTACGGGAGTAGTCTTACTGTGCTTTGTGCATGTATAATCACTACATAGTATAAAACAATGTCGCTTTCTCTGTCCCTATGTCCATATATATGCCTAAATCTTTAAGACCACGCAACGGATTTTGATGAGGTTTTTTTTAATAGAAAGAGTGATTGAAGAGGAAGGTTTTTATGTATAATACATGTGACATCCCACGGGAACGCGGGTAAAACCACGTGGGACAGATAGTATGTATATAATTTTCAGTCTTATATTACAATAATAGTTATTGCATTAGTTCATTTTAGTTTACATTCTGTTACTTAAAAGTAATTATATTGACATTTTAATTGTTTTCTTCTGACGTCCGTTTTTTTTGTCAGATTTGGATGTAAGAGGTAATTTCCAAAACTACTGTGATTTCAATAATAATTATACTGGTAGTCCTGAAGTATCTCTTTTATAGGGAGCTACATGATTCCCGAGTGACATGGGGTGACATAGGTTATTCCTGGATACATTAGACCCCTCAGAAACTGCATACAACTAGCTAGTGTGTCTATACAATCGGAGATCGGTCTTCCAGCATACCACGGAATAGAATACACATAAGTTATTTAGAGTTTACTCCCAAAGACTCATCCCAATTTACAAGAATCTAAACAACATCCTTTACTAAAGGCGTTGATGTTGATCAATAAGCTCATAACAGATGGGTGCGCCTCATTTACTGTGAAGGTATGCCAGCCATCTAGTTGTGAAAGGCCCGTAGCCTTAGCCGACAAATACTAGACTGGCTGCATTTTATCACAGCCGTTGACTTGACACATGTTATCACCTGCTTCTGTTTGTATTCGAGTATTTATCACAAAAAATAGGTTTTATTGATTCGGAGTTTAATGGTACTGGCACGAATTCAATACAGGATGTTGGAAATAAAAAAAAAAATGTTATTACAAATTGATTTTTTTGTGTGTCCTGCCTGAGCAAAATCTAAGTCAATGTACGTTTCGATTAACCTCCTTGGGTCTATTGTTCGTTTAGCATTATTTGCTTTACGACCGACTTTTAAATCGACATAATAATATAAACATCGTGAATGCTACTCCTTTGATAAATCTAGATATACAAAAATTGTTCTTAATTTAAATTAACAGCCAGATACCGCGTATCTGATCATTGAAAAATCAGGCCTCGGCCGTATTCCTTCTAGGTAACTAATTGTTTAATTATTGCTGCTAACAATAGAAATATGTTGTAAAGCTTAACTTTACATCGTTCCTGCTCCGTTAAATGATCAGTAAATTTAGAGAGACTTGCACTTTCACAGGCCTCCGGCATGCAACTCGTTAGATTGGTCGCGGACATTTCGTGCAGTTAACTTCAATGTCTGACGGGCGTGGATAATTTTTAATGGTCTATTATACCTACATGCCGTCGCAGACAACCATCTAATATTTTAGTTTCTGTTTTGAAAATTAATGAATTTTAAACGGCTTTGCTTTTAAAACTATAAGGCAAAGAGTCAGTGCTTTTAATTTACCAAGTAGGATTTGCCATGTAAACAGGGAGACGGTCCACCTGATGGTAAGTGGTTACCGCCGCCTATGGACATTTGCAACACTAGATGCACCGTCAATGCGTTGACGACCCTATGACGTAATCGTTTAGAGACTAAATGTGCTTGTAATTTTACCAGCTCCCCTAGTTTGTAACCGAAACAGTAATACAAGTGCACTACTGCTTCACGGCGATAATTAGCATGGTAATACCTCCCCGGACGGACACCAATAAAGCTTCTACTACTCCTAACTTTTATTGATGGTATATGGTCTTTCAGATCTATTGGTTTCTTGGATTTTCACAGCGTATAGCTCAAACCATCTAGCATCCAGCGGCTTATATTTGGCCTTTATCTCTATACGGATTTTATTCTTAGCCTTGACCATAAATTGACAACTCTTCTATGAAGGCTGCGCAAGTAGGTACCTTCTGAAATAACGAATATCTACCTAATTTGATGTTACTTAAATAGCCCAGTGTTTGTAAATACTAAATTACATTTTTCGCTTGTTCGTTCTGTAATTTCATCACAGTAGTCACAGTAATGAAATACCTAGTCGAATTACACTTCAAGGTTAGGTAAGATTTCATTAAAATATATTTTAGATCATTATGCTACACACTGACGCTAACTACAAAAAACAGTTGATAAGAAATTTTATGTAACTAAAAGTTGAGAAATTTTGTGCTTGAGGACTTATGTGCTTGCGAAAAGGCGTAGTATCGATTTAATCGATACGCTATCGATTAAATTATCAAAGTATGTATCAATCGAATGATGTGTTGAGTAATTTTCATAATTTGAAGCAACAAAGCGTAAAATTTACACCCTGTTTAACGAGCGTAAGCGCCTACTTGTTGATATGGCATTTACGTAATGATATATTTTTAACAATAATGCACAATGTTTTGTTTTAAATTCAAAGGCAGTGTTAACGATCTTTCTCTTCTTGCATAAAAAAGGTTATTAGGCAATATTTATGTGGTATTCTAGGTGAGGTACCAAAAATTGCAATTGTTCTTGTAAAATTCAACTAGCTGTCCCCCGTGGTTTTACCCGCATTCCCGTGGGATATCACATGTATTATACATAAAAACCTTCCTCTTCAATCACTCTATCTATTAAAAAACCGCATCAAAATCCGTTGCGTAGTTTTAAAGATTTAAGCATACATAGGGATATATGGACAGAGAAAGCGACTTTGTGTTATCCTATAATAAATATACATTATTGTACACTGAAAGAAGTATGGTACAGAAGTTGATTCTTAAATAAAGGTACAATTGGCGGGAAATTACAATTAAGTGTGTGATCCAGTACTAAAAATAGGTTTTAATTCATTATCAACGCATATTTATTATACCTGTTGGTTACACAGACATCATGTATTTATATTTTTAATTTCAGAATAACAGCATCTATATGTATGTGCACGTGAGTTTTAATGAATGTACCTATAGTGTATAAGTAATTATATTCATAATTTTTTTGATAATAGTTAAATTAATAACGCGCAGTAAAAACAACTTTGCTCACATTTAAAGTAAAATAAAATGACTAGAATGACTAAGGCGAGTTCTACTAATTACATTATGAAGTAGGTATGCAATTTACAGGTCACTGACTGGATGGAACATTTATGTACAGTAAGTAAAGAACTGCAATTATATTCAAGATCGCATCTTGTACGTCACTGCGAGACAGATCTCCTACTTGACTTTGTAGGCTATTAACTTGACATTGTTGGCATTTACCTTATAATAAAAAAAATTATGACTGTTTATGAAGTGAAACTTCTTAAGAAGCCTTGAAATTATGATCCGCAAGCTTTTTGTGTGACGTAAAATAAATTTCTATCCATATATGCAAAATAGGGTTTCTTTGATGCACCATCACCTCTAACGACTGTACATATCGGGATGGGAGTGCTACCATTCGACGCGGAATTTTTCGTAGACGGTTATAGGCCAGGCGGGACAACAAGTGAATGATAAACACAATCCATGCTATTCAAAAGTGATTGATGAATAATTAAAATGCTTCCCTGTAATACAAAAGTCACTTTTATCGCGTCTTTACGACGCCCTGTTTCTAAGGGAGCTCCCTAAATATCGGCGGCCATTTTGGTAAGTGATTGCATTTATATGTTTGTATAAAGAATAATCGGACTTTTATCAATTACAGACAGATATTGACATAGACCTATGGATAGGATTTTCAGTAATTACAGTCCTACAAATAACTCTGACATTACATAAGCTTAACTACCAAATTCCTTATATATTTTAGGTAGAATATAAAGGTTAGATAGATTCGTAAAAAAATCTAGGTATCGCAAATGATTGAGGACAAAAGCATTGGCGCTGCCTTTTAAATTGCAAATGTCTATAGGCAGTGGTGAACACATATTCGTACCATCAGGTAGAGCTTCTGCCTGTTAATGAGAGATGCAAAAAAGATGCAATTATTGGCTTTTATCTTGCTGGACATCAGTTACTCTTTGCTCAGGATAAATATAGTTTTCAAACGACTAGCTATATACTAAACGTCCCGCGGTTTCATCCGTATTCCTGAGGTATCCAATGTGTCCCGGGTTTCAAACATAGCCTAAATCAGTCGGGAATAGAGTAGCTTTCTATCACTGAAAAAAAAAATCAAAATAGCTGCAATGGTTACGCAGATAAATACCCTCCACATAAACACAAACCTGACATTTGTAACCTTAGTTATTTTTTATTTAATTAAGATTTGTGTGGGTAAATCTTTCTTAGAATCTTATAAACTGCATCAGTGTGAGTATTCGTTTGTATGTTGTGTATGTATGACCTCATTTGCGGTGATGTACAGTGAAAGGTAACATCAGGTGAGGTCACAGCATCTATCAATATGTCGTTTAAACATCTGCCAAGTTATCTATCCTTCATGTATAGTATTAACCTGTCCTTATTTTTTGATCATCCAAGAAGTTAAGGAATGTAGCTTCTGGTAAAGATAAGATTTCTGTATTTTGTTTTTAATATGTATGACTGGCATGATTGGGTGATTTGTGTTGTAGGGGAAGACTTCTGTCTAGTAGTGAAGGAGGGCAATTATAAGCTGCTGAAGATGTTGAGCCTATCTTTTGTGTATATATTCAACTTTCTTTTAATTTGACAGTGGTCGCCGTCGCCTTTGGACATTTAAAACACCAGGTGCATTGCCAATGCGTTGTCGACCCTAAGCTGTGAAGTTAACACTAAACATACCATAACCGGGTCAAATGACCCATTTTGAACTTTACATTGAAAATGCACGTATCATCTTATTGCTTTTACACATTTGACTTCATGACTTTTTCTTAATAATTAATATACAGTTATACTATTTACTTCCCTTCCTAACAACCATATTTCATACATTCAAGCAGGAAACATAAAGTGACATTTGACCCGCTATGGTAGAAATAGGTACCTAGTAAGTGTTGGTATGATTAGTGTTAAGTCTCAAATGCCTGTTCTTTGTTTACCTTACCTGACTATCCCAAAACAGTAATACTTCACGGCGTAAATGGGTAAGGTAGTACTTCCCCGGACGAGCTCTGTACTATGCGCTCTATTTTTTTGAAAGGCCAGATGGCTTCGTGGTTAGCGACTCTGACTGCCAAACCAAAGGTCGCGGGTTCGATTCCCACCCAGGACAAACATTTGTGTGCATGAACCTGTCTGTTTGTTCTGTGTCTGGGTGTAAATATCTATATAAGTATGTATTTAGAAAAAAAGTAGTATATGTAGTATATCAGTTATCTGGTTTCCATAGTACAAGCTCTGCTTAGTTTAGGATCAGATGGCCGTGTAAAGAATGTCCCGGGATATTTATTTATTACTTCTGTAAGAATTGCATTATCAATCCATCTATCGACCATCTTTATTGGATAATCCCGGATTTATAATACATACATGCATTTGTCTGACTCAACTTAAACGGATGTGAGTTTCTCATCATGACCACAAATGTCCACATTACATACAAATGGATAATATTCAATATATATAAAATTGTAAATATTCCTCTAGGGTTTTTAATATTCGTACAACGAAAAGTAGTAGGTGTTTTATTACTTTACGCATTTAAAACTGGTTCTTTATGTCGGAAGAATGAATCACCCAATCGAGGGATTACCATTCATAAATCAAGTTCAAAATCAGGAAAACCCTGAGTATTACGCAATACCTGTGCTAAGATTCCCTCGTAAACGGAAGGTAAATACATAATCACGTTTTGAAATGATTTTTCCTGATCTTGGCAAATGTCCTAGAATTATTCATCCTGCATCTAGTTCTTGCATTCGAAACAGGTTGTGTTTACGAAGTTGTGTCACGAGTAATCTACATGCGATGTTTCTTCATATTAAACATGCCGACCAATGAATATTGCCTTTTAATGTGCTATTTCACTTTACGAACAATAATTTACGTTTTGTTAGAAAAAGGAGCATCCGCCAGTAGCATGAATGCGTCGTCTTTTTGTACGTTTGCTTGGAAATCAGGAATTAAATTAGATTATTATGCATATTACTTACGTATATTAAATAGTCAGTCGTTATGCGGAGTGATTTTCATAACAGGACTACCCGGTCAAATCACGAAAGCCACCTTGGTCACATGCTTGGTCGTGTTCTGGTGTCATTTCTCATTGGTCAGACATGTTTTCCTGTTGAAAATTCCACCAACGTTTTCGAGCGATATTAATGTTTTTCATTACCTTCGACACCACATTTAGCAACACCCCCGCGTGTGCCACCAAGGCCGTAAGTAGCACATTACCATAAGCCTCGTGTTTATAAACATACAAATTACAACAAAGTGGTCACAACGCGATCACAGATTCACGGCGGTACGTGTTGCAGTCACTGCTCAATATTAGGTAATTCCAATCATGTAGGTTGCGCCAGACTGTACGCGAAGCATCTGCATACAATTGCCAGTCGATTCGCGAGGCAACTAGTTACGCTCGAACGCGTGTTTTAACGATGTATTTGGTTATGATTTATCTTGTTATTCTCATAACGTTGTGTTCGTATACCAGAAACGTAGCAGCATCCCAACACTTGCTCCTGTGAAAGCCTAGTAGCCTTCAAAATGTATATGGATAACTCGATAATTCGTATCAATGGAATCTTCTGTTGTTAACAACTTTATTTATCAAAGGATGCATACATGGCAAGGAAAACTGACGTTAGGTTTCACTTTATTGCTTGTTTTGATTTGTTAGAAAATGTTAATAAGCTCGTTGGCTTATCTAAATCACATTATTTACATAAGTAGGTAAATTAAATAAAACACACACTATATGAAAATCGTTAAGGTCAGGTTAATGACAATTTCACAATCCACTTCATTCTTAAAAACGTATTATAAATTATATCATAAATTAATTAATTAACCTCAAAGTTGTATAAACTGTGTCTAATATAGCTCATCTCAAATACACTACGAATGTCTGTCTGTATTTCACCGATATGTTTTGAAGAATATAATTATACTAGCTGTCCGCCATTTTGCCCGTGTTCCCTCGAAAGATCACGTTTTCCCGGGATAATAAATAGCCTATATGTTATTCCGGGATATGCTCTATCTATGCGCCAAGTTGCATCTAAATTCGTTTGGCTTTTACGTGAACGACTCACAAACATACTCACAAAGTTTCACATTTATAATATTAGTAGGATAAGAGGTGGCAGGCAGAGGTCTTAATTTTGAGACCTACATTCCAACAAAGATATGTTAAGTGACAATGTGACATGAGGTGAGTATTCCATACACTAGATTAAGAATTGTATCTTGTCCGACTTGGAAATGGTCCTCTTGTCGCTAAGTCAATCTTTACCTAGAGGTGTACCTTTAGGGAGGTAAAAAATATTTTTATTAACATAATTTACTATTACTAACTGTAACTGTTCGTAACTATACGAATGAAAAAGCGCTGGATTGAACCCAAAGTTTATTTTAATCGTTTAACAAAAAAATTGAAAAACCAGCGTACTTTTCTAGTGCCACTGACTGTCAGTACTTTTAGAATTTAGAAACAAAATAAAACCCAAAAAGGTGATGTGAATAAGTTCGGTTCGTAACACTAACCTTAGCTTGAATTGAAAATTACAAAATAAATGTAGAATAGTACTCGATTTCAAAATAAACGGGACCTCTAGTCGCTACGTCGATCTGAACACCTTTATGAAGGTAAAACATATTATTATAAATATAATTAAAATTAAAATGAACAGCTAAAGAAACCTATTTCGATACAAAAGGACATAATAAATTTCCAATTGGGGTATAGCCGCGGGCAAAGGCTATTCATAATTAGGATTGACTCTAACGGTCAGGTTACATTCAATCTTACTCAGCGAGTTTCTCAGGAGCCGAGTGCGTGGGATTGAACTTGATTGTTCATGCTTCGAATCACTATATAAAACCCACGGTTGCCCTCGCTTATATTCAGGGTAGGGCTGTCAACTTTCTATAGGAGTTACTACTTATTTTGGACTGTTCCCGGCGTGCGTTGTTATAGGAAATTTTTGAAAGTGAAACCTTATTTGAGGGCTTTGGCTTTGGAAATTCTGACCGTTTTGTGTGTCGAAAAATAAATGTATGATAAACACAATCTATGCTATTCAAAAGTCATTGTTAATAATTAAAATGTTTCCCTATTATACAAAAGTTTCACTCCTATCATGTGTCTTTAGGACACACCTTTTTTTTTGTGCCAAGTAAATTCGCCGGCGCATATTTTCTTAATATTAACGTTCATAGTTCAGTTCACCATTAGTAATCTCAATTCTAGGGTGCTCTAAAAGGCGATCCGATGACCACGTGATGTTTACCACCATGCAACTAATGGTCAACGTAACCATCACCAAAGACATTTGCTGTGAGGAAGGCGACCGGCCATAAACTATCAAATCACTTGTCTGTAATGCATCAAATGGCGAAGGACCAAGGCTACATTTCTCCGACCCCAAATAATTGGCACAGGCCATTTACAACTTTAACAACTTCACCGAAATTATTGAGTGGCTTTGATACTTGTTCAGTTGGTAACCCTTGTTAAGAATCAAATTATACTTCGCAAATTTTTAAGTGGGGGTGTATAATGCATTAATCATTCGATTAATAACCAATTATGCAACATAAGCGTTCTTGAAACAGATAGTCGTTGAGTCAGGTGTAGCTGAAAATATTAATTAGTTTTTATTTTTAAGACAAATTGGTCAATATTTCGTAAGACAAATAACCTATTTAGTAATTTGAATGAATTTATTAATTAGTGCATAATGCATTAAAAGTTCAAATATTTTGAAAATATCTGATAAATTATGTTACCTATGTTATTAATGTTAGGAATTTATGTTTCATCAAGAAATGACATTTGTTTTTATCGTATGAATAAACATATTAGATTGAGTCAAAATACCTAGTTACTTAGTTTTCGACTTTTAATTCAAATCAATCTGACTCGATAAAAGTCGTAGTTCTTCGTAATTAGAACTGGACTTCCAAACCGATGGAAATTTAGGGAGCTTTGACCTTTATAAGTAGCCTTTTTGGGCCTTAACTACGAAAATTTGCTTTTAACTACATCTAAACATATATTTTTAGGATTTTTACGAAGACTTTTCATCACTGTCCCCTGAAGCATTACCGCCAATTAGTTATAGTATGAGAAACCAAACAAAAATACGTTATTAGAAGTCAATAACTGGCATTCCGGATGCAAATATTAATCAGCAAGATGCCTAAGAAAGGTCGCTATCATAGATCTTTCTCAAACAATGGTGAGCTTTAGCGCGAGTGAGGTCGGAGTGTGACTCACGCGGTATGCACAGGCGCACGCCCCGCTCTCGCTTAAGAAATAGAGCCTTGAACAAGGCTTTCAGCTACTCATTAAATATGTTAAGCATTTCCCTTCTGATGTGATGTATCTGTGTTGTAACTATATTGTGCTACTTTGAGAGAACTTTAGTACCTACTATGTACTTTGATTCTGGGTCTAAATATTTATGTTTGTAGGTATAGTTAAATAAAAGAAAAGTAACTTTATTCGGGATCAGGTGGCCGTGTGTAAATAATGTTCTAGGATATTTAATTTAATTTATTTATATGCATAAAATAAATATATATGTATATTTAAAAAAAATATTAATAAAGTGACTGAAATTAATCAGTTATCTGGTTTCTCGGCTTAAGTTCCTAGGATATTTATTTATTTATTATTCCACTTTGTGGATGTTAGTTGGAATAATAATATTTTTTTTATCAGATTTTACCAATTTAAAGACTTGTGAAAATGAATATTGTTTTTGTTACATTGCGTTTGGGTACAGAGTAACCAATTACATGTGATGACGAAGCCGGAGATAGAACTCGCATACCTAAAAAAAACACTTAAAAAATATCCCCAAATTATTCTAGTCAAATGCCAAGAGTCAGTAAAATAAGCTTTAATAATAATCGCCAAGTAGACAATTTGAACAATGCTACACTCTATGATGTTGAAGTTGAATAAGATCAAGGAATGTATTTCAGGTTAATATCTCGCAATACTTGGTCCCGCAGTCAAGTGTCGTGACACCAGTCGACCTCGTTACGACTTTGAATCGACAGTGCAGTCAGAACAAGCTCATACAGTAAGAGACTTTAGAAATTGTAATAAGGAAGAGGTTTTTCCTTAATTTGCAGATTAATTACTGCATTGTTTAGATTAATTAACAAAGGCAATTTTGTTTTTGCTAATTGCTTTATAACTGATTCGTTTTAGTGCCAGTCATTAGTAATTCTTGTTTTTTTGTATTGAAAAGAAGTCAATGAGCTTTTAAGTTTCTGCCAATTATTGTATAATTAAGTGAAGTTTTATTATGTAAATAGAATAAATGCACTTGCATAATTTATAGACAATAATTATAATGTTAAGTGGTCAGCGAGAAGCAAACGTCGCGGCTCAAGTAAATATTAGTAATGTACAATATTTACGATTTACATCATCGGTAATATTCCATTTCATGCAAACTAGATGTAACCGCAAACACCAATGATAATGCATAAGTCACATACTGATATTATTTACATCATTATAAATCAGTATTTCAGTCAAAGCTGCCGTTCGGCGGAACACATCAATAATTCTCAATTTGCAAAGTGGTAAAAGATTGCTGAACAACATTCCGCGATGTAGGTGTTAGTAATTCACGATTAAATTACATACAACTGTTTTTATTTTGGACGCGAAAATGATGATTGATAGTTGGCCATTACGATCACACGGAGTAGTCACGTAGTCGGAAATGATTTCGTGTCTGAAGCCGTTTTGGGTGGCGTAACTGTAAAGTCTATGGTCAGTGACCAACGACAACATGTCGGGTAATGAGGAGAGACGGGGTAAACGAACCTGAACAGCTCGCGTGGGAGTTACCATGTTGCCAATTGGTGTCATTTTAGAATAGGGTTGCCGTCTATCCCCGATTGCCTACTCAATTGAGCTTAATACTGGGCTACAAATGGAATACCAAGCATTGTATTGTGGTATATGTAAAGATGAACCAAACTAAATACGCTAACTACGTGAAACGATGCCGAGAATTACAAATTAGGTACCAGCCCCCTTATGCAGTAGCTAATGCAAACTTTGTCGGCGAGCCGCTTCAGGCCTCGGAGAGCTTATCTCTCGCGTGATTAGTAGTATTACCGTAGTTCGCGAAAGAGACAGGCCGACGAAACAATCTCGAGTTAGTGTCATTTTCCTTACAGAATCGAGCCCCAGCTCTCATTTACGAGTTGACGACGACAAGCCAACTCTTGCAATATCGAGGGTAAGTTTATGTAGCATGTAGAATATTGGTGTAAGGGCATTTAAACTAGCCAGTTTCTAGACCCGTGACCCTAACCAGGGCTTCGATTCTGTAAGGGAAATGACACTGGCTCGAGGATGTTTTGTCGTTCTGTCTCTTTCGCTAACTAAGCAATCACGTGAGAGGTAAGTTCTCTGAGGCCTCCTAGCGCCGGCTCGCCTAAGAAGTTTGTATTAGCTGAATAAGGGGGCAGACACGCAATGAGTTTGTTTATCTGCGTGGTGACAGGTGCTGTCAAAGTCATCAAAATCTAGTTCCATCATTACCTAAAGTATTATTCACTTGTTTATTAACAACTCGAAAAATGTACGGGTTTAACAGCAAATTGGAAATGATCTCAAGACATTACTACTACAACCAAATATATTATATCCTAGGTACAAGCATCGATTGGAATGAATAGCAGCCCTATTTTAAAGGCAATCACATTTTATTGGGATCTCTTAACGTTCATCCAGTTATATGACAGGAAAGATGATGAGATTGGAATTGCATTCGTTATATAGACATTTAGAATGTCTTTATTTGTATTAATAGGAAGTGGCTACCTCGATATTCTTTGTTGTAAGAGCAAGGTTGTACGGTTCGAATGTTTGTTCCTAATGGGGATATGACTGTATGAAATCATTAAAAGCTTTTTTATAAGCTGTTATATATAGGGAGATAAGTGCATAAATGTACATTTCCTGTTTATTACAAATAATATTAAAACGTTTATTAATTATTTTTGATGATTAATTTTTCAGAGGTTCAAAATGTTTTTAGTGTACTCGCGGTAAAATTTATATGAATATCTCCCTATGTGCCTCTCAGAACCATAGGCTATGTGTTTGTTCAAATTCAGCACAAATGGTGCGACTGTTTAGCAGTGAAATTATAAAAAAACTCTTTCGAATTATATTTCACTATGTATTATTAGGTATCAATATATTATCCCTTTCACATTATTACATGTAAAATTTACAGGCAAAAGCTCTGAACGAAGTCTCTACTCGTAAGCGTTATTCATGAAGCCTAGATATTTTCCGGAATAATATTCTATGGTCATAAAAGTGATCGGATTGCAGTCCTATTCTAGAAACAAGGCCGCAACCGCGTTCCAACTGACTAATGAAATAAATCTCTTGATAATCGTGACAATATGACAATCGAGTTGAACGCTTTGCTACCAGTCAGAGAGTTATTTTGTGGTGTCGATTATTGAATAACTTTGTAACCTGACAAATTGTATATACTGTTTAGTTACTAGTTTAATATTACATAATGTATTATTGGATATAATCGAATGTGTCAGTTTTCAAGGGGGCGCAATGAAAGTTTAGTTTTTAATAGTTGGTAATACTATTATATACCTACCATTCAATTATGGTAGGCTTTATAAGTTACAGTCTGATTCTTCAAGTGTATATATTGTATTCTTGTTTTATACGGAAAAACTAATGCCAGTCCTCCACTTTTCCGTACCAGTAGGGATAGCTCGGCGGGATAAGTGCACCTCTCGGTGCAATCAGCAACGAATACATAGTCTTCTAAATATATAAAAAATAAATGTTTGTATGTTTGTACCCTAACCTTCCTATATTATATTTCTCTTATAGCAATGAAACTTTAGTGAGTTGTTTTTCGTACACGAAGATTTCCGACATAAAAAAGTCGCATAGCAACGCATGCAGGGAGCACCTAGTATACTATAGAAAATATGTTAGTAAATATAAGATTGATAAACTTCAACACTGATTGACCGATCACCATGAAAGTTGGCACAATTAAGTTCTTTCCATGGAGGCTTTTATAATTTCCATTACACTGTAATACAGCAATAGATGGCGCTGCAGCACTTCGACTTCTATACAGTTCAATTGAACTTAATAAAAATTGGTTTTCATAGATAATGGATTACACAGGATATCGCCAAAGTGGCTTTACCAGGATTATAATGTATTCTTTGTTACTACAATTTTTTTTTCTTTAAATTTGCAATCGGTCGTTGGATGATGATATGATTTTTCTGGTGGGAAAGCCAACGCCGCCCCTACCAATAAAAAAGGTGGTCCCGTTTAAGTCTTGATCACCACAGTTGAGTCCAGCAAATCTGCTATGTGTATTTGGTGTAAGGATAGCCGCCGTGTTCTAGAGTGGAAACCACGGCTCGGTAAACGTAGTGTAGGGCGCCCTCCACCTACATGGAGCGATGATATACGCAAGCTGGCTGGCAGCGGTTAGAAACAAAGAGCTGAAGATCGAGCTCAGTGGCGTGCCATAGGTGAGGCCTATGTCCAGCAGAGGAAGGAGATAGGCTGATGATGATGATAGCCGCTCTATGTATTGATTTCTGTGCTATTTTCTTGTTACTAACATATCAATGTGCAAAAGTCGGCTTACGCCAATTAAAAAACAAGCAATACATTCAAACATAATCCGGTCTTTAATTAACTCTTCAACGCGCGACGTAACATGCATACCAGACTCAGATCTGAGTGTCATAATCATACTTAATACTTGCATGAAGCCTGTCTGTGGACTCAGTGGTAAAGAATTTGGGTGCGGGTCCGTCACGCCTCGGTCTGGTACAATACAATTTGTTTTTAATAACGTAGGCGCACTGTATGATAATTGTAGACAGATGGGGATGCAAAGAGTCCCTTTAAGAATATTTGTGATTTGCAAGATGAATGGTTTGGTTCCTACAGTGAAATTAAAGATGTCATACAATTAATGTGAAAGTTTGTGACTCGATCACGCAATTGGCCCACCTATTATGTTCTGGATTAACACATATTAGCCGGGAAAATATTACTGATATAAAACGCGGGCAAAACCACGCGGCGGAAGTTAGTAATTAGCTAAACAGGTATCTGACATGATTTAAAAAAGATAAGTGAATACTCTTCTTTGACCTTGTATTCTGTGCCCAATTTGGTATTTAAATGAAAAAATATATTATTCGCTCTGGTGATTATTTTAAAATAGCTTCAACTAACTATTTATACTTTGTAATGTAACAGACTGGCAATGCAACTTTTACTTGACAATGAATGGAAATAATGCGGTTTCCTACAGAACAACCTCGGGCGAGTAATATTGATCGTTATTATTGATCGAGCGTCTACGATCGCCGCACGCGACTATCGCACCGTTACTTCCGTTAAGGGTTACCATATGGAAAAAAAATTATATTAATCTGATCCTAAATACCAGTTTCGGATCGAAGAATAAACAATAGTTTCATTTAATAATTTTAAGGACTGGCAAGACTTTTGTGGAATATATAACTCATCCATTATTTTACACGAAAAAGACTTGTAAAATATGTTGCAAATTTTCTGAAGTGTGCAAATGCAGAGCATTACAAATCAAGTCTAGACTGTAATAATCTGATTACGTGGTAACCCTAGCTAACCGGATGTGGTAAAAATGTGAGCGTTAGAGCGTCTTAACTTAACGGACGGCACATTAAAAGCTCTCGTATATTTTATATACGATTATAATTGCTTTGTGTAATTGTACGCAATCGTTTATGGGCAAAGTGATTGTATATTTTGAATTTCACATTTCACTTGTGTGTGTTGCAACATGCTGGGTACTAAGGTATTGCTATAAATATCAGAACTCTATTATCCATATTTATATGAAAAATATATTATAATACCAGTTGAAGCGGTTCCGTTTACGAACACAGGATTAAAGTAGCCTACGAGTTACGACTAGACACGAGTATCTAAAAGAGCTTTATTTTCGTGTGAATAAATGACAAGACTTACCATCGTATTTATAATACATTGCAGGATTAGTAAGATGGTAGAATTTTTTTACAAATTTCTAATATATTTTAAGGATGAGAGAGGATCATGTATGGTATCAGTTAGAAGTTCAATGTCAAACAGGCAGTCTACCTGTTGATATATGTCTAGCTCTATTCGGATTTTGCCAATATGTTGCCAGCTTTGCTCTTTTTACACTCTTAGCTATACATTTTGTAGTTTACTACCTGATATGTGATATTTTTCGTCTATCTTATAAGCTATTTCAGTACAAAAGCACTGGTATGATAGCTTTTATGAAAACATTACAAAACGTTTTTAAAACACGTGTCTTACTTAAACAAAAGCAACATTACACTATCGAAATTGACTCTCACTATCGTATATTTGTTTTTTTCCTCGACATGGGCATAGGTCGTCAATCGGCTTTATTTACGCATGCTGTATAGAAAACGAGAGTGGGGCGTGGGTGCAGACGACCCTGAGATTGTGCCTGAGGCTTTGCTTAATGGTTGAGAGTTCGACTACTTTTAATGACAAGTAAAAATAACTTGCAATACGGAGCGTGGACCTGTTGGGCGATTTTCAAAAAAAATAGATTGGCATTTTTATATACTCGTACATCGTTACATCCAAGTTCCCGAGGTATCATTCCCCAGGAAATAAATCCTGTTTTGAGCCGCCGTTACTGGCACTCAAACTGAGATACTAAAAAGGATCGCTACATTTAAGCATTATTATATAAATAATTACGTCAGCCAAAATAAATTGTCTATGAATGTTATCTATGACTAACTAAATAAAAAACAAAAAACCTATTTTAAATATCAAATCTGACGTAAAATTGGGTTTCCCAAAAAGAGTCAATGATGTAAATACGCACATGTTTCCTTCCGATAGCTAAAGCAATTTATAACGAGTTTTATATTTTTTGTTACAAATAATTATAGGTAGAGACAGGATACTCCATACCCATTATTCACTGTTGGCATTGAAGTAGTTTTGTAATTTGACCTCCAAGGCCAAGGTAATTTAGGCATTCTGACAGTTTAGTTCCCTATTTTTTGTTGTCTTAATTAGGGTTTAAGGAAGAAACACAGATATACTTTTAGTTTAATATAAATGTCTCGAGGTCGAGAAAAACTGAGAATAGACAATTCAATTTATTTTTATAATTCCGCCTCTTTTGATTGTGTTAGTTATCCTAGTGCTATTTGACGGACCAGTTGGCCTGGTGATTTGAGACCCTGACTGCCACGAGGTCGTAGGTTCGATTCCCACCCAGGACAAACATCTGTGTGCATAATCATGTCTGTTTGTCCTGTGTCTGGGTGTAAATATCTATATAAGTCTAAGCCTTCGTTACTCCTTATGAGATAAGCTATAAAAATATATTAAATATATCAGCCAATGAAAGTCCGGTCTAAATCTGTCCAGCCGTTTTGGACTACACATGTCCATCTATACACTTATCGATTTTAATATTTTAGTAGATAGATATAAATTGGTCACCGAAATATTGTTATATTTCTTCAGTTTTATATGCTTCTTAACTTTATCATAATTTATTACTGAATTTAAAAACTTTTCAGAGCTTTTACTATTAACCAGGACCGACATTTGTGTGCATGAACATGTCTGTTTGTTCTGTGTCTGGGTGTAAATATCTATATAAGTATGTATTTAGAAAAAAAAAAAGTAGTATATGTAGTATATCAGTTATCTGGTTTCCATAGTACAAGCTCTGCTTAGTTTGGGACCAGATGGCCATGTGTAAAAGAATGTCCCAGGATATTTATTATTATTTATTACTATTAGGTACTTGATAGCTTTAGAAGGTACCAATAGTGCCGCTCTATTTCTAAACTGTTATTCTGTATAAACCTAGCTGTAACGGTCAATGAACTATTCGAAGTCTCATCTCGAAGGCAATACCCGTTCAACTTAAATAAGACAAAGCCTAGACCGTCTGCTATTACTATTTGTCGATTTCAATTCGGCCGTATAGCAATCATTGCAAGCCTTCGTGTATTAAAACACTTTAGTTTTACGGTTACGAAAATTTTATTGAAGCGTATTGCTTCAGCATAAAGTTTAAAATGGAATGAAGTGTAGAAATCAAACGTTATATTGTACGAGTGTGATCTTCAAGTCGATTGGGTAACAGTGAAGAGAACAATGCGGTTTTGGTGCGCAACAAGTTAATTTTATTGCTGTCTCGACTGAAGGAAAGAAATGGGAAATGGTCTATCATTCGCTATCCATTTATAAAATGATTTTGAGTTGTTATTAAAAAAATATATTAATAGATTTTCGTCCAATTTATAAAACGTTATATTGAAATAGCTTTTACCAATAGATAAAAAAATAATGTCCTGGGACATTCTTTACACATCTATCTAATCCCAAACTAAGCAGAGCTTGTACTGCTTGTTGATCTACACCCTGACCCAGAGTTGTTGAAGAATGTTCTTACACACTAATGTTTGTGCTGGACCTTTGTCTTTAATGGGAATGAAACCCACGACCTGTAGCGTGGCACAGGGTCCCAAACCACAACGCCAACTAACCAACCAGAGACGTATCAAACGGTACAGCTCAACAAAAGCTGAAAGAACAGGCATATGATCGCTTTCAAGTAAATAATTCACATTGCTCCGAATTTCCTTATACTTGAATTCATTTTCAGGAAAACCAGCAATGAATTCGTAGTCTGTTCTTCAGGTTAAAGCTGTCATATTGACAATCCATGTGGTTAGCGACCCTGACTGCCTAGCAGGCCGCGGGTACGATTCCCGCCCAGAACCAACATTTGTGTGCATGAACATGTTTGTTCCGTGCCTGGGAGTAAGTATCTATATTTGTATGTAAAGAATTAAAAGTAGTATATGTAGTATATCAGTTATCTGGTTTTCATAGTCCAAGTTTGCTTAGTTTGTGATCAGATGGCCGTGTGTAAAGAATGTCCCAGGATATTAATTTACTTTTATATTTAGAAGATTGATTATTGGGGTATGCTTTTAAACTTTTCCACTGAGCCATGACGATTTCTTTTGAGACGTTAACTTCGACTGGCAATGAATACATACCGACACTCGTCCCCGTTTGTGGATCTTCGTAAATACCTACTGCAGGTAGAAAGTTCACTTGAAGTTACATCACGAGGTGAGAGCACACGAACAAATATTACAGACCGTACGTCTGATATTATACAATCAATTTAGCGTATTGATTGTGGTAATCGTTTTGTGATAAGTGATAGAATGGTGTGATGGAAACCAATTAGTGTCTGAGTTAGTTCCTGGGTCCGGTCTATTTCTTTCTGTTCGTTCTTTTTTCTCTGTCTCGCGGTCTCTGTACAAAACTGACATTTTACCGTATACTTTTTCAATTCGGAACGTGGCATGATGTGGGCTTAGTCGCTATATCTCAGGTGCTTTAATTCTGTAATAATTTCTAATTAAGATACGTCAAATGTATCTTAGCCGTCTCAGGAAAGAATCCTGCGGCTAACGGTATTCATGCGATCTTTTTGTCGTCTAATATTAGACTTTTAATATTAGATTATGTCTGTTTGTTACGATTTTTTACAGGTAAACGGCTAAATGTATCATGATAATATTTGGTAAAGAGATAGATTTGATTGGAGTAAGACATAGGCTACCTTTCGTCTCAAAAATATATTTTTCCTTTATAAAGCGAAATAAATCCCGGCGCGGGAGCTGGTTAATAAATAGTTACTTTGAAGCTCATGAATGAAAAAAAAAAAGATAGTAACTGGATCAATTTCATTGAGACATATAAGGCCTTGTTACAATTAGCAGATAAGTATCAATCTTTAATAGAAAGTCTTCAATATAGGTTAAGTAATAATTTAATAATGTAGCCGCTGTAAAAGATATATTTTTATTTTTATTATGTAGGGTTATACAATCGGGTATTTCTTCACATGTTATTAATAATATTAAGTTAAATAAAGTATTAGAAGTAAAGCAAAAACATTGGCCGCGTAAGGGTGTAAATGCCACATTAGGCCAAATACCTTTAAGTCCATAAAAAAAAGGCTTATAAAAATGCAATCGGTAAAGCCCAATGTAGCGCTTAGATCGGGGCTAAAAACGAAGAAGATAGAACAAATATTTAGGTACATGAACTGTATGGTTGTTCTGCGTTTAAGGTTACAATCAAAAATAATGATTTAAATAATTCTAGATAGATAAGTGATTTCCAAGTTAGGGGTCTAAGGCCTAAGCACGAACATATATCGTAGCGTAGCGTCATCGAATCGAGTGCGCCAAAAACCAATACAATGGAAATTTGTACATCGCGCAACGTCGCGGTATGCGCGGTGAGCAACTTTGCATACAAACCAGCGTTTTGGGCCACCAGATACGATGACGATACGCTTGCGATAGATGTTCGTGCTTAGAACTCAGAAAATGTGAAAAGTGTCCCTGAAAAATAAAATGAATAACAATTTTTCGAATATTGCTTCATTAAAAATAACAATTGATGTACATGCGATGTTATTAATCGTAAAATGAAATTGTGTGTTCGTCGTCAAATATGTGGAAAGCTTCTGTTAGAATATTTTATTACTTATAGTTATTACTGTCATAAGTTTTGCTTAAACGGTTGGCAGTTGTAGTAGTTTGGTAACGCGCGAAACAAATTATTTAATTTTATTAACATAATATGAAATAGCACTACTTTGTTTATTGTTTACGCTTGGCTTTACTTTATTTTATCGTTTTGTTCTAATAACCTTACGTATATTTTGTATTGCACAGTTCATTCTTTATAAGTCTGTTCTTGCAGTAATCTTAATGCTTGGATCAACCACTTGACACTTACAACATCTAAGTTTGCGTTCACTTGTAAAGCTTATGATATTGTTTGGCGGATTATTGTAGAGTTGATTGTCTATGCATGTTTTTTTTAGGTTATAAAGACTGTGCATTTTCAACACAACTTGAGGTTTCCAGTAACCAACGGATTCTCAATCAAAATCAAATGCTTTTTGAAATTAGAGAAGATGGCATAAGGTGCTTTCTTAACCAAGATACACAACAAAAAGAGTTTGCGTACACTTACAATAACTAAAAATTTTGGAATTTAATTTTTCAACGTTTGTACTTTGTTTAATAAATTTATTGTGTACCCTTGTACATTTAGTTACAGTTAGTACAGTAGTTTACATTTATTAAAAAAATAAATAATTATGGTATCTTGTTTAACTACATATCATTTGGGTTACAAAATAAATTTATTACAATCTGTATTTTTAAACAAAGTACAAACGTTTAAAAATTTAATTCCTAAATTCGGTCCGAAAAGGATTTGAATTTGATTGAAAAGCTGTTGGTGGTAGGTATTAGAAACCTCAAGTTGTGTTGAAAATGCGCAGTCAGAAATTCGTTGCTACATAACCTAAAAAAGACATGCATAGACAATCAACTCTATAGTGACCACAGACTACAAAGTGACTGAAAATTACGAAAGTTGGCCATCATGCATGAAATTACGGCCTCTGAAAAACCAGTGACTTATAACCATGTCTAAAATAGCTTGAAAATATTACAATAAGCTGTTTGTTTCAGTAAAAGCGAACTGAAAGCTGCTAATGGGAGAGGAGATCTCACTTTCGCTTACACGTGTAATACCTTGCTCAGTTATGAATGGTTATGCGCGTGCGTTCGCAAGTAAGAGTTAATTTTTTACTTGACCCGGATATTGTTAAAATTTCAGGGCCGTTCAAATTTATATAAATATATTTCCAACAAAATCAATGTACAGAATACCTATATAAAATTATTTGTAACATTTACGTTCTTATAGAGGTTTCTCTAAGTCGATTTTCCAGAATTATACGAGTATATCCTGCATATTGATTTTACAAGAAATCTGAATCAGGACCAGGAGCCATAGAGCCTGGGAGCCATAGAACTGATTATATGGAGGTCAATGAAGAATAATAATATTTTGAAATATTCATGTGCATGGAAAATGGTAGCAATATAGTAATCACATGCCAACAATTTGTACATGTACCTTATTTAGCAATAAGAAGGTACACAAACGCATCACGTGAATTTGACGTCGGCACACATCGTGAGTTCGTACTTAGCGGGTTTCACTATAAAAATTGGTAGTGTATGCATAGTTGCGTGTATGCAAAACGGTGTCTTAGTGAAATCGCAAACAAGTGTCGGCTGATCGATCTCAAGAGTTAATCGTGATCTCCTCAGATCGTTTCGCCACCGTGTCGTGCCACGAAATACGTGTCTTATTCAAAGATATAATAGTTGAAATGTTGCGGACAAGTTTTGCTAATGCATCATCGTTAACATGGTTTCCGTGTCATTAGGCAGCTCCTAATCATTATGTCACAGATATTCTATTTAAGCGTCTGTGTTTAGGTAAATAATTATTACATAATCTGTGAGTTTTATTTTTAGAGAAGCGTTATTGGCGGATCAAAGACCAAACAGTATGTTTACGAAAGGCGGAAAGGTAGGCGAAAATGACCTTAATGTAGAAGCAGAGCTGTACGATAATAATATCCACTGATAGTTCAAACGTTTACCTGTATACGGACCACGGTTAAGTCATAATTATTTCAAGGGGCAAATTATTTCATGAATATGTAGACGTTAAGTAAGTGAATACAAACTTTTTGCATGTCGAGTGCCGTTGGCCGTAACCGTTCAGTCAACGTATTGCAATCTGGCAACTCGACTGCGAAAGCAGTACCGCCTTATTTGTCGAATAACCACATACAGCGACTTTCTGATGTCCTGGTATTCGGGCTTGTAACTAAGTGCAGATAATCAACTTTTCATCATATGTTTTTGCGTTGATGTACCTACAAATTAGTAATGGCTAATGATTTATTATGTTTATGACATTATAAACAGCTTTCTATTAAAATTAAATGTTAGCTATTTAATTACATACTTAATAGTTTATGATGAGATAAGAGAAACTGGTGATAAATGTTGATCTCAAGTGTGATTGATCGCAAGTCGAAATAATGTAGCATTCATCTTCTTTTAAATAAAAGTGCTTAGTATGTAATCAATTTCAAAATTCCATAAATTTCGCAAACTTCTAAAAATCATATAAATTTTCAGAAGCTTCTTAAGACTCTCATTATCAATATATTTTGGATACTGTAATTAATTAATCTTTTGAAATACACACGCCTTATTTATTTGATTTTTTGGCCCACAAATACATTTATAGATCTCCGTGACCTGACTTACTGAATCTGATTCAGATTTGATTTGAAAGAGCGATGTAAAAAAACAACGAATGTCGAAACTGTTAATAGTGTTTTCAAATGATAATAGCTTTTCTGTTTATGGTTTAAGACCAAATTTGTAATGATTGTACCGGTCAACTGTTTGCTCAATCTTAACAATAAATTATATTTAAAACAGCTCGTCGCATCTATGACTCTTGGGGTTAATCCATGAACTTTAGATGGCCGATTAGAGTTGCTATCATTATTGTTCGCCATTTGTAAATAACAATTTTTAAATTGTGATTGCATTGTAGGAAATTCTGTCGTTTATTTTTGATGAGTTTAACGTTAAATGGTACTTATTGCTAATGGTTTTTAATTGAAGTTCAGATGTAGAAATATTTGTAGTGTTTTTTTTTGGGAATCATTTTAATGGGAGATGTATTATGCCAGTGTTTTTACAAAAAAGATAATTTGAATTTGGAAGTAGCCGATGAAAGCCTTATTACCCGTCAATATTCTTTTTTCAAAATTTACATAATACATACTTTCCCTGTAGGACTTATGTTACCAACCGGTTATCGAATATAACGATATCGAATTAACAGCAATTCAGCAATATCGATGCGAGATAACTGCAGTAGCGAGAGTTGGAATTATGTAAAGCTTCGGAACAGGTTCGGGTGGGATCGGAACTGGGTCGGCGAGCTTTCCATAGGCGCGTGCGCAGGGTCCATGCCCCCTGCTGGCCTGTTGGATTGACTGGACGACTGCACCGCCCGGTGCCTTTATGGGCCTATGTATACATACGATTTCATCCTGCTTGAGAGCGGCATGTTAATGTTGTTTTCTTAATGAGTTTACGTTAATTAATTGAATTTATGTGGATATGTATACCCTTCTGCAGTTTTATAACGTCAATGCTTTTACGAAAAATGTTGAATACAAAGTTTATTGCTTAATTTGCATAATATTCTTTCATGGGGTCTATGACTTCTCGAAGTGAAGTTACAATCGTAAATTGATATCTATGTTTATTTATGTAGGTTTATATTTGAGTACGATGACATCATGATGATCGTGGGGCTGATGACTAATGCGCAATACATAGGCTATATTATAAGTGTAAAGTACACCGTCACACCTATACTTTCCCCGCTCCCACGACGAGCTAGACTTGCATACACCTTCAGAGAGACCACACACAGGTGGTGACGTCACATCAAGATGGTTGTCACATCTGTAGGTAATGTCACGAGCGAAAATGCCGTAAATTGTACTGTCAAAAATGGTTGTTGATTTTCTCGTAGAATCTTTTCTCTTAGAATCTTACTTTTGAGACGTATTTATTATATCATAAAGTATAAAATTGATTTTGTTTATTTTTCATGTCTAATTCCAGGTTAGATATCTACACTAATAATATAAAGAGATAATAAATTTGGCTGTTTTCACCAAAACTTCTCATCCGATTTGAAGAATGCTTTCACTAATAGAAAACTACATTATTCCCGAATGAAGGCTAAGGTATAATGATGGTATTGAGATATATTGTGGATTCGATAGGTCGGAAAAAATAGCAATATTGGACTAATTTCTTTCATATGCTTTTTTGTTCTTATATTAATGTCTAGGTTAAGTAGAGACCCTAATAATCGATAGCTAAGAATTTTATAGAGATATTAACCCTACTTATCTGCATCGTACAATTAACCATTGCATCAATAAATTAACCTTATTTCAAAAGCAATTAAGTTCATTTTAAACGTGCCTATTAGATTGTCTAGGCATTTGTCTAATACAAAATAACGTAACAACTACTTAATCTATACTTTCTGTCCCACACCATAAGATTGAAACTAGTCCGTGCAATATTATATAAAACCAGTGGCACGTCCCCGACCTTGGATTATTGTGTCCAAGGGCACTAAGCGGAAACCAACCACCGGAACAGCCCCATCACGATGACAACAACGACATTTTCACGTGTACCTCGTATGGCGCAGATAATTGTGAGAACGCGGGATTACTATGCAAGAGCTGTCAAATGGTTAACCAATTTTCATTTTACTTAACTTTACCATTGAGTGCAAAACTGCTGTTTACAGGTCACTTTTGTTGTTAGTTCATTTTTAATGGGCTAGAAGGTGGCCTTTGGTGGACAATTGGGGGAGCGCAGAGAGCCCTTGAGATTTAAGCACTGAGGGTGCTCACTGTGGAGCTGGGACCTCGATTCAGCGCGTTGGAGCAAGCGAGGGGAGGATATTAAGGCGGAGCCACGCGCCTTGAAGAACCCCAACTGCTTTTAAAAGTGGGTATTGGGTGTGAATCCAATCCTAACCTGTAAGTAAGGTGGCAGTCAGGATATTGTGTTTTTTAATATTATGTTATTTGATTGTTATTATTTGCTAATTGCCTTAAATAAATGTTTTTTCTTTCTTTCATTCTATCCAGCCACCTTGGCCCTTCATAATCAATTAACAAATAACACTTAATTATCACCAGGTTACTTAGTGTATATCTAAGTTTTATACACAAAACACATTCATATAAACACACATTACATTAAAATGTTAAAATTTAAAACCATTTATTCTGTTTAGGCACTCGGAGGGCACTTATGAAGGTCAAATTTAAAGTTACTGAAGCTACAACCGGTTCGGAAGTCAGCTTTCAACTGAGAAGAACCGGCAAGAAACTCAGCAAGGTTACATTCTTTTTTATGTTTTATTAAATATTTTTTTATATAAATTTTATCAATTCTGACTTTTTGGCTATTTTATAATATCAATTTTATATTTAACAATTACAAAATACTTATATAATAAATAGGTAACATTCAAAAACAAAACAAAAAAAAAAAACAAAAACAAGACTACAAAATAGAAAACAACAATATTACTTACAAGTTAAACAAGAAAATAAGAGGTGCACTGTGCAGAGAGTAGCTAATCCATACATTTTTATCTTCAATATAATGAATATTCTACATATAGGTAATTTGTTGAATGTTAAATGATTGCAGTGCATAGGAAATTATTTATTTCATTGTCACACAATGTCAACACTCGCTACAAGGCCGGAGTAATCATATTTCATCTTGATATACTCGACATGGCATATCCTAACTATTCATAAACTATTGAATACACAACAACATTATTTGCTGTCGCTTCTACAGTTACTCTTATGCGCGATCTTGTATTATTGAATATTGTTTTTGTGAATAGCCTATGATGGCTTGAAGATATATAAGTCATTATCTGCCTGCTCTTTTGCAAGTACACTGCTGTTTCACGGCGGAAATGGGTAAGGTATGGGTGAGCTCTCCTACTGTGTTGAAACTATTGATTATACAATTTAATCATTTAGTGTTGGAGCAATAGGTATGCTTTCTGCCCATACGGTGCATTATAACAAGATATTTGTTAAATACTCCAATTTTTGGGAATGTTTTTGTTGACTTACAGCGCGTAAAATTAATATGCAATCGCTATCGAAAATTCATGGATCGATGAACCTTTTGACAGTAATTTTAATACAAGTACTGTCAAAATTCTACTTCAATCTTGCGATTTTAGATCGGGATCGTATATTAATTGTGGCCGTTAGTGCAAGGTGCACGTAATTATCGGTATATTTATTAGTGGGTCTTTCGATACCCTAGAAAGTAAGGATGGTGATACTCGTCATTGCTACCACAATGCACCGCTACCATACACAATAAATCTTTATCTGTTTAAGCATAGTTTATATTTATTTCGTCAAGTATATTCAATAAAAAAAAAGAAAATCCTTAAACATAGTATGACATCAACAATATACCAAAGGGAAAAAATATTATTAACCAACAAAAATATACTTAAATACTGGTTCCACATTCGAAATTTATCTTGCATTCAAGTTAACGTGTAAAAAGATTGAAGAACTTCAAGTGAAGCCGGATGCTCGAACCGGTACAATAAAGAAATACCTTCAGAGATTACACGATTATATCTTCCTGGGAAAAAGGCACCGAGCTACACCTGGTGTTCCGACAATGACTTTTATTTGTTTTACATTAAGAGCCGTAGTTGTATAACCGATTGTGATTGCATTTTTATTAAAGTGTCTGAATTTGTACGAGCACCCATACTAATAGTTGGTTCATTGTACGCACAACAAAAAAGGTTTTCGTTCGCTTAGAAAAACTACAAATTATAGATTACTAGCTGTCCCCCACAGTTTAACCCGCGTTCCTGAGGAATGTCGCGTTTCCCCGGGATAAAAGTAGCCTATAAGTTATTCCAAGATATATTCTATCGATGTGCCAAGTATCATCCAAATCTGTCTGGTAGTTTTTGCGTGAAAGAGTTACAAACATCCATTCATACAAACAACTGCAATTATAATGCGTTATTAGTTTGTAGGATTATTTAGAAATTTAAGCTCTTCGTTTTAAATTACAAAATAATATTGTTTTTCTTGTAGCTGAGACGGTGAGGTATTAAAACAAGGTAGTGTTAATAAAATGATTTTTTGTATATATTTTATCATCACTATAAAATATCTTAAGATTTTCCAAGTTAACGCTAACATTTGTGTGTGAGTGTGCGTGAGTATGTGAGCGAGTGTGTGTGTGTGTGTTTGTGTTTGTGACGTATTACTATGTGTACTAATTCCTTACTAGGTACTTAGTCATTTTCAAATATGACTTACCAAGGCAATACTGCCGATTAGAGAAACTCCTTCCAAGTCCGCGGCACAACACTGCACTTAAGTTATTCAATATAATCGGTTATATCAAAAAACACGAGTACTGTTCACAGATGGACTGTTTACGTAATTATTACGTTTGTGGGTATTAACATCTTCTGTTCAACTGGCGATGGCACCTTTACAATCTGTAACAATTGGGCAATAGCTTCATTATTTAATTGGTATATTACGAAATTTCAGTTAGCTCATGACTTAAATGCAAGTCAGTTTCATATTAGGGAATAAACGCATCAAATAAATATCCTGCGATATATATTTACATACGACTGACTATCGGCTCCAAGCTAAAGGATCAATAAAAGGGTTAGGTACGCTGGTCCTGGGTTCAATTTCATCCAGGAAAAAAACACATATGGAGACATGTCAGTTATTTTGTTTTCATAGTACAATCTCTGCTCTACTGATCCCAAATCTGATCACCGCGCTGGAAGAATGTCTCAGGATGTTTTTTTAAGAATATGTTAGCCACATAATTTATATACTTACTACATATATAATAAAAAAATCGTTAAGAATGGAATAAATAGAAATTTTGTTTCTCTTATAAATCCTGTATGGACTGTGGTAGCTTTTATGGTCAAAATCTATGTCTGTAATGCAATTATAAAGCAAAAATATAAGGGATGATCCCTTATATTATATTATATGTAATATATTTACTACTATTTTCAAACCCAGAAGAATTTACAATTTAAAAAAAAAAAATGATTTCTTTCTATTTTTGACTCAGTAGCGCATAAACGGCTGGACAGATTTTAATAAAATATTGCCTACGTATAACAGGAATCTAGTTTGAAGCAACAGGAGCAAAGAAACATGTATATTCTAATATAACACGTGATATTTTGAAACTTTGTAAATTTTAATTGCAAGAAATAATAATTATGAAATAGTGTTAGTATCTTTTACTACGTGAGACGATTACTTTTAATGATAATTTTCTAATGAAAGATACTATTTCATTATATCTTTATCAATCCTATTGAAACATTGTTTTAAAATATGCATTGACTATGCTTAAACATTAGATGAATAGAATCTCATTCAAATTTTATTGGTAGGTATGTGCCAACAGCTGTATTAAAGAACATTTGAGAAAACATGTTTTTTTTTTTTTTTTTTTTTTATACCACTTGAGTCGACAAACAAGCAGACGGTCCACCTGGTGGTAAGTGGTCACCGCCGCCTATGGACATTTGCAACACTAGGAGCGTCGCCAATGCGTTGTCGACCCTGAGACGAAGTTGTTAAGTCTCATGTGCCTGTAATTTCACCTTTCTAATTGAAACACAGTAATACAAGTGCACTACTGCTTCACGGCAGAAATGGGTAAGGTGGTAGTACTTCCCCGGACGAACTCTGCACTAAGAGCTCTACTACTCGTAAACACAATGAAATATGAAATAAATACAATGTTTTAATAAATATCCTAGGATATTACTATGGATAAGGACAAACCTATCCAGTAACAAAATACTATTAGGTATTATCATTGTTTTATAAATATAGTACATTATTAAAATACGCCAATGTCACATGTCTTATTCCAAACTAAGGAGAGCAAACTTCACATCCAAATATAAAACACACAGACATTTTCAGCACACGAAAGTTCTGGACGGGAGTTGAACCTACGACCTGTGGGGTGGCAGACTCGCATATACTACTAAGCCAAACCGTTGTATTAATATTAAACTACTTGTAGCGAGATAGTTCAATTCAACTAACATTTCGTTTAATTATGCAAACAGAATAATGTAATAAATATTTTAATATCTAATGGATAATGCAATCAGCAGCATTGTCAACAAAGCATTAATATATGGACATATTAATTAACATGAATTCGCTTAAAATAATATCTATGTAATTTGATCGAAGACGCATAACATCAATTTGGCTCATTCTCTTTCTCTACTTTGTGTTCTATTTACGAAAATCATCTATCTAATAATATATATATATATCTAATAATACCTTTAAACGAGCAATTAGGATCGCGGAAACGGCTCCTACGATTTTCATGAAATTTAGTATGCAGGGAGTTTCGGGGGCGTCCAATCGATCTAGCCAGGATTTACTTTCTGAAAATGTCGTTTTATCCGTGTTTTTAGGCAATGAAAACTGCTACAATGGTAAAGTTTTCAAGTTACATCTTTTGTGAGAAATACTGTTTTTGGGAGCCCTTTATTATCGCATCTAATTCGTATCTATGACAGTATATATGACAGTGCTTGAAAAAAGAGAATACGGTAGAAGTCACGTTAGTAAAGAAATCCCGAGCAATGCTCGGCCATTCAGGTACTATATTATAATACGTGAAGCGAAAACTATTGACCCCTTTTTAAGCATATTACACACACTACCATACGTTTGGCACACACATAGTTTACTATATAAATAGCCTACGCTCATACAGTCAATATCAAACAGAAAATTTAAAAAAGTTCTATGCAACGATCATAGAGGTTATATACTCTGACAAAAAAACCTCAATAAAGTTCGAACTTAAATTATATAGAATTACGATCGAATTTCGACCGCTAGGCTACTAGTAATGGGAATACGAAAACCAGTAACTACAGAACAAAATACCTCACAGAAGGACGAAACAATTACGTCTCAGTGTATCTCAATCAATTTGAATTTAAGAATTGCGTCAATAATATAAAAATATCAGTTGTGCTGACTTTTGTAATTATTAGACACAACCTTCTTACTTCACGATCGTGATTGTATGTTTATCGTTCATTACATTGATAGTTCAATCAATAATAAACACAATTAACAAGTGATTTAGAATTGAAATTTAAATAAGCATTAATTTTTGAACGTACTTACTCTTTAGGTTAAGATGAATATTTATAGACGCGGTCTTAAACTGCATATTAAATTGTATTTAGGCTAAGTAAATTATCTATTACAAAAACAAATAATTATATAATAAAACCAAAATATTTTAATTACACATTACATAATGTAAAGTGCCTACTTACTACTTTATGCGATGTGTTAATTTTTACATTTATTCAAAAGTAAATAACTATGATAATTAGTAATTAATTATGCTAAGTGCAGTATGCGGTAAGATAATAGATGGGTACCTATCATTTATATGAGACTAGCGACCCGCCCCGGCTTCGCTCAGGTGCAATGTAGATACTAATACATATAAACCTTCCTCTTCAATCACTCTATCTATTAAAAAAAACTGCATCAAAATCCGTTGCGTAGTTTTAAAGATTTAAGCATACAAGGTATATAGGGACAGAGAAAGCGACTTTGTTTTATACTATATAGTCATTGCTGTTACTTTTTTTTATATCTTTATTAATCATTTTATAGAGGGTTTGATCAAACATGATCATGTCAGCCTCATAGGTACACTTATCTTATACGATATGTCTTCTTTTAATGCCTTATTGAACAGTCTTGTATAGCATCCTGGCTTCGTCCGATAACGGGTGTCCCAGGATACTATTACGTTTACTTAGTTCTTGGAGATAAATTCTATTCTGTCCTAAAGCTAGTCTCTCTGCTTCGTTCCGTTCACACTTCACCACAATGTGGTACACGTAATTTTTTCTTTATTACAACAGAACAAATTTTTTGTAAATGTTTGTTTGTACCTACAGCACAAGCGTTTGGTGATGAAAAGTTAGATCCTCCCATACTCAAAACAATGTATCTCCATAGCTTACAATCACAGTATAGCACAAATAATGTTTTTTTAACTGGGTTACCACAGAGAACATAACGTAATTAAGGTTAATTCATTTCTAGTACATAATGTACCGCACAAAACAAATTCGGGTGAAGTAAAGGCGTGCACACATCGGTCAGCGTGACACGCTCGACTGGGCGTTGCAAATATGCAGAGCTATCAGTTGCGCGAATTCTGCACCAAATGCATGAATTTAATATTTCGCTGATGCATCGTAAATTGTAACAGTTGCGGTAGTTATATATCTAGTTGATTGGCTAACCTGCAATTATATATTTTTTCAGTTTATCGTACTAGGGTGTTGCGTTGTATGCGTGACTACCTTTTTCCATGTTGGCGAGCTTATTTTGAAATGTTTACTGAAGTGTAGTGCAATGTGGGGTTTCAATATATTTTTGTACGACAACGTAAAAAGTATTGTGCTGCATGAGTGAGTTTCTGTGTTTGTTAATAAGTTCGATATCTCTTTTTATATCTTAAGTGACGGGCCAATGGGTTTTGTGGTATATATGTAGTATGTCAGTTATCTGGTTTCCAAAGTACAAGCTCTGCTTAGTTTGGGACCAGAGAGCAGTGCCAGGATATTATGCTTATAAGTTGGTAGTTTTTTGCAAGTCGCATATATCTGATTGATTTTGCAGTATAACATGGATTGTCATGTTTATATTTAAAAGACTTTTTAAATTGTCTCACAAGCAACACCTGTCAAGGTCACAGAAAACCATAAATTGCTTTTTACAGGTTCCGCCACTAAATCCACCAATTCATATTCTCTCATGTCGAATTCCAAATGTAAATGTCAGATCATAAGTGGCGAGTGGTCGTCCTCGTCACGATTTGTTGACCTACTAGTCTCGGGCGGCATCGGCACCTGCCAACAGATTACCGAAAAAAAACACGTTTACGTAATTAATCGCGAGTCGCGACGAATACGTAACGTAGTGTGTACACGGCTTAGGAAATTGGTACGTGCAAACTTTGTTCGGCGGCTGTGATTTCCCTGTTTCACGAGATCGTGCTATATCTCGTGTCTGGGGTTGTGGCGAAATGTCACTTTTGTGATTTCTAACATTAAATCTTTGTTTGGTCTAATCTAAATAAGATTGATAAAACGATAACTCATTTACAATGTAAAAAAGTGACATTTAGTTTAGGGTAAATGTTTTTTTTAATGTAAATGGCAGTTTATGAGGAATGTAACACCCAAGACAAAACTTCTTTGGTTAAAGAATTTAAAAAAAATATTGTGACCAATGACATTCTAATTGTGTCTGTCAGATTAAGTAACAATATATTTGCAATTTTCACACTTCGTATTAGTGAAAATTGAGTATTTGTTTATTTTTACTGTGGTATAGTGTACTTACAGAAATTACACTAAATACCTAAGAAAAACACCAGGGAGCTTAGAGTCAGATTATTCACTAGTGCTTGTATAGGCCTATTTGAATTAAAATATTTTAATTTTAATGTTTAATTCATTTCATTTTCAAAGTTATGAAATACCAAGTACGGACATCAAAATACTGAGTTTCTGACAAGGATAGTATATCGTATAATATAACTAAATGATGCCAATTTGAATGCATGATACGAGTATTAGCGATGTCGACTATTAACTCATCTTGGTTTGTATGCATAATTAATTTCGTGGTTTATGATGAAGATGATACTAAGTTGTGTTGCCAGTAAATGAATAATATTTTTTAATTATTACGTATTTTGTGATTGAAAAAGAAAAATAAATATCCTGGGACATTCTTTACATGCGGTCATCTGGTCTCAATCTAAGCAGAGCTTGTACTATGGAAACTAGATAAATATAATATATTTATATATAGTATATATATAATACTACATATACTATTGTTTTTCTAAAAAAATACTAATATAGATATTTAGATACCTATATAGTTAACTTTTAAATTGTGGGTGAAATATAGTGAATATTTGAGGGTAATACTCACATATTGGTAGTAATTGCATACGTTGGGATACAAATGAACTATGCATGACTGCAAAATAACCCATAGCAGCTAATTAATATGTCACAATGAAATAATCACGATTTCTATTGAGCATATATAGAGCACATATGACAGTAATTGTAACATTTCGAAGGTTAACATATGAAAGGTCAAAATGGCGCTGGTAGAAAATGGAGTGACATTGAAAGACAAGTCTAAACGTGATTCAGCCGTAAAACTTGCTAAGAGTAGGGGACGGTGAGTGGGTGGGAAGGCTGGCCGCAATAACTGAGAACAAGGGGTTTTCAACATTAAAATGTTACCAGTTAAAAGTCACTGTCTCATGACAAAAATAACGAGTTAAGAATATGTCAATGGAAATGTTTTTTTTTAGTTTCGCAATAAATCGAAAATCATAACTAAAGCTAATTTTTCTCTGGCTGAAGGCTACATTAAAAAAGGTTTCTCTACATTTCAAATTTGGTAATAAATACGTACTATAAAGTTCGCATTTTTTGCCAATTACACAGAAGAAATGGATTATAGCGCACCGGTTTAACGGCCTCTAGCGTTAGGTGTTACCAGTATCAATTTAATAGTACGAAATAAGTCGGTTTGCCGCCGCAGTGGATGCAATGCGAAAGTAAGCGGCTTGCCGACCGGTCGCTTGAAGGCCGACCGGCGAGCGCTTTTGTCTAATTCAAGCGGGACAAAACGTGGGCAGAAGCGGGCTTGATCGCGATAAGCGATTATAATACGGTAGTATGTAAGATGAACATTTAAAATTCCTAGATTTATAATTTTTTGGTATCACATCTAGTTTGGAAATTATATTTATTCAAAATAGGTCTATAAAAACTTATGAATAAAAATAATATCGGAATGTTGTTTTTGAGAGCCGGCATTAAACTCAGCAATTATTCTTTTTATTAAAGAACTTACATTTATATAAAAATTGGTTGTTAAAAATGTATTGTTAGGCAAGCAATTCAATGTCAAGGGTTATTATTCACCAAATAATTCCATATATTATACAAACCCTGTTGATACAAAGCTTTCCTTACTAGAGTTTTTGATTTAAGCATGGGTAATTGGTGAATGTGTTTGGGTAGTTTTGTTAAAAAAAATACATACGATTTTTTTCTTTATATTTAAAGTTAATATTGAATCCTGAAGAATTTTAGAAAATAAACAAATTAAGAAATCTAGGCAATAAATATATATCATATTAGATTAACGAACGGATTTTCCTAGATCCTAATTCCCATAGTACAGATCAGAAGGAGCGATAACATTTTCAGATATTTCTTGTCCCTTACGCCATAGCCTAAACTGCAGAAATTCTGCAGCAAAAACGCATACTGCACCACTCCTACCAAAACACTCTTGCCTCTTGCTCTAATCTTACTGTTCTGTCCCTGTCTCCCTGGGCCCTTGACGAAAGTCTCCGATAAGACCAAAAAATTGAGCGTTGTTTGTAAATAAAGTAATGAGAATAAAGTTTGAGTTATTGCTAATATAATTAAAAGATTTTATTAAAATCCAGCTCCTGGTGTATTGTAACTTAAAAGTATATAGAGTGTGTTTTGATATAAGACGGCAGATTGATATCTTTTTGTCTCGCCATAGATTATAGATTATCGTAGATCATAAATATCTATATAAGTATGTATTTAGTAGTAGTATATGTAGTATATCAGTTATCTGGTTTCCGTAGTACAAGCCGTGTGTAAAGAATGTCCCAGGATATTTATTTATTTATATCGTGTATTGTACTGTAATCTCCAGATTAGATACATAATTTGTCATCCTCAAATTGCCCATTATATACGTGTATCATTAACATAACAGCTCTTTGGAATATCCTCACCATCGCCAATTAAATTATTTAAGTTGGTACTTACGGAACGTGTTCGTGGAGCAGGAAACCTATTTAGTGACGTAACTTGAATACTGTGCTTGTAATTTAATTGCTAAGGCAACTTAACTTAGGCCTCAAGTTTTATCAAAATATCGTTACTAGCTGTCCCTCGCAGTTTCACCCGCGTTCCCGAGGGATGTAATATATTCCCGGCACAAATAGTATCCTATGTGTTATTTCAGGGCATTTCCTATATATGTGTCAAGTCTCATCCAAGACAATTTGGTAGTTATTGCGTGAAAGAGTAACAAACATTCATACATAAATTCGCTTTTTTATATAAGTAGGATAGCAGCTATTTCAAGGTAAAGCAACCAAATTTTATTGTCAATTGTCCGGATGTAATTATTTTTCTCAGAATGTCTCAAATTTTTTTTTATGTTTTTTTTTCTTTAATAGCGATACTATTTTCTAAGTACGAGATTTATTACTAGGGATACCTGTTTGGCCATTGGTGGGCAATTTTAATGGGCTATGGTAAGTTATGATAGTTATAAACTTTTATAACTATATGAGTTACAACTTAAACACGTAATAAATGAGAAATCAATATAATATATTTTTTTAAATTATAATTCGATCGATTATAGGGATATGGTTCACCTGGTAGTAAGTAGTACTACCACCTTACCCATTTCCGCCGTGAAGCAGTAATGCAATTGTATTACTGTGTTTCGGTTAGAAAGGTAAGGGGGCCGGTGAAATTACAGGCACATGAGACTTAACAACTTCACGTCTCAGGGTCGACAACGCATTGGCGATGCTCCTAGTGTTGCAAATGTTCATAGGCGGCGGTGGCCACTTACCATCAGGTGGACCGTCTGCTTGTTTGTCGGCCTAAGTGGCATAAAAAAAAAAAAAAAAAGTGGGCAACGCCACGGGACGTGAAGTTGTTAAATCTCAGTTGCCTGTAATTTCACTGCCTCCTTATCTTTCTAACTGAAACACAGTAATACAAGTGCACTACTGCTTCACAGAGGAAATGGGTGTGCTGGTAATACTTCCCCAAACTCTGCAAAAAGAGTTTTGGGTCTTCTAAAAATAAGATGTGTATTATGCTGAGAGATCCGAGGCTTTTAGTTAACATGCGGATGTTACAAAAGTTAATTACTATTGTTAAAAAGATGTGATCAAATTTATTACGTCACAATATAGTTCTGTTACCTTTCATGTGCAAATTGTTTTGATCTTTTTATTTCATAGTGCTACTTCCGTGATTACTTTCGCGTTATCTTCAGTTAAAAATAAACGATAGAAATGCAATTACAGGAATACATTTTGATTATTCATCATTCAATTTTGATAGCATAAATATCTCAGGACATTCTTCACACATGGTTACCTGATCCCAAATTTAGCAGAGTGAGCTTGTACTATGGCTACCAGGTAACTGATATACTACTTTTTTTTTTTTTCTGTTAGGACGAAGGTGTTAGCCTTAGATGGCTCTTACATCCTTACGCGGACAATTTCGGTGAGCGCTCAGCAGGCCTACTATGAACTCTTATTGCGATTCATTTGACGACCTAAAATAAACTGCCCCGCTATTTCATACCACGACGTCATTAACGCGATTCAGTTTAGGTTGACGCCAAATCAAGTCTGCAATTGGATGGCAAACTGTTTTCATTCGTTCATTTTTCGTACCATGAGGTGACATATCAACCTAAATTGGATAGTTTAAGTGTCAAATTAAGCGAGCCAATAAAAGTTGCTTCTTTCTTGGCGTGAAGTGAATCGTTTTGTTAATAACTTTTAAAAAATAGTGAAAATATACGTAATTCAAGGTATTTCAGTTGAATATTTTGTGTTTCTTATGTGTCAATGTAAACAAGTGATTTGTAGAGCATTGTTTATTGTAGATGTCTAATGAATTAGTCCTTTTTGAAGTCATGGAAAATGATAATGAAATAAACACAACACGGCGACAAAAAAGACGTCTAACACGGTAACAATCGTACCCCTTTTATTTGGAAGATGCAGAATTCATAAAGAGATATCGGTTGTCTAAACAATTGGTATAAGAACTGTGTGATGAACTGAGGATTTTTTATTAAAGCCCGTTGCTATGTCTTTTTTTCGGTTCAGAAATTCCCAAAGCTGCTCAAGTTGACCGAACGTTACTCTTCGACGCGATTCATCACTGTAAAAAAACCACTTAAAATACATTGGTACTTAAGTTAGGTACGCGTTTGAGATAAAGAAGTTTGTAAGTTTACATTATGAAAATATAACATTATTACACAAACTACACAAGGATACTTGCGCCCTTATTCGTATTACCAACTATTTTAAGTCAGTGAAACGTTAAAACACTTATAAATAAAATAAATATGTACTAATAATAACACGTAATTTTCTTTCAATAATAGTTAGAGATACCTACATTCAGAACTCTAAAAATCTCAACAATAACAACCGCCTTCTGTCAAATCCAACATGAGTGGAGGCGCGCTCTAAACTCGTCATAATCAATTTATTTTTACGACAACACTAAACAAACCTTTAAATTGTAATGTAAAAAATTATATAAATTACTATTATTTATTAGTAATAATTAGTAATTCAGTACTAAGAAAGCCTTAGTGGTATTTAATTTTATGCTCAATAGCGCAAATTTAAAATATATTTGTTGTTATTTTTACACATAGAAACCGCTAAATCATATCAACTAGGTTTCGAAACGCAACACATATGGTTCGAGTAAAAGAGACAGACTTATGCAACGATGGTATAGCGTTATCTCTTTCTCAGCGCGGACCAGAGACAAATTTCGTTCGTTCATTCCTCCGTGAGCGATTCAAACGCCAGTTAGCAAAAGGCACTTCATGGTACGAATCTTAGCGATTCAGTTTAGGCACCTAAACTGAATTGCATCGGAATTGAATGGATAAGTAAAAGTTGATGGTAGGCCTGCAGGGCTCTCAACCCAAGTCTGATACACTACATATGCTACTTTTTAAATATATACTTATATGTATAGATATTTACACTCAGACACAGATAAAAAAAGATATTATCATGAACACATATGTTTGTCCTGGGTGGGAATCGAACCAAACCTGCGGCGTGGCAGTCAGGTTTCAAACCACCAAGCCAACTGTCAAATAGCATAGATTGTCTCTATCGTTCATTTATTTTTCGTCACACAAAAAGGGTGTGGGTCCGAATTTCAAAGCCCTCCCATAAGAATTTTCCCTTCAATAAACCTATCTGATAGAAAACACAATTTTTAAAACATAATGAATTGCTTTTAATGAGTTTTTTCCTGGAGATATGATTAAACAATGAAAGGTTTCTTACCTTTGAATGCCATTTATTATTGATAAAAGGTTTTTGTATTCCTTCACCCTTGGTTAGGTGATTATCGACTCACCCCTCGAATTTAGCTTCCTGTATCGATAAAACAATATCGGGCAACTGGTATTTTTGTTTCCCTAGTGCAATGTGGTTAGGGCTTTTTTTTAGTATAGTAGGTATATAGTTGTAGCTTCAGGAACTTTATATTTGACCTTCATAAGTGCCTTCCGAGGGCCTAAACTGAATAAATGGTTTTGAATTTGAAAAGTTTTACATATATAATATTCTATACTATAAAGATGAATTCATTGCTTCTGTGGTCGAATGGTATGAAGCTGAGCTAGTGACTCGGAGGTACTGAGTTCGATTCTCGGGGGCAAGGTAATATAAATGTCTGTTTGATTATAAATATTACATCGAGATTAGTAATGTGCCGAGAAGACATGTAACGTCGGGACTTACCAATATTTTTGGTGAAATTTGGGACTTATCACTGATAATTGAGAACGGTATCTCTTCGGAGGTAATGGGGCGTGATTCTATGATGTGATTGTGGTCAAAAACAAACCCAACCATTTAAACAATAAGGTTGTTTCCACAAGTACTGTTTTCTATAGACGGTCACATTTAACCACCGTTTTCTATCTTAGGCGCCGTAATATTTACTCGTACTCATCACATATTGAATAATACATCATAATTACCAATACATAAGACAAATAGATAATGTTTATATGATTCTATAATGAGTTATGCAAAAGAAAATCATTGCAAAAACCTCATTCGAATATTAACTCTGCGAATATTGGGTTGGGATTCAAAGTCTTTTACTTTTTGTTTAATAAAAATATTCGCGAAATGTTCCATCAAAACAAGGAGCAGGTTTTCAAGGTTTAAGCACTTTTAACCTTGTGAGATGTCTTTGGTATTCGGTTTTAGGTATTCTATAAAACTAGTGACATTATGTGGACATTGTTTTGGGTTTAAAATATCATCTTACTTCTGAAGTGTTGTTTTAGCACTAGGTATTTTTCTCTAATATTGTAGGTATTTGATGATATTTTTGTACAATACTAGCATTGCTGGTGGGATGGAGACCTCAGTAATATATCCTCTCATGGATAGCGAAGTTAACGAAAGAGACAGAGCACAGGCCGCGTTGATACATCGTCCAGTTGGTATTTACTTTACAGAATAACACTAAATCCTCTAATTCAGCTATTACGAACTTCATCGACAAGCTTTAGTAAGGAGGTCCTCTCATGTGATTGTGAAGATAATGAAAGGGACAGAACACGCGTTGATACATCATCAAGCTACTGTAATTAACCTTACGGAATCACTCCCAAGGTTATATAGGTGCGTTTAAAAGAAACATGAACATGAACGTAAATAAATACGCACTGAGAATATGGGATGTTATGCTGAATTGACTCAAGTCGAAACCACTTGAAGCAAAATAGATAAGACCCAAATCACTTAGTTGTACATGTGTCCACTTTACTTGAACCTACACTTAACCACTTGTTAAGAACTTGAGACGATCTGCAAAAAGTTTCAATGTTTTTACGATTTACTTTTGAACGTTCCCATGAAGTTTGTGAGTAATTATCAACATTTTATACTTTTTATAGCTACTTATTTTTTTGTATTTAATTACAAACTCCATGGTAAGTGATGATTGGCTGAAGGTAGGTAGAACATTTAACCAAGAAGAGAATTGTCTTTTGAATCCATCTATCATCAATTGGAACCCACCAGTAGATGTTCAGGCGTAGATTTTCGTCTTTAGATAGCCAGGCGGGTACTTCAAAGTACCCTACTACCTACTACACGGGAACCCACATATTACGAGGAGGTTCAGGCCTACAAGCCATTGGTAATTCAACAACCCACAACGATTCAAAACTCAAATCAAAGCCTTTAATTATTGTGGTAAATGAGGCATTTGATTACTAAGTGTACATAGTCTAATGTTTTAAATGATTTGACTTTACTGACATCGAATATAATTAGTAACATTGGTATGGAATTAAAATAGAACTATCATGGCATATTCCACCAGCTTCTTATAGATGTAATTGCTTTTGCATCTGAATTTACATGAAATGCGGGACCGAGACTATTTCTTGGAAGCTATTTTATATCGTTATAATTAAAATCGATCTAACAATTCCACTTCTGAGCAATTGCCTCAATAATAAACTTAACTAGCTATTCCTTTCATACATTGTTCTTCTTATAATTCATTATATTCTTATTAGAAACCATTTCGAATGATTGCACAATAACCCCCACAATGTTTCATCGCAATCAAATGAGTGGTATAGGAACTCATAGACGATCAAACAAACATTCATTTAAATATAAGACTAGTTGTCCCTCGCGGTTTCACCCGCGTTTATAGATATCATATCGACGGTTAAAAGGCGACTTGATTCAAGCGCTATTTTGAAAACTTTACAGGAGAGCTGTGTGAAAATGTTAAAATCCAAAAACAGATACTGCATCTAAACTTCTGAACATTTCACATCGAAGCTGTTGAATATTAAAAGTAAATGCAAGCTTCAACGAATTTGTGTATATAAATTCGTGTTCGTGTTCGAATAGTCGTATAATTAATTGAGAAAAATTTTACTTTCGTCAAAAATGGCCGATGAGTCAAGTCGCCTTTTAACCATCAACGAAAAATTGCGCGTCGATTGATAGTAGTCACATCCCGATATTATCAGTAGTTTTGATGTGATGGCGCGTTAAAGGAACCCTATTTTCCTTATACCTATATACTTACTAGCAATCCCCCGCGGTTTCACCCGTGTTTATCGATTTCATATATAGCCTACTAGCTGTCCCCCGCGGTTTCACCCACGTTCCCGAGGGGTATAAATTTTTTGGGATAAAGAGTCGTCTATATGTTATTCCAATATATGCTCTATCTATGTGCCAAGTTTCATCCAAATCCGTTGGGTTGTTTTTGCGTGAAAGAGGAACAAACATCCATACATCCACATACAAACTTTCGCGTTGCGATAAAACGACATTTTCTGAAAATGAATCCTAGCTAGATCGATCAAACGCCCCCGAAACCCTCTAACATAAATTAACTATACTAAATTAAATAGACTGAATTTCATGAAAATCGTTGGAGCCGTTTCCGAGATCCTAATTATTTGCATTGAATTGCTCGTTTAAGGGTATTAGATAAATAGATTGTTAATAGATTAAAATAGGAATCCAACTCCTCAGTAAACCTGTCCACATGTTTTACATAATCATGTATTCTGTGTACATCACACAAACGTGAGCAAAAGTCACGTAATGCACAATAAACACGCACAAAACATATCTACGGCTCTATGATTGAAATCGTATAATATTATAATATTATAATCAATTGCCAATAAATTGTCTTATTGATATGCTTTATGTGAATATTTTAATGTTGAGTGGCTTTAATGTAATTTTTTATTTAATATTTATTTAAAAAAAATTATGTATTTATATGAAAGAGACGAAATTAAATAAAGGTCCATCCATGGAAGCATTCCAATCCTTTGTGAGTAAATATGTATGTACTCCCTTACAATTCCCCGTAGATCAATATCCTGGGACAACTTTTACACATGGCTATCTGATCCCAAACTAACCAGAGCTTGTACTATGGAAACCAGATAACTGATATACAGACTACTTTTTTTTTTCTAAATACATACTGACTGATATAGATATTTACTCTCAGACACAGAACAAACAGATATATTCATGCGCACAATCTTTGTCCAGGCAGGGAATCGAACCCGCTACCGGCTTGGCAGTCCGCTAACCACCAAGCTAACTGGCCTGTCAAAATTATGTGAAATCTTCTTTTTAGAACATTACTCGAATTGGTGCACGATAACAGAACAACGGCAAAAACAATGCTCTAAAAACCCCATCTCTAAGGGATGGTAATGGTAACTTATAAGACTAATATCCCTATGAACAGTTAATATCAAATTCGTCAGTGAGCTGGTGCATCAAGGCCTCAAAGAGCAGCCATCTCACGTCATTGCGTAGTTAACAAAAGAGACAATAAACCGTGACGAAAAGTCGACCTAGTGTAATTTACCTTACAGAATAACACCCTTTATCACGTGCACTTTTCACCTTGCACCAAGTGGTCAGCCAAGCATTCCAAGAGTGGGCAGTCACCCGTGAAATCTACCAAATCTTTTGTTGAATGTACCGAAAGCATACATATGGTGCAGATCCTAAATGATATGAAACAGGCCTGGTCAACTAGGGCTATCTAGTATACACCTTAATTACGATTATGAGCTGTGTGAAGCCAAAAAACACCAATGACAGTTTTAGACTATTATGTGTCTAGGTCTCGTGTATTTACAAAGCAGGGCTAATTATCGAAAGCCCGTAAGCTTACATATAAGAATTGTGGGAATCTATCTTTAATCTAGCTAGCTATTTTTTCGCAGCCCAACAAGTATAATTTGTATTAATATCTTTAAATAAGCTTCTTCACAAACTACAGTACTCTTAAAATATATTTAATTCTGTACAAATACGCTCTATTCTATTACAAATTAGAAAAAAATAATGAAATCGCCTTGATAGGACGTTATTCAAAATATCGAGAGGAAAGAACAAAAAAAAAACTTAATATTAAAATATAAAATAGGTACTTGATATTGGTATTTCTTCAAAAACCAGTAAGACCGAACCAAACCCATAATTTTTATCGAAAAAACTAATCGAATACGTTACAACATTATAATGCAAATTTTTCTTTAAATAAACTAACGAATTCAATTCATTATGTCAAAGCTATTATATGAGACCTGATTATTAAATATTATATGTTCAAGGCCGTTTATAAGCAAAAGTTTGAAGAATATCCGTTAAAAGAGAATAAACTTTGATATTTAACTTCGACGCAACCCGTTGAGATCTTTTACTTGAGACGTTTGAACTTCACCTGTTTCGTTTTTTCAATATATTTTCAGCATTATACAGCCTAATAATCTTAAAACAATATTATAAATTACTAACCTGCATAGAAGTCGCACTAAAAGAAAACACTGGCACAAAATCCTCAGAAAAGTTCGTTCCACTAGCACTTTTAAAATCAAATATTTAAAAATGGAAACGGTTAACGTTTCTGGTTTTAAAATTCGAAGCGGCTGCGTCCGCGGTACGCGCGCGAGTGGCGCCCGGTCACGTCACGTGCGCCCGCCCACCACCGACCGCCGACACCTGCTATACAACCAAATTAAAAAGTCAGGTTTACCCCGTCAACGTTTTTTCCCCTTTACCAGCTCTTGCTCTCGGGGTTCTTGTTGGATCATTTTTCCTTTCCGAATACATACGTAATTTAATTTATTAATAAAACTAGATACCTATAGTGAGTGCGTATGAAAATATCGTTACACTGATCAAAAAACACGCCTCAACTCTATCTCTGATTGTAATCTAAATCTAAATTAATCCTTTCTAAATAAAACAACAGACTGGCCACAAAAAAACAAGGACACAGCAAATTTAAATGCTACTTTCAATCCGTTATAAAATATCCGGAAATAGAACAGTATCAATTACAATCAGGCACGTTTTCGAGACAATTTTTTGCTATAGAACGTTAGTTACTTTTTAATTTGTCCGCGTAGCTCGTGTCTTGTGTCGGGTATTGGCAAAAGCTTTGCCACTTTACCAGTCAGCCAGCCAGCCTCTACAGGTATAAAGCTGTTATCGCCCCGGGAAATACTCGGAATTGTGGCCGATTACTCCTTAGAATGCATTTTGTTATTCCATGAGCCGCGTGCATTCTTGCGAACTAACTATAGCCAGTTGAACAAAGGTGCTTTTGTTCCGCCATTACGATTGGCTATGAATGATGAATCATATCGCTTAAGTTAAGCTTTTAAACGTTTTTATTTATACAGAAATATCAATTAAATGCATGTTTTTTATACAGGTCACACCGACATTTCTGGGTTTTGTTACCGATACATTATCCAAACCTAGAATTATTATTATGACTAAGGTGTTCATAGATTTAGTTTTCTACCCTTTTTTTTTTTTATAATTTAATGGCACTTTTAAAGCCATATCATAATTTAGGTCAGGTCATTCCATCTACCGTACTGTACATCCGTCTTCCGCATCCGTTTAGTGCGCCTTCTGTCCGTCTTTTAAGGTCCGCAGACCACCTGGTGTGGGTTCAATAGAGGTAACAGTATATAACAAGAAGGCTTATCACTTTATCGAAAAGTTTGTGGTGAATCCGGACATCCGGACTTAAGCTATGGAGATTTGAATTTGAATCTACGCATGCTATACCTGACAAGTTTGAACGTAAGGAATTATTTTTTTATTACGAGCTGTCCGTTTTGGTTTTACTCGCGTTCCCGAAAGATGTTATTTTACCCGGATTAAAAAGTAGCCTATGTGCTATTCCAGACATTTTTTTTTATACCACATGTGCCGTCATACAAGCAGATGGTCCACCTGATGGTAAATGGTCACCGCCGCCTATGGACATTTGCTACCCTAGGGGCATGGCCAATGCGTTGTCGACTCTGAGACGTGAAGTTGTTAAGTCTCATGTGCCTGTAATTTCACTACTCCTTCACGGCAGAATTGGGTAAGGTGGTAGTACTTCCCCGGACGAACTCTGCACTAAGAGCTCTACTACTCTAGACTATAATCTAGGTGTGTACTAAAATACAACTAGATCTGTTTAGCCGTTTTGGCGTAATTGGATAACAAACATCAAGAACACTTTGTCGGTGGGGAAAGATGTACGATTAGATGACACCTTTTGCCAGATGTGACCAGGAAATAGCACAATTACATACTTTTACTAACCGGTCAGTTAATTTCAATCGATAAAGAAAACAGCAGCATTGTTTTTTTACTGTTTCCTCTGGACATTTGATTTTATATTAGTTTCTAAAATGACATGTTATCAGAACTATCGGTATCTATTTATGAATTAATTTGAATCCTTAATTTTGGATTTCATTTATATTCATGACACCGAAAAAATAACTTAAAACTTTACATATGGTATATTATTAATTAGCTGTACCCTGCCACGCTTCGCTGTGGCACATTGTGATTGAATAGTTGAGAAATAAAACAAAGACTGTCGCGGATATGTGACTGATGCAAAAAATAGATAAAAACAATCCTTGATGCGGATTATATATCATGCTAAAATTTCAGAGCGATCGGTGCAGAACTTTTTGAGGTTTTGAAGCGTACACAAACCAATATAACATTTTTATATATATATATATATACATATGTATATAAAGATGTATAATATATAAGTAACTACATTTTTGGCGATGTTATTATAAACCTCTGTGGTTTTTTGAGAACGATATTTTGATTTATATTCCCCATGTATTTATCTTTGTTCAATAATAAAATATGAAAAAATATAAAAAATAAAATGATGCTTTTTGATTTTCGTTTCTCATAATAGGGGAAGATAAGGCGTGTTGCGGGTGGTCATGTCTCTAATATATATCAATAAACTATGTATTATATTGGCTACATAGTCAATTACGGTAATTGTCGGTGCTGACACGGCACAGGCGAGTCACGGCACAAACGATGGAAAGCTTTCAAATATCCGATGATTTATCACGAACGAAGCTAATTCCATGTAATCATGATTGACCGGTAAAGTGTACAGGTGTTTTGTGATTTAAACGTTTATTACTATTATTTTACATACCAATTTTGATTTTATTTTAAATTAGTAAAAGATTTTAGCCTTTGCCCTACCGCTAAACTATTTTATTGTGGTATATAATTAATTAATGAGAATATTTTTGAACACTCTATATTTTTTTCATGCATAGTTTGTATTTTTATAATTTATGAGCTTTTTTATGTTCCATTGGATCCGACAAACAGGCAGACGATCTACCTGATGGTAAGTGGTCACCGCCGCCTATGAACATATGCAATACCACGGGCATCGCCAATGCGTTGTCGACCCTGAGACGTGAAGTTGTTAAGTCTCATGTGCCTGTAACTTCAACGCCCCCTTACGTTTCTAACCGAAACATAGTAATGTGCACTACTGCTTCACGGCGGTAATGAGTAAGGTGGTAGTACTTCCCCGGACGAACTCTGCACTTAGTGCTATACTACTCTATGCTTCTTTCTTATCTGTCCGAGGTTTCCGCGTTATAAAATATCTTCGTGCCATGTTTCATCCATAATAGATGGATGTCACAAACAATCGCATTTCTAATAATAATAATATTAATAATTTTATTTAATAATAAATTTGCACAGACAGTTAGTAGTTTCTACGATTAGTAAGATAGGATAGAATACGTACTTACACTGGAGCAATGGATTAGCATTGACAAAATTAATGGCATTATATTATTTTAGTGAGAAGTATTTCTGTTAAGTATGATTAACAGATAAGATTACACTTAAGTAATTAAGATTTTACGGTCATAAAAAGAGTATAAACTTTTCTTCAAAATTGGGATCTCTTTTGTTTCATTCCTCAAGTCTATTCAATTGAGATAATCCGCCATTTGTTTATAATACGTAGAAGTGAATTTTAGTCGTAATATCCTTTAGACGCATAATGAAAAATGGAGCAATTTATTTTCTAAGGGGTATAGCATTTTTTTGACTTAGGTATATATTTAAAAATTACTGGATATATTTTACTGATTAAATGTATTCTAAGATGCAGTCTTCTAGTTCAAGGGAAAGAGTCTAAATCATTTTAATGTCTCGGGATCTAATAGGCTTGTTTTAACAGCTTTAAGTGTTAGAGGAAAATAGAACCTATAGTGTTATGATAAGGTTTATTTATCATCAACACACAATTTACCATTGGATCAATAGATGAACCTTTTCTCTGAAGCAATAAAGATGATTTTTCAATAATATTCCTAACTGTCAAATGGGGCCTAGACCTCGACGAGTATGACGTGTATCACGACATGTAACATTTTTATTAATCTATATATATAAAAATAAATCCCTATTTCCCTGGTCACGGCATCACGCATGGACAGCTGGACCGATTTCGCTAATTCTTTTTTTTGTTGTGTTTGTTATTCAGTCAGGAGACGGTTCTTATGAAAGAAAATATTAAGAAAGTTGCGCGGAAAATTTGAAAATTTAAGAAAACATAACGACCATATTAACTTTTGTAATGTAACCTCCTTACACTTTGGACAATATAAACTCTTATAATGTAACCTTATGGTGTTTGACATAAATGTCAGTCGTTGACAATATCGTTTAAAACAGAGGCATGGGTCAGAATTATATTGATAAAATAATTAATTTATAATTTCTTAGTAAACATTTCACGGTTGATTCAATTGGAAGATTCGAATTTAATATACATAGTTAAGACAGGACAGCGTATGTCGGGTCAGCTAGTATATTATATTTATCAAATATTCTGTATTTGATTTGAATTATAATACTAACTCTCATAATTCTAATACTAATGGTAATTGTACCGTGGTAAAAAAATAACTAAATACCTTTATTCGAGAACAACCTCTTTTAATCAAAATTAGCGACCCGGTCCGGCTTTGCCTGATCAGATTAAGATAATATGTAAATGTATTCTACTCATAAACTTTCCGGAAGAAATTCTCAAATGCGAGTTTAATTTAAATGACATCAACAGCTGTTGCGCAGTATTAATGATAAACGTGCAAACAGACAGGCATAAATATTGCCTTTGTTTAATACAATTTAGAGATGAGATTTCACATATTCATTAGGCAGTTGAAGATAGTCGAAATTGATAATTTGTTAGGTGTATTTTATCACTTCACTTACGTATCATCTCTAAGAAATATATCTGTCTTCACATACAGTATCAAGTTATGTAGGTAAGTAGGGCCACACAATTATAGCCACTAACGTCTGTAATATAAGCAAGTGCAAGTATGCGGTCTGACAGGAAGCGTCGAGGGCGACGGGCAAGTAGGGCTCCGCTGGACGTCACTGGAGCGAGACAGTCCCTCCGGTAACAGGTCGCCTTCTTATGCGTCTACTTGAGGGGTCGGTTTATAAATCAAGGGCGCTAAATTCAGTTGCGTTGGATGTATTTTTGGAATATCTATTTTATTTAGAAATTTGGTCGAAAAAGTAGCTAAAATGATTTTGGTTACTGAATGGTTTTGACTTATTCTAGTTGGAAAGTCTGTTGTTGTTGAAATTCTCCGATTATTTTGAATATTATGTAGTATTATTCAAGAAGGGTGTGAAGATATTTCTGCAGGGTCGGCAACGCGCGAGTGATGAGCGAGGTGTTGCAAGCCTCCATAGGCTGCGGTGACCGTTTACCATCAGACGGGCCGTCAGCTTGTTTGCTACCTTAGTAGTATAAAAAAAATAACAAATAAAAAGTTATATTTCAAAATAAATACAAGTACATATGTTCAAATTAAACAAATAAAATACGATGAATGCAAATCAAACTATATAAAATATTATATCAACTGTGCTCAAATATTGATTGCTTTTTTTTATGCCACTTAGGCCGACAAACAAGCAGACGGTCCACCTGATGGTAAGTGGTCACCGCCGCCTATGAACATTTGCAACACTAGGAGCATCGCCAATGCGTTGTCGACCCTGAGACGTGAAGTTGTTAAGTCTCATGTGCCTGTAATTTCACCGGCCCCCTTACCTTTCTAACCGAAACACAGTAATACAATTGCATTACTGCTTCACGGCGGAAATGGGTAAGGTGGTAGTACTTCCCCGGACGAACTCTGCACTAAGAGCTCTACTACTATTGCATATCCAATTTCCCATATTTAAACTAAACAAGAATAAAATCTCATCAAATTGGAAATTCTAAACTTTAAGTACTCATAGCATATCAACCTATAAAGTAAACACATTTATTCACAAATACCATTGAAGTCGTGATGTCAAACAGTGTATCTGTAGTAAATAATCCTTCCCAACAGTTTGACCTTAAAGTTATGTTAAGGTGAGAACAGAATAGCTGATATGAGTGCCTCACGCTATGCCTCACGAGAATGACGAGGCGAAGACGACCGGAGGCGAAACACTTAGGCATCACTTTCACTGTACGTTTTTGTTACAAACACTACTAGTTTCTGAAAAATAAGTAGGTCTTTTTAAGGCAATACGAAACCATGGTAGGTATTATAAATATAATAAAATAACATAAAATATTTTAATACCACAAATGCCTGTACATATAGTACAAGTACATACATGTGGACACCGCCGCGTCTGGACATTTGCAACACCAGTCCAACACCATCGCCAATGCGATGTCAATCTTGAGACGTGAATTTGCTAAGTTTCATCTGCCTGTGATTTCGATCATTTTACCTTTCTAACCTTTTTTGCTTTATATGTACCGAGGTCAGGCAGACGGCCTGCATAAGGAAGAAGGAATGAATATAATGATGACCATCTGATATCTACCAGGGGCTCGATTCTGTTAGGAAAATGGAGTAATGGAAAACTCCAGGATGTTTCGTCACGGCCTCAGTGCTCTATCTCTTTCGCTGACTACGCTAATACTACTATACTACCCGCACGCTATGATGGCCGTTTTGACGTTTCAGATTGTCATAGAAAAAGAAACTGTATTGCTTAGAAATAAGGTTGATTTCCATCATCATACTATTAGCTGTTAGATCAATAGATGCACCTTATGTTTGAAGGGATAAAGGTTATTTTTCTTTGTCATTGTTAAACGTCAAAACGGCCATCATAGCGTGCCGCAAGTTTAATCACGTGAGAGATAAGCTCTCCGAGGCCTCCTTGAAGCGGCTCGCTGACGTAGTTTGTATCAGCTGAATAAGGGGGCAGGGACACTGTAGACATTAAACTTGAATAAAAAGGGTGCCTCATCCCATGTAAACTACGCTTTACACCTCTGACACGCAAACAATAAAACCTACAACGGATCGTTTCCGACATATCTATCTACCTGCCTGGGCTTATGAATGAAAGGATGTGAGCAGAGAGGTGAATTCTCTTAACCACAATGATATCACCACTGGAGCATTCTCAACACGGCTTTGTTTGAACAATAAGGGTAGATATTATGGCAATAAATATGCAAGATAATGCCTTTAATGCTAACTAATGGGTTAATTAAATAGGTCTTGTCTTTGTTAAATTATTAATTATCATGGCTTCTTGTTTACTAGTCGTTAGACAATTGTGCGTGGATTGGGTCATCTATATGACGTAATATTTTTATCATTTAATTTTTTTTTACTGAACTGATATACCTCCGGAGCGTGAACGTGTATAAACAGCTTCATTGGTTAGTAGGTTTTCTTTTTCCAAATATATTTCAGTATACATTGTTTGAACTTAAGTGTAGGTATACCTTCTAACAGAACATCCAAAATAATCTTATTCAATCCTACAAATTTATATTATAAATGCGAAAAAAGTAGGGGTGGATGTATATATAGGTTGTTACAAAACTACCCGTAAAGCCGAAAGGGTTAAATGGGGCCTTATAATGAGTCCATTCACAATGTTTAAGTACCGTAGTAACGCTGTAACACATACCCCAAAAAAATAAAAGAACTGATTGTTATGAATGAAAAATAGAAAGCTATTAAGTATACAATTATTAGGTAAAATAGGCACGTAGGCCTTTCTGTTAAATAATCTGGTTCTCTGACATGACAGCTTACTTTAAAAAAGTCTATATGTATTGTCAAAAGCGTTAGTAAAGTCGTTGAGTTTTTTATCCCCCTAAATGTAAAGGGTAGTCAAGACTTTTATTCTTATTTTGTCATGACTTGGAATAAAAATATATATATTACTCTTAATTTTCCACCTCTCTACGATCAACCCCTATTTTACCATCGCGATTTAGACTTTTTTTATTTTTAATAATTACCTATAATTATGATTTTTTTCTCAATTCAATTTGATTTTCCGCCTTCGCCGGTCGATAACTGATCGATTGATAGTTGACCGTTGTCACCTCTCATCCAGCAAACATCACGGAGTAGGGATGGGAACGAAGCCGGTCTCCTGTCTTACTTACTATACAGTTTTCGGCCTTTTTTTTGGAACGAAGTTCCTTATCGCGCGTTGCGAAAGGGTTAGACGGAAAAAATTAAGACCAAAAGTTGTAACGACAATTTTTGCTATTTATTATTGCCAAGACTTACACACTTAGACTATAACACTTCACACTATTTTCAATAACTTTCTTTTTACCAATTAACGGACTGATGGACTGACGGAATGACGGACTGGTGGACTGACGGACTGACGGACTGACGGACTGATGGACTAACGGGCTGACGGACTGATGGACTGACGGACTGACAGACTGACGGACTGACGGACTGACTGACTGGTGGACTGCCGGACTGACTGTCTGGTGGACTGCCGGACTGACTGACTGACGGACTGACGGACTGACGCGCTGATGGACTGATGGACTGATGGACTGACGGAATGACGGACTAACGGACTGACTGACTGACAGGCGGACTGATGGCCTGGCGGACTGATGGCCTTACGGACTGACGGGCTGATGGACTGACGGACTGACGAACTGATGGACTGACGGACTGTCTGACTAGCGGACTGACGCACTGATGGACTGACTGATTGGCAGACTGATGGACTGATGGACTGCCAGATCGACGGACTGACGGACTGATGGACTGATGGACTGATGGACTGATGGACTGATGGACTGATGGACTGATGGACTGATGGACTGATGGACTGATGGACTGATGGACTGATGGACTGATGAACTGATGGACTGATGGACTGATGGACTGATGGACTGATGGACTGATGGACTGATGGACTGATGGACTGATGGACTGATGGACTGATGGACTGATGGACTGATGGACTGATGGACTGATGGACTGATGGACTGATGGACTGATGGACTGATGGACTGATGGACTGATGGACTGATGGACTGATGGACTGATGGACTGATGGACTGATGGACTGATGGACTGATGGACTGATGGACTGATGGACTGATGGACTGATGGACTAATGGACTGATGGACTGATGGACTGATGGACTGATGGACTGACGGACTGATGGACTGACGGTCTGATGGACTGATGGACTGACGGACTGACAAACTGCTGGACTGTCTGACCGGCGGACTGACGGACTGACGGAGTAATCAACAGACGGCAAAGACGAAGATGTAAGGGTAAATTAATTTGCCACTACTAAGGTGGCAAACAAGTTGACATCCGGTCTGATGCTAAGCGGTCACCGCAGCCATGTTTTATTTAAATAATCTAAAAAATTATACTTTCTCATATTATTTATAATAAGGAACTTCGTTACACGTATGTTATACGTATTATTTTTTTTCTCATGTAAATAAACACGTGTTGTGAGCGTATGACGTAGTGAGAGTACTTAGCATTTTTTGCAAATAGTTTTAAATCAAAACGAAAACGTGTTACGTGTTTAATAAATATACCTGTTTTATTATTGTGAAAGGTAAGTCAACAAAACTCCTCCGGAACGGCTGTACCGATTTGTATGAAATTGTGTGTGCATATCGGGTAGATCTGAGAATCGGGCAACATCTACTTTTCATACCCTTAAATGATAAGAGTGACCACAGAGAGAAATACATAGTTCAACTTAAAATTTTCACCCTTCTACGATCAACCTCTGTTTTTTAATCGCGATTTGTATATTATTCTGTTTCATCCACAGATTCGCAATAGGGTTGTTAGATGGCAATCGAATATAATGATTGTAGTTCGATAAATTTTCATATATACATAGTTTATAATAAAGTAAATGTGGCAAAACAACGTTTGCCGGGTCAGCTAGTACTCGTATATAATAATCACATAAAAAAAATGGTAATATCCTAAGACATTCTTTACACTCGGCCATCTGATCCCAAACCAAGCAGAGCTTGTGCTATGGAAACTAGATAACTGATATACTACATATAACAACTACTTTTTTTTTCTAAATACATACCTATATAGGAACACCCATTTACACCCAGACACAGAACAAACAGACATGTTCATACACACAAATGTTTGTCCTGGGTGGGAATCGAACCCGCGACCTTCGACTTGGCAGTCAGAGTCGCTAACCACCAAGCCAACTGGCCTGTCAATTGAAATATATGCAATATTATATATAAATATGCTGAAATATTAACATGGCATATTTTAAATAAGTGGAGATAACATGCGTAGTACCTATGTACCTAGGTGTTTCTCTCAGCGGTACTGAGAATAAAAAAGATTTAACCAAAACAAAACGTATATCGTATAAACGTAGTTCTTACAAATCAATAATATATCTGAACTGAACTTCGGAATAAAAAAATCCCTACGACTTCTTATGTGATAAAACATGTTTTTACTTTAAGGTAAATACCAATTTATAAGTACTTTGATGACTAACGAACATAAACACGTAACAAGTTAGTAAATCACTTTAATGAATATGTATATTTGTATAATAGGTATATAACTATAGAGGTTATAAATAAAAGAATTAAGGGCCGATTTTTCAATCAATAGTTAAACCTCTAATACTCTGTTCCATTGATAAGTAAATAAGAAAACTGGAGGTCGACTCTGTAAGGTAAATGACATTAGCTCGAGTTCGTCGTAGCCTCTATGCTCTGTCTCTTTTACTAACTACGCAATCACGTGAGAGGTAAACTGTCCGAAGCCTCCGTGCACCAGCTCACTGACTAAATTTGTATTAGCTGAATAAGGGTATGTTCCTAATTCAATTCAACTGCTAAACTGGCCATTAATAAATCAGTCCCAATATTCTCTCATGTGATTGCGTAGTTAACAAAAGAGACAAAGTATAGCATAGAGCTGATACATTGTCGAACTAGTGTCAATTACCTTACAGATTACACCTAAACTATGGTTAACGGGAAGTCTTTTATTACTGTATACTTTTCAAACAATCCATTTAAGGACACGTTTACATGCATAATAATACCAATATTTTAGTAATGACTTTATAACCGATTTGCAGCAGTCCAGTCTTTGACAAATCAAAGAAGATGTGTATTATCGTGTAAGTGCAACCAATAACCGAAAGAAAGCGCTGTTTTAAATTTCAAAACATCTGGAAGGTTAGTGATAACCACTAAGACAGAAAGAGTTAAAATTTTGCAATGTAATAGAAAGATATCCTAGCTGACGCAAACGAAGAGTGGGCGAAAGTAAGCTTTTTTGAATTTTTTAAGTTATACTTCTTTAGGCGCGTTATGAGAAATAAGGAAAGTGAAATTTTAAGATGGGCGCGCATCAGTGTAACACAAAATTCTCACGGATGAAGTTAGCTGATAACGATCTCTCCGGAACATAGCACAAATCGTAACTGTCAGTGTCAATGAGTGAGTAATGATGTTATTGTCACTAATTACTTTTAATTAACTAACAACGTCAAAATTTGTCAAAAGGTGCAAAGAGTTCGGACACTACAATTTCACGACTGAATAGTAAACAATGCAATTCGTGCAGTTTTTGTCACCTATAATTTTTATGGCTTTTACACCCTTACGCGGACAATTTGGAGCGCCGAGAAGCCCACAAGGCTCTCAACCGAGAAAACTAAATTGAACCAATGTTGTTTATGAATGAATCACTCATCACAAATATTAAATATCAATGAAAATTAATGACACGTGACGGTGGAATCAAAGATGATTATTTCTTAGGGTTAGTCATTCTATTTAATAGAAATATTGATTAGTTGACATTCCAAACTAATTTGGATCAAATTCGAGATTGCATAGAATAATTTAGTTAGTATTAGATCATTATTTATTTCATTGGTTAGTTACACATTATTTCGGGTAGTTATCTTCATGATCATAATGTAAAAATGAAGTAAAGATATACTTTTCATCAAAAGAGTTTTTTAATTATTTATTATTTAGATTGATAATATAATAACTAACTAATTATATTGTTGTTTGTTACATGTATTTATAAACATCTGTTATTTTAAGACGTTTTATTAGAGTTAGTAAGAGCCTACACTAATAAAGAATCTATTCTTAAACCTGTAAAAAATACCGAAAGTAATTTTCCCCGAAAAGTTGAAAAAAAAAACATGAATAAAATCGTTGCCAAATGCCAGTACCGTGTGAGTCCAAACTGAGTCCCAAAACGCTCGTGTTTACATGCAACAATAAAAAAAAAGAATCATTTCGTTTCTGAACCATCCGCGTCCGTCTCGTCGGCGATCGGATCCTTGAGCTTTACAAGAGCGGTGAGTCATCGCAGGATAATACCATGATGCCACAGCCTAAATAGATAACGGTACTACAAATTCTCACTCACATCTCACTTTTTTTTATATGACACTAAAATATGAAGTGTTTTAAACCTAATCCCAAATGGTGCTTGGTGACAGTGGTAGTGGCCAGCCCAGTGGGTACTTTATGTACCCTATCCGTGCTATGGTTAATGGCGATTTGATATTGTCTTCACTGGAAGCTGAATCTCATTGTGGAATTCAAACCCACGACTCCCGTCACGGTATTCTACGTCACTACCAACACACATCACCTTAAAGCATTTATTACAGTATCACTGAGTTTTACTAATTCACTACGACTGCTATTGGTTACTGGTAAAAAAAAACAGTCTTCCAGTCAAGGTTGTAGTGAAACCGTAAACAACTACCGAACTCATTCTCTCACAGATTCAATCCTAAAGATTTATATGTTTTTTCTTTTTAGTGTCGCTTTTTCGATTCATCGAGTTACAAATCACAACGGGGCGCTTAAAAGATTTAACTTTAAAAGATAGATGTTTATATTATCGAAAGCGTGAATGTGAGAATAATGTGAGTTAAGAACTAGTTATTATTGTAGTAACGCTGGACTGCGTATATTCATGTTTTTGTATGTTTTACATTGTCATCTCTCAGCAAATAGTGCTCGGCTCCTGTAACACAAACAATTTAATGTTTGACTTTAAATGTACCTCAGATGTACCTACAATTATCATAAACAGCTTTTTCAACAAATAATACCTCTTATTTTAAACAAAAGGAATAACATGCTTTATTGAAAACTTCAATCCCTGGGGCTGGATTCTGTACCGAAAATGGCCTCAATGCTGTGTCTCTGTCGCTTACTACGCTAATATTACTAATCGCGTGAGAGATAAGCTCTCCGAGGCCTCCGTGAAGCGGCTCGCCGACGAAGTATGTATTAGCTGAATAAGGGGGCTGGATCATTATGACAATGAGTGCAATGTTATTTCATAGTTTGCTCTTGGGAATAGTTTCTGGATAACAATCATAATAAAATCTTGTACTAAAAAAAATAAGCGCTTAAATTAATCAAGAGTTCAGAAAAACTGACTGAGGCTTGTGATTCCTTATTAAGTAGTAAGTATTTTTTTGAAGTGACAACTTCTTTAGCAGCGTTGAGCACTTTTCTTGAGATGGGTATGAAAAAATAAGCTCGCGTCACGACACGTGACCTGATTGAAAATTCGTTAGACGGTAAAAATGCACAACATAAATGATCAAGTTTTTACTTCTGCTGGCACTCCCGGAGTGCAACCCGTTGTGTTTTTATTTATACCTTGATTCCTTCCTGTAGGTTCTTGTAGTTCCGGACAAATATACACAATTCGCACAATCTCTTTATAATATTAGCATAGATAAGTTCATGTTTTGAAATGTTCAGATTTATTCTGACCAAAGTCAATGCAATTTGATCGAAATTTCGAGGTTAATTCAAATAATATTTCGACTATAATTTGTGCGAAAATAGACCCTATGTATAAAGCGAAAACATGACTTAAGTTCGAGAATAAAAAACACTATATTATTTAATGTTTAGCCTTGCGCCAAACGGTCTACACAAAAGTGATTTCGTATCAAAGAATGATTTAATTTCGTGGAATTAACTCAAGGCTCGGAAACCGAAGAGCGGTGAGCCACCACTCGGAGTTTTCGACGAATGGCGTCATCCGAGTACTTCCCAGATCCCTTTATTTTTTTTCTTATTTTACGCCAGTAATAAAATACAGTTTTATGTAGGTTTTCAATAAAATGAACGGTCATTAAATGAAGTGACCTAAAGGTTTTTGGTAACGTTTGAAATAGTCTTTCCAATATTATAAATGCGAAATCTTACACTGAGTTACATAATGGCTGAACGGATTTTAATTAAATTTAGAGAGATATAGAGATAGAACCGGAAATGTTATCCAGAGAAAACATTTGACTGCTCGGAAACGACGGAAACTATTGTTGTAATTTGATTATGAAATAAATGAACCACAAATTAAAAAATCGATTCAAACGATTCATGAATATATTAATATGATAGTGTTCATACAAAAAAGTTCTTCTTAAAAAAATATTTACAACTGATTCAGATATTATTTTAACCGTATTTAACAACGTTGGTTTGCTGGAAGCATCTTCATCGTGCGAAAAGTAACATTTTGAAAGGTAAACGAGCAATAATCGGCCTCTCCTTACCCAAAAGGTCCATGTTTCTCACGAGAACCGTGTAGTCAGTCGAGTTTGGTCAAAAATACAGTGAATTGTGAATCATATCCGAATTTGCATTTTCAGTGAGTGTGTTCAACATTTTTAGTGGAAACGTTTATATTCTAGGCTCGTTTAGTTTGTGTTTTAGGTTTGTTGTTGAAATGCTGTATGTTGGGAGCGTATATGAACTATATTTCACTTCACAAAGCTTAAATGTTATAAAACCTGTTTTTTTACAATTAAAGATCATCAGACATCTAGTTCAATGCTTCCCAAACGTGGTCATCTCTTGTAGAGGTTCATTCCTTTTGCTTATCAGCTCTTATACTTAAATATCGAATACTTCTATAATTTCTCACCAGATTGAATATGATTTCATTAATCATAATAATATGATTTACTTCTAGGTTACGAGATGAAATGTTATAGAAATTCTTACATCTTATATCTAACTAAAAGGTTATTTAAACGTAACATAAGAAGGTAGTAATTAACAAACATTTTTGTGATTTTTTTTAAACAGGATCTTTGCTCCCTCTGCAGAGTTATTGATGACATTTTATGATTTTTTATCCAATACATGCAATACATAGTCTTTCAATTTTAAATCGTTGACGATCTCTCCGATGAAAATATCTTTAAGATGATATTGTGGAAATATTAAATAATAATTATGTCGTTATTGCTAGATTTAGAAATACAGTTAGCTTAAATACTAGTAAATATACCTGCAGGCAAAGTTACAGGCTAATTTTAGCTGTCAAAAATAATACCTTTATGTTTTCCTCACTAAAACGTATTCTCATACATGTGTTAATTTGGAAAACATGTTAGATGTAGCCAAATAATTATCACGATTATTATTACTACTTAATACCTTTTTGGAGTCCTTGAATCGTTGATTACGTCATCTTTCCCTTTCCAACGTACGGAGGGAAAAGGAATAAGAAATAAAAACGTTGCAGGTACGAGGCAGAGATCGTCAACATTGCTTCCAAAGTGTATATAATATAACTTGACTTATTTCATCTGTAGAAACCATTTATCTTTTTAAATTGATTTCCGACATTTATTTGTCATTTAATACCGGTAATAATTTTACAGTTACTGTTTTTCTGTATAGATTCTTAGTTACTTTAATAAAGCTTCATTTTAATGTAATAGTTTACATAACGATATCGAAACATATTACAGAAACGGTGAAGACATCATTTGTATTATAATATGGCCGACAGAACTGGCATTTACATTATGAGGTGTCAAGGTAGAATCTTCGTTAGGGCCGTTAGACCGGTTTACTGAACTTTATCAGACGCCATTTGTTTTTTATGAGGCTATATCAGTACATTATACAATGTGCTGTATAGCTGCTTATGTAAAATCAGTGCGTTGTTTTGTAAGTGGTGGTGGGGAATAAAAAAAATTTAAACGTAGGTAAACGTAAAATATTTTGTGTATTTTTTTTTTATATAGTATAAACTAGTGCTTGAATGCGATCCCACCTGATGGTAAGCAGTGATGCAATCTTAGATGTTGAGGCGCACTAGTTTATTAACAGCCTATTCACTCTAGCCTTGATGAATACATCGGTACATCGTGTGCCTATTGATGAATACATTATATATCTTTTATGTGTTTAACTTTTGATTAGAACGTATTTACGAAAACACATGGGAGTTATTTGCAAATTTGTATAAAATTTGTAATAACTACTTTTTGTAATTAAAATTATAGATGCTGCATCCTGTGTGTCATTAATTCAGTGATAATATAAAAAAAGTTTTTTTTTATACCACGTGGGCCGACGAACAAGCGGACGGTCCACCTGATGGTAAGTGGTCCCCGCCGCCTATGGACATTTGCAACACTACGGGCATCGCCAATGCGCTGTCGACCCTGAGACGTGAAGCTGTTAAGTCTCATGTGCCTGTAATTTAATGTATTATTAAAATATAAAAAAATATCTTCATTTATTAAATTGTCAAATTATTGTAAAACTTTACTAGAATGATATGAAAGGCTTTTTAATTTTACCATACCTCAAAAATTTGCTGTTTAAATGTCCTAAAATCTACCGTTATACGGTACATCATTACTTTTCTTAATTTATAATTTTTATCAAAATCCTTTATGAGGCCTATTTATTATTGATTTTCATCTGAGTTACCATATTATGAATGAATATCTGCTACTAGACCTCCTGGCGTCCAAGTAAATATTAGTCGGTCAAATTTTTCTGTTTGATTGTCCGCTAATATCTTTTAAACTACTCAATAGATTTAATACGTATTTCACCATAATTTAGTTTTATTTCTTCCGAAAGGTTTGTCTGTATAATTAATTTGAAACCACATAATATAAAATGTATAGTTCATGATTTAAATAAATATTCATCAATAGCAACTGACATTTAGAAAGCCTGATTGGCATTTTTAATTAACTCTAGCTCATTAGAGCGATGTAGTGCAATTTACTATAAAAAATACATGAACAGGCTCCTTGCCTTTAAGGACTTTTAAACAACTTTACGTCTCAGGGTCAACAAGGGTTTGGCGATGCCATGGTGTTGCAAATGTTCATAAGCGGCGGTGACCACTTACCATCAGGTGGACCATGTCCCTATTTGTCGGCCCTGTGCTATAAAAAAAGGAATGATACATATCTTGTAAGAAAGAACAAACTACGTTAAAAGAAACTATAACGGTATAGTATTTTGTACACCACAATTCTCACAAGCAACGACAGACACTCGAAGCATTAAATTGTGTTGCATTATTGTATTGTTATTTTTTACAGTTTTAGATTAGACACTTTCACAATCCGTATTAAACTCTAAATTCTGATTCCGCAATAAATGTCTATCTTAAAATATTGAATAAAATTTTATATTGTATAGCGATCACAGATTTATCGATATTTTATAAAGTACTTTTAATGTCAAATTAAACCATAAAATTTTATTAATTTTCAATTTATAAATATTGTCTGATACGCACAATAGCATTACAGCCAATACTTTTTTTTTATTTTTTATTATGACATCGCACGCCTTTAGTATTGTGCCAATGAAAAGTTACATTGTAAGTAAAAACGGATAAACTAGATGACAAAAGTATAACGGAATTTGGAAAAAAGGAATAAGGTCTTATGTAATTTTTTTAAATATAAAAATTGGAATTATGTAAAACAAAAAAAAAAAATACCTTTTTACACAAGGCCACAAGTTGAATAATAAGAAAAAGAATATGTACTTTTTCAAAATGTTGTGCACAACTGCATGAGGAAAGTTACCGGAGGTGTGCCTGAGGGCGCCGCGTGTCAGGTGCGCATGCGCATTTGACGAACGACTTACACCATGTCATGTGTTTTGACTTACAATCACTTAGGTTAGAACTTTACTGTATTTTCAAATGCTTTAACTTGAAAGTATATATAAGCCTGGAAGAAATTACTTCAGCAATAAGGCCGCCTAAATTGTTTGCACTTATAATGTTTGTTAAATACTTTTTATTTAATTTGCTCTGTATGTGGTGTGAACAATAAAGCATATTTGTATTGTATTGTATTTGTATATAGAAAACTAGCATACTAAAGAAATACTAAGAATATTAAGCATAAGGTATTGCATGGTCATCAGTTCGGTTTCACGAAGGGAAGATCTACATCCGATGCGGCAGCAACATTGCTGAGGCACATTTATGGCGCATGGGAGGATTCACAGGATGCGATTGGCATTTTTTGTGATCTGTCCAAGGCATTCGATTGCGTTGACCACCGTACGCTACTACTAAAACTTGACTTCTACGGAATTCGTGGAACTGCTCATGATCTTGTTTTATCTTATTTATCAAATCGCCAGCAAAAGGTAGGGATTACCGGCACAACATCCAAGGGCTCTTTAGTCGAAATGGGGGTACCCCAGGGTTCAATTTTAGGTCCATTTTTGTTTTTAGTATATATAAATGATTTGCCATATGTTGTAAATGACCTCACAGATATTGTCTTGTTTGCTGATGATACATCATTAATTTTTAAAGTTAATAGAAAAGACAAAGATCTAACTAAAGTTAATCATACTATGTCAATTGTCTGTGGGTGGTTTGCTACAAATAATCTATTACTAAATTCAAAGAAAACTAAATGCTTAAGGTTTTCTTTACCAAATGTAGCACAAGTAGATAGCCAAATAATAATAGATGGGAGCCATATTGATCTTGTAAATAAAACGGTATTTTTGGGTCTTACATTAGACAATAAATTGCAATGGGGACCTCAGGTTGATACTCTAGCTGCTAAATTAAGTTCGGCTGCTTTTGCTGTTAGGAAAATTAAACAATTGACGAATGTTGAGACGGCCAAATTAGTTTATTTTGCATATTTTCATAGCCTCTTGTCCTATGGTATTTTGTTTTGGGGAGCAGCAGCGGATATAGAATCAATATTTATTATACAAAAAAGAGCAATTCGTGCAATTTACAGTATGGGTCCCCGTGAATCATTAAGAGATTTATTTAGGGAAATAAATATAATGACATTACCTTCACTATATATTTATGAAAATATAATGTTTATACGTAGAAACATAGGAATGTTTGAGGCAAAATTAGATATTCATAGTATAAATACAAGACAAAGGGAGAAGTTAGTTGTTCCATACTTTAGACTAACTAAAGTTAACAAGTCATTTCTTGGTAATTGTGTTCGATTTTATAATAAGATACCGCTTTCAATAACCAAAATGTCTGATCATAAATTTAAAAATTATATTAGGAAAGTTTTGAAAGAAAAAGCGTATTACAAGGTAGTTCATTATATTGAAGATAAAAATGTATGGAAATAGCTGCTCTCTGCACAGTGCACCTCTAAATCTCTTGTTTAAGTTGTAAGTACCTAATTATTGTTATTTTCTATTTTGTAGTCTTGTCATATTTTTTTTGTTTTGTTTTTATTAATGTTACCTATAATAAGTATCTTGTAATTGTTAAATATAAAATTATGTAAAATTGAAATTATAAAATAGCCAAAAAGTCAGAATAGATAAAAATTTATATAACAAATAAAAAAAAAATTAACCTTGCTGAGTTTCTTGCCGGTTCTTCTCAGTTGAAGGCTGACTTCCGAACCGGTTGTAGCTTCAGTAACTTTAAATTTGACCTTCATAAGTGCCCTCCGAAGGCCTAAACTGAATAAATGGTTTTGAATTTTGAATTTTTTGAATTTTGAAAAATAAAAGAAAATGGCTCTTGAACCGTGAAAGTTTTATTTGGTTTTTACATTTTCAACTAGGTTCCATCGAAGTTTAACCCTCCTCTCCGGAGGAATCTTATGTATTCCGGGATTACAACATGTTACTTCTGGATAAAGTAACTTTCTAATAGTGAAAGAAAGATTTAAATCGGTTCAGTAGTTGTTGTGTTCATTCATTGTAAACGAAAATTCAAAGGCACAAAAACTTTTCTCATTAAAATCGTGATATTAGTATAGATACTGCAAGTAACCAGCCAAATGCTAGTCCCTTTCTGTATGTGTCCTTCATAAGTACCTTTAAGACGGTCAATATCGTCACATTTCTACTTTGCCAGGGTCAATAACATTCTTAACAAGAACTATTTATATAAAAAAATATATCCAAGAAAAATATTATTTCTAGCAGCTTGTAAAAAGCCTACAAAAATGAAGATTATTTCTTTTAGAAACTCATTTTATCTACAGTCAAGGAACTGATATTCTAGATATTTCGTGTGATATTTATTTTCTGTACCAAAGTACTAGCTGTCGACCGTGGTTTCACGCGTTTCTAAGGATATTACATTATCCCGGGGTAAAAAGTATGCCATTTGTTAATCCAGGTTATAAACTATGTATGTGCCAAATTTCAACTCAATTTGATAAGTAGTTTTTGCGTGGAAAAGAAGCAAACATCCATAAGTCCTGATAAACTATCGCATCTAATAACCGACTTCATAAATATATATTAGTATGATTTGTTAAATTCTTTGAATACAAACTTCATTCAAAATAAGTTCAAGGCAAAGTTATGAATCTTTTTTTCCATTTTTTATGTGTTCTGTATGTAAGGTTTATTTAGTCTCAGCTCAGGATTTCAGTGGCTCGAAATTTGAACCCAGAGTCGTGACTCTGCCTCGTCGGACGGGTTTCGTACAAACATACCTACCGGTGAAGTAAGTCGGTTAGTGCTGTTGTGGGGTAAACTAGCCTGTAACTGGACGTGGGTTTCGATAAGATTTGGTTTAGTAATTCATAAATTATCTTCTACTAACTACTGTCCCAATATCAATGGTGTATCTATGGAAATAACATAGTCCAAAATAATGATTTACTGGGAAATATAAAATAATGATGCAAGTATCTAGCCTAATCTGAGTGTAATTAGGTCGATAGAACGGTACCATACATTTCATCACTTACTCTTATCTATGGAACACTCACTTTTTTCGCTGACTTCAAACCATGAACAATGATATATTTCGTTCCTACTCTTTAACTTATAAAACAATATTTAGTTAAATTATTATTAACAACCGTTTCTGGGTAAACATTAAATTTGTCTAACAAATTTCTAACGCGCCGAAAACTAGAACGTTTACCCTGAATAGCGGGTTTTTGCGATGATATCTCAGCTCTTCCTATTGCCCTGGTCGGAGCTTTTGTGAAGCCCCTGTTTTTGCTCATTCGAATTGCCGAAGAGGATTATTGTTGATATTTTTTGCTATCACAATAACCCGGCATAATATCTACACGAAAATTTATTTTTGCACTATAGTGTTATAAAAAGTTTGATTTGTGGTTACATAGTTTTAGAATGCATCATTGGTGTGCGTGAGATTGTCAAATTGAAAGGAGTTAAGGTAGTTTATTGCTCGGGAAAGAGGTCGGCGGCTCGTAGACAGTGTCACAATGACGTGTCTTGAGTGATGCTTGTGATGAGATGGTGATTGCACGATGGGGGCAGAATTTGCTTTTCAAACGTCACCTATTGCTATCCATATCATATTCGTGCATTCTGACATCATTTAACACAAAAGTAATCCGGTTCAGCCTGAATTCAATTACAATAGATTAGATACAATTTTTAGAGTAGGTAAGTACTACCACCTTACCCATTTCCGCCGTGAAGCAGTGCACTTGTACTGTGTTTCGGTTAGAAAGTGGCCGATGAAATTACAGGCACATGAGACTTAACAACTTCACGTCTCAGTGTCAACAACGTATTGGCGATGCCCTTGGAGTTGTAAATGTCCATAGGCCGCGGTGAACACTTACTATCAGGTGGAACGTCTGCTTGTTTGTCGAATAAAGTTGTGTGAAAAATACCAATAAGATTTGATAGAAAGGTATCTGTTCTAATTAACTAAAGTATGTAATTGATACCCAAAAGGCCCGTTTAGAAAGCTGAGGTAATATCAATCCTATGGCGTTATGTTAAGGTCCACTACCATCATCATACAATCAACCCCTGGATCAATAGATGCACGTTGTCTCTAAAGCAATAAAGTTGATTTTTCTTTGACATTATTTGCTGTCAAAACTGACCTTTTAGAATTACAACTTTAACACATATGTATGTGACAATGTTGAATGGTTTGCATGTCGAGTAGCGCCCTCTATTGCCTCAGAACAAAAGGTGAAACGCCAACTTGATTTAAAAGAATACAGAGATGAGATTACGATTTAAAAAAAAAGGATATACCAAATGACTAAGCAATAATCTCCAAGACGTCATCCGCCAAAGCAGGGGTCAGTAATCTTTTGTTTTTTTAGTTATTTATGCGTCATTCATAATTTTGATGATGGTGGGAATTTAATGATTCTGCGAATTAACGCTAAATTAAATGCTAAAGAAGTAGACAATCGAACATTTAAGTATTATTTTGTTATGATTTAATTAGGTAACTAGTAAACCGGTTTTGAATTAGTCGCATTTGACTTATGTATTAGTACTTCTACTATATAAGGATGGGGCCTAAATACGTATGTTTAACCTTACCGAGTTGGGCTTTACATAAATGTACTTATGAACCAATTTGATGAATGAATAAAAAAAAATCTGTCACATAACACAAGGACGTTTTTACCTTTTTTTAGTTCAATAATAGATACATTCTATTAGTTAAGCTATTTTACCAACATACGTTCCGTAGGTTTTAACTTCAGTTTTTATATTGCTCATGAAAAGTCATTTGTAATCGTTCGATAAATAAATATCTTAAACCATAAACAATTGCCTAATTTAAATATTCAAATGAAATGTACCCAAGAAGTTATAGGTACTACAACTAACTAAAAGTCTCTCAATAAAATAGGCCCATGCAAATGCATTTTTATTAGATACTAGCTGACCTGACAGACGTTGTCCTGTCTTAACAATGAATATTGAATTCGAATCTTCCGATTGAATCGACTCTGAAATGTGCAATTCCGACCCATGCCTCTGTTTAAAACGATATTGTCAAACGACTGACATTTATGTCAAACACCATAAGGTTACGGGTTAAGAGTTTATAGTGTCAAAATCGGTAAGGTTACATTAGAAAAGTTAATATGGTCGTTATATTTTCTTAAGTTTTCTAATTTTCCGCGCAACTTTCTTAATTTTTTCGTTCATAAGAACCATCTCCTGACAATAACAAACACAAAAAAAAAAGAATTAGCGAAATCGGTCTAGCCGTCCATGGGTGATGCCGTGACCAAGGGAAATAGGGATTCATTTTTATATATATAGATTAAAATAGGCCAATTTAATTAGATAATGGGACTTTAATGAATTTTTCTCTTTATAATTTAAGAAAATAGATTATATTCTTCAAACTATTAATTTATGACTAGATAAAGTTTCTCCAGCATGACCCTGCTTTCCCTGCCAATCCTCAGCCTATTATTATGTATATTAGTCAAGTACAGCAGCCTATAGGGTCTCCATGTCACGTAGACCTATGACCTTTTGATGACGCTTTCGGAATGTAACCTTTAAGCGACCGTTTCTGTACTTATGTGCATCTTGAGATCTTCTCGAGATTTCAAATATAATGTACAGAACTCAAATTGACCTTGATGATTTATGAAGTTATTTTAAAAATTGCAGTAATTATCTATGAGATTTTGCATACACGGTAAACATGAAAAGAAAAACTAGTGCCTAATAATATAATATTCTGTATCTTCTAGACTCTAGAGTATATATTTCGAATTTATGGTTTTATCTAAACTAATATTATAAAGTGGAAATATTTGTATGTTTGTTACTCTTTCACGCAAAAGCTACTAAATGGATATGGATGAAACTTGGCACATAGATAGAACATATCCTTAAATAATATATAGGCTACTTTTTATCCCGGGAAAATGAGATGTCCCTCGGGAACGCGGGTAAAACCGCGGGGGACAGCTTTATTGTAAAAGAAACAAACGACTTAAGGAGACAAAATATATCTAACTCAATAACATACAAAAGTTACATGAAGTTTAATTATTCATTGACTTTATTAACAAGTTTCCTTCCCACGGTCTCACACGTGTTCCCCAAAAGATCTTAAATTCTTCGTGACAAATATAACCTATTTGTTACCCAGAGAATATTGTATCTGGGTCCCAACTTTCAAACCTATTTGAGGCAGATAGACCAAAATGTCAAAAACTGACATTTATTATCAGCCCCCTTATTCAGCTAATACAAACTACGGCGAGCCGCTTCACAGAGGCCTCGGAGAGCTTATCTCTCACGTGATTAGTAATATAAGCGTAGTTAGCGAAAGAGATAGAGCACGGAGACCGCTACGGAACATCCTCGAGTTAGTGTCATTTTCCTTACTGAATCGAGCCCCAGACCAATCGTATAAAATTGCTTTTCACTAAAATTTTGGTACATTTTAATTTTATGTATTTGTACCGAGAATATTTTCAGAAGCGTCTACTTCATATCTACAAGATTAGAGTGAATATATATTGCACTAGTTGTCCTCCGCGGTTTCCACCGGCGTTCCCGAGGCATGTTCCATTTTCCCATGATAAAAGTATCCTATATGTTATTCTAGGTGTGTTATATACGTGCTAAGTTTCATCCAAATCCGTTCAGTAGTTTTACCGTGAAAGAGTAAAAAACATCCGAACTCACAAACTTTCGCATTTATAATATTAGCGAGTATTTCAGCTGACTAACACAAATAACAATAGGTAATTAACGCATTGCCATGTTTACGAACCAATAATACCATTTAATACACCATACCTAATAAGGGCCCACTGTTGGCGTAGCGTTCCCATTATAGGCCTTACTATGACTCGGCTTAAACCTGTATTACCTAAGTAATACCATTGTAAACAGAGCTGGAGATATCAGCTGGCCAAGTGAAACCGCCCGGATTGTAAATGTACGTTTACCAATAACAGCAACGTCCTTGCTTTCGAAAAATTCTGCATTCCTTTCACTATGTCACTCCTCTGTTATTATATTATATCGCTACATGACTATGCATTACCGTTTGATTGATGAACTGCGTAGTAATTGAGCTTGTTTTACTGGCAGTGGAAATGTGCAGTAATGTTTCGATCTTTTAGTAACTTAGTCTATTTCCAGCTATTCAGTATAATTATTTTATAGGCTAATTTATTTCGTTTGGAATTGTTTTGCAATGTTATCGATATCACGACACGATGCAATCGTGCTCTACTATAAAGCATTCGGTATACTCTCAATCAGTTTTAAGATCAAATATGTGCTATTGATATAAATCAGGTGCTATTGGCATATAATTGACTATTAGAATATAATCTAAAAGGCCCAATACTTATGTCGGAAACACTAAGATCTTTATATCTAATTTACCTTATAATTATAAGTACTTGGATGGCCGAATCGGAATTTCTTTACTAACGTGACTTCTACCGTATTCTTCTTTTTAAAGCACTGTCATATATACCTAGATACGAATTAGATGCGATAATAAAGGGCTCCAAATAACAGAATTTCTCACAATAGATGTAACTTGAAAAACTTACTTTCTAATGACATTGTAGCAATTTTGATTAAAGACATTTTCTGAAAATGAAACCTAGCTAGATCGATTTAACGCCCCTGAAACCTCCTGCATACTAAATTTCATGAAAATCGTTGGAGCCGTTTCCGGGATCCCAATTATATATATCAAAGAATTGCTCCTTTAACGGTATTAGATAGATAGATTAAATAAGCTTTAAACAGATATTTTCTTTTCGTTACAATGGTCATAGATCTAAGGTCAAAAATGGAGAAATATTGATCTTAACTTTTTTTAAATGTAATTAAATGAAATGATGTAATTGACGTTAATTAATTCGGGTTAAATATTGCGAGTCGAAAGTTATTTTAAAATACTGTATTATGTGTGTGGTGAGAGCTAATTGAAAATGTCATAATAATTAATGTGATTGGTTAAAAGTTCAAGCGCAATTTTTTATATAAATGTATTGTAATAAAAAATGAGTTACAGCCTCAAAGCACTAAGCATTTAGGTGGACTAAATTTTTAATTAGTTTAAAATTTTGTTCTTTTTTTTGCTATTAAAGAAACAGTAGAAGAATACATTAATTTCAAAAAACTCATGAAGAACTTTTTTTTGTTTACAGTAACATTAGTACTTACTACTTACATTACTGCAAGCAATAGATCTTTTTTTAATTACCATTATTTAAACAATGCATGTTGAAGGTAGAAAAAATAAAGTCTGTGTTCCCAGAAACTACCAATTTGGGACTCTTTAAGAAAATAGTGAATAGGCTACTAACGGGAAAGCGAGCTCCAACTTCGGCCTCATCCTCACTTACCATCAGGTAAGATTGAGGTCAATCGCAATCCCGTCATTTATAAAAAAAAGAAACAAAATTGTAAATCATATAATTTATTCACACAATAAAATAAAAATACAGTATTTAGCTAACAATAGTTACAATCTCATTGGTAAGGAAATAAAATAAAATGAAAATATTTTTTATATAAGACATCATATTTTTCTGCACACGTATCTGATAATATTATTTACAAGTCAATATTAATAAATTATAAAAATAAAAAAAATATTTATACAAAGAAAATATAACTCAACTAAACAAGTCTGTATAGTAATGTATTATGCGTTGACCTTTGCATTAAACATGAAGCCTTCCGTACAATATTTCACTTTCTTTTTCGACTTGATTTATAGCTGTGCTATCGCATATTGCATTAAAAAGTTGTCATATTTTTTTATTTATAAAACAGCCAGCAACATTAACAATTCATATTTAATATCCAAACTCCTTGGTACTATATTTTTTTTCAAAACAATAAAAAATATTTCCACCTCATTTTGACCAGTCCATAGCCTAGTCTTATGTGCCATAAGCTCCCCGGAACCGATGGTCGAGGCTTCCATATGAAGGCCGGTAGCGAGGAGTGCGTTGGCTCCACGGACTCCGTCTGTTTTTGTAGCTGGAGCAAGCTATGAGGCTGTTCATGGCTGGTGGGCGGGACTTCTCAAGGCTGATGCCGCAGCGTCGGCTATAGAAAAAAAATGCTCTGATTAGGGTCATATCTAACATGACGATTGGTCACATGGTCAGAACGTTGGATACACTAGGAGACTTCTTCACATAGAAACTTTATAGGATATTTGTTGTGGCTTCAGTAACTTTAAATTTGACCTTCATAAGTGCCTTCCGAGGGCCTAAACTGCATAAAATGTTTTGAATTTTGTAATTCAAAGATACTATCCCACCTGGTTTCATCTGCGTTTCCAAGGGACATGTTACATTTCCGAAATAAAAAGTAACCTATATGTTATTCCAGGGATTTTTATCTATGTGCAAAGTTACATAGGTAGTTTTTGTCTGAAAGAGAGACATGCATCCATTTATCTATCCTCACAAACATTCGCTTTTATAATATAAGGATAGAATTGTAGGAAGTAAGATATAACCTTTTCCAGACCACCATGATAGTTCAATAGTAATAATAAAGTGAGAAACCTTATTATTATTTTAGACCATCAGAATTCTTCTAATAATGCAAATTTAACCTTCTCAGAGAGGAATAAAGCCTATATTGCATAAAATTAATGATAAGTACCTCTTAACCCTCGGAGGTGGTAGGAACTTGTCTCCAATGAGCACGCTCTCGTCCAAGGTGCCATCGAGCTGCAGCAAGTCGCCGGCTGATACTGAGACGTCCATCTTGGATGCGCGGTCGCAAGTCCACACGAACATAATCATAACTAACATCTGAAAAAGTCAGACTAGTTATTATCCTGAGGCATTACTCACACATGGTTATTTGATCTCAAATTAAGCTGACGAATATGGCAACCAGATAATTTACATACAACCCTTAGTGTTTTTAAATAATTAAACCTATACTTAGTAGAAACACACATCATGCACACAAATGTGTTTGTCCTGGATGGGAATAGAGTCAACGACCAGCGGCGTGACAACAAGGGTGGTAACTACCACGTCAACTGGTCAAAACTAATAATACTTTTCTGTCGATGAAGCAAGCTGATCTCATGTGTTCTAGAGTGGACACCACGGCTCGGTAAACGTAGTGTAGGGCGCCCTCCAGCTAGATGGAGCGATGATATACGCAAACTGGCTGGCAGCGGTTGGAAACAAAGAGCTGAAGATCGAGCTCAGTGGCGTGCCATCGGTGAGGCTTATGTCCAGCAGTGGATGGAGATAGGCTGATGATGATGATGATGATGATCTCATGGTGGTACATTAAGAGCAATGAAGAAGACCAAGTTCAAGCTAGAAGGATTCGAATCCATAGACCACTATCCAGGATGCAGTGAGAAATGCTACACCATTTCAAACATGTAGATGATGAATAATTTGTTCAAAACCTACACCAAATCTACCTACATTATTAATTATAGTAAAAAGAAATTAAACATAAGAAATACTTACAACAATAACATGAAGGATAAATATAAACATGGTCGACAGTTCGAAGCCTATTTTGTCGAACAGCAGCCCCGAAACTGTGGGTCCGATGAAGGCACCTAGAGCAAATGTTGAGGTCCACATTCCTGATACTAGACCATAAGTCTCTATGGAGTTAGGTAAGCCACTAGCTCTGTAAATAAATTGAACTGTATAATACAAGATTCTAAATATATTATCGCGCTAATCTTAGGAACCGCTGGTCCGATTCGAAAATTTCTTTCAGTCTTGGATAGTGCATTTATCGAGGAAGGCTATAGGCATATATTATCACGCTACAACCAATAAGAGCGGAGTATCAATGAAAAATGTTGCAAAAACGGGAAAAAAATATTCCTTTTAGGGCTTTCTTTGCGTGCGCTGCGTAAACGATTAATATATTATATTATATATAGATACGATCTGGAACAGCACATTGCCGCTTTATAATCCCGGGAATATGTAATATCCCCCTGGAACGCGGGTGAAACCGCGCGGAACAGCTTGTTAAAAACTTATTACGTTAAATAAAATTAATTACTAAGTTCCCCTCAATAATAATAATAATGTCCAGAGACATATTTTACACACGGCTATTTGATCACAGATTAAGCAGATACTTAGCGAGAAACCTTATACGAGTACTATGAGGGAACGGAACTACTGATATAGTACATTAACATTTTTATCTTCTATATACTATGTTATATAGTTATTTACACATAGACACAGTACAAACAGACATGTTTATGAACACAGGCAGTCAGGGTTTCTAACTACAAAGCTCACTGGCGCCCGCTACTTCTTCTGATCCTTATTAGAATTAACTAAAAAGTCGTCGTTGGGGACATTTCACCAGATGGAGGATTAAAACAAGAACGAAACTGAACGAACGAAGAAGAAAGAAAAAAAAGATAAAGAAAAAACTTACATTGCAGTGCCAAGTGCATCTGAGAATGATGCGACGAGCTGACTTCCCATACCTAGCCCGTGGAGCACCAAGCCTATTATTGTCACCATTAATGTCCTGAAAATTAAAAACATAACTTTAAGACATGATAACAAATACAAGCCTAGCGGTTTTACCGGCGCTACTAAGGGATCTTATGCTTTCTCGGGTCGTGTGGTAATCTGGAGCACATTCGATTTGTACCAAATTTTATTTTAAATAGGTATGATTAACAAAATACCAACATAGACACATCCGAACACCCTAATCTTTAACATTAATATAATGTCGCAAATGGATTGTAAGATGTTTTTTATATACAACTTGGGCCGACAAACTAGCAGACGGTTCACCTGATGGTAAGTGGTCACCACCGCTTATGGACATTTGCAACACTAGGGGAATCGCCAACGCGTTGTCGACCCTGAGACGTGAAGTTGTTAAGTCTCATGTGCCTGTAATTTCACAGGCCTCCTTACCTTTCTAACCGAAACACAGTAATACAAATGCACTACTGCTTCACGGCAGAAATAGGTAAGGTGGTAGTTCTTCCCCGGACGAACTCTGCACTAAGAGCTCTACTACTCTGCTAAGAGCTCTACTACTCTGAAAATTAAAAAGTACTTTGTTTTTTTTCTGGCATATAAAATAGGTTGTTGAAAATGTAAGCAGTTGATCGATCCATTGACCTTATGCGCTAGTCAACAGGTTGTCCGTCAGCCTTTATTATGGGGCTTAAAAAACACCAAGAGCTATCAGCAACTCCTCAGAATTACACTTTCGACAATCCACTGGTTGTCATTCAAGCACCACTTACGTTTCGATTCCAAGGAATGGTGCAGGTCCAATGAGCATGAATCCTCCAGCGATGAACATACATCCGACGATGGTGACGTATTTAGGCTTGATGGCGGGATGATCACACAACCAACCCCAAACTGGGGCCGACAGCGCATACACTCCACCATTGATTACAAACATCAGACCCAGGATGATGGGGGAGAAATAAAACTAAAAAGAATTAGAGACACGTTAAAAGTTTCTACTTTTAATTAGCAGGTAAGTAATTATCGGAATTGATATAGATTTTATTTTGAAAAACGGATTTACGCTACATTATTCCCGTAATGGTAAACTTAGGTTTTGAGCGATATTTTAGGCATCAGGTGTCCCAAGCTTTAGATGATAATTTCTACCCATAGAATCCAAAATTACACTGGTAATATGACTAGGAAAGAAAATACGGCCTCTTGTTGAGATGGTTATTGATTTATTGATAGATATAGATTAATTTCAATTTGATATTACAATATAATAAATATATTTTGTGTCTGTGTCAATAACGTTAATTATTTAGGTACCTAATACCGTTATCCGCCACTTCGTAGGTGTGATAACTTCAAATTATGATACCTTCTGGTGAGCCGATTTTGATGAAATTAAGCCTATATGTATGCCACATGGAGCAGGAAGACACAAGATCGCACTTAATGGCAAGCTTTAGGGGAGGCTTATGCTGAGTAGCAAGACAATCTTCGCGAGACTGGTGTCAATGATATTTTATTTTATTCTGTCCTACTCTACAACAACCGCATTCAGTGTTTGGCAAATAATTTCAATAAAGAGACACGAGGCTTCTATAGTTCTATTTTAATATGTATATAGATAAGAATAGAGAGTAGAAGAATAACGATTTTATAGAAGACAATTGTAAATACAAAGTACGAGTATTCTTACATGTTTCTGTCGTAGATGCGGCTCGAATGTGGCCTGCAGAAAGCCGATGCTCATACTCGTGGATATGATACTGATTGCCGCTAATAACACGCCAGGTATTTTCAGCAACGAGATCATTGTCGCTGCAAGGAATGAGAAAAACAGTATTTTTTTTTATAAGGGTTATTGAAGTGGAAACTTTTTTAGCACCGTTGTGATCTGAAACTCAATGAACCGAAAAAGAGATAGAATATTTTCATCGGATTAAGTCTGCGAGACAATGAGTTAGGTAGTTTTCTGTAGGTTATACTTCTACCGCTTCTGAACTACAGAACTACTAAAATTTATTTTGTGTATTAACAATGATGGTATTTCTTTACTACGGTCAAGGCTTGTGTTTTACTACAATCGTACCTGGTATCTGATGTTGTGGCCGAACACACAAAACCAATTGAGAATTAAAAAAAAAATATTAAAGAAATCGTGTTGTCTGGTAGATGTCTGAGAAGGTCGTGGATTTGGATCACACATTACGCTTGAGCTTTTTATAAATAAAATACATTTACAAAATACAAAACCAAATATCTTCTAAAACTGTAGCACTTTGATAAGGTAGTTTGTTGTTATTGTTAAAAAAGTTACCTACCTACCATTGATGAAAATCTGTCAATAATAAGGCTCAGGGTCTATAAAGGTATAATCCGGCTATTATAATCTAGAAGATGTTCTCTTCTAAGTTCTGTGTACACTCAATCACATCATTACTTACCATAGTAACATTGTGGTAACTCCAGCATATACCTACCAATAATATTGTCATAGAAAAATGTGTGCGTGTAACCTTTACGCGCGGTTGAAGTAAAGCTTAATAAAAATAGAAGATTAATTCTATAATTAATATGTCGTATTATAGTTTAAAATAGCATTTGTTGATAAGATATACGTAACGTAACTGGCTGTGAGAGAAATAGAGAAAGAAAATGTCAGCTCGCACCTCTCTCTTGCCCCTACAATTACATACGAAATGTAACTCTCTCTCTTTCTATCTTCACTAACTTATATATACCTGTCAACTTCCGTTCGCCTCGCCCGATCACACTTTTCGTAACGCTCTCGTCACGAATTCACCAGTTTACTCCCCAAGTCAAGCGTGCGTAAAGAAGTTTTACTTTAAAAACAAGTTTAATAACACTCACGTCCAGTAGGCTTGACGTCTTCATCGTCATGGCTCTTCGGGAGGACAATGCAGCTCATTACAGCTGCGCAGAACAATGCAAATCCAAGGACAGCAAAGGGGAGAGTGTAGCCTCCAGCTGCGTATAGAGCCCCGCCCAGTGTGGGGCCCACGATCAGACCGAAGCCGAAGAAAGTTTCCAGAGATGCCTGAAACAGTATCAATATCTAAAAGGTTTTTCTAGAAGTAAAGAGAAAGCCGCGCCTGAAGAAATATGATAGCTTGCATGAAATAAAGCAATTGCTTTGTTAAGCCTTCATTTTATAAACAAATTAAAGGATGCTGTTAAAAATAAATGTTTTTTTCACAGGTCTCTAAAATGTTCTTTCTCTAAATCTCTATCGAAGTATTTAGAGTTAAAAAAAGAAGTATAAGTAGGTAGTAGATATATCAGTTATCTGGTTTCCATAACTTTGCATATCAGATGGCCGTGTGTGAAGAATGCCCTTAGATATTTATTATCTGTTGACTAAATAAATATTTGTCCTTCTATTTACAGTCTTTTCAGGTGAAATATTTTAGGCGATTAATATTATAAAAAAACATCTACCATATAAGGGTTTAAGAATTAATAATAATAATTATTGTCTAGTACTTACAAACATGGTCGCGACGTTATCAGGGAACTCTTTAGCTATGATGGCGAAGGAAGCAGTAAGGAAGGCGGCATTGCCCATCGCCTCAACTATCCGGATGACGAAGCTCAAGGTTATAAAAGGCACATGCCCTTCCACCCTGTCTAATAATCTGTGGAATAAACCGGGAAGATTTGAGTTAAACTTGATTTTGAAAAATAACTGAACATTAGATTTAGGGTCCTATATTAACTGTACTAGGGTTTATTTTTGTATGGACTTTCAATATTTATATTTTAAAATTGTATTTTATTTCATTTAGTCATTGATCAGATCGGAAGGCACTTATAATGGTCAAATTACTGAAGCAACCATTCGGTTCAGTCGGACATCAGTTTTAAACTGAGAAGAACCCGCAAGAAACTCATCAAGGTAACAATATTCTCGTTTAAAAAATTGGTAACAATACGTTATATCTTCTATCTTGTTTACATATCTATCATTTTATATATTTAGAAGAAAAATGGGGTTCCTTTGACGCACTATCACATCAAAACTATTGGACATATCGGGATGGGACTGCCACCATGCGACGCGGAATTTTTCGTACATTGTTAAAAGCTGTATATATCGAAAAACGCGGGTGAAACCGTAGAACAGCTCCAAATAATATCTTAATATTCATAACAAGTCGGGATTTTCGAAATTTTGCATTGAAACATTAAAGTCATGGTGCGTGCCTAATCTTAATTACAGAACTTAAATTAGAATGCTATCAACAATTTACGGTTGTTGAAGAATTTGAAGGATATTTTGCAACTGTTGTTACAGTGTCTAACCGAACGATGGCACTGTATTTTAATGACCTTGAAAAATTTGTACATCATTTAAAGAAATTATAATTTACAAGTTGTAATTAGTAGATATTATCAGTAATACGGAATAAATTTTAATACAATTGAACATAGCTTTAATTAAACTTAAAGACTCCTAGAGGGTATAAAGTAAGTAGGAAAAATAAATGTTACTATATTTTATAAAAGACTAACTGTCCCCCGCGTTCCCGAGGGATATCACATTTTCCCGGGATAAAGAGTAGCCTATATGTTATTCCAGGATATGCTCTATCTATGCGCCAAGTTTCATCCATATCCGTTTAGTAGCTTTTGCGTGAAAGAGTAACAAACATACTTACATACAAATCATTCCTCTTTATAATATTATTAAGTATAGAAAACTTTGTTAAAGACAACTAATTGGCTCAAGCATGCCTTGGAGAAATCCATTAAAAGATTATACAAAAACTATAGTATAGTAACTAATTCCACTGGATCTCCTTCTCTGTCAAGTCCCAAACAAAGAAACTCAACAGGAAATCGACAGTGTACGCGAATCATCTTCAGGACGTATTAGACCCGCTGTCACTGACTCGACGCACAAGTACCACATACATGCTACTTCGCTGACCGCCGGACAGAAAGACTTTCTGTCAACTACTTGTTTTTGGCAACTATTTGCTTTTTGTATAATCTTTGTTAAAAACACTTACCCGAATAATATAGCACATGTTCCAGTAGTGAGTATTCCTCCGTTGAACAGCAACTTTGGTCCAATCCTGTTAAGATGTGCGCCGTAAATTGGACTCACTATGAACACAACGAGCTCGAAGATCCCAAATACTAGACCGTATTCTGTTGCTGAGCAGTCTTTTTTCTCTGCCTGGAAAACAAGCAATCTAATTTTAGTATAACCTCAATATAAGAAACTTGTGAAAAAGTGAAGTATTATTTATTGTTGGGAAACGGTTCAGATTTTTTTCTTTTTATAATTTAGAAGACTGACAAGTGGTCAGCGTCGCCTAAAGCTGTATTGGTGGGAAAGCCTATATGATGCAAAACTATGAAACAGAATTTATTCTCTGGACATCTTTCAATCTGATCTCCAAATATTCATTTCATGGGAGTCTTACTCAATCGATCAGGGCAACAAACCTTTAACTCCATATACGAGTATATAAAATGTCTCTTTGGCCCTTGGTGGAATACGTGTAGGTATTTAGTGACATGTTTGAGGGCGGTAGCCAGTCGGCCGGACGACTTCAAAAGCATTGATATTTGACAGGCCAATTCGCTTGGTGGTTAGCGGCCCTGACTGCCAAGTCGAAGGTCGCGGGTTCGATTCCCACCCAGGACAAAAATTTGTGTGCATGAACATGTCTGTTTGTTCTGTGTTTGTAAATGTCTATATACGTATGTATTTAGAAAAATAAAAATTACTATATCAGTTATCTGGTTTCCATAGTACAAGCTCTGCTTAGTTTGGGATCAGATGGCCGCGTGTAAAAGAATGTCCCAGGATATTTATTTATTTTATGATCATAATTTTTCATCGTACCTTTTGATCTGGCTCTACCAAGGCTTGAGACTAAGAAGGATGTTTTGGGCTTCTAAATATGTAATAGCAATTAAGTTAGAAATTGAATCATGAATTATTGATTACATTAGCTTAGCACATGACATACTTATATGATAATTATTATTATTATATATATATATATTATTATTAATGAAACTATCGTAATAGTTTTAAGCTATAATACGGTTCAGAAGATTTGACCTTAGTTCTAGATTATTACAAAATAATGATACATGATAGTGAAACATTTATTTTGTTTTGCATTATCACAGACATGGTGTTTTAGTCTTACCATGACAAGACGAGGACGGAAATAAAATTGTATGGCTTTACATTGATTGTATTGTCCCTTAGACAAAAATAAATTGGGTACTAGTTCAATGAACTAGCTGCCCCAGCGGTTTTACCTGCGTTCCCGAGGGATATCACATTTTCCCGGGATAAAAAGTAGCCTATATGTTATTCCAGGATATGCTCTATTTATGTGCCAAGTTTCATCCATATCCGTTTAGTAGTTTTTGCGTGAAAGAGTAACAAACATACTTACATACAACTCTTTCCTCTTTATAATATTAGTATAGATATAGACGTAGCCGTATTTTTTATGATTATACTAAACATAAATGCGGAATCTTTTGAGGATGGATATATGGATGTGTTTGTTACTCTTTCCTGGTTTATAACCTGGATTATGATACATAGAATACATTTTGTCCCGGGAAAATGTTACATGCCGGAACCCGGTTTATAAATCAATTCGAAAACGCCGTCTTTTTTTCATTATACATAACAAAGCAATAAATCATTAACCTCGAGTTTGGTATTAAACTTGTAAGAAATAACAAAGATATTTAAACTATCTCAGTTATTTACTAATTCTTTGATCTAATAATTTTTAAGATGTGATCTGCAATGGCACTTATTTTTTAGGGGTTTAAGGTAAATATTATCATGCAAGATTTATTAAAGAGCCAAAATTATTTTATCCCGAACATTAAACTATAGAAAAACAAGCCAAGCTGTATCGAAATATTTTTAAATTCAAGTACGTGTAAATTATACATAACGCACCCCCATCTGATCCCAAACTAAGCAGAACTTGCGCTAAGGATACCAGATAGCTGATATAATGAAAAAGAATGCATACTTGCCTATACAGATATGTACACCAGACACAAATAAATAAATATCCCGGGACATTCATTCTTTACACACGGCCACCAGATCAAAAACTAAGCAGAGCTTGAACTGTGGAAACCAGATAACTGATATACTAAATATATATTTTTTTTCAAAATACATACTTCTATAGATATTAACACCCAGACACAGAACAAACAGACATGTTCATGCACACAAATGTTCGTCCTGGGTGGGAATCGAACCCGCGACCTTCAGCTTGGCAGTCAGAGTCGCTAACCACCAAGCCAACTTGCCTGTCAAAGAAACAGACATGCTCATGCTTAGACATATTTGTCTTGGGCGGGAAATGAACCCATGGGAACGTGGCAGTCAGGATACTAACCACTAAGCCAGCTGGACCATCATAAGTAATAATAAAAGAATGAGTAAAGTCAGGAATCAAAACTATGCAATACTCGGAGTATTGTTGTTGTCGGCAAAACTCAAGGAGTCAGGGCACGAGGTCAGTATTATCGCAAGCAAAGTGTACTAATAATCTACCTAGATAGTTCTAGGGACAAGTGCATTTGTTAGAAGATATATAACAGTTTCTAAGATTGTTAGATTTCTAAATACTCATACTTATTGTGGCACATTTCCGCCCAGGACTAACATTTGTGTGCATGGACATGTCTATTTGATCTGTGTTGAGCAAAAATGTATTATAAAAACTTAATGCAATATAATAAAAACAATATTGTAAAGTAACGAAATTATTCTAATTCCAGAAAACATTAAGTCATAACCAAAAAATCACAAATTGGTTATTACTGCTAATCCCTACTTGGCATATTATAATGTAAATATTATTAGCCAAAATTTGTATTCGATCCCGAACTAACTTCTTAAGATTGACGTAGTTTTTTATCAGTGAATAATATAAGATTTTTTTTGATAGTTCTCTTTAAGTTTATAATTTTCTATATTCTGGGTTCTGCTCTATACTGTCGAGCTGATGAAAGTTGGTAAGCCATTTTTTTTTTAATTTTTTGGCGAAAATTCAATCGGTTCACTTATCACAATTAATACTTACTCCGCCATTAAAAGGTTAAAAGATATCAATAATTCAGAGCTTATAATTAAGACAAATTCGGGAAACAACATGAATCGACTTTGGACGAGAGTAAATTATTTTGACAAGGTTAAAAGTTCAATAATACATGTCTCATAAACATAGTCTTCAAACAAATATGTAGTAATTATGTAACTAATTACATAAGTGTTTCATCATCATCATCATCATCCTCAGCTATCTCCGTCCAATGGAGGACATAGGCCTCTCCTATGGCACGACACTAAGCTCGATCTTCAGCTCTTTCTTTCCAACCGCTGCCAGCCAGCTTGCGTATATCATCGCTCCATCTAGCTGGAGGACGCCCTACACTACGTTCACCAAGCCGTGGTCTCAGCTCTAGAATACGTCTTTCCCAACGGTTTTCGGTTTCACGACAGATGTGACCAGCCCACTATGTCGATAACTTTGTGTATGTACTAATTTAGTTATAGGTAAATAAATCATCAAAGTAATTAGCCTACTTTGACAGGCGGACAGTCCACCAGATGGTAAGTGGTGACCGCCACCTATGGACATTTGTAATACCCGGGACATCGCCAATGCGTTGTCGACTCTGAGACGTGAAGTCTCAAGTGCCTGTAATTACACCGGACATCTTACCGTTGTTTGTATATTTAAAAATCAACAAGACATACTTGTACACTTATACATACTAATTTGATAAACAATACAGATACAGAAATTGAGTGTTGCCTTAATTACAGGTTGCCGCTGTATTATACAAGTGCACTGCTACTTCACAGCAAAAATGGGCAAGGTGGTAGTACTTCCCCGGACGAACTCTGGACTAAGAGCTCTACTACTCTAAAAAGTAGTACTTAGCGATACTACTCATCTAAACTTATAAAATTTACCTCTATTTAATATTAGTATAGAAAGTAGAAACTCTCAAATATGAATCAAGTAATGAATGATTAAATAGCGTTTATTTTGAGTGTAAACCCTAGTGTAAAGCTAGTGTCATTTATGTAGATATCTATTGTGCAGACAACAATAAAGGAAATACCTGGACCACAGTTATCTAATTATATATTTATTTTTAAATACTAATTAATTTGAACACACACTTTTGGGTGTAAAATAGACAATCATACACATTAATGCTTGTCTTGGATAGGAATGGAACCCAAAACCTTTGGTAATCAGGCTATCTAACCTCCAATCACGCAATAAGATTGTAGAACGTTTGAAAAATGACAATACCATCTTGTTATGTCTTTTGTAAGAAGAATTTGAAGGTTACCTGACAACCAAAAATGGGTCAAATGTAAACTCTCACCTTTGAAATTTAAGCTCGAATTCAAATTGAGATGGATAAGAAGAATAATAACAGAGAAATGATGGGTAACAGACAGAGCGCCTGGTGATTGCGCTGAGTTTGATAGCTGGCGACTTTTTGCTCAAAAGGTTATCGCAGACAAACACTAGCGTTAACGTAACTTCATGTCGCTTTGTTTTATGAAATTTATTTAAGCCTTTATTCATATTGACTTTTAAAGGGATTCTTAACTTACTGAGAATTTACATAATTGTCACTTTAAAAAAAAAACTTGAAATATCTATACTAGGTAGGTAAATACAAAATTTTAACAAGTTTGACATAAAGCGAGCACAGTGCGACATATCTTTTAAATAATTTCCAGGTTGTTGCGAAACACTATATTTGTGAACTTATACGAAAACCTTGAAATTTAAAAATGACTATAGCTTGTAGTTTCAGAGTGCATTCCCACTGAACTATTACGAAAAAGACCACTAATAAAAAAAATAAGCCTAACTCAACATGGAAAAAATTATAATCATACAGAAAAAAATGTTAAAATCACGTGAAAAGAGAATGATTTTGATCAAGCTGACAGAATAAGAAATCCGCACTCTTTTGAACTTTAAGAAAAAGAAAGAGGTTATACGGTTTATGTTAAGTTTAGTTTGATGCAATATAACCAAGGCCAAAATGCTTTTGTAGTCAATTCTTTGTAATATTTTTTATAATTTTTTTGTTTATGTTATATATAATATACGTTAGTTTTCGCAAAATTATGGACTTAGGTAATAATAATATTGATATCATAATTTCTGTGCTACTATAGTATTTATTTATGTCTTTATTTAATTATTATTTATATAATACATTTAAAAAAAATCTAAAAGGTAAATTTTCATATTTCATAAATTTTTCCCTACTTCTGAGACAGTCGGAAAAAATTGTAACCTTGCTGAGTCTTACTTCGATCCTTTTCAGCTAAATTTAAACTGATTTATAGCTTAAGTAACTTTGCTTCACAATTATAAATGACATACAAACTTTTTATTCAGAAAAATACGAAATAAAAATACTGCCAACAAATAAAAAAAAGAATTCGATTTAAAAAGTCTAGTGTGCATTTTAAAATAAGAATACAAACCTCTTGTGGATAGAAAGGTGCTTGAAGGGCAACACATATCGCGTTGCAAAAATCAGCTATAGATATTACAATAATCGTCAACCACTGTCTATGCGTAAAATCACAACCCATTGTACTAAATTATAAATTAGTAAAATAAATCATATAACTAAAATTATATAATAAATTTCAGTCGTTTAATTACACGTTTTTTCAACTATTTTAATAACTTATTTTTTTTTTCACCATCACATGTTTTCTCGAATTGTTACCAATTAAGTGAGTTGATATTCCAACGCCGGGAACTACACTGACACAAGAAACGTCGTTATTCTGGATAAAGGGTAAAATATTACTCTATAATAAATACTACCTACTATGTTAATTGAACAATAAATAACATCTAGAATATATTTAATGATCAGCAATACATTGCTCGTTTAATCTCAAACGTGAACACTTTTTGATCAAAAAGCCGGTGATGGATAGACAATTCTTATGCAATGAAGGCTAGATAATGTTTATAGGTAATAAGAGAAGAAGTAATGACCGCGAGTAAGATAAACAATATGAAAATATCAGCAAGAGATACATTTTATTGTAATTAATATTATTGATATTTTTAATATGATGTGATGTCAAAGGAACTATGAACTAAACTATATAGTCAATGGTCATAACCAATCAAAGAAAAACCCTTAAATAAGTTAACGTTTTAACAAGCAGACGGTCCACCTGATGTGAAATGGTTACCGCCGCTTATGAACATTTGCAACACTATGGGCATTGCCAATGCGTTGTCCACCCTGAAACGTGCAGTTGTTAAGTCTCATGTGACTGTTATTCCACCGGCCCCCTTACCTTTCTAACCGAAACTCAGTAATACAAGTGCACTACTGCTTCTGCTAAATGGGTAGGGTGGTAGTACTTACCCGGATGAACTCTATACTAAGAGCTCAAAATACCATATGATGATCATATATGTCGCGTCAAACTATGGTTTCAGCCCAATCATTTGGGGTCGGTGCAATATGTAATCCATCTCATCATTTTCATCCTCCTTCCATCCATTTCTTCTTCCAGTCATTTCTTGACGGGCCAGTTGGCTTGGTGGTTAGCGCCTCTGACTGCCAAGATGAAGGTCGCGGGTTCGAGACCCAGGACAAACATTTGTGTGCATGAACATGTTTGTTTGTTCTGTGTCAGGGTGTAAATATATATATATATAAGTACGTATTATTATATATTAAAAATAGTATAGGTATCCTCCTCTACCATCTACTTTCATAGTCATAACTCTTTTAGTCACATGGTTTTTATTTTTATTTTTATTTTTATTACATGTCCATACCATAGTATAACCATTCATACAGTAGCGAAACGACGTGAAAAAACGAGCCCTCAATAATTATTTGTCGTGAAAGCCTCACTACGCCTTGAGCCAAGGTCCTACCCCCTCGGGGGCACAGCGTAGTTGCTTATATTTAACCCTCGGTTGTGAGCCCTAACCCCTTTCGAATTGCCCGCGTTAGGTTGTAAACGCCATCCAAGGCTTTTCCCCAGAGGGGGCCTTAGGGTGTGGCGAACGGGGCAATCGCCCGGGGCCTCGCTCTTAAAGGGGCCTCGCACAACCCAAGCAAATTAAAAAAAATATGGATTTCAAATTTTATTTATTTGTATAACTTTTGCATATCTTGTCAAACATGACAAATACCTAAACCAAATTAAGACTTACTTTCGCATTTCATACTTTTCACGAAGGACAAAGGGCCTCGCAATGACCTGCCGCCCGGAGCCTCGCAATGGGTAAGGCCGCCGCTGCTTTTCCCTCAAACTTTTATGATAAAATAGTTCAGAAGAATGCGAATACATTATAGTTAAATACATTCACATTTTATTTTCAATTTTGTTACAACTCTTGCCTCATTTGAGTGTGACAGCGTAAGCTATTCGCTACTGTAGGGAATTATATTGTAAAACTATGTCCATACTAAGACAAACGAACTCTACAAATTATTAAATATGCATTCATTTAAAAATATAAAATACCAGAGCATTATTTTGCACATAGTCAAATTAAGGAGATCTTGTACAGCTTGTACGAAATCCAGACAAAATGTGATATACTTTCTTTATTTTTCCTAGTCGATACTGAATGAGATATTTATCTGCACACAAATGTTTATTCTTGTTGTCGAATCGAATCCACGACCCGTGGCGGGGCAGTCTCTAACTACCTCGCCAACTGGCTTGAACAAGTAATTATAGTGTAAAAAAATACCGAATATTAACCTTTTAGTTTTTGCCGTATAGATTTATTTGCGCTCTCGAGTGCTATTTACCCAGGATAATAAATATACTATGATGTGATTCAAGCGAAAAACACCTAAGTACGAAATCGCAATAAAAACTCTATGCATGAAATTTTCATAGAAAAAGATTTGAAAAATCTGAACATCAAGAGCAAAGAGATCATTGTTGAATTGATCAGCGAACGGCTGACGCAAAAAAGTGCGCATTATAAATATGTAATGCTGTATATAACATAGCTTATGTTACTTCTGGATAAAGTCGCTTTTTGATTGTGAAAATATTAAAATTGATTCAGTAATTTTTTGGTTTATAAATTATAATTGATATTACTGGTATTATCATGAAGAGGACCGCCTCTATGATGCGCCGCCGCCGCGCCGTGTTTGCAGAGCGCTGGGACTCGCCAATGTGGGCGCGATGAATGCATATCCACACCAAATAATAATAGGGTAGTGGACTGTATTAAAAATCATTTATCACAAAGATTGTCTCAAAACACTCCTATAAATGTTCTTCAATTTTAATTTAAAACAAATTTTATATTAATAAAACAATAAAAAAAAAGTACAGCAATTGAACAATGATGACGTCATAATTTAGTACTCAATACATTTTGCATACAAAATTTGCGTTTTGACAGATGATAAAAAGTAACTGATTTGACAAGGCAATCCGGTACCCTATTGATGTTGTTCTTTATTCTGTATACTAACAAATGTGGACATTGTCTGACGTAAACAAATATAATATAATAATAATCAGAAACAAATATGCAATATCTTTCCTCTTCATAATATTCGTGATTAGTAAAATACGCCCTTTTTTCGTTACTCCTTATACTTAAATCCTTTTCATACAGCTGCATATTAGTATGCAATCTGACCCCTTATTCAGCTAATACCAACTTCGCCGGCGGGCCGCTTCACGGAGGCCTCGGAGAGCTTATCTCTCACGTGATTAGTAGTATTAGCTAACTAGTGAACAGAGCACGCAGTGAAATATTCTCGAGTTAGTGTCATTTTCCTTACAGAATCGAGCCCCTGATGTAAGCATAAAATGTATTCTAGAATAATATAATATATTACAATTTTGCAATGGAATAAGAACATGTGCTCCGTTACATAACAAAAAATGCGTAGTTTTTACAACTTTGATAAATTAAAATATATATTAATAAATGTTAATAACATAAGGGTGTGTATACACGTGCTATTAAAATTTATGCTACTACTAGTAATCCCCCGCGGTTTCACCCGTGTTTATTGATATCATATATAGGGTATAACCATGTAGGAAAAAATTCTCGTTGAATGGTAGCAGTCCCATTCCGATATGTTCAGTAGTTTTGAGGTGATGGTGCGTCAAAGGAACCCTACTTAGGAAAGTAGGAAGATCTAGGAAGATCTAAATTATTTAATTTTGTTACAACCTTATCTACACCACTAATATTATAAAGAGAAAATATTAATATGTTTGTTTTGAAAAAGCTCAAAAACTACAGGACCGATTTTAATAATCCTTCTACAATCAGAAAGCTGTTTTATTCAGTAGTAACATAAGATATGTTAGAAACCCAGGACACATTGGATCTTTCGAGAACGCGGGTGAAACCGCAAGATGGAAGCTAGTTTTATACATGTTTTATTATACAATAGCTATAAAGCAAAAGTAAGGAAATCTCAAGTGGAATAATAATGAGACAGTCAATCATATTATTTCATTACTTTCTGTTATTTGTAACATAACTGTCTATCTTTATCTATAAAGGAAAATAATTATTTAAATTAAATCGGTCTTAGAAACTATTCAGCTTGTATTAAAATGTAGCCGTAGCAATGGCAAGAAATCATAATTAATTAATTTCATTTATTTGCTTCAAATCAGCGGTTCCTAACCCTTTCTGGATCGGGGACTACTTTGTCATCATTGTTGTTAGCAGGGACCACAAACTTTGACGAAAATAAATAGAGTCAATCTAAAAAGAAACATTTTATATAAGTATTCTTTAAACTCAAGTTATAATTAAAGTTACAGAAAATAGGGCATTATTAGTAGAATATTTAATTTAGTTTGCATTAACAACGGAATTATTTTAGAACGAAAAATTGATTTAAATCTTTTGTGGACCATATTTTAGCTCTTGCGGATCACTGGTGATCCACGGACTATCGCTTGGGAACCTCTGCTTTAGATAGTAAGAAGGTCAAGTCCAATAACCAAACTATGTTTTGACTATGTACCAATTTTCATCAAGATCTTTCATCGTGATTTATAATTATATAAGGACGTTTGTCTGTCTCTCACAGATAAAAATAAAAATTGCTGACAGTTATTACAAAATTTGACAAAAAAAAATAATTACAGACAGATCCTTCAGATTTATATAGTGGTATATATTTCCTATGGAAAGTAATCGAAAATTGTTTCCGATTGTATGTAAATAGTTTTACTATTAATTACGCGCCAAAATATAACAAGGTCAAGAATCAGATCACGTAAAGTCGCGTCGCCCACAGATTATTTGGTCAAATGTTATAATTAACCTTTTATCAAAGTTCATCCTCAAAATATTGTTTTTTATTGATCACTGTTTAATTGGATGCCCAATTTGTTTCATGTTATTAGCGCTTAGTTATCATTATCAGGAAGATTATTACTTTGTATCAAGATTAAACAAAATTTAAAGGATGTAACAATATTTTAATTCTGAATTTGGGGCACGTTATGAGGAAGCTGGGTCATTCATTAAATTAAAAACATTTTATTCATTATAGGCCCGCGGAGGACATTTATGAAGGTCAAATTGAAAGCTACTGAAGCTACTATCGGTTCGGAACTCAGCCTGAGTCTCAACTGAGAAGAATCGGCAAGAACTCAAGGTTACATTAATATTTTATTAAATAATTTTATATAAATTTTATTTAATCCGAATTTTTTGCTTTTATTATTTCAACTACTTGACTTATAAAAGTGAAGTAATTACGCAACCCATGCATGCCCCATTTTTTCCAGATACTTTACTATGACATAACTAACAAACCCAACAGATTATCTCGAGCATGGGGCATATCCTATGATTCGTGAGGTGCTCGGTGTTAGTAAATAATTTGATGGTGAAGTGGGGAGTCCACAGAGGAATGACGAAAATCGTCCGTGAATATAACACATAGTTCCTTGCTTTCACTTCAAACGAAATGAGACGCGCGTCTGTCCGCCCAGCGACCCACTACGCGCCTATTGCTGACTTCAACCGTCGAACAACGGACGCGGCATAATTCGAATTACGAACTCAAAAATAAAAAAAAATATTTTTAAATAAAAAGAAATAGTTTAATCTTTAATCGAAAAGTGTAAAACCTTTTTTGTGTTTCGAACAATGGATTGTTATTAAGGAAACTTAAATAAAGAATTGCCTATCTCAATTTATTTGCTGATTTCAATAAAATAAAGAAGAAAAATATGACAATGGCTGGCCCGTGCATTCTTTCACTCCTGATTCTCTGTTTATCTATGGTCTGCCGCAGCGGAGGAGCTGAAGAAAACGACAATTCAATCGCAACACGTAAGTTCATACATCAGACATATTTAATTAACTTATTTATATTTTATTCTTATCCTTGTTGAGACTATTATAGGATTTAATTGTCAATAAACTATTTCCGTCTGAGTAAAACATCGAGCAGTATCAATTTTAACGCCATTTTTGCTTGTTCCAAAGTTGAATGTTAATAAATAAGCTTCGATGTAAACTTGTAGGTATTAAATAGTGTTATTAGTTCGTTGAGTACTTGAGCTGTTTACACGGAACAATTGGCTAAGTACAGCTATTTGCTCATGATGACATAATTTTAGACTTAAAAAAACACTCATCCATCTATGGCTTGGTTCGGCTAGGTTCGATTCCCACCCAGTACAAACATTAATGTGCATCGACATGTCTGTTTGTTTGGTATTGAAGTGTAAATATCTTTATACAAAGGTATGTATTTAAAAATAACAGTTGGTTGCCATATTACTTAGTTTCTAGTTAGTTTGAGCTCAGGTAGCCGTGTGTAAAAGAAATGTCTCAGCAAATTATTTAATCAAAACCATTAATAGTTTAATTACCGAAATTAAGTTCTACTAATATTTGAATGCGTAAGTTTGTGAGAGAGTTTAAATGGATAGTTTACTACTTCATACTACGTTACTCTTTCACGCAACCATGTAATTAATTTAAAAAAAAAAAGTATTCCGATTTTATAAAACTTCGCAGATAGTTTTTCCTTTTATCCCTGGAAATGTATGATTCTCAAGAACGTATATATCTTACAAATTACCACATTCAATTTTAAAAGCAAAATAAACGCATATACTCGTATATCGAAAATATAAATCCATAGCTGTCCCCCGCGGTTTCACCCGCATTGCCGAGTGATGTGACATTATTTTGTTCATTCTATCATCAATAGTTTCACAGCGCACGCGATGTAAGAATGTTTTGTAATTTTTTCACACCTTGGGTTACATTATTGGAGTTTTAGTATGGATCCCTAACTTTTTTGAAAATTTTATAGTGCCTATGTTACTCAGTGATAATGTAGCTTTCTAATGAAAAAAGAATTATTAAAATCGGTCCAGTACTTTTTGAGTTTATTCGTTACATACAAAAATACAAATCTTTCCCCTTTATAATATTAGTGTAGATTACGAAAAATTAAGTAATTTTTTAAAGCCTGCTTTGACATTTAAACAGCCTCAAGTGACCCCTAAATATCTTAACCCCAAATGTAACACAATATTACATTGGCTCGCTTATTGATTGTATTCAAATAGTGTTATGAAATTTCTTGGTATTTGATATTGTAAATTATTACTTACCATCTTGGAACTATGATGAAATTTTGCGTGCATTGGCCAACTACGGTTTTTTTGAGTTGTTGTATTGGGACATCCAAAACTGACAGGTAGTCTGTATTATTTATTCTGTGCTCAAAAGCTCACTGAGAATACTATGATAAAGATTAATAAACTTTATTTATATTCACATAATATTATCTGCAGTCTCAAATACTTAGTAGGTAAGTAACATAACATCAAGTACCTTGTTGGGCATCGCAAAGTAGAACAACAAAGTGTCCCCGCGGTTTCACCCGCGTTCCCATCATTTTCCCGGCATAAAAAGTATCCTATGTGTTATACCAGGGAAGTTTCATCCAAATCCGTTAGTTAATTTTTGCGTGAAAGAGTAACAAACATTCATACAAACATTCGCATTTATAATATTAGTAAATATCTCTTCTTATTGTTCAATTCGAGACGGTTGGCACACGTTATTAGAATCTGCAGATCAAAGACAACTTTATATTAATGTGTTAGAGATGAAATTGTGAAAAACTAGTGCTCATAGTTTTGTGGTACGGCCAGTAACGTAAATAACTTAACAGGCCCAAATTAAAAAAAATCTGTAGAAAAAAAATTACCACAGAGAAATATAATAGAGTTGGTTTTTGTAGATACATATTTACAAAACCACTGTTTACTTGATCTTTCCGTATATACAGTATGGTGCAGCCAAAAGAGGGTTTTATAACAGTTTTTTTTTCTTTAAAAAGTAAGTAAGTAGTTTTTTATGACAAGGAGATATGTTTTGTTTTAAAAAATGCCATTAAAAAGAGTAAATTAAATACGGAAGAGGGGACATTTTGTAGTGTAGTGTACTAGCTTTCATCATACGGGATCACCCACGTTCCCAAACAATGTCCATCTCCTTGATAACGCTACGATTAGATTAAATTTTTATTGGTCTTGCTAGATGTTTTTAAATAAAAACTTAAATACTTCTGACAAACAAGGTTTTATGTTTGTCAAATACCAATTCAACAATCTTAGTGTACGCATGACTAATAATAACTCCCACTTGCACGTATTTGTCATAAAATTAAATCGATATTAGTATAATTATCGAGAACATCATCGATTAAATTTAAAAGTCAAATAAAGTTTATGGCTTGTTTCAATACATCAGTACGCAAGTATTGTCTATGGAAGCATAAGGATACGATAAAGAAAAAACTAAATAAATCCATCTATGGCTATGTCATGTTAAACAATGAAGCATCCGGTAGAGACGTTTCATTGGAAATACGTAATTTTTAATATATTTTTAGTTTTACATAGATAGAGTATATTATTGTGTATATGTATTTTTAATCATGTGTGTGTCAGTATTTCTTATATTTGTTTCTTGCTTAAATTAAGAAAAAACCGTCTTTTTACATAATCTTATAGATACAGACCTTTGAGCGTAGGGGGTCTTGTATTGCCTAGAATAGTGATCTCTTAGTGCAGAGTTCGTCCGGGGAAGTACTACCACCTTACCCATTACTGCCGTAAAGCAGTAGTGCACTTGTATTACTGTGTTTCGGTTAGAAAGGTATTAGGGCAACAACTTCACGCCTCAGGGTCAACAACGCATTGGCAATGCCCCTAGTGATGTAAATGTTCATAGGCGGCGGTGACCACTTACCATCAGGTGAACCGTCCGTTTGCTTTCGCCCCATGTGGTATAAAAAAAAAACAAAAAAGGACTTTAATGATTTAATTATAATTATAATTATACAAACTATATGTATAAATATCATCGCATTTTGCAATAAATCAAATTCAAATAGCTTTTATTAACAAACATAAATATTACATTCTGAAATCTAGACATAGATAATTTATTTTTTTTGTTTTAAGCTTAGGCCTTAAATTTCAATTAAATTTTCGAGTAGTCACCCGTAGATGATGAGTAGTCAACCATAAATGAAATGTCGTAATTTCTTACGCTTTCAAAAATTGTCACCGAGCATGCGTAATCATAATATTATAATTTAGATCATGCAATGCTTTTGCAATAACCTACGCGTATTCCGCATCGTGTGATTCTCATTTATAAATTATCAAAATAATCTGAATTCTAGGTAAACGTTTCTAGGTCAGAATTTCCTTTGAAATTTTCGTGTTTTTAAAGTTAATTGCCAATTTTTTTCAATTGTCTTCGTGAGTAATAACATATTATCCATTCATGTCAAGGTCATGTTCAACTCTTGCGTGTGTTCCGTCTGTTGACGAAATCACCGACATAACCGATGTCTGCAAACAGGTCTTTTACCATAGTGTCTGTTTGCAATTATGATGATAGTTGTGCCGTTTAGTTAATGGGAGATTATTTGGTTTTTCAATTAGTTAAGTCGAGATCTAAAAGATTTTGACTGTTAGGAATGTCATAGCAAAATCGTCTTTATTAACTTTATGACAAGGTATACAATGGTAAATTGAAAAATTTAATTTAATCAAAATTGAATCTTGATGAACCTTATCACTGGGGCATAGGGTACATTTTTGTATTACACTCTTAGGTGGAAAAACGGCCCTAATAGATCTAAACAACTTTAGTTTTGGTTAATCCATTATGCGTGAAAATCTGGTGTCACAGTCTACCTCATTTTTAATGCTGAGCTACAGTACCTACTCTCAGTGCCGGATTAAGCAAGCGCGGGGCCCGTAGCAAATTCTATCGAGGGGCCTTTTTTTGGTACCTATAGGTTCTTAAGTATAATGTGATAAAAACAACATATGTGAGGCTCTCGGGCCTTAGATTTTAAACTTTAAAAGTTACACTAAAAAAATTACGCTCAGGTGGAGGTGGGCGGCCTTAGACACGTGGGGGCCTCTTTTGCGCGGGGCCCATAAGATAGGGAACTATCTTGTATTCAAAATAAATGATAAAACACTAGCCAGTGTATTGAACCTAAAAAAATTACAAGCATACATCAAGTGAGAGCAAAATTTTAGAATTAATATGATTTTTAAATATCAATCCAACCAAAAAGATCTTTTGATGCTGTACATTTATGCCGTCACAACTTGCTATTACATACAACACTCCATTCATACATTCGTTTTGACATTTCATAAAAAGTTGCTAATTTGACATGTCAGTCAACATCCCTATTGCTACTCTTGCTACATGGTTAATCCAGCACTGCCTAGTCTCTAGGAGTGTATGGTCATCCCTATCAAAATTTCTGTTTCATAATTATGTGCTTTAATCTGATACATAACTTCCCCAGGCTCAGTTTCATTAACTTTCCGCAATTTTCCCCTTAAATACTTCAAGGCTGAACCAACAATGTTACATGTAAATAATATGTGTCCAAGCATTAGTGTTGTGCCTATTTTAGCTTACAGAACATAATACTGACAAATCTAATTATTTGATCTAAGTTTTTTTCTTTAATATTGAGAAAAAAAATCATCGGTTAAAAAACACATTGAATCTGTTATTATTTTTATGTTCATGTTCTACTTTAATATTTTATGTTCTACCATAGATATGAAAAAATGTTGCCATTTGTAATAATAGCTTTGAACTAAATAACTACATTTATGAGAAACACTCAAGTATACAACTCAACATTGTAGCCTAAAGTAAAACGAGGAAATGAAAAACAAAAGAATTTCGAGGTTATTATTTTTTAATAAAAAAAAATTAAATTGTGTTTGCGTGCAAAAATAAATAAACTGATAAATTTAAATTGGAATGCATAGATTCTATAATCTTTTTCACATACAATGAATTGCGACAGTGCCCATATCTTGTATATTTGCTCTTGATTACTCTGAAATACTACACTAAATGCTTCATGAGAACTTGGTCTGTTACAGAATCTCCTTATTATGTCGAAATAAACATAAACCATTGAGATATGTTATAAAACACCATGTGTCAACTCATGGTATTTGAAAAATACTAAAGTGCCTTACACGAGCATTTCTTAAGTGCATCAACAACGCAGAAATGGAAGTACTCACAAATACGTAAAACTTTTCCAATCACAACTCCAAAACAAAAAATGTACTAAAATGTATGAACTATCAAGCATCAGATGTTCTTTTAGATATCAGGGTTGTTTCCATAGCAAAAGTTGTTTATATTGTCAATTAAACTTTAAGTCTGTAAATACCTGTAAATGTCAATGAAAAACAATTACTATCATAACCAGTTTAAATAACAAAGTTTACTTCAATTAAGTAAATAATGATTTTATATTTCATTTCCTTGTTTTACTTTCGAAATCAACCTTGGTAGTCGTAAATTCACTCGAGGTTCTTAATGATATTAAATGTACAAATTTTCACGGAAAGAAAGAGAGAGCGACTAGAAAATTTTGCGGAACATAACAACAAATACTGAGTTTGTAAAAAAAACTTAAATTTGACTATAATAACATGCATTTTTCGATAATTCACATACCTACCTCCTTAAAGCATAATCGGTATTAATTAACATCCATCCAAATTGCGCTCACTGAACTAAACTAAAAAACATACTCACTTGTGTTCTAAAACATTTACGACGTTTATTTAAGTTGGAAATTCATCTCTACAATATTCTTTATCGGTTATAGTTTTTTAAATCTATGACTGAAAGCGGCACACTACCGTATACATTGAATCTTCCTGTCTTTCTACCACCCTCATGATGAACTGTCGTTAAGCACCTGTTGGTGTATTCCAGCTTCTGAATGTCAGTGCTTCTATCAACCTTAACCTTAACCAGAACTTTAACTACCCTTTAAGTGGTCAAAATAAATTAATATGTTTTGAAGTAGTAGAGCTCTCAGTGCAGAGTTTTTCCTTAGAAGTACAGAAGTATACACCATTTCCGATTAAAACTTATTCCTACTTACTGTGTTTTGGTTAGATAAATAAATTGGCCAGTAAAATTACAGGCACATGAAAGTTAGCAACTTCATCGCCTCTGGTGTTGCAAATGTTTATAGGCGGTGACCACTTGCCATCAGATGGACTGTCGGCCAATTTGTCGGCCAACTTGACAATTATAGGAAACTACTTTAGTCTTTAACCTATTGTTGCTTCAGGACAATGGCAAAACAGGAATGAGGAAGAAAATGATGACGGCATCTTCTGAGACTTTAATTAACGTGCATTATTATGCAATAGATGTAAGAACGCTTGAAGATAATATCGGCTCATTTGTTGTTAGAGACATAGCTTCAGCGTTTATAACTACATTTTTATCCTGTGATTTGCCTTTCAATTACTTCATTTTTTTTGGTTATGAGCTTTATGTCCTCTAAGATTGCGGTGACTTTGTTTATAATCTCAGGCATTGGAATTGCTAAACATTTCCTGGAGGTGTAGTAAGATATCACGTGTATTAATTTTTCGTCAAACGCGTGAGCCAGATTCTCTGCGTTGTCCGCGAAAATTATGATCTTCAACAAAGCACAGTGTCAACAACTGACTGGCAAGATGCTTATCCAGTTGTTAGTGTTGAAGAAACATAAATTTGTTGTCTTAAACTTCACCACGTATCACCAAAAAATGCTAAAAAAACATCACGTGATTAATGGACACCCCCTTATTAAAGTTGTTTGAATACAATCTCATCGGTTAGTGATAATGAGGCCGGAGGTGGTAAGTACATAAAGCCCAGAAGAGAGCTGGCGAGATAGTGCAGCTGTGGGGAATACACCGGGCAGGTACTTGGCTAACCAGGCGGATACTACAAAGTACCCTTCCACCGGGCTATGAATTCCTCACGATGTTTCTTCTACCGAAACCTCAAATTCATTGTAGGATCGTACTTAGGATCACGTCATTCGACGTCACAAACTGTGTTTTCATCGCCTTTTTACACGTAAACACTTTTTGTCTTCACTTGGTCCACAGTAGTTTTTTTTTATTATCTAGAAGATAGACTCTGACAACGGCGAGCGCAGAGAGTGAGATGAGAGAGAGAGTGAGATGTGAGAAAGAGGTGATTAGTTTGAGTTTAGGTTTCGGGGCTCAAGTCGCACTTACAGGACAAGACTGGGTGAAATGTCGCGGCTGATCATTTTGTTCGACTTTCCGCGAGCTGTAGCTTCAGCTGCAGTGATATGAGCTACAATTGGCCTTCCCCTTCCTCACCTGCCTTCTACTATATTTTTTTGTTCACCGTGTGGTATAAGATGACCAACCATCTTTTCTTTATTAACTCCATGAAGAATGCACTATCGATGAATATGGATTGCTCTGCTAGGGTCGATTTAATTATAACCACAATATTTATGGTTGTTAATTAATTTGCTTTAGTCTTACTAGCAATATCTGAGTATCTTGTTGTCAAAAATATATTAGTGACTTAGTGGGTACTCCGGTAGGAATCGGTGAATAGGAATCTTAATATATGTCTATTTGTTAAATAAAACAAACACAGTAACAAAGCAGTAAATGACTTTATTTTAATGCAAATACATTATGTATGACGCTATTTGCAGTCACGCGTGTGTTTATGTGCGTTCGTACGTAATTAGGTAATACTTACGCATTGTGGGTTCCGTAACTCATGTATTTATTTACTCAGTTTTGTAAACTGACACAAATGTACGCCAAACTTTATAGACAGGCTGTGAAGATTAAAAGGAATAGGTCCAAAATTACTCTTGACTTCAGGACTATTTTTTGCTCGTCTATCTATCTAATTTGGGAGAACAGCGTTCGGGATTGCATATTAATTAATGGCTACGCCACAAAAAAGAGAGGAAGAGGAAGGCACATGGATGATGAATGTCCACATGGACATAAGGGAGATGAAGGATGACCAAAAGATCGAAGCAAAAAGTGTCGCATGATTGGGAAAGCCAATGGCGGGTAACAGCACCAAGGCCAAAGAAAAGAAAGTCGAGTAGGCCAAGTAACAGGCAGGTCATCCATCTGATTGTAAATGGTCACGGCCGCCTATGGGCATTTGCAACACCAGACATAGACCACACTGAGACGTGAAGCTGTTGTCTCAGGTGCCTGTAATTTCGCCGGCCTTACCTTTTTAACCGAAACAGAATACAAGTACACTACTGCTTCAAGCGAAAATGGGTGAGGTGGTAGTACTTCCCAGAACGAACTCCGCACTAAGAACTCTACTAGGTCCTAAAGATAGATAAACCTCTAGGTATATAAACAGAACCATTATTTAATAGGTCGCAATTCTTTTAAGGAACCCCAGACCCCACACAATAGCCAATAACCTAACCTATACCAGCCTATTGTCAGTTCATCCTTGGAACCGTCCTGACAATGAAAGATTAGTACCGACTGACCGAAAGCCTGATCTGAATAAATACATCACCACACAACCTTGCTTGTCCTTTTCTATAGGCTATATAAAAAATTAATGGTCATAGCAAACGTGCTTTGAATTTTACGCATTGGACCTTTTGGGCAATGTGGGACAATCAATCATTGAGCACTGGAATCGTGGAAACTTTGTGAAATCGAATTGGTTTTCCTCAAAAGTGACCAATTTGATGTTTTATAGGTACTGTAGATATTTTTTCATTTTTGATTTTAAAGATGATGACATGACATAGATTCATGAGGTAGGAAGAGGTCTCAGTAATGTAACCCACTTTTCACCGAAGATATTTTAAGTCCCAACGTCAAAAGTGGTGAGCATTATCACCATATATAACATTTGAAAAAAAAAGTAAACTGTAATTTGCCCGACCATATTTGATCATCCACTCGAACTCAGGGCCTCAAACTTCTAAGCAAATCCTTATACCAAGCAATTGACAAAATGTGGATTAAAATAATAAACGAAGATTCCCTTAAATTCAGACCACATGGACTACTATACAATAATCTAACATCGAATAAAGAACTTAATGACTGGCGATTATGACATACGGCGTGCATTTAAAAATGAAATATGTAAATACATAATTTAAATTTCGAATTCCCCAAATCGAGTGTGACGGCGGTGTCACGCTGGGTACAATCATCGGCCGGTCGGCGCGGGCGCAGCCTTGACATCGCGTTGCGTCAACTCTTTGCGAAACTCTTTCGTAGTAACCTCACGATTTTGCTCCCTTATTAATATACCTTGTGGACTCATAGGGAATTGTAGGTGACTGAATACTAATTCCATTATTAGATATAGATCACTTTTTATTGAGGAAACGGATTTGGTAGTGGTGTAACGTTTGTAGAATAATTAAATTTTATTTGTAAATCCTGAGACGTTCTTCACACAGGGTTATCTGAAGTAATTCAAAAGAACTGGCCTACAATAACCAAATAGCTGATGTACTAGCTATACTTCTTTTAAATACATACTGGTATATTTACGAGTATTTACACCTAGATCCAAAAGAAACAGACATGTTCATCCACACAAATCTTTCTATTGCGTGGAAATCGAACTCTTTTCAAATTGTTGTGGTGGTTTCCTCCATATATAAACAAAATTCGCTTATAATATTCCTTTATTTACTTGAAACAAAAATCGTGTTGCTATTGCATTTATAGGTACGTAATTTTTTGGATTGATGACAGATTTACGAAGTAATTTTAACGATAGCCTTTTTTGAAGTAGAGTTCTTAGTGAATCATCCGGGGAAGTACTAACACCTTACCTATTACCGCCGTGAAGCAGTAATGAACTTGTATAGCTGTGTGTACAGAAATGAGCATAGAGAAATATAAAACAATTGGATGAAGTAGGAATGTTTTAAGATTTAAAGTGTGATTACCACAAATAAATCTGATAAATATTGCCTGCTGTGTTTGGGCAATTTTGGTCATGATTATTTCAAGGAAGGACAAATGTAGGTCTTACACCTATTAGAGAAGACGTCATGTTAGCTAATCCCTACTAATATAATGAATGTGAATGTAAGTTTGTGTTACGCTTTCACGCGAAAACTAAATAACCAATCATCATAAAACTTTGAACACATATTCTTGGAGGTATTAGAAGTAACATAGGATAATTTTTGTGCCGGGGAAAATGAAACGTCTCTCGGGGACGCGGGTGAAACCGCGAGGGACAGCTAGTGGATTATATACCGATAAGCAAAAATTAACATTTTAAACACGCCAATTTTTTTAAATTTTAAATCAAATGATAAGCGATTCAAAATTATAAATATTTTATGCAACATTTTGATTCAGAGGATTGCTCAACAAACCATTATATTGAAGGTTACTCTATGTTATGTATTAATTACTCGATTAATATAATAAGTAGAAGAGGTCAAGTTGCTCAATTATGATCTAGTTTGGTTTTTACGAAGGTTAAATAAAGATGGGAATTAAATTAAGATATGTAGGTCTCCCTGAATTAGATGTAGGTATTAGTTGGAACAAATATATATTATATTAATAATATGTAGAATATAATATACAGACAGAATCTAAATTATACAATGAAATACCTAAAAATATAAAGGACGCCAAATTTATTATTAATTTTAAAAAGTTACTGAAACAATACATTTTGAACTCGTCACTTACGCAGGGTGCCACATGCAACTACACATGATGTTTGTTAGTGATTTGCAATTATCGAACGAACATTGTTAATATTATAAATTACAAGACTACCTTCAACATTTTTTATTTGTTTTTTTTTATGCCACTTGGGCCGACAAACAAGCAGACGGTCCACCTGAAGGTAAGTGGTCACCGCCGCCTATGGACATTTGCAACACTAGGAGCATCGCCAATGCGTTGTTGACCCTGAGACGTGAAGTTGTTAAGTCTCATGTGCCTGTAATTTCACCGGCCCCCTTACCTTTCTAACCGAAACACAGTAATACAATTGCACTACTGCTTCACGGCGGAAATGGGTAAGGTGGTAGTACTTCCCCGGATGAACTCTGCACTAAGAGATCTACTACTCTAACTTTTGTAACAGCTTGTTCATCTTTAGGTTTTTCTAATCAGGTCTAGTATGAACCATTAAATATATTTCTCAGTGTATTGCTATGATTATTTCTGCCTCTTAGTAGAAGAGTGTAAATTTGAAAAATGAATATGTACCTATAAGAGTAAATAATGGAACATTTTAGTATTAGGCACTACACCGGCCGAGTCGGACATCGATGTTCTGAAAAAATAAAATAAAATTGCAATGCTAAATGACAACCTCTTTTAATAAAACAATCCTCTGCGCTGTGCGGTTTTACAAGCAACCCCGTGAAGAAAAGTAGTACCTACTATGTCATATTCAATATCTAACTAAAGTAATTGTATGCTAAATTTCATAACAATCAATCAGCCGTTTAGTCATGAATAGGTTACAGAGTTATTTTCGCATTTACAACTTCTCTTTTTTTATATTTGAGAAAGCAGATGACTGCAGTCTGCCTGACGTAAAGTTGAACTGTAGTTCAAAGGCAAGAATCGCTAGTACCAGTACAGAAGTGTACAACACTAGGCGCCCTCACTCTGCCGGCCCGCAAGGTTCTTCACGCCTCGTTCCTAGGATGATCGAAAAATGATTCTTGGATTACTAATAAATCAATATTCTGGGACATTTCACACGGCCATCTGATCCCAAACTAAGGAGAGCTTGTTCTATGGAACCCAGATAACTAATATATACTATGTTTTTTTCTAAATACATACTTACATACATATTTACGGTCACTAAAGATCAACCATACCTTTTTCAGAGCCCATTTCACAATAAAGCAGTTAAAAACCGACACGGTGCTACAATTCATGCCTATTATATGAATTACGTGAACTGATCTTTAGTTGCATCAGAGATTTCATCTACCTCTCGTAATTAGTCGGTTTATAGACCCGTGGAGCTGATGGTTTTAGATTGGAATCACTAATTGTTCTTACAATAGATTAAGTACCTTTGGTAATAGTTTAAGAAACCGATCAACACAACCAATATGAAAACTTCATTTTGAACTCTGTGTTATCCATAATTTTGTAAAAAATAATTTGACAATATTTTAATTACTCATTTTAAAATCCTTAACTTTCTTTGTTATTATTCGCTGAAAATTAAACGTCGCTAAATAACCCCATTAACAGAGCTTCGATACGGAAAATTACACTAGCTCGAAGATGTTTCCTCGTGGCCTGTATGCTCTGCCCCTTTCGTTAACTACGGAATCACTTGAGATGTAAGCTCTCCGAGGCCTCCGTGTGTCGGCGAAGTTTTTATTAGCTGAATAGGGCTGATCAATTTTCAGACTTACACTCACCAGATAATTAGGCCAGTTTAAACAGCTCAGAGTCTTATTGTAAAATCAACCTTATGACGTAATGTTAACGTTCTTTTCCATTTCCGTGGAATTAACCATTAGATCGATAATTGAACTTTATCTTTAATGCAACAAAGATGATTTTACTATGATATTCTTAACTGTCAAAACGGTTTAAACTCTTTAGATCTCGTTTCAAGTTCAAGTTCAGAAATATGATAGCTCCTAGATTCATTTTTACAACCAATAAATCCATTTTTAGAGTAAACAGTAATTATAAATCGAATAACAGTCTGCGTATAATCATTTTCTAACTAAACATATGCTAGTGCGTTAATTTTCCATACAAAAGTAGGTTACTGTGCCGCTCGCAGCCATTTCGGTTGTATAATATTTGCTTATATAACGTTTGACCTTGTGCAAGAGTTGATTGTGCGAGATTGCCTCCGTTCAAGTTCAACGTAACTTAGAAATGTTAAACGGATACTTGGAATTTTAATGCCTTATTTGATTTATATAACTGACAAATTATCTAAGAGTCCAAAATAGAGAACGCAATTGGGGTTTCTTCTCTTTGCTCCTATTAAGCACGGAGAGGCTTATTGACATCAAGGATAGTTCAAAGCGTAAGTAGTTTTGGTAAATACTGCGTAAGTATCAAGTACTATCTTTTGAAGTGTAACTTCGATAACGGAGGGCTTTGAAATTCAGATCCGCAGCTGTTTTGTGTGTCGAAAAATAAATGAGTGATAAACACAATTTATGCTGTTCAGAAGTGATTGATGAATAATTAGAGTCAGGCTATTCGTAAGTACATGTAAAAGCCTATTTGAATAAAAATGTTTTCATTTTATTTCTATTTCCAAAAGTTGAGCCCTCTGCGATCGCTGAATTTTCAGCGAATACAACTCAAGTCAATTAAGAACAAAAAAAAATTTTTTTTCTTTCGACACGCGGTTTTTCCTTGAAGGATTGTTGAACTATCCCCAATTATATTGATCACAAAGGTTTCTTCTGTCACCAATGTTACAAGTACATTTGTTCTTCATTTATGCACAACTTCACACAATGTTATTCTATAATCTTACCGGTTTCAAAATATTCCATACGATTTCTGTTTTCTAGTTCCTTGACCTACAATATTTGGACGTTTATGCTTAATATGTGCATTCAAAAATTCATGAGCATTTAAATTGCCTAGGTTATTAGCGTGGAATATTAAATTATATTAATTATTGTACAACAGTACAGTGGGTCAAAAAATGGAGCTCGCGGTATGGAGCTCGCGGTATTTGTCTAAACACTTAGTTTCCAAATTATGATTGTTGTTCTATCTATCTTTACGAGTTAGTTATAGCATTTATTTTGTATGTAGCTTCACCCTTTAAACAATGATTATAATTGAGCACACGACATGGCGCCGCCAGGATATCTGATATTGATTTTTACCATCAAGAAATGCCTCATATTGCATGCCTTTAGCCCTTCTGGTCTCCCATACAAATTTAAGATCTTCGAGAGGGCATCGAATTTTTTTTGGCCCAAATATTGGAAAGTGTCGGTCAACGCACTTTGCAACATCACCTTGTCACCGCTGACCGGTTTCTGTTCACCTACTGGTACACTTCGAGCTTACATAACATGGGCGTCATATACGCGTAAACACATTGTTTATGTTGCTATGTAAATGTTCACTTGTGAAACCCAGCCAGAGAGCGGATAGGTTGCACGCGTTGCGCTAAGCCTTTCTAAGCCTAGACGTATGACTTTGTTTCATGTTATTTTAATGCATTGGGAGATCATTCTTATATCAAATGTAACAGGAGCTGAGTAAATCGAAATCTAGCTGAACAATACTTTTTTTTATTAACAAAAATTTTAGACTATCTAATAATTCTTCTGTCTAAAAAACAGATCATTATGAACAACATCAGCGGTTCCGATTTGTTGTGTTGCACAGATTACTAGAAAATTATTGGGATAGAGATGAACCCTTATAAGTAAACTTTATTTATTTTCTCATCATCACAGCTTACAAAAAGGTTGGTATCTAAAGTAGGTAGAACCAGTATAACAGAACCATGACTATAAGAAGGCTTTAGACTGTCTTCCAATTAAAAATATTTGTTACAAAATAGGGCTATTATGGTATGCGCGAGATTTTTTTAAGAAATGAAAAGTAAGAGAAAGAAAGTAGAAGACGATTTGAAGAAGAATTCAAACTCTTTTAATATTCACAGTGGTGTCCCTCTAGGGTCCGTACTAGGCCTGTTTGTTGTGTATCATTTAATAAATTCACAGTAAAAGTATTTTTAAAATAAAAAAAATAATTAAGGATTAAATACTTTTTTACAGGTTCATAATTAAATTTACTACCTAACAAGCTGTTGATATGAATAATAATTGCTAGGTTACATACGGAAGTTGTATTAAGTATCAAAACATGCCTTATATGTATTATAATTAAAAAGTTATGTAACAGATGAAATAAATGAATGAATTCATTTTCATTATCATCATCATCATTATTCTATTCACTGAGCAATCCAAATTTCTCGTCTTCTTGGCTTTTGCAATCATTAGCAGGCCGAATCAGTGCATCAACATCATTAGAACATAAAATGGTTAATTTTTCCATATTCAGTGCTATTAACCTGCCAAAATTAAGTGCACTCTAAATTGCATCAATACATTACAATCCAATAGTACTTTCTCATTGATTTATTATCTTATTTCAGCGGAGTATATACGACCCTGCAGTCGGAGCGATCCTCAACTGGATTCCTGCATCAAGAACTCCTTCAACCACCTCCGACCTTATCTATCGAAGGGTCTGCCGGATCTTGGTGTTCCACCTGTTGAGCCACTATTCATCGACCGTCTCGTGATGGAGAACTCTGCTGGACCTGTCAGGGTCACAGCTGCCTTCAACAACATCACCGTTATTGGACCCAGTAACTACACTATTACAAAAGTTAGGTATGATATCGTATTTTATTCTTTAAATGGTTAGCGATTTCGAGATATGTGATAATGATTGAAACCGTAAAAAATCCGAAATATTTATTATTGAGTTGAAAAGAAATTCATATTCAAGACCAATTATAATAAACACTTGAATCAAATTAAACAGTTATATCATCAAAAGCTTGTTCCTAAAATCTAAAATAAGATAACATTCAAAATAAAATACTTCTTTAAATGATAAAACAAATAGCACTTTGTGTTTAATTTTTAATTACCGAAAATGTATGAATTGAAGATAACATCTAGATGCATTCTCGAATAATTTTGGTGCATTAATGCACTCGGTTGCAATTATGAATGAAATCAACAGTACAAGTAGGCATAACAGAGTAAATAGAAAAGAAAAGTACAGCGGATCACAACAGGTCAGCGTAATGAGGTCAAACTTTTAACAGACGGTGACGCGACTCGCTGCGAATTGTATAAAACATTACTTATTTCTAAAAATTTTGTAATAATCATCAAGATCACTGTTACAAGACCGTGGACAGCTTATGCAATGTTGGCTTAAGCAGCCGCTACCGTATGGCCATTTCCTTGTAATGGGGTTTTAGGTGTATAAGCCACTTGTTGCAAATTTCCATCAGAGATTTCTCTGCGATGATTATAGGTGAGGCTAGTTGCAGATTGATGATTTGGTACCACAGTTTTACTTTTATAATTAAACTATGCTTACGTATTACATATTTGTCGATCCTTAATGTAGAGAACAATAGCAAAATCCAAATTCTGCGAAACATTGTGTAATGTTATGAAATATGCGCAGAAAAAGATTTAAAAAAGTATTACGTCTGGTTTACCTGTTAATTTTGCATCGATGCTTTACACGCATTCTAGAAGCTTTAATAGAGTTGTTTTCCTTTTAAATATAGATTATATTTATAGAAAATGTAAATTCGTCTACTGTTTTTTTATTGTGAGTGATTGAGGGAATATCCCTTCTCCATTCCAGATCCGACTTGAAAAAGTTGCGTATCGACATGGGACTGGTCCTGCCTCGTATTGAAATCACTGGACGCTACGAGGTATCTGGACAAGTGCTGCTGTTCCCCGTAAGGTCACAGGGAGACTTCTGGGCTGCATTCAGTAAGATAATGATGATTGTATTTTTTGTAATTTGTGTTGAAGTTTTGATGCTACGTGCTACGTGAACCAGCTACCGAGAGCCTTGCCTTGCCTAGATGTTACTATTATAGAAATAAGTTGAATAATAATCTAGTCTTTCTATATTACAATATAGTAGCTTCAGTAACTTTGATCTCCATGTGCCCTACACGGGCCTTTACTGAATTTTTAGTAGATATAATGTTGATTAGAGCAGATCGCCAGAAAAATCAGCTTGGTTATAAGAGTGTTGTAGTAACGGTTGCTCTTCTGTCTTGCACGTCTTACTTACATCTACATTATGTCTGTCTTTGCCATTACATATCTACTAGTCCCCCGTGGTTTCACCCGCGTATATCGAAATCATATATAGCCTTAACCATCTAGGAAAAATATATATACATAGATAGATTACCAGGGTGATCATGTGCAAGCCTTTAGTTAGTAATAGTTGCTTTCAAATGACCAAAGATAGGTATGATTATGAAGGCAGTAGCTTGGTAGTTGTATAGAAATACGTAGATACATAACATAATTTTTTTATTGGAAGAGTCGTTTTAGATGTAACTTAATCATTACTTACAACTGCAGTTGTCAGAGAATGAAACAGAACGAGTGACTGTGACAGATAGTGTGAAGAGTACGATAAATTTCCGTTTCCTTTCGTTTGCTAAACGTGTACTTACCATATCAAGTATTTTAAATATTTCAGTGGACGTTGCTGCGATCGCTAAGATCTTCGGCAAGGAGATAGAGAAAGAAAATGTCAAGTATATGGCAGCTGACAGGCTACTTGTAGACTTCAAGCTCAGGAGCTCCCGGTTCAAGGTCAGAGACACCGTGAACCATGGAAGCGTTATTGGTAAGTTCTTATTATAATAACATTGTAGTATGCTTTAGTTATTGTCCTGATCATAAAATTGACTAAATGTACTGTTTTGTTAATTGGTATGTATAATGATGACACTTAAAATTTAGAAACATATAAAAAAATACATTCATTATGAGAAGATATGGTTTGCTGGTTTAATAAATAAAATGATAGGTAAAAGACGCACAATCAAAAACACCAAATTCTGTATAGCCATAGAAAGATTCTGGAATAAATATATAGGTATGCTGAATATCATCAGACAGGCCAATTGGCTTGGTGGTTAGCGACCCTGACTGCCAAGTCGAAGGTCGCGGGTTCGATTCCCACACAGGACAAACATTTGTGTGCATGAACATGTCTATTTGTTCTGTGTCTGGCTGGGTGTAAATATCTCTATATGCATGTATTTAGAAAAATAAAAAAGTAGTATATGTAGTATATCTGCTATCTGGTTTCCATAGCACTAGCTCTGCTTAGTTTGGGATCAGATGGCCATGTGTATAAATAATGTCCCAGGATATTTATTATTATTATTATTGCTTTCTGTTCCCAAGCAAATCAGACTTATAAGTCAAATAGCTGTTCTACTAAAAAACTATTTAACTGCCTTTTTTACAGGGTTAAATGATTTCTAAAATATCTGCCATATGTAAAGCTAAGAGATTGGTAGATTATTTCTAACATTTAACGAATTTCAGGGGAAGCCATGAACCAGTTCCTGAACAACAATGCTGCTGAAATTATTGAAGAGATGAGACCAGCTGCTTCAGTGTCCATCGCCAAGCATTTCCAAGCGTTCGTTAACGCTGCGTTCACCAAAATACCGATGGACGTCTGGCTTAAGCCTTAGTGTTTTTAAAAACACATTTCTAGGATAAATAAATATTTTACACGCGAGCCTAATTTTGGGATTTAGTTCTGGTTGAGTTTAAAGAAGACTAGACAACACCTTTGAAACTTTTACATCAATATTTTGCACCAATAATATAGCTGTTGGTGCTATATAGCATTATTACGCGTTATATGCTTATTTTAAACGAACTTATTATCTTGAAGATGCTTTATATTCAAAATATCGCAATATTATTCTGCGACATTTCAGCGACTGCTTTTTGTTTTATCCATATCAATTTCTTTATGTTTAACAGGATTAGTGTTGGTGCACACAAAAGGCTAGTGGTTATCAAAATGTATTGTTTGATCAGCAGAATAAACGTTTAAATGCTTTCTATTAAAAATATACACCGATTAGATGAATGATTATTTTATAATTAAGATTTTAGATTGAGAGTCATGGAACCGAGACTTTATTTCATGACTTGCAAAATTTAATCATAGGTAGAGGATAAGTAGAGGAAGCAAACACAACTTTTGCAATTGTAACTTTTTGTACACGACCCAAGATTGCGATGAAAAATAAATGAGTAGCGGACTGAGCAATAATTATGCAAACAGTATACAGTTTGATTTTTTTTTATTGCACCTGGAGGTTTAGCCTTAATTGCTTGTTAAAGTTCAGAAGAACAGGTGATGCAATAACTTATGGACCTGTATAATGTGCCTTGTGTACAAGAGACTTATTATTATAGTGCACAGATAATTATTCTATCAGTCTTTTGTTTATAAGTACATCTGAGTACCTACGGTTCCAGCATATCAAATACCAGCCCCCTTATTCAGCTAATACAAACTTCACCGGCGAGCCGCTTCACAGAGGCCTCGGAGAGCTTATCTCTCATGTGATTAGTAGTATTAGCGTAGTTACAAAAAGAGACAGAGCATAGAGGCCGCAACGAAACATCTTCGAGCTAGTGTCATTTTCCTTACTGAATCGAGCCCCTGGGGTGTCATACTGTAAGGTAAAATGACAGTAGCTCGAGGATGTTGCATTGCGGCCTCCATTTTCTGTCTCTTTCGCTAAGTACGCAATCATGTGAGAGGTCCGCTCTCAGAGACCTCCTTGCGCCGCGTCGCCGACGTAGTTTGTATTAGCTGAATAAGGGGGCTGTAAACAGGCAACGGAAATACATAGTAAAATACTTAGGGCACTGCGACAATGACGCACCGCAAAATCTCTGTATGATGATCGAGAGTCCATAACCACCGAAGCGTTATGTACGGGGCAGTGTACCAGAGCCCTTATTTTGCAAAATAACTATTCAATACACAACCTTAATTTTTAGCATGTCTTAGTTTCATTATGGTTTAGTTTTTTACGTGATAATTTACCTAAATATGCTGTAGATTTTGCGTTTTTTAGTAATAGACAACAATTATATTAATTTACTATGTATAACAGTCCTACAAGTTCTTAAGTCTATATAAATAAGGTCGCCATTCGAAGGGCATATTATAGAGCTAAGTTTTATTTATTTAAGTAACCAAGTGACTACTTAATCTGTAAGTATTAATTTAAATTAAAAAAATCCCTTTTTATTTTTTAAGCTTAACCAACTATTGTGATTTTTATTTTACGATTTCAAAGATATGTTACAAACATTAAACTACTTTACGTGATATGTTTTTTTTTTTAATTTAGCATTACCCTTCTTTTTATAAATATTAGTTATATCTGTAATTTGGATTAAAAAAAGTGAAAATATTATAATATCCAATTAAAATACAAATTATTATAATAATTATAGATATGTGAAAGAAAGTCAAAGAACGTAAATTATAAAATTCAGAGACGTCATCTTACACTTCATCATTTGACAACACAAAATACTTTTTCCATTCGAAAACCACATGACTTTCTATCTTTAAAAATCTTTGTAAAAAGGTTGTATGGTTGCATGACTTGTGTGACCGGCCATCACAACCACCAAATCATTCAGATTGCTCAGCAAAAATTTGTTACACCTTAACTTACTTGCCCTTTATAGACCATGACAAGTATAATGTATAGAATATGTCTTCATTCAAATTAACATGGCCGATTTAAAATAAAATAAATACTTATTTATTTCATAAACTTACAGACTAGCATGTTTTTTTCTTAATTAATCAATCGACAATTATCATTGACAATTATGATGACAATATATCATCAGCATTGAGGGTAGCAAAAGCGTGGTCCGCGAGCGGCTTCAGGAAGTCACGGAGAGCATCTTCCATCGGTATTTGGAGGTCTCCTGACAAGCTCTGCCAGTTTTCGTTCAGGAACGTATTCATTGCATTACCTGAAAAAGAAAACATTGGTTAGGTAATGACAACTCAAAAGATAAATCATGGTATCGGAAAAAATATCATATTAGGAATAGAAAAAAATACTTTGTTATTATGCCTAGGCTTCCTCAAGCTAATAAAAACAAATTCTACAAGTAATTATAGGCACAAAGGAATTTTTCTTAGAGATCTCTTTTATTTATACAACCGATATGCCTCCGGTTCCAAAGACCTTAGAGTTTCAAATCCAAAAGCAGATAGATATTTTCGAAGTTTGAGTGTATTTTATTATTCACATTCAAGAAAATCCAAGGCATTTTTACCAATCTTTAACAGATCTATAATTTTTATATATTCTTACCTAAATCATTGTCGCCTCCAAATAGATTTTCCAGTTGCATAGAAGCAAAACCAACTTGGAATTTTACGTCCAGGTGTTCACAGGTGAGGGCATCCACGTCGTGGAGACGAGGTGCGCGTCCCAGGACAATCGTGAAAGTTGCATCGATGTCACCTGGGAAACCAAACTCTGGTTAGCTACAGTATGACTAATACAGGGAATATCTTCCGGGAGAAAAATGCTTGAATACGTATGATTTTGTACTTAACTAAGAATACCTATAAAGATGAATCATTTATTTCCTTTTTTTTTTGTCAAGTAGGTAGTCTGACTAACAGGAGCGGCCCACCTGATGGTAAGTGGTCACCTTTGGACATGTGCAGCACCAGGGTATTCCTAAAACTTTGTAGACTCTTAGTGGTGAAGTTGTTAAGTCTCATATGCCTGTAATTTCACCCTCACCTTTCTAAATGAAATACAGTGATACAAATGGTTATGGGGGTAGTACTAACTCTGCACTAAGAACTCTCCTATTTCCAATAAAATCTTCATCTAGGTCTTTCCACTGGTCTGAGGCCAGTCAGTGGGAAGACCTAGGTGAAGATACATCGACTATATTAGCAATTTTCTAATAGAGGGCCGGGTGAAAAGCATTGAACGGGTATGTATGCAAATACTGATGCATATAGTGGAAGCGAAAGAAGTGAGTAAGTAAGAGGTGTCTGGTGCGTAGCTAATGCACTGCCTGCCCTAATGTCAAACTTAATTAAATTCAAAGATTTCTTACCATATTTCGCAGAAAACTGCCCTTCTCCATCAATAGGCAGCATCAGTACCTGTCCCACCAAATTGTAGTTTCCTTTCATCCTCAACTCTGGTATGAACAGCTTTGCCACCACCTCATGTTTCTTGGAATCCACCCTGAATAATAAGAAACAGATATACTTTTTGCGTCAAATGTTCCTCATTAAAAAATATATTGTGGAACATTTTTCACACGCGGTTATCTGCTTCCAAATTAAGCAAAACTTCTGCTATGGCAACCAGAACTTCCTAAATATATATACATTCTTAAATAGAATTTTACATCCAGACACAGAACAACCAGAATTTCATGCATACAAAAATTTGTCCTGGGAATCGACCTATATTATGTCAATAAATGCATAAATATTAGAAAGTAAGCCTAAAAAAATATAAAAATCACTCAATGTATTATTCCATTTATCAGGTACTTACATAACCTCCTTAACTCGCATGGAAGAAGGACCTCTCACAGTGACGTCAGAGTATGACGACGTCACCGATATTGGTCCAGTAGACTGCTTGATAGATATAGCTGGCACCATGAGCGGTTCACATGGTGGTACGCCGTATTCAGGGAGTCCTGGAAAAAACCTCAATTATTGACTTGTACAAAAGATGGGTACAAATGGGTTTTCTCGCACGGCTATCGGCTTCAAAGTAAAAAAAGGTTTGTCTTTATTAATAACTAGCTTTCCCCGCAGTTTCACCTACGTTCCCGAGGGAAGTTACATTTTCCCAAGGCAAAAAGTAGCCTAAGTTACTCCTCATAACATCAGCTATCTGCCAGTGAAAGTCAAAATCGGTCCAGCCGTTTTGGAGTCCATGGAACATACATAAATCTTTTTTATTATTTAATAGATTTAAGTAGTTCTTAGGATACATGGAAATTAACATTTTATCTATTCTAATATTATAAAGAGGAAATATTTGTATGTAAGTATGTTTGTTACTCTTTTACGTAAAAACTACTAAACGGATACGGATGAAACTTGGCACATAGATAGAGCATATCCTGGAATAACATATAGGCTACTTTTTATCCCGGGAAAATGTAATATCCCTTGGGAACGCGGGTACAACCGCGGGAGACAGCTGGTCCAGAATAAACTAGCTGATTTATTTTATTTTTGACGTCTTTCTTAAATATTTTACCCCAATGTTTAAATCTGACAGCTTATCAATCTTTAATCAGGCGTTTAACAAAAGACAGTCTATTAAATGTACGACGTAGGTTAATGTTTAATTAACAGAATTAAATTTTCGTGAATATAGCTTATACATAAGATAACTACATTGGTACATTTGAGGAATAAACACAGTAATTTTGTTTCTGTGTTTTAAAGATTCAACTTACCTGTTGCTAATTTTGGTATGTAGGCGTTGAGTGCATCTCGGAGACATCTTCCTAAAGCCTTCTCTTCTCGAGGGCAAATGAAACCACCAACTGTAAAGAAATATTTCAATTTTAATTATACATTTAATTTTTATAACTAATTTTTAATATTTTAATTCTTGTATGTACATATGTATCTATTTAGATGGATTAGTTATAATTTTATCGATACATACATTTAAAAAATCACATCCCCCATTTAAAGTCGGTTATTTGATGTAACTTTATGTAGCTTTTATAAGTGCCCGACTAGGCCTTAAACTGAATAAAAGTACTTTTAATATACAGGCAAATTAGTATGATACAACGGAACAAACCAAGCCGTACAGGTACCTACAAAGTTTCTCTAGGGACTGTTCAAAGACTTTCAACATTTAAATAACGCGTCAGTATCATCATTATATGTATATATGCAAAACAGGGTTCCTTTGACGCACCATCACCTCAAAATTACTGAACATATCGTAATGGGCCTGCAACTATTCGACGAGGATTTTTTCCTAGGTGGTTATAGGCTATATATATTATATATATATGATATTATTCTTACTAAAATACTTACAGTTTATAAAGTTCTTCTCGAGACCACCATATACTATGCTTACCATAACTAATATCAATAAATACCTCATGTTCACTCTACACTAGAAAATAACAAAGTAAAATATTTATCTGAAAATCTTTATTTAAGTATCAATTAGGACGTGATCACTGCCTCTTAACATAATCTCTCTGTTATCATTCAAATCTAATCGAGGTAACGTGTGTTTTTTAAACTACGATAAGTGACTGACTAGTTATTTTATAGATTAAAACCTAGAACATATATTATTAATTATACTTATAATACGAGACGTAATAATTTTTGAGAATAGCGCTTAAAAGTTTTTTCATTGACAGCTTTATTAAGAAAATATTTGAATCGCTGGAACAAAAACGTCAATGTATTCCAAATTCGATTTATCTATCGCCCATTTGTATGCTGTTTATATTTGCAGGTATACATTTCTGCATTGTAAGCGTCTACAAACAAGAAGACGCAAGTTCCTGGAATCGTGTTACTTCATACAGTATGTCCATACGAAATCAGTTAAGAGAAATTTATGTGTAATGTTTATTGTTACTAGCTTAAGTCCCTCGGTTTCACCCGCGTCCAAATTGACAACAAGTCTTCATGTTCTTCTCCGTACCGTAAGCTATGTGTTAGTCAAATATTTCCAAGATCTGTACAGCCATTTAGTCATAAAAATGTAAATAACAGTTACACAGGCAAAGACACTTTCGAATAAATACTATAATGTTAATAACACGCGATGTTTCGTGGTGTTCAAATAATTTTTAGATTAGTATTTTAAATGGAAACCTCTATTGTTCCCATTAACATCCTTTTTGAATTCGATAGAAGAATCTGGTTTTTTTCTGGCCGCCCTAGATGCGATGTCCCACAAAGTATGTTGAATATGGATAACGATAAACTTAGCTTAGACTGTCTGATGTAAGCTCATCTCCATTACCTTGCACTATGATTTAATAACATTATATCTATAAATAACAACAACAGTGACAATGCAATTTGCATGCACTCTCCAACGTCACGCTTACGGAGGTCTTCGACCTAAAAACCTGGCAAACCCAATCAAATATAAACTGACAGTCTTAAAGATAAAGTTTGAAATAGATTGGCAGTGTTCATGTTAATGCTATCGACTGGCTGTGTTGTAAGAAGTTACCAACAATGACGTAAGGGCTCTAGGTCTGCGATCTCAGCCTCATTGGCATACTTACGATGAATTGCACAATGACACCTAACTTATTAACCCAATTTAAGGTGAATTTGTAGATCTATGATGTAAACCGGCTTATTTTAGAAGCCTAACTTAAGATTTGAGCTTTGTTCAAATTTAGCCCTATAAATTTATTTGGTTTATCTGATATTCCTACCTAACTGTATTGAGGAGAAAAAGGGGAAAAAATACAACAGTCTTATTATTTTCTCATTTTTAATACAAATAAATTAAATATGACTACCTACTTAGTTTTTCTATTAAATAATGATCCAATAAATAATATTACATCTACAATATTCTAAATAAATACTAATTACACGATCATTTGCTTTATAACTTCATGTTAATAAGTTTCTAATTAGCGAAGACCATTTCCGAAGGGATGTGTTTGAGGAATTTGTTAGCAACGTCTTCTAGGACCATTGCTAAGGCTGTTTCCACGGCTGGCTGCACTTCTTTGGCTAAATCTTTCGAGTGCATTTTCGTTATGTGTTCAGTTATCATTTCTGAAAAATAACAATAATTTTAAACGTCATCATCTTTGCGAATTATGAAGAAATATGGTCGGTAAATGTTAGTTAGTTAACTCGTTAAATATAATAAATTGTTTCAATATTTATGGTCGTTTAGAGGTTTAGAAATGTCATTGTAAAATGAATCCTATTCCTGTAACATTAGGTGTATGCCCCATTATACAATTAACAATCAATAGATGCACATTTCAAAAGCAATAAATTTATTTATTCTATTATTCCTAAATGTCAAAACTGTCGTTAAAGAGTGCCGCTTAAATTGTCGAGATCCAAAAGGCAATAATGTGCTAGAAAATTCATCTTTATAGCTTTGACGATAAGGTCTATATATTGAATCAATGGCAAATTTTACGATGCTGATAATTAACCTTATTAGAACGCAATAGGGTTGTTTTTTCAAAAACACTTTTAGTTGTAAAAACAGGCCTTGTTGACCTCTACAAGTTTGGTAGAGTTTCTTCGTAATGGAAAGGTATCAAGCAAAGAAATAAATAATCTTTGAGGCACAATATGTTAGTATAGTTTTCTTTTATGTCAATTAGGGCGACAATAAAGCAGACGGTCCACCTGATAGTAAGTGGTCACCGCCGCCCATGGACATTTAGAATACGAGGGGCATTGTCAATGCATTGTCGACCCTGAGACGTCATGGTTAGGTCACATGTGCCTATCATTTCATCGGTCCCCTTTCCTTTCTAACCGAAACACTACTGCTTCACGGCGGAAAATGGTAAGGTGGTAGTACTTCCCCGGACGAACTGTGATCTAAGAGCTCTACGGCTTCTAAAATCAGTGGAATAATTATAATACCCATTTCTCCTGTTGTAGAATGCGCTTCCATGAGATTAGCGTCAACTGGTCCAGTACAGCGCAGGCGCACTGTAGAATCTCGAATCAGCATTCGTTTGTGGATCCTCGCTCCTAGAGCTTCTAAAGCTGCTGTGCATTGTGCTGAAAACAATGTTCAATCTTGATTGAAAAATTGACTCATGAATCTCAAATCTAGAAAAAACCAGACCCCTTATGCAGCTAGTGGGCGTAGCGAGGCCTCGAAGAACGAATCTCTCTCGCCACTGCGTTGTTAAAGGAAGATACCTAGCATAGAGGCCGTGAAGAAATATCAAGCTAGTGTCGTTAACTCACAGAACACCAGGTCCTAGCATCAAACCACCCCACGAGGTCCACCTGACAACGTGTTCAAAATCTTGTCAACTTATTCTTAGTCAATAATTCAACTAATATTATTAATGAGAAAAATTGTGAGAATCTTTCACGAAAAAAACTACCGAACGCATTTGGATTAGACTTGGCACATAGATAGAGCATTCCCTGGAATAACATATAGAATACTTTATATCCTGGGCAAATGTAACAACCTTCGAGAACACAGGTGTAACCGGAGGGACAGCTGGAACCTATTTATTACTTAAATATTAAATTACACTTTACACTTGCACTATATGGTACGTTGTTATTACCAATTATCTCCAAAACGGATTATCAGATTTACAAGAAATTTGGGACAAAAATAGATTATTTTCAGCAATAACACAGAATAATAGCTTCAGTAACTTTAAATTTGACCTTCATAAGTGCCTTCCGAGGGCCTAAACTGAATAAATGGTTTTGAATTTTAATTTTTTTTTTAATACTTTTAATCTAGTTTTAAAATCATAATGTCTCAAGAACGCAGTTGAAACTGGGGACGGAAACTTGTTCTATGATAAACACACAATAAATCAACCCATATCCGACAGCAAATTAACCTTGTCACTTACAATGCATCTTATAAATCTTTCTTATTTAAATCAGCTTCGTCATAGGCTTCGAAAGTATCTAAGGAAAACTTACAAAAATTGGCAGACATTTTTCCTGTTGACTCAACTGGCAGCATTTGGAAGTCTCCGATTACAACATAGTCACCAGACATAAGCAGGTGAGGTAAACTAATGTTGGCTGACACTTTTAAATCTTCCGGATAAACGCTGGAAAACAATTATAAAAGGTTAGATACAATTGCCACGGTGGTGGTCGAGGGCTTTAAAGGTCGACTAAAGGCGTGGGTTTGATTCGTGGGTCAGGCTTGGTAAAATTAGAGTTACTTTGTTTAGGAAGGTATACCTGTAACCCGAGATATGAGTTATAGATGGTAAGAGTATTGGTTAAGAGCCGAGAGGCACGTTCGGTCTTAAAATATCTTCGCTGGAATGTGGGACTTATTACAACCCTTACTACGTTAATAAATTCCGTTTGTAAGACTTCCGTTAGAAAGCTTGAGTTTGGTAATGTGCCCAAATAGATGCGCTGACAATTTATCAGTACATACTAGTTATGAATTGAATATCTTCGGTCAAATATGAGTCTCGGTTCTAAGATCTCAATGGTTTTCAAATACGACAACCGTAATTGATATAATTAGTAATGCTGAGAGGTTAAGGAGTTTCGAAACAATTTAATTATCATCAAAATCATTGATTTGGAATTAATAATCTAAAATTTTGCTAAAGATTGAAACTTAATTTATGAAGGTAACACTGCAATAAAAATGAGGCAACACTTTGCGCAATTACAAATCTAATCAAAGGAATACCCAGTTTCAAATAATTAAATGCCACTTGGTCTAGACGCCTCTTATGCGTTTAGCAAGACAGACATGAGCTCTTGCTGAATGATTCAGTGCTTTTTAATAATCATCATGATATTAAGCTGCCCCCGCGGTTTCACCCGCGTTCCGACGGACTGTAATGTCTACTCTACTCTCTGTCGGACAAACTCTAACGTGCTCAGTTAAAATAATTGCAATTCATTTAAATTCTCGCCTTTTTTCTACTATATTATGCATGTATACAGGTATAAATCCTCTTGAATAACTCTATCTATTAACAAAAACCGCATCAAAATCCGTTGCGTAGTTTTAAAGATTTAAGCATACATAGGGATATAGGGACAGAGAAAGCGACTTTGTTTTATACTATGTAGTGATATGTGAAGAAAAAGCCTTTACCCCGTTTTGTGAAAACGCGGACGGAAGAGTAAAAATTTTGGCACAGTTAAAGTTTATATGGGAAGGAAATCTAACAAAAAAAAAACATTACACCACATGCGTTTGACTGACATATTTGAATTTAAATACAGCGAATGTCAAACACCTAATGACATATCTTTGTGATACGCTCCAAACTGACGTAACAGAAGAAAATTCAAAAAAGTTCTATGCAAGGATTATAGAGGTTAAACTCTGACAAAACTTCAATAAAGCTGAATCTTTAAAAAATAATTACGATCGATAGACGACCAATTAATAAAGGTTTGTAATTTTATAGTGATTTAAGCTCAGTTTGTCGCTCTCACAGCTACATTGAAAGCCGTGACGAATCATTATTTCGAAGGTAGTTTCCAACTGTAGGATTTTTAAGCAGGTAAAGGAAAACATCTTGAGAAAACCATAGCTCGGTAGTTGTAGTACAATCACAATCGTAAGGACGTAGCCGCGGAGAGTTCTGAAATAATATTTGACTACGTGATTAATTTATCTACTTTCATTGGTAGACGGCTCAACTGTACAATAGAGCTGATGATGGGATGTCCACGTTAAAATATTCATGCTCAGGACTATCCTGTCTATCAAATCCGTCCCTAGAAGAAAAAATATAGAAATATTTCTTACTACTACTCGCTAGGGCCTATATTTGACTGAACTATTGTTGTATCCAACTTATACTGCTACTTATCACAGCCTATAGACATTTTCTTACATGTCTTTCCATTATAAGTATTTAGTTAGTTAGTATTTAGAAAAAAAAATAGTTGTCAGTTATCTGGTTTCCATAGAACAAGCTCTGCTTAGCTTGAGATCAGATGGCCGTGTGTAAAAGAATGTCCCAGGATATTTATTTATTAATTTATTCCATTTTCTCCATATTGGTCCTTCAAACTTTATCTATTAAGATAATTAAGATATACTCACTCCAACTTATTAAACGTATAGTTAGTGAGGCCACTCAAAGCGACATCAGTTAACCACGCGTCATATTTGAAGCCGTTCTTTGGCATGTTATGTTGCCTTAGCCTGATACTTGGTATCTTCAATGGTTCTAAAGGTTGGATGTTCAAAGATGGCACTCCTTGCACCAGGAGATGTCTGGCCTGCTCTGCGATGCGTTGGATGCAGTCCGCTACATTTGGATCGCTGTAGTGACACATTGATGTTTTGGTCACTGGAGCAGAATATTCTGGTTTATGGTCTGAAATAAAAATGTTACGTTGGTATATGACGTTTCTTCATTATCGGGTATGTCTCCGTAATAAGGATCATATTATACAATAACCTTCCTATGGCAATTAAGATCTTAGGGAAGAAATTCTTAAATGTTAAATAAGTCATGGCCGATTTCTCAATAGATAGTTTTTTTTAATGCCAAGAAGACCGATAAATAGGCAAACGGTCCGTGTGATGGTAAGTGGTCACCGCCACCTATACGCATTTGCAACACTATCGATATTGCTAATGCGCTGTCGGCCCTGAGACGTGAAGTTGTTAAGTCTCATATGCCTGTAATTTCACCGGCCCCCTTACCTTTCTAACCGAAACACAATAATACAATTGCGCTACTGGTTCACGGGAAATGGGTTAGGTTCCCCGCATGAACTCTGCAGAAAAAGCTCTTCTAATTCTAAGCCTCGGATATGCTATTCCCTTGATAATCGTATATAAATATGGTTTAATTCATAACAGCCAGATACTGCGAATCTGATCATTAGAAAATTAGGTCTAACTCAAATGAATTTTGGGATAGATCCTACTACAAAACACAAACCTGAGGTTCATTAGTACTTATAGGTACCTACTCATATTTATAATAATAGCAAGTGGTACCTATGAATAGCCATTATAATTAACATTCGCAACTTACCTGTTCCTTCATCATTGCCCTCACTTAAAGTATCATTTTTAACAATCCTTCTAGCACAAACTATATTAACTAAAAAATAAAAAACTAAACACTTGAATAGCACCGACATCGCAACGAATTATCTCATGTAGAATCAAACAAGATCTAAGGCGTTTATAAAAACATATGCCTTTTAAATATAGCGGTCAGTACTACAGACCTTATGTGGAACTCAGGGTCTATAGGACGAGTTATGGGTAAATAAAACATATTATAACGAAGGCGACGGAGAATATGCAATATGTGATTAAGATTCCTGAACTTGATTCAACTTGCAATAGGTATTGCAGGACATTTTCTCTCAAATCTCGTTCAAAACTTGTCCTGCGTTAAAAAACGTTATTGTGTGAGTTTATAAGTAATTTTCTCGATGTTTGTTATCTCATTTGATGTTCACCCCCTAAATGTAACAAATCTCTTTGATTTTGTTTCCAATGCTTTCAGTTTGGAACGTCCAGCAACTGTTTTAATTTTGATTATTTAAGTACTAACGGCTTTACTACATCAGTTTTATACACAGAAATATATGATCGAAAATCGGAAGATTGGATCCTATTACAAGTTCCATAAAGAGTAATAGCTATTCAGATTTTATCGTATCGTTCACCAAATCATCGAAAACGGGATTAAGATCTGCAAAATAATTTTTATTGTTTATGTACGTACATTCCTTTGACTCATCATCACCTTAAAACTTCAGAACACATCGTAATGGGACTGCCATTCGACGCGGTATTTTTCGTAGATGGGCTATATTTTATATCGATAAACGCGACTGAAACAGCGGGGGACAGCTAGTATAATATATATTGAAGAATTAAAACTCATTAAAGTTCTTATTAAAATTGTTATTCAAAAAAGATCTTATGCCGTAGAAAATTATGACTACATTTGCCAATTCATAAATGGAACCAGTACATTCGTGTATTGGACATACGATTCAGTATAAATGTATGTAGATATTAATGCATTGGACTGCAGTTTGCGCATATACAGCTTATTCAAAATAACCTTCTGATTGTTCATATCCGGATATCATGCGGAAGGAGACCTACGGAGAAGAAAGCAATGACACAGCAGTTAACCTTACGGTATAATAAGTTTAGACCTCGGGTTAGTAAGGACTTTGATCGTTTCTACTTACGAAGGCTCCAAAGTTATTTCAGGAGAGTAAGTTAAGGAAATGATTATGCACTTTACATCTTTACCACCTTAATATGTGCTTAAACTATGCGTATAAATTTACTCGGGTAAGGAAGGTATGGAATCGTTTTGGCTTACACTCCGAGGTTATTTTAACAGAGTATGTTAAGGAAATCATAATGCACATAAAAATATGTGCTTAAACTTGCGTTTAAATTCATCGCTGGGATTTGATGACCCAATCAAGATTGGATCTGCATGATGAATGCTACATCGTACACCTAGTAATATATTGGTACATCTGCAAAAAAGCGAAATTGAGTTTCTACTGTCTAGGTGTTCAAAAGTCCATAATTTATTATTTAATTTTATTTATTTACTTTTTTATTCCCGGGATAATCTTTACACTCCGCCATCTGATCGCAAACAAATCTGAGCAGTAATACGTACATATTTTTCTAAATACATACATATTTATTTTTATACCCAGACACATGTTCATGTACATAAATGTTTGTCCTGGGTGAGAATCGACTTGTGGTACTCCACGTGACAATTAGGGTATCTAACAACCAAACCGGTGAATAGGTACAGCATGGAGTTCTTCAAGAAGGGTGTGAAGATATTTTTGTATGCATCAATAGGCTGCGGTGACCGTTTACCATCAGGTGGGTCATCAACTAGCTTGTCACCTTCACCTTTGATCATGATCCATTTAATTTAAATCCACCCTTTGATGTTAATGGAAACTTTAATATGTGCCTTTCATATATTTTCTATGGCACTACAAAACACCTAAGGTAAAAAAAAACTCATTTATATAAAATGTTGGACGAATTAAAACACATGGCATTTAATTTGATTTTTTTTGTAAAACAATCTATAAAATATAATATATTTACAGATTTAAATATTAGAATTTTAAATTACCTAATGATAATAACTATTTACAATGACCAATAGAAGCAGGTACGCAGGGGATCTTTGGTGTCCAAAGAAATTGATGGAAAGAACATGAATTTGGCAGTTTCCAATCCTCAGGCCTAAAGACGATTTAAATTTATATAAATATATATATTATCCCTATTATAAATGTGAATGTATTTTTGTTTGTTATGCTTTCACGCGAAAACTACTGAACCGATCATCATGAAACTATGTGCACATATTTTTGAAGGTATTAGAAGTAACATAGGATACTTTTTGTGCCGGGAAAATGTTACATCTCTCGGGAACGCGGGTGAAACCGCGTGGAACAGCTAGTTATATAACATTTTGATCCTATACTTGGTCTTAACACTATTATCGAGATAGACCTTCAAGTAAATAACATAAACAATACAACAGAGAAAATACGGCACAGAGTATGCTATAGAATATTAAACATTAGGTAAAACAGTGAAATAAAAATGAATATTATATAAAAATCAAAGGAATAACTAGACAGTTACTGATAAAACTAAAATTCATAAGCAACATATAAGACTTCCAGTTTTAGGAATGATCAGTGGATATTAATTTATAACAATTGAAGTCTGTATTGGTGACAATGTAACCATGACAATACCTCATGTTAAACATGCACAAGATAATATAACATTTAAATACAATAATATAATCCTGCTTAGTCACAAATACAAATACAAATCCAAACAAAATTCTGTAAATAAAAATACAAACATTAATAACACTTAAGAATTATCACACGCTTAAAGTTATAAAAGGTACAGAAGCTTTTTCTTACATGATTACCAAAGGCAAGTCACCAAAAAAGAGTAAGAGAAATATAAATGTCTTAATTAGTCTTACTAATTACTAACTTATTCTACAAGTATTTCATTAAGAGGTATGCCTCCTAATATCTTATTGAGGAATGCTTTTATGACAGCTGCGCTGGTCTCTTCTATCAGAGGGTTCAAGATATCGAGGACCACGCCCGGGCTGGCGTTGAAGAACGCTGCCGCTGATTGTGCTGCAAAAGAAAAAGTATTCTATATATATAGAACATATAGACCATATTGCATTTTCTCGATCACCGTTTTAAAATCAAAAGCTACAGAATCCTCCAAAACTCTCAAGCATACTCAAAAATGTAAATGGGACACTGAGCTAGAAATAGGTAAGTATTTCATTCAAAGAGAGATTGTAAGTTCAGAGAATGCCGATTGATCAATCATACAAGAAGACCGAGTCATTCATGAATGGATCCATCAGCCATTTTCAAGCCTTTCCTCTAATCAGTTTGCGATGGATGCTTAAGAGTCTCTTTGGTTTGGCAATGATCAAGGAAACTGGATAGACCTTCACCCGAACTCCAAGCCGCTAATACACCCTAAGATAAGTTCCATGGAACAGCGGAAAATGTGGAAAACTCAAAGTAGCTTTATCCAAAGAACAATAAGACTGAACATGATAACTCACCAGCAAGTGGCCTATCACTTTCATCAAAAGCGATCTGAGCGTCGTTCATCCTGACCCTGGTGACGATCTTGTCTGCTTGAAGATATTCCACTCCATCTTTCACAGTTGGTTTTGCGATACCTTTCGCCACCACTGTTATGCCGGCTGTAAGAAGCAAAGGAATTATTACTGTGATATTTCTTTTTTCATGGTTATTGTGCAAGAGAAAGAATGTGTATGGGTTTTTAAATTATTCAGATTAGATCGATGGCCCTAAAGTAATGGTACCTAAACTGTTATTGACTACTGCCTTCCTAATCTTTACTAATATTATAAAGAGTTAATGTTTGTATGTAGAAGGTTATCCAAGAAACAAATCATCCGATTTTTAAAAATCGTTCACTGTTAGAATCACTTCTTTTACTGCTCCCAAGAGCCCCTCTATGTGTATGTTATATTTTGATCAAGGGATACATGAAATCACTCTAGAACGCGAATGAAACCGTGGGAAGGTACATAGCTAGTGCCCTATAATTTGGTATCAGCGTAACATTTCAGCATTCACTCCATTTTTACTGATAGCATTAACTCCTTCGCACAATCCAACCTAACCTACTGCGATTTCATTAGAATATTGTACATTTGTTTTTTTACAAATCATTCTTTTTATAAAATCAATTATATAAAGATCGTAAAGAAATCTATTTATGAAATTTCTGGTTGATATTTATGCACCAAAGAAATTCAATGTGTTCTTGTCTCCCATAACACACAGTATTTGTCAATCAAGGTTCAACGTTACGCTCGTTTTATGCAATCGTGCATGTAATAGCACAGCTAGTAACTATTATGTATTCAGGTAACTTTTAACCAGCAATATCCGTTCGTAAATAGGTATTTATGATCGTAAACAACTTAGTTGTTCAACGGTAATGCTTTGCCCTGATAAATAACATTTTAAAATTATGTCTGTCCAACCGACTTTGGCTTATAGTTTGTAAGACAATTCGTTGAGTATAATGGCGAGTCATTAAAATGGAAGTCGAACTACGCTTATGACGAAAAATCAAATAGTAAGACTCGCATTTGAATAGTCCTATATATCCTCCTATCTTAGAGACATAGCATCGCTTTTTTTTTGGAACGAAGTTCCTTGTCGCGCGTTGTGAAAGGGGGCTAGACGGAAAAAAATCATACGAAAGGTTGTAACGACACTTTTGTTCGAAATTTAAATGATATGATTTATTATTGGGTTTGTTTTTTTCATAATTTATTTAATACATACAACATGTTTAAAATTCTGTTCCATTTATAAATTAGTATAATTAGTAAATATTATAAGAAAAGGAATAAGTTAAAAGTAAATTTTGAATCGCACTGAATTGAAAGAAGCATGTATTATGTCAATGAAAACTTCGTTCCTATCTGGTGTCCCACGACACCCTTTTTTTTTATACCACAAGGGCCGACTAACATGCGGACGGTCCACCTGATGGTGAGTGGTCACCGCCGCCTACGGACATTTGCGACACTGGGATCATCGCCAATGCGTTGCCGACCCTGAGACGTGAGTTGTTAAGTCTCTGTAGTAAGTTAAGTGCCTGTAATATCACAGGCCCCCTTACCTTTCTAACCGAAACACAGTAATACGAGTGCACTACTGCTTCACGGCGGAAATGGGTAAGGTGGTACTTCCCCGGACGAACTCGGCACTAAGAGCTCTACTACTCAAAAGATATACTCTATATTATATACCTATTTCTAGTATTGTGATTGTAATACTATAAGCGAATAATGCAAAAATGTGACCAACAAATGAAAATCCTTTTATCTGGATTGATCTGGATCAGGGCTGTCCAAACTATACACCTTCGCGGGTTAATTAAATTTCATACAAAGGCTGGAGGGCCAGAAAAATATTTTCAGTTGTCAAGTAAATAAAATACTATTAATATTAATACTACTAATATTATCCAAACTATTTGTGTCCAAAACTATTTTGAGATTAAAATGTGTGAACGCATGAAAACAAGCCGCATGCGGCCCGCGGGCCTTTGTTTGGACAGCCCTGATCTGGGTTATCGAACAATTCAGTCGATGCTGAGGGCTCAAAACTTATCAGAAAAACTCTTTTAAAAAAGACAAAACTTTTAGAAAGAATTCATCGAACCAAATAAAATAACATATCTTACAAGATCTTTAAGAACGAACTATATAATTTCGTGAAACAAATTATTCATTGATGCAGGTTTCATCAAATTAATATATTAACTTACTCAACTATTTAGTCACATTTCGGCTTTTTAAAATTGCGTGTGTGTTTTGTAATGTAGGCTGCATTGACAAAAGACACTTTATTAATATTGCAGTAAGGTTAAAGGTCACAAAATGTTTCTTGATTATTTTTGTAACACAAGTCTTTCAAAATCTCAACGATATTTACTTTCATATTTCATTGTCTATAGTAATAATATACAACCAGTTTTTGTTGTTATTCTACATACTGTCCTGCTAAAGTTTTTAAGGATGGATGTGTGGATCTTTGTCTCTTCGTTCTCTCTTTCACACTAAATCTATTCAAAATTAAAAATTCAAAAAATTCAAAATTCAAAACCATTTATTTATTAGCAGATTAGACCCTCGGAAGCCTAAATAAATGGTTTGGAAGGCACTTATGAAGGTCAAATTTAAAGTTACTGAAGCTATTAAACGGATTTGGATGAAACTTAGCGCATTGCTAGTTTATTACCTCGATTCTATTTATCTCGCGAAAAAGTAAGATCCCACGAGTTCGCGGGTAAAACCGCGGGGGAAAGCTAGGTTAGAATATTCAGAAAAACTTGTAATAGAAACTAGTAGATTGAAAGCATTACGATGTCCAATGGAACGTATTTTTCCTCATTACTCCCTAAAGAAAGTCTTGCCTCAATAGAAACCACAATTTTATGTAAGAAAAGTTCGAATGCATAATGAAGTTATCGGTTTTCCTGCTTGAAAGTTACGTACAGAAAATACCAGATACGAATATAGAAAAAATTAAGACCTCTTTACTAGAATTTGGATTATCTAGTACAAAATGTTATTAATTAAGGAAATTATATTTTGAAACTGTATTATTATTTCTGTTCCATCTAGTTATTAAGCAATCGTTGTGATATTAATAAATAAATATATATTATTATTATTAATATAATACTGTAAGCATTATTCCAAACGTTGATCACCTTTTGTTGTGGAATTTCTACCAAATCTCAATAAATTGAACTTTCAAGTTATTTCGGTAGCTATTCCAATTTTCTTTCCTTATTAACCTTAGTCGGAGTCAAACTAAAAAACAATCAAATCCGTCTTATCTTTCTTAAATGAAGCATTTAATTTCATTTATATAAAGTACTTCTACAATTTTGCAGCATCATGATACCTTCTCAATAATATTTAATCTCGTAACAAATCAACGTAAAATATAGGTTTATATTCGTAAGAAGTAATAAGATACTCACTAAAGTTTCCTCGCATTTTTCCTTTTCCATTGATGTCAAGGGTGAGGATCCTGGAGCCGCGAACGTCGTAGTCTACTGACACCGACAATGAGGGTATTGTTAGCTTCAACTCTGCTGCGTATTTGTTGTTCAGGTTTAGTCTGTAATAATATATTGAGGAGGATGTTATCAAAAAATAATAATAATAATAATGTGTAATGATACAAATGTGGGTGGTGGAGAAATGAGGTAGCTAATGTTAATGTTATGCCTACCCTAAAGAACTACTTTACAAGTCGAAGCTGTCTAGGAAGACAGTTTAGAACATGTTTATATTGTTTCAGGCTTTTAATACTATGACGAGAGCCGTTGGTTCGAATTCTAAAATGACCTTGAGCTTTTGGTCAAGGAAAACATCGTGAACACCAATGCACAGTACTACCACTGTGCCACCCTCAAGTTGTAAACCTGTCACCAAGTATTAGTGATGAGTTCCGATAGCTGCTCTTGATACCCAGCTCCCATCTACGCATTACCACCCTTTGCCCGATCATCACTTACCACGTTGAGCTTGTGGACAAATACAAAGTAAAAAAGAAACTCACTTCAACTTCTCAATCTTAAAGTTGCTTCCGCCATAAGCTTTTCCTTGTCTAACAGTAGCCTTTAGCCGGAGATTCTGAGCAGTCCTGTCTAGTTTCAGTGTCGGCACGTTGAACGGGTCCAGAGCAGGAATATTTACTTCTGGGATTCCGGCCTTCAACTGCGGCCTCATGTTTTCTATTGCTTCAAGTACACATTTTTCTATTTCTGGGTCGTTCCTTTTGCATGTTGGAAAGTTGCCCGCTGTAAATGAAAGATTAAAATTTTACCACATGGGGTGACAAACAAGCTGACGGTCCACCTGACGGTAAGTGGTCACTGCCGCCTATGGAAATTGGCAACACCAGGGATATTGCCAATGCGATGTCAACCCTGAGACGTGAAGTTGTTAAGTCACATGTACTTATAATTTTACCAGCCCCTTTCTAACCGAAACACAGTAATACACAACTGCTTCACGGCGGAAATGGATGGCAGTACGAACTCTGCACTAAGAGCTCTACTACTCTAACTTGATATGATATTAAATAGGGATTCTGAAATCTGGCGAAACATTTAGCCTGTTTCACGAAAGATTTGTATTGTCAATGTAAAGATTTAACAAGTATAAGCAGTACCACAGTGTGTTACAAAACAATTCAACCGAACGAATGTATGCGTGCAAACAATTGCTTAAGTAGCTGGTAGTAATAGCCTATGAAATTACCACTCAGGTAAATGCAAAACAAACTATTATTAAGTAAGTTACTAATAAATAATGATATATGTGACCACCGGAACCTCTTCCACACCTAATAAAGGCTTTAGTGAGCGGATACAACCTTGTGCTTAATGCGCTTCCTTTGCAGTTTGCATACGGTGACTATTAATATGTTTATGTGACAGGATATGGACAAGATGTATGGTTGCATGTGTAGAATTACTCAGAAATATACCTGCATTGTATTTATACTAATACTAGCTGTCCCTTGCGGTTTCATCTGCGTTTATCGATATCATATATAGCCTATATCCGCGAAATATTTAGCGGCGAATGGTAGCAGTCCCGTCCCGATATTTTCAGTTCAGTAGTCTTGAATTGAGGGCGCGTTAAAGGAATCCTATTTTCCATATATACTAGCTCTCCGTTCAGCAATTCAGCAGTCGTTCAGTAGTTTTAAGGTACGCGTCTATGGAACCCTATTTTTGGAACTATATTTTATTATATATAGAAAAAAACTAAAGTGTATTTATCTGTCTGTTTTTACGTTTTCAAGGCTGCACTGATTTTGCTGAAATTTGACACATACATGTCCTATGGTACCGAGAAAGATATATATACTTTTTTCTATAAAACGCGAGTAAAACAGCGGTTTAGATTATAGCTAGATTAACGTTAGTAAGTCTACCGTGGTGTGGTGCCAAGTTTTGCAATGCCATTGCTCTCTAGTGTTTGAGTTTAAGTGGAACAATTATCGAACAATATACTCGTATTGTTGTTTGTAGATTGTATTGAATGTTACTAGACCTACGCCGATGGCATACTGATATATAATACCTAATATTGCTTAATCAAACTATACTTAGGGCTTGCATACAATTATAATATAAAAATAAATGTAAACTGTAAGAAATGTATGCTTTATTAAATTTGTCTGTCAGAATTATTTCAGACTTTTCGCCTCGCAAATATTGGGATGTTATGTCCACTTTAATATTACGACTTCCAATTCTGGACTCTATTCTATTGGCAATAAGCAGTTTTTTTACATAACAGGGCCAACTTAATGTCGACAGCATCGTAAGGTAAATTACGACAAAAAAGGAAGCTTCTCATGTAAAAATACAATATTCTAAACCACGTGTTGTGTCTAGCCCCACGCAGGACACATATGGTCAAAGTAACTGAAACTACCTTCAGAAGTCATCCTTCAACTGAGAAGAACCGGCAAGAAACTCAGCAATATTCCAAACTTAGAAATAGTCCATCCATAGATAACATCACTATTTCCCTCCTAATGAACATCTTAGCTAGGCTGACTTTAGGCCGCTTATAGGCCGATGTCATAATAATCCAGAAATTTAATTTACAATTCTGATTATTAACGTGTGGCAACCCTAACCATAACCGTATTTGAATGCGTAAGAACTAGATCTTGAGCCGACTGTGATGTAATTGATTAATTACCATAATAAACATTCGTAAAACAAATAACGTTACAGTAGATGATTTTAATAGATTAGAACTATGTATTGCCATTACGACCATGAACCAAATGACTATTAACTTACGCCTCATTTTAGATTGATCATATGTCATTGTTAGTCAATGTTGCCAAATCCGAAAATCCTAATCGAATATTGAAAAGGAGTTACTAAATATCTTGTAATGATACCTCCTTAAGTCAAAATAGGTGAAAATTTGTTGTCTGGATGAAAAAAGTTGGTCGCTTACTTATGCATGCTACACACTCAACCCCTGAACAATTCCAAATATTCATTCACTGTGACGGAGACTAACATTTGTGTACAGAGCGGATAAATAACCGATAAAGGTAAGTTTATTTGTACAATAGTATCACCTATAGCTTTCCTAATGATACCTAAAAAGGTAACAAGGTGACAAACACGCAGTCTACCTGATGGTAAATGGTCACCACGGACTTTGAACATTTGCAATACCAAGGCCATCGCTAGTGTGCTGTCGACCCTGCGACGTGAAATTGTTTAGTCTCATGTGCCTGTAATTTCACTGGCCCAGACTCAGTAATATAAATATACTGCTTGACGGCGGAAATTGGTATGGTGGTAATTCCTCGGACGAACTCTGCACTAAGAGCTACAACTTCTACTACTCCTAAAAAGTAGTCTTCCTATAAACTAGATAGTCGTTCTTTTTTACTTTTTTGAACTTAAGGCTCCTCTATGACCGATGACCTATTATTCAAAATCCCGCGGGTCATACAGCATAATGATTTTTTTAATAGGGCGCTATGACCTGCATGAAACCAATGCTTAGTCAATCATCATAGTAGGTCATTTTACATCTGATGTATAAAGCCCTTCGAAACCAATACCATGTGGTACATAACACCGATATAACACGCTCTACTTCCTTGAAAAGGTGAAGGTACCTTTGAAAGTTAATCTCCTTGAAACATATAATTATCATAAGCCTAAAAACATACATATATAGATATTTACACCCTGACACAGAACAAACAGACATGTTCATACATACGAATATTTGTCCTGGGTTGGAATCGAACCCGCGACCTTCGACTTGGCAGTCAGGGTCGCTAACCACCAAGCCAATTGGCCTTTTCTACCACCATTTATAACCTGCATTGCAAATAAAGATTTTGATTTGATTAGATTTGGAATTTGCTTATAGCTCAGTGGTTAATATGCCGTAGCAAACGTTGAGGGTTCGATTCTTATAAAACGCTTGAACTTTCAGCGAAACATAGGAATGACGGCTACTATATGCATACCTATGTTTTGAAGCAATAACCTGACCTACTCTCAAGTTGCTATGTACTTTTCGGTGTGTTCCAGCTGCACATTAGATCCTCTTCTAAACTTTATGAGCCTACCACTTTCAGCTACATCACTTACCACAGATCTATCTAAGTGGTAGCTTCAAAAAGAATTTCATAGTATATTTGATTATTTAGGGAATAACCTTTGGCAATGAATTGCTCGCCTGTCAAGCAATATATTTAAGTATTTTTATTGTGAAATAATTATGTTTTATTATCATTGTGCGTAATATTTAATAAAATACATGCAAAAAAGATTTGTATGAGCATGAATAAACAATATTTCTATTCTATTCCATTCAAAATACTCCCTCGGGCCTAAAGTGAATAAATCGTTAAGAATATTGAATTTTGAAATGAAAAATTACATAGTTACAAAGGACATGATTGTTTTCTAAAAACAAAGCCAATAAGGTTGAAAGTCGAGCAACCTACGGTCGAATTTCAATCAAGATGACCTATTGAATGTCCACAGATGGGTTAAAGAAAACAGTTTGTTATTATAACATTTAACTTACTTATGTCCCAAGATTCACTGAAGCGAAGCCACGAAGGCTAAGTGTTTACCAAATTGTGTTTCAACAAACCACTTATGCAATCAGAAGGTAATATTTTTCTTTTAATGAAAAACAGGTGAGGTAACAACTTCACTTTCTTTGAATAAAAACAGACCCAAAAGACAAAGCCGGAGAAATTCATTGAATTTACAATTCCAATTATGTTTCAAACTTTCCATAAACTTATCGTAATTTAACGTAATGAAGTCCTAAAAACTAATAATACTGTATAATCATTATTGTGTATTCAATTTATTGTTGCATAAAATCAATTCTTATTAATAAATCCTATCCTATTCTATTCTACATCTATACTAATATAATAAAGAGGAAAGATTTGTATGTATGTTTGTTACTCTTTCACGCAAAAACTACTAAACGGATATGGATGAAACTCGGCACATAGATAGAGCATATCCTGAAATAACTATAGGCTACTTTTTATCCCGGGAAAATGTGATATCCCTTGGGAACGCGGGTAAAACCACGGGGGACAGCTAGTAACTTATAAAATATAAGTTCTTGAGGATGGCTGTATAGCTGTTAGGATGTTAGTTATTCTTTCACGGTAACAATTCCAAACGGATTTGGATGAAACTTGCCACATAGAGAGAATCATCAATCATGGGAAAATATAAAACTCCTCGAGAATGCGGGTGAAACCGCGGGAACAGCTACCATGTTATAAGTATGAGCCTATATGCAGTCATTTGACCGGTCGCCGTTTTGGTAGGTAGGTAAATTCAGCCGTCTTTATAATGTTGAATACATCCTTCAGTAAAATTCAAGTAAAGTCACTGTACCAAATTAATATATACTATGTTCTTCAGGAAAGATTAAAAATAAAAAAATCAATAGATAAATTACTTACGTGCAACTTTTCCGTGAACACTCAACACACAAAACGCTAAAACATATAACACTTTCATTTCGTATAATTAATAAAATACCACCTTTTAAAAATCTGCGTGTACTGAAAATATGAAAGCAATTTATAAATAAGTTAGCAACTAGCGAGAGACCGATCGTGAATGTGCGCAGGGGCCGAAATTTCTGTTATTTGTAGAGAGGGATCGGACGGCGCCCCTTGCTTGCAGCCAACGTTAAGCAATTACAGGAAAAAAACATATAAAAATATTAAAAATTACAAGAAAATTTATTATTCAAGGAAAGGTTATATCCTTAATGGTGGACAGTGATAGGGTGATGACTACAGGGCCAAACCATAATATAGGTACCTAGTAAAAATAAATACTTGACCGAAATACCGACGGCTATATTATAAAATAAAAAGTAAAAACAAATAATTACTCAATTAAAAAAAAAATATATTTGCCGTACATTAGGTATGTTCAAAGTAGAAAACAATATATTCAATCTGACTATAAAAACGGCTAAGTGCAAGTTTAGGCTAGTTTAGCTTTAAATAGCTTAGAAACTTTTCATCAGGCTGCTCAGCCTTTTCTGGAAACTTATAAATAAATAAATATCCTGGGACATTCTCTTACACGGCCATCTGATCCTAAACTAACCAGAGCTTGTACTATGAAAACCAGATAACTGATATACTATTTTCTTTTTTCTAAATACATACTTATATAGATATTTACACCCAGCCACAGAACAAACAGACATGTTCATGCACACAAATGTTTGTCCTGGTTGGGAATCAATTCATACAATCTCGTAGTCTTTAAGGCAAGAGTGAATAGGCATTACTTGAGTTCGCGTGTACCATTCTCGACTGCATCGTCACTTTCCATCAGATGAGATCCAGTCAAATGCGCTAAAGTTTAAAAAAAAAAAAAAAAGAATCGTACCCGCGACCTTCGGCTCGGCAGTTAAAGTCGCTAACCACCAAGCCAACTTCCTTACGACTTAAACATATATTGATAATAGAATTGTATTAGGATGAAACTAAAAAGCGGAATTTAGTTAAATATAATAACACTAGTGTATGCTGGGTAATTCCTAACACACTGATTCATTTCGGATTCAAAACAAAGCAGAGAAAACAGTTTGGCAAACAACTATTAATATTAATTAATTGTAGTTCATGCTTAATTAACCTCGGGTTATAAAGAAAACAATTTGATAATTTTATAAAACGCATTTAACCTGATTTTACAGCAGTACCAATTACGCTAAAATATGAAGATATTTTTTCCCTACAGTACCTAATAAAGAATATGTACTTGCCCTTGAAAACAGGGATAAAAGCGTGGAAGGTTCAATTTGAAAGGTACAGCTTAAAGTTCACTAGGATCTAAAGTGGTTTACCTTCATGTAAACAACGGAAAAATTATTTTTTTAGTTTACCTTTGTTTCAACTGGTTTTTAGACTGTAAATAGACATTGGTTTAATCCAGATACTAAAAATAAACATAAATATAATAGTAATACCTCGAAGGCAATTACTTCAATGTGTATGACGCAGATTGGTATTGTATTACGTACTTTAAAAAAGTTTTCCATCCAAAAGTAAAAAAGGTGTCAACACAAATTCTTATTTCACTGGCTGCCTACTGGTATAAAATGAGCTATAGCCACAAATACTATAATAACGTAAATAATTTCCCGGAGTCTTACGCACCCCGCAACTCCCTGAACCGAGGACTTAGCCCCAACATGGGGCATCTCAGCACAGATTCTATATTTACCCTTGGTTGAGAACATATACTTGCCAAATTAGCCATCTGATGCGAGTGCATAGGTCTTAAAGGCTAACTTACACCTTCTAGTCCAATAAAACTTGATCAATAAATCGACTGACATTATAATTTCCACTTAGACAATACCAATGTACCAAAATAACTAACACTAACTGACCGTTACCTTCTTGTTACCCACAGACACGAATTTGATAAACAATACTCGATAATCGACAACCGTGATTCCGCGATCAGTTGCATAAAAAATAATCTGGTCAATCCGACCGAGTGCGGCAGCAACCAATTACATTGCGTAACACCTGCAGCCAACAGTTATCTCATCGTAAACAAATTGGGAACCACAGTGCTGCAATACCGGACGCTGAATAGCTGTATTAGTTATAGCTAAGTATGCTTGTTGATCGAGAAGGTAAAAAGAAATATATTATCTCCTCCAATGAGCAATGGACCCGAGTAGTGTTCGATTCCTTAGGCCTCACTAGGCCCCCTTTGGACGTGGCTACTGTCCCTTTAGTGGTCGTATATCAAATATCGTAGTTATGATTTTAAATCCGGTCTTTCTTCTTTCGTCTAATTTATTACGAATTTTTTACATAGCCCATATCACTAGGGAATACTGCAGCTTCCTACCAGACATTTTTTTTTGTAATCATATTATTTTTTTGTAATCATATTAGTTGTTTAGGAGATTACCTCCTAAATCAGAATTTACAAAATTTCCCTCTGTATAATAATATTTTATGTAGAAGTAACCTGATGTTTCTAGATATTTCATACTTGTTATCGAAAAACATCGAAATTCAAATCAAGAAATTCCCCCATCTCGCAACCCTGTTACCTGTCCTCATATGACGTCACGCTCGACTGCCTTGTGAGCATAATATTGCCTACTGTAATTTTAAATGGAGCCTCAAGAATAAATGTATGTTTTTAGTCAGTGTGGACAGCATTATCAACAAATATAACCACCCTAATACTGTCGCCTTCTACTTCCATCAGCGCAATCCCAACTCTACTCTATACCTCATAAAGTGATGATTTCAGTACCTAGTAGAGATGTCGAATATATAAGATATTATATAGATAGCTTGATGTCCTACGGCATCCTCCTTTTGGGGTAGTAGTGCCGACATCAATATCTCATCAAATTGTATTCTGCAGAAGAGGGCTGTTCGCGCAATGGCTGTGAAGGCCTACATTAAATAAATGATATTTCTACTCTATTCTGAATATTGTGTTGCTTAAATTCTACAATAAGCTCGAGAGAAAAATATCATTGAACAGTGGTAGGTTGTGATAGAATACAGGTGCGAGAATCAATCTATCTTCTATGTATAGATAAGGAAAATAGGGTACCTTTGACGCACCATCGTCTCAAAACTACTGAACATATCGGGATAGGATTGGTACCAGTCGACGAGGAATTTTTCCTAGATGGTTATAGGTTATAATGCGAATGAAACCGCGGGGGACAGCTATATATAATATGACCATGGACTGTTCGGAAATAATATCTGACACGCTTCATAATTCAACAACACTGTACCTATTTACAGCGACAGAGTTATTTTGAGTTTTCTACAAATGAAAGAAGATAAATCTATATACATATATAAATATGTTTGTCTGTATGTCCTTTATAAAATCGTAAACTATGCAACGGATTTTAATGCATTTTTTTAGCAATAGATAGAGTAATTCAAGAGGAAGGTTTATAACCAGATTTGAAAGCGGACAAAGCCGCAGGGCGCAGCTAGTTAATGAATATATCATAATATCAAATATTTTCGAACTGTCCGTGGCTATATATCTCCTGGCTGTACTCTAAGGTCAGAATGATCAAAAATTGTATTCCGGCAGATGCAACTGAGAGTCAGTCTCTTCTTGGCTGCTAGCTTACCACATCACCCATATCATTACTAACCACAATGAGATTGTGATCAACCACAATACTCATTGAAGTAAACATATTTATGGAGATCACAGTTCAGTATGATGATCAGCCCCCTTATTCAGCTAATACAAACTTCGTCGGCGAGCCGCTTCTCGGAGGCTTCGGAGAGCTTATCTCTCACGTGATTAGTAGTATTAGCGTAGTTAGCGAAAGAGACAGAGCACGGAGGCCGCGACGAAACATCCTCGAGTTGGTGTCCTTACAGGTTTTCCTTACAGAATCGAGCTGAATTGTATTTCGTATTCAATTATTCTACTTTCAAAACAGTGATACCTTCTCTGCAGTTAAATATTACAATAGGCCTGTGAGTGGGATTTTAACAATATTTTTTGCTAAATAAGGTTCTAAGCGTTAAAAAGTTATAGATCATAAAGTTGAGCTATAGGTATATTAATTATTTCTGCAGACGGTTATATTGTTAACGGGTCATTTGGCAGTTGGTTAAAGATCAATGGATCAGTTCGTGTGTTCGATTTCCACCATTTGTGTGCATGAATATGTCAGTGTATTCTGTATCCGGTAAATATGTATATAAGTACATATTTCGCAAAAAATATTAAAATAAGTTGTATGTGTATAAATATCCAAGGACTTTATTTTACATCTGATCTCAAACTAAGCAGAGCTTGCAATATGGAAACCAAATAACTGTCTGTCCCTATGTCCTTATGTCCCTATGTATGCTTACATCTTTATAACTACGCAACGGATTTTGATGCAGTTTTTTTTAAAAGATAGAGTGATTAAAGAGGAAGATTTTTATGCAGGTAAAACCGCGGGGGACAGCTAGTTATATATATAATTCTTCTGTACGTGTGTTGACAGTGAACTCCTCCTAAACGGCTGGACCTATTTGAATGATTTTTTTGTATGCGTTTGGGTGGCGCCCTGGATGGTTTAGATTTACAATTGGATCCGGTAGTTGGCGCTGCGAGCGAATTCCTGCATTTCTGTATGGACTTATTTCGACAGAACGTCGTCTGTCCGGTAGTATATCATCCATATATCAATTTAAAGTCAGTGTAAAGAATGTCGGATACATAAAAACTTTTCCCCGTTCTATACATATTTATATAAGGAAAATAGGGTTCCTTTGACGCACCATCACCTCAAAACTATTGAACATATCGGGAAGGGACTGCTACCATTCGAAGTGGATTTTTTCATATATGGTTATAGGCTATATATGACGTCGATAAACGCGCGTGAAACCGCGGGGGACAGCTGGTACACATTTAAATACAATTTGCAAAAGTATTATTTGAATTGTCTATCGGCTCATAAGAAAATATTAATAGAATATTAACGTTTATTTATTAAGTTTACAAAACTATGTAATAAATAGCGTAGGTATATAAAGATATTCATGAAATCTATTGTCAAGTACATAAGCTAATTATGTATTATTGAGCATGTTTTTTTGGTCTCCAGGATCATGTGTGCGTTCTCACAGTCTACGTTTACATACATATGTATATTGATTTAATTTAACCTTAACTAATGTAAATAAACGAAACTGAGAGCAATACCGTAGTCATTTTATAATAGGTTTTTGTTCTGTGTTGGTTGTAAAATACGTTACAAGGTAAAGGTCGTAATTTATTTTTTAAGTCTTATGTCGGGTAACTGAAATAATGATAAAATTAAAGGAAGGAACATTAACTTGCGATCTCGCTATAGATCACAAGTTTCATTCTTGAAGAAAGATTTTTTGTTTTTATTTCGTTCGTCCATTAATATTTATTTGCAATAAGTTGCGTTTTCTTAAAAATACTGAAATGTTATGAATTTTATTTATAATTACAAAATTCTTTTCTGCAGCTTATTTTAAACAAGAATTTAAAAAAATATTATCTATTATTAAACTTTTTTTTTATGGTTTAATATAACATACCGTCAGTTTTCATACCTCTTTTGTTGTGTGTACAGGGTAAAATGACTTGGTCTATTTAACTAATACCTGATAGATACCAAGGGGAATTCTATTACTTATCTATATGGTTGGAGAATATTAAAGTTATTGCCAAAATTCGGAGAAGAAGGTTACTTAATATTTTTAAATTATTTGTTTACTATTTATTCAATTAATAGAACTAGTAGGGTATCGCTTAAGAATTGAATTGAACTTGGCTCCATAATTTAAATTGTATTTTTATATTTACTGGGCATTAGATAGATTTTTAGATTAGATTAGAGATATTCCTTACGCGACATCCTATTGGTTTTTCATGCCACATCGAACATCGTTGTCGAACTTAAAAAGTGAAGTTTTTAAGTCTCATGTGCCTGTAATTTCACCGGCCCTATTACCTTTCCAACCGAAACACAGTAATACAAGTAAGTGCACTACTGATTCACGGCGGAAATGGGTAAGGCGAAAACTTCCATGCAGTGCCGGATTAAGCAAGCGCGGAGCCCGTAGCAAATTCTGTCGAGGGGCCTTTGGTCTACTATGGGTTCTTAAATATGAAGTGGTAAAAAAAACAATCGGTGGTGGGTGACCTTAAACACGCGGGGCCCCCTTTTGCGCGGGGCCCGTAGCAATTGGTACTCTTGCTAAGTGGTTATTCCGACACTGCTTCCATGACAAACTCTAGCACTAAGAGCTCTACTACTCTATATGTACCAGATATGAGCAAATTGGAATAGCAGATTGGAGAAATTTGAGCAGGTTAATAAATGGCTTGTACACAACGATATTAAACCAATGATATATAAACTAATGATGCGTTTTCCGCGCTCAGAAATTATATATTAATCTTGGTACTTGACCTAATTCCACTTACTCGCGCTCAATCTTAACGTAACTAACGATGTATAATATATTCAACTCTCTCTAACTAGAGGTACACCGTAAGGAATTATTTTCTTTCCCCTTCTTCGCGCATTTTTGCTAGCTAGTTTTTAGGCCGTGATATTGGTGATAACGTATCTATTTTTAAATACGTCGTTCTATTAACATCACTGATTACACACATAAATGAATAATGAAATGACAATTAATCTTGACCAACTTACTCAATAATGATCAATATTAGGCTGTATGCCAACGTAATAGAGGTCAGCGAAGTTAGTACATACTTAGAAAACTTTTAGAGCTGTCAGGCTGTTAAGATGTTTAAGTTCATTGCGAAATGTTTTATCTTAAGCACTAAATTGTAAACTTATGCGGAATATCCTCTTAAATTCGTTTATGTTTGTAATTTTGCAATTCTAAGTAAAGCTCGGTTTACAAGGAAAATATAATATAAATAAATTTGACATTCGAATGTTTATTTGATTTTGAAGCGTTTTAAAGTTTCATGAACGCAAATGTTTTGTAATATCAAAGAGTATTATTGATGATTGTAGTCAATGGAAGATAGGAGGATGTTTTTTTTTTTTCCTGAATTTATTTTTAAGTTGAGAACATTTCAATAAAATTCAAAATTGTTTTCAATTGGATTAGAACCTCCATAGGGACATTTTAATCCGAGTGTCTAAAATTTTCTTTTTTTTTATTCTTGTATTTAATTTATGAGGTGAGAACATTTTAACAAAAAGCCAACAATATTTTCAATTGGCCTAGAACCTCCAAGGAAACATCTTAAACCCTTATCCTCTCTTATAATTAAACCCTCTTATAATTTTGGGAACTATGTAAAAAATCGACTTTAAATAAGCGCCATCTTTGTTAAAAAAATAAGTTTATTGTCGCTTACGCTATGGAAAGTAACATTTTTACCTTCACTAATATTTGACCAAGCAGCAACAACTAGCGACATCTATTTTCATATAACGGAAGATGTAATGTCCTCTTATCGATTTACTTTATAGGTTTATTCACTTTGTATCAATTTTTTTTTTATAATAGCTCAACGTTGTTTATGGCTTTTTCTATGAATCAAAAAATCATAAACGTTTAACGACGTGACAAGTATCTAATAAAATGTCATATTGCATATTTTGAAATCTTTTTCTATGTAGTATATGTATGAGCCGAAGAAATTCACAACTGACATAATCATAAAGAGTATGTTATTTCATGCTGTATGATAATGACGTCACAACTTGCTGATTTGACATGTCAGGCTCTTATTTGACACATTCCTATTAGCTGACCCGAGAGACGTCCTTTCCAAATTTAAAATCCCACATTGTTAGAGTCTGACCGTTCATAAGTGCCTGTGAAGCTGTGTGCTATTTAAATAAATATTTCATTTCACAGAAAAAGTTCTGAAATTTTTTCCAGAATATTTAAATGTTCCGGGCAACTTATCCAATTTTGCATTCTCTAAAACCTCATTCAGAAAAAATATATAAAAAATATCAACGTTTGCTTAGTAATGCGCTTAGAAACGCACTGCGTTGAATTTAATTCCTTTAGAGTTACTTTATATTTTATAAAAGGAATAGAGTTTTATTTAAATCTAGGTGCTGGATCAATTTAATCATACTTTCATAATTAAACAGCTACCGCTTTTTCAGAAGTAACGAAGAAAAAGGGATTTTAATTTAGTCCTAGGAGATGATCCTTCGGGAACGCGAGTGAAACCACGGTACGGTACCTAGTTATAGATAAAGAAGATATAATTCATCATAAAGGACGAAGGTAAATAACAATCTCCAGTTTTATTTTTAATTGTCTTTGTTTTCCAGAACGAATACATACAAAGTACATAATTTTATAAAAGAAGAAGATTTGGTAAATACTTAATAATATAGTCAATTACATAGATCTTTAGGGTTTATAAATTTAAAGCAATTCAGTACAAAATAGAGTTATAACTATTTATTATACTTATCATAAAAATAATACAATTGTGATGTCAATAATAAAAAAAATATAGCATGAAATGGACAGTGACTGAAGAATAAAAGTCATAGACAATATTGCATTAATTTTAAATGAAATAAACACGTTCATTGATTACAAAAAATGTTTGTTGATCCAAATTTTAATAACAAGTGTAAAATGTAACAAAAATGATAAACATATATTGTCATTTTTTATTCTAAGTTAATTCAAATGAATGATAATGAAAGTTAAACTTATTTAATTGCTGGAAATATGGAACTTTTTAATTCGAATAAAAAAAATACATCGCTGAATATTTAATTATTTCCTTCCATAACAATTATTATTTACAAACCTTAAGCTTAAAATATATTTAAACTAACCAATACCTTAAGACAAACAACATTGCAATAGCATTTTTCAAATATCCCCCTACAAAAGCTTATTATCACATTTATTGATTTCACAAAGCCTTTTAACAATGTCAATCACCGTACATGCTAAGGTCGATATAAAAAAAATGTACAATAGATCACAAATAACCTACGCCTAAACCTAAGTAGGTTTTATATGCATTAATCAGGGAAATAATTCTTTATAAGTGAACTTCGAAGTTATTTTATTAGCCATTTCTGTAAAAAGGTCCGCAAGGCTCTTTTCTAGGACCGGACTTATTTCTTGTAGAAATACTTGGGAGTTTTCGTTGATGACCCTGTTAGTGGCGGGTCCGAGGACTGGATCGCCGTCAAACAAGTTGGTCAGGTAGATTGAGGACTGTCCGACACGGAGTTTTACTTTGAAGGGATCAAACTGGAGATATTCATCCTCGCCTCGTTGCTCTTTATGTCCTCTCATTGTGACGTTGCAGGCGTAGTCCTCTGTAATGTTAAGATATGTTTCATTAATTACCTATGAAATTATAAATATTTTTTTCTAGTTTGGACTATTTTTTGAAATAGAAAAATATTGTTGAAGGATTCTTCTGTAGTAATCGAAAATTAGCTCAGTTAGCTTAGCTAAGGTGAATTTCAACTTAATTATAAAACAGCAGGCTACAATCTGCAGCATGAACGCAGAGGAAATTGCAATAAGTTAGATAAGTGCACAATCTTGTTTTAGTACGTAACTTGTGAACGTGCAGTCATCGGAGTTATATTACTTGAACTTTCCTGTCTTATTTAAAAATAAAAACAAATTTATGCTACTTGGGCCGACAAACAAGTAGACGGTCCACCTGATGGTAAGTGGTTGCCACCGCCTATGGACATTCGCAACACTAGGGGCATCACCAACGCGTTGTCGACCCTGAGACGTGAAGTTTTTAAGTCTCATGTGCCTGTAATTCCACCGGCCCCCTTACCTTCCTAACCGAAACACAGTAATACAAGTGCACTACTGCTTCAGGGCAGTATTGGGTAAGGTGGTAGTATCCCCGGACGAACTCTGCACTAAGAGCTCTTCTACTCTATACTTTCATTAAACAGGTAGGAACTTAAGTTGATATATCGAATAACCTTGGAAATATAATTCCTAATTTACGATAATGAGTCTATCTCATAGTTGTGGAAGATGCTATACATACTACTACACAAGAAATGAAGAAAATTGAGTAGGTTTTAAAATGTCAATTAGGCTTAAAACAGGCAAACGGTCCACCTGATTGTGAGTGGCCGCACATGAACTTTTGCAACACCAGGGCCATCCCTAATGCGTTGTTGACCCTGAGACGTGGAGTTGTTAAGTCTCTTGTACCTACTTGTAATTTCACAGAGACATGAGCAAGAGCACCGCTGCTATGCTGCGGAAATGGATATTGTGGTAATACTTCCCGGGTTAATCTACGCACTAAGAGCTCTACTAATTCTAAATTATCTAAGGTTCTTGTGTACTTTTAGATACTGCAGGCTTAGATAAATGTGAATGTCGAACATAAACTAATCATCATATATGTTGATGTTTTGTTTGTAATCAGTCAATATCCGAAACCTATCTAAATACCTAGTGATCACATTTCAGTCAACACTGCAGTTGTCTAAAATAGATAAATACTGAGCTTTGGATATTTTGGCCCCACTTTCTAGGTACAATACCTACACACTGCTGTCATATTATACTATATATCGTCTGCAATACAGTAATTGCAATGCAGAAATAAATATAACCTACACTAAATCGCGAAAATGTGGATGATCCAAACAAAAGTTAGCTGCCCACTTATTCAAACCTTATGGAACTGCTGTTGTTACTTTTCGACTGTAGGGTTAGTTTTATATTTTATACTGAAATTTGTTCCAAGTGATGAGTACTTTCGTCCTCCCCCATCCCTCCTACAGGAGGATTTCAAATTACCCTATAGTATAGATACATTATCATGATTTCAACCGATCTATGCACAAATTCAAACATACCAAGTGCTGACTTGACAGCACATATGCCTACTTTTGAAACCTACTCTACCTGCCTGTGAGTGTTGCGTGTTCCCTTATTAGTAAACCAAACACTAATATTTGTTACAAGTCATAAAATATGAGCGAGATATTTCTACATTCTCATTGATATATACAACATGCAGTTTTCAATTGAACTAACAAATCGAAAACTTCAAGATTGTGATAAAAACTAGAACTTCAATAGAGAACTAACACTAGAGTAGAAAAGCTCTTAGTACAGAGTTCGTTCGGGGAAGAAGTTCCACGGTGAACCAGTAGTGCACTTGTATTACTTTGTTTCGGTTAGAAAGGTACACACAACAACTTAACGTCTCAGGGACGACAACGCATTGGTATTGCAAATGTCAATAGGTGGCGGTGCCCATCAGGTGGACCGCCTGATAGTTTGTCGGGCCATGTAGTATAAAAAAAACAAAACACCATTTGAATTTTCTTTTTATCTTATGCCGAACCCATACTATGTGATATTTATGAAATATTTTTGGTTAGTTCTGAATTTAAAAGTAAATATAAACCTATTTACACTTGTAGATAAATTAAATGTTACCAGGTCTAAAAATGCATTAAATCCCTTCAATTCGCTTGTCACTTGCGCCTATTCCGTTGACCGCAATGTCGACAGTTTGTGACGCCACCTACTCCGGCGCATGCACTCTACGTCACACCATGTAACATCAATCCCGAGCTATTAGATTTCGTTATGATAGCAAGTATTACATGAAAACTATCACTATTCCTAAGAGATGAGAGTACCTTTTTTCTGGCAGTAACTGGCAGTATTTTTTTTATTACCGAACATCACAGGCTGATTTTCGTTCATAATTATTTCTTTTTCTTTTTTGGAGGTGACGAATGCCTCTGATGGCTCTTACACGGACAAATTCGACAAGCTCAGAGAACTCTCAGCCGTTCTTAATTTCTACATAATCATTCAATGTTTTTGTAATTTTTGGGCCAATTTGGGCTGAAGTGCTCGCTGTCATCATGACAAAAGTGATATTTGAGTCATTTTCAATTGTAATAAGAGTTAGAGGTATATCCTCAGGATATCATAAAACCTTAATCGATTTTTTGTAATCAGTACTTATTAGCATCACCTAAATTTAAAATCCATTTATTATACACCATTTCTATTTCTATTTTAAAGTAAATCTGTAAAATCTGCCGTAATCGATTCATGACTTAATCGATAAAAAAAATCTATTAAAATAACTGAGTAATCGATAGTGTATCGATTGTTATGAGTTCGTTTCTCCGAACCGTCCACTCGCGGAATGCGGTTAGTATCCAATATGTAACCGTTAGGCGTGATGTAAGGCATTTTTTTATAAAACGTAACAACAACTTACTGATCTTGACATAGAAGATGATTTCGTAAATGGGTTTCGTAAAATGCTATTCATTATCAGTGTTTCTGTAAAATCGATATTGATCTCTAGGCACCTTGTACTTAAGTACGTGTTTCGAGAAACGTTTTTAGATACCTAGCAGGTGTACAGAAGGTTCATCCAGTTATTTGTGGAATGCAGTTTAATTTAAACGATGAAAAATTTAATGTTCTGTTTGAAAATGGAAGCCTTATGCTTAATATAGCGATGATGCTACGGAGTACCAACGAGAGACAATGAACTTTTCTGCAATATTTTTTAAACTACCACTGACTTTGATAATTCTGGCACATATTAAATAATTTTTCCTCTTTTGAATTAAGAAGCATGGTAACATATTATTTTAAAACGGAGGTTTTAGTTTATAAGGTTTTACGAGTACAACTCTTCCTCATAGAAAGTTACTATAATAAACAACTGAGGCGATTCTTTCCAATGTTTTCAATGTATTGGTTTTTACATTATATTCAGAGTTCAAACCGTCGGTCAAGGTAACTTTATTTTTAGAGCATACACCTTTACAGAACCTATTTAATAAACGCTTACTAAAACGAGTTTAATAGGCTATGCTAATTCAGCACCTAGATATTTTTTTTTATAAAACATTATTTTTAACGCGTTCATGCGTTGAGTCGTGCATTGCGCGTCTATTTTTTTTATTGGAAACGGGAATTTTTATCGCATTCAGATAGATGGTATAGGAGCGAATATAAGACAAACAAAAAAACTAACAAACAATTTGAATGGACTTGCATTTGACTACAATTGGCTCCATTCTTTAGTCATTTTAATTTTGAACTACTCTCGTGTCCTGTTGTATCCAATACCTTTAAACGAGCAATTCTTGTATATTTATATATATAATTAGGATCTCGGAAGCGGCTCCAACGATTTTCATGAAATTTAGTATGCAGGGGGTTTCGGGGGCGTTAAATCGATCTAGCTAGGATTCATTTTCAGAAAATGTCGTTTTATCCGTTTTTTTAGGCAATGCTAACTTATACTGTATACTACATCTTTTGTGAGAAATACTGTTATTGGGAGCCCTTTATTATCGCATCTAATTTGTATCTAGGTATATATAACAGTGCTTTGAAAAAGAGAATACGGTAGAAGTCACGTTAGTAAAGAAATCCCGAGCGATGCTCAGCCATCCAAGTACTTATTGTTAAAATAAGGTAGCAATATTGTACCCCATAAATGATAGTGAAAGGTATACTGACTAAATGTTCCAGTGATGTTGCCCCTGCCTTGCAGCCTCAGGAGTAGGACCTGGATGTCCATTTTATACTTTCCGTTGAACTCCAACTTTGGGAGCAGCAGTTTGAAGTCGAAACGGTTGTTGTCTAAGTCGGACCTGAAACATTTAATTATATATGGGTTTACGTTGACTTACATTATTATTTTGATACCTCTGTATAGACATATATTTTGCAACATAAGTTTATTTATAAATAAAGGAACATTTAATCAAGATTATCATATGTTAATAAGTAAGTTTTTGTCGGCAGATATCAAATTTAATTCTACAAAATATTTCGTATTTAAAATATTTATTATGAAATTGATGTCTATTCTTGGCTTTATCATGTTGTATTGTATTATATGTTTTTTTATATTTATGTTTAACTACCGAGGTTGAACTGACATATTTCTTACTATAAAACTAAACAACGCCCTTAGAACAAAAACAAACAAAATATTTCACATTCCAAATTAAAAATATCAGAATAAAAAATAAATTATATTGACGTTGATGCTTGGCTAACTACCAATGATGAACTGACATATTTGTAACTATAAAAAAACCAATGCGTTTAGAACAAAAACAAACAAAATATTTCGCATTCCAAATTTAAAAATATAAAAAAAAAAAATTAATCAATATTGATGCTTGGCTAACATCCATTGATCAACTGACATATTTATTTTATTAAAACAAAACAATGCGTTTAGATTAAAATTTAAAAAACAACATTTAAAAATATAAAAAGAAAATAAATATTTTATTAATGTTGATGCTTGGTTAACTACCGAAGATCAACTGACATAGTTCTTTGCATAAAACAAAGCAATGCATTAAGAACAAAAACATTTGTGATTATAACTAAAGTTTATGCATGGACACAAGAACAATCTACGGCACGTGCCATCCATTGGAAACATGTGTTTAAAGTTAACACGTTCACATTGATTTGCATATGAGGCATCATTGTCATCATTATTCCATTCGGACGATCAACGAAGGTTCATTTGTCACAAATGCAGCATACTGAACATATCTGCTTACTCAGATGTTAATAAATAAACATGAGATACCTATTTCTATACGAGTATATAAAAAGGTATGGCAACAAAAGAGGCGTAATCGACAAAAAAACACTCTTAAATTATATCGAAACTAGCTTCCTCTTCAATCACTCTATTTATTAAAAAAAACCGCATAAAAATCCGTTGCGTAGTTTTAAAGATTTAAGCATACATAGGGATATAGGGACAGAGAAAGCGACTTTGTTTTATACTATGTAGTGATAATACCATATATATTTTTACTATAAGCAGAAAGGAGATTGAATGTAATGTTTCTAATATATATATATTAATAATATATATATATATATATATATATATATATATATATTAATAAAATATATAAATCAAAGTAAATAAATGTTGAAACAAAAAATTACTCCATGCAATTATTTAAACTCCACGAATAGAATCTAAACATAAAGGTGTGACAATTACTGCACTACAATTGCAGAAGGCAAGTCTTTTTACAGAGAAAGAGTCTTTGTAATAAATATCCCGCGACATTCTTCTCCCACTGTTATCTGATCCCGTTCGTCTAAGCAGCTCGTGCTATGGCAACCAAATTACTAATATTACATACACAACTTTTTTAAATACTTGTACATATATTAACAGCCAGACACAAAAAACACACACATGTTTGAGTACACAAATGTTTATGCTTGATGGGAATAGAACCCACACCCACGCTAACTAGCCCAACATAATAAATATTAATCTACACTGAAGTACAGTGGACCCCCGGTAGTCCGACAAACATTTTGCAGGGCAGTGTCGAACTATCGAATTCGTCGGATTATAGAGTACTGCCTAAGACCCCCTATAGTCCGGATTTTTTTACAAAAGAGTACCTTGTAATCCGACAAATTACAGATCCAATGATAAGATTCTTTATACATACATATTATATATACATATGTACATATATGTACTCTGAAATACTAATTATACTTCATTATGTATGTCAAATTTAGTAAATTAAACAACAATAGAGAGCTTACGTTTTATTATAAAATTAACGTCATTAATGCTATAGAACTTACAAAAAATATGCAATAACTTTTCGTTAGGAAATAATTGTGTACAAACAAATGTACATATGTACTAAAATAATCAAAAACTATGAATCAATTATGTAGTTTAAGAAGCATGCAAATATTCATCAATTTTTTTTTGTTTAACATTGTTGAAATGCGAGATAAATAATAGACCATGTCGGATTACAGGGGGCGCCAGATTAGACAGGGGCCGGACTACCGGGGGTCCACTGTAATAAAGAATGGTAGGCCGGCAGGGTGAGGGCGGCTAGTGTTGTACACTCCTTGTATTGGCACTAGCGGTTCTCGCATTTGGACTACAGTTCTATTTTACATCAGGTAGACTGCAGTCATCTGCTTTCTCTTATAAAAAATAAGGATTAGGTCAGGTTCCAGAATACTCACGTGAGTTCCTCAATGATGAAGTTACTTGGACCTCGGACCTTCACGTCGTTGACAACGGCAGTCAGCTTGGCGCCCTGTGGGCCCCTCGCCAATGCAATCTGTCCAAGGCTTAGAGGCTCGATTCCTGGCACATCCAGCTCTGGTATTCCCTGTAAGATGAGATCACAAATGTCTACTTTTAACCAAGTTGGCAAGTAGGCCGTCAAATAGGCAGACTGGTCACCGCTGCCTATAGACATTTGCAACACCAGGGGCATTGTCAATGTGAACCTTGAGACACAAAGATGCTCAGTCGCATGTGCCTGTAATTTCAACGGCCCTCTTACCTTTCTAACCGAAACACAGTAATACAAGTGCATTACTGCTACTCGGTGAAAGTACGACCACCTTTTTTACCACCAAAATTACGATTTTATAGCGTACATCATGATTCTTGAATAAATTCGTTTTTTGAAGACTAACACCTATTCTAAGACGTTTCCTCGAAAATTCTTCGACTCAACTCCACTCAACCTCACTCAAAGATATTAGTATTCATAGTTACAAAAATCTCCTCCACTCGACTTGACATCTCTCACTCGAGGTAAGGAAACAACTGTCAACTTTAAGGTACGTCGGGACCAACCTTTAAGAACTTTATTGCTTGTAAACAGTTACTGAAACTCATTATTCGTTGTTGTGTGTAAGTTCTTTTCAGTTGTGTGAAATACTATAATAAATTTTTCCAAAGCAATCGTTAGAACAGCGTAAAGTCAGGAAAATTCCATCAATATCTAAAAACACAATGATTCATTGACCATAGGCGTGTAAATAAAAACAAACATAAGTAAATATTTTACTTTTGCACTTGCAGATATCATCTTGACACACTTTTGTTATGAAATATCTGACAATGACATACTTTCATATCTGCTATAAAAGTATATTTCACCATTCTGCTCCCCAGATTGCAAGATTAGCGGAGGTCAAAATATTTCGTCCCTTATTGGATTGAATTATAATGGTAGGTATATTCTGGAGAGAGGTTACGTACGCTTATGTATACCAAGCCTGAGTGATCGCCTGGTGGCAAAATACCTGATTAATTCTACGAATAAAACCATGCACGCTCTTAGACCCAAAGGGCATGTTGCAAGACTTTCAGATGAGCGTTGGACCATAAGGGGAACTCAGTGGAGAGGCCCAAGTGGGACACGATACAGAGGAAGGCCGCTTACAAGATGGGCGGACGATATTATAAAAACGGCTGGTTCTAGATGGATGCAAACAGCCCAAGCTAGAGAAATCTGGGGTTCCTTGGAGGAGGCCTTTACCTGCGGAGGGGCGCTTGCAAATTCTTGGTATATATGTACTAATAATAATAATAATAATAATAAATATCTGGGACATTCTTTACACACGGCCATCTGGTCCCAAACTAAGCAGAGCTTGTACTATGGAAACCAGATAACTGATATACTACTTTTTTTTTCTAAATACATACTTATATAGGTATTTACACCCAGACACAGAACAAACAGACATGTTCATGCACACAAATGTTTGTCCTGGGTGGGAATCGATCCCGCGACCTTCGGTTTGGCAGTCAGAGCGCTAACTACCAAGCCAACTGGCCTGTCAGATTGTACTAAAATTAGGATTAAGTTAATTTCAATTCACTGTGTTTATCTTTTGTTTGCAAGAAATAAATAGGCTCTTTTATTTTATTTTTATTTTATTTATTAAGTTCGATTGCCGGGCAAGGTAATTTAAACGTTTCGTAGCTTAAAAATGATTACCTGAAGCCTGGGTCTGGTGATGTACAAAAGGCGGCTATACTCACCCCATGGGACTTAAAAATATCTTCGGTGGCAAGTGGGTCTCATAAGTGAGCTTTCTGTCTGCCTCTTTGGGCATAATAGACTTGAGTAGGCAAGTAAATTCAATACCAGGGTATTCGCATTATGTTTTCTACTTATACACACTCTAGAAGGCAAGTGGCTCTGAAGTGCAAGAGCCAGAACACACCAGGTAAAAGTTTGATTATTGAGTTTCAGCGTGTTAAATTTTTTATATGAAATGTTGTTTTTATGAAAATGAATTATTTATAATTTCGTTTATTTACTTATACTATTCTGGGTTTCAAAGTATCTTATGTATTGATCCAAGTTATAAACTATCTAGGTATGTGCTAAGTTAGATCTAAATCCGTTTGGTAGTTTTTGCGTGAAACAGTAACAAACATCCATCAATCCAATCTCACAAGCTTTAGCATATATAATGTGGTAACAAACATAATAAAAAAGAAAATACAGACGAATTGAGAACCTCCTCCTTCTCTGAAGTCGGTTAAAAATATTAATAGGAGAGAATGGAATATAGCTCACAGATTATGTTATCAATGACGCAGGTCCTCCCGATTCGAACTCATCAAATTGTTTCTCCATTGATCAACCAATAAGTAACTGCCTAAAAGCTCATTAGGTCGAGTGCGGGAAACCGTGGAACTGTTCGAAGTCAGCTATCAAATTAACAATTTATAGTTGTAGATTTCCCAATGCTGGGACCGGTTTCGCCGTTCACCCTCATTCAGGGCTCAAGGATATGTACCTACTAAAATTTACACAACTCCTATTGGGTTATTCATACACGTTGTCCCTTCGCTGCTCGTTGCATCAGGTTTACTTTCAAAAAGTTAGGCATATCTAACGTTTCAAGCTAAAATTATATGCCTTGATGATTTATTAAAGTTCATTAACCTGTACGATGTAATGCAAGGTAATAAGTGTTAGGAGATTTGTAAGATAACAATATATTAATGATTCTTCTAGTTTTGGAGTATTAAAGACTTTAAGTATGCGACAGTACCTACCTAAGTATTGACTTTCAATTAATACCAAAAAAATTGAGGTTGGTAACTCATTGGACACTAAATTGGACAGTTATGAAAGTCGAATATATCGACATACACGCTTTCATAAGAAATGAACAAACACCACAATGACATGACTGAAAATACTTCATTTGACACATTATGCCTTTTTACGCTAATTAAATTCATCCGAATCAAGAGAATGCTTACCAAATGTAAGAAAAAACCGTTTGAACCATCAAAAATTATTGCCAAATAATTTTAATATTTTGGGCATCAAATTCCGCATGCCTGAGAAAGTCTATGCTACTGAAAACTAACTTTATCCAAGTGGCAAAGAAGCCACTTTCCGTCGTTAGAGCGACGTTTGTTATCAGTAAAACACGTGTAAGATTGACACGTAGGTCAAAAATTCCATTAATGACGTCACCTCTAAGCCTTACACTCGACGGCAAGAAAACCGGCCACCCCTAGTATTTCATACAAAAATCTAGATTTAAATCGCAAATTTTACAAATTTTAAAGATGATATTGAAACACTTACTCTGTAGATGTAGATACCTCTCAGAATTTCGCTTCACCTTATCTTATAAAATGGTTAGTGTATAAAATTTGGTATTTCAAAATGGAACCATTATAATGTCACTGTATAGTATTACATCGCAAATAATTTTATGGGACAAGATACAAGATAGTTAAAACAGAATAAATAAAAAAGGTCTGGGTTTCCTTGCTCCCTAAAGTCTGTTATTAGATTATAAAATGGTTTCATTGTTGAAAGTTAAATTCCTCAACATACAAACCTGCAGTTTTGAGCATTTTTGTCTATACAGTTTTTATAGATTTCAATAAAACCAAATGTTAGACTAGCTGCGTCCTGCGGCGATACCCACTTTCAATCCTGGTTATAAACCTTCCTCTTGAATTACTCTATCAATTGCTGAATACTGCATTAAAATCCGTTGCATAGTTTACGGTTCCATAAAGGACAGATAGACAAACCTTCATTTCTATGTATATAGATAACCATGCGTCTCTTTAGCTCTTTTCGATGTGGAATTAGTCACTTGTTCCAAAGAACATAGCTATCGAAGAAATGTTTATGTTTACACGACACCTGAGACATTTGTTATCACCTGTTCTAAAATATAATGTATTCTACGTGCTTCTTGGACCACTGATAGTATTTTAACAATGAATAAATATGACAGACAAAGGACTGTGCCGTTTTATCAGCACCAACTAATAAACATATATAAGGTGACTTTAATTTTGTCAGTTACTCGAACGATCGACCGAACCATGGGGTGGTTTCAAGTGTTATTTTTTGTCACTTTCTTGTGCAGCTTGCAGGTACGTCTCGTGTGATTTAAATATTTTTAATTGTGGTCAAAGCAATTATACTGTAATTTTTACGAACCGAACTTATTTACATTACCTTTTTGGATTACCTTTCTAGATTTTATTTTGTCTTCCAAATTCAAAAAGTACTGGCAGTCAGTTACACTAGAAAAGTTCGCTGGTTTTTTCACATAGTCTTGTAAATTAATTTAAAATAAACTGTGGTTTCAATCCAGCGCCTTTTTCATTTCGTATAGTTACGATCAGTAACAGTAATAATATCTTTCAATAAATAAATAAAATATCGGTTTTTTGATTGAATCATATACTGCTCAGCTGGTCCTGCGGACGAATGCTGAGTCGGGCAAGGAAATATTGACAATTTCACCCACGTTTATGGTTACTGTATAGTATACTGTATCGTTGCGCGATGTTATATACCCTATAGCCTTCCTCGATAAATGAACTATTCAACCCAATAATATTTTCTATTCGAACCAGTATTTCCTAAGATTAGCGCTTTCAACCAAACAAACTACAGCTTACTTATCTATATATATATAAATGAATCCCTATTTCCCTTGGTCACGGCATCAAGCATGGACCGCTGGACCGATTTCACTAATTCTTTTTTTGTTGTGTTTATTATTGTCAGTAGAAGGTTCTTATGAAAAAAATAAGAAAGTTGCATGATAAATTAGAAAACTTAAGAAAACATAACGACCATATTGACTTTTCTAATGTAACCTTACCGCTTTTGACAATATAAACTATTTTAATGTAACCTTATGGTGTTTGACATAAATGTCAGTCGTTTGACAATATCGCTTAAAACAGCGGCATGGGTCGGAATTATATTGATGAAATAATTAATTTATCATTACTTAGTGCACATTTCACGGTTGATTTAATCGGAATGATCAAATTCAATTCATAGTTAAGACAGGCCAACATCTGTCGGGTCAGCTAGTTAGTAATTAGATATATATTTGCCCAAGAGACGGCGAGAGTGCCACCACATGTACCAAAGTCGAATGTGAATTAAACTACTGTCTATCTGGTTATTCGGCGATAATGGACGTGAATATACGTTGTTATAATATAATTATCTCATAGAATATTATCTGAATACCGATCAATTAACTACTGGAGGTATACTAAAAACATTTTTCATTTTCTTTGCGTCGCGTTAGACAGCTGATGACATGGGAAACCCTTATCAGAACATATTTAGTATGATATATATGTGATCCAATTTTGCTATTTCCCATACATGCCTACTGGGAAATAAAAATGGTATCTACTGGATGGGTCTTTATGGGAATGTCCTCCAAACTCCATGTGTTATTATTAAATATTTATAGCGATGAATGTGTGCGTTTCATACAAATAGCGCTACATAAGAGTTTTATTATTGTACGTTATTTTGAATAATTCCTACTAGCTTACAACTTATACTAACTATTACTAGGACATAAAAAAATTGTCTACCTTAATAAGTTACACTACATTTTTTTTTATACAATTTCAGTACGGTGAAAGTCAAACCAAAGACTGCAACCCAAAAAATACTATAATACAAATAAGGATACCAACTTCCGTAGCGGCCGCATATCCGACCCAAATTGGAGCATATGGCCCAAAAATACCATATCCTTATGCACTACAGAAGTCACGAGGTTCAAACTGCAATGGCAAAGGCTGTAAAAATGGTCGTCGCAATAATGGGGCTAGAGCTGGTAAAGAACAACCAAATACAATAACTCTTTCGCTTCCCGCAGCCCCTAATGCAAGACGAACTAACATTGTACTTGACACGAGATCAAACGATAAAAGAGGTAAGGAAATTGAAGAAGACGATGATACCACACCTAACGACCAAAAGAAAACCGCAATTGATGTAGTAGTGTATGTTGAAGACGATAATAACAAAAATACTGATACTGGAGGAGATGGAAAAACAAACACCACTGCTACCAGTAACACATCTACAAAAACTGATGGAAGTGGTAAACATGTAGCAGCAGGTGCATCAACAAAAACAACAACACCAAATTCTGATTCTGAAGTTGTGGTGCAGGTAGATTTAGACGAAGACAATGGTGGTGATAATGATGAAGGCGATAGCGACATTTCAGCATCAAGCGTCGCCAAAACGAAAACTAATGATGGTAAAACAGATACCGAAACTACATCTGCAACAAAAGCATCAAACGATAACAAGAAAGGAGAAAAAGAGATATCAGCATCAGCAGATGCAGCAGCAGCAGCAGCGGCTACTGCTGGTAAAAGTGGAGATTCAACTAAAGGAACGGATACTTCCAAAGACAAGGAACCGTCTAAAGACGAAGGTAAAGATAAACCGAAGGATAGTGAAACTTCTGAGGGCAAAGACACACCTAAGGATGGAGATTCGACTAAAGATGCATCAAAATCTTCCAAAGATAAAGAAGAGCCTTCGAAAGATACGGACAGTGGTGATAGCAAGGACGGCGATAAGCCGACAGCAGATGATTCAACACCTGATAGTGCAGCTGCATCTAGTACTGGTGCAGCAGCAGCAGCCACAAAAGAGGATGGCAGTTCTGCTGCAGCAACTGGGTCAGGAGCTGCAGCTAAATCTGGTGACGATTCCGGTGCGGCTGCAGCCAGTGGCGGTGCCGCAGCGGCACAGGACGGCGGTGAGAAGCCAAAAGATTAATACAATTTATGAGTTTTTAAATATTATAATTTATGAAAAAAAGCTTAATTTATGTCGGTAAAGATATCAAGATAGCATGTATAATGTTATACTTGATATAAACTAATTATTTTCTAAATTATAAAAATCGGTAAAACAAAATTGTAAGTATTAATCATATCTACTAAGTAATAACATTCTATTGATTATATATTATGTAAAGTGAACGATTACGGTGTTTTAAAAAGTGTCTTAAAATGTAATAAAAATGTACTATGGAGAATTGTTAGTTTCTATTCAGTTAGTTACCTTTATCATCTTCGGTCGGAGTTCGTTTACAGAGTTCATGATGCATTTGTCCACAGCCGGGTCATTCCGCTGACAAACTTTTATGTACGGCGCTGTAACAAACGTGACACAATATTCATTAGGGACCAACCAAAAATATCGTCACGAGAATCCTATGATTTTTTGACCCCAACCATCTTGTGTGACGTCACATACTTTATAATGTTATATCTAGGAAAATTTAAATTTAAAGAGCCGTTAGAAAGCTATTTATTGTTTATATTTTTTTAAGAATTTATTGTCAAATCCAATATTTTAGAGAATGGTTCATCGACTTTGAACCTACTTCTTTACATTAAAGTTACGCCAGTGTCAGTGACGTCACGAAGCATATAGCTCCCCCACCACTAGTAACACAATGTCACACTTTGCTAAAAACTATACAAACACCAAAAAGTCGTATAGCAACGCATACCAGGAACACCTAACCTTATATATCTATTAAAAAATGAAGCCTTTAACAAAAATTAAATAAATTAGCAATTGCTGCTTATTTTTAATACTGAAGCACAGGTAAATAAATAGGAATATAAAACATAATTGCAAACAAATCCCCCGATCGACCATCCACACATAAAAGAAAAACTTATTACCAAATAACTAGTAAAGATTATTATCGGAAGTATTCCTACCAAGTACTTACATAAATGATGGCTTTAAATTACACGGAACAGGAAAAATACAAGTGCATTTCACCCGCAAAGGTAATGACATCCATTGGCATTTATTTAATGGCGTCTATAAAGAGTTAATGGAATTATTTTTTAATTTAACAAAAAGATATGGACTCTGTGAATACGAGCTGATACAGGTCATGGTTGTTCACACAAATGAAGGTTGTACAAAGCTTCACTATCCTTCAATACACGAACTTCATCATAAAAACTACATTGGATTTAAAATCAATTTACAAAGTAAATCAATAATTTATGTACTACTAGCTGCGTCCTGCGGCTTTGCCCCCTTTCAATCCTGGTTATAAACCGTCCTCTTGAATTACTCTAACTATTGCTAAAAACTGCATTAAAATCCGTTCCATACCTTTCTCCATTTCGTTTCGTTAACTATTCTATAAAGGACATACAGACAAGCATTCATTTTATATATAAAATGTGTTACAAAATAATCCGTAAAAATATAATTAATTATCAAAGCCAACAACCCTAGTAAGCTGTCATGTCAAGGAACCAGACTAATTAACAGAAAGGCCTACGTACCTCTTTTACCTAATAATTAGTTTTTCTATTTTTCATTTATAATAATCAGTTTTTTTTAATTTTTTTGGGGTAAATTATACACAGCGTTACTACGGTTCTTAAATATTGTGAATGGACTCGTAATAAGGCCCTATTTATCCTCCTTTCGGCTTTACGGATACTTTTGTAACAACCTGTATGATAGATGATGACTAAAACCACAAAAAATAATTTATTTACATTATGCTAAACTAAACACAGTTCGTTTATATTTCAAGCATCTAGAATAATAAATTAAAGTCGTCTCTATCTAAGCTCGTTTTGGCAGCTGTGTGTGTTTTACATTACTGTACTACATCTTTATAATAAAACTAGCTGTCCCCCGCGGTTTTACACACGTTTATCGATATCATATATAGCCTATAACCATTTAGGTTCCATTTAGATTCCGTGTCGAATGGCAGCAGCTGAAACTAACAAACTTAATGGACAAAGTAAGGTAAGGTCAACGAATACCTAACGAGTTTCGTACGTAAGCATTTTCTGACATCAATAATTACTTGTAGTTCCTGTTAACTACAAGACAGGTCACACCCGCTTTGCTTGTGAGCGTTACGTCACTAAGTTACATCGATCAGCACTCCTGACCGAAATAACACCTGCAACTATTCACCTAAACAACTCAAACTGAACGAAAGGCGGTTTACTAAAGCTAGGTTAGGCCTAAATGCATAGGGGGCATCCATTAATTACGTGAGGTGATTTTGGCAATTTTTCAACACCCCCCACTCCCCTTGGTGAGATGTCGTGAGATTTTCTTCGACCCCCCCTCCCCCGTCCCTAATCTCACGTGAGATTTGCGAGCGATGAATATTATCATAAGTACATATATGATTATGCCACATTTTTTTGGAAAAATATTTTTCACTAAATATAACCCTTTCCTCGCTTTTTTACACTGTTTCTTGCTCATAAAAAAATTACGTGATATTTGCCGAGATTTCCCTCTCCTCCACGTGAGATTTGGTGAGATTCGGCTTGACCCCCTCTCCCCCCTAAATGCCTCACGTAATTAATGGACGCCCCCATACCTACGACAAATTCGTCACGAAGTAATATCGGCTACTAAACGGGAATTCGAGCGCCAGGTGCCTCATCTTCACTTACCATCAGGTGAGATTGAGATCAATCGCAGTCCCGTCATACATAAAAAATAATAATAGGCCGTTTCGACAATAAAGAATGCCAAAGATAAATGTACTTTATTGCTTTTGTAATTAGGTCCATTTATTGTATGATGATAGAGATGAAGCTTATCCTTCGGCTGTAGGGTTCATTTTACTATGACATTCTTAAATATTAAAACGGACTAATAGATTGTGATAACTTAAGCTTGCGGCACGCTATGATGGGCGTTTTGACATTTAACAATGACAAAGAAAAATAACCTTTATTCCTTCACACATAAGGTGCATCTATTGATCCGACAGCTAATTGTATGATGATGGAAATCAACCTTATTCCAAAGCTATACAGTTTCTTTTCTTATGACAACTGAAACGTCAAAACGGCTATCATAGCGTGCCGGTAGTATACACTAGAATTAACATTTCATATAACCCTAATTGTCAATTTGATAAAAAACAGAAGTCTTTCTGTCAGAATATTTCCAGTTCCTAGAATCAATCCTGCTAATATTATACATGCGAAAGTTTGTATGTATGGATGTTTGTCACTCTTTCACGCAAAACCTACCAAACGGATGCAACTTGGCACATATCATATAAGCTACTTATTATCCCGGGAAAACCTAACATCCCTCGGGAACGCGGGTAAATTCGCGAGGGACAGTAACACTAATAATCCTAACTATTAATTAAGACCAAATTTTTAAATGCCTGCCAATTTAAATTAAGAACAGTTCAACATATCAAAGGAATACCTCATCTTAGATTTCATAGATTGCGAAACAGCCCATAGAGAATCTGATTTCTTTAATACGATCTTTTTAGTAATCAAATAAGTTAAACAACCGTTATAAAAACACTATTACGTTATAGTTTTGTTTAGCTTATAAGCGCAAAAACAGAATACCTTGACACGAAATGTAGGCCTTTTGTGTGTCGATAACTTCTACCAAGGCCTATTTGTGTATTAGGTAACGATTTATGAATGCATTTATACTATCAATAGATATTATTTTACATTGTGGTAAAGGATATTGCACTTTAACACTAATCATACCAACACTTGCTAGGTACCTATTTCTACTATAGCGGGTCAAATGTGACTTTATATTTCCTGCTTGTATGTATGAAATATGGTTGTTAGGAAGGAAAATAAATTGTATAGCTGTATATTAATTAGTAAGAAAAAGTCATGAAGTCAAATGTGCAAAAGCAATAAGATGATACGTGCATTTTCAATGCAAAGTTCAAAATGGGTCATTTGACCCGGTCATGGTATGTTTAGTGTTAACGATCCTAATCATAAGACACAAACTGAAATATTAATGAAATGGTCATTTAAATAACGTCACATTTTTTAAGTGGAAGTTCTTGTAGAGCTTGAAATTCTTATCTGCACCTTTTTGTTTGATGAAAAATAAATTGATATATACAACGTGTTACAAAATACCCCGTAAAAATATAATTAATTACCGAAGCCAACAACCCTAGTAAACTGTGATGTCTGGGAACCAGATTATTCAACAGAAAGACCCGGCTACGTACCTATTTTACTTAATAATTGTCTATATATTTCATTCATAAAAATCAGTATTTTTTTGGGGTAAGTTATACAGCGTTACTACGGTTCTTAAAGATTGTGAATGGACTCGTTGTAAGGCCCCATTCAACCTCTTTTCAGCTTTACGGGTAGTTTTGTAACACAAGGAAAAAAGGGATTCCTTTGACGCACCATAACCTCAAAACTACTGAACATATCGGAGTGAGACTGCTACCATTCATCGGGGAATGTTTTCTAGATGCTATAGGCTATTTTCGATATCGATAAACGCGGGTGAAACCAGGGGGGACAGCTAGTGAATGATAAACTGATGATATGGTGTGATGGTGTCAAAAGTGATGGATAAATAATTAAAATGTTTCCCTGTAATACAAAAGTTTATCTTCTTTCCTGTGTCTTTTTGACAATAACGGGAAGATGGTGGAAAATTAAGAGGAGAAGTTGAAAAGCGTTTTGGATGAAAAGCCATAGTTAAATAAAGTATTTGAAGGTCCAAATAAAATCAGTTGTTTTTATAGTTATTTGGTATTTTCCATTAGAGTTTTCTCGAAAATACGTATTTTTAACAAAAGTCGAAGATAATTTGTTAAGCTTCCAAAAAAACTGAGTACTTTAACAATAACTTTACATAAAATTATAACCACGTTTCACGCAGCATTACATGTTGTCCAATATAAGAAGTCCCTTTTGACGTTAAACAAAGACCCTTCAAAAGATGAACCTTATTTCAAAAGCTTTATCGTTCATTTTTCTATCACATTCTAAAGCGTCAAAGGCGACTTATTATATTGGACGCACTACACTATCGAGATCCGATCATGACAATATTATTTACGGCTATGCATAATTTAAGGAACCATGTTTACATTTTTACTGTAATTGTGTATTTTTAGTATTTTTTATTTACTTCCAATGCACCTATTTTCCAAAAAGAAACAAAACCTTTACGTCGACAATATTTCTATAAATAATCGGCACTAGTGTATATTATTATTTTCACAAAACGCCAGTAATTAACATTTTAATTTCATTCAGATAATAATCTGAAAACAAACACTTCCCTACCATCGTCAGATTACCAAAATAAAACCGTATGTTGGAAAAAGAATTTTCAAATAGATGAAAAAATTTAGTTATGAATTTAAAACATATAAAAAAGTACGGTTGGGGAGATAATATTTGTGGTGAAGGCTAAGAAAAGCTGTATCTTTTATAAGTACAAAACCTAGTCAGCAATAAGTCACCATCGTCCCCTTGGCTTATAATTAGAATCAGCATGGTACAAATCATGTCCATCCATTGACAAATCATTATTAATGCCACATTTTTTAATAAAGCATTTATGTGTGACTTCGGTACCATATATGTATTACCAATTTTTTATATAAACTCATATTCAATTAATATTCAATTGTATATTAAGCTTCAAATAAAAAATCAGTTAACACTGTAAAATATCCACCATATTTTTATATGAAAAATATAACTTATTATTCCAGCAAAAAGGACCCGTGATAGTAATTTTTATACTTTGATAATATTTTGTTTTGTTTTTTATGTGTGTAAATAAAATGATTATTATTTTACATCAAAATAAATGAAATATTGTCAAAATCTTGCAAAAAATAAAATCAGCAATAGTCGAACACTTGTTGTGAATCAAGAACATTTTTTAAAATTAAATATTAACATAAAGGGACCTTTATGTGAGTACAGTTTGCGTTGGTATTATAATTGGCCTTTATCGCAATCATATAGAAAGTTCTGCAATACTATGTCAACACTGCGGTGGTCTCAATCCACTATTACTGAATTGCGAGATACCTATCGACCAATAGAAAATATATTAAAATGCCCACTATACAGTATTCGCCACATAACAGGCCTAGACACAAATATAATATTTCCACTTTGAATATGATGAAAACTTTAATATTTCCAAATCTGAATAACTTCTGTAACTCTTCATAGACATCTTAATTTTGCAATTCTAAACGTGATTATCAATATTCACGCGTCGGATTTGTTTTTATTTAAATATTAAATTGGTAAACGAATTAATTTTCTTCCTTTTACAATACTTTCAGTTACTTTCAGCGCATACATTCTTAACGCCACAAACCAAGTCGTATAAATAGAATTTAAAAAACAAACCCATTTAATCCGCCACCCTAAAAACATAACATAACTTACGAATATCGGCTGCTACGAAATGCAGCACGAACAGAAGCACCGTTGTCGGCAACATTTCGATAGAGCTTGCACAACAAACGTTCAGACGTGTCGCAAAGCACAGCTGATGAAACAGATTGAGGAGCCGAGGAGCCGAGGTATCGGCCGGCCGGGTCGCGGTGTGAGCCGGCACTGCCGCGCTGACACACCGGCTGCCACCTCTCCTACAACGGTTAAGGACACTTCGTGAACGTACATCAGCCCTATTCAGCCCCCTTATTCAGCTAATACAAACTTCATCGGCGAGCCGGTGCACGGAGACCTCGGAGAGCTTACCTCTCACGTGATTGCGTAGATAGCGAAAGAGACAGAACATAGAGGCCACGAAACATCCTCGGTTAGTGTTATTTACAGAATTGAAGCCCTGGACTTACCATAAATTTCAAAATCCGATTCACCGCCAGATAATCGCTACAGAGATAAGACAATCTGTAAAATAATAAGTTTTAATACAAGAATATTTTTTAATGTATTTCGCAACGTTTCCGATTTGTATTAAACATTGCAGCAATATTTAATTTACTGATGTTTCATTATTTATTTTACATCTCAATGGCATGTATTTTATGAATTTACATACAAATATCTTAGAATTTATTGACTAATGAAAATTTATGATAACTGCATTCATTCATCTACTCTAAACAGAAGTGATAATTTTCACGCACTGCGTAGAATACGTTTAATTTGCATGTCATTATAAAAAAATAATTTTAGGTCATTTTATCCAGGTTTTCAGTTCGTAAATTTTCATCATTCTAGATGGGAGAGCCCCTCGAAAGCTTCCTTGCTCCATGATTCTAAGAATAAGTTGATAAATGAATATAAGTACGTATATATAGTGTATACCTTATTTGTACAATGTGCAATAGGTATGAAGACGGACGCTGCGCAACTGTAATCAAGTGTTTGGGCGGAAAATTAACGCGCATCCAGGATAACGGACACATTCTGGCTTTCCGAGGTTGTGTGGTGTAACTGACGGAACAATGCCATTTGTGGTACACACACACGAAAAGGGTAGTTGACTATGTTCAAGAAATTTTATAGTAGTGAAGCGGTAGTGCACTTGTATTACTGTACTGTGTACTGTGTTTTAGTGTTTGCCCATAGGCAGCGGTCACCACTTAACATTAGCTGGCCCGTCTGCTTGCGTTTGGGCCCATAAAGAAATATGTATTACCATATTTCTTTTTTTAAATAAATAGTAAAATTGCGTATAGATAACATTTTATGCTTCTTATAAATTATCTTACCACAAAGAGTTATTTAATTTTGTTCAATAATGACGTCACAGCTTGGTAATTCAAGGATCGCGGTTTCCTCCGCGATCCCGAGCGATGTCACATTTTCCCGGGACAAAAATTATCCCATGTGTTATTTCAGGTTTTCAACACCGTTTAGTAGTTTTTGCGTAAAACAGTAGCAAACATATGAATGTTTGTAGGTAGGTAGTTTGTAAGGATGACCTTACAACTTACACTTACTTTAACTTAACGAAATTTGTAATTTAACGATTTTTTTTTATACCACTTGGGCCGGCAAACAAGCAGACGGTCCACCTGATGGTAAGTGGTCACCGCCGCCTATGGACATTTGCAACGGGCATCGCCAATGCGTTGTCGACCCTGAGCCGTGAAGTTTTTAAGTCTCATGTGCTTGTAATTTCACCAGCCCCCATACCTTTCTAATCGAAACACAGTAATACAAGTGCACTACTGCTGTGACGTACGGGCTCTGCCCAGGTCACACTGGGTCAATTACACGGGGATGTTCAATAGTAATCGCCAAGTAGTCAGTGTAAAGCACACGGGAATTTCTCCAAGTAACAATAGAATGCGTACGTACCTGGGAAACCAACTGCTGATCACCTCAAGCTTTTGGTTCTGCCGACGGTTTGGATATCTACTCCTGCACTGGGTGGAAGCGCGCACTCACTGGCCGGTGGACGATCGTAGTTTTTTTTTTATAAAAAATACACTTCAAAACTGCTAAAACTGGCACTATGTTAGGGCTTATAGTTTGCTTTATTCGATCCGATTTCGTTGAAGTGGAAGCTGGCGATGTTGATGGTTCCGTGTCGCAATAGGATCTGCTCGAAGATCAATTCGTTCGGCGCTGCCTAATTTCTTAGTTAGTTGGAGGGTCATTGGATATTAGTTTTTATACAAATACCGTACGCATTGGGCGAAACAAATGTTGCCCGTGCTTCATGGAAAATACCCAGCCTCAATACACTAAAGCTACTTTGGCGAGGACTATGCGAACGAAACAACTGCTTTACGGCAGAAATGGGTGAGGTGGTAGTTCTTACCCGGACGAACTCTGCACTAAAAGCTCTACTACTCTAATATGTAAAATAAATATAATGTTTTTGAAAATGTCATGCCAAATCTCTTGTAATGTGTACTGCACCGAATGGTGAGGCACTAAAGATAGATATTGCGATGACCGCAAATTATTAGGTACTGCGAAGTTTATGATGATCATTACTTATAATATTATGCTATACTGTATATCTGTATACTAATTCCAAAGGGGCCGTTCGTAAAATACGTTCGCATACAAGGGGAGGGGAGGGGTCTGGCTGAGTGTGACAAGATGTGACAAGGGGGGTCGGGGGGTATACGGCAACGTGACGTTCGCCGTTTTTTTTTTTATATTCCTTGCTGGTGTAGTCCAGCTGGCTTCTATGAATATCATGTACAGCCAATGAGCCGAGTCCTCACAATCGAAGATAATCGAAAATTAACCTGGCGCATAGCGAAAATTATCCGACCATGGTGGGACTTGAACCCATGCCTGGCCAGTACCCGTAGTTCGTAGTTAAGCACGTTAGCCGCTCGGCTACAAGTACTGGTTACGTTCGCCGTTTATATTATAGGTATGTTTAGTTTATATTTATATGGTCGTTGTGAAAGATATTTATTAATTTTTTAAATTTTATTATAATAACTAAATAAATATTTTTAATTTTCAGAATTTGTGTACTATCATTCAGAATTTATCATACTCAGCAGGGGGGGTCTTAGTTTTTGTGATGAAATATTTCTAGGGGGGGTCACAAAAAGTGTGACACAGCGTGACAATGGGGGGGGAGGGGGTCAAAAAAATCTGATTTTAGTGTGACGTATTTTATGAACGGCCCCAAACTAAAAGCTTATGCTTTGAAACCAGGAAACTTACTATATGTATTTACACCTGGACACAAAACAAATAACATGTGAACAGATGACCTGTGACGATCAGTGCCTTTACCATGAGTTTTTAACGTACACACTCGCTAGCGACGGCGTAAAACATTTCTATGGCAAATGTCTACAGCGCCACTAGCGGTCACCCAAAGAACTAAAATCGATAGTACGAGTCGATAGGTAAAAAACCTATCGAAATGTAAACACTAGCGAGTAACGTTTTTTAGCCTTTGCTATAGAAATTCGGTACCATGAGTCACAAATTTGACAGTTGCTATCGAGAAATACTGTATCGATAGTAGTTTACTCGCTAGTGATTAAAGTAAGTTTCGATAGCAACTCATGGTAGAGGTACAGGGTATCTAAACCTCGCGATTGAGTGAGTTATGAATTCGGGATAGAAGTTCAACACAATTTTTAACTACATTGATGGCGTAACTACGGCTATCTCAGACTGTGGGCACAGCGAACCATCAATCTATAAAGAATATAGAATCAAAGCGAAATTGTTTAATTGTTGAGACTCCACACTATGTGACGATCCTTTGGTTACTGCAGCCGATCTCGGTGCAATCTGAGACAGCTTTTATTCTACATTCGCACAGACATTTACAGGCCTAGAGTGGAAGTCAATGAGTTAGGTACCCACTGTAAAAAACCTCCACTGTGTTTAAATTCACACAGGGTATAAACTAAACAAGACGAAATCTTCTTGAATCAATGTCTCCCTATCTCGTTTTCTCGCAGGCTAAACCTATACGAGTATGTTTGTCTCTTTTTCGTTTCATCGAGTTTCAAATCAAAGCGGTACTAAAGAAGTTTTCAAAAATCAGAAAATATCAAGAAAAAGTACGGCTTAAAATTTCGCATTTACTTTACCAACAGCTTTTAATTTGCTGGCAGGTTCTCTATCTATAAATGGTAACCCTACTTCTGGTCGATATGCCTTCATTGAGTAACGTCGAATTTTTATGTTATATATATGTATATTGTAACATTAATACATTATTAGTTACGATGAACTAACAAATGTTACAAGAGCGCGTAAATTCTACAAGTTACGTTTTGTGACGCGTTACGTTAAGTTGCGTTTGTTGCATAACGCATAGTATTTTTATGTTAATGACTATTGCATAAATACGATTGTTCATTCATTTCGAATCAATTGTATGTTACATATAGATATATTTTCAATCCGAATCTAAGATCGGGATTATTTTGTTACTGATTCGTGTGCAACATAACATGCCTGTAGCCGCATTTCCTGATTATGTCATCAAAATGTGATAAATGTACCTTTTCTTTTAACAGTGTCAACCTTTGTAGTTGAAAGTACCAATATAACCATGAAAAATAAATCCTCACTAATATTTGAAACGCTAAAGTGAGTTTGTTTATTTCGCTTTCAAGGATAAACGATTGAAACGACCGTAGTGAAATTTGAAAAAGACGTAGCCTATATATGGGCAACAACCGGTACGCTATAAGATATGATCCGGCCCGCGAGACATTTAAAAAAACCCCAATTAAAAAAAAATTACATTAGTACACACTAAGTACTGCAGTAGTAAATGCACTAAGTACTAAACGCGGCCCGCGAACGTATTTGCACGCTAAAGTATGGCCCTCAACATGTCAAGGGTTACCCATACCTGACGTAGCCTATGGTACGCATAGGTGTATATAGGGGAGGGGCACCCCAGTATGGTCTAGGGCTCAACCCTAAAATCAGTGCCATTACATTGTAATTTTACTTTAAAATTTATTTTTTATAAGACTTTATATTAAGGCAACATTATTTTATTTTATTGTTAAGATGAAAGAGACTAGTCTCCACGACACAGGGAATCCTAGTGTGGAGGCTAGTGAACTACCTTTGTTAACAACATTTATTTTTGAACAATAAAGTATTATTATTATTATTATCATTATTACCCCGGATATTGAACCGATTCGAAATTCTAGAATACCTAAATAGCTATACACAAGATTAACGAAAGTTTCGCTTGAAAAATACCCCTAGATACGTCAATTGTGGTACGGAGAATGACATAGGTCTTTGAACCAATTATAACGCGAGTGAAACTGCGGAAACTTGTCAAGATAATTTGGATAGTACAAAACGCCAGAAATTTCATCTCTTCTCTAGTCTACTCTCTTCCCAAAAATGAAGTCAATCTCACCATTTCTTCCGGAAAGTTTTTGTGTATAATACATATATATCCGACTCAGACGAAGCCGGGGCAGGTCCCTAGTAAGGTACATAATCTAGTGATATTTAATTAAATGCCAGTCTATTATTTTATGTATCATAGTTTCGCAAATGTGCATGCATTATGTATCACGGGTGGTTGGGTATAATGTTTGATGCAAGTAAACTTTATACAAAGTGAACCTGTAGTAGGTATCTATATTTCTACCGGCTTGCTGATCACCTTGACCACAAAAGCGTTTGTTACTTCACCACTGCAATTAATTATACTCTTTGACCACTGTGCCTTTAGCTGCTACAACCTGTACTCATGTTAAACCGGGTGTTTGTAAGGTTATAACATCCGCAAACAATTTTTAATGTATGTCAGTGTGAATTCCTGTAATAACCATGCCTGTGTCCCAATGGGTAATGATAATACCGATAGAAAAAGTACTTCTCCCACAATATAATATATACTTGAAGAAATGGACTCTTTTATCTATGGAAGCTGGAGCCATACCATGACCTCTCATCAAAATTCAACTAAACATGTTTATTTATCAGTCAAACATAACTTTTTTCCAAAATAACATTACTTATTTCTGACGTCTCACCAGTATGTGTGATAGGTTGCAGTAGTTTTATTTACTCGACACTTTGATACTTTGACAGGCCAGTTGGCGTGGTGGTTAACGCTCTGACTGCCAAACCTAAGGTCGCGGGTTCGATTCCAACCCAGGACAAACATCTGTGTGCATGAACATGTCTGTCTGTTCTGTGTCTGGGTGTAAATATCTATATAAGTATGTATTTAGAAAAAAAAAGTAGTATATGTAGTATATCAGTTATCTGGTTTCCATAGTACAAGCTCTGCTTAGTTTGGGATCAGATGGCCGTGTGTGAAACAATGTCCCAGGATATTTATTTATTTATAGATATGGAATATGTCAAATGGACCGACTCCCAAACCGTTGTTAGCTCCATACATTGGACCTACAGAAGTGACTTCCGCGGGCTTTAAATGTAGTATTATACAAAGTGTGTCGTAAAAGCACACGATAGAAGTGAACCTTTTGTATTGCAGGGAAACATTTTAATTTTATTTTTCATTAATCACTTTTGAACATATTGATTGCGCTTATCTTTGATTTATTTTTCATCAAACAAAAAGGTCAGCACCACAATTTCAAAGCCTCCCATAAGAATTTTCAATGCAAAAAGTTTCATTGCAGTTTTTATTTAATAATCTGACAACTCTATAATGAAACCTCTTTGGAGTGAAGCTAGTTTGAATTGAAGGAGTTTAAAAATATTTTGTTTATCAAATCCGTCAATGACTTCAGTGCGAGTAAGGTTATGTGCAAAATCTTGTTTAACGATAAAGATTTGCTATGCATTGCACATTGCAACACCGGCTGCAGCGCTTGCAACAGCCTTCGTAATTCAACTAAGTCCATATGCATGTGTAAAAAGGTCATTGAAATGTACAACAGCCTTACCTTGAAATTTTTATAAGTCTACTTATCTGATTGATGGCACAACATAATCAACAATCATTATAATTCAGTATTTGTTTGTTCACATGAAAGTTACGGCTGGAATTGTAAAATGGGGGGGATTTTTCTCCGGAGGAAACCATTGCATGATGGTGGGTACTAATTGGGACATTCTTTACACACAGCCTATTCTAAACATAGCAAAACTAGAAAATTGAAATCTATCTATTTATTTTAAAATATTTAAGCAAAATAGGGTTCCTTTGACGCATCATTACCTCAAAACTACAGACTGCTATCATTTGACGCGGAATTTTTACGAGATGGTTATAGGCTATAACCGCTACCTATTATATAGGTAGCTATTCCCCGCGGTTACACCCGCGTTTATCGATATTATAAATAGCCTATAACCATCTACGAAAAATTGTGCGTCGAATGGTAGCTGTCCCATCCCGATATGTTCAGTAGCTATATTAGCTTTCCGGACAGACGTTGTCAAAATAAGTCCAAACAAAAATTCAGGGTTTCGATCGCAGCGCCACCTACCGGGTCCAATTGTGAATCTAAACCATCCTCGAATCCACTTGAACACACACAAAAAATGATTCAAATCTGTCCAGCCGTTTAGGAGTTCACTGTCAACACACGTGCAAAATAATTATATATATAAAGATGTACAACAATTAGTACTACATATATATATATATATTTTTTTAATACCACGTGGGCCGACAAACAAGCGGACGGTCCACCTGATGGTAAGTGGTCACCGCCGCCTATGGACATTTGCAACACTAGGGGCATCGCCAATGCGTTGTCGACCCTGAGACGTGAAGTTGTTAAGTCTCATGTGCCTGTAATTTCACCGGCCCCTTTACCTTTCTAACCGAAACACAGTAATACAATTGCACTACTGCTTCACGGCGGAAATGGGTAAGGTGGTAGTAGGTACTTCCCCGGACGAACTCTGCACTAAGAGCTCTACTACTCTAAAAAGGTTGACATAAGGTTGTTGTTTTAAGGTGTCGGTAGCCCATTTAAATTTAGCAGTGGCTCTCAACAGCATGCGCTGGGTCCTTCGAAACCTTTCTGACAAACACCTTCATATTGAACGAGTAAGTCGTACGGCTTAAATGTTTATTTCTTTGTTCTATAAGTTCATTTGGTGTTATCATTTATGTTTTTTTTTTATTTTCTTTTGTTATGTACTTGAGCTATATGCCCACCAAGGTAAGAGGCCCAGACTGTTATGCACCTGGACTTGATGCCTTCCCAGAACAAATATTTGTGAATGTAGATTTTTTTTCTGTGTCTGGGTGCAATTATGTATTTAGAATTATATATTATCCATATCACAATTGCAAGTTGGTTTGGTGGTTAGCGACTCTGACTGCCAAGCCGAAGGTCGCGGGTTCAATTTCACACGGGTCACTGGGGACATGACCCCCCCCACCCTCTCCTCCCCCTCGCCCTTAATAAGTCCCCGTCTGATTGAAAAATCTTCAAAAAAATTTACAAAATTAATTTAAATTAAAAAAAAAAAAATTTGTGACCCCCTCCAAAATTTCAGGCTGGGATCGCGCCTGCTATGTATCCTTTTTATATTCAACCACATAATCATTTACCAAAATATTCAAACCATAAACAATACATTTGGTTGCTAGCTTGCCTAGAAACCTTAAGGTGCCAGGTGCGATTCCCACGTCGTAAAATGTTCTTGTTATCGTTTCTATGTTGGAAATAAGTACCTATAGCCCGGGATCGATAGCAAAAGGTAATGAAATATAAATAATAATATGAGATATTTAGATTCAAATAGGCAAACAGGCACATAATGGTCAGATTCGTGTAGTCTGCCTGAGAGATGGCGGCAATACTCATCAGATGTCACGTTGGGTCTTAAATATCTTCAGTTGAATGTGGTTCTTAGTTCTGATAAAAGAAATAAAAAATAATTTTGCTGAGTTTCTTCTTTTTTTTTTATATACCACTTGGGCCGACAAACAAGCGGACGGCCCATCTAATGGTAAGTGGTCACCGCCGCCTATGGACATTTGCAACACTAGGGGCATCGCCAATGCGTTGTCGACCCTGAGACGTGAAATTGTTAAAGTCTCATGTGCCTGTAATTTCACCGGCCTCCTTACTTTTCTAACCGAAACACAGTAATACAAGTGCACTACTGCTTCACGGCAGAAGTAGGTAAGGTGGTAGTACTTCCCCGGACGAACTCTGCACTAAGAGCTCTACTACTCGAAATGCTTTTTGCCGGTTCTTCTCAGTTGAGGCGTGACTTCCGAACCGGTGTAGCTTCAGTAACTTTAAATTTGACCTTTATAAGTGCCTTGAGCGGGCCTAAACTGAATACTTAAACAGTTTTGTAATTGAATTTGATACCTCTGCCTACCTCTTCAGGTATAATGGGCGTGAAGATATCCAGTTTTATTATAAACAATACTGTTATGACATGTTACCTTTTTATCAACCTAACAAGCAATTGGTCCGTCCGCAACGACTTTTTTTAGCAAAGGGTACTCATATAATTTCCTATGCACAGCTGCAGTAAATTGTTTTTTATAGCAATTACAAGGTTTACATTACCAAATGTTGAGTTAATTGCACTAGAAACTGTATTAATTCGGTTATTACGGATGATGTGTGTTCTTACCTACTTGTATAGCATCCTACGGATCCGTCCACTTAGCATACTTTGGGTAATATACACGCAGATTACTAAATTATAAGTAGCCTGTTCACTTTATACGACAGGCAGACATATGACAAACTAGCTGTCCCCCGCAGCGTTCCCGAGGAATGTTCAGAGGGGGCATCCATTAAGTATCTCAAGACTCAATTAATGTATTATTTAGAAAAACCAAAGTTTTCTATTCTCATTTTTGGCATTATTAGTTAAATCTAACCCTGGGGATGTTATATATGTAAAAAGTCAATTCCAGATAGTCTATGTGCTATTCCAGACTACAATGTATATCTGTGCTCAATTTCATCCAAATCTGTTTAGCCGTTCTGCCTTTATTGAAATGAAATGAAATGAAAATATTTTTATTCAAATAGGCCTTTACAAGCACTTATGAATAGTCTGACTCTAATACCGGTTCGGAAGGTTGTTTTTTACTGAGAAGAGCCGGCAATAAACTCAGCAATTACTCTTTTAAAAAAAAAAACAACCTTAGATTTATTACATAAAATATTATTTAGTCTCATTGACAATACCTGTGTGTTATGGCAATATTGCAGAATTATTTAACAATAATATAATATTATAAATATGTAATGAAAAAAAAAAAAAATACAAACAAACTAAAGCCGACCAGCCCCCACAAGCAGCACCTGTTCACAAGTATGACGCATGTGGCAGCCATCGCCCTCCTCGCCATATTGTAGGGAAGTGAGCGACCCGCCACACGACGCCGCCACAAGCAAAGGCATTAAAGCGAGCATGACTAACTTAAGTTTGAAGCACATCAAAAAAAAAAAAAATTATGAATTTTAGAATACACACAAAGTGTTATCACTGTGACCATAACATGTTCAAAGTTATAGATAAATTTAAATTGCATTCAAATAAAAAAATAAATCATACCATACAACAATACATTTACAACCAGGCACTATTATCATTTAAATATTCATTTATGTTGTAATAAGCCTTTTTTACCAATACAGCTTTAATATGATCCTTAAATTTTTGCAAGGACAAATCTAAAGTCGATGCAGGGATTTTGTTATAGAAGCGCGCACCTAGTCCCAGAAATGAACCTTGTACTTTTTGCAGTCGATAAGCAGAGGTCACGAGTTTGTGCTTATTTCTAGTATTTATTGAGTGCATATCACATTTTTTAGCAAAATGACTAATGTTTCGATGGACAAATAATATGTTTGCATAAATGTACTGTGATGCAACTGTAAGTATTCCTATTTCTGCAAACTTATCTCTAAGGGAAGTTCGAGAACCCCAATTATACATAGCTCGCACCGCCCGCTTTTGCAAAATAAATATAGTTTCTATATCAGCAGCTTTGCCCCAGAGCAAAATGCCATAGGACATAACACTATGAAAATAACTAAAATTACTAACTCGTGCTGTATCTACATCTGTTAGTTGTCTAATTTTTCTCACTGCGTAAGCTGCCGAACTGAGTTTTCCCGCAAGGGATGATATTTGGGTACCCCACTGAAGTTTTGAGTCTAAAGTAATTCCTAAAAATACTGTAGATTCAACTAGATTGAGAGCTTCATTATTTATCATTAAATTACAGCCTACTTTTCTCACATTGGGTAACGCAAATTTAATACATTTAGTCTTCTTTGCATTCAAAACTAGATTATTTACTGTAAACCAATTTAATACCTGGGCCAATGCAACGTTTACATCGTCATAGTTTGATTTCAGTCTATCAACACTAAAAATCAGTGAGGTGTCATCAGCAAACAGTACAATTCCACAGGTATTTTTAACATAAAATGGAAGGTCATTAATGTAAATTAAAAATAAAAATGGACCTAGGATTGAGCCCTGCGGTACACCCATATGCACGGAAGAACCAGACGATTTGACCCTATTTACATCAACACTTTGAATTCTCTTCCCAAGGTACGATTTCATCATGTCAAGTGCCATACCCTTTACCCCATAATGACGTAACTTACGGATTAGTGTGTCATGATCGACACAATCAAAAGCCTTAGATAAGTCACAGAAAACACCAATGACATTTTGTGACTTCTCCCAAGCTTTAAAAATATTTCTTAAAAGCGCCACGCCAGCGTCAACCGTAGAACGACCTTTCGTAAAACCATACTGCTGACTATGTAAAAGTTGGATGTAAAGTGTATTGGATTACAAACATCCATACAACCACACATTCGCTTTTATAATAGTAAGTAAGAAATTTGGTTGACATTTGAAAGCAAAATATTATAATCAACTCAATAGAATTTGATGTGGTTTTACTATCATTGAGAAATGTCTTCCTGAGGGCTTATGAACCCGGGCGGGTTGCTAGTAATAGTATAAAATGTCTCTGTGTCTGCCTGCTTTTCACAACTGATGATATATGGTATGTATCTTGAGGACATAGGCTACCCTTTGTTTTAAAAATAATCTTGGGAGCGATGGAAAGGGGGATCAAAAGTTAAACCCTTATGTTAGGGATATGCAAAATCATATTGAGGCTTTTGGTTTGAAATAGAGAAATTCGAGTTACAGTGTATTTGCAAAATCATCCCTGAAAAGGGTTAAATGGGGGGTTAAATTCTAAATACTATTGAAACGGTATTATATTATTAATGCTGGTTTACCACACGAAAATAATATGTTTATGATTATCACATAGGATACCGGGAAAACATTCGTTCCCTCGGGAACGCAAGCTAACCCCCGTTGCGGAAGCTAGTCTTTAATAAATATAGCCTAGACTTTAGGTATAATTAACCATTGGAGACCTACTTTACTTTGACTTTATTACGGGCCATTAACAAACATGTCGAGTACTTTTATGCAATTTTCAATAAACACACGCAACAACTATTATACGGTCATTATTATTGTTACATGCAAATAAGTAATTTGAAAATAATGATAATTGTTAGCAGAGGTATTAATTTTAAGGTCTGAATAAGTTGAAACTATACTTCAAGCGAACGAATGCGAGCGAAGGTTCTGTACTCTGTCACTCTTCTAGAAGTAGAGCTCTTAGTGCAGAGTTAGTCCCACCATAACCTTACCACCTATTTCTGCCGTGAAGCAGTAGTGTACTTGTATTACTGTGTTACGGGATTGGAATGGTAAGGGCAGTGAAATTAGAGGCACATGAGACGTAACAACTTCACACGTTAACAACGCATTGGCGATGCCCCTGGTGTCGCACATGTCCATAAACGGCGGTAACCACATAACATCAAATGCACCATCTGCCTGTTACACGTCCTTCTCGGCATAAAAAAGCACTATTTCCTTCTCTTTCGATCACTATCATTTGATAAACCTCATTTTATCAGTGTGTAGGATCGGCACCCGAATTGTGAACTCTCTCAGATTCAATGTGGAAGCCTTTTTTACAATTAATTAATGATTCGGCGCGCGAGCAGTTTGAGACAACAGTCGTAACGCCGTCAATGTAATCCAAAATTGACTGCAAATCCGATTCCGGTAGTGTTTTACAATCGCCCAGTACCACGTTAGGGTATAAAGGGTGAATCTGATAAATATCCCAAGACATTCTTCACACATGGTTACCTGATCCCAAGTTAAGCAGCAGCTTGTAGTATGGCTACCAGGTAACTGCTACCTAACATATGCTACTTTTTAAATACCACACCCAGACACAGAACAAACAGACATGTTCATGAACACAAATGTTTGTCCTGGGTGGGAATCGAACCTTCGGTTTGGCAGTCAGGGTCTCTAACCAAGCCCACTGGCCCGTCAGTTAAGTCTGATAGCTTAATAAACTCCGAGGATAGTGAATAAAAACTACACAAAGTTAGCATAAAAATAAAGACAACAAACTATTTACAAACGTTTATATGTATGCCTTAATTTACAAATAAATTATAAACTCGTGTCATGCATCATCATTAAAACTAGAAACTTAGAAGTTAGAATATTTAAGGCTTTGGTAACAATTTGTCAAGAGGTAATCCTTCAACGACTCTGTTGGCAAAACCCAGGATAATACGAGACGCCGTCTTCTCGAGATGTGGCTTCGTTGCTTGTAAGAACTGCCCTCGGTTCTGGTTGATGGCTTCATTTGCAGCATCGCCTAAAACAGATTCAATAATTAGGAATAAGTTTCAGACTTCTTCGCTGCTTCCCGATGTTTTACACCAAATTTTGTTCATTATTGTTTTGAAATTGCAACGGCTTTCTAAAGCATTTTTTTTTTTACTTTTTATGGGAGGCCATTAAAATTCTGGTCTCCAACCTTTTTGTGTGACGAAAAATAAATGAATGATAAACACAATCCATGCTTTTCAAAAGTGATTGACGAATAATTAAAATGTTTCCCTGTAACACAAAAGTCTCACTTCTATCGTATCTTTATTTATTTTTTGAACTTTACAGTTGTTTTGCGCTTTCCGCCTTTGGGTAATAAACATCCGTCTTTAGGTTTGTAAAACTAATTAAAATGCATTCAGCCTACACCATTATCAGATACTGCCTTTGCCCCTAATTTCACATACTTCGTCCGATGTTGCCCTCTCTGAAGGCATCCAACCCTTTTACAGAGCTTGGACAACTACATGAGAGAAACCCTCAGATCATTGAAATGCTTACCAAGAGTCTTGTCCCCGTTAAAGAGTCCATCCAATCTGATCCTGTAGTCTTTGATGTTGATGTCTATTTCAGCCTCGGTGAACTTCAAGTACTCCACACCGTCAATCTCCACCACTTGCGCGCGCAGCACCAGGTCTGCTGTGCATTTAACTGTCAAACAAAAAAAAAGTGACATCCCTAATTCTGTTTGATAGCCATAACATGTCATGTAGGGTTAATCCTATCATATTCTATCCGACTAATATTATAAATGCGAAAGTTTGTGAAGATAGATGTAAGGATGTATGGATGTATGGATGTATGGATGTATGGATGTATAGGTGTATGGATGTATGGATGTATGGGTGTATGGATGTATGGATGTATGGATGTATGGATGTATGGATGTATGGATGTATGGATGTATGGATGTATGGATGTATGGATGTATGGATGTATGGATGTATGGATGTATGGATGTATGGATGTATGGATGTATGGATGTATGGATGTATGGATGTATGGATGTATGGATGTATGGATGTATGGATGTATGGATGTATGGATGTATGGATGTATGGATGTATGGATGTATGGATGTATGGATGTATGGATGTATGGATGTATGGATGTATGGATGTATGGATGTGTGGATGTATGGATGTACGGATATTTGTTACTCTTTCATGTAAAAACTACTAAACCGATTATGATGAAACTTGGCAAATAGATAGGTACTTTATAGCCTGGATTTTTTGTGTTACTAAACAATTCTTTTTATAAGTGAATTAAAAACTACCCTAAATCTTATCACATTCGCCCTATTGTATAGAATGACGTCACTTACCTAATTGTCAACAAAAACAAATATGTGTCCGAATTACAGATCAATCGGACACTAAATTTAAAAATCAGTTTTAAGATTTGACCCAAAGTCACTAATTGACAGGTGTAGTCAAATAGACGCTTGGAAAATAATACAATTTAAATAAATCCAAAGTTACTTCAGGGCCGGATTCAGTTTATCCAGGATCGGACACGGGCAAACAAGGACAATAGCCGAAGCCTATGTGTTTCGCTTGCTCCCCATTTTTATGAATAGTTAGGTAGACATGAACAAGATCAATAACAGCTTTTTCACGATGGTTATTAAGTGGTAGTTTTACGCGCTAACTGTGGACACTCACCAGCATCAGCAATGAGGTTTCCTTCACCACGAAGTGGAATCACAAATAATTGAGTATCAAGTTTGTATCGCCCATCGAAATGAAGCTTAGGGATGCGTATGCGCGCCCGGAATGTTAATGTGTCCAGATTAACCCTGTAATCATAAATATTCGCTGTTTATTATCATCAGACAGTTGGCTTAGTGGTTAACGCTCTGACTGCCAAACCAAAGGCCGAGGGTTCGATTCCCACCCAGTACAAACATTTGTGTGCATGAACATGTCAGTTTGTTCTGTGTCTGGGTATAAATATCTATATAAGTATGTATTAAGAAAAAAAAAGTAGCATATGTAGTATAGCAGTTATCTGGTTCCCATAGTACAAGCTCTGCTTAGTTTGGGACCAGATGGCCGTGTGTAAAGAACGTCCCAGGAAATTTATTATTTATTTTAATTATAAAGTAAATAAATATTTATTTCTTTTTTTTGCCAAGAAAACCGATAAACAGAAGATGATCCACCTAATGGTAAGTGGTCACCGCTGCCCATAGTCATTTTCAACACCAGGCGCATTATCAATGCGTTGTCGACCCTGACTTGAAGTTGTCAAGTCTCATGTGCCTGTAATTTCACTTTACCCTTCGAACCGAAACACAGTAACACAAGTGTACTTCTGCTTTGGGGTGGAAATGTGTAAGGATGTAGTATTTCTCCGGATGAACTGTGCACTAAGAGCTCTGTACTCTGTTGAATACAATTTAAATAATTGTGGAACTTAGGTACATCTATGTTACGTATTGAGTACGGTCTAGTGTAGAGCAAGTACGAGTTTAGTCGATGTATCGGATACTTAACATCAGCGCCATCTATCGATGTTTATGAATACTGCATACTATTTATTGTGGACTTCTAACACAACGACTCTGCTTCAGATTACAACTTGATGCCAACAATGGTCAATAGATGGCACTTAAATAATCGATTTTCAAATTATCCTGTACTTTTTTTTCCACTAATATTATAAATTTGAAAGTTTGTAATGTATGTAGTGTATGTAGTGTATGTATGGATGTTTGTTACTCTTTCACGCAAAAACTACAAAACAAATTTATATGAAACTTGGCACAAAGATAGAGCATACCCTGATATAGTGTGTCTGTCCCGAGCATATGTAACATCCCACAGGAAAGCGGTAGAAACCGCAGGAGACAACTAGTGGTTAATGTAGATGAGACAACAGTATTCTAAATCAAAGCCAATAACGGAAATCTATGGTAAATAAGATATTAAAATAAGAAATTACCGCAAATACTTTACTGCTTAGCTTAATGTACAATAATGGGCTGTAAATACAATTAATTAAGATGCTATTCTTATATATGTAATATTTGTAAACTTAATAAATAAACGATAATTCTATTAATACTTCCTTATGAGCCGATAGACAATTCAAATAATACTTTTGCAAATTGTATATATGTTTACTAGCTGTCCCCCGCGGTTTCACCCATGTTTATCGATATCATAATATAGCCTATATTCATCTACAAATCAACTAACAATCAAATAATCACAATCATCTAAAAATTCCGCGACGAATGATAGCAATCCCATCCCGATATGTTCAGAAGTTGAGAAGTGATGATGCGTCAAAGGAACCCTATCTTCTTTGTAATAGGTATAGAAGAAAATATATGTACAAAAATATAAGAAACTATATTCCAAAAATACTCACGACAAACTTTTGATCGTGAAGTTTCCTGCTCCTGTTACTTTCAGGTTCGTTGCAGTTGCCCGGATGCCTGCGATGTCACCATTCGCCCCAGTCACCTAAAAAAAAATCATTTCATTTTATTGATTAACTCGGGAACTATAAAAATCATTATTATTTGAACCTTTATTATTTATACCCTGAATACGGCTCTGGTGATACCCAAAATTATATTTCAAAGTCTGATGTGTAATGAGAAAAAATTAACACAATTTGAAAATATTATAATTTTTTTACTGTTATGTTTTTTTTACTCTGGTCGATATACATATTAATAAAGTTTAATGCGTAAGACATAATGCATCATTAATAACTTAATGAAGGTATAACCGAGGGCGAAATTAAGTTAATTTTAGGATGGAAAATTACAATGTTTATTTTCAATCTAGAAATCAAATATCAACCTTCAGTAATTTATTATAAATTTTTTATTAAAACTTATAAATATTACCACCCTAACTCATCTCTAGGACGATATTGATGATCACTACACCTTGCACCCTTATCTCAGAGGGTTGGCAACAGGCAATCGACCGGCCATGTGTATTCTGTCAAATATATGTACCTTATGCATAGAACATTATTGAGAACGGGGCAGGACGATAATGTAATGAAATAAATGAAAATATTTTATATTAAAATCTTGGCCTTTACAATGAATTATCATACTCTAATACCGATTCGGTTTACTGAGAAGAGGCGGCAATAAACTCAACAATTTTTCAGAGTAGTACACAGTAGAAGTGCAGAGTTCTTCCGGGGAAGTACTAACACCCCACCCATTTCTGCCGTGAAGCAGTAGTGCACTTGTATTACTGTGTTTCGGCTGGAAAGGTAAGGGGGCCAATGAAATTACAGGCACATGAGACTTAACAACTTCACGTCTCAGGGTCGACAACGCATTGGCGATGCCCCTAGTATTGCAAATGTCCATAGGCGGCGGTGACCACTTACCATCAGGTGGACCATCTGCTTGTTTGTCGGCCCAAGTGGTATAAAAAAATAACTCTTCTTAAAAGCGAGCTTCAATGATAAAGTTTTACCTCGGCTACGACAAGTGGATCAATTCCGGGAACATCGAGCTCCGGGATACCGTCGATCAACTTCTCCTTCAGGGATTCGATGGAGCTGCGAGCGCATTCTTCTATCGTGCTCTGATCCCGCTTGCACACTTGGATGTAGCTGGCTGAAAGAATTTAGAATAATGAATAATAAAAATATCCTGAGACATTCTTTACACACGGCCATCTGATCCAAACTAAGCAGAGCTTGTACAACTTATTCTTTTGTGCTTGTACTATTGAAACCAGATAACTGATATACTACACTTACTAGATTTAAGGGTGACCCACCGCAAAATATTTTTTATTTTATCATGATTAAGCATTGAAAAATACATACAACTTAAAATTTTCACCATTCTACAATCAACCCCTGTTTTTTAATCACGATTTTTATATAATTCTGTTCCATCCACAGATCGGAAATAGGGTTGCAAGATGGCAATCGAATATAATAATTGTAGCACGATAAATATTCATGTATAGTTTATAATAAAGTTAATATGGTAAAACAACGTTTGCCGGGTCAGCTAGTAAGGATATAAAAATAAAACTAAAAAAATGGTAATTAATAATAATAATTACCATTTTATAAAGAACCAGTGTTCTCTATAATTCGGTTCTTTATGAGAACAATAGATAACAGGAAGTAAAGATATATCAAAGGCCAATATGCAACAACTGCACCTAGATACAAACAATCGACCCCACAACACACAGTTCTGGGGCTCGATTCTGTAAGTAAAATGACATTAACTCGAGAATGTTTCGCCGCAGTCTCCGTGCTCTGTCTCTTTCGCGCACTATACTAATACTACTAATCACGTGAGAGATAAGTTCTCCGAGGCCTCCGTGAAGCGGCTCGCCGACGAAGTTTGTATTAGCTGAATAATGCTGTTATGTTACATATTATTACGTCAGTTGTAATTACAGTCGGCACACTGGCTGCATCCGATTAGCCACAGCGGCTTCTACTCGCGCATTATCATCAACGCAATCACTTATTATTATACACGTCATAATTTGACTATTGTCACAAAGCATGTTATTCTATGAGATTTACTTCTGTTGCTAGTATTCAAAAATATTAATCTATATCTATACAAATCTATACTAATATTATAAAGAGGAAAGATTTGTATGTAAGTATGTTTGTTACTCGTTCACGCAAAACTACTTAACAGATTTGGTTAAAACATGCGACATAAATAGTCTATAACCTGAATTATTACATATTATCTATCTATCTATCTAATACCTTTAAACGAGCAATTCGTTCAATTCGCATGAAATTGAGTATGCAGGGGCTTTCGGGAGGATTAATATTCAGAAAATGTAGCTTTATTCGTGTTTTTAGGCAATGAAAACCGCTACAATGTCATTAGAAGGTAAGGTTTTCAAGTTACATCTTTTGTGAGAAATACTGTTATTGGGAGCCCTTTATTATCGCATCTAATTCGTATCTAGGTATATATGACAGTGCTTTAAAAAAGAGACGGTAGAAGTCACGTTAGTAAAGAAACCCCGAGCAATGCTCGGCCATCCAGGTACTACTTATTAGCCGGGGTAAACTAAACTCCTTCAGGATTGCGTGTGAAACCACAAGGGACAGCTAGTATGTTTTAACGCGTGTATAGTAGGTATACAAGAGAACACGTGCCCACACAGTTTAAACAGTTTAAACTTTTTAATTAATTAAGTATAGTTTGGTACATAAATCGAAATCGGTTGGAGTGATATTGAGTTACAATCATTTGTCGCACACATACTTAATGAAAATTTTAGACTTATATGGTTTTCTCATGGGTGCCATTGGCAGAACTGGACCAGCTTTCAAATAAAAAAAGAATCATTAAAATCGCTTCGCCCAGTCGAAAGTTATGAGGTAACGAACATAAAAAAATATATATATATATACAGATGAATTGATTACCTCCTCCTTTTTTGAAGTCGGTTAAAAATACCTTTCAATGGATATTCAAGATTGTATAAAGTAAATACATGGAACTCGACACTAACGAGGAATGGGCAGATAACTGATTTCAGGGAAACGGTGCACTAAAGTGGTTAAAAAAACAACGATTGTTTAAAAACAAACAACATATTGCTCAATTTAGTGCCAATTTCCTTTAAACTTTATTAACACTTAAAATATTTTACTTACGTAGTTCTTTGAATAGACCTCCTTCAATAGCACAAAGCAAAACAACGGCGGAAGCGAAAAAACTATTTATGTTAACCATTTTGTTTTAAATCACTCAGTTAACTTCAATAAATTATGTAAAGTGACTCTGTCAAAGTGTCGTCTGCCACTATTCCAACTCCATTCTGCAATGATGCTTTATACTTGGCCGAAGCGGCTTGGCTTACTAAGATCAAGGTAACATAACGTCTTTTCAGACAAACAGTATTCAAATATTTTTTGTTCAAATGCTTCCTAGATTATTACTTTATTATTTTAAAAGAGCTCATTATAGGGCGAAAACTAAGATCTCTATGAAATGAGCAATGCCCTTTCGTACAAGCTTAATCTAAGGGCCGGAAAAACATGTTTATTATTGGGTAGATATACGAGTATGGTGGAATAATTATGTAACTGGAATGGATTTTCCCCCCTAAATAGGGAAGATTACATCTAAAAAACAAAAGAAATATGTACCATTTTGCACTGAAGATATAATTATTTTATTTCATTTGAATACTCCCCGTACAGCCTCCTTATTCAGCTAATACAGACTTCGGCGAGCCGCTTCACGGAGACCTCGGAGAGCTTATCTCTCACGTGATTATTAGTTTTAGCGTAGTTAACGAAGGAGGCAGAGCACAGAGGCTGCGACGGAACATCCTCGAGTTAGTGTCATTTTCCTTACAGAATACAGCCCCTGGTCCGATAGGATTTAAACATTAATTACGATTTGGTTTCTATTTACAGATACTTTTTTAGTAACATCAATATTAGTCTATAATATAAACTAAGATACATTTCTGTACTTTTATTAGACAATTCACGTAACAGTCCTTTTATAACACCAAAGGTCAACCTGATGGTACGAGGTCACCGCCGCCTATGGACATTTGCAACACCAGAAGCATCGTCAATGCCTTGTCGCCCCTGAGACGTAAAGTTATTAAATCTCATGTGCCTTTAATTCTATTATATTACATGCCGTCTGAAAGGGCATAAAATTTTGCCATGCGTCTTTCCCCATCAGTCGGTCTCAACTTTTTTTCACTTCAGCGTCGATGATTAGGGTTTAAATATAGAATAGAACCAAAGATTCAACCGGATATTAGAAGGATGTGACTTGTAGATTCAAACATTAAGAGTTAAACTTATTGTAAAAACCGCTCCGCATCATGAGGTACGATAGTAGGTAAACAGGCCGATGCTTCAGCTGATAGTAAGTGGTCACCGCCGCTTATAGACATTTGCAAACACCAGGGCATCGTCAATACGTTATCGACCCTGAGACGTGAAGTTGTTAAGTCTCATGTGCCTGTAATTTCACCGGCCCCTTACCTTTCTAACTGAAGCACCGTAATACAAGTGCACTACTGCATCACGGTGGAAATGGGTATGGTGGTAGTACTTGACTGGACATACCTACTCTGCACTAAGACTTAAGACCGCCTTTGTACACTACTTTGTACATAAAGTATTAAATAAATAAATAAATAAGAGCTCTACTACTTAACAAAATTAATTTATTAAATAATTATTACAGGATTAAAAGCATATTGCAAGACTCAAAATATTCGGTGACAAAAATAATACGCAGACAGGATCTTATAAAAACCGGCCAAGTGCGAGTCGAACTTGCGCACTTACATTAAATTTCGACCGATATATTCGCAAAAGTCGCTGCAATAAAGCTAGGCATCCTCTCTAAGGTGAGAAAGTACTTCGCACCAGGACAGTTTCTTACTCTATACCCGGCTCAGGTCAGCGGACCTGAGTGGTTCGCTGTTCTCATCTTTGGGATGGAGCAGCCCGCTACCAGCTAGAAGCCCTGGATGCCATAGATCGCCGAGCAAGGAGACTCACAGGCGACGTCGAGTTAGTCTCGAGTAAGCTCCAAAATCTTGAGCATCGCCGCAAATCGCCTGCCTACGGGTGTTTTACCGGATTCATTTCGGTGACTGTGCGCAGGAGTTACACGACCTCATACCCCCTGCTCCGTTTCACTTACGGGCGACTAGGCGCAGTCTGGGGTTCCAACCTTTTGTTGTTGATATTCCGTTTATCCGCGTTTTGCTTCCTCTTTCATTATGTGGACAGCAAAGGAGTGGAACTCATTGCCGGCGTCAGTTTTTCCCGATTCATACAATCTCGGAGTCTTTAAGGCATGAGTGAAAAGGCATTACTTGAGTTCGCGTGTACCATCCTCGACTGCATCGTTACTTTCCATCAGGTGAGATTCAGTCAAATGCACTCACGTTTTTATAAAAAAAAATCTATAAAAACGGCAATAAAAATCACGTTTGTCGTATGAAAGCCCCCTTAAATATTTATTTTACTATGTTTTTTGTTGTATATGTTGTTAAATCGGCAACAGAAATACATCATCTGTGCAAATTACAACTGTCTAACTATCACGGTTCATGAGATACAGTCTGACGAACAGACAGACAGACAGACGGATAGAGACTTAGTAATAGGGTCCCGTTTTACCCTTTGGGTACGGAACCCTAAAAACTTACGCTTAAATGCGGAAAATTTTACATCTGATATTCATATAAATTATTGTATACTATATTGAAACATAAGGACAAATTAATCAAAACAAAATCTAGAAGCATTTTTTACTTCCTAAGAAATTAACTTGCATATTTTATAATTGATATGAGCAGTTTGGTTTCTATTAATAACTTTTAATTTTACAAGCCTTCTACTCGAATGTTGTTTTTTATACATATAATGAATCTATAGATGTGGCGATCCACAGTTGCATTTTTTTTATATTGCTACAAAAATTACCAACAGAATCCATTACTAGAATTTATGTTTTTTTTTCTGTCTGCAGTCAGTTTATGTGTTTGTATGTGCATCAGGTTAAATCTACTATTCAGGTTTGAAAAATCTTTTTTGTATTTGATAGCCTAACTCTTAAGGTAGGTTATAAGTTATTAAACATCCGGCTACAACTTTTAAGAACCAAGCAAAAATAATAAAAGTCAGAAGCAACACGAAGTAATAGCGTGAGAGGGCAGTGGGTCAACTGCGGGGCTCATATATCTGATTGTAAAGGAATCTCTATGTACCTAATCCCAACGCGAGCGAGTCGCGAGTGAAGGCACGAGCAAAAGCTAGTTACTAATATATAAGCATCAAATCCGTAATTATTCATCTACGTGGGTATTTTTTGCTCAATGTGTTCATTAAAGTTTTGTGGTTATGGACAACAATCTTTGTTTTAATTTTATTTCATCGCCCTTGAAATGAATATTCAAATATTGATGTTAGCTACGCGAAAAACATATTTTTATTAAAAATTATCTTTTAGGTTTATTTTATAGCACTTTGGCCGACAATTAAGCAGACAGTGCACATGGAGCCTCATGTGCCTGTAATTTTTTTTTTTTTTTACATAAGTATCCTGGGACATTCTTTGAACCACGGCCATCTGGTCCCAAACTAAGCAGAGCTTGTACTATGGAAACCAGATAACTGATATACTACATATACAACTTTTTTAAATACATACTTATATTGATATTTACACCCAGACACAAACAAACAGACATGTTCATGCACACAAATGTTTGTCCTGGGTGGGAATCGAACCCGCGACCTTAGGTTTGGCAGTCCACCTGATGGTAAGTGGACATCTTCGTCTAACATTACCAATAACAATTTCCAATATGCTGTCGAACCGTACAACGCCTACATGCCAACTGCCTCACATAAGCAACTGTCAATATATATATTGCGGTAGGTGTCTGATGAATTAAGACTTAAACATATATATATTAGCTATTTCCAACATTTAGGTTGAATAGATTGAACAGCTAATTTATTTCACAAAATCAAACCAGCCGTATCTACTAGCTGTCCCCCGCGGTTTCACCCGCGTTTATCGATACCATATATAGCCTACAAACATCTACGAAAAATTCCGCGTCGAATGGTAGCAGTCCCATCCTGATATGTTCTGTAGTTTTGAGGTGATGGTGCGTCAAAGGAACCCTATTTCCCTTATATACATAGCTATCCACCGCGGTTTCACTCTCGTTTAGTTTGCAGTTAAATCATACCAAGAAAACACATTGTTTTATACAAATATAGCACCCCCGTTTTACCCCCTAAGGGGGTAAATTTTCAAATATCCTTATTAGTGCTCCCCTACGTTATAAAAGGAACCCCAGTGCAAAATTTCAAGTTTTTAACCCTTATAGTCTATACTCTGTCTAATTTAGGATGATAATTTTGACAGCTTACAGTAAGGATGTGGTAGTGTACGAGTATAATCGATAAAGAACCTATACGATCAAACAGTCAAACAGGAAATTTACACTTTTCTACACATTTGGGGACATTACGTCCACAGATTAAGCCGGATTTTTTTCATTCATTAGGTAAATAATAGTTATTTCTACAAATTAGTAATTGCTCGATAAAATAAATATCAAATAACTTTAGTACTTACAAAAAAATATGCAATTATCTAAATATAATATTTATTTATTGTTTGATTAATTTTATTTCAAAACCGATTTGTGGTTATTCATTATGCCCAACAATGAAGAACGACATTATTTGAAGTATTATCTTACTGGAAATAATAGTTAAAAAAAACTAAAAAAACACGCTTCATACAGAAAACCATACTAAAAAACAGAAAATAAATTTTAATAAATATTAATTAAGAATAATGTAATTTTTTTTAATAAATATAAGTTATTATTATTTTGAATAAGAAAACAAATGTTTTATTGTAAAAAAAAAGCGTGGGGTGCATGGTGTCATAAATAGTTATAAATATTTAATTGACAGATATGAGAAGGATTATCATTTCGATAATATCTTGAAAAGCACCCCCGTTTTTTTTTAAATAAAACATTTGTTTTCTTATTCAAACTATTATTAACTTATATTTATTAAAAAAAATTACATTATTCTTAATTAATATTTATTTTCTGTTTTTTAGTTTGGTTTTCTGTATAAAGCGTGTTTTTTAGTTTTTTTTAACTATTATTTATTTTTCATTTTTTATTTAAAATTTTTTGAGTAGTTCGCGCACTAGCACTATCTCTCTTACTCGCATGCAAAGGTTGCGGAAAGAAATTAATTAATCCTGGCGAATCTAATTCGGATGCTTTGATCGGAATATTGCATTGTCATCGGTCTTTGACAGGTGTGCAAAGTTTGAATTAAATCTGATCGTTCAAAGTAGGACAAAATCGAGCTCAAAGGGGTCGGTTACATACATACATACATACAGGTGAAGCTAATTTAAAGCGTGTAAAAATACAAACCTACATGGGCGTGATCTGTCAAACATATCATCCTAAATTAGACAGAGCATAGGCCCTGTGTTGATATGGCAGTCAGTCAGCTTCTCCGTTTATATAATACAAAGATTAAGAGTATAATTGATAGACTAAATACAAAATTAATCCTGTATTGTTATAGACTATACTTGTAATATATTTAATAAGACGACGTAACCTCATACGTAGCTCGCGTGGTTTATTTATGCTCAGCAAAACCACAATCTTTATCTTAATCCGGAATATGCTGAGAATACTAATGGAATATTGCATATTAAATAAAATTATATAAATCAATAAAACCGCTTCATATTAAGTTTTTCATTGAACATATTATACATACAACAAAAAAAGATTACGTTCACTTGGAAATACTGTTTGTTTTACTTTGTTATCTGTTTTTAATAGAAATACAAAAAAAATATTCTGCGACTCAAATGGTATTTTTTTGGAACAATATCGCATTGCTAATTAACTTTTTTTTATATATTTCATGATTACTAAAATATGTAAAGTTTTTCATGTGAGCGGAAACTTTTTTTTTCTTATGTGTACAATATTGCTATAAATATTCATATAGATATATATTTTAAATTAGTATACACAATAAAAATTACAACCAAAAGGAAACAAACATAGTAACTAATAATACATTTAGAGCTGTAACTCAGAACATATTGGGCGTTGGTGTCTTCGACACAGTTTTTATGCATTCGCAGATACAATCGTTTTTAAATTGTACCAAGCCACTGTTCCTAAAAAAATATTTTTATTGTTTTTTGTTACAGAAAAACAAAACTAGAAAAAAATATCATAACGAATGCGATGAAAGTGCAAGTGAGGACTCAAATGACACAATATTATCTAGAAACTATATATAAACGTAACCAATAGATTTAAGATTATTTGACCATCACGATCAACGGCCAAAATTAGTATACGATCCCGATCTAAAATCGCAAGATTGAAGTGGAATTTTGACATTACGTGTATTAAAATTACTGTCAAAAGGTTCATCAATCCATGGATTTTCGATCGGGATTGCATATTAATTTCCGCCGCAATTAGTACACACACTGACTGATCTTATTGCAAAATGCAATGGCATTCTTCCTGGAATTAATTATTTCCCATTATTTAAGGCACTATGTTGCAGTCCCTGAGACGTTGCTAAGTCGCAAGTGCCTGTAATTTCCGACCGGCCCCCTACCTTTCTAACCGAAACACAGTAATAGGTACAAGTGCACTGCTGTTTCACGGCGGAAATGGGTAAGGTGGTAGTATATCCCCGGACGAGCTCTGCACTAAGAGCTCTCCTACTGTGTTGAAATTATTGATTATACAATTTAAATCATTGTTAAACCTAGGTACATCTATGATACGTATTGAGTATGGTGTAGTGTAGAGCAGAAGTTTAGTCGATGTGTTGCACACTTAACGTCAGCGCCATCTATCGACGTTTCATCATCATCATATCAACTCAGGGATGTCTACTCCTGAACATAGGCCTCCCTCTTGGATTTCCACCTCGAACGACCTTGAGCCGCCTGCATCCCGCGGCTTCCAGCGACTCGGACCAGGTCGTCGGTCCACCTGATCGTCCCACTCAGCATTCAGTCGCTACTCGAGAACCTTTCTTCCCCATCGATTATCAGTTCTTCGAGCGATGTGGCCTTGCCACTTCAGCTGGCTGACTCTACGAGCTATGTCTACAGTCTTTGTTTTTCTACAGTCCTCGTTCCGAACCCTATCGACGTTTATGAATTTGTAAGCTTTAAGAGTAGTATTCTTTAAATTATTGTAACTTTCATCGTATTGTAGTAGGCCAATTGGCTTGGAGGTTAGCGACCCTGACTGCCAAGTCGAAGGTCGCGGGTTCGATTCCCACCCAGGACAAACATTTGTGTGCATGAACATGTCTGTTTGTTCTGTGTCTGGGTGTAAATATCTATACATGTATAATGCATGTATTTAGAAAAAAATTGTAGCACACGTAGTATATCAGTTATCTGGTTTCCATAGTACAAGCTCTGCTTAGTTTGGGATCAGATGGCCGTGTGTAAAAGAATGTCCCAGGATATTTATATTTATTTTAAAGAAGCAATTTTCCATTAATGTCCTAGTATATAGTATTAATAGGTCACATTTTTACTCTCTTGCTTGCTTACTTCATTGAAGCATAGATTACTGTCAATCGCATTCGATAATAATCATAGATTGAACAAGATTAATCTTGTTTTCAATTCATATGAATTGTATAAGGTTACCTTCAAGTGTGTTATTTTATGCAAATATTAAAATGACTTGTTACCTATAAGATCATTAACAACTCTATTTACAGGTTGATATAAGTTATTTTTAGACACATGTACTTATTTCCGGAGGTCATAATATAGAAAAAGATAAGCTTAATAATCCTTAAAATATATCATATCACCTTGTTGAACACTTTCTGGTTTATTTCTCATTTCACAAAAAAAATACATTAAAAAGAAATGATGAAAGTAGAGGTAGATCAGCCGGTCAAATATGGCATTGCCAGTCAGTTTGGCCGTCAGTTTCGATGCGTGATCAGGCGCTGACTTGAAATCGATGAGCTCTTCATGAGCTAAGTAAGAATATCTTTTGTGTAATAGATCAACACCTGATTATTGGGTCTTTAATTTTCAGAGGCTGCTCCAGCCGCACTTATAAGGCAACAATTTAGTATTGAACTAGCTGTCCCCCGCGGTTTTACCCGCATTCCCGTGAGATGTCACATGTTTTATACATAATAACCTTTCTCTTCAATCACTCTTTTTATTTAAAAAAACCGCATCAAAATCCGTTGCGTAGTTTTAAAGATTTTAAGCATACATAGGGATATAGGGACAGAGAAAGCGACTTTGTTTTATACTATGTAGTGAAGAGACGACGCGTCGAGCGTCCTCGCCTTCGATGGCGATAATGAGGCTGATGTAAGAAGTCACTGGCACAACTAGTAAAAGCATATTTCTGAAGAGACTCTCAATATGACAAAAGGTGTAATTGCTACTATTAAATAAGCCTAGAAGATTAGACACATTTGGACGCTCTGTTATGTTACCGCAAAAACCATAGCCCATAGGGTAACATTTGGCACTGTACTGTACTTTTGACCCTCTATGATGTTACCGCCAAATACTATAGGGTAACCTTTACCAACTGTACTTTAGTGATTGGGTAACTAAAGTGTTTTAATTAAGAACATTCTCTCAAGGATTATTTATAATCATTATTCTCCTCAATAGACACTTAAATAATAATAATAAATAAATATCCCGCGACATTTTTTTCACACGGCCATCTGGTCCCAAACTAAGTAGATTAAGCTAAGCTTTTTGGAGTAGTAGAGCTCATAGTGCAGAGTTCATCCGGGGAAGTACCCCACCACCTTACCCATTTCTGCCGTGAAGCAGTAGTGTACTTGTATTACTGTTTCGGTTAGAAAGATAAGGGGGCCGGTGAAATTACAGGCACATGAGACTTAACAACTTCACGTGTCAGGGTCGACAACGCATCGGCGATGCCCCTGCGTGTTGCAAATGTCCATAGGCGGCGGTGACCACTTACCATCAGGTGGACAAATATCTGATATACCTACTACATATAGTCATTTTTTTATTCGAAATACATACTTATACATATAGATATTTACACCCAGACACGGTACAAACAGACATGCACAAATGTTTGTCCTGGGCGGGAATCGAACCCGCGCCTTTCGGTTTGGCAATCAGAGTCGCTAACCACGAAGCCAACTGGCCTGTTAACTTATATAAATACGTAGACATGTATACACACAAGCGTAGTTAATGCGATTCAAACAGTACAATTGTCGAAAACAACTCCATTGTTAAATTCCCCCGCTGATAGCAAATTGGTGCGAGCAACACCGAACCAAACTGTCAAGCCGAGATAAGCTGTCGACCCGTGACCTCTTGAAAGGGAATAACAATATTTTTTTGGGGTTCGGTCGGAATCAACCATTTTTATTTTGTATAAATTTGCCCTTGTGTCCACATGTACATGTCACTAGAATCGTGAACTATCTTAGTAACCAAAGAAGGTATTAAAACTAGAAAGAATTAAACTAGGAATTAAAAATAAATATAAAACTATAAATCCAAATTTTAAAGAAGGTAAATGTGAATAAGCGGTCTTCACCCTCTGGGGATGAATTACCAGAAATTCATCCTTAGTACTCAATTTCTATGAAAATGAAACTTCTGTGCAAAATTTCCTGCTACTAGGCCCAGGTCTAGGCGATGATGAAGCAGTCGGTCAGGATATTTAGTTTTATATTTCCGTTGAGGTTGCATGTAAAATCAAAATACCTATCTCAAAAATGAATAATATGGAAATCAATAAGTCATACCAGTAATGTGGTCAGGAAGATTTGTTTTATTGTATGCTAGTGTGTCCGCGGGGACTGTAATGCGGCGGGATGAAAAGCAAAACCCGCCGCGAGCATCGTCGGCAAAATGACAGAGTAGAGACAGAGACTTATTCAGCTAATACAAACTTCGTCGGCGAGCCGGCGCAACGAGGCCTCCGAGATCGGACTTCTCACGTGATTGTGTAGTTAGCGAAAGAGACAGAGCATTGAAACCGAGACGAAACACCCTCTAGCTATACCGCCACGCTATGATGGTCGTTTTGACATTTCAGATTGTCATAGGAAAAGAAACTGTATTGCTTTGTAATAAGGTAAATTCAATCATTATACAATTAGCTGATGAATCAATATATACACCTTACATGTATAGGAATAAAGGTTATTTTTCTTTGTCATTGTTTAACGTCAAAACGGCCATCATAGCGTACTGCAAGTTTAGATAGCCTAGGGCGTGGTAAAGCGATGATCTTTAATGTGTCACGGAACCCTTGACGTGCGAGGTAGATTGACACTTGCCTTTTTTTTAGTCAGTTCCTTAATAATTATAGTTACAGAGTGAACGTGTTGTACACAGCCAGTCATGTGGAACAGATTTGTGTTATTTAGTATTTTTGTTGCCCATCTTGGATGCAGTGAAGGTGCGTGATTATTTAAGGCTCATAGCATGGATTAATAAAGGAACTTTTCCTTATAAATTTGCATTGCAATTTATATGAAATTTGGATTAAAACATCCATCTTTTAATTTTTATTACATAAATTGGAAAAAATATCTCCAATTTTTTTTACTGTGCGCTTGTATGTTTTCATTTAAATTAATTGTTATTTGTTACTAAGATCCAGTAACATATGTGGCCTTTGGTAACCAAAAACCTTTTTTCTTATTTTTGATTGTGTATACCTAAGGCCTCTATGATACGCGTTTTACGGTTTAAGAGTGTCATAGAAAAATTTACCTTATTTCAATATCATAAGGTGTATCTCAATTTTCGAACAACTTAATATGAAATCAAAAAATTAAACCCATTTTAGTCAATTTAGATTAGGCTCTAAAAGGGCAATTATGAAGGTCAAAGCTATTAAAGTTATCATCAGTTCGGAAGTGAGCCTTCGGAGAAGAACCGATTAGAAACTCAGAAAGATTACGTTTAAAAAAATATTAAAACCTAACTTATTTGGCTATATATAAAAAAAATTGTTTAACACAATATGACAAGTAAAACAAAAATAAATGAAAAATACTATCCACAATAGTTCAAATGCTCATACTAGACCAACAAATGTATATGAAGATGTACCAAAAATAAAATAGCTAATCAAACAATACAGCTTGGATTATTATTTATTTATTTATTTATAGCCCCCCGCGGTTTTACCCGCGTTCCCGTGAATTGACACATTTATTATAGATATACCTTCCTCTTCAATTAAGAAAAACCGCATCAAAATCCGTTGCGTAGTTTTAAAGATTTAAGCATACATAGGGATATAGGGACAGAGAAAGCGACTTTGTTTTATAGTATGTAGTGATCAGGCAGGCCGTTGATACAACTGATAAGTGCCAATACCCTGTGGTTCTCTGCTAGTTCTTCTCATAGAGATGCTTGTCGAGTCGGTATTTAAATTGATTAATAGTTTGGGCTGTTACAATGTCTTCTGGGAACTTATTACACTCCATTGATTAGAGAATATTCGTGAGGGTTGTTTTATGAGAAACCAGTGCCCAATTTGAGGCTGTGGCCTCTAAGACGGTCATCATTGGAAGTTCCGTAAGTCATAATACCCATTTAAGATAGTACCTGGATGGCCGAGCATTGCTCGGGATTTCTATACTAACGTGACTTCTACCGTTTTATATTTTTTTAAACACTGTCATATATATCTAGATACGAATTAGATGCGATAATAAAGGACTCCCAATAACAGTATTTCTCACAAAAGATGTAACTTGAAAACCTTACCTTCTAATGACATTGTAGCAGTTTTCATTGGCTAAAACACGGATGAAACGATATTTTCAGAAAACGAATCCTAGCTAGATCGATTTAACGCCCTCGAAACCCCCTGCATACTAAATTTCATGAAAATCGTTGGAGCCGTTTCCGAGATCCTAATTATATATATGGATAGATATATACAATATATACAATAATTGCTCGTTTAAAGGTATTAGATAGATAGATTATTTGTGACGTGTTTATTAAAGATTACGGACTGAGAGACGGTAGAGAATGTAAAAAGAAATAAATTAAAAAATATATGTTATTAGTTTAGATAATTTAAGAGGGTCATCGATGATTCATCTATTAGGTACTTAGCCCTCTCTTTTGGCAATTAAAACATGTTTATCATATTTATGTTAATGACTTCCCTATTCAATATGTATGTTGTTTACAATTGTCTTCCTTTGTCTTACGAAGAAATATAATTTAATCTTTAAATATTAGTTTGCAAACTCATCACTATATTTTATTTATTTGTCTATTTAGCAATCCAACAACATGATAACAATTTCAATCTCATATATACTTATTTAATTAATATTACAGTATAAACATGTCACTTACAGGAAAGCGCATATTTCGTAATAATAAGGTTTACAGAATCATAATCTACAAATAAAATTATAACATATACAGGTGTTACTAAATTACCCGTAAAGCTGAAAGGAGGTTAAATGGGGCCTTATAACGAGTCCATTCACAATATTTAAGAACCATATTAACGCTGTATAACATAGCCCAAAAAAAAAAAATTTTTATGAATTAAAAATAGAAAAACTATTAAAGTAGACAATTAACTTGCCTTACTGTTAAATAATCTGGGGCTCAATTCTGTTAGGAAAATGACACTAACTCGAGGATGTTTCGTCGCGGCCACCGCGCTCTGTCTCTTTCGCTAACTACGCTAATACTACTTATCAAGTGAGAGATAAGCTCTCCGAGGCCTCCGTAAAGCGGCTCGCCGGCGAAGTTTGTGTTAGCTGAATAAGGGGGCTGGTTCCCTAACATGACAGCTTACTAGGCTTGTTGGCTTCGATAATTAATTACATTTTTACGGGGTATTTTGTAACACGTTGTATAAGACAAATCAAACTATGTTATAAGTGAAATTAAAATAAAGCGATGAATATAATAACCTCTATATTTGTACTACTTACGGTAAACATTTTGTATGAAACTCTGAGATTCTTCAACTGTCCGGTAGAGGCGCTGTAGTAATCTTTATAATAAATATGAAATTTAGACAATTTAATTTAAATTTTTCCTATACCGGGTAAACAATTGAAAATTTTATGATTAGGGCACTGAACTAAACTACAGTCAAAGAATACGTGTAGTCTATAACTTATTCTTCAAAACTAAAAACTAACTGACTAAGAACACGACAAACAATGAACTATGTCCAGACAAAATGACAAAACGTTTTGATGCAGGTTACACGTAAGGACAATTCTAATAATAATATCCCGGGACATTCCTTACACACGGCCGCCTGATCCCAAACTAAACAGAGCTTGTACTATGGAAACCAGATAACTGATATACATACCTAATATATATACAACTTTTGTTCATGCACACAAATGTTTGTCGAACTAGCCCGTGACCAGCGTCGGGGTCGCTAACCACCAAACCAACTGGCTTGTCTAATTAAAAAAAATACGTTTCAGATGTCTCGGAAAGTCCAACCACGGTCGCAAATCATGCGGAAGGTGAGAAAAAGATGAGCGAGCTCATTTTGGCAGTACTGAACCACTATAAGCAACCGGATCCGATTGGATTGCCCGGAGCGGATATTCCAGATCCGTATCCAATACCAGATATGAGTCAGTCATTGACATTCGGGATAACAATGTATTTAAAGAACTCCGCACTGTATGGGATAAGACAGTTTCGGATCATTGATGTGAATGCTGAAATTGGTGAAATGAAGGTTTTTAATTTAATTATATAACATTCTTATATTCTCCTAATATTTCTTCAGACTTAACGCAATTAATTTGACCTTATGTCTTTTTCACCGCCTTTTCACACACAATGTGTTTAAAATAAACATTTTAATATTTACCCATTAACTAAATCATCAGTTTTACCTAAAAAGCAGTTTGGATCCTTAATATAAGAAAACGATATACACGGTGTTACAAAACTACCCGTAAAGCCGAAAGGAGGTTAAATGGGGCCTTATAATGAGTCCATTCACAATATTTAAGAACCGTAGTAACTCTGTATATAACCCCAACAAATAAAAAAAAATATTTTTATGAATGAAAAGTAGAAAAACTATTAAAGTAGACAATTAATAGGTACGTAGGCCTTTCTGTTGAATAATCTGGTTCCCTGACATGACAGTTTACTAGGGTTGTTGGCTTTGGTAATTAATAATATGTTTACGGGGTATTTTGTAACACGTTGTATAAAATACAAATATCGATTCTACTGGTGACTCTCAGCAAACTTAAGTTTAGGTACATAAATCCATACACAATCCAATACATCTTGTGAGGTATTTTATAATTACATAGCTTAAATCATTACAGGTCCAAGCATCAATGGTGATCGATAAACTCCAAGCTCGCGGTAACTACACAATGTCGTCATGGCTCCAAAATGAAAGAGGACCTTACACAGTAGATGTGGGAGGTCTTAAAATAATGGTATATGCAACACTAGGGGTTGAAAGAGATGGAAAGATTAGAGCCCAAGACATAACCATGGACTTAGCTTTTGAAACCATTGCAGTAAACTTTGAAAACCTAGGCATGTTCGGTTCCTTTTTGCAAGGCATAATCAACACTATAGGCACTATCATTTTTGACTCTATCAAACCGCACATCCTCAAAGAAGCTTACACGAAAGCAAGAGCAGTAATAAATCAAAAGCTTGAAGAAGTTGCTGGTGACATACAGTTCCCTAATTCCATCTCTCCTTTAGATATGGTAGTGGCTGATGTCAGGAAAAAGGTAAGAGATATGGGAATGGATCCTTATAAAGTCAAGGACTATAATGCAACTGTCAGTGTATTTGACGTTACTCTAAGCAATACATGGATCACTGGAGTGTCGTCCTTCCAACGAGTTGGTAATATCACTCTGAAGATGGAAAACAACACAGCCATTGCCGACTTTGAAATTGGTACGCAGAAGCTTGAGGGAAGAACGCAATGGTATATATCAGCTGTCAGTGGTTTGATGACAAGAGCTGGTACTGCCACGTTCACTGTAGAATATATAAGCGGAAGAATTATAGTAGCTCAACCACTAGACACAAGAAAAAAACCGGAGTTCAGGGACTTAAATCTGGAAGTTGGTAACATACAAGTTCGGTGGAATGGTGCAAGCACTTTAGACTATGTTATAGAACTCGCTGTCAACGTTCTGCCAAATCTACTGAGATATCAAATAATGGACGCGTTGGAAAAGCCGATCAAAGAAAAAATACAAAAGGAACTGAATGAGATTAATGTTGAAGAAATGATAACGCAGGAGTTACCCAAGATAGATGAGATTTCAGAGAACGGCTTTAAACTATCAGCTTTAATTAAAACTGAAAACAAGGAAGAAGCATATGATGACGACGACTTTTTTAATTTTTAAAATATTATTTGTTAGCAAAAGATTTATAGTTCGATTTTTAAACATATTATATCAAAGCGACATCTATTTCTTCACTGCATGACATTTATATAACTTCGATACTGAAATAATATCCACTTGGACAACTAGTAGAAAAACGCTATAGATGGTAAACAGATGGCGCTTTATTAGGTTTCATATAAATGTCAAGCCTGAAGGTACTAAAAAAATCAAGTAAATCATATACCAAAGAACTATAAAACTAATTAGGAAACATAATAGAGAAGAGTAAATTATTCCAACGCTTGAGAAAAAAATATGAAAAATACGACTTGATTTTCCAAAAGAGCCCGATAATAAGAACGCTACGCTTCTACATTACAGTAAAAATAATGGATTGTCTTTAATTCTAAATTTGACATTATTCACACAATAATATTTAAATCCTATTCTTGTATGAAAAAGAAGAACTGGAGCGGCCTTAATAGTCATTATTACTCGGCATTTAAAACACTCCATGCATCAATCAACCTGTGTAATTTATTAAATTGTAGTACTTTTTTTTTTATATTTGGAGCAAATTTTCCTTAGTGTGTATGTTTTTTTACTCTGCTATGACAAGAGGTATACTGGTATACACACAATATCACGCTTCGTATGGCAGCCCTAATCGACATGCTGCTCGATGCACGATTTTAGTAATTCTAACATAACCACTAATTAGGTACAGCTAGGATTAACCTATCATAATCTGGAATCTAATTTAGATACCTAAAACAAGTACGAAAACTACACCTAATTGCTTCAAAACAACATTATTGTTTAATTCCATGATAACAAACTAGTCCGCAGTCAAACGTAGTTCATTCATGTCGAGATAAAGTGTTGACCCTTGAACTCTCGAAGGCGAGTACTGTCATTTTGCTCAGTTCCTGAGAGTAGGTATATTGTTGGACATGTGGAACCGAATTGTGATATTGTTTGTCGTCATCATCGTACATTTTGGACGCAGCGAAGGTTAGTAGACTGTATAGTTTTTTGTCCCAAATATTGTTATCAACGTAAACTTTAAATGCGCGATGAAGTATGTTCTCCATTACATCTGTTATATATACCTACATGAACATTATAACTATAGATAGATATTAAGATTAAATATTAGTTCACAAATAGGAAGCATCTAACATTATTTACTATAATCGATAACTCACAGTTTATTCAAAAAGCCATTTGAACCAAATATTTGCATTGGCTGTTGATGTATCATGATTAGTAAATGGGGCTTGTTACATATCCTATAACTGTTATGAAATACTTTATGAGGTTATATGAATTAAAAACTTAAAGCTAGCTGATAAATTTATTTGTTTTTTTTTTATCTTAGTCATCTAATGTCAATACTAATCGGTATAGACAATAATTTTTTGCCACTAACCTCTTTGCTATGTCTACTAAATGATTTAATTCTCATTTTTCTAAAATGTTGATAATTTCTGTGAATAAGACCTAAATTATATTTCGGATCGTGAAATTCCATTTTGTTAGAAGTATAATACTTAACACTATTTAGTACATAGGAACATATTGAGTCAAAATTATAAACACATCTTTAGTGTTTTACTACTTGTAACAGGTTGTTCAATAAGTTTTGTCGTTCGATAAGAAAAACACAATTTTATGGTTCAAAAAAAACTTTATTATTCAGTATAATCTCCCTGAACATTAATACACTTGCTCCAACGATCCTCCAATCTGTGAATTCCATCTAGGAAGTGAGGATCCGGAAGGTTTGCAAAATACGCTTCAACAGCCGTTATGACTGCTTCATTTGATGAAAAACGCTTGCCACGCATAAATTTTTTGAGTTCTGGAAACAAATGGAAGTCGCTGGGAGCCAAATCTGGTGAATACGGTGGATGCTCCAACAATTCGAACATTAGTTCATGGATTTTAGCCATTGTCAAAATGCTCTTGTGACACGGTGCATTGTCCTGATGAAAAAGGATTTTTTTTTTCTGCAAACCGGGTCTTTTTCCACGAATTTGTTCCTTCAACTGGTCCAAAAGGTTGCAATAATATTCAGAATTAATTGTTTTACCAGTTTGCAAGTAATCCACAAACATTCTTAGCCGATTTCCGGACACAAACTCGTTTCGAAGCCGAACAACCAGGTTCATACCACTCTTTAGCCTCTTGTTTTGATTCAGGATCATGATGATAGACCAAAGTCTCATCCATAGTGATGAATCGACGCACAAAATCCACTTTATCCTTTTTAAAACGCTCCAAATGTTGCTGAGAAAGTCGCATTCGAATGTGTTTTTGTTCCATTGTTAGCGAATGCGGCACCCATTGTGCACACAGCTTTCTAAAACCCAAAATTTCACTTAAAATATGGCTCACACTGCCTAATGAGATGTGTAGAGCCTCTACTAAATCTCGCTCACTCAATCGACGATTTTCCAAAACCAAATCCTGTATTTTGGCTATGATTTCTGGTGTTGATGCGCTTTTTGGACGTCCTTAAAAAAAAATACTGTGACACGGTGACACTAAATGGCTTGTAAACCATGAATGAATCGACAGATTGAAATTTTGGGCAAGTGGCAACGCCCTCTCTTATCGAACGACAAAACTTATTGAACAACATTATGTTGATATGTTTGCTAGCCCAAAGAAGTCTGCCGCTGGATGACAACCATTGACAATGGCAAACTGTCCCCAACGCTGCAACATATTTTATGGAATGTCACTAATACTCTTTACCGCTTCTTTACCGCTTGCATTTAATGTCCGTCGGTGATGTTTCTAGGACTAGTAGAACAAAATACACAGTATTTATAGTTTTCTATTATCAGGTTAGCTAATCATCAGTTAATCATCATTGCAAATCAATTAATGCAATATAAACAACAACTTCAAGATGTGTCCAAGATCTGAGCAAAAAGTAGTGAAATGCACTAAAAAAAGATATGTTGTAAAAATCGATAGTCAGTAAGATTAATAAGTAAAAAAATCATTATTACGTTGCAGATGTCCCAGAAACAACGACAATTAACGCAACTCTCATTGAAGCTGAGAAAAAGATGAGTGAACATATTCTGGCAGTTCTAGAACACTTCAAACAAGCGGATCCGGTTGGCCTACCCGGGGCCAATATACCGGATCCGTACCCAGTGCCGGACATGAAGCAGTCATTATCTTTTGCGACATTGTATTTTAAGAACACCGCACTTTATGGGATAAAAAAGTTTCGGATAATTTATGTGAACGCTGAAATTGGAGCTATGGAGGTTTGTAAATGTATAATCGATAATTTAATAGATTTATGAAATTAAAATTACATTCTGAAAAAAAAAAAACAATATCTCCGCGAAAACACATCAAGCAGTCTGGCAGCATACCGGCTGGCATGAGAACTCCTCAACGAGCCGATATGTGATCTCTGATGAGCTTCTGTTCCCCAAAGCCCCATTAGTAGCATTTTCAACCCCTAACAGAACTTGGGGTGATTTTCTTCTTCTGTATAACCAAGAGATGCCCTTATTTCATTAGACTAAAGCTTTGCTACAGCTAGCTTACAGCTAAAATAAAATTTTGCAAATACTTTTAAGCATTATTTGCAATATTTTCGTATTTTAATTCTCTTAAAACGACGCAATATTTAGATGCATAAATATTATTCTGCTGATATAGAAATCGACAAAAAAAAAGAAAAAGGTTTTCTGAGATAAAAGCTTAAAACGAAGGATTTAGATTTTTTTCAGCAACATAAATATAAAACTTCTTTTTATATTTTCAGGTACGAGCTTCAATGGTAATAGATAAACTTCAAGCCCGCGGTAACTACACGATGTCGACATGGTTGCAAAAACAACAGGGTCCTTACACCGTAGATATAGAAGGTCTTAAAATAAAAGCACATGCTACATTAGGGGTAGAAAGAGATGGCAAGATTAGAGCTCAAGATATAACCATAGACCTCGCATTCGAGAACATAGAAGTAAATTTTGAAAATTTGGGCTTTTTTGGAGCCATGTTTCAAGGGATCATAAACTCTGTAGGCACTTTCATTTTTGATTCTATCAAACCTTTCATCCTTAAGGAAGCGTATACGAAAGCAAGAGCAGAAATAAACAAAAAGCTGGATGAAGTGGCCGGGGACATACAGTTCCCAAACTCAATATCTCCTTTAGACATGGTAGTAGCAGATTTCAGGAAAAAAGTACGAATTATGGGAATGGATCCTTATAAAGTCAAGGACTATAATGCAACTGTTAGTGTATTCGCTGTTACTCTGAGCAATACATGGATCACTGGAGTATCTTCATTTCAACGAGTGGGTAATATCACACTGAAGATGGAAAACAACACAGCCATTGCCGACTTTGAAATTGGTACTCAGAAGCTTGAGGGAAGTACGCAATGGGATATATCAGCTATCGGTGGTCTCATGTCCAGAGCTGGTACTGCCTCGTTCTCAGTAGAATATATAAGTGGAAGAATAATATTAGCTCAACCACTCGATACGAGAGAGAAACCAGAGTGTAGAAATGTGGATTTAGAAGTTGGTAACATCCAAGTTCGTTGTAATGGCGCTGGTACTTTAGACTATGTTATCGAAGTAGTGGTGAATGTTTTACCAAATCTACTGAGATATCAAATTATGGATGCATTGGAAGGACCTATCAAGGAGAAACTACAGCAGGAACTAAATAAAATAGATGTTGAAGAAATGATAACGCAGGAGTTACCAAAGATAGATGAGATGTCAGAGAAAGGGTTTAAGCTTTCCTCGCTAATTGATACTCAAACCAAAGATGAAGCGTACGACGAAGATGAATTCTTTAATTTCTAAATATACAAATATTAATAATAGAAGTTGGTAATTTAGTGAATTAGTGTAAATAAAATAGTTATTTAAAAACCTACTTGTATTTTTTTATCTGCTTTTGATGCTATAGGAAACCCATTATTATACACAGTATTATGTTTAAATGTGAAAAATACAGTGGCTTCCCTACTTTTCAAAAATGTTCAAAAGCTGGTTTATTTCAAATTGCATTACTCAGAAAGTGTAACCGTGTTCGAGGGCTTTGATCTTACTTTATTTTATACTGAATAATACCCACGAAAATATTAATATTAAGAATATAATAAATATCCAGTTGTCTTGCGAATAAGGAAATCTAATTGAGATGATCTAGGTATTTATGTTACGACCTAACTGATTTATGTGATACTTAAGACTTTTTGAAAAACGACAAATGATTATCTACATTAGGTATACAAAGCAAACAATTATTATTATTTATGTTGTATTCAACAGACTCAAATAAATCTCACAACTACTAACAGCTTCAAGATTTTTTTCACATAATAAGTCGATACTATTGAAATCTAAAAAAAATATTTAGGTACTGTATTTTCAAAGAAAAGTAGTACTTATATTTCGTGCGATATATTTTTGGGAAAATACAGTTACTCTCTAAAATACTTAGACCATGTTCTAAATGAGAATTCAAGAAAGCACACACTTAGGCTGACGTTTAACTAAAGGATGTCGTTAGAAATTAATGATAAAATCAAGTTAACCGTTGTTTTAACCGCGGAGTGATGGCTGATGAACCAGCAGGCTTAATTACCATTTTAACATCGAAAAATGCCAACGTTTCCGGTCACCGGATCATGTAGAGGGTTCATCTACAGAGGCTGTACGGCATCGAACCATTGCTGCCAGTGAGGCAAAGCGCGCCGCACGTGTCCCACAATTAAAAAAGAATTAGAATAAAAAAGAAAAGAAATTGCGAAATTCAAAATTAGAAAAGCGCGAAATATACGAAGAATTTTAATTTGTTTTTTCTTAAATATTCTGTCAACATGGAGAAGTTTCAAGTGATTATATTGTTTTTCGCCGCCATTATAACATCGGGCACTTCGAATACAAGTAAGTGACTAGATATTCAGAAGAAAGTAGACGGACGAGTCACTATTTGTGTCATTTAATTTTACTGTGTCACTCTTAGAAACAATGCCTAAGTTTTTTCCCCGTTTCTCTTTGGGTTTATTTCTAAATAAAATCAGCCCAGTAAAACAGAATATTTTCAGATATACAAAACTGTTGAATTTCAGTGTACGGACTGATCTTAATAATAATATTAATAAAATAAAACCACGACACTTTTATCACGACATGTCACCAAGACATATATAGTTTCTTTTATTGAATTATAATAATATAGCCAGTAACATTTTCAACCTCCAATAAAAACCTACTGTTATTCACAATAAATTGATAACAAAATTTTTATTCATAAATTAAACAAACGGTTTTTTTATGCCTGACCTTAAAAAGGCGCTATTATAAAAGTCTGTTTTACCAATTTATGTAACCTTATAAATCATCGCAATTAGCTTCAATCAACTAGGTACCTACTTAGCTACTTAGGAACGATTTCATAGAATTAATAAGAACTACATAATACGAACATCTTGTTTTTTTTTTATTTAAATGTTCTGCAATCGACTATCAATTGAAGCTCTCATATATTCTGTGGTTACTTTCCATTTAGCAATAATATGATCTCGATTGATGTTTTATAATCATAATCGATACGAACCGATTCGAATGATCGCACTGCACACTGCACATGATACGAGTTCATTGACCGCGCGAACCTGATCAACACAAATTTTATTAATGAAGATAAGTTTAATACTTATGGTCAAATATTATTTTCTAAACATAAAAGGTATTTCTTTAATAAAAATTCGTACCATATTTGCCTCAAGAATTTAAAACATCGCGACGTAAGTCAAAGACTTATTCTACAAACAGCTTGGGCTTTCGATGAGGAAAATAACTCGACGTAGTTGGTGTTAAGGTGGACTGGTGCTTGATTCACCCTCAGATTGGATATATTTATCAAGTGACCACAAAATACTGGTATGTTATGCCCTTAAGAGCCAGTTCCCTTCAAGGCTGGGTGTGATTCCACCTTCATTCACGCAATCTTATTGAAATAATCAGGAAATGCTCTTTTATATTAAACTACTAGCTGTCCCCCGCGGTTTTACCCGCGTTCCCGTGGGATGTCACATATATTATCCATTACATGGAGCCTACATCGCATGCTGGCTAGCTGAGCGCGGTGAGCGACAACCACGCGACTTTTTTCTAATACTTGCATTTTTAAACTCGTGATATCTTCTGAATGAAATGTCCGAATTCAATAATTCAAAAAGTTATAAAAAGGTATTAAAGCCGTCTTGAATATAAAGTAATTTATTTTGATGAGGATTAATACCAAGGTACAAATGAAGAGCCTTTTCAAGAGGCGGCATATATAAATTAATATTTTAGAATAAAAAACTGCTTACTGTTACATAACTATAATATTTAGACATATGCTGTCGCGACACTTTTTGTAGATAATGATGAGTTCTGCAAAGTCGTAGTAAATGATTTTGTTCTATCATCAATAGATTTCGCAGCGCACGCGACGTAAGGAATTTTTCAGGTCATTTTTTTACACCTTATGTTACATTATTGGAGTTTTAGTAAGGATCCCTATTTTTTTTTTAAATATAATATAGCCTATGTTACTCGGGGATAATGTAGCTTTCCAAAGGTGAAAGAATTTTTGAAATCGGTCCAGTAGTTTCGGAGCCTATTCATTACAAACAAACAAATCTTTCCTCTTTATAATATTAGTATAGATTACTTCTGCATTTAAAGCTAGAGAATATAAGCTATGAAATTAAATTTAATTAAATTATTATGTGTGTAGATACGGTCTCGCCCTTGCCTTTTGCCTCTATACTTTACGGTCTTGAAACCTATTCGTCTATTGGTTTTTTTTATACATACTGTTTTACAAACCATTGTTTATTATTAACTCTGAAAATGGTAACGAATTAGCAATAAAGTATTCAAGTAATATCATTGGGCATTAACACAATTGCCTTGCAATCAATACCGTCATCTTAACACCGTTTTTATGTAGAAAAATTACAAGTTTAAAACTTTTAATCAGTTCACACTTTCTCTTCCAATTCGTCGTATTACCACTATAGTGTATACTTCGTATAACCATCAATGGTTTTTTATGTAGTACTAATAACCTGCTTTCAACGGATTCTGAATTATTTCAAGACATTGATATCCAAAAAAAGTTTAATGATAAAAATGTGTTAATTCACGGAATACAGCTTAAGCTAAACCCTTGTCCAATCCCTTGAGATGGCAAATTGGCACAAACTACCTATATCGGAGTAGTAGAGCTCTATGTGCAGATTTCGTTCAAGGATATACTAGCCTATTTATTACTATTTCCACCGGGAAGCAATAGTGCACTTAAATTACGGTATTTTGGCTAAAAACGTAAGTGACCCGATAAAGAGACTTAACAACTGCACGTCGCAGGGAGTACAAGGCATTGACAATGCCCATGGTGTCCATAGGCGGCGGTGACTGTTTACCATCAGGTGAACCGTCTGCCTGTTCATCGGGTTTAATATTTTATTGATGACATTTTCATAATGGTACAAAATCAAGATTGTGGCATGTCTCATGTATGTTGAAATGACACTTTCACCCAAAAACACTTTCTTCATAAATGTATGTGAAAACTGAATAAGTACTTCAATGTTATGAGCAAAAAATAAAACACACACTACAATCAATTTATACGTACGCCAAACTTTTTGGTAAAAGTGCTAATTTACTTTCTTGATACACTGGTAATATTTACTCAATTGTGAGCGACAGAGACAGAGCATAGAGGCCGCGACGAAACATCTTCGAGTTAGTGTCATTTTCCTTACAGAATCGAACCCCTGATATTGTCAAAAACATGCGTAGTCCTGATTAACCGATAAACCGTAAAAGACCACTTACATCGCAAACCTTCTTTCCCTCTGTAGTCAGGTAAATATATCCATGCTGACTCTAGAAGCAATGTATGTCAAACGATCGCGTGGCTCACATCACGATTGCGATGGCGAGCACAAATTGTTCATTACATAAATGTATACGGAAGAACGAGGAAAGTGGTGGAAATGTATATGGTGATTATCACTACAGATGTTGAGTAACGTGCAATATGCCGTGATCAGATATTAATCTGACCGCGAAAGATCATTGTAAATAATCGATGTGTCTGGCACACAATAACTGTCGCCCAGTTTCTTTTTTCACAAATATAATAAACTAGCTGGAACACTGTGGGTTCACTCCCGTTAAAATTTACACATGTGTCTCTCTCCGTAACATGGGCTACGTTTGTCCCAAATTATAGCATGTTCGGTTCAGCCGTTTAGCCGTGGACGCATAACAAATGTTTATTTTAAAAAAAATTGCGCGTTTATAACATTAGTTAGGATGTGACAGGATGTTTATACGTTTGTAACTCAATCACGCAAAACGGCTGAACGAAACGGTGGAATTTGAATGAAATTTGGCACATGGACAGAATATATTCTGGAACACAAAGGATATTTTTAATCCCAAAACCAGCGAGGAGAAATCCATTATTTATATTTTCCAATACTTGAAAATCATTTTTATCTGCCTTTTGGTATCCTTTAATTTCTTTTTCCACAGAGGTTTCCAAATTTCTAGCACCCATTCTATTTCAACGGCCATGCTTTACTGAAATCTTTATAGATATGAAATATCACTAAATAAAATATATCACTTGATTATGTACGCTGCCAATAGACGAATTACAAAATTCATTAATTAGTTCTTTCCATGAAAGGAACTATAATCAACATGATTTATTTACTCTAGTCACTATAAATTATTTAATGTTTTTACGTTAGAGTCCAGTGACATCAAATAATTTTAAAATTACAACAAAACTGAAGATCCATTTTATGGAGCAACGTTTGTACGTGTAATGGCGTCAACAGATAACAAAAAATATATCAAAATGAGTAAAAAAAGTTACTTAATGTTTGCAAAATGTTACTCTACCATCTTCGTTGTAGATGCAACTTCAAGCTCATCATGCATGGTCGTATAATTAAAAAATAATTTGATGTCATAACAAAAGTTACGTGTTTCAAAACGACATTTACAAGCAAGGAACCGTAATTTAAAATAATTAAATGTCCCTTTTTGAGGTCAATAACTATGCACGAAGTATTCCACATTATGAGCAAAAATTATAGAGTTCTCTAGCACGCGATCATAATTCTATATGCGTGCTAACTAATGACCGCCAAACTACAAACAAATACCAACTTTAGAATATAATTAAGTAGGTACATTTTAGCTAGTTAGCCAGATAACAGGTATCGAACTAACATTGGCTTTATTGTATGTACGAGTGCAACTTTCAGTTAATAATAAGCTAAATAAAGAAGCCTACGGACACAAGAACTTTTTGTCAATCAATTACCTACCTTATTCCGAGTACCTACAGCTCGTTCTATCTAGGTCTCCATCCAAACCAGTCCACCAATGTCAATTGACTTCAACATGGTAAAATGAACTGGCAGTTAATTAAATGCGTACAAAGACTTGGATATTAGCAAAAAAATACCGTAAACACTTGGCCTATAAACCGTTTTACCGTTTTTGTTATTCTTATCCATTCCATCCAAAGGTCGGCTGATTATCTCATTTATCTATCGAGTAACCTGAATTTGATGTGATTCGTTTTATTTCAAGTTAGTTTAGTCAGGGAACTTAACAAAGGCAGTGACTCTCTAGGTCTTTGTTTAATAAATAATATAGATATGCAAATTTACCTGCGTATTTTTTATGTATAATTGTATTGAATTTGTATTCTGTAGCTTTTCTTTACGAAATATATAAGGTACTTCTGGACCGTCTGAGCGAAATTTTTCGGTATGTCGGAAGGCTGTAAAGTAATTCTGGTTCTATGGAGTTGTTTTTTTTTTATGTGGGGTTCTTAAAAAAGAACATCTATATAAACAAGTTAACTGTACCAATATTAACAGTAAGACGTTTTTGCGAGATCGAATCGAGTTTCGCGGACAAGGTCCCGCTGGTGGCGGGTCAATGACCTCGGCAGGTGCATTACACGGCTCCATTGGTTTATAAAGTTTTGCATAAAACCTTGCAATTATCTGCCTACTGACAAAGTGGACGTAGTTGTCTTTATATCCACTAAAGTTAGTTAAGTATATTATATTATGTAACATAATTTTTTTTTTCTAAATTATGACGTCACGTGGATGGCCAGCTGTATTTGTTAAATAGGTCACAGATAATGCAAAAATAATGCAGCAAGCATCAAGGTACAGAACTAAAAAAAATATTATCTGGTGTTTTATTTTATTTACCTAAATCAAAAGCATCTAACCTGCTTCCCAGGCAACCTGAAAGAAATTTAATATTATGGGTAATTCCTATCTGATTTGTTGAAGATACATCACCTGCACGTACTAGCACTGGCTAGTTAGAACACTCTACTATATAAGTGACATATGTTTCATATTGCTTTTGGTATTTTTCCACGTTGTTCATAGATTACTCTACATTCCTTTTCCTAAAGTATTTCCTGTTGTTTCGCTCTACAGACCTCCCCAACATGATTTAGCAAATTTCATTCAAATCTTCATGCATTTTCGCGTGATTAAGTAATAAATATAATAATAGTAAATATAATATAAATAACCAAAAAAAACGCGTAAAATAAATGACTGATATATTGAATGAAATAAAATGAAAATGAAATAAGAAATATTTTATCAAAATAAACATCAGAGAAAATTAAGGAGAAAAACATTTTTTCTTCTTCTTCTTTAAGCTTTTCGTATCGTCTTGGATTAACAAAGAAAACAGAGACCATTTTAATGTATTAGCTGCAGGAACGCTGTACCTTGCTCGTCAAGCAAGTATAACGAGTTCCATTAGCCCTAAATAATTCTTAAACCAAAACCCAAAAAGAAACTGTAATCATCATGTAAAAGAGTGATCCGACCAGTTTTATATATTAAACAGTTACCATCCCGCGGGTCCACAAGTGTTCCTGAGGCGTTTAATGAATCCCAGGCTAACGTAACCTATGTCAATCGGGAATAGTGTTGTTTTCCATCAGTGAAAGAATTTTAGAAATCATTTTTTTTTTTCTGCGATAAACTCTTACTTCCAAACCTTACCTCTTTATTATATTAATAGCTGTCCCCTGCGGTTTCATCCGCGTTCCGGAATACTGTAATTCCGCGAATTGTTAAACGCGCGCAAACCTCTCAAAAAGAATATTTTTTACCCCGTTTTTGCCATATTTTTCATTCATGCTCCGCTCCTATTGGTCGCAGTGTGATATTATATAGCCTATAGCCTTCCTCGATAAATGCACTATGGATAGTGCACACTGAAAGAATTTTTCAAATCGAACCAGCGGCTCTTGAGATTTGCGCGTTCAAACAAACAAACCAACAAACTCTTCAGCTTTATAATATTAGTATAGATTAAATTCGAAGGAGTATTTAATTACCAAAAATCCCTGTTTTACTTAAAATATATGTACTCACATATCCATTTTCCTAGCAAGGTGCAGTGCTCAAGCACTATTTTTTATAGGGTTATTCGGTAAAAATGTATTCAAATAATATATTGAAGCAATATTGGAACGCAAGAGCAACAAGATCAACAACCCTACTTGCGTCTAAAGCCGATAGTAACCACTTTCCATAAGACGAGCCTCCAACGAGTTACTTTCCATCTTTCCAAGCACAAACGGAGTGTAATCTAGCATTTAATTTTAAATCCTAGGACGTTCTTCAAACACTTAGCTGGTATGACTTCTAAGTACATAAGAAAGGTCTACTACAGTAGAAATTTTCATGGGGACTTACCACCATACAAATTTTCGCCGTGATGTTGTAGTACACTTGTAATCTGTATTTCGGTTAGAAAGGTAAGGGGGCCGGTGAAATTACAGGCACATGAGAGTTAACAACCCACGTCACAGGTTTAACAACGCATTGGAGATGCTAGTGTTACAAATGTCCAATGGCGGTGGTGACCACTTTCCATCAGGTGGACCATCTGCCTGTTTGTCGGCCCACGTGGTATAAAAAATTAATACATACGTCTATACTTATATTATAAAGAGGAAAGATTTCTATGTAAGTATGTTTGTTACTCTTTCACGCAAAAACTACTAAACGGATATGGATGAAACTTAGCACATAGATAGAGCATATCCTGGAATAACATATAGGCTACTTTATATCCCGGGAAAATGTGATCGGGAACGCGGGTAAAAGCGCGGGGGACAGCTAGTTATCTATATAAGTACACACATCCAGATAAAAAACGACCAGACATGTTCAATCCTATAAATGTTTATCCCGGGCGGGTGTCGAACCCACGACCTGCGGCATGACAGTCAGGGTACCTATCTAACCACCAAGCCAACCGGTCCATTAATAATACAAATATAACGTTATATTTATCAGCTGATACGTTTTAATGCCAATACAGCTTTCATTAGCTCGATGGCCAGCGATTTAACATCAGTATGCATGAGACACAACATAACGGTAGATGCGCCGGCGCACCGGCCGCGTCACTCCCAATAGAGAAAACTATATAGGAAGTTATCATAAGCAAACAATAGTTTAAAGCTTGATTGGAATCCACGAAGAGTATTCAGGAATTAATAGAGAAGGGTTCTGTTTTGTTTAGTCTTTATCTGGATGTAAATGTCTGTCTATTGTAAATGAAGTCTGTGCTTGGTTTGGAATCAGGTGATCGTATGTAAAAAATGGTTTAGGAAGTAGTAGAGCTCTTTGCGCAGAGGTCGTTCTAGGAAGTACTACTACTACTTACATATTGAAACTTAATTTCCACCGTGAAGCAGTAGAATTCTTGTATTACTGTGTTCGGTTAGAAAGGTAAAGGGAGCCGGTGAAATTACAGGCACATGAGACTTAACTACCCACGTCACAGGGTCGACAATGTATCGGCAATGCCTTTGGTGTAGCAAATGTTCATAGGCGGCGGTGACCACTTACCATCAGGTGTACCATCTGCCTGTTTGTCAAAAAAAAATCCCACAATATTTTGTATTGGTTTTGCCATTCACTATACTGTAAGGGTAATATACCTGTATTATATTATATTTTAGTCTGTTGTTTGAGTGATACTCCTTGTGTTCCAAGCGTCAATAGGCAGCGGTTACCGTTTACCACCAGGTTGTCCGTCAGCCAGTTTGTTGCTTTAGTAGTTCATTTGGAAACTAAAATATTCCTTTTTCTTCATTGTAATAAATTCTGAGTTTCGTCCCATAGTACAATATTTTTTCTGAAATCTCATTAATAAATTTCTAGAATCTTTTTATACCATGTGCCCAATGTTTTCTCAGATATATTCGGAGGGCGGTGTTCTCGACGTGACCCAAATGTGGACGCCTGTTTGCTTCGCAGCTTCAACTCACTGATCGAGTATCTGAAAGGTGGTGCACCTGAACTTGGAATTGAAGAGGTAAACGTAATATCAATGTACTCTGTCACTAAAAAAAAGGAAAAATTGGTGTCTTGAATAGAATCACTTACGTGTTTCTGATTCAATATTTAAATGACTTGGCATGTCAGGCCCCCCGTGTTAATCCTATACCTTGCTCATGGTTTTCAAGATTAGGCATTTGAAACCATATTGTAAAAAAAAATACGAAATATTTGATCCAGCAGTTCATCATTCAGTAGTCGTGCACTAGAACGAGACACTAGCGGCCAAAATAAACATACGATCCCAATCTAAAATCGTAAGATTGAAGCAGAATTTTGACATTACGTGTATTAAAATTTCTGTCAAAAGGTTCATCAATCCATGGATTTTCGATCGGGATTGCATATTAATTTTCGCCGTAAGACATCATCATCCACCGGCCCAGCTCCCAATTTCGAGTCAGCGCAATATTTATGCTGGTTTATTTCTATTCGGCGCATTAGATGTATATCACAAGAGACTTCAGAATTTTTACAACCTGACGCCACCATTATAAATGGCTCTTTTAACGGCTTAAAGTGTAAAGTGCATATAGTAATTGGAATACTATTTCGACACCCTAGGTGGTAAGAGTTGGGTGTAGTATTCGTCACTGCTAACTAAGATATATCTGCTACTTGATATCTCCACGTCAACTATCTCCAAAAAGGTTTTCAGCACATTTCACGGAGAATATGAGGTTTATACCACTCGACCTATAAAAAAAACATCAATTATGTCTTAAAATATTTTTTTTTCATTTTTCAGTCGGAGCCAATAGTAATAGACGAATTGTCTATAGCACTGGGCGGCGGGCCGGACGGTTACCGAGCCGCGTTCAAAGACATACACGCCACCGGCGCGTCTAACATGACCATCACTAATGTCAGGTGAGCCACTTTCACTAGGTAACTGCCTTTTGTCTGCTCTGTGGACTGTATGCATCGTGGAGCTGGAAAAATAATATTTCCAAAGAAATAATAAAAGCGCCAAGGACTGCTATGATGAGAAGTCAATATAAAAACCTTTATATTATATGATTTTCCTTTTTAATCTAGACCCCAAATAATTTTATTTATACGCATATGTTAGCGGTCCCTGCCGTGCGGCAGGGAATGAAAATACGCAGAGCGCTCGAAAATGTTTCAACAAATAAAATACTTACTTCTCTTGCATAAATATTTTAAAAACTTGTCCAACTTAAGCGGCCATAGATATTCATATCTTCACAATAGTTAAATATTAAGGGAAAAAAAACAATTAGAAATGCATTTTCTATTGTCCACGTAATAAAATTTACATAAGAAGTATGTTTTCCCATAAGGAAAAACTCGAACAAAGCCCGTGACAAATTGTGGCAATTCTCATCCCAGCATGATTTATGATGACCAGTTTTTGTTTAAGAAAGGCAAACAATAGATAAGGGACAAAACACTTTTAGTTTTCTTCGATACGGTGGATATTGTAAGCAAATACATACAAAAACCTTATGAGCATGTTATGCTTTTCCTCACAATTTATTTATTTATAGACGAGCAGCTGGTAGCTGATGTGTCTATATCGCACAGTATTGAAAGTTACTTAGAACTTTGTAGTTCACTTTTGAAGATTTTTAGGCCGAATCTAATTTGTTTTAAAAAGAGTTGATTGAAGTAGTACATACTACTTCGTCCGGTAGTCGGTTCCAATTTAAGTTACATCAAATTTATCAAATATGTACGGTGAAGGTAGTAAGTTTGGACGTCGCACCTCAGTAACTATTCACCCGATCAAAAAAAATCACGGATAGAAAACTACATTATTCCCGAGTGACATAGGCTATGTTATGATCCCGGAATCGTTCGGCTCTCGGGTTCACGTGTGAAACTGCGTGACCGTAGCTAGTTTGATATATAGTGCCTTCAGGCCATGGAATATGATATGTAACTGCTGAGGTTTGTCTATAATATTCGTGGGATCAGTATACAATGTATCGAAGTAGGTACCCTTTACATACATTCACGGGAATTAGAGACAAAGCAAAAGTAACTTTAACCTTCGGTACATTGCCTCCAACATTGTATGCACACATGCATGTCCAGTTCAAGGATACCATCCGTTTGGACACAAAAGTATTATTTATGACTACAAATAATGGAATGTTAGGAAATAGCATACATGGACCGTTAATATATTCGATGCACGTATGTGGGACCATTGTACTGATGACCATCGTTTCTTAGGTACCGCTTTTACGACCAGGGTCAAAGGAGACAAAAGAACTTGTCAATTTGTCATATTTGCCGATGAATAAGCGTGGATGGTGTTTTGACCAAATGTGCAAATAAGTCATGTGTATTTAGGTATCGGCTTACTTGATGATGTTATTTGGCATATAATATTGATTCCTCGTATATCCTCATAGCTTGCTGAACTAAATTTTTATTTTTTAATTCTTATAATATCACATCAATCAAAATAATAATAATAATAATAAATATCCCGGGACATTCTTTACACACGGCCATCTGAACCCAAACTAAGCAGAGCTTGTACTATGGAAATCAGATAACTGATATACTACATATCTTACTTTTTTTTTCTTTCAATAAAATGCTTTCTCCCCAACTGTAACATTGAATTTTAATTATAATTCTTCAATCTAAGAAATATCTTCATAACAATAGTTTGATTTAATGATTAAGATCAGAGGAAGTTAATGCTCTGACAGAACATCATACCATAACGACTCATTCAAATATTGTGATTGATTAGCTGGTGCTACAAACTAGTTGGGTTAGTTAGTTATCTTTTATCTTCTTAAGTGCATTTGTCTAATATTGAACCTTATTGCCTACACTTTAAAGCTGTCTTGCCTGCTTAGTTATATCAATTTCATAATCAAACATATGCGTACGATGATACGTGGTCTATATCAAACCCCGAGGGTCGACTTCCACCTGAAACACGGTTTATTAAAAACAAAAGAAAAATGGGACCTTAATATCAAAGCGGGTAGTACTATGGCAACTGTTAAAAACCCATTTGAAGTTGATGAATTTGCAAGAAATTGGAAAGCAAGGAGTCCCAAAATCGTTTGGGATCTCTGATATAGACGACCCAAGCTCTACGAGAATATCACTACAATATTTGGAACTGTTACTACGTTGTACAACTTGTAACATAAAATTCCTATACACCAGATCGGACCTGGAGACACATCAGTTCCAGTTGACGATGTTCGGGCCACACATTAGCGCCCACGCCCGCTACCGCTCCTCTGGTGTGCTTCTTCTCGTACGTGCTTCTGGCGGTGGAGACTACTGGGGAGAGTATGGTATGTACAAAATGTCAAATGAACGTATTTTAGTGGAAATATCTGCCTAACTTACACTCCATGGGTCAAAGAATCAAAGTCTTATATTTGTCTAGTACGCTAACCATTTTAGTTCGTAATTTTCAGAATAGGATTGATTTTCATTTGCGTGCATTATCTCCCTTTTTTAAAAACTAAACGTTAGGTAGTTAGAATACATTACAATTTATTAAAAGATACTTACTTACTGTCTTAGTCCTGGTGAGTCTATTGATATTTAAGTGAGCATTTACTTTTAAGTCTTAATCATCCAGGACATCAGAAAGAGCTTACGGCAATTTTGAAACCACCTTTCAATAGGTTTTCAGAGCTACATCCAACGCTGCAGCTCATCTGATGCTTAATGTTAAAATACATATTAAAAATAAATGGATAATTTCCCGCAAAGTAAACTGCATATAATTGTTAAAACAATAAGTAAAATATATGTATAATAGAATGTCAAATAAAATAAATAAAAAGGATGATACTCTCAATGCTATCAAAAGACTTCCCTCTAGTTTTAGGATACAGAAATGAAACTATTCTCGATTTATTACAAAATCAACTGTATGTTTAAGTCTCTAAAGATTACTTTTTATTGTTTCCAGAGGGCGTCAAAGCCAAGGTCTACTTCCGAGGAGCACCATACACTAAAGACGGCCGCACGTACCTCAAGCTGCAGCAACTCAAACTGGACTTCACAGTTAAAGACATTCAGATGGGCGTCGAGAACTTGCATAATGGAAACGCTGTTTTACGTGAGTACTGAGTTACATTATTTATCTTCCAGGAAGGAGAGTTCTCGTGTGGTGAACACATATTAAACAACCTGGAGTCACTCCCACTTACCCACACCCAATACCTTTAGCCAACAATATCACGGACTAGATTCAATGATATTGTAAATTCTAAAACTGCTCTTTGTTCAAGTTTGTTTCAAGATCTTTTTCGAGTTTTGGAGATAAATATTTTTTTCGAAAATCCTACTAATATTATAAATGCAATGAAAGCTTGTGAGATATAATAAAATTACCCGCGTTCCCGAGGAATATCACATTCTCCCGGGATAATAAGTAGCCTATATGTTATTCCAGGATATGCTCTATCTATGTGCCAAGTTTCATCCATATCCGTTTAGTAGTTTTGACGTGAAAGAGTAACAAACATACTTACATACAAATCTTTCCTCTTTATAATATTATTAGTATAGATGATGTTGATGTTTGTTACTATTTCACGCAAAAACTACTAAACGAATATGGATGGAACTTGGCACATAGATAGAGCATGCCTTATATCCGCCAGGAAAGTAGGTAAAACCGCGGGAGACAGCTAGTGGCTTATAAATGAATGACAGTTTCTTAAGATGTAGTGATAAGCATAATCCTGGTATACGTAGTATATCAGTTATCTGGTTACATAGTACAAGCTCTGCTTAGTTTGGGATCAAATGGCCGTGTGTACCTAAAGAAAGTCCCAGGATATTTATTTATACATATTTATGAAATTAAATTAATTATGTACAACCTTCCAACAAAGAAAGTCTAAAAAAACCCTCCGTTGTTAGTTATAACAGTACACACAGTCATACAATACAGTACAGTAAAGCGTTAAGTTGCTTGAAGACCCTAAATCGCACACTGCCCTAAAATGTAGTACTGGAAGCGTGCCTTTTCCTATACGACATTTTTCTCTATTTAGTATATTTTTTTGTCCACAGAAGCGGCACTGAACCTCTTCATCAATACAAATGCCCAAGAGTTGCTCAAAGAGATGAAACCAGAACTGAAACGCGATCTGGCTGAGAAGATGTCGCGTTTCCTCGAGCACATTCTAGACAACATACCTTACGATGAATTCATTGTCGAATAAATGTTTTAATTAAGTATTATCCCCTTAGGTTTCCAGTGAGAATCAGCAATGGGTGCTAGACTGAGAATTTTAAGAGTTTCTACGAGATTGGGTGTCACTAGTTACCTAATTTAAAAAAATTATTGAGATGCATTAGTAAAAAAAAATATTATTTTTTGATGATGCTTAGATACTTGCGTCAAATAAAGTCGGGGTTTTTCTTTATCTAAATTCACAGCGCATTCAAAAGTGAAATGATTTTTGAGGTAGTTTTGGCCCAGCAGCATGCCCAAACTACGCCTGTATAATTTGTAATATACAATTTTTTTCTCAACCTTTTTTCTAACCAGTGACACCTAATTTTCAGTGACTTTAGTTTGGTAAATGAATTAAAAAAACTACCTTTCAAACCATACATTAGTATACTCAAGACTGTATTAAACGATAAATGAAGTATTAACCATCGCTATTATCCAACAAATGATTAGCATTTTTACAGTTTTTTTATTTAAGTTTAGAATAAATATTTTACATTCTCTACTTAGAGAATAAATACCATTTTAATTTAATACAGTAAGAATATGGGTGAGGTAGATCCTGGTTCTGATCGCTCATTATAATATAGAAGAACTTAACGTAATACTTAAACTCGTATGTCATACTCGTTCGTTCCCATGCACTGTTACTTTGCCTTTCACCCCTTTTACCCCTTACACCCATTTGACCCCTTTTACCCCTTACAACCATTTCACCCCTTTTACCCCATTCACCATTTTTATCCCTAATGTAATAAGAATACATCGCTGAAAATTCATCGCATAAAACCTTATTCAGTTCGAATCATTCCAATCCATATTTTCTAACATTAAATTATTTATTTAAAAAAAGCTTCTTAAGTGTAATAAGTAGTATTCATTTTTGGATAAATACTGTATCTATAAGCCTAGATTAAGATTTTCTTATAAATAAAAAACAATAATTAAAAACCTTGTTTATTACTCCTCTAGTTATAATTTTGTAGGCCTTCCATGCACCTTGGTGGGTTATGATGAAATATATAAAAAAAGGCTTTCTATAGTTATCTTAAATCCTATCCAGTTTAAATACGTATTGATTGAGCCACAATATAAATTTAATATGGTACTTACTAATATGTAACTTTTTTGCCGATAAACGAGCAGACGGTCCACCTGATGGTAAGTGCTCACCGCCGCCTATGGCCATTTGCAACACTAGGGGCATCATCAACGCGTTGAGACGTGAAGTTGTTACGTTTCATGTACCTGTAATTTCACCTGTTACCAGTTATAGAAAGGTAAGGGTACCTTTCTATCCGAATCACAGTAATACAAGTGCACTACTTATTCACGGTGATAACGGGTACGGTAGTAGTACTTCCCCGGTATAACTCTGCACAAAATCTCTACTTAAAAAAATAAATTAAATTCAAATATATTCAGTTTTTCCGCAAAGAAAACGCAAAACTTTTTTTGTCGTGCGTTGTTCTCCTGGCCAATAACAGGGTCTTGTTATCTCTGTGCTGCAGGATGATAGGCGATGAAATGGACATATAGGTATTTTCAATCTTTTCGAAAAGCGTACGTAAGCCGCCTATTATTTTCGCTTTAAAATAGAATTAATCCAAAACGGTAATGCATCAGCTTTTTGTACCTATGGCATTAAAAATTATTTTTTACCACAGTGTAAGTACCTAATATTAAACTTTGATAAGTTTTGCTCTTTTCCGTTACTGATTGCTGACAATATATGGCATTTTCAATCTCGAGAAGCTTAGGAGGCCTGTCTATGCAATCTTTTGAACATGTATTGCAAAAATAAAGTATTTGACCTCCTACAGGTGTGGATTATGTAAGAGCGAAAAATTCCACTAAAGGTGTTACCATAAGCGAGTTATTATACCAATCTGCAAATGAAACCAAAAGGCGCATTATTCTTTTCGGGTCTTGCGGTTTCATATTTTAACTTCCGATTCCGTACTCTACGGAAACTATGGCAGGCTATTAATATTTATTGCATAACCTGAGAGCTGCGTTACAAAAGTTATTATGTACTTTTACGTAATTGATGATCATCAAATCACTGTCATCAGTGATGTCGATCGAACGTTGCAACAAGGGGCCATTGCTGTGTCGAGTTTGGGACATTTTATGAAGCACGCCTCCTACTCGTTGCGCAATATGTTTTGAGGTCAGCATTCACTTAAGAATCTCAGAATTTCGGCTTAATCATTCTAAAGAAATTGCACCAAGCAATTAACCGACGTTGTTTTGTCTATACCCTCAATATTATACCTCTGGTAGGTACATTTCGATTCACCACTGATTTCATTGTTAGGTCATTTTATGCCTTACTGGACGCAATATAGGATTTATAAAGTTGGTATTCTGATTATGATAATTTGACGGGCCAGTTGGGTTAGTGGTTAGAGGCCATGGCTACCACGCCGCAGTTCATGAGTTCGATTCCCGCTCAGAAAAACATTTGTGCGCATGAACAGGTCTGTTGGTTTGTGTCTGGATGTAAATATCTATATAAGTATGTATTTGAAAAAAGTAGTATATCAGTTATCTAGTTTCCAGAGTAAAAGCTCTGCTTAGTTTGGGATCAGATGACCGTATGTAAAGAATGTTTCCCTTGATTTCATATTATTGAGTCCAATTAATAACTATAAATATGAATAACAATTATAAAGCTTGTCTAACTTGCTATAAACACAGGGATTAGGTAATAGTCTTATTTTACGCATGCGGTAGCGTAAGCGTTTAGAAGTCTAGATATGAACCATGTTAATTTGTGTAACCTCATGTTAATCTTCAGCTACCTAGGAAGTCACGCAATGATGTTAGACACACGAGTACGCATAGATGGCCTTAAAATTAATTCTAAAAAGTGTGGGCGAACTAAATATAGTTCAACATAGAGAAACACAGGTCAATAAAAATCAACCCGACCGCTGAATATTCAGAAATTAAAATTTTACTAAAGTTTTTATTTTTTTTTATAAATTTACAAACACCACCATTAACGTGTACCCATACGAATAGGTAATAAACAAACAAATTATTATAACAATAAAAAATTGGACATGGTCTCTGACACATGGAGTATTTTTTACCTGGACGAATAATATCCACAAAGAGCCATCCAGTAGGGAACTTTTCATATAAGGTAGTCCATCACTATTTACTTTTAAAAGCTTCTGTATATTTTATACCAGCATTGATCTCATTCGTCAGCTTGCAGGTCCGGTGACAGTGGTCTGTCCGTCTGTCGCAACAAATAGAACTTGGTAGGGGCATGCACTTTCGCAGAGCTGTCAGAACAGACTTTACCACTCGGCAACTGACTACGTTTTACCACAAAAATATTCAAATCTATGCTAATAAAACGTATTGATAATGAACAAATGTAAATAACTTGCCGGCCGTAGAATATTTACTTAAAACGAACTTCGTAATCAAAGTTCTATCGTTCACAAAAGATATCGTGGACGGTCGGCCATTTATTAATTTGTGAGTCATTAATAGTTAAAAATGATTTCAATAAAGTATTTATTAAGTGTTAGTGCCATAGTGTTGTGCTGTTTACAAGGAACGAAGACTGAAAACGAAGTTTTTGAAATTGGTTAGTACCTATCTACACTAAAGACATATTCGTATAAATACCAATGTCCACCTATACCTAACCTTGATGTAGTATTCATTTTATAGATTTAGTACATTTATTTCCCAATAAAAATGCAACCCATTTTGAATAAAGCGACAGAAAAACCAAAAAAATGCGAAATTTCATGAGATATATGGATATTTGTTTCTCTTTCACGCAAAAACTTCTTAACAGATTTGGATGAAACTTCACATGTAGATAGTTTAAAACCTAGATTAACAGAAAGAATACTTTTTATCCCGGGAAAATGTTACATCTCTCGGGAACGCGGGTGTGAAAGCGCAGGTCACCTAGTATTAATATAAAAATGTCTGCAGATAAAATGATAAAACTTTTATTATCAATCAAGGGAATAACTTACACTTTAGCAAAGTCCTGCTTCTCTGGTTTTGGCAAAGGAACATTTTTCCTTAGCTTTTGGAGTTAACTGGCAACTATATAACAACTGAACAACAATCAGTCCGTTTATATATTTACTTTCGAACGTGAGATAAATGAGGTAACGAATTACGGTCTGTTACCTAACTTCTTGTAAATAATTTACATAATACAAAATGCTACAAAAAATTAACACTAAAGTCTTTGTTTGTGATATCAAAATAGTGTACCTATAACCTAATACATGCATACCTACATCGTTTTTAAATATCGAAGGTATCGAATCGAGGATACCTCGTATATAAAGCAACCTTCCGAACCGGTGTTAGAGTCTGACCATTTATAAGTGCCTGTGAAGGCCTATTTGAATAAATATTTCATTTCATTTAAATTTGTTGGTCTCACAACTGGTTGCAGCGTTGGGTCTGGATCCCAAGCCGAGGTCCTAGCCCCACAGTAGGTATGGCATAAGTAAGAGTTTGGCAGGATTAAGCTACTTTATCTTCATATATTTAAAAGAAAGAGATGTAAACAATCTCAATTTAGTTTATCGACGCATAACAGAATCGGCACCATAATAGTATTACATTCTATGCCTAGGGGTCTCCACGTAGTACCTACGTTTAGCTTGCGCAAATATCCGTGTACATTAAGCAAGTACAAATTCCACTTCGTACATATTGCATCCGTTTTGACTATCCTAAGTTGGGCTGCGAAGAGTAGGCAACACACAAGGTCATAGACGGTGTTTATCATCATTGTTTGAAGTTCCGAATACTTTGACATGAAGTGGGACATTTGCAAAATTTGCAATTATATTTGGTGCCCGGAATTCGGATCATCATTGGATCGTTTCTACGTATATGATACTAGCTGTCCCCCACGGTTTCACCCGCATTTATATCTATTTATATTATATAGCCTATAAACATATACTAAAAATTCCGCGTCGAATGGAAGCAGCCTCATCCCGATATGTTCAGTAGTTTTGAGGTGACGGTGCGTCAAAGGAACCCTATTTCCCTTATACATATACAGGTATATATATAATATATGTATAGATAAAGTAGATACTTTTAGGAAAAGAAAGTCCAAACGACTTTTACAATACGCAGCAAGTATGTGCTCAAAGTAATTGTTTCTTATGTATTCCCTTCAACAAGCTCTCCAGTAAAATAAGCTCTAAGTTAAATGTTAACATTGAGCATTGATATATTTTATACCTGATATATAAAATTCTCCATTAATAGCCTCGCGGAATACAAGTTGAGCAATCTAAAGCAATTTATAACCACCAAAATAGAGCTATATCGGTCAAGTTCACCTGAGGTCCCAGCCGAACTCTACGCCGAAATCTATATATATAAAAATGTTATGTTGGTTTGTGTACGCTTCAAAAACTCAAAAAGTTCTGCACCGATCGAGCTGAAATTTTAGCATGATATATAATCCGCATCAAGGATTGTTTTTATCTATTTTTTGCATCAGTCACATATCCGCGACTGTCTTTCTTTTGTTTCTCATTTCTCAACCATTCAATCACAATGTGCCACAGCGAAGCGTGGCAGGGTACAGCTAGTAACTTATAATAATTCATCTTTCTTTTGCTAAAATTTGTATGCAAATTACTAAAATTCATGCTCTATAATTTTGATAAATATCTGTTCTGGTATTAATGCAAATTATAATGACGCCTTACAATGAAGACTCAATGGCCTATACAAAACGGTTATGCCACAGTATTGTATATTAAATATCTGCAGATAATATAATATAGGTACTAATATTAAGGCCTATTTGAATATATATATTTGATTTCATTAATATAAGTAGGTATTGTACATAATAACATTGATTCGAGGCTGATTAAGCCAAGGCGAAAGCTATCGTACATTCTACGAACATGATGACTTGTTCAACGTATAAATCTAACGAAATAGTGTTGGGAAACCGGCAATTATGAATTTAAATTCACCATCAAATATATCTTCCACTAAAATATTAAGTCAGACGCTATAGTATACAAATATTTCTTTCAAAATTTTTGTTTCAACACCGACGGACCGACGCGTAAGTAAACAACAACCTTAACTCTTAACATATTTCCATATTTTGTGCCTTGACCACTACTACCGCGCCTATCATCATACCGATTGCTAACATAAGACTGTTTTCACAATTCCAGAAAAGATATTCGCAGCATGCAAGAAATCATCTCCGGAGTTCGATGGATGCATAAAGCGCGCGTTCAACAAGTTACGACCTTATTTTAAAGTTGGTAAGTGCTACATTGTTTGTGTTGCTTTTACTCAACATGAGAATCTTGCAAATGACGTAAACGCAAAGTTGCGTTAGTGACGATAAGTGCGTTTCATCCATCAGTGTCGGATTTTTGTAAGCCTTCTTCATTATTATCTCTGTTTTATTTTCTCTGCAAGAGTAATTCAATTACGTTACTGTTTTTAAAACTATATTTTTAAACATTGTTTAGTATTAGTTCTGTATACTCTGTAGGGTTTTATCGATGAAAAGATAATGTGATATATGTATCTAACATGAGGCTCAAGTAAACCTCTTAGTTATTAAGGGCATAAATATGGGAGTCTTTTGGGAGCGAAACCATCCGAGGCCGAAATAACTTAAACTTTAATATTTGAATGTATACATTTTGATGAATAAATGTAACTAAATTTAAGTAAATCCTAAGTTATTTATTTATAATCCATGCATTCAGCAATAGAAAAATTAAATGTAACACTACATATGTATATAGAAAACACAAGCCTCAGTTCAAAACGAGCTGAGCAAGCGCGGAAAGATGTTAATTTATAAAAACACAAAACAATTAATCTTAAAATAATTTATCGTAGAATCTTCAAAAAGGGCATACTCGTAAATATAGAGGGACTAAGACTTAACATTTCATTATAGCATCTCTAAGTAAAATTTTGCTTTATAGGAATTCCAGAATTAAGAGTGGCACCATTCGACCCCCACTTTGCCAAAGAAGTGAAACAGTCCCGAGCTATCGTTGGGCTTGGGTACACGCTTACCCTAAACAACGTGTTCGAAAGAGGATGGACTAACTCCACTGTCACCAAATATAAGTAAGGACATTTATATATGCTATTGAAATTCGTTGTCAGCTTTCAGAAAGTATAGCATTTTTAATACGCTTTTTATTAGCTTCAGACGTATGTATGTTAGTATGTAACGGAATCTTTGAACATGATTTTGACCCCCTTCAAAACGTCGGATTAACTCGAAATTCGGCATACTCATTAACGACCGATGACAATTCAATATTTTAAACATTTTGACCCGTTATCCTTACTAGGATAATCAGGATCAGCGATTTTTGTTTTCCTGAGACCCGGAAGGTCTGCGTCAAGACCAATAAAGGAATCTACCAGGCGCGCCGATCACCTATTGCTCGGATAAGTTACCGACTGTGCTTATGATAAAATTTTCGGAGAGGGAACCTGAGAGCCGCCTATCTCATCCAAGGAAGGCACCAGGCACTCATTTACTCACTTATCGGATAAGTTACCGACTGTGCTTAAAATAACATTTTCGGAGAGGGAACCTGAGAACCGCCTATCTCATCTAAGGAAGGCACCAGGCACTCAATTTACTTTTTATCGGATGATCACAGACTTAAAATAAATAATAGTTTAAAAAAACTAAAAAATACGCTTTTATAAAAAAAATCGACCAAAAAATGAAAAATAAATAATAGTTTAAAAAACTAAAAAAATACGCTTTTTACAGAAAATCCAACTAAAAAATAAAAAAAAAATTTAAAATTTGAATTAAGAATAGTGTAAATAAGAAAAAAATATTTTTTATTGTAAAAAATGCGTGGGGTGCATGGTGTCAATAGTTATAAATATTTTATTGACAGATATCAATACAGTCGAACCTCTATAAGTCGAACATCAAGGGAGACGCCAAAAATTTCGAGTTATAGAGTTTTCAACTTATGGAGGATTTCGACTTAGGCGGATTTTGATTCGACATAAAGAGTTTGAGGTTTATTCTTATAAATTTTGAGTTAGAGAGGTAAAATAAATAAAAATTCAACTTGCAGAGGTGACAAACATATTTTTATGTATTATAAATCAACATTATTTCAAATCATTTTAAAATAAAAAATATGGCATTAAAAAAAGTCAGTAATTTTTTTTTGCTCTAGATAATTTGGTTGTTCTCTATCTATAGCATTGTCTAATCTATAAAGAGCAGAAAATTCTTCTTCTTCAGAGTTACTGGTCTGCTCTATAAAATTACGTAAGGTATTCAATGCGGTTCGCGCCTCTTTGATGGAAACCCATGGAGCGCATGTACTATTCACGTCTTCTATGACATCTAAATCATTAGTATCGGTTTTCTGAGCTACTGAATCGATAATTTCGTCATCAGATAATGTCGGTAACTTATTTTTGTTCGAACAATAGAGGTAATAAATTCCAAATGATCAAGTTGTAAAGGTTGTAAAATAAAACGTTGCTATGTTCGAGATACAGAGGTCAAATTTAATTTTTCGAGTTATAGAGTGCAAATATGTACCAAAATGGCTTGGAGGGACTCGGTGATTATTTCGACTAACAGAGGGTCAAGATTTCAAGTAATGGAGGTTTTGGTGTTTGAAGGGAAGGGAACAAAACCTTTTTTCGAGATTTGGAGGTTTTTGACTTATCGAGGTTCGACTTAACGAGGTTCTCCTGTATATATAGAAGGATTATAATTTTGATAATATCTTAAAAAGCACCCCACACTTTTTTTACAATAAAAATATTTTTTTCTTATTTACACTATTCTTAATTAAAATTTAAAAAAAAATATTTTTTTTTTTTAGTTGGATTTTCTGTACAAAAGCGTATTTTTTTAGTTTTTTTAAACTATTATTTATTTTTCATTTTTTGGTAGATTTTTTTATAAAAGCGTATTTTTATAACGCATTTATTAGCTTCATACATTATGTAACGGAATCTTTGAACATGATTTTGACCCCTTTCAAGACGTCGGATTAACTCGAAATTTGGTATACTTATTAAGGAACCGGTGACAATTCAATATTTAAAATATCAGCTTTTATGGTTTGCCCCTGAGAACTATTTTCGGTCAACGCGAAGCAAGCGGCTAAGGAAATTGTGTGGAATCGTACTAGAATTTGATTTGTTGGGGATCAGTGGTATTCGTGGTATCAACACAGTTTCGCCTGAGCCACATCCAGTAAAAATCTCAGCTTCAATGATGTTCCTTTGAAAAGCCGTCGAGTTTCATTTCACATATTAGGCGGAGGAAGTTTTCTGAGTACCACTATCAGAAGGCCGAGTTTGAGCGTGATTTTGTGGGCAGAAAGACCGCTTACAGTATGTCATACAACTTATAAAATTCAACTGGGTGATTTGTAGCATTTAAATAGCCATAGCTATCCATCATAGTAAACTATGATAATATTTACATGCACAAACACAAACATACTCACCATCACAAAAACAGACATGCGCAAAAAAATTACTTCTAAAGAGATACAAAAATAATTATTTAAATTTATTTTTGGAACAAAATTTCTTATGGCACGGTACGGGCTTGATATATAGGGGCTAGGCGAAAAAACATTACATGGACATTTGCAACACTAGGGGCATCGCCAGTGCGTTGTCGACCCGGAGACGTGAAGTTGTTAAGTCTTATGTGTCTGTATTTTACCTATATTAAGAGCTGTATTTCCCCATAAACTGTGGATACAATTTTTGAACACACTGTTGAGAACTCAACTCATAGTTTATTTAAGATTTACTCAATAGCCACGGTCCACAATAATTGTGTGAGGTGAGGTGTGATTTTCGCTCGCGTAGTAATCAACAATGGTATACATATATCTAGAGTATTAGAGTCCTTGAAACATAAAAAAAAAAAAAATTGAATAGACTGTATCCCGGGTTATAACATAGCCTATGTCACTCTGGAATACAGGTAGGAATCTATCAGTGAAAGAATTTTTAAAATAGGTGTGATTCCGGCCGTTGGATTTATAACATACTTTTTGTGATTTATGTGTTGTGGTTTTATACAACAAATTAAATTCACAATAGTGTCCTTGCCAATAACAGAAAAGCAGGGAGCACAATTTATATAGTCAAGGCGTTTCGTCGTATTTTCAAACCTTCATAGCTTCAGCCTGGATAATGCTAGATAACTTGAATTCTCGTAATTAGATTTAGTTATAAAACATATGAAACATGTTTAAATTTCTTAGCTTTTTTTTGCTGTTATTAAAACGTACGTCGATTTTGTCACCGCTTTAATCAATCCCTCATCGAAACCTCTAGGGCACTTCCCAAAGTACTAGAGAGCAAAAAAAAATTATGCAGGCTACGATTTGGATACAAATAAAAAAAATATTAAGAAATCTGTAACTTTCACTAAATAAAACCTTTGGCTACATTCTTCGAAATCGGGCATAGACTCTACACTAACTACTCGATTTAGTTTTAATTAAAAGAACTGAACCAAAAAAAATATTTTTTAATTAGGAGTACTTATGACCTTTCGGTTTGATCATAACCACAAGGTAATAGTTTTATTGATACAAATAGTTAAAAAAAGACTAAAAAACACGCATATAGAAAATCCAAAGCGTGGGGTGCATTGTGTCAATAGTTATAAATATTTTATTGACAGATATGAGTAGCAGGATTATCATTTTGATAAAATCTTAAGAAGCACCCCACCCTTTTTTTACAATAAAATACATTTTTTTCTTATTTACACAATTATTTTTCAGGACCGATTGGGACAACGAACGCATTATTTATTCGCAATACTTCCCAGTGAAGTGGCTAGAAGGAGACTATGAATTTAAGGTACAACAGACCTATTTTATACATTGTTATGACTGAAAATCAAATTGTTTTGAGTCCTATAACTGAAATCCACTTACCTATTCACAATAGTTTTCCATTACCAACCTAAACTAGTTACAGTACTGTGCATTTATTATAAAAGTAAACTCACGGAGATGGTATCTGACGCAAGCCTGTAAGATGTAAATAACTTTCTATCAGCACTGAAACTAAACCATAATGCATCACTCGCGTAATTTATGTATGTAGCTATATTCCGAACGTATTCTGTCGATATTAACTGTTTATTTTTTTACATTGGACTGAGTTTCTTGACATAAAGTTTGACAATTTGGCCACATGGTAATTTGACCTCTATTCCAGGGCGATGCATTCGGCTTAGGAGTCCTGCGCTCGGGCCGTTGGAACCTCACTCTTCGAGACTACTCTCAGACGACGCGCATCAAACGCAACGGAGAAGGCCTCGATGTCCACGTAGAAGTAGACCACATCGGCAACATGGAAATTCACGTCGGCAATCTGATTAGAGGCATCGGCATTTTGGGTTTGTTGCACCATTTTTTTAAATCATTTCTCTTTAATGATGTAAAAATGAGACAAATATGAAGGTGTAGGATATGGGAGGATTTACGACATTCTATTTTGTACAATGTCTATGGTAAAGTGATCACCACGGCCTATGGACATTTGCAACACCAGGGCCATCGCCAAAGCGTGTCGACCCTGAGACGACAAATTGTTTAAGTCTCATGCTGATATGTAATTTCAGGCCCCCTTACCATTCTAATCAAAACAGTAATAAGTGTTACATTTTACAGAACGCATGCTGGACCGCGTGATCAATGCAACTTGGAAGCCAGGATTCGCCGTCATCAGGCCCCTCATTAACGACCTCGTCAGTACAGCTTTCACTGACATCTGGAGCACGTCCTTTAGAACCTTTCCTATTCAGAATTTTATCAAGGGCTGACGATGTCACCATCCTAACTTCTTATTGTTTATCATAATTTAAATGTAAATATAAATACTCAGATATTGTTATTTTATGAGATTTACAGTCTAGGAAAAAGCTGTCATTGATTTAAATATGTGCAAATATGGCGCATTAACAAGACTCGTACTACCGTTCTCTTTCGCATGAATCGAACGTGCACCCTCGAGTCTAAATAGTAATACGTTCCCGAATTCTAATCGCTAGACTACTTCCCTATGTTCAGCAGGCGCCATACAAGCTCAGATCGCGCCATGGATGTTTGTTCCACGAGCCTCAGCCGCGCGTCGTTACTTAAAACTACTAAGTTTGTTAGCAATAAATGTTTGGTAAATTTGATTACAACCTTCCAATGCAGTACATATACCTACTATTTTTAAGACAACTGTACAATAAGCTATTTTAGTACATAATTTTACTTAACGTGGTATAATAAATAAACTAGTCATTTATAAACAGATTTTGTTTGCTCATTGCATTATTCATCTACTGTACCAGATCTGCATTATGTCAGCGAACCTTAAACGTAATAAGGAAAATAAAATGCATATTATATTACATATCTCAATATTATATTTATTAAAAAATATAACCTAACTATATATATGACTTTATATTTAAATTCAATCAACAAATAACTCGCACGTACGTCGCAACTGGAATAGTCAACCTCAGTCTTCCAACACAAAGTATTACAAATCAAACAGGCTTCACACCAACAACAAATGGCGCAGACAAGCGTATCGTTACTCCGAGACAACCGCACTCTTCGGCCCTCGCACACACTATAAATACATATTTATAACATTGCACCTTCAATTTCTTTTATATTAAAAACCAGAAAAAGTATTACACAAAAACATGCCGTCAAAAAGTCTCGATTTCATTATTGTAGCACTACTTATCCTGTATTTATATATCCAAAACTTAAATCGTCTTTGTATACAACCCGTTCATTGACAATGTTTCCATTACTCTACATGTCAGAATAGTATTAAATAATAAGTACATAAATTACAGATGAAAATCTTAGAGTCCAATGATAGAATTCCACCAAAGAAATGTGATAAATCCCGCGTCAGACCATAAAAACTATATATAATATATTATATATATATGAGAAAATAAATAAAAAAAAATCTAGATCACATTACGACAAAAATAAAAAGAACTATATTTTAACCGCCGTTGACAGCAGCACATAAACAATTTTGTTCAGCGTTGAAAATGGCAGTCACAATGTTAACAGATTCAATATTGTCTGAGTTGAAATACTACATTAGGACCCTGTGGACCGTCGAATCGACGTGTTTGTGTACGGACTAAAATCGTTGTAACAGTTACTATTCCGTGTCGTTAGTTCAATATTCAAGCGAACAACGACAACCAAATATTTCATCTGACAGCTAACAAAAACGCAAAATAGCTCAAAGCTTTTTCAAGTTAGAACTGACATGATCTGAGATCTATGATCTGAATATGGCCTCTCTCTTTTGGCATCAGATCTAGCGCTTTTATTTTAATAATGAGCGTAATTTTATAGACAGAAATTATAAAATCATGCTCCAAGTGCAATAGATCGATTGTCTTTAGTTGTTTTATTCAGAACGGCCAAATCTTGTCGAGTTTATTTTGTGCCTAATACAGTTCAACTATATTAATTTTAAAAGGTTTTAATTTGGTGCCTGCTTTATTAGATATTAAAGCCAAAAGCCTCAGTTCTGTGTTCATTAACCCTGGGACATAAAGTCTCATGATTTAGGAGTATAGACCAAAAGTGTACCATCAGTTTAACCCATAGGTTTAAACATATTCGAAAACATTGTAACATGTTTTTTTTATTAATTGTCAGGAAATACTTCATAACGTTCATGCTAATTACAGCTACAAGTAAATTCAGCTTACCCTACAAAGATAAGCTTTGAGCTATATCTTGAAACAAAGGAATATTTAAAAGATTCTTAGCGTTTCGAAAGACCACTGAACTATCGACAAGGAAATATAATCAAATACTTCATCTCAACTGAACTAGGATCAGTTGAAATGAATTACATTATTCCCAGCTATGTTATAAGCGTAACAACATGAGGTTATCATCGGCAATTGTATTCAGTAGTTTACCACTTATTTTATTACATCTCAATATTACAATTTTAGGAAGTAACAATTGAGCTGTCATGTAATTAGGTGATGGTTACTAAAAGCTATATTTTTTAGTTAGACTATTTGTAGTATTTAACAATCACCAAATGACATGCGCTCTGTTGAATGGAATCGAAGTGTCTAAACCTTTTATTCGATATTCTTTTATTATTTCTATTGCAAGTATATGGAAATAAGGGTCCCCTAAATTGATAAAAAAAAATTGCAAGCTTTTTTATATCATGTTAATATTTACGGCCGTTAATGGTTATTAATAACAGACATTGTCTGAAACTGAACTGAACCCTCTCCTTGCAAATTGAAATAGGAATAAAATGGAATCCATTTCACTCAAATAGTTTTAAATACTACTTGTGTCTAACACAAAAGATATACGACATTAATCAAATTTGTACAATTTTCATCATCTTTTGCATTAAGCACAAATAAATTTTATCAATAACAGTAGTTTTTAAGTCTAACCATACAATCCCGTTTAGGCCTGATTTTTCAATAGCCAAATAAGTGGTATTTGGCGCAATTAAAATTAAAACAGTTTATTACAGATTCACCCATCGATTGAAAAATCGGTCCTAAAACTCACAAATGAACAGATAATTTACTGGTTTACGAATGAAAAACAAATCAGTCGGATCGTTGTCAACAATGGAAGTAGCGATAAACCTTAAACTTAATTACGAGAAAACTCTTGTTTAATTTGTACTCCCTTTTCTCGTACATTTGGCCCCAGAATTTTGTTACAAACAAAATAAATTTACAAAAAATCAAAGACAAGTTTAGCCCACATTGGGGACCTAACAGATGCTGTGAAATTTAATTTCATATCATGTTGAAACAATTTGATTAGAGAGGCAACTGCAGCTAACATCACGGCTGATGGTAACATTAGTACCTGCACTCATACTAAAATTTCCTCTCATCTAAAATATTTCAGACTTACATCAAGCAAGTCCAAAAGCCGACAAAAAAACAAACAAATTGTTAATCCTTCTAATGATTTTACAACGAGTGAGTATCCAAAACGCACAGATTTTGCTTTCGCAAGTGATTATCACAAATATGAAACAAAAATAAAACTATAATAAAATCCTATTAAACCCAATGAATAAAACTTAATCAACGATATTGAAATCAAAAAAAGATATTAATAAATTCATTTGTTACGGATTTCATTTCATTCAATAGTATTCTCGTATAACCGTGGGCTCACTATATAAAATGTTCAAGTGAACTGTTGTACCGGCCCACGTTGATTTTACAATATAAAGAAATTAAATTTTATAAGTAAATACACAAATTAGTAAATTAATACTATTAGCGGGATGTCTGGCGGGACGTCGTCGCAACCGAAGCATTAATAATTTTGATTTTATAAAATACCTAATCAACAACTCGAATGGATGAAAAAGAATCAAAATTAAATTGAGATCAAAACAACTCCAAACACAATAAATTAATCTTTCCACAAGTGATCTCTATCCAATTTCGATATGTGATCGGAGTTTTCATACACCCAGTCTCTTTGATATTGTTAAAATCGGCCATATAACAGTGAGAAGTGTGGGCGCTGTTGCTGAGGGAACGTATACCGAGGGTTGTGTCCAACTATTATTGCAACCTAGTTCCGCCTGTGCGCTGCCCACATGCCGCGCCTTCCCATTAACCATCACATACGTCATAAATTAACTCTAACATTAAAATTATTTTGATATGCACTTATTAATAGTTTTTTTTACAATGACATTTGTGCTGTACACTATTCAAAATGAGAGATCGGAGGCTGGCGAACGTGCACCGGTAATGTACTTACATTACGGTTGAGACGGTTCCCGCGGTATCGCACTTTGTACTTAAATATCCAAAAATAATAATCAAATTATAATCGTGGACGTTCGCCGCGCGTCCGATCAATCGGTTATTTACAATGTCAACTAAACGAAACAATAATGGAACTTAAACGACATAACTCAGGTATCAACTAAATATTTGGCAAATTAGTTTCGACAACGGAACAATATGCAATGCAAACGATAGCCCTCCACGGCATGAATGTATGACGAATGGAACACTAGAGCTAGCTTTACAAGTAAAATCGAAGGCCGCTAAGATATCACCGTTCATTACATCGTAATATGTACACAGTTGAGCGACCGCCCGCGCGCGCCCCCTACTGATTTGAGCGAGACTATATACAATGCGGGCGCGCGTCCGTCGGCCGCTGCTTCCCCACTACAATCGTTAAATTATTCCATAACGAAACTTAGACTTAAGAATTTCTATATCATAGCTAACCATCGCCCAATTTACACTGATATAATTTATAACATGCAACCACCAATTTATTATAACACTAGCAATTTGAAGCCTAACTATATTAATAGGATATTTTTGTCGGTATTTTCGGTTGTGATTCGATAGTTTGATAGGATTTAGCGATTCTTAGTCTGAGAGTTCAGTACACCAAAAAAATTATTTTCCACCAAAAAACGGTTCAATGAAATATTTTTTATCAAAAGCAATATTGAACATTAAACAAATGATGATGAGGTTTGGTGGAAAATCATTGAGTTGTCGTTATGTCTATATGGTAGTTTTATTTTAAGGAACATTTCCATTATAAGCGTTTTTAGTTATATTCGGAAGATAATAAATAATGTATAGAACTGAAGTAAGTAGAAATTTCAAAATTAGCAAATGGTGGAGGAAAAAATATTTGTTACACATTTTTATTCATAGGTTACTACTATTACTAGAAAAATAATTATATACCCCTTTTTCAGCTCTATACATTCACTCTCTCATTTCAGAAATTAAAGTATCTAAATAAAGGTTGATTGTTGTTATAAAAATAACAAAAAAGTACATTATACCAATGGTATAGTTGCGTTAATTAAGTATAATCAGTACAGAAAACCAATATAGAAAATATGTATAAAACGTAACTGATAGAAGAAACTGTGCAATCAGCCATTTTAGCTCAATGTATTTTTATTTCTGTAAGTGGATCTCTTTCTCGAACAAATTGTTGCAAGATGTGAAAAAAAAAGTGCTGTTGAATTGATATTATCAATACACAGGTTTTGTTGTTATGTGACTTTAAGAATCATTATTAGCTTGGACCACAGCTTTATGCAATAGACAGCTTACAAATGTTACATTTTTAACTGTTTATTTTTATCCAATGTTCTATATCTAAGGACGCCTTCACACATGCGGCAGTAAAAAGTTCATGATCAGTGTTCCAGCACCGATAAAATATTTACGTCAATGTTGCCAGCAACAATAACATTTATAACCAGAAATCCTTTACATTACACCTTTATGTCTGGTTTCATACGCTGATGTCGCTTCAAATTAGTATAACATTTAAATGTATTACCCAACCCATTATAAAAGTAGTATCAAATTGTTGCGATCGATCCACTCAAACTTTTTGGTGTCCTGTATTCAGCCCACTTACAAACAATGTATCTTCAATATAAAATGAAGCTTCTAAACCAGAAACAACATCAGAGCTATCATGATTGGCTTTTCGCTTGTGTGTGAGAGCGTCCTTACAACTGACAATAGTTTGACAACGTGAATATCATTTCAAGATTACTTTTATAGTAATTGTTGCGTAAATATCGATATTTGAAAAGATTAATGTCTGTAAGATGAAATTAAATTGCTTGATTTGTAGTAATGAAGAAGCCGAATATTCATATTATAAAAAACAACAAGCAACATTTAAAAAGTCATTATATGTATCGATTCTTAGGCAGCAAAAGAGAATAATCAATAGTAGCACTAAATTCTGACTGCAAAAGGTCCTCCTTTAATGGTTGAAAATGAAACTGTAGAAGTATAAACGGTATGCGTTCGCCGAGGCAGTTCTCGAATATAACCCTTGCCACAACATAGTCATCACTCACAACACTAAAACTCGAAGTCGAACAGTTCCGACAATCCCTCGTCGTGGTCGAGGCAGAACCCGTAGTCCGTAGCCGACATCGGCGGCTCCAGCGCTAGGAACGGCTCCAACTCCAACGGTTCTGAAATATTTTGTGTTTTATTGTAGAACATGATACTAGCACATATTCACCTGTAAAATCATAGTTAGGGGCTCCTATTGCTCTTTTTTTAATAATTGAATTCAAAATTTCTTTATTGCATTACAAGTTCAGTAATAACATGGATTGGGACTCCTCTTTTATGACCTGTATTAGGAGAGACCCGCTCTTTCGATTTTTATGATTAAACTCTAACTCCTGGTAACTCATAACCACTTAATAAATATGATACTAGCACATATTCACCTGTAAAATCATAGTTAGGGGCTCCTATTGCTCTTTTTTTTAATAATTGAATTCAAAATTTCTTTATTGCATTACAAGTTCAGTAATAACATGGATTGGGACGCCTCTTTTATGATCTGTATTAGGAGAGACCCGCTCTTTCGATTTTTATGATTAAACTCTAACTCCTGGTAACTCATAACCACTTAATAAATATGGATATAAACAGACAAGCAAGAAGAGGGGATATGATATCTTGCTTTAAGTCCACGTTGGTATGTCAAAGAATATGTTTACTCCTATATGTGTCAACTCCGATCCTACAATCATCCATTTACCCCATAAAAGTACACTTTACCTAACAATATTTATTATTCAGTAATCTTTACAAATTATAGAACTTCAGACACGATACGATTGTTCAGTGTTTGTTGATATAGAAAGCAGTTATTAACCACAATTATATTTTATTTAACAATAAGTCAGGACATTATACAATTTATGATAATTTAGTAAGTTGCCTGCCTACACTGTCATTTGGTTGATATAATTTTATGTATTTAAAACTTCCTCTGGAAATATATCTACTGTACATTCTATGTATGTTTGTATGTACATATAATATTTGACTACAAATTGGTGAATTGATGATCAGTGTAGGCAGGCCTTTACTAGCTAGCTCAGTTTTTAACCACATTTTTATTCACAGCGTTATTAAGTACCTCCCACAACATAACATAAGCAACACCGCCACCTCCATCGACACCTGTATGTTTGAGGTACAGATTTGCAACATGTGTGATTTCGTTAAATAAACGTTATTTAAATCCAGTTAAGGTACATATTGGCATTCAAATTATCATCACCGTATCTGACATTGGACGAAAGAGACAACCGGCATAATTTGGTTTTGTAAAGCCCAACAGATAGCTCACAAAATCGAAATTAGAAGATTATTATCCGACCGTCTCTGTACCCGCTGTTCCTCGAGTATTAGATGGATTTTCACAAATTTGTTTTAATTCAAGTAGGCTTTATTCAAGTATAGATTACAAGTTGATTTTGCTGTAATACAGTGTATTGCACAAATCTGTCCTCCTTATAAATTGTATAGACACAACAGAGACATTATAAGCGTTTTTAATATTGACAGGCGAAGTGGAAGTGAACGAAGTTGAAAGACAACATTCTTAATTATTTACCAATTATTTTATGGACATAAAATAATTTAAATATGTTGACAATTTCGTGTTTTTGTTCGAAGTAGCAGTGGTATATAATTAAGATTGTTACACAAAGATTATTTTATTGTTTTATATAATCAAGCGCAAACGGAATAACAAGGTTTGAAAATAAAACTTTTATTATTATTCAGTTTAGCCTGTCATTTTGTGCCGGTATGCTTTCTATGAATCATGTCGTTTCTCAACAAACTTCTAAATATTTTTGTTTTTTTCGTTTTATGTGTAAGTTATAAATTTGTGCGTAACACGCATGCGCTATCCGCTGCACAACAATTTTAAATTTCATATTTTACCCATTCTTTGATTTAATCCCATTCAACCAGCTAAAGCATGATGATGATTAAACGAATTATTGTTAGTTTCAATTAGATGTCATAGAAAGCGTATGGGTCACATAAACACAAGTGCAAAACGAGTTAGACATGAGAGCGGTTGGTTACATATTGCGATGGTGACATTATGGTGTTAATTAGTAGATGAGTTTGCTGTTAGTGGAGGCGGGCCGTGAGCTGAATCCCATGGTGCTACACGCAAACACTGGAGCCACACGGGGTACAGCTCGCGACACCCTCCTGCCCTTAACCCGCCCCCTCCCGGCCCCGACACAACTTCCAATAGAAGGAACAACAGTAGGTACATATTTACATTACAAACATTGCTTATTCATTACGTTTCGGATAAACGTTTCTTTAGGATTTGTATGATTCAATTATGATAAAATATACATGTAAGTGAAGCGCGTGGTTGTGATTCCTTCAGTGAATTCACATTAAGACCGTAACTTTAAAACATGAGAATTTTAAAGCTTTATCCAACTGAGTAAAGTTAAGTTTAGGTTGATAGACACGTTTGATAATATCCGAAACATTATGAACAAAAAATATGCAGAACATATTTATAGCACACAAATATGTATGTTAAATTACAGCATTAGTTGACTCAAACAGTTGATCAATTTTTAGTTTAGAGATTAAAGGAATGAAAATAAATAATTTTATACTTCCTCTTTATCAATATGGGTAGTTATTTATGTGCAAAGTTCCAGTACAAGCCTACCCCCGCGCAGTTTCTCCTGCATTATCAGGATAGAAAGTAAGCCTACGAGTATCTTTACCATTAGACTTGATACTTGAAGACTAATGAAAGATTTGGATTTTAGATGGCAATTTTATCCATTTCTCCTCTAAAATCAATTAAATGGGACTCGAATGTTAAACTGCAAGCACTTTTTGATACTAGGCAACACTACTATAACTTCAGTAGATATCATGTAATTTTTTTTGGCTTTATGCCATATTCGAAATTCAAAAAAATCCCATATGAATGATGCCAATACTGTCACAGCTTTCGGCTGAAGTTAAAAGAATTTATTTACAATTCCAGTTAAAAAGAACACAATATTATTTTACAACAACATAGATTATCTGTTCCAATTATTGATATTACGAAATATGGCTACGAAACTATTTTCATATTAAAAGCTGGCTTGAAGAACTGATAATATGTCAATATCCTTATGAAGAACATGGATCATAAAATAATCTAATAAGATCAATAAATAGAAAAGAATAATCTTGATAAGTCACAATTAGTTGTGATAGATTGGTGATAGCATGATAAAGGTGCATGAGGATAAATATTATAACTTAAACATTATATTAATTCATCTTTATACAACCCTTTTTTACAATATGTCTTACATACATTTTTTAAGTTCACAACCAAATTACTGACAATATCTTGTCATGTAATGATCACCTTTATGGAAACCTTGCAATTAGTTAACTTAAATGGATATTATGAATGGTAACAAGTTAGTAAGCAAAATCGATGGAAATGGAAACCGCACCGTGACACTGTAAGCATGCAATGTTGCCAGAATAGTTTGATACAATTTAAATATCATGTTCCTTATAAAAATAATATTAAGTATATACAAATGAGGATTTAGGCATGGCAATGGGAATTAGGTAGTTACAGTTGTATGTGAAGCGACATAAATGCCGGTGTAGGGAAATCAAGCATCGCTTAAAAATCAATTAAATTATAATCGGTAACCAAACGGTATAAAAAATATTTTAATATGTTACCACGCGATTATCAAGCGCTGAAAATAAGAAAATCGATTTTGAAGCGATACTATGAAACTATACCTTCAATATGAATTTTCCACGACCAGAATGAGATACTCAGATGAAATGTTCCGTAACACTAGTGATGATTATCTTCAATGTCGCCGGGTTGCCTCTACGGCGCCTTATAGCTAGAACTCTGACTGTGATGTGACTCACACACAAGTCACAGTCTGAGTACTAGCCACAAAACGCGTACGTCATCTACTCCAATCCGTTAGTATATTATACTCATAACTTAAAATGTATACCTGTACGGATACTAAAATAGCTTCATGTACCTATATAACATAGAATTCTTTTTAGATTAACTTTAACACTAAATAAATTTTTAATTATGTAGTCAAATATACATTTAATTATTACAAGCTAAATAATGTTCAATTATTATGAACTCAAATAACCAATAATATCATTAAATTGAATAGAGCATCCAATGTCATCAAATGAATTGGAAATACTTTTAACAAAAGATATAAAATTTGTGATAAAAAACCGAATATTTATTTTGAAATTATTATCAGACTATTATAACCTGCCTTTCCATATATTGAGGAGATGAACCCATGACAAAATGATTACCATGTGATGATATGATGGAAACCCAAATAGCCTATCCTGAAAAGCCATTTCACCAAATTAACCCAGCTCTACCTACATTACCAATTCGCCACAATTTGGCATTTCACCTTGACCAACCTTAAAGTTCAATGGAACTTTTAGGTAAACCTTACCAAGATGCACCATTGTTTATATTTGTTAAACCTAAGAAATTGATTGAGACTCGGTAATATATGTTGCAAAGTGACAATTAGATAGCTGGTAGATTAATGTTCATAAACATGACAATGTAGATGATGCGACAGAACAATATTTTGCGCGCGAAAATTATCAATTCCTATCAGTTGAACGATAATGTAGTTATAGAGCAGAAAATGGTGTGCAACGTGTTGAGGTGGACATTCGAGACGGAGGCCTAAGCACGAGCATATATCGCAAGCGTAGCGCCATCGTAACGAGGGCGCCAAAAAGCTATTTCATATAGAAAATTGAACATTGTGCAAACCGTGACGTAGCGCGATGTTCAATTCCCAATAGCATTGATTTTTGGCATACTAGATACGATGACGATACGCTTACGATAGAAGTTCGTGCTCAGGGCAGTGTAGCGTCACTAATGACGTGTCAGTCTCGGTGCCAAATACACCCGGGTGCCTAATTACTGTATTTTAAGCCGTAAGCACGCGCGATGACAGTAGTCTTTGCGTTTTTGTGTTTTAATCAATTTTCTATTTGCAGGATCGACTTTACTAAACACTAGATTTGTTGACAATGCCACTGCACTATTCTGTTTAGTTCAGTTATAAAAATATACTTTAAAAAAATATATAACTGAGCAGTGAGAGTCACTAAGACAAGTCTAAGATCGACGATCTGTAAAGCGTATATGTGTATGTAAAAATTATAAATACGCCTTACAATGCGTGTACCTTGTACGTACACACGACTTGATACTTATTCCATTTATCCGAGAAAAAGCTAAAGCCCACAAAACTTCCTTTTCTTTGAATTTGCGAATATAGCCTTTGACGGCAGCAGTGTGAGATTGATATTCTATGTAATGATATGTGGCAAATTATATGGTACCTGACTCCTGGTCCTCGGTCTGCAGCTGGAAGCGACCGCCGCCCATGATGGGCGCGAAGTCATCGCTGTCTGCGATCAGCGCGTTGCGAAGCCGCCTTCTACTGCTGTCTGTACGTACAAGAAAAAATAATACTAGTTAATAATCAAAATGGATGCGTTTCGGTTCTAACTTGATACAAAAATATATATTGATTATTATTATAATAAGTTAAATCCCCAAGTTATTCATAATCATGTTGACTTTGAAATGACCTTTGGTCAACACCCGAACGAGAGCTGTCTCGCCTTCTTAGTAATACATGAACGACTCTGGGTAGGAACATACTTTGGTTTGTACACTCATTCAGGTTTAAATTAAGTTTTATTGTGAGTTTAGTAATAAACGTACTGTCCGGCGTGGAGAGCGGCGTCCGATCGTGCTGTTGTCCGGGCGTGGGGTCCGGCGTGCGGTCGCCCGCCACCGCCGTCGCCGTCACCCCCGTCGCCCCCGACACCGTCGGCTGGAGAGGCGAGGGGGGACAGGACGTCGCGGGAGGTAGGGCGGGGAGCGCGGGACAGCCCAGCGACAGGGGCAAGGGGAGCGTGGGGTCGGTGACGCACGGCGTGCACACCACCAGGCTGCGGGTGCCCGGCTCGCGCTTGATAGGAGTGCTGGAATTTACATATCATACAATTATTGCCAGTAGTAGCGTCACTCCCGGCTACAGGTCGCTAGAGCGATGTGGTTATGGCTGCACTCAACGAAAAATGTTTTCCTGTGAATGTCGACCACCAGCATGAGGTGGACTGCAGCACACGCCTTCGGATTTCTTGGGGACGTGAGCATCCTATGAAGCCACTCGGCTAACACAATTATTACTTTTGATTTTCCTTGTATATTTTTTTTTTTGGGCCGACAAACAAGCAAACGGTCCACCTGATGGTAAGTGGTCACCGCCGCCTATGGACATTTGCAACACTAGGAGCATCGCCAATGCGTTGTCGACCCTGAGACGTGAAGTTGTTAAGTCTCATGTGCCTGTAATTTCACCGGCCCCCTTACCTTTCTAACCGAAACACAGTAATACAATTGCACTACTGCTTCACGGCGGAAATGGGTAAGGTGGTAGTACTTCCCCGGACGAACTCTGCACTAAGAGCTCTACTACTCTAAAAATGTGGTAATTATAAAATTTTATATTAACCAACCTTCTAAATATATGTAACGTACGGAAATAAATATCAACTTAATATTTTTTGTCCAGAAAGGAACAGTAGTTACGACAGTTGAACAAGTGAATAAGCTCACCGCTACCTATAAATTAAGACTGCCATTGCGTTGCAGCTGCCGGAATACACAGATAGGAGTTTCGGTGACTGTGGTAGCCATCCAGGCAACAGTACCTTACTACAGTTCAAACAGGAACTTACCACCATTCCCAGGTTTCTCATGTTTTCCACGATCCCTTTCCTTTACCGAAAGTTTTCATCACCTTGGTATAGCGTTAGATATCACAACCAGAGTGCGATCATCGCAATTCTCTTAATCTAAATAATAAAAGTTTTTGTATTTGTTGCTCGACTAATAATAGTAATTTTTAATCAGAATATTTTAAATTACACTCACGTGAAATCCGCAGTAATGGAACTGGAAGGCATAGGTTGAAGTTGGGCTATGAGGGGCGCTAAAAGCGCTTTATTGTCTTCTAATAGAGGATCTGAAGAAAACATACCCGACGCTGTAATAAAAATACAGTCAATATTGTACAACATTAATAATAACTTCAGTTTCAGTTTTATATATATTGCATTATTAAACGTAATCGTGAATCCTATCATAGCAATCTTAAATATTTATTACTCTTTCCCGCAAAATGTACCGAAGGATTTGGATGAAACTTGGCGGAGCGGATAGACGGAGCACGCCCTGGAATAACCTATAGGATTTTCCCCATCCACTTATTATCCCAGGAGATAATATTACATCCCTTGAGAACACAGGACTCCACGAATTAAGTTTGCCTCATGCCTATCTTTCTCTCCTCCTACACTTCCAATCAATCACAGATTTTAGTCTAATGAACTGTTATCGTTTCACTCTCGAGCCCAATTTTCGGCACATTTTCAATAAAGCAATGAAAATGCGATTTGACAAAAAAAGGTTGCGGATATGTTTCAATACAGCTATTGAACTTACAGGAAGGTGACGACGGTCGTTCTTTTGGACAGAGGTAGACTTCTATTTCACCCGACATAGACTTTAGATGGATCATGTAGCCTTTCTCGTCAGGATGCGGTACCTGTTAAAAAACAATTTCTACATGTGATTGTAATCAAGCACTTTCATTCAATCATTCACATTCTCGTTTTAGAGCCTAAAAGAAATGTAGAATTTAAGATCATTGTCTGGAGAGCTTCATGGCGTTCCTTCTCACATAAAACCAGATTCAGAACCAGTCTTATTTTCAGTAGCATCATTCATAGGTTCCTTCCTAGTCTAAATAGAACAAAGAACACCGATTCGTTAGCAGTAAACCCAATCAATCCTCGATCGCCACCTGGTCGTAAGGAGTACTCACACTGAGCCTGGTGTCGGGCGGCGCCTTGATGGGTATGACGGTCTGGTTGCGGAAGTCCCGGATGGAGCGCAGGTCGGCGTAGGTGATGTAGGCGCTGGCGCCGTGGTCGGCGGACAGGCGGCTGAGCGCGTGCTCAGCCACGGCCACGGCGCGGCCCACGCGCGCCTGCCGCAGCGCCAGCGCGCGCACCTCGCGCCGCAGCCGCCGCGCGCGCCACTCGTCCGCCTCCACGCCGCGCCCGCGCCACTCGTCCGCCGCCGCGCCGCCCGCGCCGCCGCCCGCGCCACCCGCGCCCACGCCCACGCCCTCGCCCACACCTGTCACACGACCGCTGAATACACTCGGAGTGACCGCCCTCGCCCTCGAACAATTCATTTCAATCTCGCGCCCATTTTGCCGTTCTAGACCCCGAGGGCTATTAAAAATGTGCGGACGGGGCACCCGTGGCAGACACCACAGCAGATTGTAGCTCGCTGCGATGACTAGAACTAGACGACGCGCGGATTGGGCGGGGCTAAGGAGATGTTATCTATAGGTTACGATTGTAATGTGGATAGGGGCTTTTATTTCAAATGGGCGCTTACCCGGACCCCAACTCTGATATATAACTATTCGAACTTGTTATATTTTATTGTAAAAATGTATCATCATTTGACTGTCACTTAAAATACAAAAGTATATAAATTCGGGTTGATGGGCAAGAATACAGTTTGCGCAAGTGTAAATAGATACTCTTGAACGAGCTTGCTGTAAAGCTCTCAGCCCTCATTTATAGGGTCACGCAGAACCATGTAGGAGAAGTAAAAATCGACTTGGAGGTTTGATTGCAAGCCAGTTTAAAAAAAACACATAACTTATGTATTTATTTTATAAATATATACAATTACAATAAAATATAATTAGCCAAATATCACAATTTACATGATGCTAATTATAATCGTGGAACATTACTCACCATACTTCCACTGTATATTATTTTTTGATCTCTTTTCTAGTATGCCTATGCCTTCTAATACATTCGTGATGTCATATATTCGACGTTTTTGGACCGATAAATGTTCCGCCGCTATGTTCAAGTCGAGAACACCGTTCGGTGAGGACTTCAGCAGTGCGACGAACTTTTTGGTGAGTAAACCTAATGATGTGTCAAACCTGAAACAAAAGAACGATTTGTTCTTACTATAAACTGGCAAATTTTATAATACTAAGGTGGACCGACGACCTGGTCAGAGTCGCTGGAAGCCGCGGGATGCAGGCGGCTCAAGACCGTTCGAGATGGAAATCCAAGGGGGCCTATGTTCAGCAGTGGACATCCCTGGGCTGATATGATGATGATGATGAAGAGCGGATTGATGTGAAGATACCGTTCAACTAACGAGAAGAATAACTATTGATGAAAATAGAATTATTGCAGCTTATGCTTTTGTTTCCTTCTCATAAAGTCCCAAAGATAAATATTTTTATGACGAATCTGATGTAATAACACCAAATGATCCTTGCTAATACTTGAAGAAGTTAATTATTATTATTCCATTGTATCCTACTGTCAAGCAAAAACCTTTTTTCATCAATTTCTGGGAAAGGTTGCATACTAGGTTGCAAACTCCTTAATAATCCAGTTATTGAAGCAGTGTTAGCTAGACCTGAACAGGCTTTCATTGGAAAAGAGTCATTCATACACGCCGTCTTAATCTGGGACTGAATGATGCCATCTACTGTGTAACCACGCCCACCTATCTGGCTTGCCACCACCTTAAGCGGTAATACTGTCGCCATACTTTCCGATCGATGTCCATGAGTTCTAGGCCAAGCATTTCCACCGCAAGCACATCATCACAAACAATTAGGTAAAAGCTTATTTTCTTCTTATGTGTATTACTAAGGTAGCAAACAGGGCCCGCCCGATGCGCGATTTCAACTGATAAACGGTAAAATGTAACAATAAATAATGGTGGCTAAATCTAATTATAACTTGAAATGATGTACAAACCTATTGCTCCACTTTACCTGGAACGTTCGGTGTACTTTTTCATAGAACTGGACGGTCGACTGTATGGAGTGAGCACTTTGACGCGCTTCTGTTTGGGCGTCTTGAAATCAGCCTTCATGGGCACCACATGACCCTGGCTGCCGGAGCTGCTCTCACTCAGGTTCAGTCTTCTTTTAACCGCCTGTAGACAACGAGACACTATTAAAAGATTGTTAATCATTTCATTATCATCATCATTAGCCTACAGATGTACAGCTGGATAACCTGGACATTTCCATTCCCAATTTTCCAGAACTTCCTATTTTATGACACCCGCAATTCATTTTGAAATGATGTAACAAGCCTCTCTTACTAACAATGAATTGGTTGAAGTCATGGTCCAATATACACCACGCGGACTTAGTGCACTTATAATCAGACCACTCTAAAAACCTATTCCCATTTCCCCGCCAAGTTTTCTTCCCGTTTCTCACGTTGGTTCCGCGGAGACATACTCGTGAGTTTAAATATGTACGTAGTTAACTTAACAGAATATCCATTAAGGCAGAGCTTTGCATTGTGTATGACGAAGCCCGTTTAATATTAAAACGGTGAGTGCGTTCAAATTTCAGAACATCTACAAATTGACGAAGCTGCTATAACGGAAACCAGTTTACTTGAGGAATACGGAAATGGCATCACTTTAATTCAGTTATCATCACTGTGCCTGCTTAAAAATGTAAAGCAACTTGCAAATAACGGTACCTTATTTTTTAAATCTCTTATTTAGATGCGCATCAGAAGTATCTAAGTAATAATATTACTTACCATTTTACCGCCTATTTACGTATGTAAGCACGAGAACTTGAACTAAATGTGTTTATATCTGACGATTTCAATCAAGATGAGTGTGCAATGTGAAAGGTTGCGGTTTTGTTTTCAATTCACTGATTAAATCTCAACAAAATGTAAAACTTAATTGAAAGAACACAGACTAACAATACGATAACATAGGCTAAAACAGTATAGCAGATCAAGGGCATTGAATATAATGAGATCCACGTATATCGTACTAATGTAGAAAGCAGAGCTTCGGCTATCCATATCTACAATGCTTCGTGGAATCTAATAATGGTCCTGCACCCGCCACATCAATAGCGTTTCGTTCGCCGGGATCGATCGGAACCAGTCGCCAGGTAAGAAATATAAAAAACATGCTTCATTGACTTAACGCTTTTGTGTGCATTCCAATTATAACGATATTGAGAAACGATGAAGAAAAACTAAACACAAAAGTTCAGGATACTGCCGCCAATGCAAAGAAAATGGTTGTGGTGTTATTAGATGCTTCACTATATTATTTACAAGATAAGTGAATAAAATATTATTTCAATCTACACAACTCACCCCTACGTAGTTAACATTCCAAGAAACAAACATGACAAAAACTTGCACCGAATTTAACACGTATTTTAAGAGCAAATAGTCGAATACCAAAACAGAAGGTGGGACTAAAATAGTTGTATCATATTTACCCACTGAAACATTTAATATAAAGCACTCACTCGTGTCAACACAGAAAAAGTCATAATTAATGCCTTCAATTGAAGATGTCGTAAAAAAGTTAAACCCGCGTTACTTAATAACTGCACCACCACAAAACAGAGCAATTCGTTACTACTGTGGCGAATTTCAAACTGTACACTGACCCCATACTAATAAATTTATCAAATGATTCCATATTTGCAATTTAACTATTGTAGAACACAATATTACTTTTGTAACAAATTAATAAAATTTGCACTGAATTAAAATAGACTCGGAGAGCGGAAGCGAAGATGCACGCTGCATATTCTATCAATACGCTCGTGCAACAAATTCAATTTGGACATCCAGCGCGGGGCATAGCCCCCGAAAGGAAGTGTGTGGGGAGGGTACTGGGAACCAACAATACATGACATAAATTAGACTCAACACAAAAGCCACCGAGCTCTCTGAAGGGATCTCTAGCAAAAGAATAGCAATTTCTTATCTGGAAATATTGGTGTTATTATTAAAAGTGAACTCTTGGCTATTGTTAATTTGCCGGGTTGTGGGTCCCGCGCGTCTTTGTGCGCATGTGTAGGTAACCCGGGCGTCAAGTAAATCAGAGCAGATGTGCCTCTAAGCTTGACATCTAAGCAGATAAAACAACCCTTGTGTTAGCAAAACTGCTTGCACCATTAACATAATCAATGTATTCCTTATTGTGCGACAGTGATAATAATAATTCTACGTAACCAACCGCCACGGAACTCGAGTTCCGCAACCATTTCAGATGTCATCTTATAAAATGAAATTAACCGGGTTCTATTGTATTTACGTCGACAACGTTATTTGAGAAATGAAGGGTTGTTCATTCAGTGATCCTATGAGGTTTAGGGCAATGACCTAGAAAATGTGCAATGCAAGTGTGATGGCAGGAAGTAAGTACCTGGCCACGTGACCCCATGGTGTTGAAACCACATGGCGAATGAGCCAAGCCGGGTGAACGCCACTCGAGACATGACATACAGCTTACACGTGTGGCTACTGGTACACTTGCCGTCAGCTATTTCTTAATGTTAAACATAAAACCACAAGTTTAAGGTTATGTTGTGTACGTGAAAAGCAACAGAAAGAAAGGGCAGAGCTCAATCGACACGCGACGAATACGTTAACTTTATAATAATGTACACCTTATATAAAGTGTCGCAAAAATATCATAATAGACCGGAATAATAACGGTCATTTATTTCGCTAGGTGACTTCCAAATAGTTATGGACGCTGTATATATTCCATATTTTAGGATAAATCGAATTATCATTAAAGGAAGCGCAAATTCATTTTGCAATAATAAAGTAAACGATATAAGAACAGTTTGTCCTGGCATGAATTGAGATCTCATTTAAGGTCACTGAATGTAGCGTTACGAAAAGAGAATTCAAGCCAAACACGACGCAATTAAATGCAAATTTCAACGACAAAAAGTCCAAAACCAATTCAAATGTTTCTGGAGTCAACTGTGAAAATAACAACCATAGCGACCGATAATAGGTATATGAAGGTCTTTAAATGCAAATAATTTAATAACATCCTTAAAATTTAAAAATGAGACCATCTCAATCTATACGCGGCTGTAAACATTCCTGAGTTAACGACCATTTAGCCATATCATTACAGCATTTTGTTGGTCCATTAACAGCCCGGGATACTCAAATTTGGCGTGAGGCGTCCGCCATCTTGTTTTTCGTGAATTTCGGTGTTACGATGAAATCGACACATTTCGATCGATATCACATGTTAACGAATTATTAACTACTAGCTACCGTTCCGCGGTTTACCCGAAGGATCTAAGTCTCCTTGGATTAAAACACAGGCTATGTTACTTCTGGATAGAGTCGCTTTCTTAATAATGAAAAAAATATTGAAATCGGTTCGAATACAACGGTTAAAACGTTATATGTACCTACTTTCCGAAATGATGGGTTAATTGAGGGAGTTTTATTAACGTTCAGTGTCGTACTCGCGCGAGTTACGTTAGAAATAATCTAATTCAAAATCGTACTACTTTTGACATTAGAAAACGAACGTTTATCGAGTCCATGTTATCTGTGAAGCGAGACAGTGTGAGACGCGGACTTTTTTACAGAATGAAATCTTGTGTGAGCCAAGCGTTTTCGCTGATAAAATCATTTAAAACCATATCAAAACATTAAAAATAGGCCTTATTCTATTACTGTTTCATGAAAATTAAATACATATATTAAATAGAGAAAAGGTTCTCTGCTACAAGTGTAAAATATTATTACATTAAAATATAATTGACTAAAGACTGAACTGTCTGTGGTATTCTTTATTAATATCCACATATAAATTAAAATACAGTATAACTGCAAAATAAATATGTTTTAATCTATTCAGTGACCTAACAATTTTCTTTATCGTTAACGGATGAATTATTATCACTCATGAGAATTCCACGAAAGTGCTGTTCTTTAATTTAAAAAGTACGAACAACAAAATTATACAAAACGAGCTTCTCCGGAAATCAGTCCTCATTACAAAGGTGGTTCATTGTCAAATCGCGATAACTTAACTTGTAGATAAGGGATTCCAATGCTCACACTGAGGATTATAAATTTCGGACAATAGGGTTTAGTTACATTAATAATTTAATCCCTCGTATTTGGCAATTTCGAAAGCGAAAGCCTTCAATTGTACCAAAACCTGATTTCAAACTCGATGCCAAGATGTTCTATTGTTATCTGCCGTTGTAGTCGCATAGATGTGCCGGTGACGCGTTATTAGCAGTTGATGGCAAAATCTAAACGAAGTCTCCTCACTAACTACTAAAAACTAATTTTCATCCGAAAGTTATCCTTAGAATATCTGACGTGCAACCAGGTACACCACCAAATCCAATCAAGAAAAATGTTATTGGTTATTAAAGAAAGTTGACTAAAGGTGTAATGCACCGACGACACGTCGACACTAGCGTATGAAGTATGCCACAAAAATCTCTCGGCGAGCAAAGGCTTTCCATACCATGTTCACACAATGTGCCTTTGGATGAGATAATACGCAACCAGGTTATCCAACAAAAAAACAAGGTGGCCGACATAGTTCATCGAATCAGTCACGTGTGCCAAATGACGGACAAATGATGGAGTAAGCAGTTCTTAATATGGACACTACGACATGGAATGCGTAGCGAAGGGCAACCCCCCCATCTGGTTTATGGACCGACAACCTCAAAAAGAATCAAGAATGAAAGGTGGACTCAGCTGATCGCCAATGATGAGGAACCCGAATAAAAACGCTGCGGAGGACCTCAATTCCTAACTGTAGTCTAATAGTGGATTTCGATTTAGTCTTAAATTAGTACTACTAATGTAAAACTTCTCATTGATTTCTCATGATTCTATATGTTTCTAGTATCTACGTCAGATAACAGAAATCGTAAATATATTGAGTATCATAAAGTAAGTGATTACGAATAACGTTAAAAAATAAAAATACCACCTACAACTAAACTAACAAGTTTCAACAGGATCGCAAACTCAAAGATCCTCAAATCATTATGGTACAATTAAATATTCGTCTAACACCAAGTAACATATTGTAAAGTTACTTTCCCAGCTCCATTACAATTCATAAAACGAATGTATTTAAATTCCATAAAAATAAACCAATCACAAAAGGATCGCAGATAATCCGAGCTGTTTATCTATTGACGTATCCAACAGAAGGGGTCCTGACGACAGTTTTTTTTTCTCACATTAGAAAAGCGGCGTTACGCCGCGTAACATCCGCCATTTTGATTTGACATAATGATTTCAACTCGTCGACTAGATTATTAATTACCAGTTTAGTGATTGTTGTTTTTTTCATTCATTGCTATTAAACCTATATTTAAGAAATAAAATACCTTTAGAAAAGAAACAAAGCGATAAAAAATGATGTCACATACATTACACATGTTATTATTATTATTTGGGTTGGTCCCTATTTCACATCAAAGGGAAGTAGGCAAACAAGAGGTGTATTAATGTGTGATCTTCCTCAGAATAGAATCTGCATGCATATGTCTTAAACCTTAAAGATGTAGTGACCTACAATTTTTAATTAATATTGTACAAACAAGATTAATTAAAAATGAGGGCATTGTCCTCATCACCAAAATCAATTCAGTATAAAATTCATCATCAGCCTAAAAGTAAATCCCTTCAACCAAGAGATACACATAAATTCAACCATTAACTGAAATAGGTTAGGTATGTGTACCACATGCATGATAAATATCCAAACAACTTTATATATTACTAATTAGCTCAAATTTCATGTATTCCTTTTATGCAAATCTGTAACATATATATGTCCTTCCTTATTATCTAATCTGAAAATCAGCAGGTGGATAACTAATGTTTAGAGTCTAACAATCTATCTTAAAAAATTTAAAGGGACATGATAGTGCAATGACCTCATTAAGATCAATGACCTCATAGCCATGTTGGACCCCAAAAACACATTCAACACAAATTCTTTAGAATCAAAATGACCTTACAATAAAACCATGAATAATGATATCAAATTTTATCTGTGTTTTTATCTTATAATAGGGAAGACATCAATGGAATATTCAATAGGCCTAAACAACCCTTGCCAAATCCATGTTCAACAAATCCCGGTATAATATGGTTTTGTATGCTATTGATTTTATACATAAAATTAATTGTCTATTGCAATACTTAATAAGCGATGCATATTGACAAAATCAATTCGAACCTCTTATTTATTGCAATTTTATTAAATGAATGGAAAAATTGTAGGCCCTTTATGGATATGAATTAAATTGAAGAACTTAATATGATTATCACGTGTTAAAAATGAGATTGCATTTAATGGAATCAATCATTACTGAAAATAAAATTACATAAGCCTGTCTCATACTTTCCAAATGCAGAATATAAATAAATTTTAAAACATAAAGGCTAGGTATAGTTTACCTCTAACAAATAATTTCAAATGATGTAATGCCAAACAATATGGGTTATGGAGTAAAAAGAAAAGTGGTAAGCCAGTACACACAGACACATGTGATTTGTTATTAGTAACCAATTGATTTAAGTTGATTATTGTTTAAAAAATTAAAGTGTTGGAAGATCTCCAGTGCATCTCTCCATATCGATCCAACCCCAGGGTAATGCTGCGAAAGCAAGTAAACCTGCCTAAATGATATGGAATACCTTGGCCACTTAATCTTAACACTATATATTGTTGGCAAAATAATCATTACTGATAAGTTGTGTCAATAAGTTAAAATAAGATGTGTATAAATTTGTTGGATCTAGATACCTATTTATACAAATTATGTGGTATAATTAGTGATTTGAATATAAAATACCATCAACTTGTATAAAGCATATGGAGCTTAGCAAGAATACCAGAAAATACCACATCATGACAAGAAAATGATTGTTATGCATTTGTCATCTTGTTGACTCAGTTTTTCTAAATAAAATAAATGATTTACTTGAGAAGTTAACTCATTATTAAAGACCTCACACCAAATCTAATTAGCTTGTGAATAGTAGGACATCCTGTCATGTTTTATTAATGTCAGATGATATATATTTATTAGGGTTGACTTACTTCAGACGTCTTCGGCGGTGCCGATGGCGCCTCACGCCGGATCTGGTGCTGTGGTGTGGCACCATAGCCGTGGTCGAGTAGGTGGTAGCTTATGGGCTGGCTAGGGCTATCGTCCAGTAGCGTGGTGTGCGAAGGAGACGCCCCGGCGCGCACCACCACCTCGGCCTCGCCCTCCGCCGGCCCTCGCTTCACCCCCCTCGGCATCGCTGTTTATTACACGAGAAACATTATAAAAATGTGTCAGACGTGTTATTTTCCTATAGTTAAAAGTCATAATCATCACAATTCAATTAGCAAAGAGGTTAGGGGAGCCGCGCGCGGAAATCACGAGTGAGAAGCCTCCGAAGCGGAGTGGGTCGATACCGAATATGACGAGTTTCTTGTGACACCGAAGGTCCCAGGCGTTTCTCCAGCTGTTCAATTTTGCTTACGTCACTTTTTCAACGACGTTTTCCCCAAAATATCGACAACCTAGCAATGATAGCGTAACCGCTTCCGACATTGCAGTTTAATACACAAGAGATTTATACTCAAAATACCTATAAAGAAATAAGAATACTTACAAAAGGTCTATGCGAACGATATCTAAATTGATAACCATAAAAAGACATTAATGTTTTCGATGCAAACGCTACATTATCGAGTACTCAAAATAAAATGTCCGCCGCTTTGTTGGTCTCGAGTGAACTCGTGGACATGAAGACGCTCGATAATTTTTGTTACTGCACACAATTTAACAAATACACATGATATATTATTCACTGATTGCTTCACTCAATAAAGAAACCAATAAAAAGGTACTAGTCCACATTTTACAATAACTTATTAATAAAAATGCAGAGCATTGAAAGTATGAAACGGCGACAGGAAGCTTTTCAGAACATCTGGCTTGCAAGCGACGTAGCAGTGGCGCGAACTGCGTGCGCAGGCGCGAAGCAAGCGACCGGCCGACGACCAAGGAACCCCTAGCGGCCGCCCCGCTCTCCGATCTAAATTCCTCCCCTCGTTGGGGAAGCCATAAAAAATGTAACGAATTTTGAATTTTCGTTTTTCGACCGGTTTTGGGCAAAGTAGTGTTATTACCGCTACCTACTGCCGAGTGGTGCATGCAATGCGTTACGAACAGAAAAGTAAACAATTCGTGGCATTTTCATTTAAATGAATTCTGTTTCTTTGATTCTAAGACTTTGATGTAGGTATTCTAATCTCTTTATCATCTACACATGCTTTTTTATGAACCTAGATATCCATTATCCAGATTCCATATAGATCATGAGTAGAGATTCTCCATCAATGTCTACTTTCAATGTAGTTATAGTATTTGCTGTACATACCAACTTATTATATCACAGGATTATGGGGAATTCTAAACAAAAATGAATTAAAATTCAGTTATGTGCAGAACATAGCTATAGAATAATAGAAATATTAAAATAGTTACTTGTAGCAAGACACCGCGCGGTGGTTCTAGCTGAAAGCTGTGGCTAGTCAGTCATGTTTGTTGGTAAATTTATCAAGCCTATAATTTAAATTTGATTTTAGATTTTACACACAGATTTACAGTCAGATTTTACCCATCGAAATAAATGATCGCAAAGGTACTATTAACCAAGTAAGGCATGTATAGGATGTAGGTAAGAAAAATTATCAGGTTATAACTAATTATACAATGGAATATTGGTACTTTATTTGTTATCTAGCTGCTGGCTGTCTCGTGGTTTCAGATGCGTTCTCAGGATAAATTATAGTAATTATCCTTTTACCCTTGTTTTGAGTTTTAGTCACGGTTTAAAAATTGAAATCGATCCATTACTCCGTTACGAAACGCAAAACAATTACATGAACAAACAAACTTACCCATGTACCTTATTATTAGTGGAGATATTATTCGGATTGTATTTCAAAACTTGGATAGGTAGGTTCTAAAGGAATCCAAAAGAAATATATTTATATCCTACTAATAAGTGTTCAGATACTGATAAAAAAATATATGTTCATTATAAAATATAACTTAAGTTCGTAATTTGTTGAAATATTGCAAAAATATATTAAAAGTTTTTAAAGTATCCTTAGAGGGATACGGATATAAATGAAACCGCGAACATGACGGAAGTGACTATGGAAAATATCTATATCATAGACAAGAGTCGTTCGGAAATCATTTTTTTTTATTAATTTCATGTCTTTTACACATTTGTAACTTATTGAAAAATAATCTTTTGATGAATGGAGTACCTACCTATTAAACGTTTTAAAATTATGGCGCAAGTTTATGTATGTTGTAATTCCTTGATTGGTGTTATTTGTGATTTAGAAATTCACATTAGGACTAGTCGAGCAGTACCACCCTTAATTTTTGTACAAGGTCTTTGGTATCTCTAAATTATTATTAGGTTTAAACATTGTCACTATTTATGTCTGTCAGCCTGTTCGTTTAGTTCTTTAAAACTGCACTAGTTTGATGCTTTTTGACTCTTTACAGAATTGCTTCCGGAAGGTTTGTGTGTAAATTCTATTTATATTATTTCTCCACTCTGGCCGATTTAAGTAAGTAGCAATCTACTTCCAAATCCCATTCCAGTTGGTCTAGAAGACCATCCGCAGTAGATATCTTACAGGTAAAATCTACACTACTTACGTGCCATTTTTCTAACTATTCAACTTATATTTTGGATGTGATTGATTGAGGACACCACTGGATAAAATAAAAACAGTATCAATCAATACACGTTTTATAATAAGATGTTATACCAAAAGATTTATCATAAATTGTCCTGCTTCTCCATAACAATTAATTATATTATTATTTATGTGAAGGTATAAGGGTACCTATGTGTTTTTAAATTTTGAATTATGGTCTTACCATTATTTCCTTCTTTGGCCTCGCCTTTTCCCGCTACACGGGGTCGGCTTTTCCAATCATGCGACGCCACGTTGTCCATCGCTGCGCGTCCTCTTCCTTCAGACCCAATTCCTTTATGTCCTTCTGGACATTCGTCAACCAGGTGGTCTGAGGTCTTACCATTGTTATACTTTTTTTAAAATGACTTTCGATTACGTTATGGAAAATTATTCAATTCTCATAAATCATGGAAACAAGGATAAAAACCATGAGATCTTCCTCCGATTTCTTTCCTTATTCATCACAGTTATTAGTAGACCTTATAAATAGGAATTAGGACTACTAGACCCATTGATACCTATATGTTTAAAGGACATAGTTATTGGTTCAGTAAGATTTCAAACATATTTGTCTGTCCGAAGTGTACCTACACCTAGGCATCGGAGAGTACCTATCCCATACGAGTATGTTGATAACTAAGCCTTTTTAGGGTTCCGAACCAAATTGGTAAAAAATAACCCTTGAATACGGTGTCTGTCACATCATCACAGACGTATGTCTATATCTAACCTGGAAGTGAGTTGGCAAATGGGGTCTTAACAGGGTTTCTTTGCACATTCCAATACATTTAAATACCTAATTGAGATATTAAATAATTCAGGTCTATAGATATTTGTTTATCTTGTTTGTATACAGATACAATTAAATCATGGTTTTCATAATTATCACAGGCATAGAATAGCTACACCGACGCCCCTCATCTTCCAGTAAATACCACTAACATTATGCGTGAAATACAATGAACAAGAAAGAGCAAATAGAGGGCGTGGAGGTGGTGATATTTTTGGAAACAAGTTGAGTTTTACCGCGACCCGTACCTACTATCATTCATGAACACAAAGCACTGTTGTTTGGTGTAAAATCGGTTAATCTACTGAAGTACCTACACTCTTTGCTAATATGAAATTCCATGTTGACTTCTTATTTGTTAAATAAAAACCAGAGGTTCGTTGGTTAATCACTAGGCTGCTGCCTTATCATAAAGTCAACATGTTTAGATTCCTGAGATGAAACCCAGTTTCGGTCATCTAAATGGTTCTACGTAGAGTGCCCTTAATAATTAGATAGAAAATAAGACAATTAATGAGGAAGATGATATTCTACTAGTAAAACTCCTCATGTCCAGATTTTTATTGTTAACCTTTGTATTAAGTACCTATTTATTTTACTTGCCAAGGAATATATAGGTTTTTTTCTAAGCCACTTAGCATCCTTCTAAATCTGCAGGTACCAACCAACCATACAATATCTTCGTTGAGCTGATATATGTAAGGATACAAGAATTTTACGCTCATTATCCCTGATGAAACTCAAAGTACCACTCCATCATCAATCCCGATCTAGATAATCATGTTTAAACACAGAATCGTGCCGACACCACCATCCCCGATCCGAGAATGTATCTAATCTCTAGTAAATACTACGCTTATACGTGCTTATACCGCCGTGACCGTCCTGGCGATTTCCGTACGTTAATATGACCCATGTAAAGTCTGCAGTCTTTAGTGCACTATAATATGATGAGGTAAGACCATAAGATCTAATAATTTGAGCAAACAGATCTAGGGTAGTCCCTAATAGTTAGCCCTAGTAGTTAATGATACACTAGCTGACCTGCTAGAAATCCCCGTCCATTAAACCTTTGTACTGATCTTACGTGTATTAATCTGATATGTAGTGAATTCTCTTTTATTCATTCTAAGCGTTCGGAAAATTATGGAGCGTGGCCCTGCCATGGAGGTGCCGCACTAGAAACTGCAATAATAATAAAAAAATATTGTATTTCTAAGCATATGATGACGTCTAATATCGATGGTGTACATCTTGAAGCCCAGTCTGGCTGTGGGTTTGTTGCTGCCAATCAGGATGGTTCGAAGAGATTGCTGCACAAATCTGTGGAGCTGCTTAACTATTATAAGTTCTTTTCTGAATTGATGTGAGAATTGAATAGACTTGTACTGGAATTTATTAAACTAGAATTTGACTTATTTCATCGATTTTAATTTTAGAGCATGTTTACAACCCAGTTATCCTGCAAATATATGATCAAGTTCTGTTAAAATGTCACAACACATGAACAGAATAGAAAATAAAGTAATTTTTAAAAACATTTAATTTAACCGAATAGTATTTAATAAATATAAATAATATTGGTATGATATACACACTCTCTATTATCTACGGTAATTTGGAGGCAGTTGCTAAGATTTCTAAAAGTTAGAACTTTGTAAGGGATTGTTTTGTCAGGTGATTAAATAAAATGTTTAGATTTTCTATATAGTGCATCTATATAGAAAGTTGAATTCTGAACAGTCTCAGTAAATAGCTTAAATTATATTTGTAATATTTTAGAAGGTTGTACATTGTGATCAACTTATTATTGCTGTTTTACTGATAATAAGCACATGTCCAAATGATAACGCTTTAAACCCCAAAAGTAGCTTTTTATCAAGTGAATGAATTACAGATAAAAATGATTAGTGGTAAAATTGCTGTAATTGAAATAGATTTTCAAATGAAGTAACCAAAAATGAATTAGCAAGTTAATTTGATGTTGTTACAATTCTTTGTTAATACAATAATGGAATCACCTCATCACTGATATCCATCCAACTGATAACAGCAAATAACTCATGCTTGATAAATTTTGGTTAACCAGGCATAGGTAATCTTAGTTGAATAAAGCAAAGTAACATTTGTTAAATATTGATGAGCACTTTGCAAGTTGAATCTCACAATCAAAAATACTTTTAAGACAAAGGAAACACATACAAAATCAATAAATAAAAAATATATTTTCAAATATCAATAATTACAAACAATTCATACTTATTATCTTTTGGAGTGTCAATGATCTGCATTGCAGAGTATGTTATTGCCTTCACCTCTGTACCCTGCGGATGCCTCCCAATCTGAAACTCCTCACCATAACACTTACAGACTATCCTAAACTCTTCTGTGTTGAACTCTGTTATTGAAATCTTCTTACAAATTAAAAATGGTTCAACTGAGAACAGGAATAGCAATTCATCAAGGAAATGGTACAGCAGACCCATTAGATCATCTGCTGTTGCTTCTATGCTGTGAACTTCTTTGATCTGTACATATTCAAGTTCTGTCATATACCCATACATTGCCATTCCACATTGTTCAAAAGCTTCTTGTAAAGTATTACCCCATGCATGTAATCTGGAAAAGGAAAATTCTTTTTAAGCCTTGTTTGTTGTTTTTAATTAGCAGCAATTTGTTTCTTTTTTCTACAGAAGATTTTGTTTCTCACTGAAACTGTATCCAATACTAGAGATAATTGTTAACATATTTCTCAAGGCTTTCAGTGCTTACAACCTAAGGGTAGATCATCTTTTATTGAGGCACAGTAGTGTGGAAACCATAGACATTATTGACAAATTGTGTCTATGAACATAGCAGTAATGTATGACACAGCCACAAGTGCAAGTGAAACCTATTTGGTGATTCAAAATGATAAGTGTTATCAGTAAGTGTACAAATGAGATTAAAACATGAATATAGATTCACAAAAGATTGAAACAAGAAGAAGGACTAGACAGACACTAAGGATTTATTATTGACACAAATATCATGTAAAGAGCATCTCACCAAGGTCATGCCATTACTCTAACCAAATCAGTAGTCATTTGCATACTGGAGTTGAGTCATAATAAGTATCACAATGACAATGATTAAAAAATACTTTTATAAGATTTAGTAATAAGATTATTAGGTACTTATTACGCTGCCTGGTTGGCTAAAAAACAAGTTGAAAACTTTCCTCCTCTGGTCAACTTCAAGGAAAAATTTATTAAAAAACTTACTGAGTAGCAATTAATTTACATAAAAAATTGTGATGTTAAATTGTCATGGAGCCAGGGGGCAGACTATTTCTAGCATTCTTTTATGTTCTGGTATATATGACATCTTGGGTACTATCTGTTAAATTAAATACTTTTTGCAACATGAAAACAGTATTGGCCAATATTTAAATAATAAATAAATATCCTGGGATATTATTTACACAGTTATCTGTTAAAAAAGCTTAGATGTACTATGGATAAGAGATAACTGTTTACTATTTTTTTATTCTAAATACATACTTAAATAGATCTTTACAATCAGACATACAACAAACAGATATGTGCATGCACATATATTGTCCTGGGTAGACCTTTGATAGAAACTAATAAAAATTTCATAACTTTAAAAAATGAGAACTAAATTAAATAATATTATACTTAATTCTTATCAAATCATGACTCAATTTATTTGGCATACATCTAGGCTATATGAACAGAATGCTGAATAAGCTTTTTTGAGCTTTAAAGAAGAAAAACTATAATTAAATAGCTGATTCTAGGGTACATACTCCAAGTAATTATTAACAAAAAAATATTATGGAAATAATTTCCAAGGACTGTATGAGAATTCATTTCAGTCAGTTTGTTATACAATGAAGTAACTACTTACTGGACATCTGCAGTATGATCCAAATCTGAAAGATTTTAGAAAATTCTTAAAATGAGCATATTTAACAACATTTACAATAGAGCCGATTAAGAAAACCTACAGGCAGAAACTAGAAACTTACACTCATATTTAACTGGAGGTATAACAAAATCTTCTTCCGTGAGTCCACCTTGTTCTTCGTCCATTTTTGTAGAGCTATGTTACCCAATAAAATATTTATATCAATTAATTATTGCAGATATTTAACTTGAGTGATAACTATTTCAAAATAATCCAAATCACTTGCACATTGCTTGCACACTTTATTAGAGAAGGAAAACTGACAGCGACTGTCATGTCAATACGTCAGACAGATGCACAGATATACACAGAAGACAGATTCAATTAGCAATGTCTTTTTATTTTTATGATTGCAACTCAATCTTCGTCAAGATTTTACCTGTCTTGAGTTAACCAATGATTATTTCTGTCAATTTCGAGTAAAAACATTAAGGAATGGTTTGATTGTAAATTCGAGAATAATATTTATATAGTCCTATGTTCAGCAGTAGACATTCTTGGGCTGATATGATGATGATTTGGATAGTATGTTCAAAATTATGAGGGCGAACTACCAGAAAATTATTTAATAAATTGGAATTACATTTATAAGTTAATTCAAGGAAGGCCAAATAGATATTTAACTACACACTTATTAATGTGCTTAACTACATACTTAAGCACATTACGCTAGTTAGATAATTGAAATGATTGATCACATCACAAGTATAAGATTAACTGCCTTTATAATACTAAATATAACTATCAAATTTAAAGTTACTGAAGCTATTCATAGTGATATGGCGAAATGGCCTCAATGATAATTGCTTATCAAGTAGGACATGGTAGTCCCTGGGAGACGATTTATAATTAAGGCTATGACCCGAGATTTCATAATTGTGCAGAATTTTTAGAGTAGTAGAGCTCTTAGTGCAGAGTTCGTCCGGGGAAGTACTACCACCTTGCCCATTTCCGCCGTGAAGCAGTAGTGCAATTGTATTACTGTGTTTCGGTTAGAAAGGTAAGGGGGCCGGTGAAATTACAGGCACATGAGACTTAACAACTTCACGTCTCAGGGTCGACAACGCATTGGCGATGCTCCTAGTGTTGCGAATGTCCATGGGCGGCGGTGACCACTTACCATCAGGTGGACCGTCTGCTGGTTTGTCGGCCCAAGTGGTATAAAAAAAAAAAAAAAAAAAAAAATCTTTTGCCTTTTCTTTGCGAATTAACAAAACAATTAGAGACATTCAAATACATGTAATAACGAGCACATCAGTCAGATAAAAATAATAGTTAAAAAAAAACACGCTTTTATATAAAATCCAACAAAAAAATGGAAAATAAATTTAAATTAAGAATAGTGTAAATAAGAAAAAAATGAAATTTATTGTAAAAAAAGCGTGGGGTGCATGATGTCAATATTTATAAATATTTTATTGACAGATATGAGTGGAAGGATAATCATTTTGATAATATCTTAAACCACCCCACGCTTTATTTTACAATATTTTTTTTTCTTATTTACACTATTCTTAATTCAAATTATGTAATTTTCAAATATTTTAGTTAAATAAAAGCGTGTTTATTAGATTTTTTCAAACTATTATTGAAAATGTAATTTTTTAGTTAAAACGCTAATGCTGATTATCCTAGTAAGGATAACGGGTCTAACTGTTTAAAATATTGAATTGTGTTGAAGGAGGTCAAAATCATGTTCAGAGATTCCGTTACATACTAACATACATATGTATGAAGCTAATAAAAGCGTTATAAAAAGGTATCTTTGCAATAAGGGGTAATCATTGCTTTCGCTGACGGTATTATACATTTCCATATCATCAGCATATAAAAGGCATATAAGTAGGAGATGACAAGAACTTTAATCGCGACAATTTGGAAACAATTTTTAAAATATGAACTCACCCGACCCAGCAAGCGACCTTGAATTCCATACCGGGAAATCGTTACACATAGTAAAATAAAAATAAACTTAACGAAAGCTTTTGTCAAAACTAGTCGTGCCCGGCTAACCGGACGGGATTTTTTCACGATCCTTGTAATATGCATCCCTAGTGCTATCGTATCATAACAATTAATACCGTCAATAGACATCATATCATTGTTAGGCAGCAGGAACACACTTGGAAACAACCCAGAGCTTTCAGAGATGCCGGCATTTATGTCTATGCTATCGGAGCAACTTCCGTCAACGGCGGCTCTAACGCACCCGATTTACATAATCCCTCAGAAAGGGCGTAGGCAAGATGGTAACTTCGATAGAAGACTCTGATACCAGACCTGATCGAAAGCCTTTGCCACGTTTAAGCTTACTGCCATGCCTCACCTTGATTGTGATGCGTGAAGTAAAATAGAAGGTAACCAGTCAAGTGACAGCTATTCTGTCACTCAATAAGTTGTGTGCTTGGCTTTTGTAGTGGTGTCAAGGACGACTGGCAAAAGTTTCGCCAAGTAGCTTTGGGAAGAGACCAGAAAGCGTGACTCCCAGAGGTCGTTAATAAAACGGTATTTTTGGGTCTTACATTAGACAATAAATTGCAGTGGGGACGTCAGGTTGATACTCCAGCTGCTAAATTTAGTTCGGCTGCATTTACTGTTAGGAAAATTAAACAATTGACGAATGTTGAGACGGCCAAATTAGTTTATTTTGCTTTTTATTTTCATAGCCTCTTGTCCTTTGGTATTTCTTTTTGGGGAGCAACAGCGGTTATAGAATCAATATTTATTATACAAAAAGAGCAATTCGTGCAATTTACAGTATGGGTCCCCGTGGCGTTAGTTGTTCCATATTTTAGACTAACTAAAGTAAACAAGTAATTTCTTGGTAATTGTGTTCGATTTTATAATAAGATACCGCTTTCAGTAACCAATATGTCTGATCATAAATTTAAATATTATATTAGGAAAGTTGTGAACGAAAAAGCGTATTATATTGAAGATAAAAATGTATGGAAATAGCTACTCTCTGCACAATGCACCACAAATTTTCTTGATTTAGTTGTAAGTTATTATTGTTATTTTCTGTTTTGTAGTCTTGTTATTGTTTTTTTTATTATTAATGTTACCTATAATAAGTACAGTAGAATCCGTTTATTATGACTCCGGCTATATTGACCAACCGCCTATTATGACGTAATTACACAACGAAGTTTAGTTTTCATATAAAATTCTCTGTAACAAAGTCGGATATAATGACTTCGCTTACAGTGACATGTCGCTTATTATGACCCATTTTTTCCAAATGTTGTCCGTTTTTAGTGACCAACATGATTCTTCACACCTTCAGCAATGTTCGTTGATGTTCTGAATCTCAGTTGAACGTCGCGCATTGTTTTTGGTGATGTCCTATGTAAAAAAGATGGCATCTCAACGTCGTAAAGCACCTTAGCAGCACCGGAAACGTGGGAAGATTATCTCGACATCGATAGCGCTCTCCTCACATCCGAAGAACCCACCGATGAAAATATCGTACAGAACATTAATGCTTAGGAACAACTCGAAAGTGATGGAGAAGAGGAAGTCGAGGACGAACCAACCTACCGCAGAAGAGGCATAAAATACTTAATAATTATAATCATGATTTGTTCATAGCCTTTTTCACAAAAATGCTTTGTATGACGTCCGCTTAGTATGACGTGTTTGTCAATTCCCTTCGATGTCATTATAAACGGATTCCACTGTATTTTGTAATTGTTAAATATAAAAATATATAAAATTGATATTATAAAATAGCCAAAAAGTCAGAATAGATAAAATTTATTTAAAAAATAATTAAATAAAAAATAATGTAACCTTGCTGAGTTTCTTGCCGGTTCTTTCCAGTTGAAGGCTGACTTCCGACCCGGTAGTAGCTTCAGTAACTTTAAATTTTACCTTCATAAGTCCCTTCCGAGGGCCTAAATCGAATGTTTTATGGTTTAGAATTTTTTAACGCCTGCCAGCCTCTTGTCAATTCTGCCGATGAAATTCAACTTAGCCTTGGCATTTATTCGCTAAGTGAACCTCGAAGCAGTGTTACATTTGCGTTTTGTATCAGATATGTTCATGATTTAACATAACTTCTAAAGACTGGTGCATATTTCATGCTAAATAATGATTTATTTATTAATTATAGCTGTCCCTCGTCGGCCGTTTCACTCGGGTTCCTGTTAGAAGTAAAAAGTATATTTAAATCTCCCATAAAATATGTCTGCAAAAAATCATGAGGATCCGTTGCTCTGTTGTTCGGTGAAAGAAAGATATACCGACAAACTTTCACATTTATAATATTAGTTAAAACTTAAAGATTACTCTCTTGCGAGTTCTTTACGATCAATCGTGATGAAACATTATATTTACTAATTTACTCCACAAGATATTGCAATTATTATTTGTAAGGATTAGAAAAATACACAACTCTTCTTTTATGTGCTGCCCTGGTCGGATAAAAAAGTACTCTATTTGTCATAATCTACCTGTACACAAAATATTAAAAAAAAATTATTACATAGTATACAACAAAGTCACTTCCCGCCGTCAGTACGTTTAGATCTTTTAAACTACGCAACGGATGTTAATGCGGTTTTCATCAATAGAGAGATTGATTCACGAGAAAGGTTTATATGTATAATAAATGCATATCAAATGCGGGCGAAATCTATATGATAAAATAAATAAATGGTTCGGTATTGTTCAATAAGTCTCCACCATTAATTGCTTCCAATTTTCCAGTACATACAGTTACACGATTTTTCTAGTTATTAAATAAATAGATAGATAGATTATATGCAATACTAACGTTATATGATTATAGTTATAAGTTGCAAATTGTGAGACGAATTATCAATTAATTTATACATTTATTACTTGATAAGCATGTCATTGATATCCCAAAGCCCAAGCAACTGTATTTATTAACAGTAAATTATAATAGTTTTATGTCCCTCCCAGCAGGGTTTTGAAATTTATCCACAGAATTAATCTAAAATAACTGTTTATGACTTACAAGAATCGATTGTAAAAATAATCGATCTTAGTGCGCACGCAACCCTACTTATTATGTATCTGTATTTTTAATTTATTCAAACTTGAATGAAACTTCAACCTAAAGAAAAAAACAAAAGTTGAAAATTTCGCATTTGCGTTCGAATTTTCCGATATTCATTTATTTTTGTTATAGATTGAGTTATTGATTGAATTTTTGTAGGTTTTCTAGTAATTCATTATTTTTTTAACACCGCCGCAAAGATGGACCCCATTGCAGTTTTACAGAGTCGTATTGAACAATTGGAAGCAAAATTAGGAGTGACAACAATTGCATCTGTAGATGGTCAACAGGGGGACTCTGCCACCACGCATTTGTTAAATGCTGCGCAAGCTATAAACAATGCTACCGTAGGACAAGAAAAGTTAACTGAAGCTATGCCAATCGCCAGTGAATTAAACAATTACACTGATCCAAATTTCATTGAAAACGTAAGTACATAGTATATTGTCGTCTATATAATTTCTCAGCTTCCCACATTTGGCTCACTCTTTTACTTTTCTTTCAGATGCAGCAGAATGACATGCATATGCACGAAGTGGTTGCTTCAGAGCCTATCTTACGACATCATTGCCAATGCATGCATCACTGTAAACAGGTGAAATTCAAATCAGCATATACTTATGTATTCATGCCATTAAACAACTATTATGTTCAATATTAAAGACTAGAGCCGCCTTCAATATCTAACACCTAAATGTTTCAGTTTGTAGTTTCCTTTTGCCCTTACATGGAAAACTAGGTTGTGAGGGTGAGCTCATCTTCAAATGCAAGTGCTGCAGCTCAGACCAGAGTAGATTTTGTTATACATTGAAGTGTGCCTACATAATGCTATCAATTACTTCAGTACTTTACAATATGGGCTCTATGCTAATCTGAACAGATAGCATACTGGCACCCTAGCATTTACTCAAATAGTCTGCTTTGGATTAGTTATTGTGATGAGACTTTGACAGTATAAAACTTATGATTCATAGTTTATTTAAATGTTTTGCAATAGATGCTCAGCCCATGGTGCAAGCAGCTTTAGACCTTATGTTCTGTACCAGTAAACATTTGTTGAGGATGAAACCTAATTATTTTCTCCACATGCATTACTACATCAGTTAAATTCATTATTTCCACATTAAGGTTTTTCACAGCTGACTGATTTGACTGGGTTGAATAAATTAGACATTACTCATACCTTAACTATATTCATTTCAATTAAACAATGCTAAAAAATGGACAGGCTGCTCCAGTGCTGGAGTCTGAACCAATACAGCAGGCAGCTCAGATGCAAGCAACTGTGAACACAATGCATGCAGCTGCTGCCAAAACTAAAGCTGAAGCTGATGCGGTAAGTAGTCAATAAACTGTGTAATTTAAATTTAGTTGCCCAACTAAGATACTTTTATTTAACACAGATTATTCTGGATTTTTTACTTTTGAAGTCATTATCTAGGATTATGGACAGACAGATCTCTAGCTACTACAAAAAAAATGCAGATATTACAGTTAATAATATGCAGACGCAAGTTTCAATACTGTGGTTTGCTACCTATAAGCTTAATTTTATTAGGTATCTATTGTAGGCACTTTGAACGCTGCCCATAAATCCTATACCTTTCCTATTTATTTACCTTATAAAAATGACAAAAATGTCAAGTGTTGTTCTGAAATAAGCAGGTGCAGTTACTTAAATTCTTATCAAATAATAATTTCCCAAAACATTCACTAATTTCTATGCCATAAAAGTATAAACCTTGTTGTATCTTCTCTGATTTTTTATCATTGGTTAAGCTAAAGTGCTGCTGCATTTCGGCACAGCCTATTTATCGTGGCGCATTTATGATCTCTACATACCTATCCAGATATTATAATAAATATTTTTCGACAAGTCAGGTCCATCAATTCATGTCTTGACAACCATCAAGTCTACTATTATGGAAATTAGATATCCTTTTTGTAGAAACGTAGCATAGAAATAGCGTACACTAGGGTTTTACAGTTGAAAATTCGCCCCTAAGGCATTTATTTGAATGGGACAACTATTCTGCCTCTAACAACTTCTTCTATTTCCATTACGGCAGGTATCTCATGGAGTGCAACAATTGGCTGAGACATGCGGCGCAGCAGCATCCAGTGCGTCCGAAGAACTGGCTAATGTTGCCCAGAAAGTGGACCAAGTCGAGGAGAAGTTGTTCCCCAGAAGGAGGAATGGACTTGACTAAGCTGATCTCAACATATTTTAAATTTTGTTTTTGATGCAGTTGCTTTTGGTCGAATATTTTTATTGTGATAATAATATCAATATACAGCTTTATTAAATTATTTTACAATTATGATAAATTAAAGTTATTCAAGTTAATGGGAAATTTATAATGGGACCCGTCCCCAGACATAACCTATAATGTTAATTACCATTACCTTTAACCTATAGTGGTAATTGTTGGCGACATTGAAGGCAACATTTGACCCACAGGCCACCACATCCGAATTTGATTGGAGAAAAAAAAATTCACATTTATTTATAATAATTATTATTTAGGACTAATGAAAAACTAAGCAACTTCCGTCTTATAAATTCAAAGTAACTTCAAAGAGCCGTGGCGGCTCAACGGAAATCGCGAAATCGGCCCGACCGTTTCGCACATTCACGCGACAATCTGTTTATGGGTCGGGCTGCCCATACCAATCTCTACTGATTGTGAGCCAAAACGCTCTTTTTACGTCCCATAGCGCCTTATTTTTAAATAAATAATCAACTATCGTCTTGCGATATAATATAAGTCTTGTAATAAAAATATCATCTAAAGTACGATATACGTTATCAATGGCATACTAAAGCGTCTCCTGACGGAGGGGTATTCTGGGATGTAGGGGTGATTATTTCATGGGGTAGTAGTCCTAAGCGCGCTCCACATTCTCGCAGTTATCCATTCGGTACTCGTGTATGTAAGACAATAGACCAAGCTGCCGGCGGGTGTGAGTGGCAGGGCCGTCTTTAAACTATTGCACTACCTGGGCACTAGGATAACGGGGCCCCTTATACTATTAGAGCTCTAAGAGCGCGACACACCGATCCGATCTGACGACACGAACTGTCGCATGCGTGCTCTGTAATCTCTGGCCGTTCGACGGCTTCCAAACCAGGGGGCCCCATGAATCGCGGGGCCCTGTGCTCTTGCCCAGAGTGCCCTATGGAAAGAAGGCCCTGGTGATTGGTCTAAAAATCGAGCTCCATACTCAATAACTCATAAAAACTTAAATACGTAAAGTATTTAAAAATATACTTACATGTTAATGTCTCTGGTATACCTCTCTTTACGGAATATTATCGTATATATTATTATGAATATCTTACATAATACCAGTTTACTACGCATTAAAATGAATGTTAATTCAGCAACCGAAAAAAAATCTTAATTCAAAAAATTACTATGTGCAAAGCGGCACTCAAAGTACAATTGCATTTCATTAATCCTCTAGTCGTCTAATTATAACTCAACCATGATCACGATGATTAACAAATGAATTACTTATGTTCTTGGAATGTTATTTAGTAAAAAAAAGCATATAAAACCAATATCTGTATTAATAATTGTCATTAGTAGGCAATAAACTAAAGATAGTATAAGTAAATCGATCGGGAACTAAATTTAACCACATCAAAGATTTAAAAAATAATATATCGAAAATTCATAATTTAAAAAATTTGCTGCGCCCTATGCTGCACCCAAAGGTGCATGTAATGTGATAGGTTGGGGAAAAAGTTCCTTCGCATTTTTTAAGAAAATTCAAAACATTTTTAATATACAGTAGAACCTCGTTAAGTCGAACCTCGATAAGTCAAAAACCTCCAAATCTCGAAAAAATGTTTTGTTCCCTTCCCTTCAAACACCAAAACCTCCATTACTTGAAATCTTGACCCTCTGTTAGTCGAAATAATCACCGAGTCCCTCCAAGCCATTTTGGTACATATTTTCACTCTATAACTCGAAAAATTAAATTTGACCTCTGTATCTCGAACATAGCAACGTTTAATTTTACAACCTTTACAACTTGATCATTTGGAATTTATTACCTCTATTGTTCGAACAAAAATAAGTTACCGACTTTAAGAACTTGCCGACAATGTGAGTACACTATTGTTTCTTGGAAAACATTTTAGGAGTATATCTGAATCAGGAATATCCTTTGAGGAATTTGTTTCGTGCGATGGTGGAGTTATGACTGCTGGGACATTATCTGATGACGAAATTATCGATTCAGTAGCTCAGAAAACCGATACTAATGATTTAGATGACATAGAAGACGTGAATAGTACATGCGCTCCATGGGTTTCCATCAAAGAGGCGCGAACCGCATTGAATACCTTACGTAATTTTATAGAGCAGACCAGTAACTCTGAAGAAGAAGAATTTTCTGCTCTTTATAGATTAGACAATGATATAGATAGAGAACAACCAAATTATCTAAAGCAAAAAAAAATTACTGACTTTTTTTAATGCCAAATTTTTTATTTTAAAATGATTTGAAATAATGTTGATTTATAATAAATAAAAATATGTTTGTCACCTCTGCAAGTTGAATTTTTATTTATTTTACCTCTCTAACTCAAAATTTATAAGAATAAACCTCAAACTCTTTACTCAAAGTCGAATCAAAATCCGCCAAGTCGAAATCCTCCATAAGTTGAAAACTCTATAACTCGAAATTTTTGGCGTATCCCTTGATGTTCGACTTATAGAGGTTCGACTGTAGTTAATTTACATTTAACTAAAGTATGTAGGTACAATTTTGTTCGATAACTTTTTGCCATCTTGTAGGTGTTAATGGGACATCATCCCATTGCTATAGAAATTTTGGGATTTCTGATCAAAATACTGCGACAAGTGGTTTTGACAGTCCTCTCGTGATGTTAACCTGACACTGCCTAAAGAATTCTGAAGAGACCGAAACAGGTGGAAATCTGAAGGTGCAAGGTCAGGACTATACGGCGGATGCATTAATACCTCCCAGCCAAACTCTTAATTTTTGCTGAGTGGCTAAAGATGTGTGAGGACTAGCGTTATCATGATGAAAAACCACACCCCTTCTGTTGATTAATTCCGGCCGCTTTCACTCAACTTCTTGCTTTAATCTCATCAGTTGTTCGCAGTAGAGTTCAGAATCGATGATCCTGCCTGGTGGTAACAGCTCATAATGAATAATGCCCTTCCAATCCCACCACACACACAGCATCACCTTGTTGCGAGTTAACCCGGGTTTCGCCACAGTCTGTGAAGCCTGACCGGCCTTTGACCACGACCTTTTTCGCACGTTCTTGTCGTACGTGATCCACTTTTCTTCACCAGTTGTGTAAAGAATCACAAATGAGTACACGGTTCATTAGGTTTCTTTCAGTGAGCTCGTGAGGTATCCAAATATGTATCCAGTTTTTTTCAAATGCGCCAAAACTGTTTTGTGGTCAATTCCCAGTTCTTCAGCTACGTCGTAACTACTGATATGCCGATCTTGCTCCACTTTTTCAAAAATGGCATCCATTTTATTCGTAATGGGGCGACCAGAGCGACGTGCATCTTTGACATCAAAATTTCCGGATTGAAAACGCTTAAACCAAATTTGTGCTACTCTCACAGACACTGCACTAAATCCATAAACATCGCAAATTTTTTTCGAGGCTTGCGTTGCATTTTTGCCTTTTTTGTAGTAAAATTTTAAAATGAATCGAATTTCTTCATTAGATTCACTCATCTTGGCGGTACGAAAAACAAATGCAAATCACACATTTTCCTAATTTGAATTTGGAATTATGTTCTTTAAAATTTAAACTTTCAATGATACCAAAACCAGCCAGATACAAATAGCCAAAGAGATTTTATTACAAGTTCATACATACTATAATGCGAAAAGACTTTTTCCCCAACCTAATATGTCATCTTGATTAGCTAGCTAGTATGGTACAATAGGTCGTGAGAGCACCGGCCCTACCGTTGTACTCAGTTTCAAAATTATATACTTCGGGTGTTTACAGAAAAATATGCGTGTGCTTAAGACCGCACAGAAGAAGTGAAAACTTTATTGGCAATCGTTCACCCGATCGAGCTTTTCACCTCAGAGCGTGACGGATCAGCTTAACTTACGGAAAAATCTGTAAGCGGTGCGCTAATAGAAGTTTTCACTTCAAAAAACAGAAAAGATCATTTTTTCACGCGTGCAGCTACCTTCCGTACATTACAATTTTTCTTTCTAAATCCTTACTTTTACTTTCCATGAGTATAGAGCTCAATTTCAGACCACTGTGCGCCGTGCAGGTCTGCGAAGCTGGATGTAGCTCACACACTATTCTGCTTAGCCGTCCATCATCAGTACTGGTTGGTCTGCGAGCGGTGGGCATAAGGTAATTCCTACATGGTATATGGGTCATTCACAATCCTGCATAAAGTGGCGGACGGCAAAAAACGGTCTGCCTTGAATGGGCTCCTAAATTATTAAATTGTGAAAATAAAAGCTTTACATTTTGCAACACTGACAGTTGCTATCTGAAATATTGATTCTTGGATTCTGATTACCGATTAATTTATATGCTAAAAATATTTAATATACTCAATGTTAATTTGGTTATGAATAATTTATAGAAAATCTCTAGTACTTACCATTATATAAAAAAAAAAACGAAAATATGAAAAATTCCAAAATAAGTCAATATAATATTATTATACTATATATACTATTAAATTTATTGTTATCGTATATTTTTAAGTATATTCATAAACATTATTTAATGTTGCTCTCTGTAATAATCTAATAAATAACAGCAGTATGTTTGGATCACATTAAAATCTAAAGAAGAAATCAGTCAGACTTTATTATTTATTCTATTAGGTCTGCAATCAACTAGTTTATCAGAAAAATAATAATACTATAATATTTTTCACATAGGACGAGTTGTGCAGTTGAAGGTTCTTTTTATCAATAACTCGTAAAATAGTACTTGATTACTCTGAGACCTTCACTAAATGCTTCATGAGACCTTACTCTATTACGGTATCTCCTTATTATGTCGAAATAATCATAAACCATTGAGAAATCTTATAAAACGCTATGTGTCACCTAACTCATGCAATTTGAAAAATACGACAAGAAATAAACTCTGGTCATAAATTGTTTTAATAATCAATTATTTATTTGACCATTCCTAATCGAATCGATTACGCACCTCCCTAAGTCGTGTCAAAGTCAATACCAAAATTTCCAATAAAAATAATACCAAACGAAAATGGCAGACGCTGCTGTAGAGGCAGCACCCGGCGATGAAAATGATGATAGTTGGTTATATGGAGATTCAGTTGCCGATCAAACTAGTGAGAAACCAATAGAAGAAAACGAGAAAACACCAGATAAACCTGATCAGCCAGGAGCTGAAGAAGTAAGTCAAAATATTGCGAAGAACTTAACCTATTTTAATCAAGTCTATTTGGAACATCAAATGGTATCATTCTAGCTTTTTTCCAGGAGGGTGAAGACAAAGAGCAGGATGAAAATGATACGAATGATGACTCTCATTTCAATGATGAGCACTTCGATGACGTCGAGCGCGAAGATGGAGACGCGAATGGTGACGCGGACAGCCAGGAGAATGGGGACTCCGACTCGGATGACAGCGATGACGTTAAAGTTACCATCGGAGATATCAAATCAGGGCCGGCCTATGGCAGCCTGAATATAAAAGTAAGTTTACTGTGCATGTAGCCATAATATGACCACAATTTCACCATGGTAAGTGATGATGCGGCCGTATGTGGTAAGCCTACCAACCTGAGCAAGCAACTGTTACTCAATTGTGATTGCGGGAGAACACCAAGATTTTTACCCTAAATGATTGCCAGCCAGGTTGATTTAAAGTTATGCAGGATACCCATTACTCATAGCATTGTTACTGTATTAAAACATTAGGTTATTTTCTTATTATTACTACTGCCGCTACTATGTACAAATAGTAAATTGGAAGTGGAAATATCTACTCTGCATGCTATTACCTGTGTACTTGTTTATGTGTGTATGACATGTTATTTTATTGTTGTCCTGAGTTATCACATTTTCCCAAGATAAAAGTAGTCTGTATAATCTTCAGGGCATCCAAATTTGTTTGATAGTTTTGGTGTGAATGAGTAACAAGCCTCCATCATCTATACATCCATAAATCCATCTTCAAAACTTTAGCTTTTATAATATTATTTTATCTTTGTATAACAATATGCTTTTTTAAACTCTTATTAGATAAAGTACCTGGATGACTGAGCTTTGCTCGGGGTTTCTTTACTAATGTAACTACTACTGTATTTTTCATTATAAACCTCAGTCATATATATCTAGAATAATATTTGTTCTCACAAAAGAAGGAACTTGAACACCTTTTACCTTTGTATTCTAATGATATTGTAGCAGTATTTATTGCCTGAAAACATGGATAAACCAACATTCTTGAAAAATGAAACTTAGCTAGATCGATTTATTGCCCCCGAAACCCCCTGTATGCTAAATTTCATGAAAATCGTAGGAGCCATTTCCCAGATTCAGATTATTACATATACATAATATTAATTAATATTGAAATTAGATGAAACTTGTGGAGACATAACCAAGGAATAATAATATGTATATCCAAGAATTGCTTGTTTAAAGGTATTAGATAAAAGTATTATATCTAAGGTGGGTTTCAGCAATAAAGCTATCATAACACAGTGACTAACATCTTCAGAGCTTTATTGAGTGGCTTCCTTGGTTATGTCTCCACCAGTTTCAGCTAATCCACCTTTTTCAAACCTATACAATGTTGATAAAAGTGAGAGACATTAAATGAAACCACATATACTATACATGCTTATGATTAATTTGAAACTAATAAAAAAAAGTTTATGTGAAAAATACGAATTTTCAAAGAAATTTAATAGCTGAATAGTCAAAGTAAAACTTAATCACCTATTCAAAAATGCCCTCTGACCTGCATATCGGAATGGCAACATCGTATAGCGTAGCGCCTTGTTTGTATTGGGAACTTATGATGAAGAGCGGCATCGTCGCGTGAATTTTGTCATTTTAAGGTGAATGACTCTAGGTAGCTATGCCTATGTTCTTGGTCAGCTGCTAGGGAAGATACATCGTGTTTTATCTAAGAAAAATCATTAAAAATATCCTGTGGCTAAACTATTGCTTCTATTGCTCTGATTTTTGGTGTGTGGCCTGAAAATGATATAAAGTATATGAGGTTTCATTTAATCCCTATCGCTTTTATCAACATTGTATATGGGCCATTTTGACTGGTGGGAACAATTAAGTTGCATGCACTTCTTTATGATGCTGATTTCATTGCAGTTTGGTCTTTATTTGCCTATACAAAACATATTTTTGTTATTTTTGACAGTTGTCTCATGATCAAAGCAGTCCAAAAAATTTAAGTGACACATACAACAAAGATAAGAATATACATACAACACAAAGGAAAACTAAAAGATATATATCCAGACCAAAAAAGATTGTATTCTATACAAAATGAAGTTACTTTTATTCTATGGAACCTCACAGCCACAAGTCCTAATCACTCTCTTGCCCGTTATTTATAATTCAACTGGCCTGTGAGCGTAATCCTCATCAAGTTAGGTGATAATGTATGTGGTATCCCAAATATCCTGGCTGCGGAATCTCTTGTCATTGTAGCTGATGAAACATACAGTTAAGTGAGGTGCCTGATTTTGAACCTGAGGGTAACAAGCTAGACAATGTCCTACCATACCACCACTGTAGTCTTCTCTAACTCAATAAAATTTAAGTAACGGCATTAAATGTCACTACATCCTTAGTTGCATCTTTAATTTCGAAGCAAAGGTTATATATACTCATTATACTTCCAGCGAGGGGTAGGATTAGTAGCTACCGGTACATCAGAGAAGACACGACCTGGTATTACCGCTGGTGGTAAAGTAACATTGGAGGATTTAGATGGACCGGGCAGTATTAATGGTGTACCGCCACAGGAATTCAACATCGACACTATTGAAGATAAACCATGGAATAAACCTGGTGCTGATATATCTGGTAATATTTTTAACTTATTTTGAATATTATTATAATAAATATCCTGGACAGTTTCTTTGCCATGCCCATGTTATCCCAAACTATTCAGGCTTGTTCTATGATAACCAGATAATTAATATACTACAAATTAATAGTACTCATATAGATATTTTCACCCAGACACAGAAGATATAGACATGTTCAGGCACATACATGTTTGTCCTGGGTGGGAATCAAACTCAAATCCTGTTGTTTGGCAGTCAGGTTAAATACTCACGAGCTAAGCTTGTAATATATTTAAATGCAACACATTTTTTCCAAGTAAGAACATTTTAGAAATATATCTACAATGTATTTTTATAGTTTTATCCAAATTTGCCGAATGTTTTTGTTTTGATATATCTTATACCAGTACTGCATCTTTTTATGATCATTACAACATTATAATGGTAATTAAATTAGTTTTAATATTAGGCTTAAAATAATTGTCCACAATTAATGAATATCTTTATTTCGACGTATCATGTAGATTACTTCAACTACGGGTTCAATGAGGTAACATGGAGTGCGTACTGCGAACGCCAGCGCCGCATGCGCGTGAACGAAGCTGGTGTGGGGCTGCACGCGGGGCCGCCTCCCAGGCTGCCGCCGCCCGACATCAGGAGACCACCAGGTTTGGATTCCTTGTTGATATAGCTTGGTTTTCTTTGTTATTATGGCTACTCTGTATGTAAAAGTCAGAGGAAAATAACTAAACACAAATTAATTGATATATTAAGGAATGATTCAGACAGTTTAATCATGCGCAAGCAGTTTTTCATTGTTTTGCCCTAGTAAGCGACCATAAGCTAACAATGTGAGAGTGAAACTGTGGATGCGATAGGTGTTGCTTGGGCATCCTAAGGTTACAGAACAGAAGAAAAGAGATACACATTATTATGTTTGCAGTAGGGTAGTTATTGATTTATTTTTAAAAGGATTTGTACTTTAAATTATTTCTTATGAATTGTATTAAACTATGATTTGATTCTCTTTCTTCTTAGGTCCCATAAGAATCGACGAAGGCATGCTGCCACCAATGATTCCAAGTAATTATCAAGTTAGAGAAAACACAATACAGGTACCATAAATTCATTATTTTATTACCATTTTCTATAAAGCAGTAAGTGTATTTCAGTATTTATATATTAACGTGGTTAATGTGACAGTTCTTCTCAATAATTTTTATATTGTGCCCACGCATACAAATATTGTGTACATAAAATACATTGTTTAAAAAAGGCTTTAAAAATAAATATATTTATAATAATTTTCCTTGTGAACCATCAATCAGAAAAAATAAATATATTTATAATAATTTTCCTTGTGAACCATCAATCAGAAAAAAATATTAAGATATGGTTTTATAGGTGATGACAGCTGAAAGACGCGAGTATGGTCGCAGTGGACATGCGAGGGAGCTTGGTGCTCCGCCAGAGTACTTCGGGCCTCCTCCAACTGATCACTACTATCAGCCGCCACCACCACACGTGCCCTACGAAGAGCCTTGGGGTAAGTTTTATCGTATTAAACATTGATCAATTCTTTGGGAACATATCCTTCTCATGTTAGTTCATGATCTATATATATAAAAATGTTATGTTGGTTTGTGTACGCTCCAAAAACTCTAAACCTTCTGCACCAATCGAGCTGAAATTTTAGCATGATATAAAATCCGCGACCGTCTTTGTTTTGTTTCTCATTTCTCAACCATTCAAACACAATGTGCACAGCGATGCGTGGCTGGGTACAGCTATCCTTTATAAATATAGAGATTCTCCATCGGTTTTTAGGTTTGTGCAGGTATTCAATATGTAATTACATTTATTTTCAGGCCACCCAGAACCAACCGGCTGGGTACCGTCGGAAATAAAGGAGCTCACTCCGGGTCCGGGCCCGGGGCCGGGGCCGGGTCCAGGGTCGGGTCCAGGCCCGGGTCCAGGCCCGGGTCCGATGGGTCCGCCGACGATGGCGCCGCCGATGTCGATGCCACCCTCCATGGCGCCGCCGCACGCGCTGCCGCCGCCGCACGCGCACCCGCACGCGCTGCCGCACCCGCACGCGCACCCGCACCTGCCGCCGCACATGGTGGTGCCGCCCTTCGTCTCGCCCTACCGGTCGCACCCGCCGCCGCACCTGCACGAGCGAGAAAGAGAAAGGGAGCGCGACAGAGACAGGGATAGAGATCGGGACAGGGACCGAATGAGGGAGCGGGAGGATCGGGAGCGGCGGGAACAGAGCCACAGGAGAGATGATGTCGGTTGAAACAGATTTACTGCAATATTTTTCTAACATATTAAATAGTATTGGTTTTAACATGTTGTGTATTTCTACAGGACGAGAGGGAGCGGGATAGAGAACGTGAACGCTCCAGGTCTATCAAACCGGAAAGGATTAGAGAGAAGTAAGTTTTATAAGCCCTTCATTGATTTTTACTGCCGTCATTTGTTTTAGATTCGATATTATATCAGAGCTTCAATAATTTGGCTGCTTTACCAACACCTCGCTGAGGGTACTCAATACTGTGAGACGTACTTAGCCAATAAGTACTAGTGTCCCATCCCTGCCTGGTATGTAAATCAGGAGGCTGTTGGTGCTGCGGCCCAAAATGGAGGCCATTCTTGCGCATCCATAATCTATCTGTAAAGTAACGGCAAACAAATCTGTTAGCCGCGACGAAAAACTTTTGTAGCGCAGCGAGCAAGCAAGATTTTTGTTGATCCTATATCATATGTGCTAATATAAATATTTTTATTTTATTAAAGAAAACGCAAGTGAGTAAATAAGTGTTTAATACTTTTATTATAATAATAATATGAACCATCCACAATAAATAAATACATTCTGAATTCATAAATGTGGTTCGACATTAAAATATACCAAGCGACAGAAAAACAATTTTATCTTCGTCACAAGACGAAAAGTCATGCACATATAATTTGTCCCTACTTGCTTATCTTTATTTAATTTTTAATTAAGATTTCAGCGTCACTTGGTTCGAGTACGAAACAATTCTTTTTATTATGTATATTCTTAATTCTGGTTGTCGCGTCAAAGTTTTAACGCAATAGTTCAATTTTTTTTTCTTACATGAAAGATATAATGACTTTTTGATGAAGATAGTATTAGGTTTTAATGCAGCGCCTTTGAGTATCGCAATGCTGCTTGCAACTTCATTCAACTAATCCCTGACTTGTTGCCATAGATAGAAAATTTGCAACGGAACGGAGTGCTATATCTTAACTAAGGATGTCATCTTCATTATGTAAATTTGACGAAAAATCATAAACTGTTGCCTCGAAGCAAATGTTTTCATAATACCCTGCTTTGTGCCATGTTTATAGAGTTCAATGTGTCTTTTCAGATCGTATCGTCGCGATCGGTCGCGTTCGAGATCACGACGTCACAAGTCCCGGTCGAGATCGCCGCGGGAACGTCCGCGCGAAAGATCGCGTGACAGAGAACGATCTCGAGAACGTGAACGGTCGCGTGATAGAGAACGTAGTGTTAAACCAAAAGCCAAGGACAAGGATAAAGATAAAGAAGAATAGTTCAGTGGAACTCAGTGATACTTGTACTGCGTGGGATGCGTGTTGTGGAGTTTTGCATCGGCATTGGATGCATACTCAACATTTTATTATTATGTGCTAGATGTGTATTCAAAACTTATTAAATAATTTGATTAATTATTAGACTGTTTGATAAGAATAACCACCTCTCAACCATCATTTGTAAAATCCGAAGCGTGTGTATCTCATCTCGGCTGTACAGGTGGAAATTTTTAATCTTCATGAACTTTTATATCATTCTGAAATATGTAATAAAAAATATGGCAAAAATAGATTAAGCATAGGGTTATTTTTACGATTTATGAAGTAGGTACCGCTGCTTTTTTATTAAAAAATAAAATGTGGATCAACCTAATGTCACCAGCCTGATGTTTTTAACTTATTTTGAATTAAGGTATTTTCAGATTTTTTTATTTTCTCGTTATGAAGATGGTCTTGTCAGTAAGTGGCTAAGTTAAGCGTGCAGGGGGTAGCTACCGCCGTATCAATTATACGACGTGCGTAAGCAAAAAATTATAAAATCTTCCCAATTTTTTATTTATTTCAGAAATGACAAAAGTCAAAAATATCTATTTATTTTTCCTGCCTACAGCTTGCGTTCAAAAGTTGGCAACACCCTACATCGGTTATCGCAGGCTGCGGGATTTCCTCGTTTTAGTCATTTACAATAATCGATGTAAATACGATGATAAACAACGCAGTGTTGATTGACGCGTTTTATTAAAATTGAGCATTACATTGTAATACAATAGAAACAATTGTTCTTTTGATTTAGTAGTAGAGGAGAAGGGGCGAATTGGAGCCTACTAAGGAAAAAGTTTAATAAAAGGCAAATTTATGGATTATTAAGATCTTTTTACTAGAAACTCAATCCTTACTCATTTGACTATCATTTAATTACAGCGTTAATGTTACATAATTAAATAATTAGGTATTTCGCCACAAATAAACTTTAAAGACAAAGAGAATCGCTCTCATTACCCTACTTTGCGGGAAATGAGAGCCTATAAATTCCCATATGTGTAATGAGAGCTACATAATTATTAAATCAGTCTCAAAAATTTATATATCAGTCGGAAATCTCACTTATTCATATAAATTTTAACATAAACGTAACCGTGTAACAATAAACTTTAAGGATCTGAGCAAAAAACGCAAATATAATCAACCGGGCCGCCAGAACAAGAAAATTGTTTATGTGCCCATTTACCGCAACTTCAACAACGGTACCACATTTCGTTATTTTTTCCTGTGTCACAGCAAATAGCAGACAAAATCCTTCTCAATATTCTGACTCATCGTCGCGAAGATTTTCAACATCCTCGTCTTCAGACGTGTCAGTTTCATCCTCAAAAAGTATCTTTTTTACTTAGTTTACTTTTTCTTCCTTTGTTGCTGGTTTCTCCCTTCTTCTTTGCAATTAATAAATATTATGTTTCTCTAAACGTTTTTCTTCTTCTCAACAAACACTGCTTTCATTGGCGGGCAAGATAAAATTACGGGCAATTTTGGCATCTAAAAAAAGAACTTGACAAATCAATGGGGCAATTGGAGCTACAAAGGGTAATCAGAGCCTAATAAGCTATGACCCTACTACCACCACTTTGGAATAAAATAAAATGATATACTGAATCTAGCTTGTAACGAAATTATACGCACAGATACTCAAAATTGATAACATTAGCTATAAAATAAAACAGGTTTGATTATAACAAACTTATAACTTCATACATACCTGGCAGAAGAAATTTCGTATTTTTTATAAGCGCGGACTAAAAAGTCGAAAATCGTCCGTGGTCACATAACATGTGGCGCTGACGAGTCTAGCGTCGCAGGACAATACAATCGCAACGTGCCGAAGGCGCCTGAGTGGCAACCCAGTAGATACGAGCTGTAGTTTTGTCTCTAGTCGCACCGCTCCCATTACCCTCTGGCTCCCACTACCCTCTGTAACCCTATTAGTAGCGATTTGTAAGAAAACAATGAGTGGAAGGAAAGGAGATTAGAAAAGTAAACAGAAAAGGGAGGAAGGTCATAAAAAAGTGCCCAAAATTGATTAATTTAGAATCATAAATTTTATTCCAACATCTTTTTTTATTTCATGAGAAATTTTTACCCTTCATAAGGGACCCCAAATCAATTTTTAGGCATGCTACGCCACTGCGTGCTCCATTTTCTCGTCGAGAGGTCTCGTGTCTCTCCGAGACAGTACGAGACCGGAAACGGTTCTCCACATTCTCAATCGCAGTTGTCCATTCGGTACTCGTATATGTTCTCGTGTATATAAGACAACAGACCATGCTGCCGGCGGGCTGACGACGGCGGAAACATGGAGTGGAGTTCCTCGGGCAAACAAAAAATACACGAGAGCCTTTTGATTCGGACACAGAATAGAGACGACACGAACATAGGCGAGACTTGCAGTAAAGGGCCTCTATACTCTCGTGTAGTTTTGGTAGGAATATAGAGCGCGCTTTGTTGCTAAGCCCATCATCGCAGATCAGAAAGGGGCGTTGAATCGACCAAATAAATGTCGATACTTAATCGGTCCTTATTAAAATAATAATGGAGTGTTTTATAGAGATGGCACTGCCAGAAAGCCTTTTAGGGCCATTCATCTATAAAACATACGAATTTTCTGAGTTTGTATATACGAAGGTTGTTTCGAAATTTTCCCAATGGACAAAGGCGTATTATTTCATAATCCCGGGATTCATTAGATCTCTCGGGAACGCGGGTGGAACCATGGCACAGAAAGCTGGTGTAATCTGTAAAACTAGAGCACCTAGAGGTGATCTGTTTGCTTATAGTCTATTGCCAATTTGTCACAAAATATAAGAATATCGGTTGAAATCTTAATAAGGTAAGTAAGTGAGGTAGCCCTTTGCCCGAACATGCACTTCCTGGCTGCCCAGCCATGTGACTGTGTCTCTAAAACTACAATTACATAGCAAGGACCCGGGTCCTTACAGAATTGGCCGATAATTTTGGCTCGTAGTTTAAGCAATAGCTATGCAGCTTATTCAACACAAAATCTGGTACTTTTATCTTGTAGCCAAATAACAGAAAATGTCAGTGCCTGGTTCAAAAGAGGTGGCGAGGGAATCTACCATACCCACTGAAACACAATGGAGAAGCTTGAAAATCTCCAACTAGCTTCGGTCTGCCAGCTCACTGTCGTCCACCGTATTCATCCGACCTCACAATATCAGACTTCTACTCTTTCCCGCATTTTAACAACACTTTGGTAGGCAAAATGCCTTACAAGATTATTTTTTATACTACTTAGGGAGCAAACAAGGTGACGGCCCGTCTGGGGGTAAACGGTCACCGGAGCCTATGGACGCTTGGAAAGCCACGGCGGGGAGCTCATTCCACAACCTAAGCGTGCGCGGTAGAAAGCTCCTTTGAAACCGCACCGTGCGAGACCAGTTTGGTTCCAATTTGTGAGGATGAACTTCCTGTCGTTGGCGAGAGATGCGATGGTAAAAGTATGGAGTGTAGAAGTAAAGGAGGACCATCTTGTTTGGGGGATTAGTCGAAAAAGTTTCCCCTTGTAAACAGCAAATTAGGTTTCGAATTCTCACCGAAATAGGGCTGGTGTAGCAAGTGGAAATGCTGGGTTGGTTTCCGGTAATTCTTTAAAACTATTTTCTATTTCCTATTTATAATTAACTGGGGTACTTAAAATCACTGTATAATTTTATTCCATACTCATGTTTATCTATATATTATAATAATTATAAAAAATGCGCTGTAACAAAACGGAAATGTTTGTTTGCCACCACTTGCTACAGCAACGCCACCTTAATTTGTTCCCTTTCAAGGGGCACTTACACTGAGATGGTCCTCCTTTACTTCTACACTCCATAGGTAAAAGGTAGCCGTGGGTATTAAGTTAAACAATTCCTCAGAACATTATCAGGTTGTACAAGCGGTAAAAAACATACAAACGGGGGACATGACTATTTAGTGTCAGGGGCTCTAAACCGCTTGTGAGCTCGGGATCGTTGCCAATTCTGACGGCATGTTTCTGAAATGAGTTAAAAGGCCCAAGCTGGTATCGAGGAGCCCACAGATGGCATAAGTACTCCATTCGTTTGCGGTTTTCGTCTCCACTACGGAACGAGGGATATTTGCGAGGCCCGTGTAATAAACATCCATTCAACAATCCAACAGTATTGTAATGAATGCCATCAATAGATAGCATGTCATTGATATGCAGTAGAAACAGAGTTGGTTGAGCACAGAGACTTGCGGAACGCCGGCATTTATGCCCATGCTATCGAAGCAACTACCGTCGACGACAGCTTTTATGCATCTGGTGGACAGAAAGGTGGCGACCAATTTGCATAATCCCTCGGAGAGCCCGTACGCTGGTAACTTTGATAGTAGACCCCGGTGCCAGACCCGATCGAACGCCTTAGCTCACCGCCAATGCCTCATCTTGAGTCTCAATGGCGAGTGGTACGATGCGTGAATACACTAGAAGTTCACCAGTCGAGCGACTGTGACGAAAGCCATACTGTCGGTCGCTCAACAAATCGTGATCCTCCAAGTACCTCAGCAGTTGTGTATCACTTTGGAGAAAGAAAGTGTAGGCGATTGGCCTGTTATTCGTCGGGTCTGATCTGTCGCCCTTTTAAGGCACAGGGTGCACGTGGGCAATTTTCCACGAAGGCGCTTTGCCCTTTGGAGTAGAAAAGCGTGAAAAGACGCGTCAGTATAGGACACAATTCAGGAGCACACCGCTATAGATCCATTGCCGGTATACCGTCTGGCCCACGCGGCTTATGGATGTCCAGCCGGACTAATTCTTTAGTAATACGAATTTCCGGCAAGGAGCTATCACCGCTGGATGGTAGGCAGGGTGGTGCTCCCGTCATCCAAAGTTAAGTTAGTAAATTTGTTGCGTCCCGTTCAGCTGACTTTTTCAAGAAGGTACGGGTTGTTTTTTATGAAGTTTTAGAGAAATTTCTTGATTGATTTTGATTGACTCTAGAATACGCAGCTAAACATAATAAATGTGTTATATTTGGCGCACTCGTTTAGACGAATTCTGAGAGCTAATAGATGTTCGCCAGATGGTTTCGTTTTTGAGATAGGTACAGATTGGGCCTGCACTCTTCAACTTTAGAACAAATTCTCCGACTAATAAAACTGATGAGAACGATTCCTTTTTGGTCTAGGCAGCATTAAAATCCACGATTAAGGCCCTGTCAGGAAGGTCCCACACTAATGAATGTGTGGGTCCCTATGTGCCACATACTGCCACTATAATTTTATGAAAATATTTGCCCATCTGATCATTGCTACTTTTAAGCTACATAAGCCCTTTGAACCATTCCTCTTTCATAACAGTCATCGATAATGTTGGAAGCAAACAGATCTTCGCAAGGTTCGTAGTTCTTAAGATACAGAAGTGGCTATACCAGGAGTGCTAAGTCTAGCAGTGCAATGACTAACCATCGATAACTTTTGAACCAGTCACCGCCAATTGTGATATTTGGTGAAAATTTCAACATACTTACGATACTATTTTTGTCTACTCAGAAATGACATCCGTGATGTTGACCCTGCCAGGAGGGGTCACATATATGCTACTTACACAATTAGCTGTCAGCCAGTCGGCTAGATTTCTAGCCAGTCATTAATTCTATTGGATGTATGATTTAATGTAGAGGTATTGTATAAATAAAACTACAAATGCTTTGTAATATTATTACAGAAATGCTTTATTATAATTAATGTCTAAATAGATGGATCATCATATAAATGTTATCTAGTACAACCTACGAGACATGGCGTCCAGAGCCGCGATAAGTCACACCTCGCCGCTCTCGACGACTCGTCTTATTCCATCACATACGGGTTTTACAAATCATTTTGTTAACGTTTTTGTACAGCCATATACAATAATTTTATTTTCAATTACATCTAGACGTAAAAAATCTGAGGTGTCGTAGGAAACTACGCTTCCTATAAAAATTAATTACACAGGGGGAATGAGGAGCAGCTACGCTTGTGACGTGCAACCGGCAAGGTAGACCTCGGGACTACAACTATCAGTACAGGACTTTACAATCATCACTATAACCTACTGGCGACCGCCGCCGTCTACACTAACATAACCATCGCCCACTCGATAAGCGCTCGCCCCGGCTCCCAGCTCTGGGAGCGCGGAGGCACATTAACTAAATAACTTAAATTAATTACATAAAAATTTACAAAAATATCATTTTCACAAAATTATAATCGACAAACTATACATTCCGGCACTAAACAATATTCGATAACTATGTACGATTTTAAAGCCGGTTTATAACTTAAACGAGAGCTTGACTTGAAGAATAGTACAAAATAATAATTAATTATAATATAATCACGACTATAGTGCCGATTGTCTAGAACTGCCTGCGGCATTTCTTCATTACTCACTTGAAGATTCAAGGTCCCCTAGCCCAGCTAATAGTAAATCTACAACGAGCTAAATTACGGAAACGCACGGATCCATTACACCGCTGCCTTCCTTCGATTCATAAATTACACGAGAATGAGAGACGTTCAAATATTTATACATAGATTCATACGAACAACGAATAATACTAGAACACTTAAGAACTAGAAACGCAATAAACGATACGCCGCGGTGACGCGACGGCCGAGCACCGGAGTCGGCGTCGACGCTGTACAACTATTGTTACAGTTACAGTATATCGTATCGTATCGTTCTGTACATCAGTCTGCCGCTACGTATGTACAGGCGTGCCCGCCGCCGCAGCCCGCGTGCTCGCGTACTCGCGTACTGGCGCGCCCGCGCCCACATTTACAACTAAAATATAATCATTCGCCACGAGCTCACCACTCACGGACAGGTCACAACACTCCACGGGTGCACGACAATTAATATCTAATCAGATTTTACACGGCGGCCGCAGCCGCCACTTATGCTACGAGGGCGGGCGCGGCGGGCGGCGGGCGACGAAGCGACGAGCTCTATAGTTACAAATGTACAATCGCAAATATTCACAAAATTTATAATAGGCGGGGGGATACCCGCGCCGTCGCATCAGCCTATTTCCGCGGACGTTAATACTTTACACAGACTACAGGACAGGGTTAGGCGGCGGTGGGCCGATGGGGCCCAGCTCCGGCGCCTTCATGAAGAACTTCTCTAGCTTGGCGATAATGTGCTTGCCGTACGTGTACTTGCGCAGCGAGCCGATGTGCGGTCTGATCTTGTGCATCAGTACCTTGCGCTGCGTCGGCTCCGCCACGTCAATCATCTTCTGCACCACGTAGTTAGCGTATTGATCCTTCATCATCACGTGCAGAGCACTGAAAAATGCACGACTACTTTCAATTCGAAAAGCTGTCCTCAAGTCAGACATGGCGCATATAATGCATCAAAATCTATTATCTCTTTATAATAAATTGGTACTTTATAACAAATTAGAGACATATTAATCATTAGACTCAACAGCCTTAAGAATACTATGTCATATAAAACCTAGTCAGCTAGTGAGCATCGCTCTATATGATTTATTTATTTTATCAATAGGGATCAAAGTTCAAGATCGATACGAATATATATGGTCTAGGGTTTAAGGTTCTAGGTCGCTGCGTTACAACGCTGCAAATTTGTAAGAAAAAATGGGTACATAATCAGAGGGGAAGAGCCCTTGGCAAGCTACCAATAATCATGTGACATAGTTACGAAATTGAAAACAAAAAATTATGTAGATACAGTACGTAATTATTGTTCCAGTGAAGATGAATTTAAAGGCATAGGACAAAATATTTGCCAGACATCGTGCTTGCTTACTGAATTAACTTGTGTTTTGGAAATATTTAAAATTGATTTTTATTTTTAACTCCCATATCAATGAAAATTGAGCCCTTGCAATAAAAATCAAAAAATCAAGAGATTTTTTTTAAGGGTGCTAGGAATGTCGGCGCTCTAGTACGAGATCATCAGTCCCAGCGCCCGACATGATATAGCACATCTCAATTATTTAAAATTTTTCAAGAGCAAAACAGTTAATTGTTGAGAAGTATAAAAGTAACGAGAGTGGGACACCATATAGGAACTGACTTGTCATTGAAGCCACACAGCTCGTCGATGAGCAGCGCGCGCTCGTTGCGCGTGGCGTGCGAGACGCACTTCTCGACCACGTTGGACGCGAACTTGTGCTGCGACAGCTGCAGCACCTTGCCGCGCACGCCGGCCACCAGGCGCGCGCGGTCCTCCGCCGCGCCGTGCTCCAGCACGTGCTGCACCACGTAGTTGCCGTACTGGTCCTGCAACACCCGAGCACCCGCGCGTCCAACCACTATTATACACGACTACACAACGACCCGTCACGGCATTCAGACTCCACCCCACTCGACTGAGACGAGAAAATTACACCGAATACGTGGGACTTATATTATCGATGCACAATTTTCCTGATTCTGATAAATTTTTCTTATGTTTGCTGTTTCGTCACGGTTGGCCTTACTCATCTTCCAAATTTATTACATCTTCTTACAATCTTACTATCAAATCGGAAGTAGTACAAATTGACCACTACCGCGACCCCTTCGACGCGAGTGGACACTCACCTGTATGAGTTGGTCGGTGTGCGCGTGCAGCTCGGCCAGCACGGGCTGCGTCTGGTCGGGCGTGCAGTGCTCCAGGATGCGCTGGATCACGCGGCACCCGTACGGATGCGTCGACAGCGCGTACACTTGACCCGCAAACGCGTTGATTATGAACTGCAGCGCCGCCGGCTCCACGCATTCGATACACTTTTGTACCTGATCAATTAAAGTTTTATATTAGATCGGAATTAAGAATTATGTAAAAGTTATTCATATTAATAACTAGAAGTTATTAGTTATTAAACATTATGTATGATGAGGTTGTAGATTCAGTAACTTTAAATTTGACCTTCACAAGTGCCCTCCGAGGGCCTAAACTGAATAAATGGTTTTGAATTTGAATATGGAGTACTCACAACATGGTTTCCGTTCTGGTCCTTGACGCACTTGAGTACGTGCCCGTCGAGCTCGCGCACCACCTCCTGCTGCTGGTCGGCGGGGATGGACTCGAGCGCCTTCTGTATCACGCGGCATCCGTACATCTGCAGCGCCAGGTTCAGCACGTGACCGCGCACCTGAACATCACGTTATCATAAATATTTATTTACTACGTTAACCTACTATACTTATATACACTACAATGGTTACATGGTATGTTCAGATTTTCAAACTTCGAATTGCGTGAAGTTGTATTTTATTACATGCTCTCCGCCCTGCGGGTTCACCCACGTTATTGAGAGTTATGATTTTGATTTCTCTCTATTGATCCCTGCGACATCGCAGCACTAACCTTACGTTTTTTTGCAAATGCCTACACATGTGTTGGCAGAAAATGTCACTGATACTATAATTGTTAATATTATTTGATCAGATATTACATGACAGACAACAAGAAATTATATAGAAAATCAAAGATTAATATGTGACATTGTTACTTACAATATACGTTACTTATTCGATGGTATTAACTTACGACTATCGAGTATCCTGCCTTGAACTAAGCAAAAAAGTCATGCTTTGACCATGGTATTACTTGTCGTGACTGTACATTTTTATATCAATTAGGATTGGTGTCAATCAATTTCAAAACATTGAAATAATCGTCTTCATTGCAGAAAAAAGATAAATTTGGGAGAAAATTACCTTTTGTGCCAACGTTGTTTTCTGTTCAGGTGTTCCAAATTCAAAGAATTTCTGTATAACATAATTTCCGAATACATCTGTCATTAGACTGTATGCGGCACCAATTATTTCGTTGAATACCATTTGTTTTTCTTGAACTGTTGCTCTTTCTAATTTTTGTTGAATAAACCTGAAAAGGAAATGCTATGTTAATCGATGGGTACTTGGTTTGCAACTTTGAGATACAAATAGACGTGGCAAAGTAATTGTTGATTACGTTAGGTTTAAATTTATGTCTAAGTATGCGCCATAAAACAGGTGTTCATGTGAATGAATGTACAAGGATCTAAATAGGAAGTAGTCATCACCGTTATTCTAACGGTTGCATATAAACGACGCGGTGATGGGAATAACTGTTTGTCAATGTTAATTACGTTAAATCCAGTAAGAAAACACGTTATAGGTTGATATTAATGCGCTTCTACAAGATATATTAAATCGTATAAACATTGGTATATTAATGTCTATACTTATAAGCTTGCGGCGAGACAACTTGAATCCATGGGTGGGTTATAATATGTGCATTATAAAAGACGATGTAAAATATCGCGCCTCCCAAAAAAACATGTAGTATTATTATTGAAAACACAAAACTAAAATAATAATGTAATGATTTTTAGAGGGCAAATTGAATTTAAATAATTAAAGCATCCCTGGGAATATATATATAATATATAGTGTCCCCATTAGATCATTCAAAATTATTAGGGTGTTAACACTCAATTGTGGTTTTTTTCTTATTTTCAAAATAAAGGTAGGATTGCATAGAAGTCTTACGCAGCTGTAAATATATTTTCGATTTATGTAGTCTGCTTAAAATATTATATCTACCTATAGATCAACGAAGGTCAAATAATTATTGACCTTTTATTACAAGGCGGTGTAGTTTAGTATTGTATACGATTAAATACATCATCAGTTCAAAGGCTATGTGAAATAAAAAATGGCCACATGCGTATCAGACCGCGCATAGTACATACATAGTAATTTTACCGAATACTATATTTGACAATGATACTATGAAAATTAATTAATAAATTATTTTAATTTAATTTTCATGTAGCACTGCCGACAAACTTGAACAACATATCTCAAATTTTACCTATATAGTGACAATACACTCTCGTAAAATGGCTGTAATATACGGACAGACAATTTGGACAAATATATTCAGTTTGGATACGGAACCTAAAAGCAGGTAGTTACGTCTACGACTCGATATACCAGCATGAGGATATTCGTAACAAAATACCGAACATTCTACATGCATATAGAAATTCAAGTATATTAATTAAAGTTTTACAAATTAAGTCGTAGATCCAAGCTTTGGCATCGATACAGCGCGCTAGTCGCATATATGGTTCTATTTAAATATGTCCACTGTTTTGTAATTTGTATGCACTTGCTGCTTATGTTCTATCAGCCCATATATTGAGTCCAACAATTCTTAGTAAGGACGCGCGATCTTCAACTTCCTGCTCTACTCGGTACAACAAGTGTTTCTGTTCCATTTCCGTGGCGGTCGTCAAATCCACATGTACTTGATACTTACATTTGTCTTTTTTAATGATAACCTATGAATCCTCATCTTTTTCGTTACTTGAAGTGCGTTCCGACTCACAAATGTATTTTATTTCTTACTGTATCCATTCGCAGTCACTCCACACGTCCATATTAACATTCGCATACCCGCCTGCATGTAGGCACTTTTCTTTCGTCTGTACTCTCGGTACCCAAACTTTCCGATTCGTAAAATAGGAATGGCTGTATCGATAATGGTCTTTTAAAATTTTTCTCTTGTGTAGATGAAATTATGAATTAGTACATATATATTTTTATATGAAAGGATTGGTATGGGTGCCGTCACATAATTTATAATACAATTTATTTATATAAAAATAACACCACTTGTACATACATAAAAAACATTTAGAGATGCGAATTCTACTCGTATTTCATTCTGTTGCAGAGTCGAACCGAAGAGTTCTAAATGGGAAGAAGGATTAAAGTGTTATCACTAAGTACCTTGAGCCATGTTGGTCTTGTGAGAACTCGACAATGTGGTTGGCAAGCTCGCGCAGCTGAAGATTGGGGAAACGGTTGTTGCGGAAGTCCTCCAGCAGCCGCGACCGTCCCGCCGGTGGCTTGTCGCCCACCAGCGCGCCCACGCCACCCACGCCGACACCACCGACGCCCACGCCCACACCGCCGCCCACTAGTTCTGCAACCACAACAAACTTGCACGATAAGTACAATAGTATTTAACTGGGTAGGCCTACACTAAAAGGAGAGCGGAGACGAACCGATGAAATATTTATGACAAACATGTCATGTTCTTGATTAATTAGCATCAGCAAATAATTTGCCTCTTTGTAGATCCCTAAGAGCGAACGAGATACAAATATTTGCTGCAATAATAATACCCATACATAGTTATCTCTTTCTAGTTTCAAAATCCAAATGTTGTATTTTGATATCGTTCTACGATGTAACTCATAGCCTTTACGTTATGTGTCGATTCTCTAGTTCCGCATCGTATTTGTATGAACTTAGGTAAACCGAGAACGTACTTTCTACAATTAACCACTGCACTGGGTTATCGACTTGTTTCACGGAAATTATGCTTTTATGTCCATCACCGAATTATTTGACCGAACAATATGAATGAACCAACCTAACCGAGACATTTGTGCGAGTGATAATTATAAAATGATTTCCAATAATACAATATATAATGCAATAATAAGTCAGTTGCGTTAAGTTAAATTGTTAATACACAGTGTTGATAAACTATATACAAAATATACAAATGAAAAGATGAGTGAAGCGTGCACCGCACCAACCTGAGATAGTTCCCACTCCCACTCCTACTCCCACGCCACCGAGCTTGCTCAGCAACGAGGATGACGAGCCGTACATTCCATTCGAAGTGAGACCCTGGGCTAAGCTGCTGACAGCTCTGAAAGACAAACACGACTATTCAAGAATATGCTCTAGCAATGAGAAAGTATGAACTATTATGCAATGGATCAACGAACATGCTAAAATGCCTTTATGATATCGGTACAACTGTACAAGGATGATGACTTATTAACAGCGATGGCTAACAAATATTTACAATGTACAGAGTCAGGTCGTCTGGCCGCACTCGTCACCGCGCACCCGTTAGTAGTTTCTTTTTTCGATTCGATTGAACCTTCACTGTTTCGAGAAGCGATTAGATACAGCGCATGTACTTCAAAATCACGCGATAAAAGCGCGGTTTTCGCGTAGAGTTGCGCCCCAGCGTGGGTGCCGGCGTCGTAGAGGTGAGTGTTAACTGTAGATGTGCGATGGCGGTGCGGCAGGCGAGGCTGTGTTGGCACCTGTACTTGGCAGTCTCGGCTCCGGGCGCGGCCGACACGGGGCGCAGGCCGACGGGCCCGAGGGCGGCGCCGAGCGGCGGCGACAGCGGCGAGGAGCCCCACTTGCGCGCGTACTCCTGCAGCGCGGCCGCCGGCCCGCCGCCGCCGAACTCCAGCGAGTCGCGCCGAGCGCCCGTTACGCCCGCGCCGCCTGCAACAGGACATACCTCCGCGCTCCCATCGTGCTCCACTCCACTACCACTCCGCACGCACTCTACCACTGTACAACACCAGGATACCAGTGTGGGTGGACTCGATATGTACAAAGTTCTAGAGATACGATGCGGTTCGATATACATACATACATTGGACTCTACTTACAGATTGAGGCTCAATTGTGATGTGAGGTGTACACATGGATATAATGATACAAATGTAGCGATACGGTAATTTACTGCAATTAAACAAGGAAAATCCTTCGATACTGCTTATAATTACGCTTATTACACGTTACTCGTTCTAGGTTAGGCAGAGTGTATGATTAGACGCCGTAAATTGTCTTAGATAATATGTCATCCTTCAAGAGAATAATATTATTTACATTACACTATACACTTATTTAGGTTTTGTTCAAATTGGCTCTCCTTTGGGCCCCAACGATTTGAGACGAATGACGACTGAAAATTGTCTGTTTTTCTTTATTCATGTCAAAATTCGAGGCCCCAACCATTTATGACGAATAATATTGATTAATTCATTTATATTTAAGAGCTAAGTTTTTGTCAGAGTTGGTTACCAGAAAGTAAATACCTAGATTTAAATAACTTAGTTAAGTAAATAAATGAACATAGTACATGACTTAACACAGAATATTAAAAGAAAATGTTTTCGTCTTAATCATGTTTTGTTTATTTAAGTATATTGGTTTTTTACTAAGACATCATTCCAGATTTTCGTTTTCAGTTAACATCGGAATGACCGAATGGAATACCTCCGACGACATTTCAGATAATCAGAATGTCGATAGAAACTGGTGGTACACTTATCCCTACCGAGCTATCCCTACTGGTAGGGATAGGTGCACTTCCCATTACAGAGTGGTACAGTTATCCCTATTGGTAGGGGTAAGTACACGTTTACAGGCACATGAGACAAATATACATAGATAAATATATATAGAAAGATAGATATAAAGATATACTATAGATAAAAATATATACATATAATTTCACTCCCTACGCTACCAGTAGGGATAAGTGTACCACCCGGATCGAAATTGTGTAATTGCATAGAATATTTTATATTAATTAAAGCAAACATTAGCATTTACACAGACATATTGTCAATAAATATAATTACATAATTCTAAATAAAATGGTCAATTGGTAAATTAAATAAAATATACTTATTCAAATAGGCCTTCACGGCACTCATGGATTGGCAGACTAACGTCGGCGTGGAAAGTCGCTTTTTCTGAGATGAGCCGTCAAAGAACTTGACGACTACTTTTAAAAAATTAGATTTCATACATTAAGTTGTGACCTGCGAGCGAAAGATGGGCAAGTGCTACATTCAAGTATTGTCGTAATTTAAATATTGTTAGGTAATAGTAAGAAATATTTTTCCTCAAATGTTGGTAAAACCTTTAAAATTTTGAAATGAAACCGTGAACGTCCTAGCCTTGCACTTTTTCGAGTCAATAAGCACAAGTAAATGTTTATTCCTTTATGATATTTTACTTCAGAATGATTAAATTAAGTGACTCACTGTTATTTACCTTAAACATAAGGCTGTTTAGTTCTGATTGTCACAGGATCGAAATGCGACTTGATAAAGAGGTCGATGGTCAGTAGTGGGCCAGTGTAATTAGACAGGTCACAATGTGGGACGAATAGAATTAATTAGACAGGTCACAAACAATTTAAAAATGTTTGTACGTTTATATTTATAATTATATTTTTATAATTGAGACAAGAAGCGCGTATTATATTTTAGCTTACTTCCATAGTGACCAAATACTTTAATCACACAATGTTTTAATATAATGGTTGCTCTGCCCGGATGCAGAGTCCATAGTATTTGCAAGTCCTGCGCTGAAGAAATTACAACGCCCCAAAAATATCCCACACAAATGTGGAAGTACGATAATACTTTGAGATCGCTCTGAGCTGAGATATATTTTTTAAGATATCATTACATCATCGGCTAACATCTACATTTCTATTTCCACTAGAGAAAGAAATGTATTTCATGTAGTAAAGCTGAATGCATTATTGTCAAATTTGCTATATGATACAGCGCTTGCATGCATTAACTAAATAAAAACAGCCTTGGATATTGAGTAAGGAGAAATGTAATGAAACCGTTCCAATAAACTGTTCCAATCAATTACCGTCAACAGACTGTATTCGCTCGTTTAAAAGCCATACAAAAGCCATACCCATATAAATCATCATTACTTATTATACCTTTTTATTTGTATAAATACCGATAACAATTTTGGATGGCAATAAATTATTTGTGTGACAATACGTTTATAGTTATATGACTAGTTAATACCAACTCACATACGTTTCGTTATTATGAAAACGATGCGTACTGCAGAGGATACATAATTTTGACAAGTAATTTTTCTCGAGAATAATAATGAGTTCTGATTTAGCTCAGCTCTTATTTCGTAGTTTTTTTAGCTCTCCACATTTTCGACAGAGCGTCATTTAATCAATGCGGTTGAAAATAACAAATAGTTTTCATGTTAAAATTTATTCAATGAGATTTGGAAGAGGTAACATATATCATCAACATCCTTTACTATGGCTATTTACATACGAATAGCGAATATAAGTACATTATAACTATTGTAAATTAAATTTAGCTTTAGTATAGTAGTATTAAACTTCACAAAACTTGTTTACAGACAAGTTTGACGGCTATTCTGAAGTAAGGCGATTGCGGCCCTGACCATGATATAATATAAATACTCCTGTTATTGGCACTAATGACATGCCGTAATTTTATAAGCACATCAATCCATAGGAAGTAAATTTATATACACAAATAAATAGTACATATATTTACATAATAAATAGAAAACAAAATGTTTGGTACAAATGGCACCATAATCATATATAAAAATATACTACAAATATTATAAAGTACATATTAATATATTATATTATATATACACAGATACACACATTTTAAGTTGATGCTAACTTAGTGGATGTGACGTCAAGTCGTGGGTTTAAATCCAAAAATGAGATTGATCTTTCGGTGAAGTCCATTTACAAATATGTCCCCATATCGATAGTCAAGTGCAGCCGGAATACAGCGTGAGAGACCGTTCACTTTTACCTTCGACCATATATTTTAACTATAAGGTTGAGTCAAAAGCTCATAGTTAATCAATTATTAATAAATACAATTTGGCCTCCGTGATTATTGTGACTTGAATTAAAAGTGTATTATTATAAATAAACATTACGCACAGAGGGTCACAACTCCCGACCTCTACAGACTTCCCTGAAAAAAAAAAATTTTTACGCGTAATTTAATGACATTCTATGACGTAGATGGTTATAATTATTAAACGTGGGCGCTTAAATTAGAGGAGGGGAGGGTAATTCTAATTTCAAATTAATTATATTTAAAATCATGGATTTTTGCCCTTTGTTAATAAGTGTTATGTTTTTATCATCTTTTAATAATTTTCGTCCGTACGAACATAAAAAAATACGAGTAATTATCGAATACGAGTTACGTCGTAGTCGTAATAAGGTTCAAACAGCATATCAACAACGTTTACGGAACGAACCCTACAAATTATCACCCGGCAGCATGTAGGTTTCACGATTGTGATCCTAATTTTGATTTGAATAATGAACCCCGTGGTCACCCGAAAACTATGGTCGACAACGACGAATTAAAGGCGATTGTGGAGGCTCATGATACCTAATCTAGTTAGCAAATCAAGCATCAAAACTCAATCAAATCAAATCAAGTCCATTTGCGTAAAATTTGCAACGTAAATAAGCTTGACATATGGGTGTTACACGAGCTGATTGACAGCCAGGCATGCGTTTTGTTGCTGATCAGACACAAAAATGAAGGAAAAATTATATTTTGATACTCGAAAGCGCTCATCCTATTGACTGAACCCTGGTTCAGCACCTAGCCAATGCAATAAGCGAAAAAGTACACCTAAAAAAGTGAGGTAAGTGTTCGGTGGTCTAGTGCCGGTGTCATTCATCACAGCTTCTTACCATTCAGAGCGAATATTACAGCGGATGTGTACTGTGAAGAACTGAAAACAATCTATGCTGCGGTGACCGTTTACTATCAGACGGGCCGTCAGCTTGTTTGCTACCTTAGTAGTATAAAAAAATAAAAAATCCAGCCAGTTTTGGTCAATCGCCCCCGCTGCTTCTATACGCCAACGCGCGAGATCACCCTGCCAAACAGACGGTGGTGTCCAAGCTACAAGATATAGGCTCTTAGGCCAGACCCGACCGTACGTCAACAGAGTTCTACTTTTCCCAAAATTTGGACAACTTCTCAGTTGGAACAAAATTCAATACGCGAGAGGCATTACAAAATGCCGATGCACAGTATGTTGCCTCCTGTCTAGCTTTCAAAAGGGGCATTGACAAATAGTCGTTGTGCTGGCAAGGATGCATAGGTGAATACTTCGGAGTGAATAAAAAAAAACTTTATCAACAAACTACCTATTACGGTTCAAAAGATTCAGTTTTGGGGCCCGTTTGGGACGGCTTTGAGTATGGAAACCTTTATTTATATTTATCACTATGCAACGTTCCAAAAAAATACAATATATGGCATTAAACAACTACATTTCGTAATATTATAACGTGCACACCTCTGAAACAAAATTATTTATATTTTTATAGATATAGCTCCAAATCAATGCCATGTACAAAAACGATGTATGTATATTATTTAAAATTCTTATATTTACATGATGTGACATAATTCTAGTGAATAAGTAAGTATTGTATATTTGGCAGAGTAAGTAGTGAACTTAACAAGAACATATTAAATAGCATTGGCAGTTCTCAAAAAGACAATGTTTACAAATCTACGAATATACTCTGTAATTATATGCATACCAGTGTTGGAAATAATCATTAATTAATGCTCAAATAATTTATATTTTAGTTAAATGTTGTTTGGCATTACCGATTATATATTAATTATAGCGAGCTTGTTTCTGTTTTGTATTATAAATAATAATATATGTTTCTGCGTGGTTACAATTTTAGTAAATCAAAAAAGAACGGAATAAAACGGCAAATATAAACGCCCGTGTGAATTAATATTAATTAAGTAATTGTTACCAACACTGCTATGAATAAACATGAAAGCTTCCTTACTTCATGGATGTTATCTAACTATTCAACTGATCTACAGTCTGCAAAAGTAATTTAATGAACTCTATTAATTTGATTTCATTCACATCTTAGCTTGTTAACTACAATTAAACGCTAAATCAAGTTAATCAATAATACGTACCTGCCTACATAGTTATGAAACCTAACTACGTTTACGATAAACTAAAAAATAAATGAATAACGTCATGCGTTTACATTTTAGTATTTGTTATTTTGAATGAGTTATGTTTATTTACATAGTTTGGAAAAAAGACACTGTTTCAGATATGAAGGCATTATTCAATTAATAACTACCATTTCAACTGTTGCAAGTCGCATAGAAAATATAAAAAATCATAATAACGAACGAGATGGTACTGAGTTTTCTTTGAAAATCTAATTCTTGTTCAGGTTGGATTCAATTTAATTAGATATCAGACTGAAACTTATATGTTAAATCAGTTGCCAGTAACACGAAGAGACGAAAAATGGTGTGGCAAAATCATGGTTGGAGCTGAACAAAATTAAGTACGCTATATAGATCAAGGATAAATTTCTAATATGCCGCCATATAGTAGGCAGATAGTATCATTCGACCTCAGAAACTTACAGCCAGGCAAATACTTATAAGAGAATAATAAAGCAGAAACTGCTTTGCATAACATATCTGTAACAGTGATTGCACTTTGTGAATAAATAGACATAGAATGTTTAGTAAGAAAAGGGAGGAAGACTCACCAGGTTGCTGTTGTTGCTGTTGCGCTGCCGCAGGGGGCGCGGCCGAGGCAGCAGGATGCGCGGGCTGGTACTGCCTCGTTGCAAGCACTCCGCCAGGCGACACTAGTCTTAACGGCGTACCGTTCCGCCCACTCATCACAAGAGAACCAGGGTCCGGGTAGTACGGGATCACATACTGTCCCTGTCCGTTCACCTGCTGCTCCCCCTGCTGGGGAGTCAGCGGCCGCCGGGGCTGTTGCGCTTGTTGCTGCGCTGGCTGCGCCACCAGCCCCGGATACACGCCCCATGGCGCTGCAACGCCGTAGTAAGGAGGTACGCCCGCTATTAGAGCGCTCACGTAGGGCGCACCTTCTTGGCCGGCGTTGATAACGTACGGAGCTTGGGTGAAGGCCTGCTGCGCGGCTAGCTGTTGTTGTAGTTGGAACTGTTGCTGCTGCTGTTGCAGTAGCTGCAACTGTGCCGCTGCCGCCTGCCCGCCCGCCGCCGCAGCTTGTTGCGACCGGAACAATTGCTGCAACAACGAAACATAAGCGTCTATTAGCCAAAATAACAATCATTAAATTACAAAATATGTACTATAGATATATAATTAATTACTAATGCTTACATCGATTTAAGCCTATTAATTAAGTAGGTATACTCTGATGGGGCGCGGCAGATGTGAATCGTATAGCGGTTAATTAATAGCGGAACGTATCGTTTATTGTTTTTTGCCCGAGCCGGCAGGCAATGCAGACAGCGCTCGAAGGCGACTCCACGTGTAGCGCTAATTAACACAATCGTTTAAAAAGTTAATAACAAGGCTCGAGCTGTCCGATGCATATGCCGCTACCGGGCACAGCAGATTTTCTTACCTAATCCGCCAACATAATGTTCTAGGTTGATTCAAAAGAACTACATTGTTTTATAAATATCCAAGCTTTTACCACAAGCTTTGAGAAATAACGTGTAGCGAGCATTATAGTATGAAGAAAACAAAACATTTCAGTTGCGTAACGGCAATAGAAAAATATTTTCAGTTTTCTTGTACATCGGTTGGGAATATTTTGAATGAGGTGAATCAGTGTCGAAAGTAGGTATGTAGGGAGTGTGATGTCATTTCTAGCGCGCGGACTCGCATCTACCTGTTGAGATGAGATTAGTTGGCGGGCGTCCAGGGCTCAGTGCGGCCGCGCTGCGTGTAAACACCGTGAACATGCCTCATGTGAGTTCCGCTCCTGTCGCCGAGTGTACACTATAGCATCGCTGCCGTTACCACCTACCGCCCTGAGCCGCTGCGCCACCCGTCTAACACTGATTCATTACAGATTACCTTGGGATACTTTAAACTGTTTATTCTTTACAGAATAAATGCCAGTCTCTGCAAAATTTCAATTTAATTCTAGAATTTGTTTTATAGTTCCGAAATAGAAAATGGGTAAGCAACCAAAAACAAACGTAAATATTTTGTGTTAAACTGAACAGTGTTCATAATTTATAATATTTATATAAGTATGTATTAACATAAAAAAAACTGTAGCATATATACTCTGCCTAATTTTGGGATCAGATGGCGATGTGTAAAGAATATTCAGGTTATTTATTAATTTATTCATACATTTATCAAAATATACAAATCGATCTTTAACAAAATTATTTTTTTACCGTAGCTTATATAAACTTTACATGGACAATAATAAAAAAAATCGGGCCCCTTTGGTGGGACTTCGGTGTCCACCTTGTATGTATTTCGCAGTTTTTACCAGCAACTACCAATGCTATATGATTGAAAATTGGCTAATGCATTGAATTTTTCCAGTCATTGCACTAGTATACCAGCCTTTATATATAATACCAAATTTAAAGTACTATTAATGGTCTGAAATGTAAAGTTAAATTTGAAATTCACTACGGTATAAGAATAAGAATGTGTTTGTTTGCACAATTAAAAACTATTTAAGTATTTTCGACATATGGCTTACTATGGCCGTTTAAACTGGAAAATATACACATACCAACATTCTATCGCAGTCAGCAACGTATATATACGTATAACCATGCGAAATTTGTACACGATCGTTTTCATAACATCATTATTAATAAGTAATTGCCATATTTCACGAACATTTCATTGAGTCGTTCATTGTAAAACATTTGAACTTAAAACAGATGCCAGAGAGCCATCATAATAATTTTGATTACGGTTCTTCTACATTAGCCGAGCCTATTTTATTTTTCATTAGCTAATTGACATGGAATGATTATTATCTAATGTCGTAAACTTCTCTGCGGGGGATTGTGGATGAATGTAATGTCTTATTTGTCGCTGGGTAGTAGCGTTTGATCTCCTGACGAGGTGGGAGTCCGATGCTACGGCAATTTAATTCATCGAGCTGGTGTAATTGAGCGTTGTGCGGGCGCGCGGGTCGCGCACGTGCACAAAACAGACCAAATTGACCGCAACAATATAAGTCGCTGTAACTACTGTGTCACTGGAAGGTGGCAGCGCGGCAGCGAGGAAGCGTCTCGCATTCAATTAGACGTTCAGTAATCCGGCTACGGCGAGCTTCGATACCAATTACGGGGTTATTAGTGACGGAACGCGCGCTCGTGCTCAGCTCAACCCGGTCACCCGTGCCGTGCGGCCCACCACCGGCTGCGTTACGCTATTTGATTCTTACAAAGCCATACCTACAATGCATTACTTAGACGCAAATTGCTTCACTTCTGAATCTTTAATATGGTTTCCACTTCTGTAATGGAAGTTTAAAGATAAATCTTGCAAAGTAAACCTACCTAGTCGTATCTGTGTCCGAAACCGACTGTTTTAGTAAATGGTTAGACAGCATTTTTTATATTTTAAGATAATTATGGAACAATGCATAGTAAACTATAGAAACCCATAACGTATGGTGCATCTACAAAGGAACAAAATTAAAAACAAAATAAAGCGATTTACGCAATAATAACCCACTTATTATTACTATAAACTCAAAACTCTATATCTACATACAATACATCTATGTAAATACATGCACATACAAGTCAATTAATAAATCACTGTCTGACTTTCGTGTTTTAGTCATTAATTTATAGTTTAGGACAATGTTTTATACGGTACAACCCTCCCAGAAAAATATGCAGCCGAATAGCGAAAACCCTATCCAAATCAGTTAAGTAGTTTTAGAAAAACATCTGGATTATACAGAAAGATCAAACCAAAGACCACTTTTTTTTTAGTCGGTTAAATATACCATTATGTGGTGTAATTTAACAATAGACGAGAGCCTTATTACACACAATTCATCAACATGAGCAGTCTGGAAACCGCTGAGTCACGGCCGGGGAGGCTGGCCGTCGGTTTCCAAGTCGCAGGTGAGGTGACGATGCGACGAGCGGGCGCGGGCGGTGGTGGCGGCGGCGCCCGATGATATTTATTATTTACGAGGACGATGACGAGAGTACGAGCGCCACCATACTCCCGCGAGGATCGCACGCTCCGCCCGACGTCGGCAAACAAATTACGCGACAAAGCAATCAATTACAAGGACAAGAACGTAGTCATGCCTCTTGAATCGAACGCTACGTCAACAAGAAGCTTTTAGCGACGACTACGAGATGCTACGTGCTGGTCCATGCAAACGCGACACCTCCGCGTTTAACGGGCCCGGGCGGGCGTCGAGCACCACTGTTTGCCAAACAACTCAAAGTACCGTAAATTGAGAGAAAAACATTTAAAGCGGTAACGAATTAGATTGTCTATCGAGTAAGTAGCTACAAAGGTAATTTGGGGAGAATCGGAAGCGACGGAGACTCGAGTCACAACGAGATTACAGGAATATCCACGTTTGTGTCGAGCTCCGTGGCGTGCCGTTGTTTGTTGGCGTATCTTGCTCTAACGAGTTTATCTGCCCCGCGGGCTGCGACCCCAACGATGCTCATCTCTTTCCCTATCACCCGCTAAATGTAATCAATTTCCATCGTACACATCCTATTCTTAAATCTTAAAGTATAAAGAATTTTCCAGTCTTGTAAAATAACTCATTAATTTTGTTCTACCTCTGGTGACGCTAGTAGTCACTTTAAGCCACAATTATTCCAGCCTTACCTTTGGGTAAAATAGAGAACGAAAACATTCCGGTCATAATGGGATTGAAAATTACAAATAACAAACGAAGTAAGGATAAAAACAAAGTATTAATCTGGGTTTCTTAAGAAGGAAGACTTAGTCAAAGCTGTGACAATGGCAATGACATTTTAGTTGATTAGGTACTTGGTTGATGAGTAGGTAGATACCTACTACATTATATACGAAAGAATGTTTTCAGATTTTCAGCGAAAAGGTGGCAAAGGGCGAGGGCGGGCCCTCGTTGGGCGGAGCGTAGCCACGCCCACGTCGCCCACGCCCTACCCGAAATTTAGTACTTACATTTTCTGTATTGATATTATTTTAACATTTAAATTGGAAAGCTAAAGAACATCATACGCAAATTAAAAAGAAAAGATTTCATCTAGAAAATTTTGAATTTATTTTAATTCTTGTACAATTTAAATTACCGAAGCTTTTTATTTACGTTGTCATTAAGGTGTTAGCTGCAGATGACTTTACATTCTTACACGACAACCCTTAAACCTACTGTGGTAGTGTAGAAGAAACATACTATTAGCAGATTATCAAACATTAATAAACATATTAAGACACAAGTTGGGAAAGAATACATTGCTTTTACTAGTTTTAGAATTATTTTATCTTCCTACTATTTTAAATGTGAAAGTTTGGATAGACAGATTTTGTTACTCAATGACGCCAGAACGGCTGAACGGACCTGAATGAAACTCGGCACAGAGATGGATTATAATCTGGAATAGCACATAGGTTATTTATATCTCGGAAAGTGTAATATCTCTAGAGAAGCGGGCAAAACCGCGGGGGACAGCTAGATTACATAAATTATTGATACTCTATCTATCTATCTAATACCTTTAAACGAGCAATTCTTGTATATATATAATCTGAATCTCGGAAACGGCTTCAACGATTTTCATGAAATTTTATATGCAGGCCGTATAGGGGGCGAGAAATCGATCTAGATAGGTTTCAATTTTAGAAAAAAGTCGTTTTATCCGTGTTTTTAGGCAATGAAAACTGCTACAATATCATTAGAATACGAAGGTAAATGGTTTTCAAGTTTGTTCTTTTGTAAGAAAAACTGTTAACGAATAGCAGTTTAAAGGGAGCCCTTTATTAACGTATCTAATTATGACAGTGCTTTAAAAAGAGAATACAGTAGTAGTTACATTTGTTAAGAAACCCCGAGCAAAGCTTGGTCATCCAGGTACTTATTAATAAACAAAAAATGCCGCTGCATCGCCAAATCGTTTGTCTCAAAATGCAAGACGATTTGTGTCTTGCTAGTCAAAATCTAGTTTCTAATAAGTAATTGAATCAGACCATGGTCTCGATGTAAATTTAAATAAAACCGGTACTATTGTTTACAAGTTAGACGCTTATATATTCCAAGTTCAATTCGTTGCCTCGTGATCAGTTTATAAATAAAATTTAACAAAAATATATTCTGCTTGCATTAAGTTAGTCATGTAAGACCTTTTCAGACAGCGTTGCGATTTTATTTCCATCACTCACTTGCAGACAAAACTTCTACAACATCACGCAGTTTTTATGTGTCATTATTGCAATTTTTGGTGACCTAAAATGAAGTAAATAATAATAAATATAAATTATAATTAATTAATATAACGAATAAAAAAAAAACAGTCGGTCACAGTCGACACAGAGGCAGCAGCTTACGGAAATGATTCCGCTGATTTTCGGGCTGCGCTCAAAATTACCAAATCTACCGAGCATGCCCGCATGTCGATGCTGCGTCTGCGTTTCGAGCTTAGATGATCGATCAATAAGTTTAAAACATCGATAAAATGTTATTATCTGCTGATCGTCAGATATAAATCCGAGCATGGTTTTAACTTCGATAACTCTTATTGAGGGCGAAAGCATATCGATTTTAGATAAAGAGATAACATAGATTATAGTATTTGTCCATTCTTCATTCATTCACCAGTCATTTATATAAGCATATTATTATTCAGTAAGCGCTATAGGCTTCTAGGTTCTCAACTTGGATGGCAAAATTATATTTTATTTGAAGTTATGATGACTATCTTGAATATTTTTTAGTATGGTCAGTATAATAAAAAAAACTTTGCATTTGTAACAATACTCTGGTATAAGCTAAATTCCTTTCACAGACAGAACAAACACATTCACAAACTATCGCATTTAAAATTATAAATAAGATACAAACTAAGAGTTGTATCTGCAATTAATGAAGGCTGACACGATGATAGAGGAACAAGTCATGTTTTACCAACACCGTAGATGTGGGATATACGTAGGAAGTTGACGTTGATTTGGATACCTAGTGAAAGATTCAAGCAATACTACTGAAAAGCAGACAGTGGTTCCACTAAGTGGTCCACGTTACCTATAGATACTGGCAATACTAGCGGGACTCCAATAGATTGCCCATCTACTTATACAAAGCCACATCGGGAAGCGTTAAGTGACAGCTTTTTAACAGAGGAATAGCAGAAAATATGCTCCATGCTTCCGATCTCATCATAGAGAATTCAAACGTCAAATATATAGAAATATTTCGATATTGACGAGCCATCCATGGTCGCACTGCTGCGCAGGAACAACACAAGTTTTCTAATGAGGAATTAAGATACTTGTCATAAATAAAAAAAATCGCATATTCTCAACGTTTTATAAAATACATTTCGCCTTCATTAGTACCATATTGTTGTTCATGTATACACTAGTTATAGATCAAAATACATCAATAAGTGATATTCCAAATAGTATAACTACGAAAAAATCAATAGATAATTTACGTTCCAAGACGTTAATTTGTTGGAAACCGATAAAGTATCCGTTAAAAGATACGGGAATAGTATTGGCGACGCGACGTTGATATCCCCAGTAAGTGCACATTTGCGGCATGGACGAGTATTTATTGGTCGCGGCGATGACGGTGGCGGGCGGGTGCGGCCGGACGAAGCTTTTATCAAAATTAGCAGGCGCGCCCGCACCCGAGCCAGCGCTTTGGCGCACCCCACTCGTAAAAACGCCATCACCGCACCGCCACCGCATCGTCGAAGGTACCACACCTAGCTGTCGCTCCCTAACATCTCACCCTACCAATTATTATTGTCCATACAACACTTTAGTATATAAACTTCTGGCCTTGTTTCAATGCCATATCTACCTCTGATACTTTTTTACCCTTTCCAACATCATAAATGGCTATTAAGGGGATACTACCGGACAAAAGGCTTATAGCGATACCGAAATAGAAAATAAATAAGACATTGTTTCAGAGAAACAACAATACGAGACTTAAATGGATCATTCGTTCACCGTCGCATATCCACTTTCTTTAGTCGGGTAAATACATGCAGAGCTGTGCTTAATGTCACCAAACCTTAAGAACCTGTAAGTACCTAACCGAGCTTTACAGAAAACCATAAAATGCCTGACATGAGTAAACTCATACAAAATAAACCCACTCATATACAAATCTATAAATTAAGAAAGTAGATTAGGTTCAACTGTATATAATTGTAAAAAAACGAAAAAAAATATGTTACATTTTCTTTTCATTACGGCCTCAAACATGACCGATTTTGAGGTAACTTTCACTGAGTGAATGTCGTTTAGACGTTAATGGATTCGTAAATAAGTTTTTTAAAGATCGCAGCATTTATCAGTCAAGTTAAAATAACACTTTTAAACCAGATCATGCTATTTTCACTGCATTTATATTGGTTTGACGGCTTAGCAAATAAGGCAGCTTACGAGAATTGAAAAGTGAAGTTTTGCAATAATGACATGATTCTAATTTCAGGTGAGCAATGGCCAGGCTACTAGTTGTTCGGAATGGTAATGGCCCTAAATCAATGACCGAAATGCGCTTGTGACTCAATAAGTTGGTCAAGCGGCCGAGGTAAGGTTGACACACTATGCGGTGCCATCAGTATGCGCGTTGGCTCACAGCGGTGCGGGTGCGTTCTCATCTGGTGATACAAGCTTATGCATTTGCACTCACTTGACCATAGCTAGGTAAACAAAAATAGTACATTTATTTATACACATGTGTATTCGTGATTCATTTGGCGTTCGTCAAGACGTGATGTAATGTTACGTTCGCCAGGTAGACTGTGGGCGGATGATGACAAATCAAGAATATAATACCAACAACTTTTTATTAGTAAATAAGCATAGCGATAATTAGATTGGTAGAGGTAATTGATGAGTGCAATTTGTTGGTAAACTGCCAAAGACATTTGTTGGTAAACGACACACGATAGGCGACCGATTTGGCAGACGATGGCTGGTTACTCGATTCGCTAGCGTTATACGTATGGGCTGCGCACTGCACTCGGGTCTCGGATACATCGGAAGTTACCCGCTTATCTCTCACTGTGTCGACGGCGACGTCTCAGGTACCGAGCTCCAACTCCATTCCGTTCTACCTACCACTTAGCAATCTTCCCATCGCATCTTGAAATTAGAGAATTAGACGGGTTTTCTTGCTTATTATGTTATTACAAACGACTACGCGTAACATACGATAAAGTTGAATAGCTGTAACGCAGTGGCACATAGGAAACAAAGAAGGAAACGAAACATTACGGATGCTAAGGTGGCGAAAATGTAAATATATTACACGGCATTGTAATCACACGCACGCAAGAAAACGGGCGCCGTTTTCATACCTGTACAGGAATAATTCTCCTGAAACCAATAATTCACATTTGTACACTTTAATTTTGGGCAATTTCCAAGAATAAACGTAAAAAAGGTATAGAATATTACCTTGTATAACTACGCATTGGGTAGATACTTCCTGCTACTTAAGTAATCAAATATTATAAGATTAGTCTATAAAACGGCCGTAACATAGTGTCTACTACGTAGCTAGTCGTACCGTATGCTCGTAGTTCGTAGCTCGTAGGACCATGTATTACCCCGCTAAGTGATAGTATGGACATAGGCGCAAGGCGCGTGGGTAACGAGGCCACGTAATGAAGTGCCACGTTAGGACCTGGGTCGCACCTCCGCTCCAATTTCTCGTTAACTGGACCCTTAACGCAACGACCTCCGGGCTTTTACTGCTATCTACTTGCATGGCAAACTATGGCTAGGTAAAGCTCTAACTAATTCGGGTTAGAACGGAGTTAATGAAAGTTACATACTTAGGTGAATATTGTATCATTATGCATTGATTTAATAACTTGAGATTTTGGCCGACAAAGACGAAAAAAATAAATAACTTTTACAAGATATTAAAATCGTGAAACTTCATTTTCAGAAAATAAACGAAAGGAGAACAAGCAAAGTCAATCTAATTATACCGCTTGACGTAGTAGACGGATAGCGAGATAGCTTCCTTAATTCTTCTGTTTATCACATTTTGTAAACTTGTATTAAAAGAAAGAACTTTAATCATACATTCTCATCACGGCTATGAACAATTAATATTTTATAAATATAATATTATTGTTTGGGTGTGCGTACAAACTTTTTACTGAGTAAAAATCTCCGTTACTTTTGTACTCGTCACATCATGAATGGACACTTACATATACAGTAAATACTGCTACATAAACACCAAAGCAAATATTTGATTACCATAAGCTACCATAAATGTTTGATTTGCACGGTAGTGATCTACTGTTTATTATTTAAGTTCACAGGTGAGATACACACGCAGAATCATTTAATTTTTTTGTTACTTGTTTAATATTATTTGTTTGTCAAAGATTATAATTTTAAAATCAACTCAAATTATATATATCTAAGATTCAACTTGTACAAACCCATAAGATACAATTTGACCTTTACATAGACAGGTTTAAGAAATATCAAAGTTAACAGAATCATATTATATACAAATTGTTTGCTTATGAATAAACTTGGTAAAGTATTTTATTATGTCAAACTATTTTGTATATTTGATTTTATATATTAGTTTGGGACTAAAACAAGATTTCCGTAGAAGCTATGGTTCGTAAATATATGTAAGGTTACTTCCGCCATGCTGTAGATCCACGAACCTACATTAATAAGTTGTGAATAAAACTTCTTTATTACAATGGCTAATAACCAAAAATAACGATATAAAATATTTTGTTTAGGTAAGTTTACCATACTTTGATCTCAGAACCAGATCAATGTTGTTATCCTTATGACAACGGTATTTTTTGGCCGTTCATATGACACCCTACCATATTATTCTTTACCTTTGATAGTTGCATTTGTTCACGGCAGTATCACACAGACGTATAGACTCAGCATTTGGTTCACAGAGTATTTATTTCTATTGCCGCTTTAACAACAAATAATACAATTGAAAATAGTTTAAAAACCGACACAAGAAACGTGTTTCTTTCGGTTTCGTCAAATATTGTTCGCTTTATTACTATCGTATAATAAAAATCTTATAAAAAAAACATTATTATTTATTTGCCTTAGGTATATTGTATTGTACCATATCTTGCAATGTGGTTCAAATTACAAAAGCGACACGATACATTGGTTTGAAGTAACCGGTGAATGTTACACGAAACCAAGTAAGGAACTAGTTTGGTGGTCCACCAATAAAACAAAGAACGAACGAAGCGGATGAGCCACGGCAGTAGTATTGCTAATTCAAAAGTGTTTTTTTTTTTTCATATTCATTGTTTAATAACTAACGGAACTTAACCACAAACCATTCAGTAACAAGATCTGATATAAAACAATAAAATTACACGGGTTTTGTACTCAGAAAAACTATTCGCATTTCCTTAACAACCGCGAACGGTTCGACGTCCTCTAACGGTATTTTGATCCGAATTCATTAGTTTCTCTAGCGTGGTGTTGTGCACGGAGACAAACGAAAAATAACACGAGAACAGGCAAGATTGAATCCATATATCATACTCATTAATTGCCAACAAACATTCTCGTAACAAATATAATGACAACTTGTGATTTGACATTGAAGATTCTGTAATGTAATTGATGTTAGACTGAGTGTATAATTGATGATATAAAAATTGAGGCACTGTGTGTTGTTCGTATCACAAGACTTGTTATGCTAAGTCTGAATTGATTTGTTAAAATTAGGAACGTAGTATCACATCATATTTTTTCGATAATAGATTAAATAACATACTTTATATAAGGATGTTGAGCGTCATTGGTTCATGTGACATTGCCGCTATGCAATGCAGCGCAACGCGGAGACAGTGAGATGGGTGAGGTGAATGTACGCACGAAGTGTGCCACGCGCCAGAGAAATACTTCGGAGTAGATACCGTTAAGTGGAACGCGGTCAAGCCGGCAGCGGCACCAGTGCAGCGGTACCAGTGTCCGTGCCTTCCACTTTGCCACATCGCCTTTCATTTAATGCTATTCCAATAAAACGATGACATCAACCGCATATGTGAACTTGACTTTACGTAAAATTTTAAGCGTCATTGCCGTAAAAGATACTTCCGTTTGTCATTATACTGCACGTTCATATTGGTATTTTGAAAGTTGATAGTAAATTGCTAAAGGTTTGCGTGGTATCAAAGCAACAAGTACGTATTGTGGATAGTGTCACCCCTCGAAGAGGTACATGGGGGCTGGCTGTGCCGGCAGCTCGTCTCAGCGTGGTAATCGGAGCGTTTCTAATACCCACGCTTTGACTCGGTTTCACCGCACGCTTCTTGCCTCCGTTCTTATTTATTCGTTTTGTGAAATCGTTTGAAATATGATAACGTTCTGTCGATTGCCGAGCTGCTGTAAGTTCTCACGAAACTTCACACGAACTTCTTGCAGTTAGTTCAGTTAGCTATTGAATTCCAGCGATTAAAGCTAACGGGCCCCGCGAGTCGACTCCCCTGTATCGTTTTACATGAAAAGAGAATATCGGTGTATTGTGTGGGAACATGCACGAGAGTAAACAGCGTAAACAGTTTTAGTCGCGGTGAACGGAACAGCTGCATTATGGTAATGAGAGTCCAAAAGCGGACAAATGAATATTTTTCACAATAATTACGGTGGTGCAGCAGGTAAGGCGCGAAGCACAGAGGCGCTGCGGCGGCGTCGAGCGCAACAATTTGCATCACAAATGCGGGTGGCGGTCGCGACGCGTCGCGGTGCTCGCCCTGCGCCCCGACGGCAGCCCACCCGCCGCCGCCGCAGACAATGACACAATCAACATCGCGTGGACGCTTTTTGGCCACCATGTGATTGCCGATTGTAGCACACCATAATCATCAAGAACGCATTTTAAACGTCGTCAATTTTGGCTATCGCCTCACGTTGCTGTGATTAATGAACGGTTTTAGGAGTTTTAGGATTTCTATTCTCTTTATTTATTACAACGCCTATGAGTAAGTTACCGATTAAGACGGCGTTCAGCCGTAAAACGCCTACCAAATGTCTGGTAATATATAGTATATATAAATGTAATGGTCAGAAAGCATACATAAAGCGTCCACTCCACATGTTCACAGAACAAAACCGGCAGATGAATGCGACTTACTAAGAAATTAACCTGCAGTGACTCAAATTGATGTAATATAGTCGTTAATGGTATCTATAAAGCGTTTCGTCTATACTTAACAAAACTTGAATGGTGAAAAGTAAAGATTCTAAGCGGGTAAAAGCGTCCTGAGTTGAGAGGCGGTGAATTAATAACGAACTCCTCCCGCGACGCGTGATGACGGCCGACACGAGTAGCGCATTAGAAGGTAACATTGAAAATTTACAAAAGTCTCCGCCTAATTATTATCGCCTGATATTTTTTCCATAAAATAAATATTCGGTACGACCGCGTCAAAAGTATAAAAAACAGAACTTCTTACTTAACTTGATGTTTATGAATGAGTGAGGAAACGTTAAGTTTAGAACAACGACAGGCAAGATTTAATTACAAGCTTTTAATGCCCATGTTAATTTTATAGTACCTACCTACTGTTTCAGATTAAGGCAAAATAACAGTAACAAACAGTAAAGAATAACGGGAATTTGAATGAAGCCAGCGCGGGCAGTCAATTCGACAAAACTTAAAAGAGAAAGTTGACTCAATAAAATTGTTACATCGGGGAAGATATCGAAATAATGAATACACGCTCTTTATTCAAGGTTCACGCTAAATCATACGAATAATGGCAATAGTATTGATTCTTAAGGCAGAAGGCACACATACTCTAGATTAGAAAAAATCACTCGAGCGAAAAGCTAGTGATATAAAACCTATTTATTTCAATAGTCCGACTTCTTTCTAAGATACTTAACTTATCCCCATTTTCACTAACAAAACCCTATTATAAAGATGCAAGAGAAACAGAAAGGATCGTTGTAACAAATGGGGTAAATTTATTAAATTCTAAGTCAGAGGTTCTCCGCGTTGAAATATGAGGACGATCTCGACTAAACGGCGCAATCACTAGCGGATTTAAGAGATTTCACCTTGCCTTCGTCTTTTTAACCTTTTTCTGTTTCATTGTTAAGAAATCGCTATGAAAAAGTAAAGATTTTAGAGAGAACGCTTAACAACATAATACAATAATTTCTACTCACTGCAAAAGTAAACTGACGGAGTAAAGTTTAAAGCAAATAAAGACAAATACGCGACCATTAGCACGAAGCTCCGTTTATGCTTAGGTTAAATATTAAGACAAGAATATAATAAAATTGTCATACTTGGAGACGAAAACGAACTAAATGACGCGTTCAATATTGAAATAAATCTCTTGTGGAATGACTCTGTTCGAAATTAACCAGGGTGCCGTACGAAGCGTTAGCTTGGTGGAACGGGCGGTAAAGCGGCTCTTAATTAAATCAAGTGACACGTCTCGTCGTCGGTTACCTCAATCACACGACCCCAATAAACCCGTGTGCCAAACGGAATTGCTTTATTTCATGTCATACCATCGTCTAAAGACAACGCGAGTCTTAAGAAACTTCACTAACGAAACGTATCTAGATAAAAATGTGCAACATTAAAACCAATTAATAGTTCGTTTTATTTGTGGTGTTCTATTCGTTGGTTTGCTCGCGATTGGTAATCCTAGGTGGGCATGAAGCAAAAAGAAACCCATTACAGTATTGGATGCAGCTACAATATTATAACATATAGATAGGTACGCCGGTAGTGCATACTACATACCTACAGGTGCTTAAAACTCGCCTTAATAAGCTCTCGTCTATGCGGACTCACGTCTCGCCATAACGTAACATTTCACGTCTCATTTTCTCTGACAAATTCGACGACCATACATATATAGTATTAATATATAGGGTTAGTTTAATAATATTCGACATACAATGGAATAGGTAAATAAAGTTATAATTTGCCTATGCATCACATTTCGCTAACGCGTGATGAAATGGTTCGAAATCGTAGGGTAAATATTGGAGTGCACTCAACGAAGTTGATTAAACTCGTAAAGCATCTAGAAGCTAGGATAACAATAAAAGTGGAGGTAGGCGCGGCGGGTGCGGAACAACTTGTGCAGGCAGAGGCTGGGCTGGGTGGCTGGCTGCGCAGCGGTCGCACTCATTATTTCCATAACGAGCTCGCGACGACCGCCGCCCGCTCTCGGCTCCCGAGTCCCGGTCACGGCAATTAATTAACTGGCTAAACGGTATCGTGTTTTACATTCTGATGTTTACGCAACTCTCCAGCGATAATGTCGCCGGCTATCGGAATGACAGCGGCACCAGTGCTCATATTAATTAATAAATTATTAACATGACCCACCTCACTGAAAAATTAAAGAGTTTCATTATTGAGGTCGTTAAGGTTTGTGACGTTCTATGCATATAAATGGCTCATTTGCATAAGGAAAAGTAAGAAAACGTTAATCAACAGTCGAGTGAAATAAATCTAGCATATGTTTGGGACGACTGGCAACAGCCATAGGTAAATAGGTATACAAAATAAAGGGCTTACGAGAGGGCAATAAAACGAAAGAGACACGATTTTACTGTTTCCAGCGCTCGTGAATCAATGCGCTCGTAATCTTCAAGGCAGGAACGTGGTTGTGTTGTGACCGTTTTACATTACCTAGACATTTATTGAAAATGGGTACGCGTCATACTCATATAGAGCGTAAGTTTCGACAAGTGATCGTCGCCTGAGCCGAGGGTGATTAATGAGCATATCGGAGTTCGCGTAAGAGCCGCCTCTACACACCGCTGTGTCGTAACAGCTGGCAGTCGCCGTTACTTAAATTAGTTAACAATGACACATTTCGCTGGCAAACAAACGGAGAGGAGTCCTAAATAGACCGCCCGCTATTCTCGACCTACCGCCGTCACACCGGTAATCGTGCCGTCTGCTGATTCACGCACACCTCAAGGTGATGCTATCCGGGTACGTCCACATCGCTCATAATACAATTTCTACACGAGCTGTATATTCCAGATCAATTTTTCTTTTATCATATTTTTACGTAGTAAAAAAATATTTGATAAAGTCGCAAAATATAAACATATGAGACAGCTAGGTATATATTTTTGTAAAACAGCGATCCCATGCCAATCGGTGAACAAGTTTGTTCAATAGCAAGTCAAACAACGAGAGGCGGCGAAGGCACACGCACGAGGCATGCATGCGCGTCGAACACTTTGTGGTTGCGTAACGGCAGCCGACACAGCCAGGACGTTGATCTTTTGCTTGAACTTGAAATTCAGCCATGCTCATGAAGAAGATTTCAAAGCCTTTTTTTTTTATGGTAGACGTAACCAATAAGTATTTCAAAATAAACGTTAAATTCACTGCTGCCTACTTACAGGATTAAAATTTGTAAATAACACCGCGTCATAAACATTACATGAAAATAATTTTGCAGCACATCACATCAGTGTACCAAACGCTGGCCGGAAATTGTAGGAAATTGCGAGAGAAAATGAATCCGACCGGTTGAGAGGTCCGGCTGAAGCAAAGGCTTACGAAAAGCATATAGGCTATTCATAAATACAAATGTATAGATATACTGCAGACATGCAGGTAAATGAGAATGTAAATACAAGTTAGAAAGAGAGCTTCATTGCAATCGTGAAAGCATTTGTTCAAAGGAAAGCGTCTGTTGTTGATGCATAATTGGCGAACTGTTAACTACATATATATATATTTTTATCTCGAATCCAGAATACATGAAGAATGTGCAGACATTACATAAACAGAAAAAGAACAGTAGAAATAAAGAGCTCTCCATCAATCACACGAACAGAGCCGGCGCTTCCGGACGCGGCCCTGGTCGAGCGAAACATTTCTTTGAATAATGAATGTACAGGTAAGTAGGTATCGTGCCCCGTAACTGGACGTGATATACGCCGTCGTCGGCCGCATGCATAATTTCACTTATTTTATGTGGTTAATTGTCGAAAATGACCGCTAGTGAAATATATTACGGCGCGCGGCGTTCCGACGCCAACACCGCTGGTGGCGGCTAATGTATTCCGCCGCTCATACACTCGGCTCGCCCTCGCCTTAGCGCAGCGTAGCGCCATGCGCCACCACCGTCTTTGTGTCGTAGACTAGTGTGCCTGCTCGCTGCCAGGACCGCCGCGCACCAATACAACACACACGTTTAATGCAAATCACTTATGAAAACGTGTCAAACGTTATATGGTTTATGAGGGTTATTTTCAAGGAATCACTACCGACTTAACTTTGTATACGTATATTATATGGTTGCCGTGGTTAGATTTTTGACCGTAAATTGTTAGTGATGAGTTATACAGATGATGCAGCGTCATATCAATGTTCATACATAATAAATAACATACCCAGAAGGGTCATCACCCTGCAGCCGTCAATCAACTTTGTTCCGAATCGAATATCCCTAGGAATAATCATATTAGTTTATCTGTTAAATACCGTTTTTACGTGTGAAAAAAACACTATTTATACAAGTCTGAGTTGCATCACAGATTGAATTGGTGGTAAGACCCCTAAATCATAAGTTTAGCGTAAAAACTAGGTAATATAATCAATATGTGTAAATTAGAAACGGCGGGCGTTATCCAATAAATAGATATTTGGCGAAAACATAAATTTTAGGATGCATAGTTGGCTGTACGTTTTATATGGTGCGCACAATCGCGGCAACTCGCGTTTACAATGCCGCCGCATTACAATTTTTCAAAGCAGACACAGGCGACAGAGCATAACAAAAGAGCTAGGAAGTCGCAAATAAACGAGCGCTGCGGCAAGCGAACTGGGTGCACGCACGCGCCCCCTTTCGTAGAGTCGTAGCCGTAGACCTAAAACATCTGACTGAGCTCTACGCCCCTCGTAGAACTGCACATTATTTTCTTTGTAGCGCAATCACAACATACTTCTTCTCAGCAAAAACAAAAAAACTAATCAGCCATTGTTAAGAATTAGACTATTCATAAGTGCCAGTAAATCCTAAGCCTAGTTGAAAAAACAAAAAAATATTCCATTATTTATAATTTCGAAAACATTTGTTTTCTACAGAGCCGACCTTACGTAATGTAAATACACAAACGATTTACTTGTGTCTTAGAAAACTACGTGGCCGCTCGCTATGAATAAAACTGAAATACAAAGACCGAATCCAATTTGTGTAATGTAACTTTTCGACGGTAAATGTGAACTCTCAAAAAGCAAGAAGGTAAGGTGGTGGGAAGGACTATCTCTACATTTAACGCTTTCCGGGCGCAGCCATGAATACAGGGAGATCGGGCGGCGCGATAAGGGCGGGCAGTGCGGCGGCCGACGGCCGGCGGCGGCAGCGGGCGCGCTGCGTAGCCGGCCGGGGCGGGCGGCGCGGCGGCTTACCGTGCCACGCGCAAAAGGCGGCCGAGTTGCAATCGCGGTTACATCTACCGTGAGCTCGAAGTCTAGCCAACTCGAAACATCAACTACATACTGGCGAGGTTATTTTACAAATGCCAAGATGAATGAATACCTTTAGGTATATCACACCCCTTCAAACGAAAATGACCTAATGGATTAGATCTTACGTCTTTCATCATCCTCAGATATCCAGTATTCTTTACTTAGTAATTATATGGATAACCTATATTATTTTATTAAAATAATATATATATGGACAAATATGTCATTACTTCGATTATTATTTTTATAATACCAGTGCGTGCTTAGTCGTAAGTGAGAACGATTAAGAAAACCTGGGTAAGGTTGAAAGTGGCGTGGAATATTTACATATCTAGTATAAATATTATTATTACTTGCAATAAAATCGATTCGGCTCTCTTTAATAACAGTCGTGAATGTTAGCATAAAATATAGTCTGGTTAATATTTTGTTTGCTAATCTAAACTTCTTGATCTTTTATATGACTTATCGGATTCATAAAAATGGCTAACCATGGGGTTTATTTAATTTGCAGTTTTATTTTTATTAAATGGTGCGGAAAAATAATACTTAACACAATAATTATTGTTGTTATTTTATTCATATTGCCAATTTGAATATTATGTTTGTGTGTAAGTGGTGATCACGGCTTCATAAAATTAAAAGTGAAGCCCTACTGTCAACTAAATGTTGAGAAATATCAGAAAATCTGTAACCAGTATAATACAGCTTTCAGGCAGGTAGTTGCAGTATGATAAGGTCGATCAGGTGATTGCTCTCTTGTAGGCCGCCAATTCAATCAACAATAGTTCGTCAATGTGTTAAACATGTCTTATCACTTTGCACATTTGGCAACAGTAGAAATTATCTTTTGTGATTTTTATTTTATTTATTTATTCGGTTTACCAACGCATATTACACAATATCTTATAGTAAAAATCCCAATTGACATAAGCACGATCATAGTGCAAATACAATTAAAGGCAAACACAGCATGCTATTAAAACTAATTTAAATTAGTGCAGTGCTGGAACAATGATATTTTTAGTTGAAATGTGTTTATATGAAACGTTCGAAATTCAATTCCCATGAAACTATAGAAGGTTATCTTACTCTATCTATTATAAATGCAAAGTTTACATAGATGGATGTGTGTTACTCAATCACGCCAGAACGGCTCGTACGCACACATAGGCTATTTTTTATCCCGGAAAGATGTAACATCCCTCGGAAATGTGGGTGAAACCGTGGGAGACACCTAGTGAAATAATAAAAAAACAACTGTGTTATAGAGCAGTAATTTGCAAAAAGAACACAGAAATATTTTTTAACGAGCCACACAGCAGCATCCACCTATTGTAAGCACTAGTTCAACGCGTTAACAAATCGCCAACTCATATAAACCACCTACTCAAACACTGTAAGTAGATGCAACAGGTAATCGTATTTACTCAGCACAAAGTTGGAAAAGTCAATAAAATTATAGCATTACGTTACGTATTTGGAGTTATAAGTCTTATTATAATAAAGTTAAGGACTGAATGTTCTCTGACTTAATCACGCATCAAAACGTCTGAACGAATTAAGATAAATGAAGATACTTGGCGCACATTTCGAATAGGTTCTGGAATAACACGTGAGGATATAAGTAGATTATTTTTCAGCTTGTATTTTAGAAAACCGCAGGCAGAAATCTATCTTGATAAAAAAAATACGAAGAGAAAGAAGTCCATAATAGACATCACGAACTAGTTGAACACAATTGATAAATAAATGAATAAATTGTGTATTGAAACCTACACCACTAAATCATTAATGCGACATACAAATCAAACTACTACCAACTGTCTTATATTTGACTCCCTTTCACAAATACATCCGATGTTTACAAACCTCCGTTATACAGTTTGTCTCCAACCTATTAGTCATGTTTTGTATTATACAACAGGAATTGGAACATCGACATTTTACTCTCTTTATGATTGAGAATGTTTACGAATCTCAGAAAGACGGTTAATCTCCGTTTGATTTTCATCATAATGAACTTATATTGAGATGAAAGCCTGAGAAGAAAACCTTTTTATATTTGATTGTTTGCTTTGTTGATTATAGTAAAAAGAAAGATTTCAAGCAATCAATAAATGACTCCATCAAAATCAAAGGCACATAATTGTCGACATGTGTAGGTAATAAATTCTGCCGTTGGATTGACGACCCTAAGGCAAAAACTTTCTCCACTTTCGAAAACACATTTTACAATTTGTAGAGGAAATTTGCGGCGGGAGTAACTTGCATTTCACATGTCCGGAGAGAGTGTCCAGAAAGTGTTAATTATTTCCATGCAAACTGGATTTGTTATCGTTGAACATGGGAACGAGGGCTCATAAGATCAAGAACATTTTCAAGTTTTTGACGGCATTATTTCAAAAATTTATAATCGTTGAATTTTTTAATCATACAACTTATGACATGTTAATTTGCAGCTCGTTTATGTGAGCAAGCAATAATTTATTATTTATTGTACCTATTGTACATTAATTAAGTGATTTTTTTTCTATTTGTTATAACACTGCTATTATGGTAATAGTGTATATGACTTGAACCTATCGCGTGAATTGTTGTAACAAACAATAACACGAAAGAGGTTGCAAAATAATGCATCTTAGCATTTCTCGGGTTTCGGAACAACGTAAATTCACATTTGTTTGTTCGACAACGAATAGGTTTCAAAAGTTTCAATTTGAAACGTTTTATTTTCTAAATAATCTAAGTATTCAGAATATAAAATAAAGCCTGTAGTGAACAGAAAACGAAGGGTTGCCACGAGATATGATATGTAATCGATACTATCGCGAAATATTATTAGGTAACATTTGCCATTAAAAAAAAATAATAATAGCAAACCGGTTGAGACAACATTATACACTAACTTTGAAACTATAATAATATGATGACATCGAAAATATCTATGCAGAGTTCAACTTTAATTATATCTTGTGTAGGTATATCTCTACCTATTATGTTTTGGCTGATATAAAGATATATTATTATTATTATAAAAACATATCAGCATTATTAAGTAGGATGAAGTATGTAAGCGATTTGTGTTGTTCCTCGCAAGTTTAATGTATCAACAAATGCTTCCAGCAAGAAATACACCGCGTTCACGGCGATTAAACAAAATATCTCAATGCATCACAGACCGTTCTATAAATGACTTCTACGCATTATTTTAGTGTACGTCTAACTGCACTTTCTAAAAAGGTTGAAATTTTGTTGATAGGAGTTGCACATTATGCATTATTTTTTAGATATGGATGAAAACATATGATAATGATAATGTAAGCTTACATATTTTATTATGCGTAGCGAATATTTACGTACTGACTTATAAAAGCTCTCATATATTTTATATCTATTCTGCAGAACCATCCGTTGATTGTTTCATAAAACAGTTACGAAAAATAAACGATAAACCACGAACAAGGCGTAAAACAATAATTGAAAACACAAATCTTACAATTTGTAGTTTGAGATCCTTCCCGGCAGCAGCAGCAGCAGTGACCGACGTCGTCACCGGTGACAACCACTGGTGTAAATTTATGTACCGCTTTGGTAAAAGTTTTAATGAAACATCCGCTTGTGCATACGCGCGTTCGAGACATGCAGCAGTAGCACCGTCAAGTGCGAGAGCCGGCTCCAGCAGGGCGCCACCACCCTCGAGCACCACCATGTTTTTAACAGTAACGTCACTTCAAGTCAATAACAACACAACACTCGAGTCACTTCACTGCCGGCGAGTCCAAGTTGGAGCTACATGTCTGTCGCGAGGAGCGTGGCATTCGAGCGGCGAGAGTCGCGGAACTGACGCGGCGCACACCTGCCTATGCCGAGCCGCTCCGCCCGCGCCCCGCTCGCGCCGCCCACAGACTCGTCAACAAACACCGTTGCTGCAGCGGTCGCCCTGCATCTACAAAGCTGTGCAGACTACTTTCGCCCTACTTTCCGAACTCAAAACCATCAGTGACAACAGCGGACCGGTTTCCCTGCTTTGACTATACATGAATGAGAAATGTTGCCCACGAATACCAAATAGAAGAACGCCTACCTAATTAAGCGATCGTGATTGAAGGCACTAAGGAACCTAATGTATAGATATACAAACAATATCTTGAAAATTGAAATATTGCCGTTTAATATCGCATAACAATAGAGCGCGAATGAATAGGTAAGAGGTCGACAAAATTGGTAGAACAAAGTTCCAAATGGCACGAGGCGTCGTCTTCCGCCACGTGACCAATTCGCCAGCCCCTCCTTCTGTAAATAATTCAAACATTTCGACTCTAAGCACAAAACCGACTTCTAAACAATTAGCGAACTTTCAATAATTAACGACCTATAGTAACTTACGCAAACTTTGAAAAACCAATCACAAAAGCCATTATGTTATAAATAAAATTCCTTTGAATAACACTGTCCAACTACAAAACTTGAAGACGGAAATGTGTCATCGAAGTGCGTGATTCTAACATGAATCCAATTTATACGAATGTCCCCTAGAGAGAAATCCCAAAACAATGATAAAACTTCAAAGGTTCCGATTTTTTGTATCATATCTGTGTTGTTGTTAGAATACATATTATTTATGACGCAGAAATCACAGTCTTGATGTAATTCTCAAGTTGCATTCATTCAATTAAAACAGAAAAAAAAAGAAACAGAAAACTGATTTATTATTTAAAGCCGCTTCGAAGTAGTATTAAGCTGTTAGCAAAATGAAAAAGAAAAGCTTTTAATGTCAAAATTCACTCAATGATGAACCGTACACGCATTGGACTATAAGTTGGGGAGTGTATACCGCAGAAATTAATTTACCATAAACACTGGTATTAATAGACGCGAGACAATAAGCCACCCCCCGTGAACTCCTAGTCAGCGACCTAATGTTCCTCGACACGCGAGCCATGCCACGTCGTCGTCGTCGTCGCACCCCGACCTCGAAAACGTGGTTTCATTTGCATACAGCGCTTATATATAACACTAGCTTTCCGCTCCGCGGTTTCACCCGCATACCAGGACGATCCAATGATATCACTTGATAAAAAGTAAGGTATACTAACTCTATGGGAATCCAGTGTATTAATACGAAACATACTTGTACAATGTTTCATCCGAAACCGAATTCATCCACTACTATGCCGTTGTGAAACATACATACAGAAAATCTTTAGCAATTGTGATATTGACTATTAACATATTATATATAATAATACAGCAAATAGAGAACAAATTTGATGGATTTTTCTTCTAAATGATGGAAACAATTACTCCGTCAAGTGAAAAAAGGGAGGTATCCATTTCAGTAGGTGTTTTTTCGACATTCGTTTTAATAATGACGAGTAGTATCCACTCTGAAAATAGACATTAAATTCTGAACTCAATTAAAAGGTACGGAAAAAGGTGCTGTTCCAATAAGTATTTCAAATTCGACCGAGATACCCGAAACCCGATGATATAAAACGAATGTTCCCCAAATTGTACATTGCAGTATATTATATTGTTTTATTAACTTCAAACAATGGTATAGAAGTGTAGGTACACGAATCTACCTCATCAATTATTTCGCATTCAAAGGATTTTAGGAAGTAGTCCATCTCGACAGGCTGCCTGTCATTCTAGTGAACGTAATTAACTTTCTTTTCCACGACAATGTCAAGCGTAGCATTTTAAATTAACTTTGTGAAATTCTTGAATCGCAGTTCAGGAGGAAATAATAGAGCTGTTTATTGAAAGCTGTTAAATAAGTACAAAATATTCTTGATAAGTAAAATGTTGTAAACTTTTATTTCTTTAGAAGTAAAATCATAAATTTTATTTACTATAATTTACAATAAGTCTTTCAGAAAGGTACTACAATTGCATTCCGATCGATATACATAATTTTATGCAAAAGGTTTGGTTCCAGTCAACCTAAATTGGTATTTTTGTAATTGGATAATATTGTATGGTCAGTGCAATAAGCAGTTATTTTTTAAATAAAGTATCTAACTGCAATATAGATAAAATTTCTCATACCTGAAACAAAATATTTGTTTCCGTACACCCCACGTAAAAGGTGTAGACTTATATAAGTGTATATGTCAATAATTATAAAGCGTACGATTGAAAGATTGTTGAATCTCATCTTAGAAATGCGAAGTATAGATTCCAAATATTTAAACGGCACAAGGCAGCGAACAGACCTGTTGAAAGTTCCTATATTGAAACATGTGAACGTTCAGTTTTGTTTATACCGGCGGGATAGATAAACGGATGGATGGATGGAATGGATCTTGATTGGACATTGAGCATGATAGTGATGGGCCTAGGTCGAATAGACGGACGGACTGACACTCTGCAGTGTATCGGTTCAATTATTCACACGACACGCCCCCGCCCGCCGCATCATCCGCTTGCTGCCAAATTAAAAGTAAATAACGAAATGAAAACAAGCGGCCCCGTGCCGCGAGGGACTCGCAAACCTTTTACCGTTGTCGAGTAAACAGCTACAGCTAAACACACTTTATCATTCTATCGGCTATCTATTTGCGAATGCAGGCAAAACTGCTGAAATCGAACTATGCACTGTAAAAGCAAATATCCTAGATGTCGAATAGCTCGTGGATACTTTTAACTTTATTGGCCTCTTATTTGTTCAGCTGAAACATACCAACCACAATTGAATGTATGTACAATAGTCGTTATTTCAATAAAACAAATCCATTTCATTTTTGGTCGGACATGATCGACTGATTTCAGAAACAAGTTTATAATTCAAACATGTAGAAATTTTAATGTGAAATATGTTCATTCAAATAAACCTTTACAGACCTTGAATGGTCCGACTCTAACGCCGGTAGATAGTTGCTTCTACTGAGAAGAGCAGGCAATAACCTCAGTGATAACTTTTACAAATTAAGATTTTGTACATAATTATGTGTACTGCAGAAGCGAGCGCTACGCTACACCCAAGCAAAGTTAATAGAAAATTGATTTCGTATAATTTTACAACCCCCCACTGAAAGTCCAACGGGGGCAGCCATTCCCTACTCTGAAATTAACTAAAATATAGCAAATTTTAGAATGTGTTTTTTTTTAATGTGTAGTATATTATTGAAGTTATACTTCTTCAGAAAACCGGAACTGTATCAGCCATAGCGTTTTCGAGACAAATGGCAACATACGAATGCACACAGAAACAAATAACCTTCTCCGTTCCGTCACAGGAAAAAACGAAATGATACCGAAATGTAGAATAACTTCACCAAAACTTGCAAAATACCTAAAAACTTATTGGAAATAATATCAATAAAAGTTCCTTTCAAATTGGTTTGACACATAGGTACATATTGTTGGTGAAAACGAAGGCCGCAGAACAGCTAGACCCAAAAGCACTATTCTCAGCGGAGAGCAATTTCGAAGAACAATGAACCGGGATGAATAGTCGCACCGAAGTAAAAAGTCTATTTACATCATGTGCATATTTCCTACAACAAACAACACAAAAAACTGTAGAGACACAGTTGTAGCGAGTTAACACGCAGCTAAGTAATTAATTATTATTTACAATGTATGGAGGAGTAGACGATCCAACGCAAAAATAAATGTTTGCTATGTGAGATTTAAAAAATAATGTGCGACATTGTTAGATCATTAGTGACAACATCAGGTGTTGTGTGGTGTTGCTTCAAGCAAGACAGGTGAGACAGTAACGAGCGGTCGCCGAGTCATCGTGGGCTACGAGAGCAGCCCCTTGCGGCGAAAATTGTCACAAAGCAAACTGTGTCACGGGCTATATCATTATTTCGACTGGCGAGTGAATGTTTCACTTGCTATTTATGTGGACACGCTGCGTAGACATTTATAATTTAACTTTTATTCACATTTACAATTCACCTTGTTTCTTATGTTGTTATTAATAATTGTGTCATTTTCATTGTATTGTGAGTGTAGTGTAGTGTCTAGTCGTAAAAATCAGAACTGCACCCCAGTACCTACATATATAAAGTATATTATTCAGTTCATTCATTTGAATACATAATTTTCTTACTTGGTTTCTTTTACACTTATGGTAAAATATTTTATCATTATTTTAAACGAAAGGTAAATCCCGATAAGCTAATAAGTACACAGCTCACTTACTGCACTTCACATTAATACGATTACAATGAAAGGATTCGAGCTACGAAAGCGGTACGGATATTCCGTCTCCTTCACGTTTACCATAACGAATGCCCACTATATTAGAGACTAGCTGTCCCCCGCGGTTTCACCCGCGTTCCCGTAGGTTGTAACATTAATTTATTCTTTCTATCATCAATAGTTTTCGCAGCGCACGCGATGTAAGAAAGTTTTTTGGTAATTTTTTCACACCTTGGGTTACATTATTGGAGTTTTAGTATGGATCCCTAACCTTTTTGAAAATTGTATATAGCCTATGTTACTCAGTGATAACGTAGCTTTCTAATGAAAAAAGAATTATAAAAATCGGTCCAGTACTTTTTGAGTTTATTCGTTACATACAAAAATACAAATCTTTCCCCTTTATAATATTAGTGTAGATTTACATTAACGCTTATTGCCCTTATGTTATGCTTAACTTTATCAGTAAGACGGTTGATATTGTCGTGAAGACGTTTTAGATGCATTCTTTAAAATTTAATTTCTGGTGTAAGTGTAGCGCGACGTGAGTGTTGGCGGAATGTAGGAAGTGATGGTTCTCGGGCAGCACACAGCAAGCCGAGCACGACAGCGAGTTGAACGGCCGCGGGCGCAGCGGAGCGTAGAACGTACGGCTTCGCACCTTCGATAGAAGTTCTAAGCCCCGCTGTTTTATATATGTAATATATAATACATACATATAACGTATGGCCTATACAAAAGAACTGCTAAATTCAGTTCCGCAGTTAACGCAGATCCAAAATATTGCCCATTTTAAATCAAGGCCAGCACATTCGATGATAAGAATGATTTATGCCGGTGAAAATTATAAGATGACTTTCATTTAAGCCATTTAACCTTATGTTAATGAGTTTGGATTACTAACAATGAAACTCTGCTCTGTAACGTCTGTGAAGAAGGGAGTCTTAACAGATTTATGTGACAAAGCATTTTATACACAACAAAACAGTCGAATCGAAAGAACAATTACGCGAGTCAAAGCAGGTACCTTGGAAAAGCGCGGCGAGATATAACAAATCGCTAGCGTAACAAAAGAGGCTTTCTCGCGGCCATTACGAGGGGATGCACGGAGGAAAGTGAGGCGCGAGCGGCGCGGTGTTGCCAGCGTCGTAGGTACGATTAGCGTATGCGGCGCACAGGAGGCGCTGGCGGCGGCGCCGCGCCGGCTCTGTCGGTCTCACGGGACGAGCCCAATTTACGATTGCCGCAAAGAATATCTTCGACATGGCATTTTTGCGAGCCGCCAGTGACCATCGCCCGCTCTTCGATCGTCGGCAATGTGGCGCACTCGCTCCTTATTTTAGCCGACGAACAAAACGTAGAATTTATTTGGAGCAATTGAATAAATAAAATTTCTTACGGAGAGTTGGGCTGCAAGGTAGACGACAGGTCGGTGTGGGAACCGTAATAAGGGCTACCATAAAACGTTACATTAGGTAAGAGCGGCTTCTGGGGCGGCTATAAATATCTCCGTTCGGAAGTACGGCCAGTGTCCCGCGGGAGAACACATCGCCGAGACGGGCGGCTGTGGACGTGTCGCACGAATAAAAACATCTCTCTCACCTCGCGTGCTCGCGTGCTCCGCGACCTCACCTCCGCCAATCAATATCACTTAGCAATAACTGCGACCTCTCATGTGTGACCATTATCTTTCGTATCGCGCTGCTAAAATTACGATTACTGCGGACCATTACAAATTTATTCTTCATTTTTACTGACGTATGCTGTTTACTACACAGCGCATAGCTACCTAAAAGTACCTACAGCGGCTTGTAAATGTACATCATATTTCATATATATTGCTATTAAATAGGTACGAATATTTTAAGAAACATCTTTTATTTTTTATTGGAAAATGGGTAAGTTTAAAAATACAGTGGTATTGTGACTCATTTGAAATATTGAAGATGTCTGCAAAGTTAAAGTCGGAATTCTGTGAACCACCGAACTTCATTTAATATATATTGAAAATAACTGTATCAGAGAAAAAAAATCGTGGATTGCGGAAAACATGAATCGGCTAGTGATAGCCCCTATGTCAGAGGTTAATCTCAAATCAGTCACGGACCCTTTAATACGCGAAAGTTCTCACATTGCTAAACAGGGATCCGGATCGAACAGCATCGGCCGTGTAGTTAAATTAGGAATCGGCCGAAACATTGCTCTGTCTTTGAAAAGGGTGCACATTGTAAGGATAGTACTCATAGGTACTAACTTATTTAAGTTAATAAACGCCGAGAGACCCGATGGGACAAAAAGATAGCTCATACTGCCTCAGATGATTCGGAACAGCCAGGGCTATCGAGTATCGGGCTTTCATTTTCTTTCGCAATTATTTTATATTTACAGGCCGCGTAGGGCTTATACGAGTCAATAAAGCCATCTAGCGCCCTACAGGGTCAAATAAATATAACATCCTTACTAATATTATAAATGAGAAAGTGAGTTTATTATGTTTGATGGTTTGTTACCCTTCCACTACTTAACATCTCAACTAATCATGCTGAAATTTAGCACACATAGCCAATAATATGGAGATGATATTTTTTTATCCAAGGAACGCCAGTTTATCTGGGAATGACAGCTAGAATATAATATTTGAGAAAAATTGAAACCAATTTGATGAAGATCCTTACCATTTCCTTTCCGCGAAGCCTAATTGTTGCAGAAAATGTTGTTTTTGGTACAAACCGACGACGATAAATATTAGCCAGTATGTTAAAAAGCAAAAAGTAACATACATTTAACTCTAGGAACGCGCCATAGTTCCATGACGCGCATCGCTTTCTTAACATTTATCTGCAAGGTAAAGGATTTAGGGCCAATGTAACATCTTAATTAATTTTGTAGCTTTATTGTAGCTAAATTCCTTACACAGAATCGATATGTGCGTAATATGGGAGACTGGTTACGGCGCTTTCACGAGAGAAACGGTCTTAGTTTCACTTGTTCACGTTGGCTGTTAGTGAAACTGAGCTTCAATATAACGGCCTAGTTGGATTTTGCTAGCGTGCATTTGCTTATGATCAATTAAAACAAAAGCATTTACATTTTCAGAAACTATATTATACAGATATTGTAAAAAGCTCACGCAAGTAATTTTAATACATAGTTAAATATTATGTTAAAATTTTCTGAGCAAAAACTTAAAATCCTGATGTAATCATTAATAATTCGCGAATGCGGACGCTGGCCCCGCTCCCGAGTGCGGCTAACACAATCCCAACAGGTTGAATAAGTCAAAATCATCAAATCACCTTGGCAAAGCAAGAAAGTAAACAGAGGGAGACCCACAAATTGCTTGCGTTATTAGGCGGGCCTTAAAAGTTTAGGGCGGGCTTAGTTTACAGAGGTAAGCTCGAGGTTAGCAAGGTGAATTTGTTTTGGAGGCAATGTCAACAATACATGACCGACTAGGTAACGAACGATGAGAATGAATTTAATTGTACAATTCACGTGCTTACATATTTTAAGAGGCATTCATTATATTATTTTTTTTTGCAATATATAAACTGCACTATAAATGGTTCTCGATCGGAGGACGCTTCAGCCTAATCGGTCGCTGCTATTAATCCCAATGTGACTATTATCGTAATTCATATAGCTTGTCTCGGTACCTGTTAAACAAATTATACAGTTGTTACAGCCATAAGTGGAGTGAGGCATAGCATATTATGTGCATGGTTATGAGTGCAAGTCGAGTGTATGTTAGTTACATGTGGTCCCAAGCGGTGCAATATACCCTTGGTGTGTGTCCATCAAATGTCACAATCAATTACCGCGTCGGCCCGCCCTCCTCACACCCCGCGGCTCACTCGCCTACGAAGCTACGATGCACGATGTAATTAAACTGTCGAACTCTAACGGTACTGACATCGGTTACTAATTTTCCATCTAACTGAGATGATTCTGAGCACCGGAATGCATTTTAAAAGTAATCGTCGTTAGGCTTCAGTTTTAATAGGAAAGTAATTAAGTTTATTCTTGTTTTCATAACGCCAGACGTAACTCGGTTGAATAACAATCTGAGAGCCGGGTAAGTGAATTTTAAATAAAAGAGCGAGACGTTAAGGGTCGACGGCGGCCGAGGCGGTCCTAAGTTTTGTCATTGTTTCTATATTGCGCAGGGCAATTAGTGCAAGTCGGACGCGCCGCGAATCTGCTCTCGGTTCGGCAGGGGGGCCAGCCCGCTTCGAGGCCTGCGGTTATTCTCGCTCTCGCCAATCAAGTTAACAGAGATCCGCTACTCACCCCCCAATCAAATTTTACAAACGTTTCAATTCATGCCGCAACATCGACACTTCAATTAACGATCAAACAAAACAAAAGTGTTTAAAATCTTTATGGGGTCCCCAATCAATTGCGAATTTACCTACGAACTTTCGAAGCAATTAATCACTTATTGTAATATCTAGCATCAGCCCCACTGATTCGACCGCTTTTCCGAGGGATCTTATGAGTCCCGGATAAAATGTGCCAAATTCATAAACTTACACTGTGTGTGCATTTAAAAAGTTATATTTTCATATGTAATAGTTATTCCGGTCATGTTTTGAAGGATAGGTTTGTGTTATGGCGGATATAAAAAAGCCCATTAGTAATAATACACGCGGGCCTCTATACTAGATACAAGTTTGTTAACCATTCTTGTCTTAGATCAAAGCGCAACAGACACATTATTTTATCTGAGAAATCAAACATACCGAAGATCACATAATATATTAATAATTGTCCTTGACATGTCTACAACTGACTAACTTTCACATTTGAATATCTATTTCGTTATTCCTATCTGACGCATTCATACGACGTATCGAATCAAATGAAAGTATTTTAAAGAACTGCTACAAATAAAATTGCATGTATTTTAGCGACATGCAACGCTATGCTATCCGAAATAACTAGTAGACAGACTTAGACAAAAAAAAACTGGGAAGTGAGCTGATGATAAATTTGTTAGACAGGAGCAGATGCCGTAGGTATGTACCGGCGGCGGTGCTAGTGGTATAATTACTGGGTTATATCCAGGAGCTGGCGACATCGCCGGTGCTCACGGCCTGCGCGGTAATTACCACGCTCGATAGGGTTGGGGGCGCGGGCGATCTCCTGTCAAAAGGATCGCGTGCCGAGCGGCGGCCGCCCGTATTAAACGCTAGCGAAGAACCCGTGCCCCATCAGATAACATGCAATCAATTTCGCGATCTACATGCCTCTACGTCGGCACCGCCCCTGGACTGACGTCACGCCGATAAGCTCATAGTGCCAGCTATCCACTTGGTACCACCCGGTCTAGTATACTCGACATTCAAGACTTAAGGGAGTTGGGTGCCATACCTACAAGTTGGCGCTTAAGGATTTTGGATGATTGAATGTCCACTAGTAATTGAAGTGTACTGAGTGAATGACAATCTTTTATATTTTTACCGTTTTGCTATTCTGGCGTAGCTACAAAGCGTCTCGCCTAATCAAGGCATTCACCGACGCTACGGTGCGAGGCTAAGTCACGCGATCGTTTTATCGCACACCTTCTTTCTGTTTTATAGACAGATAAAGTTTGTTTAAAAAGCTCGCATGTCTTTACTACATCGACGTCCTTGTCGTGGCAAGTGGTGTAACCCTCGACATCCTAATATGAACAAAACGAGGCTTTCCAACATAGTAAACTTGTAAAGTTATATCTGCCCATTATTACCTAAATATGTAGCGTTCAAGAATGCAATATACAGGTTATTCACTCCATGTTTTTGATCATAAATACATTTTCTATTTAAAAAAAAGCCTATAAGGTTGCATAATTATTCCATTATTAGCACATTGCAATGACATGGTCTATAGGGATACAAGATGGAGGATAAAAGAATCGAAGTTAAGAAGTGAAAAAGCAGGCAGTATAAATAATAGCGAAATAATCCTCGCGAGTCAATTTGGTATTACGAGGTAATGGAGAATAACGGGCATGATTTACGCGTTGGTGTAGAGGCAGAGGCGCGGGGCAACCGCGGCGAGCACAATTATCGGCCCGCGGGCGCTCTCAATAACGAAGAGGCGCGCGCCCGTGGGAACACCTCCGAACCGTCCAACCCGACCACAAATCTTTTAGCCTCAACGTCTTACCCCCAACCCAACAAGTTAAAAACAGACCACAGTTCTACGTCGATTTATTTCAAATATTTACACAATTTACTTAATGTTTTGCTAATATTAACCGCCACTTTATTATATGCGTACAAAACCAGCATACGATTTATTTACTACTTTATGAATGTTTCAGTGGTAAATACCATATTTTTTTTATAAATTTGAAGTTGTTTGAATGATTTCGATTAACGAATTGCAGTTTGAGGACGCGATCGGGTCGAGTGCCGCGTTTTAATTTGCGCGGCGACACACGAGTGGACTCTGTGCTATGGGTTTGCGGGAAACGACGCGTCGAGTGGCCTGCTAATTGCAGCGCCACGCTATCCTCGAACGACACCATCCACGCTGTCCGCCGCGCGCCGCCCGGTCCACCGGCTATCATCAAATATGTACATTTATATTAGCGCCTCTAACGTAAAAAGATTAAACGTCGAACATTTCATTTATTCATTTCAGCGCAAGTACGCAATGAATCGAACGGTATCCACTATCTGTATCCAGCGCCATGTGGTTGTCCCCAAGGACTGTGCTGATAAGCTCAGAGCGAGCCGCAATCATATCAGCATAAACATTAATTACTTGATCTGACATAATAAGCAGGTAGGACAACAATCTTTGCTAATTAAACGTTAATGTGTGTTCCTCGACACTCGAGACTAGGGCAGGCTAGTGAGTTGTTTTTGCCGCCAGCGTCGGGCTTCGGAGGGGCGAATTTCGAGGTGCTCGAGATGGTCTGAAGTAATTTCTGAAGAAACAAATGAAACTGCTCCCCTTGCGCAAGAAAACGCTTTACAAACCGCGCGGCCCATGTAATCGGATAATAAAAAGGGCAAACGCGGTAAATATAAGATGAGGAAGACAGTTTTACGAGCAGCACCTAATTAAGTGGTGAGCGAAATACAACGAACAAACGTTTACGGTAAAATAAGTATTAAGTAATGAAAGCAAGGTCCATTGAAAAGATTCGAAACATATTTGTCTTTCTATTAGGCATGTTTTATTGGGAGCACTACCATCAGTGCTCCCAATAAAATGATTAATAATATAGCCAGATAATGATTACTGCTTGTTATATCAATAAAAGCAGAGAACAAAGCGACGAGCACCATTCATGCTCGCATAATTTTATTCCAACATCATCTGCAGGCGACAAAGTGAAGCATGGCCTATCATCACCTAATGCATGGAGATGAGATATACCCACGACTATGACTAGAAATAACAAAAGCTATCAAATCCAGAAATGTTTGTGCAAATAGCGAGTGTTGGCCTAAAATAAAATCAGTGTCGGTATAGGTGCGGGCGGGCGGTGCGCGCGAGTATTTCTGGCGCGCAGGTAGGGCGGCGCGCGGCGTGCACAGGAATGCGACCTCACCTGAGCGAGCACGTCTGATTCACTCGCGCTAAATCAGTGAGCTCAACATATTTATTAGACATCACCTACTTCTGATGCTACATTTAAACAGCTTTACCGCTACATTGTTGAAATGTACAGTTAATACGTCTAGTGATCATTCTCGTTTTAGCATCCAAATTTACGTATAATACATAAATACGCCCACAACCTAATGCGCTAAATCTGGTCTTCAATAAAGAAACCTTATCTGTGTAGGTCAAATGTAGTGATTAACGATTTATTTGCGGGCTGTTACAATTTAAGGGTGTAAACGTTTAATTGTGTTGGGGTCGCGCGCGGACACGGGTCCGGCTTGGGGCGATTCATTAGCTCGGCCGCGTCAGAACAAACAAATTAACGCGACGGGCGTGTTTTACTCAGTGATAAAAGGGCGAGAGTGCGATGGGCAAGGCGCCAGCTGTGTGCGGCCACGCGATAAATCTCGCGGGCGACATAGCTCGGCCCGCGCCACCGGCACCGCTCCGGCTACGGCATATGCCCACGTTCTGGAATCGCTATGGTTTTATCACTTTCGACATCGTTTTTTTTTTTTTTTTTTTTTTTTTTTTTTTTTTCAAATTGCTGCGAAGTTCAACAACTGCCATGTTTGGACATGACGTTTTGACGAAGTATTGAATACCTATTGTACATGATAGGTCGTGTACCTCGAGTACAAAATTATGAAACTCATATGACAGAAATATGTATCATAATACATAATATTATATTACCTAAATATTACGCAATGGTAACTCGACCCAGTAGGTAGTTATCTAATCAGTATTTGTACTCGGTTGGATACGGATCTTACTAATTCTAGTGATGATGATTTTAAATGAACTGAAGTCAGGAAAGTTATAACAATTAAAAACAGTTAACAGCATTAAGTAATAGGAGCTATGTCGACGACCGATGCCTTATGATGTTGTGTATTAGGTATATGCGGGTAGATACGATGAGGTGCGGTGGCGCCGAGGATGGGCCGGCCGCCCCACGCACGACGTGACGGCACGAGCCCGACGCACGGTCGGCCGCGCCTTTATCCTGCCGCGTGTAAATGGCTTCAGTTAATTAAGTTTAATCAGTGCCATCACGAGTGTGTCGTACGACCGGCAACCATCTGCTGGTCGATTCACGCCCACATATAGTGTTACTAAAACATATGCCTCCTCATGTTATTTATCAACGAACCCAATCGCATATACAGTATGGTTTGCTTAACTTATGAAAATACGTACAAAACATATATTATTTTCGGCAATATAAAGAAAGTTTCATATGACAAAAAATTACAATAAATTTACTGAGACTGATTTTTGACAAAAGAGAAATCAATGCAATTTATATTATGAAAAATCGAGTTTTGCTTATGAAACAAAAATTTTTTTTTTACTCTTGTAAAATTGCATTTTTGACCTTTTTACAAACGTGTGCGAGCATAAACTAGCACTTGTCCGGCTTTTGAATTTAAGGAGTCAGTTTAGCTACTTTATATCCCGGGAAAATGTAACATCACTCGAGAACGCGGCAGTAACCGCGGGGGACAGCTAGTCTTATTATAGTGTAAATATTGGCTTATTTTATGAAAAAGATCAAACAAATAAACCAATAACATACTTTTCACGGATTGACGCAATACGAGGCGAACCGGACGGGTTCGTTGGCTTCGAGTTTAGAGACTTAAGAATGCCCCGCCACAGGTCGTAGGTTCGATTCCCACCCAGGACATACATTTGTATGAATAGATGTGTTTGTTTCTTTTGGGTGCCTGGGTGTAAATATCTGTATAAGTATGTAATTAGAAAACAAATTGAAGGTAGGTAATGAAATATATCAGTAATAGCTTCCAGGTGCAAGCTCTGCAAGTTTGGGATCAGATAACGGTGTGTAAATAATGATCCAGGATATACTATACTAATACATTGCATGTTGAAACGAGAAAATCTAAGCAGCAGAAGAATTGATGTTCGAAAAAAACTCTAAATTTATCTTTTTTTAGTATAGCTATAATTTGAAGGAATTGTTCATGTATCAGGTGCTTTGGTTGAGGTTATACCCATACTGTCGTTATATTATACACACTGTATAGGGTTACGTTGATAATTTATTAATGCATAGTTAATTATCTCAATATCGCTGTTGTTGACTGTGGTACATTAAATTTTTAACAGTTTTCAGCCTCGATTAAATGACGAACAATATACAAACAATGACGAATTAAATGCCAAATACATGATAATAATTATGTATGATAGGTAGATAAAATTTTGATAAACGATTGCTGTTTATCTGATACGGTTTTATTGTTCAAAATTTGAATTCGATTTTCCGAATTTAACGACAGTGCCTACTACAAAAGACACTAATAGTACTGAACTGGTATGGTTATACATAAATAATAAGTGCTTTAGTAGTATTCTACGTAGTACGTACAAATACAACAAACGTAATGTGTTTATTACGACGATGCAAGAAAAAGAATGACGAGCGAAAGCATGAGCGTTTCCCTTAATGTTTTGTTAAGTATAGTGACTTGAAACAAGGGCCTAGGTTGTTGAATTGTACTTGTTTTGTTTAGCTGTGGTGCTGATTCCACTCAGTCTGTCCACACAATTAGATGAAAAGTAAAGGAACATCTTAAATTTGGCTTTCTTCTGTCAAATGAACATTTTCCATAGTTTTGCCAATGTACGTGTACTGGTGTGCATTATAATCATAGATTTTTTAAAACCGTTAGCGACTAAAAGTCTCCCCTTTCACTCCCTCAACTTGGGAAGAGAGAGAGAGCTTGATTCAAAACAGAATCGGGACCTAATGTGTACATACTATTACCTTAACACTTATTAAGTAATTCGTTAAATACAACTATTTTACTGAACTTACAGTTAAAATAAAATACTCTCTACTTCTCTTCTATTGAGAATCGATACCTAAAGCATAGGTAGTCCAGCAGATAGTCAAGTGTGGCGTGCTGCGCGACCATTAACGCAGCGTGACGAATCGTCCGGTCGAGTTCAGCATAGTCAGGGTTGCCAAAATATTTAGGCACTATGCATTTGCTTGTATCGTTTGAAACATAACAATGTCGCTCTGGTATAGTGTGAAATTGCAAAAATCCAGTTATCAAGTTACAATTCAATTATTTTAATTAGAACCGTTGAACAACTTCGAAGAATGTGAGACTATAATGGGACCTAGGAGACAGTCTCAAGTGAGTTCGATAAGTACAATGTGTTCAGGTCAAATGAACTATGCTCCGTAGACAAACTCGACCACTTTCTTTTAAAATTGGCAACCCTGGATGCAAAGGGAGGCGCGGCGGAGCGTACCCGCGTGCCCGCCTCTCACGCGATCTTATCGCGCCTTCCTCGAACATAGCATCGCACTGCCCGCCCGCCCGTGTCTGTTCCGTGACTGCTTTGCCCTATCTTCGTTATTACTTTACTCATAAATTAAATTTGAGGGTTTAACAAAACTTTAATTCGGTCTGCCAGCGCCGCATCGAGCGCAGTTAGTTAAAGCATAGAGACAGTTTCAGGTTGGACGAGGGGGTTGGCAACGCGCGTAATGAGCGGCGAATCCTTTGACCGGCTGCACAGGGGCCGCGCAAACGCTCAGCTAATTAGGCGGCGTAGATCTGAAGCCACGACCGAATTAGTGCGATTGTGTTCGTGGCTTAACTGACTACGAGCCTTTAACTAAACAAGTCCATTTAGTGTCGCATAAAAATAAACTCATCGTATACCAAAAGGTTATGCGCAAATAATGGTGTATATCTAATATAAATATATACAGAATCGCTCCGACACGGATCGACGAAGGGCTATGTCCTCATGCAAATATCAGCGTGAACTTTAAATGTCACAATCGGTGATTCATTACCCCCGTGTCTGTCAAAGCAGGGTGAATTTACTGAAGAAGTAACTATCGATTGTTGTATGACACCTAATGAAACAAAATACAACAATAAAAAGCACAGCTATGTTCTGTATCAGAAGCACCATTTTCGACATAAAAAAATATTTCAACGCAATAATAATTATAACGGTGAATAAATCAAAGATACAATAATAAAGCAAGTAACTTTGAATGGTTATTTCATTTCAGACAACGGAAGAAATGTCTTCTACGTTGAATTGAGACTTGTTACCCAATGTATTTTAATAAAAAAAAGTTGCGGTTATAGTAAGAAAGCGTGGCGTTCTTACACGAGCAAAATTGTTTTAGAGTTTCTTTTAGTTCAACGAGGTTCAGTGACCAAAGTCTGACGTGGTAAGGGAAAAAAAATTGTTTAACGGCGATGGTAGCTCATTGGTATTGACGGAGAAACCAATGGCGAAGGATGTGTATTCGAAACTTAACCGTTTTAAAATTATACATTTTAATTTTGCAATAAATTTGCCATTTCAAAATATAACATTTTTGTTAATGCAGTTGCCATAAAGAATTTCGATCCAGTCAGTCTTTATAACTTAATTCACAAGAATTTTTGGTTAACGTCGGGTAACCACTATAACAAAGCATTATAACCATAGGTAAAAACGAACAATACATGCAATGTGAAAAGATATATTAATTTCCGTGTTTATCTTTTTATGAATAAATAAATTTCTTGCTTGCATGAAATCGAAGAAAGAACTCTTTTCTTTCATACACAGGTTACGCTCTCTTAACACGTCACATTTACATCACTATTTTAGTGTAGTTAGTCCATAATGCATTGCCATACCCAATGTATCAACATTGGGTAAACTTTCGATATGATTTCTGGTTAAAAACTGTATCACAACAATTGTAAAATGATTGGCAATATAATACAGCTTAGCGCAAATTTGAGATTAGAGAACTACTCGAAAGAGCAATATTACGGCTTCAATAAGTAGGTCATTCTTCAGTCCAAAAAAATGTTTTGTACAAATTCAAAACATGTTCTACTTGACTGTTGGTGAACCACTGCTACATTAATTCACAAAATCCTTTACTTCCACGTTTTCAAAAAGATATCATCTGTACCATTTGTTTGTCATGCTCATGTTGCGTACGATCGTCCTTAACAATTGCCGGGGGCAAGGCGAACTTGGCAATAAGATTGTAGAGCGTGCGTGCTTAAGGTTAAGTAATTTCGTCAGATACCTAAACAGCATAATATGTCAACCTAAAATATACCTGACAAAGGATATTTTAATAATTTAATAAAAAAAATCATCAACTATTGCTAGCCAATTTAGGTTAAAATGTATTGTTTTTTGTCAAAGGCAATCAAAATGTATGAAAAATAAGTGATGTTTAACAGAAATTCAAATCAGTTATGAAGTTGGAGATGATAGTATGAAGGTCACTGCCAAGTGGGAAAGCCGGTAAACAGAAAAATATAATCCCAAATCGAAAGCCATTTGTATATATTGATTAAGGTGCAGGTAGATTCGACACATAGATTTGAATAAAACATGTGTTTGTAATAGTGAACCTATACCCTAATAATAGTTAGGCCCTCAAATTTAGTTTAATACGTCACGTGAAAACGAAACGTGTTGTATACTACGTGCCTTTTGTACACTTCCGTCACCCCAATACTATTGAACAATCAACAGTTTAGTTGTTTACAATAGGCATGTGCCTAAAGGAAAAAGGGTGACTCGGTATGTAATTATTTAGCTGAGAATTACGGCTTCGTAAAGGGATCGATGTAACAAACTACTTCACTATGTTTGCTGACTTGTGCTGATATTGACGTAGGTATCAACAAAGCGCAATTAAAGTAATGGGGCGCTTTTATCACATCGACGGAACTAGGTCGATGTTTATCATTATCAAACCCACAAATTCATATGTAGGTAGAGAGCAAAACATCTGAACGCAAAAAGAAACCCTAAAACTAGTCATTCGTAGGCCAACGGGTTAAGCCGCAGCTCTGCAGCAAAGCAAGACTCATCTCATTAATCTGGGTTTCCACATTAAGCCGGGATGTGCCAATGGTGACAACGGAAATCCTCGCGGCGGTCGCGGGTCGAGGCGACAAATCCTTTCGTGAAATCTGCGACAAATATAAAGAGGTTTGTGGCCCAGCCTATATTAGTCTGTGTGTCCGCGAGACGTTCCCGGATCATTGGCTCAAAGTGTCAAGCAAATCGGTTTACAAATGTTACATTCAAAAATTCAGGAGTCACGAAAGTAAAAGCGTGCCAGTTTTTGCATAGTATGCATCCACGTGCAAGATCCAAATAAATAATAATTTGTAGCATTTATCCCGCGCTGCTCTCGTTAATTCGCTCGTTCGGCTGCGGATATTACACATGAGCTAAAATAATTAAATGCAGCTTCTGGCTAGGAGTAGGTATTCTAGTTAAATAACTTAAGAAATAAGATTTATCAATGAAGAAAAGAGTTGGAATAAACATAAGGGATGTTGATTATGTGATTTTAACACAATGAATTTCTAACTTCAAATACTATGTATGACAAATGGAAATTCAAGTGGAATAAGGAAGTCCTGAGTCGGCATTATGCGTCGTAACAAAGGCACAGTCAAGTCAACACGTATAAAATAGTGATGTTGTTGGAAATTTAATCACGTTTGTGACCACAACGTCACATACGTAGCAATCGCTCTTACCTAGTAGTTGTAGCAAAGCGACACAACAGCATAACACAACGAGGCGAGCAAACAGAGTGGCTATTGTGCGTGTCGGTACCTTGACGGCGGTAGCCAATGTTTCACCGGAGTTTGCGACTCACCCCTGAGTCAACAACCCGTGCTGTGAGACCACATTGTTATTAATAATAATTACAGCCTAGGATGCTAGCGTCCATTACAAGGCTATTTCAGCCGATAACAACGTACGCTGACACGGCTAGCTAAATAATGTTATAGGCAAAATATTTTATAAAAGAGCTGGAAGGTACACTTCCAATGGAGGGGTATAGGAAGGAACATGAAATAAAACAATAGATAGTGGGAGACCAGTCCAAGTTGGTCGCGTGACTGTCTCGTGGGCGCTTTAAATGACTTCCTTTGTTTCTACACATAGCTTGCGTCGTACACTTTTAGAACTAAGCATAAATTACGAGTTTCACAAGTGGCTATTTATCAGCGTAAGGAAAAACAATGATAAACGTAATAATTATCACAACATAAAAGCAATTAGCGAATACCTATTTCAAAATCAGGACCTAACTTCATATGCTCAATCGCATTCGAGACTCCAGATTAATCATCATCAAAATCTATGGAGCATACTAAAAATTATATAGATATTAACCTTTCCTGTTACATAGTCGGGGAGAGTAAGCGCGCTCAGGGCGAAACTGTTTTTGTTCAGTGCGAGGGCGGAATCAAATTGTTATCTACGAGTAAGAATATTCTATTGCGTTAAGGCAATGAAGACATTTCCTAACTAAATAGTAGTAATATTCCCACCACAAACATAGAGCGGAATATGCTTTCCACGCAAAGGGGGAGAAAACTGAGATGAATTAGATTGATTGATGATTTAGATGAGCTAGATTGAAGAGTTGTGCACAATAAAGTATTAATCAATTACGAAATGAAAGACGATTCTGGGTGTAGTAATAAGTTAGTTTTAAAGATAGCAAAAAAAGGCCGGTGGAGGTACATCTCGGGTAAATATCAAATGTTCTATACAATTTAGAATAATATATTTGTTTTGGAATATATCAAAGCTGCATCAACTCTTATTTATAAATTAATTCATAGGTATTCAGTAACTGACATTGCGTTATGTATTTAAACTAAACCTTCAATATTATTAACAAAAGAAACACCTACTTATCGTTCGCGTGATATAATAACCTACATTATAATTATTATTGTTTGCAAGAATTTTTATTAAAAGAAGCAATCAAAATCATAAAAAAGTCCGAATAACATAATTTAGTATAGCGTAATTTAATTTACAAAATACGTTTCGTATAGGGTTTATTTATTATTTTCTTGTTAAATGTGGTCTCATAGAGAAAACCAAGAGCATAAACAAAAGCTACTATAGTAGAAACGTAAAAGTTACATAAAAAGATTCACTATACAAGGACACAAAACGATGACAACGGCCCGGTGAACTCAGAAACGGTGTCACACCGTGAATAAATACATTCGAATCGCTTTAAATACAATGTTTACAGGAACTATATCAACATTAAAAATCACGTATTATCTCCCAGTAACAATCGTTTGAAACTTGATCACTGAATTACGACAATTGCAAATTTCATGAAATTAATTATATGTTTTAATCAAACAGTTCTTAAATGGCATTTCTAATGCGATCACTTTTAAATGTTGTAAGACACTATGGACATGGTGTGAATGCGCCATCTACATTATGGTTTAATATGCGTGTTTGCAGTCAACAACAACAATTGATTATACAAGTCAGTTATTACTGTATTATTCGGCACACGTATGTTAAGATCCGTTAGAACATATATACCGTTTGTGCGTGTCAGTAATGACAATATTGGACTTCTTTATTTTTGTTTGAAATTAGCAAAATGTACTGTACTGAACTAAAATGTACATACATAGTCATATGACTACACGCAGAGGATTCCTTAACTGGGTGTTAATTAATACTTATGTGTGAAAAGTCTCATGTCGATGTCGTTGACTTATTGTTGCATACTAATACTTTATCCATCTGTGTTCAACAGAACAATGCCTTATTAAGACAAGACGAGTATTAAGTATACAAGCGAAGGTGTTAACATACTTGTAATAATAGTAAACTCTAACTTAAATAAATTTAAAAAAAATATTCCTGTTCTATAAGAATTGATAAAATGGATATGATGTAATCCGAAATAAACATTTCTTCCATTCTCAGTTTTATCTAGGTTGTAGGTCGCTTTTCAACGTGTTAAATGTGATAGTTTCGCAGTAAAAACAGAGTTTTACCTTTTGTGATCCAAAAAGGTATACTATTGTGGAGCCCTAAAATATAGTAAAACACGTTCCGATCACATCGAACGTTTGCTCGTTTATATGATAATATATTTTACCATTTGCTGCTTACACGTAATGTCGACTACTATAACGTACAACATTCCCTTAACAAATGTCTCGAATAGTAATATTTTGTATACAATTATCGGTTTCAGTTGTATTTGACAATTTCTAATAACGCACGATCACACTGCCGTGCTGAATTTTATTGTCGACAATTTTGTTCGTAAATTCGTTATTAGTGTCAGTAATAAATAAACGTTTTTATGTCTAGTCGGCCGTAAGTGCTACTTGGGTGGATTATCTAACCTTGCGTAGATACATCACAAATATTATTAGCTTCATTTAGGTAATTAGTAGTAGTACCACCATGATAACTAAGGCTTTCCATCTTCATTTCTAATCTTCAATAATATTTCACATTAAAAATAAATTTATTCCTAATTGTCGTTGACTTCATTAAACAGGGTAATATGATTGGTTATTCTATTTCCACCTCGCATCACTGGTTTCTTTAAGCATACTTTAAGGAATATTCTTGCATTGCAAGGTAGAAATCCTAAACAATACTTGTAAATAAAACTAAATAATTTATTGTATTTACATTATAGTCGATCAGGAGTCGCAAGGTATATTTTGAGGCGAACTTTTTTTTTCGTGAAGATAAATAGCAGCGGTGGCGAGGTCGGGCGAACGATTAATCTAAGTTTAGAGAGTAAACAAGAAGGTGAAGTGATCAGCGGGAGCGTTGTTGAAGTTTAATAAGCGTTAGTTAGCGGGCGGAGGCGCGGCGCCGGCAATAAGGCGACTGTTATCTCCGGTGCAGTGCGGAGCGCGGGCGGGCGCGGACGAGGTGATCGCGAACAAATTATTGCTCTCACGTCTCTGGCGCACATCACTAATATCTTGATAGGTTATTTATTACTATGCTATATTTACAAAAACAACGCTATCATAGAACAAATTATTGCGTGATTGGAATCGTAACGAACCCGACGTATCATATAGATAGCGTGACAACTGGTTGATTGAAATTAACACCACGATACGGAAACTGTTCCAGAAAATTACAATTACAAAATTATAATTTAAAAGTAAGTGGTACTCTCCATATATATATATTCATTTATTTCGAAGATGCCATATCCACATAATAGTAGATTTAAAAACAGGGCGTTTTGGATCTACGATGCCCCGGACTCTCGATGCATAAAACACCTCGCTTATTGCGTAGGGGGTTTAGTCTGAATTCAGGTAAATGGAGTAAAATACTGAAAATAAGGTTACAAAATTAGAGGCAAACGTCACAAAAGAAATTAACACAACAAGTCATAACGTCCGTGCATAAACATCAAGTCATAAAATAGCCAATTAGGATTTTAAATGTAAGCGTGGCGAGAGAAACCTAAAAGCGCAACGCGGTGCATACGGAGTGCGGACGAGGCGGGCCGTCAAAGCGAGAATAATCTCATAACCGCGGCCCGGACGACACGGGCAGCTTATGCTGAGCGCCCTCAGGCTTACAGAGATCGTTCTTTGAGCAAACACCACGCCGAGTCGCCCTGTCGCCGCGTCGAGCGAGCTACAGTAGATACGCCCACCAACAAAGAGTATTCCCTATTAAGTTTAAAAAATTTGTAATTATTCGGTCGCACTTCATTCGACGAGTGTTCGTGCGCATCGAAGTTAGCGTTACGATGAATTCGCCGCAATTTCGGCTTAGCAAACGCGGGACAATTAAGCGGTAAGAAGTTTCGCAAGTGGTTGCCAGCCAGGGCGAGTATTCTAGCAGTTAGTATACTTCAATTTCTCCGCGATCGGTGATGCGTGGCGGCGCAATCGGGCGCGGCCGACCAATTCCGATCCGATTCGCGGCAGCCGTTCGTTAATTGCAACATTCGACTGTGTGCCCCTTCCGACAACACAAGGCGTTTGAAAGCGTCGTCACGAAAATAGGATTTCTTTTTCCACGGTATCAATGTTGCTCTTTATAGACTTTTAATTTATTTTGTGCTATATTCACTAAGTTACATTGGTATTCTAAAATACAATCCGGAATTAACAAGTTCCCCATTTTAAATTAAGTGATCATCAGATCATTTGTTAACCGTGAAACGAGCCATATATGTCAAAACAACAATGAGTGCGGTTGTCGGGAGACCGATGCAGAGGGGACTGCGAGCACCACACACACTGATTACGGTTCCATATTTAATGAGCCACTCACGTGGGCTCGCAACAAGCCTGCAAACTAATTTCAATACAGACTTACTTATTTAATACGCCGGTGCAACATTCAGACTACGACTACTTACGATACAAACACAGTACATAAATGTTAACTAAAAGAAATCAAACCACGCCGCCTCGGCGATGAAACAACAAATTTATCGGTGCACTGATTGGGTACGTGCAACGCTATTGCAAGCATGCTTGTTGAGCGCCTCTAGAAAAATCGGGAAATCTGCGAGAGAAAGTGTTCATATGTGAAAGAGGGGCGGCGAGGCAGGGCGTGAGGCGGCGGCGGTGGCGGGCGGCAGAAGACGGCCCGCGCAGTTTAATTTCCCACGAGGTCGATCTCAGCGCCGCGGAGCGCAACCCGCGGGAATTAATTGCCAGTAATGAATAGTCAAGTGAACGTCCGTTAATTATGTATCTACACTCAAATTTAGAAGATACCATCTGCGTACCTACTCCGTAACATTTGTTACACATCTTTCCAGATATTATGAAAAGGCACATAAGACGTGTGTCTTTTACGAGGCTATATAAAGACAATATTTCAGCATGTCTACAAAAAGACAAATTATGGTGTATTGCCATGCAGTCATAGTGTAACCCAGATAGTTGTTTTCACACGGATTGCAGGCTTTGAACAATGCAAGTAGGTGGCAACGTAGTTGACGTTGCCAAAGTTCAACGACCCTGCAGTCTTATTGGAAAAGTGTTGACTGGTGAAGCGAATTACAATAAAACGCTTGGGCCTTAGCAATATTATTGCAGAAAAAACAACAAATCGCCACGAAATAAACTGAGCACGACTACAAATTTTATGAAATAATAACATAGTGCATAACACTAAAACACTAGGAATCAATTAGTTAGCAATCAAACTTTCATTGGTATCAGTAGAGTAATAGAGGATCGTAGAATTTTGACAATAATCTTCTGTGTCGCCTCATTTATCCGTAGTAGGATTTTCAACGCTTTGTAGATGCACAGGACTAGCTTATTCAGGTTAACATGAGAATATCGTAATTTAATTAGGACACAAAGAAACTATTCTAACATTCTTAATTTAATTCATAAGAATAAGTATAACGGGAGAACAAACTATGAGTTACTAACATGAATTTACCGAGACACAGGAAATTATTATGAAATCGGAAACTTCTTTGCCGAAACCGACAAAAAGCAATAGCGGCAGTTCAAAACCCGACGTATTGCAATGTGTGTCGGTGTGAGTAAAAAAAGTGTGGGTGGCACTATCGAAACACTAAACTGTTATGATACGAGGTGTCCCCGGCACCAGCACACGCCAATTCGATAAGCAGTTATTGACACATGGCAGTTAAGTCGGATGGCATGCGGCATCGGCATCGCGATCGGCTCTATCATATAGAGGTACGCCGCCGTTACAATCGGTAATGGTGTGTGCAGTTAAGGTGTTGGTTTATTGCTTCCTCGTCGACGTGCGCCGTGGGAACAGGGCCGGAGATAGTCGCTCGTTAGCAGGGCACGCGTCTAACCGCACAACACTAACGGTAACGCCACCTATCTACACTGAGCGACAACACGCTCCGCGACATAATTATATACAATGCGTCAACCAAGCAGATGTATCGTTATATATTATATTTACCAGTTATGTTAACACGACAACTAGAGTTCAATGTGAATAATTAACACAGGTAATAAATAGCTTCAATGAGACGGTATGTAATTGAAATCTGTCTTATAAAAGACGTTGTAATTATCCTCACCGGATCTCGGCTTTTTATAATAAGAATTAATTATACGCAGAATTTCTTCATAATATTATAAAAAAACCGTTTTTTGTGGAGTTGTATCCAGATGTATCTAGCTGGATTTAAGGTAGAGTATTATAATAACTTGCAATTTAGTCTTAAAGTGGGCTATCCCTGATGGCTAAGCCTACCAAAGACCCATTCAAAATACCAAAATAAAGTTCAAGGTGAGGTTAATCAATTCTAACTACCATTTAATTATATCTCTTCGAGTAAAAGAGTAAATCAAAATCAACGGAACCCGAATTCTGGTTGAAACTTCACTGATTTCCAGGAAATGCTTTAGGATTTTAATCAAGCATCAGCGAAGGTAAGCCTTCAGATGAACATGTCCAAAACAACAGGTGGGTAATCAAAGCGTGAAGATAATCGATCAGTATGTTTACCTTAGACATTGTTTATCCAAAGCCACAGTAAAAAAATTGACAGACGAATTCAGCTATGATGGACTACCGTTGAGAGACTTGGAAAATTAACTCTAATTTACCGCAATGCCTGAAAATCAATGTGTATTACCAGTGTGTTCTGCATATTCTCACATACGGGGCTGAGACATGAACCCTCACAAATGCAAATATAATGTATTAAGATAATGTAGTACAGCACGCCTGGAGACCGTATACCAAACGTATAAAACTGACGGTGAACAATGGTGGGACTTCTAGCGAGGCGAGAAGTATCGGAGTTGTGTTCAAGGACGAGCAACGATGGTCGGGTGACATAGTCCAGAAGAAAGGCTAACTGTGGATAGGATCGAAAAGGATGGTGCGAGAGAGAGAAGGCCTATGCCCAGCAGGGGTTTGACTTTATAATGAAGGACCTCTACTATATTCACTTTGAATTTAACATAGTATTCTGGTTTTTGACACATTGACGGAAATAAGTAACCTGGGACATTCTTCAATAATGACTATCTGATCCCAAACGAAACAGCGCTTGTACTATGGCGGTTGATATACTTCATATACTACTCTTTGCTACATATGATGTATATAGACACACCACACCCAGACAACACAAAACAAACAGAAATGTTCGGGCACACAAGTATTTGTCCTCGTTAGGAAAATAAACCCACAACCTACGGTGTGATAGGGTATGTAACCACCACGCTAACACTTTATTTATTTCAGCCTACATTTAATGAGTTAATCGTTTCTCGTTTCAGATTTTTTTAGAAACGAGAGGAAATACCAAAAATAAGTGGTTTCTTATTCTATAGAATCATTTTAGATTGTCTAGTAGTATGCAGAAATGATCAACACAATATCAATTTTTCTATTTCTTAGAGCGCCATCTGTATCGGCTTATAGGTAACTGAAATTCCCACAAACTTCAACATTCCATATATCTATTTGAATACCTATTTATAATTTAACTGTATTTTTAGAACGGGTTACATAACCGTTGTGTCATTACAATAACTCCGTAGTGACGTCAGATATCTTGGTATGACAGATAGAACGGAACTTGGATACGGTTAACGAAATACAATGAGGTTGAACGTTCTATATAAATTAAAAAAAATTGCCGCACTCGATATTTATTGTGGATAGATGAACATTTCCCGAATATAAATTAATTAGTGTTTTTTAAACAGGAAGACGGCCCACCTGATGGTAAGTCGTCCCGCCGCCTATGGACATTTGTAACACTAAGGGCATAGTCAATGCGTTGTCGACCCTTAAACGTCAAGATGGAGATGTCCCGTACCTGTATAAACTCCGCCATAACCGCGTCAAGTATTGTTGATATTTCCCAGAAGAAATATATCGTAAATAGTATATTAAACGGTTATACTTATTGCTACGATTTAATTTACGATTATTATCTTAAATATATATTTTTTCATTCCGTGTATGTGACTGAATTCTACCTAAATGGCTGGTCAGATTTTTAGAATTTTTTGTTTGTGTGATTAAGTTAATTCGAGAATGGTTTAGTTACATTCACAATTCACCCGGTAGGTGGCGCTGAGATCAATTTCTAAGATTTTTCTTATAATATTCAGACCTAACTTATATTTTCTTTGTATTGTTTCTTGCTAGGATCCACCGGAAAGGTGGCGCTGTAGTAGGTTACTTTTAGCTTTTAGGGGCAGCTACTACTACTACTCGGCAGAACAACATCTACCGAGTCGGGTAGTTATACATTAAACCTATGACAAAAGTTAAGTCGGTTGAAACGATTCGATTTGGTAGAGCCTACTTAAAATTATATTCTGTAATTGAACTTCGATTTATCAAACACTGCACACTTAGATACAATTCTAACCTATAAATATTTTTTTCGGTATTGGGATTTCCGAAAACCGCTTGATTTGTATGGGATTTGACCCTTAAGAACTATTCGTCGAAATATCTTTATGTCACGTCATTGCAGTGCAACAAGAACGCATCAGATGACCATCAAACTCGAATATACGTCAAACATAAATGACACGATAGCGATGCCGTTGTCAGCTACACCAGGGGCATCGCCAATGCGTGAAATTATTAAGTCTCATGTGGCTGTAATTTCTAACCGATATATAATAATACAAGTGCACTACTGCTTCACAGGGGAAATGGGTACGGTGGTAGTGCTTCCCAGGACCAACGCTGCACTAAGAGCTTTACTACTTCTAGAATTACATCTATTTATGCCATCACTCTAATATAGGATTCAGTAGGTTATTAAATAGCTGAACTCCCCTTGAACAGTAGAGCCAGTATCCTTCTAAACATTGTGGGAAGACATAAATCTTTAGGTATCATATATATCATCACTTACCTGCTTCAAGTTCGATGAGGAAAACATAATGAGGAAAGCATCATGCTTACAGTAGTAAATACTGCCCTAAATTTTTAAATCTGTTGCCTTGAAGTTCGCACTTGAAAGTCAGCTCACTATTGGTTTTACAGGTTGTGAACTTGCGGAACAAACTTATTCCAATACTTCTTCTTGTTCTAAAGCATTTCCTCAAACTATACTAATAAAATCTCAAAAGACGCTGTCTTTAGTGATGAACCATTTTTGCAATGGACATTCAACATGACATGGAGAACTCGTGTATAAGAGTTCGACTCCTCTAAATAACAAAATACACATATGGGTTTCTCTCCTCATTGTTAAGTTATTTGTTGTCGTAATGAGTATTTTGCCAGATATATCTAAGACTAACCTGCACATCAAAGGGTTGGTGATGCTGCGCGGAGTCCGGCGCGGCCTGCACCACCGAGGCCCCGTTGACGAGCGCCGAGCCGCCCACTCCTACGCCGCCGCCCGCTCCGCCTACGCCACCAACGCCCACGCCCACTCCCACTCCCACGCCCCCGTACTGCACCAACACATAAACACCACCATCAGCCCCATATCAACTACACCATTTATGTTTGCCCAAATACCGGAATGTTAGAACACTATGTCACATGTTGTGTAATGGCGGTGATTATTGAAGACATTAATTGCTCCTAAAGGCCACATAAGGATAAGGTAATCTACATATTACCTGAGCCACATTGTTCATGAACTAATCCTTGTGTTCTGGACAGAACCGACTAGATTACTTTTGCATGAATCGCGAGAAGCGATCGAAGCGATCGAACCGCAGCAGTGATAAACAAGCCCCAGATCCATTTAATGGATAATAAGCTTTTGATGACCAAAGCATGAGATTAATGTGCATTTTTTATGCGAAATAAATAATACTTATCCAAGTTTGTTAGCAAATACGACATTGAAACAACAGTTATTTTTATAAGGGATGAGTTAATAGAGCATAATAAACCTTGATATCTGGTTACTAACCTGCTGCGTGCTAGCAAAACTATTGTTGTCGAACTGTGGATGCTGCTCCATTTGTAAAACGAGTTCAATGTGTTGATTCATAGAGTCGTTCAGAGTCATACCTGCAAATAAACAGTGAATTAAACATAATATATGTAGTAGAGCTCCTTAGCAGATTCGTTCAATTGAGTTATATTTTCATTTTAGTCAGATTTCTAGTTTAGAGAAATCAACAAACACTAATGTGTTTTTTTTTATATTTGATGAATGTATGGGGACTAATAAAATTAATCAAACACAATTCCATATAAGTAGGTTGTTTTTGTATAATATTACATCCTTTCGTGTTAGTTTAAAAACTGTTTCGAGTGGCGGGTCGCTCACTTCCCTACAATATGGCGAGAAGGGCGATGGCTGCCACATGCGTCATGCTTGTGAACAGGTGCTGCTTGTGGGGGCTGGTCAGCTTTAGTTTGTTTTTTTTTTAAATTAGATATTCATGATATTATTGTTTAATAATTCTTCACTTCTGCGATAATACAGATATTGTCAGTGTGACTAAATAAATATTTTGTAATAAATCTAAGATCGTTTTTAAAAAGAGTAATTGCTGAGTTTATTGCCGGCTCTTCTCAGTAAAAAAACAACCTTCCGAACTGGTATTAGAGTCAGACTATTCATAAATGCTTGTAAAGGCCCTATTTGAATAAAAATATTTTCATTTCAAATGAAATCAAAACTGTATTTAATCATCCGCCTCTTGACTACTTACCAGGGTGAATTTGAGGATGTTGCGGATGCGGTAGTCCTTGTAGTGGGGCCACACCCAACATACCCGGATGATGCTGGAAAAATTAACAATAACATTACTACACACACTTCAAATACATCTTTATGCTTCTATTCTTGACGATATCTCTTTATCGTAAATAGTTTTGATTGTCATATTAATTTTATTTTGGTGATTTTATGCTGTGGAGAAATTGTTGCTTTATGTTACTTTAATTACTGAAATATTTTTTTTAATTTGCAAGAAATATTTTGTTTTCCGCGTTATCTTCGGGTAATAAATGCATTTAATTTACTGTTATTCAATTTTATTGTTACTATGGTGTTTGTTTAGATTTATTTTGTTTTATATGTTTTTATAAAGAACTAGCTGTCCCCCGAAGTTTCCCCGCGTTTATCGATATCATATATAGCCTATAACCATCTAGGAAAACTTCCGCGTCTAATGGTAGCAGTCCCATCTCGTCAAAGAAACCCTATATTGCATATATACATGTAGATTAAGTTATCAATCATTATTTTCAACTTAAAAATATCCACTGCTGCACAAAGACCTGTACAAAAATAAAACAGCGATCGGGCTCGAGCTCAAGTCCTAGCGCTTCTTATGGAGAAACTCAAATTTCCATTCAAAATTTGTGTTTACCCAAATTATCTAAGTATTCAGGAAGTATGTACGGTATGTTACATCATATTGTCTAACTTAACAGATTCGGATGATATTTGGCATATAGATAAATCATATCAACACTTAGTAGGACGACTTTTGATTATATACGATTCAAAATAAAAGCTAATAGTTAATAGTGGTTACCTGCGGGTGAGATGGATGAGAGGGGTGAGTTGGATGTGTAGGGTGAGGAGTATGAGTAGGATGAGTGGGGTGAGAAGGATGCGAGGGGTGCGAAAGGTGCGCCAGGTGGTGCTGGTGCTGGTGCAGCTGCGGCTGCGGCTGCGGCAGCGCGTGCGGCGGCAGCAGCGGGAAAGCGGGCGCGTCGCCGTTGCGGCCCTCCTCCTCGGCTGGCGACGGCTGGCGCGACCCCGGGGTGCGGCTGCGACAAACGACACAAACACATAATGAATATAAATAAATAAAGAAATAAATGAATGATACCAATACATAATATAACTTATTTAGGTTTATTAGCGTATTTCGTGTTACATTGCATACCCTTGAGCTTGATTGACCACAATCTTACTGTGGTCAGTGTGATTCAATGGGAGATAGTTGGGACACAAGTCTTAGGTGTAGGTAGCTACCGTACACTAGGCAGATTGATAGGCACATATATAAATTAACTCAAAAAGGAATACCAGGTTATAGCTACAATTTCCATGCATTTTAAAAATCGAAAGCTCAAATGTTCATGATAGGATTCGAAACCACATTCATCGTCCCGTTAGCCGATGTCACTAACATAACAACCTTGAAAAATAAATGATACCGATGAGTAAAAAATCTTTGCTATTGGTTCATAAACGATTCTGGTAATGTAGGTAGTAGCTTTAGTCACTTTAAATTTAACCTTCATAAGTAGCCTTCCGCGGGCCTAAACCCGAATAAGTAGTTGTGAATATTTGAATTTTGACTGAATCTTTAGTTTTTGATAGCAAATATAAATTCATAACCAATTAGTTAAAACTTGTAAACATTTTTTTTATGTGGGTATTTATATACTATATATTTATAGTACATTTTTCGATTCAGGGATCAGTTGGCCAAAAATTTTAAAGTTGTAATATTTGTTAAGAGTTGTCTCCCTCTAACGGTCTAAATTATCATCGAAATCCTTAATTTGGTAACTATTATCACTATGGCCTTCTATTAATTATTTTGGACGCGTGAAAAAATCACGGTCGTATTATATAGAACGAAGTTGAAAGGAAAACAATCAGAGCTAAGTAAGCTTTACGTGTAACAGATGAACAACTTATAAAATGTAAAGTAAAAATTAACTGCTAAGTAAAAATTCGTCAGTCTATACAAAAATACATAAATGACGTATAAGCAATAAGTTAAAAAAAGTACGTGCATTAAAATTTGTGATGTTATTATTGCAATACAACAACGGAATCCTAAACTGCGTGTGCCTAAACCGCACTTAGCTGGATTTTTTATTAAATTAACAAGTCTTTATGAACAAAATTAACAGAACTAAATATTATTTTTACAGCGGAAGTAATAGCCACAAACGGTTAACTACACAACGCACAACTACATATACATCAACAAAAAAGAAGTTAATTAGCAAATCAAGTAACATGCCGAATCGCAGCACCTCAAACGATGCGACATTATCTGAAGACATCCTCGGTCCGCCGAATGATTCATAAGTTTTATAATAACCATAATATTGTAATGATAAAAGATTGCGTGTGAAATTAGTGTGCGCGGGCGCAGGCGGAGGTGGAGGGGGGAGTGGGGGCGCGTGGCATTGACAGAGGCCATGATCCACGAAGCGCGGTTATTGCCCGCGACACCCGCCTCTAGACACACGCCAACGTCGCCGCGCCGAGCCGAGCCCGGTGCCGACTGCCGAGCGGTTAACACTCACTCGATGACCTTCGCGACCATCTTTTATATTGATTATTCGTTAGCAATTGCTATTCACATTTTCCATATGGTGAAATTAGTCACATTCTGATGAAATTTCAACGGTCACACCAATCCTTTATTTGTTAACTATAATAACTATGGTTATTATAAATTTGATTTATATCGAGTCATAATTACGAAATCAATTTTGCATTAAAGCATTTAAAAAGGTGCCATATGTAGATTTTCAAAATATAAAATGGCCATCCTTGTAAAGAAACTTAAAATAAATTTAGAACGTTCAAAATAATAATGTAAGTATAATTTGACATTCCCCCAGCTGTGTGGCAGCGGCGACGAATACTACCACAATCCAAGCCATACTTATTGCGCCGACCCCAAACGGTTGGGAATAGTAACAGGCAGAGGATGATGAATTAACTTTTACCATGAATTTGCACAAAAGATGTTGAAAGTTGACCTCTGCTACTTCATATTTAAATCCCTACTAATATAATAAATGTGAGTGTAAGTTTGTTTGTTACGCTTTCATGCGAATACTACTTAACGGATCATCATGAAACTCTGTACACATATTCTTGGAGGTATTAGAAGTAACATAGGAAACTTTTTGTACCCGGAAAATGTTACATCCCTCGGGAACGCGGGTGAAACCGCGGAGCCCAGCTAGTTCAATGTAAATATTTCCTTCACATCTAAAGTAAAATGGATCATAGACCAATCTAGTGACTTTCCTAAATATGTACAATAACTTGGACCAGATCGAAGTCTACGACGTACTTCTGAGGTTTCCTGGGATACGACCTAAAATACTAATACGTACTAAAACCTAGAATACAGACATATTTTTTTGAAAAACAAAGATTCTCATTATTCTCAACAAAATTAAGTAAACTCACTTAAAAGCTTTGTCGTCTTCTTGTCCGTTGTGAAGACCATTCGGCAACGGTCCGTGCTCGTGCAGTTCGTGCAAATCTTTCTCGAACGGCGAGGCGGACTTATCCTCGGGGCGCTCTTCTAGCACCATACCTCGCAGACCCGTTACCACGCCGGTCACCTTCTCGCCACCACCTGTACCAATACAGGTTTCAGTATGGACGTCAAACAAAAAATGTCTAATTAATAATCCTTGGAAGCATGTCTTTGTTTCTATAAAAGCACCCAAAAATACCAAGAGCTTTGTATTCCTGGAGAAATCTTTAAGTTAGTCTAACAATAGCAATGTCAGATAGTGTAGTACTATTTTTCTTGAAGAGTTTCTGATTTTGAAGAAAACAAGAACACATTAATGAACTGTTCATTCTGCTAGTTATAAAGTTTTACAATATATAGTATAGAAGATACAATTATGACTTTTAAAAATGATGTATTTAGTTAATTTAATTAATATGCTTTGAAATATGTCTATAATTTTTCGGACGCTTGAAAAGATAACGCTATTTTCATCATTATCATGTTTGTATCAAAGCACAATTTATGCTTTCCCCATATAAGATATAGTTTACCTGTCGGTGATCCTCCTAGAACATATTCAACCATCTTAACGCCAAGACCGGCGTTGTCACGTGGTGATAAGATGCTACTAGCGTCACCACCGGGAAATGCAACGCCTCTACGCGTGCTCATCATCGGAACACCCACATTGTGTTCTACTGCTAGAATATAACATATTATATTGCAACAGAATAGATGAAATACTGGCCGTATTGACTAATGATATGGACACAGGCAGTATAAAATTCTAGCTTTTGATTCTTTCTAACACAGTTAAGATGTACAGGACAATTTTCAATAAAATATTGTTTTTATAAAAAATACAGTCAAGAAAACGAGTAATACAGTTTGGAACAACGATTACTAGCAGTGATACCTGCTAGGTAGGACTAATTACCCTGTTCCTAGAAAACAAAAAAAAAACGAATCCTTGGGTATGCTTCATATTTTTGTAAGACTTCTACTTTTGTATACCGTCTGAAGTGATTAAACGACATTGATTAAGCCATTAGGGTTTAAATTAATACATTTTTGTAGCAAATGATAATGTTTTAGTATATGTTAACCTTGAGCAGACCAAGTTGGATCGCGCCACATTTGCTCGGGGTTGAGTTGAAGTGGAGGCAGGTGAGGTGGACCCTTGCTGTCGCCGCCAGCGCCAGGGCCTTTGTCCCATAGTTTTTTTGCAGCAGGTGCAATCTAAATAAAAATATTCATGGATGTATAAATTATAAAACTAGAAAAAATTATTCACTGAATAAATAAATATATGATGTATTAATTAAGTATAAACATTACATACAGAGTACGATACATTTTATCAGTTAATTAGTTTATTTAAACATTATAATGAACGTCTCCACAAACAGAATCAAAATCAGCTTCAACTTTGAAGAATCTGATCATTACACAATCGCCCTGCATATCCTTACTGACATTTTGAGTAATTCTTGTTTGGCTCCATCAATATTGGTAATAAATATTCATGTCATAATAATATGACTCTCATGTCATTGGTTTATGTTGATGAAGGTTATAACATATAATTGACGCAAATTTAAGAGAAGAGATTATGATTATTGACGCAAGATTATTTTAGGTCAAGAACTTAGTAATGTTTAGTTGTCTGTACTATTTGATTCTTAAGTTTAGTACCAAGTTAAAACGAATGTAAAAATGCCATTGTAAGCTGTCCTCCATTAAAGGGTAAAGACAAGCCACCTTGTAGAAGCCATATGTAATAATTACTGGATAGGAATCAACCCTCTCCCACTTAAAGGGTAAATGGTCACAAACTTTTTATGTAATAATAAGCAATGTCCTAGCTAACTCAGTATGTTGAAGGTAAAGCAGGTAGAAGTTATGCAATATTATCCGGAATGTTATTATGTAGATATCTTTAAAGTATTTTTCAAAATTGAATAACCACGGCGTGTCAAGACCACGCACAGTGCGTAGGGTTCCATCCGTACATTCCGTACCAAGGCATAAGTAACTATTCACAATGTTAATTATATCAACAATGAAAACAAGTATGTTAATGTTTGAAAGTCTCAATGTTTAAAAAAATAGAAGAGTTACATTTAATAAAGTTAGTGTTTGATATTGTAACATATACTCGTACATCCATCAATGTTTGCAAATATCATAAATGGGTAATTTGAAAGTGTTCCAACTTCACTTAAATAATGTAATTAAAAAAATTCTAATTTCAGAAACCGAAAAACAGGTAATTGTGGTCACCGCCGGTTATGGACATTAGCAATACCAGAGACATCGCCAATACCTTGGCTTACTTGAGAATGCGCCTGTAATGTCACGGGCCCCCTTACCACTCTAACCGATAATCTATGGTCGTTACATACCAGGACGAAATCTGCACTAAGGGCTCTAATAATTCTTACGTGCCAAACTTCGTACATGCAAAGGAGTTGACTCAGATATCAATTTCCGGTCATTAGTAATTTAATCGACATGTAGATAAGCCAGCAAGGACTTGACAATGATTGCCACACACAATCATATTGCAATGTAAGCATACATAAGAACCCTAAGTACCATATTTCTTTTTGAATTTGCAAAAAAAAAAATTGTATGTTGTCTCTGTCTAGTTTACTGAACAAATAACATTATGGTTTTGTTTTTTATTCGAAAAACGAGTATTATTTACTAAACAGAGTAGTAACAACAATGTAAGAAAAAAAATCAACAATGTTAATAACCACTATGTCCGTCACTTAAAGCAGTTCAAAAAAAGTTGATTTTAAACGAACCATAAAATTGTATGGTACATGATTTTTGGAGAATAGTATCCCTAGTTTCCCAGCAATCTGCTGAAGCATATTGTTTCCACTTTAACATTAAATCTCTAGTCCTCCTTGAATAATTTTGAGCATTATTTGATAGATACAGTGTAAACCCTTTATAACGTTATCCTTTATAACGATAAACTCCCTATAACGTTGAAGTGAGCCCAAGTTGGTTGGTTTGTTCACTTTGTTTTGTTTTTTTTTGTTCACTCCATATAACGATAACTCTCTATAACGACAAAAAATGCTCAGTCCCTTGAGTTTCGTTATAAAGAGTTTACACTGTATTTGACAATTGTACAAAATTTTAAAAGTTGGTTCTGCATTCCCTTTTCTATACTTGCTTTGCTATTGCTTTGTAAATGCAATCCTATATGTATTCTGTACCATAAAATTTTACCACAGTTTGGAAACAGCTATGTGGTCTTCGCTACATTTTTTCTCAGACTTAACAATAAATCCCCATATAGACGATCATAGGGAATTGATTTTGATTAACCCTAAAATGCATATCGACTCTAAGCCTTATTTATAGTGGCTATGTATGCCACTTAGTGCATTTAGAATTGAATGCTTTTGATCAAACCAACAGAATTTAACTATCCCGCATTTAACAGTAGGAAAAGATAGATTGTTATTTAGTTAAGTTCAAAGTGTGGAATCTGGGCTCAAGTCACAATGGGCGCAAGGACAGGCCAAGTACAGCTGTTTGGTATCTAGTTTAAAACCTGTGAATTTAACCGAAGATTGTACAGAATCAATCTATAACCTTAACCTTCAAACTATGAAGTTTCTTGTTTGTATATGTATTTAAAATATAACTGATAGAAGAATATATTAAAATTTTAACCTACATTAGTTGGATCATATGTGTATCAAACTTTTATTAGCTTTACAGTGAAGGTGTAGAACAATATTGAAATTATTTTATAAATCGAGCAGACAATCAAAAATGTTCAGTCTTCTAATTTACAATCAACACCATAAGTTTATGAAAAATACACCTGGTTTTGTGTTCTATGTATTTGGTAATGTTATTAGAATATAATTATAGGGTATATCCTGAATATTGTGGATGAATGTCAATCATTCATAACTAAAATTTCCACCTATTGCTTTACCCAAAATGATGATAATATGAAGAACTAGCTGCCCCTCATGGTTTCATCTGCATTCCTGGTATAGAAAGTTGGTATCTCAAGTTACCCGTCTGTAAATAATGATTGAGATTGGTTTGGTGCGTTAAATATTTAAATGAAATAACAGTCATTGCTTTCTTTTAAATATTAGTAAGAAAGCAAAGTAAAAGATCCAGAAATGCACATAGGTTACACTAACATAGCATTCAACTACATAATTCTAAATACATAACACTAGCAGTTCTATACAAACAATCAAACAAACAATAATTCCACTTCTACATATTGAATAAAGAGCATAACACATACATTTTAATAAGCCCATACAGTAGATAGCCTACTAATTCGAGCTGTCTTTTAACTTTAGCCTTACCATCAAAATGATTTGGAGATTTGTGATACCTACTTCAACCGGTGCACGAATATCGAATCAGAAATGGCGGACGCCGGTGACAAGTAAACAAAACAAAAACGAACCTGTTGCATGAAAAAACAAGAATTTCGTAATTTCATGACTTAAAACAACGCCAATGATAGTTTATCTACACGTTACAATATAATTTCTTACCATGTCGGGGCCCATATCCTTAACATCAGTTTCGAAAAAAAAGTCGCTCAAAGGTTTCATGCGTACAATCCGCCTCAGTCATGTACAACAACGAAAGCTTAACTTGACAAAATATCACTTTACACATCAAAACACTTGTTCTACTTAATGAATGCACTAACAGCCACAAATATAATAGACATTTCTTACACGAAATACCAATAAAGCGTCGAAATCAACCTAGAAAGATCCAAACTCAAATAATACAATGTTGACTTGTTTCGTTCGAACAAAGGACGTACGCCGACCACAGCGCCTGCGTGAAATTCCCCATACGGGAGCGTCGCACTTAGCAAAGTTTATGTCTACAATTGATAGATGGCGCGCCATTCGAAAGCCGACAACTATAGAACGTAAATGTATAATTATGTTTTTCATCATACGGAAATATATTCAAATAATTCTTGCATTTATTTTTGTTGATATAGATGTATGTTCGTTTAGTATTTATGATGGTTCCGAAGATATCAAACAGGGTTATTTTGGAACAAACTAACGATATTTCGTAGGTACGATATTTTACAATGAAGGCAAATAAGGTTCAACAGATTTTTTATATACATGTCGTTGCCACTATTGTAATAGTAAAATTATTGTGTGCATTTAAATTTTTTTCTGATTTGTCTGTAATTTTATAAAATTATTAATAATATTAAAACGTGTAGCTTATGTTCCAGCCTTTGATTGCAAGCGTCGTCGTTGTGTGGCGGGTGGCATTGTAGGGAAGTGCCCTACAATATGGCGTAGAGGGCGATGGCTGCCACATGCGTCATACTTACTTGTAAACAGGTGCTGCTTGTGGGGGCTGGTCTGCTTATGTTCGTTATTTACTAAGTCAATCATAATATTTTTTTCTTTTATTTAAATATTTTCTCCGGCGTTCACCCAATATTAAGAACAGAAAGCGACATGATCAAGTTAGCTGATGACTGTCTGTCCTGTTCCCGGGAAACTCATAAATATATTAATAGTAGTTTCTCAAATATCTATAAATAACACGTGATTTATAACAATGGAGATAAAAAAATATATTTTTAAATATTTCATTTAAATTATAAATAGATTCGCTCGAAATATTGATGAGAAAAACTGCACTAAAGTCTTTATTATTCAGTGGTGAAATTGATTTTTGTAGTGTCCAAATTACTCCTAACTCTTTGCGCCTGTAGCAACGAATACGTTTTTGAGGTTATTATTGACAAAAATAACATTACTCACTGATGTGATTGTGGCGATTTGTGCGATGTTTTGTCGAGGTTCTGAAGAAAAAGGCATTTACCGAATTACCTGCAAAATCCGAGCCCATGTCTTGTAACTTATTTTCATAGCATCGTCACACGTTTTTATCCCGGAATGCTCTATTCCCATTAACATGGGCCTAAACTTTTCCTTTTAAGAAGTATTTATAACATCTTACGTGCGTATAGCGTTGCCAGGCGTCCGGATAAAGCCGGACATAATATAGGCTTTTTGATTGCGTGTCCGGCTCGTCCGGCTTTTGTTACCCTTTTCACATTTCGCAAACAAGCTGGTAATAATCAAAGAAGTTAGATTTTACATAATTTTGTTTTGTCGTACCTATTAATACTGACACAAAATCCTCAATAATGTAGGGTGTTCGGCGTTTTTACACAAATGTCCGCCCCAACTGACTGGTCTGTCTGGCTATTAGGTTTGGCGACCTAGCAACCCTACGTGCGTAGAAACACGCACGTTTTTTAAAATAATTAAATTGTTATTTATTTTTTGCTTTTCATTGTTAAATAACTATTTTGTTAATGTTAACTACATATAAAATTTGAATAATGTAATAACCAAAAAGTCAAATTAGATAAAATTTATTAATATAAAAATTATAAAAAAATGTAAGCTTGCCGAGTTTCTTGCCGGTTCTAGTCAGTTGAAAGCTGACTTCAGAAACGGTGGTAGCTGCAGTAGCTTTGTCCCCTCCGCAGGCCTACACTAAATATATGGTCTCTTGGATTTTTAATTGGAAGAGTAAAAAAATCGGTGATCTGCTTGTGATTTCTTCTCCGCCTAAACGGCTTGACCGATTTGGTTGTTTTATCTTATCATATTTTTTGGATCCGACTTAACAAATTCTGTAGAGTCAGTTAATAAATTCAATAATAATATTTTTATTCGTATTGTATTCTGTAATCTAAATTTAGAACTATCTTGCCCAATATAACATAGATTAGCTTAATGAAACTTGTTTAATATATCACTGCTCAAATTATCCCTCGAATTTCAAAATGTTGATTTTCTTTTATAATACCAAAACGGTATTTTTTTACGGTGGAATATACAAGTTTGAGCCCATTTGCCATCCTGTGGTGCCCAGTTTAGATATACATGGGTCACATATTCTTTTTGTCCCACTAATATTAAAAATCTACAGGTCTGGAAAGTTTAACGGGAGATAATTTGGCACATAGTTCGGAATCAACATATAAAAAAGCATTCATAAAAAAAATGGTTTTAGCCACACGTTTTCTGTCATCGAGAAGTAAACACCTTGATAGCTTGACAATTACTGTTTTAATCTTTTTTTTTTTGCCTGTCGATCGTTTTGGCTAAATTTGCTTAGACCAGAATTCTGCCAGACGTACTGTGTCGTCTGTAGCATTATACAGGTCTTCTGGCTTGCAAGATGAGGGGCACGCATTTATTATCATTAATAAATCGCCACACGGGTAAACCGTGAAGATCGGAGGTTAGTCGTACTTCTTAATTAAATAGACGTAAATGCGAAAAATAATGGGTTTTTGAATAGTAGCATTAGGCTACTATCATTACAAGAACGCGGCGGAATAAAATCCTGAAGCTTTAGCTGGGAATTAATATATTTGGAATAAGTACTACATATCATAATATCTTTCCGGGACCTTTGTTCAATTGCTAAATCCTTGAGTTTTTTCAAAATTTATCAAAATTTCTCAAATTAGGCACTCAATATATATTTTTAGAAAGGAAAAATGCAAGCTTTACGTTGGTAGTTGGTATTTTATCTTATAGATAGTTCCAACAGTCGGTTATCACGTAATTGTCTTATAGCATAAGCATTTGCAAGCATATTTAGGTAGGTATATTACACGCACTTGATTCAACAACAATACGACACTAATAGTAAAATCAATAAATTGAGTTTGTATGCTTATTTGTTCTTTTTTGTTATTTTCAGTACCTACATAAAACTTACTCACAGTAAGAGTAATGGATAATCAGCGTCTGTCATGGGCTGTGATGCCGGGTCTTGCCTTTCGCAGGCTGATTTCCAAACAGGTGGTAACTACAGAAGCTTTGACCATTCCAGGGTCTAAACTGACAATCTTAAGCCTTGCTAGGACCTAAACTGAATACATAGCTCTGAATTTTGAAGAAACCAGTCTATGATATGGAGTCGCCATATCATAATACATATTATGTACTAGCGACCCGCCCCGGCTTCGCTCAGGTGCAATGTAGATACTAATACATATAAACCTTCCTCTTCAATCACTCTATCTATTAAAAAAACCGCAACAAAATCCGTTGCGTAGTTTTAAAGATTTAAGCATACATAGGGATATAGGGACAGAGAAAGCGACTTTGTTTTATACTACGTAGTGATGAAAACCAAAAAACCTGCTTCAAAAACAAAAGCTGGCCCCTGAGATGCCATGGCCGATGTGATCAAGCAGAGTCGACATAAATTGTTGTTATGTACCTAAGTACTAACGACAAACTATGGGTCACATTAAAAACACCAAAAGTTTCGTTAATCTTATGAATTGATATGAATTTATTTTGGGTATCCTAGAATTTCGAATTGGTCATCCTGGGGTGGGCACGACCCACCAGCCCCCCCCTATATACGTCTATGCCAGCGCACGTTGTTCTATCAATAACTCCTGAATAATAACTTCGTTAATGGCCACGCGTTTTTAAATATGCCAACTGAGGATATGCAAAAATATGGAGGCGATCTAGCTCAAAAATCGAAAGACTAATTTTTAGCGAGTTATTAGCTAATAGGTAATAAAGAGTGCAAATTTATTAAAGGGTTAAAGCATAAATGTGTTAGGGGGTGTTGTCGCAATCACAATAAATGCCACCCATTATTTATATTTTTGGTTATTTTTTCCAATGTATCACAAACGCTAGGAAGGGGGTGCCTTTCAATCAAGTTTCTGCCCCGTTTCGAAAAAATATATATTATATATACATAGGTATAAATTATTATTTTTAAATCCCGTTAATGGCTAAGCTTAGCATAGCTAAGACTATTTTGTGAAAAAGAAATAATCGTTTTTAAGAATTTGGTGTTTTATAAAACTGACCGTTTCAAATGTAATTTATGTGTGGATGACGGGAGTTCTTATTTCAAATGAATTTTATTTTAAAAACATGGAATTATCTTTTCAAATTTACTATGCGTGTATTACTGATTTTTTTATCACATTTGGATCATTTTCGCTAGCGCAGACACATAATAAATACAAGCAATTATTAAATATTCTATTAGATTATGGAGAGAGCTATGCTCGGAGTCTCTCTGAAGGATCGTATTCGAAATGAAATGAATCCGTCAGAGAACCAAAGTTATCGACATAACTCAAAGGATTAGCAAGCTGAAGTGGCAGTGGGCTGGTCACATCTGTCGTAGTACCGATAACCGTTGGGGTAGACGTATTCTAGAGCGGAGACCACGGCTTGGTAAACGTAGTGTAGGGCGCCCTCCAGCTAGACAGAGCGATGATATACGCAAGCTGCCTGGCAGCGTTTGGAAACAAAGAACTGAAGATCGAGCTCAATGGCGTGCCATAGGTTAGGTCAATGTCCAGCAGTGGACAGAGATAGGATGATGATGATATTAGATCTATCGCTCGTCCCCCTTGCTTCTGCACTACAACGCGCTAACCCACAATTCACAACAGACTCCAAGCTACAATCATTTGGGTTGGAATCTCTCCGTCATTTACAGTATTCGCCAGACGTTGCGCCAACGGATTTCCACTTTTCCAGTAAAAAGGAATAAGTGGGAATTATTCAATAAATAGAAATTTAATACCTGAGGCAGTACGAAATGCCTTCGAAAAGTTTGTTGCCTCCGGTCCAGCTGACATTTTAAGAGTATTGATAAATTGCCACTGGGCCGACAAAAATGGATCAATATCATGGGCGAATAATTCGATTAAAAAAAGTAAAAACCTAATATTGCATGTATGACTATCTGCTATACTGAAAAAATATACATATCATTTTGACAGTGTTGTAAATAAAATGTGTAATATAGATTTAACAACATTGTAGCTAGGTTAGGTAGTAACTTTAACGTTAGGTAGCACTTTTCAGTAGAACTATAGAATAGTAGGATTTCTCTCTTAAGGTTAAGCTACCACACACCGACAGCGGCCATCCTATTGCCAATGCTTATGTGCCAGTATTAAATAAATTAGTAAATTTTCAAACAATTTTTTTCACCTTAAGTAATGCTTTTGTATTTAGTCAGTCAGTGATAACCTTGTAGCTATGTTAACAGTCAAAGTTAATATACAATCTCAAATCAAAATCGCTGGATAAAAGTAATTTTTGTCATAAAGGACATCATATCATGTGAGTTGTATTACAGCTTCTAGTATTTAAGATTGTCAATAATAGTAAAGTTTACAGTGCTATTATTGGTAACGATTTTAATTGAAGGTACCTTCCTTAAACCTAACATTAAATTTAAGCTTACTAGACATTCTCTCTCTCTCTCTAACACCTCATTTGTTATTATTAGTTATAACATAGTCAGTCCATTGTAGCCTGGGACAGCCTGCTCATATGGTTAACAACATCCAAACATTTATTAATATTGTTGGTCTCAATAGTTAATAAGGCATCCCTACCATTCACCCTTGTTGACGCCTATACAATAACAATATATAAGTCAAATAGGGTTCATTTGACACACCATCACCTCAAAACTACTGAACATATCGGGATGAGACTGCTACCATTCCATGCGGAATTTTTGCTAGAAAGTTATAGGCTATATATGAGATGAGATGATGACGATTAACGCGGATGAAACCGTGGGGTCTGCAATATTTACTTTATATGATATATTTATTACTATTCCTTAAAGTGGTATATTAAGTCTAGTATAATAAAATTATGAACCCTGTTGGCCATAGAGCTACATAAAATAGTAGAGAGCCAAAAAAGGAATATTTATTTCTATAACTGAATTTAAAACTTAACTTATATTGTGTAACAATCACAGAATTGTTATTGTATTTGTTAAAAGGAATTTGTGAATATTTCATCTACAATTTTTTAAATGAGCTAATATCTGATCTTTACAGAGCACATCATTAGACCATGGCTATCCTGATTGTTTTAATGTTTGTGATAGGCAAAGAAGGTTTATATGGGAAGAGAAAATTTGTTTATTGTTCTTTTTCTGTGGTATTTTTGTATGAGAACTGAAGACCATAACTCACGATTCTAAAACATATTGCAACACAAGCGGGGAACAGATAAAAATAAAGTATTATTACAGTTTAAAAATTTAAAAATCTGAACAATATCCTAATGAGAGTTATCAATCATTAGTAGAATTAAAATACCCTTACACACATAATCAGTATTGGAATGATGCTTTATATAGAGTTTAAGTGAAGGAGGGGCTAATACCAATATAAGAAGCTTGTCAGTAATTGGACTGTCAGAGGATAAGTAAATGACATTAACAATCCTTCAAAATAGTGGGAGTGCACCATCCCAGAGCTCCACACACACAGAATTCTTCTTCACACTTTCTCACACACATTCTTGAAAAATCAAGAGCACCTTGATTTGAGCATCAAACAATACTGTAATTATCTCTTGTTGAACAGGGAATAGAGGTTTACTGTTTTTCTAGAGAATCCTGATTCAGATAATCAAAATACTGACACATTCTACTGACTATTCCCTTGTTATTGAGCAGTATGCTCACAGTAAGGTCCTCAGAGTATGTTTTCAAGCATTACAATTGTTACAATATGTTTTACTAGTGTATTTTATGATTATAATATGCTATTCAATTGTATAATACTCTGAAGAATTTACTTCATGTTATCTATTCATAAATTTACATAAATATGTGACAATCCTACTAATATTACAAATGTGAAAATAGGGATTTTAGCCATAATCAGCGGGATAGATTTATATGTGGAAAGGTGCAAGAGTGATGGTACTACTGATTATGTTTATAATCATTTAATGCTCATCATAAATTTTACTATCTTAGAAGGAACATATAGTAAACCAATTCTTGTGCTTTGTTATAATTTGATTTTAATATTTAGAAATATAATGGCAAAGAATTTGAAAAAAGAAAGGTATAAAAAATGCAGTTTGTTATTGTTTAACTATGGTAACAGAATCATTGTCCTTCTGCAACTATTATTTTGTTACATTTATCAAAGATATTAAATTCTGATAAACAGAATGCAAAACTATGTCAAAAGCAGGAAAGCTTCCTTTTTATGTATAAGGAGTTGTCAAAGAATAACACAACATAGTATAGTCACAGTAGTAATAAGACTATGATCACTCTTGCATTTAATACTTTTTGATTTCGACTTTAATTGACCATTATGTAGGTATAATGATTCCATGACTCTGACATATTTAATATATACAGACTATGCAACATTTTTCAAATAACTCAAAATACTCATAATAATAACATAATGCTTACCTGATTTCTGATAGTAGCAACTGGTGCCAGTCCAAGCTGATTTTGACCTTGCTGAAGGAACTGATTTGTACCTGGTGCAAGCATTCCTGCTTGACTTAAGTACATTAGGTGCTCAGCACTTTTTCCAATGCCATTCATAGCTTGTACAGGATTCCCATGATGTTGATGTATATCATACAAGCCATGTTGTCCCAACTGTTGTGGGTTTTGAATGCCTTGCAGTTGAGGCAGCATCATAGCACTGTTTTGAATAGCCAAATTGTTTCCCAGAGTATGATTTTGAAGTGGTGCTAGTTGTGTATGGACCATATTAGTAGTTAAATGAGCCGGATGACTTCCAATTACTGAAGGATTTATTGTCAATGTTCCAACAGATGAAGCAATAGCTTGATTTATGAATTGCTGTTGGTTTGTTTGAGAGCTTTTCAACTGTACAGCCCCTTGTTGATGCATATTATTCATAGTGATTGGTGCAGAATTTTTCCATTTATCTTGGTTCTGAAAGAAAAGAAATATTTTATAAGTTGCAAATAAAATAATAGATACAATATTTTAAATCAATAATCAAATCAACAGACCAAATCCTTCCATAGAAAAGTTCACTCAAAGAAAAATGTGTATAAGAAACACTATTTATTTTACTTGTTTACTTGTGCACTAGAAGTGCACAACCTACACAGAATTAGAAACATACCAGAGAATCAGTTAATGGCCTTATTTTATTAGACTCTAAATAATTTTTTGTACATATTCCCTCAAAAAACAGACTTGCTAAGATGAACTAGCTATTAAAGTTCCATTTTAGGAAGTGAATACAGATAGGTATATTTCCCAGTAAAGTGTGTGTTTAATCTTATTTCAAAATATGTATTGTCGGCTGCGACGGCGCTTCGGCGATTCCGTCAGCTGGCAAGAGATCGTACCGAGCCGCTTCGATGTTTCGCAAATCAAAACATCAGAGGGGTTATGTTTTAATAGGTTATGTTTGTAAAGGTTCTATAATCTTAGTGTATACAATGAAAACGTAAACAAACCTCAGGAATAGTATCGTCGCCCACAGCCCAGCGTTGTTTTGGAGCTAAAGAAGGTAATTCCGCTTCTTGAGGCTCTCGTTGAAAAACATAGTGTGCTGTGGCATCTTCCTGGCTGCGAGCCTGAGAAACACGCGTGCTCTGCAACCCAGCTTCACCCGCCTCTTCTTCCGCTCCTGAGCCCAGCCACTTCATTGGGCTACCGTGGGGTTCGAGCATTCAGTTTCACTACACTTCGTTCCTTTACAACCGTAAACAAATTATCTCACAATCTCTGTTTTCGATAAACAGTGTTACTTTCAAAACTAATCGAGCCAGATGTAAATTCAAATCACATTTACATGATCAAGCATTCAACTAAGAACCTGTAGGTTTCAGTATCGAAGCCATTTAGCGTAAATAGCTGTCTTTTTGTCTTTGTAATGACAGCAGTTTTATCAAAGCACAATGACAGCCGCTATGGAAAACCAAAATATTGCACGTACTGCAACGGTCGCCTTGACGAGTCGAAACAAAGACAAGAGGTGAAATCAATGTCTTTTGGCTATCAAAATTAGAGGATTTCCGAATTTTGAAGTTATTTACGATTAATTAGTGTACTAACTTTACGGTTTAGTGATTTGTCGGCATCGAAACTTGAACTGAATAAACACTCAAAAATTACACTATTCACACAATTTCTAAACAAAACGAGCACAAATATAATTACTATATGTACACAGAACTATTTACAATGTACAATTTTTACAAAAAACCCGATTTATGCCATTGGCTGCTGTCGATACTTTCTGATTTAGAAAAGACGACAAACATTCTTCACTGCCTGTCCGCCATAATCGGTCGGTCGGGCAGATGCGATGCGCGCGCAACGCGCAAAGCTATACAATAAACATAAATACATAATGCCAGTCGTTCCATTGCACGAAAGTAAATAAATATTATTTAATTACGTACAATTATATTTTTTTCAAATAAGCGAGTAGGCTTCGCAGTGGTTAACATCCAAAAAAATATTTTGACCATGGAGCAATTATTATGAGATCAACACAGAAATTATAAAATGGGTTTTCTAGAACTAAATTTGATATATTGTGATTAAAGTTTAACTCAAGGTCTATATTTAGTAATATCTAACTAAGACATTGCTTAATTTGTATTTCAGAGATAGTCAGGCCTGTACCTAATCAAAATTTTGAAAGTCGTGTTGAACAAATAGTGTTGGTTGGATGAGAGTTAGTCCAAATAAAAACCATAATATTGTTATCTATGGTATATCATAGAGTTTGTAATTACGTAAAATGAAACGGATCGGGCTGATGAATGAATCGAATATATTCTATGTCCGTTAGGCCTACCTCATACATACAACTTCTACATCGACTAAACTGTTTAGTCGAACTGTGTACTTTTCGCGAATTCCACAGAATTAAACTATTTAGTCGATGGAGGTGCGATTGTAGATTTTTTATTCACCTAAACAACTTCTCTCTCGGCATCGTTCAAGATCTAGTTTGAGCTTTGATTTATAGAAATTTTAAAAGAAATAAGTAAAGGAGATACTGTGTATATCCTATACTCAGTACCTTTTTCTAATTTATATTTGGATCGATTTATATATCTTTGGAAAACGGCGTTTTGACCTGGTAGTTTATTGAGTGCGACTATTGCACATTTTTAAATTAATGTTGTGTCTAGGAAATCAATTAAAGGGAGTGCAGCAACCAACAGATGCGAAATTCACATTAAACTCATAGGAATTTTATCGTAATGTTTTTGAGAATTCGTGATACTTCAGGGGTGTACTTGACCAAATTTTTATGTATGAATCCAATGATGTATATATTTGTGAACATTTACGTGTTGGTTGGGGGAAATGTAAATTACTACAATTACAACCAAGTCACCATGATCCAATCTGCTTTTTAAAATGTTATTTTCATTCTTTTCGGCCGATATTCATGACTCCTTTCAACATCAGTGTTCGATATACTTGGAAAATTACTTTATTAATGAGATTAATATATTCCCTAGTTTAGGCGCCACAAACATTGACAATGAATACGAAATTCTAATTGTTCAACATTTCTCATTGTGGTAATTTTTTTGTTCGCACGGTCTGTGCAGAGGCTTAATATAGTCAGCGCTTTAATCACTGCGGTTTTTAAGACTGGGTATCTGTATGAAAGGGCTGATAAGCGCTTATGTTTGTTTATCGTGAAACATTTTCGTTTCATCAAGTTTCAAATCACAACGATTCTAAAGAATATACACTTCAAAAAAGTAATATAGTACACAATAAAATAGTAAAGTAATATTCGTGATTTCTTTGTCGAATATAGTGAACCTACGTAAGTTACGTTCTATTGACCTCCGCCCTGTGCTACAAATATGGATAGGAGGGTTGAGGTAGCGAGAACCATCTCTGAATGAAAGTGTCCGTCGAAATGATTCCTAGGATATCGGCTAGATGGCGCTACAGTAGGAATAGTATACATTTAAAGATAGCTTCTCAATTTAAAAACTTTTCCCATTATGTTCAATTATTTATAGGTTTTACAACTATTAATTAAATCACGAAAAGGTATTATCAAAGCTTATAAAAATGAAATCACCTTCTATGTTATCAAATCAGTTTTAAAGGATAGAAATTACTTTGGACTACGTAAATAGTTTACGTTTCATAAACTTTAATATTCTCTACTATTATTGTAGTCACCAGGGATATTAAATTTTCAACTCAGTACAGTTCACTCAATTTTAACTGCAAAATTCATATAATTTCCCTTTCTGGAACTGTAGGTAATTTTCTGCTGACAACTGGATAATTTTGCAACTAGTCCCTCAGATAAGACGATCCTCCTTACCTCCTCCCTCCATACCTACAACGTACCTAACTACTGTAGGTATGGACTAATTCTATGATTAAATGAATTAGCTACTTATTCTGGAAGCAAACAGACTTCCGCTAGGTGGTCTAGTTTTTGAGATACTACGGGCCAGACTATTACTTATATGTAGCGAAAAAGAGAATGGTCAGAAGTGTCTTGAGAGTGGCCACGAGAGTTATGTAGAAAAATACAATAAATATTGACATGAATAAAAGTGATTTTAATTATTCTGAATAAAATTTTTAATAAGCAAAATCATCTATCTATAGGCACCGTACTCCCACACCTTAGTGGATCTGGAAGATTAGATTAGACTGATAATTAGGGTACTTACGTACTATTGGATTGCTTAGCTTTATTTTAATACATACCTATATCATATTTTTATTAAATAAAAATTGTTTAATAAAAAACAAACAACTTTCTTGTCGAGTAGGTAAAGGTAGCGTGTTGATTTGCGCTAATGACGGCAACGACACTTAATAGTGATAATGCATCAGATGCGAATATTCGCGATGAATTATTTCGTTGATATAAAAGTGCGGCACGGGCCGCCTCTCACAATCGAACCACCAGTAATCAGACTTATGCCTTGTGATCCCCCCGCAACGCCCTGAGCCTGGTCCGCTGTGGTCCTAGACCCACAGGGGGCGCCTCCAGTGCGCTGTTGCTTAAATCTGAAACTTCAGCTGAGAACCCTCTGCGCTCCCCGAACTTGTCCGCGTAAACCCTTACGACCCGTAAGAGCTTCAACAGTCAGAGTCCATTAGTCCAGACAGCATTTAAATTTGTTATCGTGAAGCCTATCAGTACCACACAAATTGATGGAAATGGGATTTATTATGAATGATGGTTGGCATACAACCATCAGGCAATTATAAAATTTAACAAATTACCAGTGTGGTAAATAAATGTATACATATATTACAAATCTGTAGACGTGGCGTGTGTGTGCATTGAAAAGTGAGCAAAATTTGTTAAAAGTTACAAGTTAAAGGTATCTAAGTATTTTGAAGGCGGTCGTCAAACTGTCTAGGGCATTCCAGAGACACAAAGGAACATTACCTTCCAGAGGCGATTTGGGTAAAAGAGGGACTTGCCATAAGTAAATTGGACCCAATTTCACCAAAGAAATAACTTGGTTTATTCTTTGTTAATTCAATCAACCTAAGTAGAAGATTGTTTTCACTTGCTAAACTAAATTTGTAAGGCATAATGTGCTAGGTATATAAGTAACCCAGCTAAAAAAATAATTAAATGATACTTTAAATAACTAGACAGTTGCAATATAGGTATGAAATAAAATCTAAATCTGAAACAAAATATTGCTCATTCACTTTATTTAGTAACTAAAAACATAGGGGTTGGATAATCTGAATTAGGAAACTCATAACAACACCAGTAACTAGGTGGTTACATGTACAGCCAACTCTCAATCAGTTGAAACTAAAGGGATAATTTATTGAGTATTTTAAGGGACAAGGGACCAGGACTAAAATGAAAACTATCAAGAGATTCAAATTAATGAGTGTCAAATTATCACGAGTTGACTGTATATATAAGCAGATTGGGTTATGAAAAGACTCAAGTGCCAAAACATTCATGATCTAAGTATAAAAATTATTTATTTAATTAACTTGATCTTAATTATTACGTAAGTATTCAGTAAGTATAAACAATTAAATAGGTTTAATCTTAAAATGGAGGCCAATAAGAGAAAAAACAAGACACTTGAGATCTTGGACTAAGTAATAGAAGCCACGAAGGCCCTCAGGATCACGAGATTGGTTGACATCAACTAATGATCCAGTTTTAGATGTGGTAAAGGAAATATGTTCTTCACCTATGACTATTTCCAATTCCTGTAACAAAGATTTTTAATTACATTATAATATTAAGATATAATTCATCAATAAGCCTTCTAAGTTTAAATGTGATATAAGTTTAGTGTAAAACTGTTGTTGTGCTATTATGATGGATAAAACTTTAGTGTAGAAATGGTGTAAAATCATGATAGAAATAAAGATTCAAAAGGCTGTTGGACCAAGTAGCTATTCAAACAAACAATTTGAGAGGCGAGTTATGGCCACAGGCATAGAAAGTGTTCAATATACTCATTTTGTCAAAATTTCTTTGAGTTGAAACCATTATACTTTAGTTTAAGTTGTAGCCTAGCCAATGTTTCTAGAGTTTGTATCAAGATATGAGCCCAAGGAAGTCCACCATTGAACATAAGCTGAATATTGATGACATACTAAATAACTGTTCCATATCAAAATACTAACCTGTCTCCCAACTCTATCTGGTTGGGGCCACAGACGGTCGTCTTCGTGCATTATTTCTGAATCAACAATTATTCTTTTGAGCTCATCCATAACACACGGATGCACGTAAGCTTCTTTGCGGATCATCGTGTCATTTTTGTAATTGGAATTATTTGCGTATCGAAGTTTACCATCAGGACGAAATTCAAATTCAAGGAATTCATGGCCAAATTTCCCCTTATGCCCGACGTAATAACGTATGTAAAAATCCGTAGACATTTCGAGCGGTAAATTAATAGAATTTCTCACGGTGATTGCTTTCTGTAAACTTTCCTTCGCTTGCTTTGCAGAATGCCGAATGATGCCGGAATTAGTGTTGCCAACCTGCTAGGCCGCAGCCATCCACAAGTTTTTATTACGGTTAAATAAATTAAGAGCTTTAAAGGTCTGAAATTATCTTTATTGACCTTTTCGTTTTTATAATTTCTAAAATAGTTACAACAGTTTAAAAAACTGTAAACTTATAGTACAAGTACAAGACGATCTTTTTTTCTGCTAGCGTGATTTTAAGAGTGCATCTAACTTAATAATAATAATCATTTTATTTGCAGTAATGTGTACAGATAGATGTTACAAAAATAATTAAGAGTGGTCACACGAGCCAGAATAAAGGCTTGCAAAATTTACAATGTTTAAATTGTCAAATAAAATGTTAATAAATTTATTAGAAGTATGTCATTAAATATGTCAGTGTGTCAATATTTAGCGCACTATTATAAAAAATTGTGACTAGCAGGTATTTTTCTTGCAATGTGTAAAGTATTTAGTAATGGAATAAAAATTGTGGAACTGAAGCCACTTCCGAAGTTAAAGGGGCCCATTCACTATCCTGCCCAGCAGTCCGCCGCCTGTGTGCAGGACTACGAAGCAGGATGTAGATCACACACTGTGCTGCTTAGCCCTCCATCACCAGTACTGTTTGGTCTGGGATTGGTGGGTGGATTTTAGGGACCTCTTGCTGGATGTGAAGTGAATCCTGCACGATATTGCTAGACATCCTGCAGGTAGCGACAACATTTACAATTCTGCATAAAGTGGGAGATGGAAAGGCAAACTGCCGTGGACTAACTGTATAGGTGATCGAAATTGGCAACTAATATGAAAGTGATAGTTCAAAACTGGCAAGTTTTGAGCACTAGCGATGCCGTCAACTCAACAATAAGTTGATCACAATGAAAGTAAGTTTCATCCCGTGGCTTCTTGCCTCTCCACTGATAATTCAGTAGGACAAAATCTTTGTAGCTAATAGGAAAAATATGTCACTATAGTATCTTGTGTAACTAGTGCGAAAGATTTCGATTGCTCACGGAAGCGAAATTGAGTTAGACGTTTTATTTTATTTTATACTGGGGTGATGATAATATCGACTACGTGAGAATAGATCGGTCATCCATATGATGTTTCATCTAGCAGGATATTACGGTTGAATCTAGTAGCTTTATTCCTAATATATGTATTTCACTTTTAGTAATTTTATTATTTGTAAATGTTCTGAAGCAGAATCAGTTTTATTTATAATCAACAGCCAGATATCATTAGCACTGGCCATTGCAAAATGGTGCCCGATAAAATAAAAGTAGCGGTTTTCTAATTTCAAAGGACTGTCGTCGTTATTCATTTGTCTATCCATCAGAAAACCAATTTTTGTTTCTGAATTCTGATTGTATTTCCTCGAAACACATATTTTGGCGGAATAGCTAAAATTTAAGTGAAACTTCTGGTTCTAGTATCCTAATTATGTTTTACTGTATTATCTAAGCTGCAATTTTGCTTTAAGTGAAACATTTGTATTTGAAAAGGGCGCCCTATTGACGAGGTCCTTTGCATTTGGATACAAAAGACTAATTTAATGTCTTCGAAAGACTATTTCTTGGTAACAATATATTATAAGAACTTTCGAAGAAAATATAACTTTTTTCATCTCTGTAATATAATATCGGAGTGTACTAAAAAACCGGTTTGAAGGCAATTCTTCGAGTTGCCCAAAGACTACCATCCATAAACTACAAATAAAGTAGAGGTTTAGTAGTTCCGTCTGTCAAACTAACCTTTTCTTTTCTGACCCAGCCAAGATGGGTGAGTAACATCAAATTTTGTGATTACTTTATCCTATTATATCAATGCTATAGATTATTTAAGTTAGCCATCAGTATCTCCATTAATTCGTGTTTTTTACATTAGTTATGTTGAAATACATATTTCTCTTGTTAACTTTCATGTAAGGTTGTGTTGTGAATGTTCACGGGGTTGTGATGAAGTGTTGTGTGATAGTTCATGCTTCCTATAATGTGCAGGTATCAGTCGCGATCACTGGCATAAGCGAAGGGCCACCGGAGGCAAACGCGCGCCCATTCGCAAGAAGAGGAAGTACGAGTTAGGTCGCCCGGCTGCCAACACAAAGGTAATTTCTTCATAACATTCTTAGATTACCCGTTTTCGGTGTAATTAAATTGATAAATGCAATGATGCTGCTCTCTGTCGGTCTCAAATTAACCATTTGGACAACAGAAGAATGCGGCTGCTTAGTTTATTTTGGACTGGTAAATATTTTGAGGTTATGTCTTCATAATGTCTGATGTTTCAGCTTGGCTCACAGCGTATCCATTTGGTACGCTCCCGTGGTGGCAATGTGAAATACCGTGCATTGCGCCTCGACACTGGAAATTTCTCATGGGGATCTGAATGTAAGTATTTTTTTTAATTCGTATTATTCTGTTTGTTTTTGAATGGAAAAAACATTAGTAATTAAAACACCATACATTTTTAACCAAGAAATACTTATAAAATTAATGTACTTTATTAGGTATGATCATTAGTATCCATAGTATAATCACTACTGAGTTGGGATTAGATTACCCATAGATAGCCACACCAACATATAGTATTTGTAAATCTATATTAAAAAATTTTTATGGCGTTCATATTTATTGTGGAACTGGATGCTGCATGGTTTTTTTCCAAAGAGTTGAGGTTCCATTTGACTCCAATTTCAAGTATCAAGTCAATATGTAAAAAATATTTTCCTCTGATTTGTATATCTATATAAAATATGAATTTTAAGTTGCTAATAGAATATATTTAATTTTAAGGCTCAACCCGCAAGACCCGCATCATTGATGTTGTGTACAATGCATCCAACAATGAGTTGGTGCGTACTAAGACCCTGGTTAAGAACGCAATTGTTGTGGTGGATGCCACACCATTCAGGCAGTGGTATGAGTCCAATTACCTTTTGCCGCTAGGTAGAAAGAAGGGAGCCAAGTTGGTAAGTGTTGATGTACACTATTTTTAGTTTTTAAGTTCTTTACTATTACTGAGCATTGATAAGAAGATATTGGTTCAGTATGGGACATATGAGGGTTCTGGTTTATTTTTAATTATCATGAATACTATGCTTTGCAAAGCAGTGCTGCTGTGTTTACAAATTAATTTGCATTTATTTTGCATTTATGAAAATGGCTAGTAGACATTCAACAATTGGGATGTGTCCTGTATTAAAGATAAATGATCAAACACTAACCAGTGTACTGAACATCAAAAATATACGAAAACATTAAATATGATCAAAATTAAATCATTAATGTGATTTTTCAGTACTGATCTAATCATAAAGAGTTGTTATTTGATACAGTGCAATTATGACGTCACAACTTGCTATTTCATACAAAAATCCATACATTTGATTATTTTGACATTTCATAAAGAATTGCTGATTTGACATGTCAGGACATATCCCTAATGTATCCCAGGTAGGAAAGTGAAGGGCACATGTTTGTTTCAAGTGGCCTGAAATGATGATTCCTTTTGCGTGTCATATGATATAATATACTATGATTTTATTCATGAAGGCATTATCTGAAATGTATGTAACCTACAAAACATATATATATTCATTATTTATTGTTTATGAAGACATTTAAAAAATAATTGTCTTTAACACAGACTGAGGCAGAGGAAGCCATTATTAACAAGAAACGCAGCAAGAAGACTGCTAAGAAGTACTTGTCGAGGCAGCGCCTCTCCAAAGTTGAAGCTGGTTTGGAGGAACAATTCCACACAGGACGTTTGTTGGGTAAGGGTCTTAAACATTATCTTTTCTTCAATTATTCGTTTAAAACGTTTGTAAATTTTCATTATATCTTAGGGAATCATTAAACAAGTTAGGTCTTCTGTGATGATATTGAGAAGTTTTGAGACTGCGTTATTGGTCTGGAACCGTTTTGGGAACAGTCTAGTAGTCATGTGATCCACTTTGTCATAGTTACTCTGAGCAAATATTCTTTTAAATGCTTAGCATAATGATCTGTTGGCACATAGGTAATGATGAGTATTATTTTCAGCTTGCGTGTCAAGTCGGCCTGGCCAGTGCGGCCGCGCCGATGGATACGTATTGGAGGGCAAGGAGCTGGAGTTCTACTTAAGAAAGATCAAATCCAAGAGGGCAAAGTGAGAAGTGTAATGTAAAATAAACCTAAAAATTATTTCAATGTTTTATTTTCAACATTAACAACCTATTCAAACTTGAGCCGAAAGGGTAGGTTAATTTAAAACTATGATCAGATTTTAGTTATCGATAAAATGATCTTATGCCGACCACCCGATGTCAATTCTATTAGTAGGGCCGCCACCACCACATTATTGGAATACCTAATAATCTTGCTGTATCTACGTCAACAAGAATATTCTTTACTGCATATGCTGAAGAAGAGTCTCTGTCGACTTTGATATAGGAGGATATTTTATTCTTGATATTAATGTATGTATGTATTAGTAATGATTGAGTAAAGGAATGACATTAGTAATTTATTAATGTAGATACCTAGATCTATTTTTCATACATTCAGAAGATAAAATTTTATCATTTCGTCTTCATCTCATTCAAGAGCAGATTATGAATAGTAAACTAATATACCATTTCTGACAGCTTTCTTTATGTCCTCATAAAGTAGAAGAACGTGATTTGTGTAGACTTGATTGACTGCTAAATAAAATATTACAACAAGCTTAGGATTGTGGTCGTAATGTTGCGAGGCTCCGGGCGGCAGGTCATTGCGAGCCCTTTGTCCTTCGTGAAAAGTATGTGATGCGAAAGTAAGTCTGGTTGTTTGGTTTAGGTATTGAAAAGAAATGCTAAAGTTATACAAATAAATAAAATTTGAAATCCATATTATTTTTAATTTGCTTGGGTTGCGCGAGGCCCCTCAAGAGCGAGGCACCGGGCGACTGCCCCGTTCGCCACCCCCCTAAGGCCGCCTCTGCCGGCGCATTAGATAAGGCATACGCGTATCATAAAATACCTAATTTAATATTCATATATTTTTTATACTATCACTGATATAAAAGATTACAGAAGCTTTAGAGGTAGAAACTACCAAAAATATAGCCTACTTGGTTTTTCCCGCGGCCTCCGTATTTGGTCTTCAGAGATTCCTTCTTATTTAGTTAATTTCTTCTTTCAAATTTATAAAGCTGTGTCCCTTGGTTGACCCACTGCGTTGCATCGCCCACCCGCAGTCGTACTTTGTTTTTGCTTACTTAGTTCTTTGACTTTTTGCTTGGATACTAACGGTTTGCGCGGTGTGAAAACCTTCCTCAAGAGTTGGCGACTATCGAATGCAAAAATATTTTTTAAATCACGAGTGGTAGTTCCAGAGATTGGCATGTTCAAAGTTATGTTTTCTAGCAATATTTTTTTTATTGTGTTAGCAGTATAATATACGACACGTAGCGTTGCTACAGTAGCTAGATTTTTTAACACATTGTTTTCACATAGCTACATAACTCTATTAGATTACGCAGGGCATGCAAGTTTTCCAACATCCTCGGCAATCGTCATATTTCATCCAACTTACACAAGAATGACCTTACACCTTAACGAATTATACACCTATGCCTTCTTTATGAATCATGGTTCCTGACAAGTGTATGAAATGGTTTCGAGTTTTTCACGATCAGACAGGCAGGGCGGGGGGGACTTGGTTTTATAAATCACTAGCTGACCCGACAGACGTTTTTTTTTTTTTTATGCCACTTGGGCCGACAAACAAGCAGACGGTCCACCTGATGGTAAGTGGTCACCGCCGCCTATGAACATTTGCAACACTAGTAGCATCGCCAATGCGTTGTCGACCTTGAGACGTGAAGTTGTTAAGTCTCATGTGCCTGTAATTTCACCGGCCCCCTTATCTTTCTAACCGAAACACAGTAATACAATTGCATTACTGCTTCACGGCGGAAATGGGTAAGGTGGTAGTACTTCCCCGGACGAACTCTGCACTAAGAGCTCTACTACTACTAAGACGTTGTCCTGTCTTAACAATGAACATCGAATAGTAATCTTCCGATTGAATCGACTGTGAAATGTAAACTAAGTATTGATAAATTAATTATTTTATCAATATAATTCCGACCCATGCCTCTGTTTAAAACGACATTGTTAAACGACTAACATTTATGTCAAAAATCGTAAGGTTACATTATAAGAGTTTATTTTGTCAAAAGTGTACGGTTACATTAGAACAGTAAATATGGTCGTTATGTTTTCTTAAATTTTCTAATTTTCCGCGCAACTTTCTTATTTTTTTCTTACATAAGAACCTTCTCCTGACAATAACAAATACAACAAAAAAAGAATTAACGAAATCGGTCCAGCCGTCCATGCGTGATGCCGTGACCAAGGGAAATAGGGATTCATTTTTATATATACCTACATATAATAATTGTTTTCCTTAGAACACATATCTAATAATTCTCTTTTTATAATAATATTTTTATAAATGTAAATAATAAGTAAAAAGATACGAATAAATGGAGTAATAATAAAATATCATATCTTTCTCTCCCAAAATAATCAGCATGGAAACCATAGAACAAACCTACATGTTCATGCACACGAACATTTGTGATCGAACCCACTACCGGCGGCGTGATACATAGGGGGTGGATCATCTATAAACCTAATTGCAATACAAACCTATTACCCATTTATGTACTTTAATGGCATGACGAAACTAGGCCATGACCAATCGTAACACGTAAAAGACTTGACAATTTAATCTAAGAGTACATTAGCTAGAAAACAAGCGCATTAGATATTAGTAGTTTAGTAGGGTAGGGTTCTAACATAATGAAACAGTCAAGTAATTTGGTAGAACTATAATATCCTGGAGTTAAGTGGATCTACCATTTTTCCAGCCATCAGCGACACGTGTATGTTAGCATCCATTACGAAGTAGAGAAAAGGATATGTCGCTGAGAAGGTCACAGGATCACGGTTTGACACGTATCCTGGAACAAATAAGCATCAGATTTAGGTATCTATATATTTGTGCATCAACACGACCAAGCGGGAATGGCACGCTAAGCATTAATTTGAAAGAGCCGCACTGGGAGCGAGAGGAGCAGTTGCTCTAGGCGCCAGATGGCAAAGGGCGTCAAAATTAATAGCTAATTACATAGCGGTAGGAACTTGGCTTATGCTAAAGAAGCACGAGTGTTATATTTAGAGCTTCTAGATTTAACTTCAATAAATTTTGATTTGGCGCCGAAAGACGCTCCACCGCGCTTCTTTAGCATCTTTGTCCAAACAAAACCGAACTTGCTGCCTCTCTAATTGATGCACAGGTGTGGAATTCACTTGCGGCGTTTGTCGATGTATTCTGAAAGGTGTACGATTCTCACGCTTTCGATATTAATATACCGTTCGATATTTATAGAAAAATTTTCGCCATGTTATTTGATAAAATAAGAGAGATACTTATATCAAAAAATGTATGATAGTGTACCGTAAGGATGCAGTGAAAATAATTATTTAATAATTATTTTTAATAATTACTTACACTACTTTAAAATAAATTTATAGATAAAACACAGATATAGAAAATACATAGACGCACGTCAGCCATGTTTCCAATTCATCAGTCGCAAATTTTCATTTATAGTTACCTACTGAAGAACCTTATACTAGAGCTACGATTTGAGGTACTTCGAAAGAACTTGATATTCAGTTAGATTTTACTTCTTTTATTAGCGAAGCCGTTATGCGAGTACTTATTGAGGGAGATAGTTATTTTAACTTAGCTTTCTTTCATATTGATGTTTTTGGTGGAATAGCTATAAACACAAATGTTTCTCCTAGTTAGAATTGAACTTATGACTTGCCATACCACTTTACCAACCGGCCGACATATCTGCACTGTTTACAACTTGAATACTTATTTGCTGGTAAATACATTTTTTATTGATACCTACTTAGTTTATGTATAAACTTTCTCAATGTGTTTTTTCACTAAACTACCGGCACGCTATGATGGCCGTTTTGACGTTTCAGAAACTGTATCTACCTATTGTGTTGGAATAAGGTTGATTTCCATCATCATACATTTAGTTGTTGGATCAATGGATGCACCTAATGTCTGAAGAAATTAAGGTTATTTTTCTTTGTCATTGTTAAATGTTAAAACGGCCATCATAGCGTGCCGCAATTGAGTGATAATAAAAGCACAGTAGCATATATCCAGAGTAAGATATTGTATTTACCTACCTACATTACCATGAAGGTTTTCATAAATTCACATTTCCACATAAGTAGCGTCCTTGCAATTCAAATGTATCCGACGCTTATTCAAAATAATCGTCGAATCGAAGCAAGCCAACTGTGGCGACAGGAAACAATCATAGGTCATTTTTTCAGTTATACTCATTTATGTAATTGATTCAGAGGACTATCGGCAAATCATCATTTTCATCTCGCGATTAAGCATTCAGGTCGCAGTAATGGTGATGCACCGGGTGATTTCACTAATTGTTGATTGTGTGTAGGTAGTGCTCCCCGCCAGTGTCCGGTTATCACTACCTACATCATTGCCAGTCGGGCATTTCAATGACAACACCGATGGAATGTTTAATTCATTTGGATGATATGAAAGTGATTTTATACTCTTCGGGTATAAATGCAATACATATTGCCTCTGTCCAGGGGTGTCATTCTGTACTGTAAAATGTCACTAGCTCAATGATTTTACGTCGCAGCCTCTATGGTGTGTCTCTTTCGCTGACTATGCAATCACGTAGGAAATTCGCTCTCGGCGGCCTTATAGCGCCGGTTCGCCGACGAAGTCTGTTTATTTGCGTGTATATTAGCTGAACAAGATATTTTTTGTTCCTCAAAATCACTAATAGTAGTATTAGTGTAGTAATTTTCCTGACATATTTGTCAACCCTGATTGAGGACAACAGTGCGGGCGGCGCATCAATAGACGCAAATGCGCGTATCGCCGCGTTACGCCACCGCTCACGTGGAGACAATGGATGCGGCTGTCGCTCTCGCCACTTCGCACCTCGGATTTGCACTCTTTTGGCAATAATTATCTCGTTCCCTGTGCCGGAAAGTAACGACACGAGCATATGGCTTCACGCTCAATTATTACGTTCGCGTACATTGCGAAGGTGCTTCTACTAAATGCAAAAACTGTTGCAGAATTTATGACCAAATGTATGTGAGTTATGTCGCGACGACCTTTACGGATGATAATTCAATTAATTGAGGAAAATCAATTTTGTAAATTTTCGGAGCGCGTCATGACACTCAAGGATTTTCCGGCAGTCCATCAGCCCGTGACTGCTTATGTGTGACCCTAGTCTTGCGAATGACCCCGCTGTCTGCACGCACGTATACCTGCTCATGTGAGTAGGTAATTAAATGGATCACTCCGGAACGGCAGGGCCCAAGCTCTGCCACCTTATTATAAGGCATGTTTAGGGTTCCGTACCCAAAGGGTGCCAACGGGACCCTATTACTTAGGCACCGCTGTCCGTCAGGTTGTCACGTCTGTCACAAGGATCTATCATTTGAACGGTAGGTAATAGGTAGAAACTTGTAATTTTACAACTATGGCCGCGACTACAACCAATCATAAATTAAAGAAATGTGCTTTTATCGACGTTTTGTTAAATATTGTACTGTGGTACGGAACCACCTCCCTTTATGCGAGTCTGAGTCGCACTTGGCCGATTTTTTTACTCCAACATCAGTGTTTTTTGCTACTATTATTTACTTATAGCCCGTAAAATAAATCTAAATTAACCTTGCGTTTTTTGAAAAAGAAAAAAAAACTTAAGGATACTTATCATATTATTTACTTATTATAATAAAACATATCCTGGGCATGGTTTACTTATCCTTAAATCAAGCAAATATGTAGTAGGTAGGCTGATATGTTATTTGACATACCTACAACATACCTTTTTTACATCCAGACACTTTCATGTACACAAATGTTTGTGCTGGATTGGAATCGAATCCACGACCTGTAGCGGGACAGTCAGGGACTCTAATCACCAAGCCAACTGGCCCGTATTGTTACTTCGTAAAAATATTTATAGTTGGCACGCTATCCTAGAGCGTCAATAGAATAGAATCTACTCACTATTTTTCTTATGATCGTCCGGTCGATATTTTCGAATAGCAACTGAGACTGCTTGCTCGATGCTTCGTACATATACTCCAGATTGTCTGGTCATCGGGGTGAAATCACGTTGTCTTGGTTCAAATACATCACGGATTCCCAACTGAAAATTTAAAATATAAATTTGCTTCACTTTCACTACTTACTTACGTATCTACCTGCCTTACTTGCCTAGAAAAAGTCAATCTAAACATCATGAACATAAATGAAAACATAAAATAGAATTTGTATTTATTATATTGATGGACTTAAACTACCTTATGAACTTGCAGTCATTTTAGTGTGAGTGGCGCCATAATAATCCACAAAAATCCAAAAGATTTATCTAATTTGTGTCAAGGGTAATAAATTGTAGCTAAGTATGTACCACCATTGTCATTAACCTAATTCTCAGCAAGTGTAAATAACATTATTTGATATGTGGGCGAGAATTAGTTAAATACCGTCATATTTGAATTACTAATTGTTATGTTAATTAGAGCTTGGTGCTTTTATTTTTTAGTTTTAACTTATCTATTCGAAGCGAACATTAACGCATTGTATTTTTGAACTAAATGCTTCATTATTAATGACTACAACATTCCTACTGGTCTGATAAAGTGAAGTTAAGTAACTTATCGGGTCCACTCACCTTCTGTAAATCCGTAGTAAGAGTAATGTGTCCTTTGACTGTGAAACTTGGCACTACAGCTCTGACACGGCGCGGGCGCAAAGCGGCATAAATATCAGATAGATCAGATTCCCTAGCCATGCGAGCTAGTAGTCGGCCCAGCTCCAAGGCCCCTCCTCTCAAAGGCAGTACTACTAGCAGGTAATACCGGTCACTGTCGAGAGGTAAACGCAGCGCTGAAGCCTCCAAATGTGGGAGGTATGCATGCTCCAAAACTGTATCGTAATGCATGTACGTCACCTGTTCAGAAAATTTTATCATCAAATTTAATTATAACTATAGCTCCTTTTATTAAAACCTCATGGTTTAGCGATACATCTACCGCTACAGCTCAAAGTATGCGAAACTATACAATGACTCAGACACCGGATTATATGCATTGGCATATTTGCATATGCATTCACATATTAGCAACGGCGGATCCAGGGGGGGGGGTCATGGGGGTCATGACCCCCCCCTGAGCTGGTTCCAGGACTTTGTCGACCACTAATTTAACATAATGATTTTATTTATATATTTTGTCTCATTCCTCATTCCGTGCGTGATAGTGCTTCTCTGGATGACTTCAGATGACTAAGATGGCAATATGTACATTGAAAGAAAGAAAGAAACAAATTTATTTGTGACAGGGGGAAAAATAACACATGAAAAAATTAACAAATAGAAGCAAGGTACACAATTGCCACAAATCGGTCCTCCAACTCAGCATATGGTTGGCTGTACGTGCCAATGTAGGTACGTATTGCCAACGCTGATCTTCCGTTGGGGCCGGCAAGTGAAAAACACGGCAGGATTACTACAGTATACACTATACATGTTATTATGTGTTAAGTTTTTCAAGTGTACAAGAATAAAGAATAATAATGTAGTCAACATGTGCTGTTTAGCTCGAAACTTATTCTTATTCTCCGAAAATCATGATTTTCGTGTCATTCGACTTTTTTAGAAAATTGAAGGGCCGCTCAAAAAAAATTGCAATAGTTATAAAAAATTAAGTGAAAGAAAAAGGGGGTTTGGTTTTTTGCAAATATCTCGAAAACTATATGAGATTTTCAAAATTAAAAAAAAGTTCTAAGAGAACAGGAAATTTCCCAAAGAAAAGTCTATACTCCCGGAACTGTATGACCAATATTTATAATTTTCCCAGAGGGTTGAAAATACGCCCAGAAACGGGTACTGCGGCTTGCACAAGCCACGCCCACTTTAGACATTTAATGAATAAATATTATTTTAACTTATAAAATATGAAAATTAACTAGCGAAAAAATTCAGGCACCTACAGGATAGCTCAATGAACAATAATCCGCGGTCCAAAAAAAATTATCGCGTTTTTTTAATTAGTTAATTTATAATTTTTTATAACACAATATTAACTTGCAAGACTATAAATCTGAGATTTTTTCCTATCGTGGAGCTATTTGTCAAAGACTTTAGAATAGATTTTCGTTGGAAAAATTAAAAAATTGTTAATTTTCGCTTTGTTATTAACAATTACTTAGGTTAAAAATTATAAAGCTCCATTTAACATTAAAAAAGACTTTTTTTCATAATGTAACTTTTGCTCCGCTTTCTCATGATCAAAAGCTACTAAAAATGATTTTTAATCATTTTTATTTCCTATTGTTTAAAAAATTGTTATAAACAAATGCATTGTTTATAAGATAATTCCATTTTTTTTCGGAAATATAAATTATGATGAAAGTTATTACTATAAAAAAAAAACCATTCCTAAAAAAGAATTTTATTGCTTAAAACGGATTTGTTAATTAGTTTTTTTTCTATCTCTTGTAACTTAAAAATGATAAAATGATGTAACAGAAAATTAAAAGTCTAATAAAAAATATAAAAAATATATGATTGTTTTTATGTAATAAAAAATTATAATTAAACAAATGAATTATATACTCTGTATTTTTTTTCTTTTTCTACTTAAAAAAACAAAAACAATCATGTATTTTTTATATTTTTATTAGACTTTTAATTTTCTGTTCTCTTTCATTTCATCATTCTCACCTGGTTTCTTATGTTTAATATATACCTATATTTAAATACCTTATAAACAATTATAAATATGATCATACAACTTATGTAACTTTTTCTCTAAAGGGATATTTATTAACAATTTTAACGAAAAAAAAATGGAATTATCTTATAAACAATGCATCTTTTTATAATTTTTTTTTTAAATAGGAAATAAAAATGATTAAAAATCATTTTTTAGCAGCTTTTGACCATGAGAAAACGGAGCAAAAGTTACATTATGAAAAAAAGGTTTTTTTAATGTTTAATGGAGCTTTATAATTTTTAACCTAAGTAATTGATAATAACAAAGCGAAAATTAACAATTTTAAAATTTTTCCAACGAGAATCTATTCTAAAGTCTTTGACAAATAGCTCCACGAAAGGAAAAAAATCTCAGATTTATAGTCTTGCAATGTTAATATTGTGTTATAAAAAATTATAAATTAACTAATGGATAACTAATAAAAAAACGCGATAAAATTTTTTGGACCGCGGATTATTGTTCATTGATCTATTCTGTAGGTGCGTGAATTTTTTCGCTTCTTAATTTTCATATTTTACAAGTTAAAATAATATTTATTCATTAAATGTCCAAAATGGGCGTGGCTTGCGCAAGCGGAGCACCCGTTTTCGGGCGTATTTTCCACCCTCTGGGAAAATTATAAATATTGGTCCTACAGTTCCGGGAGTACGAAAAAGAAAGAGAAAAAGTTTCTACAAGCCATTCCGAATCGAATGACAACAAAATCATAATTTTCGGAGAATTAGAAAAAAATTCGACCTAAAAAGCACTTGTTCACTAGTCTATAAATATTTTTAAGTACAGTACTTACGTACATTAATAAAATACCTACTTTATACTTGTATCTATTGTTATAAAAATTGAATTATATATTCTTGACTTGACCACGACTATGTGACCCCCTCCTGGCGCCAAAGCTGGATCCGCCCTTGCATATTAGACCCATTCCCATCGGTTATTACGTATTTTACCTATCTAAAATCTAGTGCTGATGGATATTTTAAATATTTTTCGCACGGGTACCTACTTACTTACTTAGTAAAACAATGAAATCTTTAGCCGCACGGCCGAGCGCACCAGCCGTGGGTCTGTATTGGAAGTTGTAAAATTTTCCATAACGATAGATATTATGTAGGCACTATAACGAGATCAATTAAAACACATATATTCCTGCATTCCAGTGTAAACTAGAGAAATGATTGGAAATATTTTCAAAAACATTCAGGCTAAATACTAATATCTAACACGCCAAATACCGCTACCTCTCATAACGATATAACTTTACATTAACTGATTTGTCAAATATCCTGTTTTCTCTTATATTGTGACGGTCTTATCGTTAGACACAAAAACGTTTTAACGCGTAACTATTACCTAGTTACCTAGTTTTGCACTAATAAACACATTTTGAGAATCGAGGATCCAAGACAATATTGTAATGATAATCATGTAGATACCTAATTTCTTTGAGACCATAGTTACATTACTAGTATGCTAAATAAATATTGAGGACAACTCACTCACCTGAACATTTTTCAATCCATTAACTAAAAACATTTTATTGTCATGCCCAGGAAGCTCTGAACCTATATCAAAGGATCTGTAGTATAAGTAATCGCCTACATATGGAGGGTTCGTGAATATGAAATCTACAATAGACTTTTTCCGACGTTCCAATGTCTCTAAAGCAGATTCGTTGAGGACAGTTGTTATGGAGATAGGTGCCGTTGTCATATCTTCAAGTGTTGTAGAAACTTGTTCAGTTTCTTGTCTCTCTGACATAGTCGACATGGTGCTATCAGTTGGAGCATCACTTGTGGTCATAGTAGGTGTTGCTGTACTGGTTGCAGTGACATCAGCAGTACTAGGAGCACTGCTTGTGGTTGCAGACGTATCAACTTCACTCATTGCGGCGGGTTCCTCAGTTGCAGCTATAGTTGCTTCTGAGCTTGGTAGTGTTGTTGTTTCTTCTATCATAATACTACTAGAACCTATTGTTGTTGGTTCGGTTTCGGCGCTTGAAAGTATATTTTGCACTGTAGTTATAATAGTTGTCTGTGTTTGAGAGGTGGTTTCAGTGATCAAGTTCTCGGTAGTTAATGCAGGTTCACTCGCGGTCGTGCTCTCTGCGTTCGGTGCAGAAGATGGACTAACTGTTGTAGTGTCTAAAGGTGCTCTAATATCTATATCATTAACAGTTTCAGAATTTGGGTTTGTCGTTGATTCTGGTCTAGTAGGTGTAGTAGTAGTGTCTTCACGACTAGTCTTACTCTCCGTCGTCATGGCAACTGTAGTTGAGGCACTATCAGAAGACCCAGCGGGACTGGTGGGTGTGCCTGCGGTTGTTCCTTCGCTTGTGCTGTTTGTTTGCGGTGGCAGTGTTGGTAACTGATCATTATCCAAATCAAAACCGTAAAAGCGCAGAATCTTTTTGTAACTGTCATTGAAGGTAACATTCTCATTGTTCAATGCTAGCCCTGCGAGGAAACCTTCCTCGGGGACGAAGTAAGTCTGGAAAATAATCACGAAGAATTAGATACAAAATTAATGTTTATATGATCGTTTGCAAGAAAATTAAGAATTACTTAATAACAATACCACAGAAGTTACCTATTCATTTATATGACCGGAAGTTATGTGATCACAAAGTACTAAATACTGTAGTTCCTGCAGTGTTCGCAACTGTGTCAATCTCTTTAGTCACAGATCAACAATCGATTGTGGTCGTTGCCCTAAAGAAAATGAGAGTTTTCTTTTATACCTTTGTTAATATTTTAAACCATAAAATAACACGACTTTTCTTATTGGTAATACCATGGTAGTACCATTGAACAATCGTTTCTAATAGCTAGATGTAAAAATGCTGTGGCTTGAAAGCAGTCTCCTGGCTTATAGTGTCGGATTTATTTGTGAAACATTATTTATAAATACATAAGAGAGTCTGTTTATTCCATTCTCAAGACTGCGTGACACCTACTTACCTACATACAGTTTTCAAGGGACAAATAAAATTGTTAAATATCTACCTATGATGAGTTTGCATTATAATTCACACGGGAACTAATGTAATTAATAATGCTATTTAAAATACTTCAGTACGTTGCAGGAGCAATATACACTAATATTGGGTTTACCCAGTCACTTTCGACATTACACCAGAATTTATAACTTTACATACTTAATCTACGACTCACTTTCAATGTGCGATGGATATCTCTGAATCCTATCCTCATGACATTTCTATTCCAAGGCAACTGCATTCCTCGTTGTATTTGGTACGAGGACTCTCCGTCAACTCCTTCGTATAACGCCACTAAGATACCCATCAATCCATAAGGTGAGAATGCAATGTTGTTATCATTTAAAAAGTTATGTTCTGCGAGCACTTTCAAACCGAAACCGTTCGTTACATCCACCATATGAGCTAAAGGAGTGCGTCCAGTGTCCCAAAGTTTAATTTCTATTGGAACTCCGTAGTCGATACTAGCAGTTAACGTAATACATGGGCAAACGAATAAAAGTAGCGGGAATATACGTGGAACATGGCCCGGCATCGCGAGCCAAACGCGACCGCTCCGATGCATCGTTTACGCGATTGTAAACTCGCTTCACTGACCATGGGTCCTCTCTGCCGGCCGCTTTAGGCTAATCTTCGTGGCTAATTAGCATTAAGACCCCGAACTTTTCGGTGAATGCCCTCAACGAGTTTATGCGCGAAGTTTCGTGTGGCCATTGTTATTCCTCGTAGGAAGTACTTAACTACATACTTGTTATGAGACTCTCGATTGACCACTTATTAATATACTGTGTAACTATGTATCTACTCTAATAATTTGTAAAAATGTAAAGCGGGTATCATTTTAAACGGACGGTTACTGTCCCATCTATGTTTATTTATTTTTATAAAATGAATGTAACAGTATTCTGATATATTATGAACATTCATATAAATTATAGCTAAGACAATTTATATTGACGCAATTTAAAGTACCTACATGTCGGTATGTAGCAATTAAGTTAACTACCTACATATTTATTATAATTACCAATCTTATTTGAAATTCATATTATGATACCATCAATTTTGTACTGTTATTCTGTGGCACAATTACTATCAACTTGCTTTTAATAGTCGCGTATGGTAATTATGTCCGTCGTATTATTAATAGTGGAAGATTTATTCGCGTTCTAGAAAAACCAGGGGTTATCGTTTACCAGAGGTAAATCAATATTATATCTTCCATAGAATCTTTTACAACTGTTTTATTAACGTGCCCCTTGAATGCCTCTTGAGCTTTGCGGCCCGGTATTATTTTATTTAGAAATTTGAGCCCGATTCATGCAACTTCGATCGCTTAAAAGCTATGCTGAATAGAAGACTGCAAATAATTTTTTAACATGAATTTACGTTATTTTTTTATTTATTTTTTTATGCCACTTGGGCCGACAAACAAGCAGACGGTCCACCTGATGGTAAGTGGTCACCGCCACCTATGGACATTTGCAACACTAGGAGCATCGCAAATGCGTTGTCGACCCTGAGACGTGAAGTTGTTAAGTCTCATGTGCCTGTAATTTCACCGGCCCCCTTACCTTTCTAACCGAAACATAGTAATACAATTGCACTACTGCTTCATGGCGGAAATGGGTAAGGTGGTAGTACTTCCCCGGACGAACTCTGCACTAAGAGCTCTACTACTTTGGACTACGTTAGCCATAAAGAAGTTTTACATAGGCGGCATCCATTAATTACGTGAGGGATTTTGACGATTTTTCAACCGTCATTCCCTCCTCCCCCCACCGTGCTCTACATAAAGAAATGGAGAAACACTTTCACCAGGTCCGGGGTCAAGGATGTAACGACGAATTTTGTACAAGTTCGCATCTGACGTAACGTAATCGAATAAAATTCAAAAAAGTTCTATGCAATGATTATAGAGGTTATACTCTGACAAAAAATCTTAAAAATTATTGAATTACGGTCGAATTTCGATCGCTAGGCGACCACTAGTTATTATTTAAATGATCAATTGCAATTTATTTGACTTACATTATCATATTAGTAACATTTGTATAATCAGCAACGCTTGTATCAGATTTCCCTTTGGCAAAGGCCTCTCCAAGAGCTTGCCGTACTTTTCTGTTTGGAGTTGTTCTTCTCCATAGTGGTTCGGCTATTTGCGTAATATCCATCTACTAAATGCACACGAAGGACCTTCCAATTTTATTTCTGCTCAGCAGGAGAGTTATGAAACTTACTTGGAATCTGTGGACGAAGATTGCCTAAAAAGAACTTATAAAATAACAAATCCATAGGAATGAGTGTTGATTGATGGGCCAGTTGGCTTTAGTGGTTAGCGACCCTGACTGCTGAGCCGCAGGTCGCAAGTTTGATTCCCACCCAGGACAAACATCTGTGTGCATTATCATATTGTCTGTTACAGTGGACTTTAGAATGGATTAGATTAACAATTGGATCCGGTAGGTGGCACTATGATCGAGTACTAGGAATTTTTATTTTTTTACGAATACTTATGGCATAGTTGGATGGTTCTTGGCTATAGTTCGACCTAGTAGGTGGCGCTGTTATGTTCCAGTTTGGTTTTTTATTTCCCACAACCATTATTATAAATAGTTTTTAAGATTAAGGCTCCGTTTTATGGCGCTGTAGTAATGTTACTATTAAGACAAGTCATAGCCCCACCTACAGAGCAGAACAATGTCTATCTATTAACAAGCTCTGCTTGGTTTGGTATCAGATGGCCGTGTGTAAATAATGTCCCAGGGTATTTTGTATTGTTATTCATACCTTTATTTGCAATTACAATTATCCTTATTTTCCTTTATGTATCAAAATTTGCAAATTTAGTTTGATGTTTGACAGAGTTGGCAATACTCAGATAGATTTGTCTATGGTATACAAAAATGGAAGTTTTCGTAGATGTAACGTTGCGCTATCTTTTCTAGTGATTTTGGAGTTTTCTGTTGGCGTTATCTTTTATGTTATTTTGGTAACTTGAGCATTATATTACGGCAGGTGACACTCCGGGATAGTTTTGCGTTTCGAACAATTGAAATAGCATACATTCAACGTGTCGTGTAACTGGCGAGGTCAGTATTATTTGCATTATTACTGCGGATCAAATATGTGCTCAGTAATATGATAAAACGGTACTAAATAAAACCTATGCTTTCTAAATTAAATTATTATAAACCATGACGAGATTGTGGTTGAAAAGTTACGTATGAGCATCTTGATCTATCGATCGATCGTTGGGGCATCGACCTTTCTTTTCATTGATTTTGTTTGAAAATACTAGTGGGAAAGAAGAAGAAGCAAGAAACTATAAGTTGGTAAATAATTTTGTGTCTTCATTTGACTTCAAGGTCAGAAAGTATAAGCCACAAAATCATATTACCTTTTTTGGAACTAGACTCTTTAAACAGATAAGTGCAGTCTTCATCTATTAAATGAATAGTTCTTTTTTTCTATCAATGTTGACAGTCTGATATTGAGACTGATGCCCAAGGCTTTATACTACCTTTATTTTACCTATAAGTGCATAATCATAGATAATATTTTATTATTTTCATTAGGTGTATTTATATTGGGAGGTAAGTGGACACTATTTATTGTCATTTTTGGATGAATAAAGGTGGGGTTCGATAGTAGGGGAGTATCCAATGCTGTAAATGAATGTCAAGAAAGTAACAATAAATGCAGAGTAGGTTATCTAAAGCAAAGTTAGAACTTGGTGCTAATCAATTGCTGCTAGTCAAGACAAAATTACAAATAGGTGCACCAGTAGTTCCTTCTGTTCCCTACTTACCTTTATTTTGACTTGAAAGATATTTATTGTTATCTTATTGGTGTCTTCACAAAGCCAAACTTCCATTGAGACCTGAAACTTTTTAACTCTAGTTGCTCTGTGAACCGTTTTTGTCTGGTTATTGTTAAATTTAATGCCGAAAGTATATATGATTATTTCATCATATTTTTTTTCATGTTAAAAAACCTACCCAATTTTGTAAATAGAAAGTGTGTGAGGTGTATATCATATTTCATGCTTTATTGAAGAATCAAAAATCCAATCATCAGATATGGGTGCCCCAGGAATCTAATTTATTATTGATAATACCTATTTTAAACTACAAATAGTTTCTTTTAATTAATTTGTAATTTATATTACAAAAACAATGTGCTTAATGTGTAAGGTTGAATGATTATTGATATTAAGGTATTTAGTTAAATATTATGTAAGGACATTATTAATGACATAATATGGAAATTATGTAACTACATATTGATTTTTCTTGTGAACTATTAACATGAATAATCATATGTATTTTAAAATATGTAACTGCCTTCACAAGTACCTGTGATTAGAACTTATTCTACTTGTATATCAGCGAATGGATTCCGTAAGTATCTATTTAATTATAAATCAATATTTAAGTGGTAATAGTATTTACAATAAAGATTTTAAAGATAATGGTATGGTTACAGTTGTGCAAGAAAAAGAAGTAGAAGAGAGAAGATTGTGGTTAACATTGGTGAAACAAAGTTTATGACCGTTTTGGTCATAAACTATCAAGTGTAGTGCTTCAAGATGGAGCTCCCAGACTGCCCTCCTGGGGCAGAAGGATACCAAGACTCTGTCACAGAAGTGCCAAAGAAACTGGACATAGAAGAATCTTGTACCAAGGTAAATATAAAAATTCTATTTATTTCGTGAATTCAAACACTAAATAAAATAAGATCATTATTTTTGACTATTAATTACCCTTAATGCTCAAACAAAACTATGATACTTTTTTTTTTGGGTTACACATTTCCCAGGTCAACATTTCTATAATTTTCCCTTGAGCAGTTTCTTTTATTGAAATAGAATACATACCTATATTGTTAGTTATGAAATGAGAAATATATTAAATCATAGAAAAAATATTATAGAATGATATGGATGTTAGGAATATACTCTAATGCTATTCGCATTTACCATTAGTGCTTCAGGTCTTGTTCTCTTTACACAAAATGTTAAGTCAGTGGAATATTATTTCAGAATTGATTCACCAATTTCACTAAACTAGTAAGTAGCAGGTTATGATGGCTGTATTGATGATTGTGAGTGTCATAGGAAAATGTTGTGTATTTCTTTACAATAAGGATCAATATGTATATTCACCTCATTACAAAACCAACATTCCAATTTTTTCCAATACATAATCAAACATCAAAAAGGTCATAATTGCCTGCCACTAGTATAATATTATAGTATATATTATAATAAACATTAAGAAAATAAAATATCAAATTATTCTCATAAATAAAAGTACTATTACATATATGGTACATCTTTCTTCTCACTGGAACAAAGTTGGTATAAGCATTAGGGGTAACAGCTTAACCAATTTCTAGTGCTGCATTTTGCGAATGTTTGGCATGATCTCTAATGAGGTTCTAAGATAGTATCTATTGCAAGTTTTTCTTTATGTGCATAAATGACATGCACATTTCAGTGTTACCTACTACACTCTTATTATTTCAATCTATGGAAAATGCAGTATGAAAAGCATGAGAATATATCTTTTTTTTTTATAAATTTGAATATAAGACTAATGATGTTTGGTTGCCTACAAGATTTCCTTGGGTCTACAGCCTTAGTTGCCATAGTTCTTTTGCTTGATGTGGATAGTTTTTCTTTAGATTGCTTTTAAAAAATTTATTACATAGCACTAGTTTTACAGCTGTGCTATTTTTTAGAACAATAGTATTTGGGAGTTATTTGGCAATATGATTAAGTTTAATGTAGAAAGAGTAAGATGAATCAGTAAAAGTATTGACAAACTATGTTTGATATTTGTGAATGGAATTTATTAATTATGAAAGCTCTGTGTTAGTGATGTAGAAATCCCATGCCATCATTGTGGGTTCGAATCTTACAGTTGGCTGTTGTGAGGATACAATAGCATAGTAGTAAGGTACTCTGTGGTCATCCATACGTTAAGCATCGACTTGAGAGCCATTGGCCGATGTTGCATTTACAGATTAGCAACACATTGGAATCACCAGGTGTCACTAATATACTCGTATATTTTCAACCATGGCTGCTTAGTAAAAATAGGATGAAAATGAATTCATAAACATTGGAAATGGGTGTTCAAACTCTGAAGGTGATACCAAATGAGGTGTCAAATCGTGACCCGAATATCGTTGCACAGTCTAAAACAGTTATTTTAGTAACTTTTATGGAGATTCTTTTTTTGATTTTTACACCCCTCCCCTCCCTTATCTCCGATGAATACGAACTGAATAATCTAGACTGATGGATAATAAAATTATGTAAAATAAAAATAGGCAAAAGTGATCATTCTGGTAAAAGAAGTAAAAACGTATGGCATCGACAAAATTCGAATACACCGCAATGTTAGAACTAGGGATGCAAACATCGATGTGTCGATAATTGAAAAAATATCATTGTTGTTTTTTCAATATTTAAATATATTTAATCATTTATTAGAATAAAAGTTTATTAGGTTAGAGATGTTTACAAGCAAAATACATTAATGGAAATACAAGCCCAATGAAATAAAAAACTTTCATAAAATTAACGCGTTATTTATTTGACAATATCTTGAAACAGAAAATAAAAGATAATTTATTTTTATCTCTTTTGCACAGGCTAGTTTAATGTAACGGAATTTTTATGTATTGCCAATTGCATAGTGCGTACAAAAGAGATTCGAATAACTAATTTCGTTTACGAGCAGGACTTTTAGTATTAAGTAAGTTATTCGATGTTGTGTTTCAACTAGTTAATTAATAAAAACGTAAAGTTCCCGTTGCAGTTATAGTAGTGCAACAAACTTTCCAAACTATGGCGATTAATGTCGGTCGGGTTTTTCGTCGAGTATGACGGCGATACGCACGAAATATAAATATACGCAAAAATAATTGTTATTCCTAAAACACATACATTAAATGCTTAATCCTTAACCTAATCTACCTAACCTTGATGGTAAGCAACTCGGAAGAGCAGAAAAATATTCTTACACTTTTTCATTTGGTTTTTGTGGTCGATACTATATTCGTATTTGTGTAATATCATACAAACCGGTGGTTTTGTATGATATTATATACGCTCGTACAGCGGGATGAGGTGATTCTGGTGAGTATACATTTATTGCAGACAAAACTTAATTGAAAATAAATAAATAAAAAATTACACATTACTTACTGTTTTATTTGTTTTTGACTATCCCATAGTATTGTGAATAATATGGTAGGTGTTTAATTAGGTTAGTTTAAGTTGAAGTTAATATTTCTTCGGACGCCGATTGGTTCGTGAGCGACATTGTTGGCATTATTTAATCTAAGACGTCAGTTGCCTAATGCGTATTATGTGTGTATCATAGGCGGAGCAAGAATTCCAAGAGCATCTGAACAGTTTGAAGCTCAAACTCGACGATGGCAGTATACGGAGCATGGTCGAGCGCCGCGGGCGGGATATATCCGGGAAATGGATTTATCTCTGCTACCCCTGCGCAGCTGTTTGCAGTGGGGAGAGCATCTTGCAAGTATGTATAGGATAGTATGGACAGCGCGGCAGCTTGGTTCGAATGCTTCGCGACATCTGTCTCAGTGTGAGTCATACGCTGTTGAGTCAAATTGTAACCACAAATGTTCGATGCGAGCACACGAACCCCCAGAATCGAATGTGGTCAGGAAACATGGCCCGTCATACGCGTTATCCACTTGACTAACGTTTCGGACTGAGGCACCTTAAAGCACTGCTGTTTTAGCGTCAAGCTCGTGGCTCGCCTCGCACGGTGGGACGTTAGCGGCTCATAGCGAGCAACCCTTTTATCGACTTTCCCAGTATGCGCACTGAGGTATTCGAAGAGAGATGCCTCGCACTGTTAATACCCTGCTTTAGAATATTCACATATAGTAGTACCTTGAACTCCTTTTTAATTTGCCCATTTTCAGGGGCCCATTTTGGGCGCTTTCATTAAAGTGGTCCATTTGATGTCCATGTTGTGGGAAATTACATATATAATTATCTTTATAGTTAACTATACTTTTAAAGTACTTTTTAAATGATCAGATTAATTTTACACATGTCTTTCCCAATTTCAGACTCACATATCAGGGAAGAAGCATAAGGTCAAGTTATCTCTTCGGACCCAATGGCCCACGCGAATATTCGATGAACATCCTTTTAATCAATCCCACTCGAAGAGTGGAGGTGAGAACATTACCAAAGCTGATATGAATTGTATGTTTAAATATTTATTAAACTTACTAAATTGTTTTTACAGCTACTGAACAGATTCTGCAGAAGATGGCGGAAGAGGTAGATCTGCATAATAATAGCCCTGATGATTTGGATCTTAAATACAACAAGTACAGGACTGTTCGGTGTCATATTCAGGACTCTCTTGATAACATCAAGTGAGTGATTTCTTACTAATACTCCGTTTTGCTGAAATATTGCTTTTTTTTCAAGTAACAACAGTATCTATAGATAATTAATAAATTTAAGTCTAATTACGAAAACAAATATATTTAATCAAAAAGTTCATTTTCAAGAATGTCAATCATGTACTTATTGGGATTGTGAATTTTGCTTTTCAGTTTAGAATAGCTCTTTTTTTGTTACTATGGTGGCAAACAAGCTCACGGCCCGTCTGATTGTAAACGATCACTGCAGCCTATTGTCTTCTAAATTGATATCCGTACTAATATAATGAATGCATCGCCAGGGCTCCGCTGGTGGGAGTAGAGTACCTGATCGAGCACCCTCCGGAGCAGCCGCACCACGAGCCTTCCTACATCTGCACGCTCTGCACCAAGCAGGGCCATCCGCGCACCATCATCAACCACATGACCTGCTTCTGGCACAGATACAACTACCTCGTGAGTTTAAAAATCAAATATCATGGGACATTTTTTTACACACAACCTTAAAAATCCAAACCGTTTATTTATTTATTCATCAAGGCACTTATGAACGTCAAATTTAAAGTAAATAAAGGTTCTACCGGTTCGGAAGTCAGCTTTCAACTGTTTCAACTCAGCAAGTTTACATTATTTTAAAATATATTTTTGATTTTTTGGCTATTTTATCATCCCAATTTATATACATATGTGCTATGTTTTAATATTTAACATTTACAAATTCTTAATATAGGTAACATTCAAAAAGAAATAAATAATAGTTAAAAAAAACTAAAAAAACACGCTTTATATAGAAAACCAAACTAAAAAACAGAAAATAAATTTTAATAAATATTGATTAAGAATAATGTAATTTTTTTACTAAATATAAGTTATTAATAGTTTGAATAAGAAAACAAATGTTATATATATTTAAAAAAAAAAGCGTGGGGCGCTCTTTCTTTCAAAACATTCTGAACATGATTTTTTAATTTATGATCAGACATTTTGGTTACTGAAAGCGGTATTATATTATAAAATCGAACACAAATACCAAAAATGTACTTAGTTTTTTATTTTCTACACTTATGCATATTTTTAGATTTTGTTTGTAAGTAATCGATATGTTGAAAAAACAAATCGAAAATTGATAATTTTTTAAATTTTTCGTGCATGCAGTCTTACTGTTATATTGCATTTAATAAAGATTGCGGCGGGATTTTTTAAGTTAACGATGCGCGTGGACCTTACAAGGAGTATCTAGTAACATTAAACATGTAACCAGAGTTGCGTTAAATAATATATCGAAATTGACATCAATAATGCTCTAAAATAAATATCAAACATCGGTATATTGCGATTAAAAATATCGACGATATATAAAGATAATTGTATGGAATATATCGATATTTTTGACGATACCGACTGTCAAAACTGGCAATCGGTTTTTAGTTTTTATTCGATGGGCTGTTATCAGAAGATGTTTTTAAGCCAAGAAAACAAACAAAAAGTTGACAGAAGTAATATTAATGTCGCTAGATAATGAATATGAACGAAGTATTTTTCAGACATACAAAGTGTGGTACACTTTCTGATCCCCAAACTAAACAGAGCATGACATGAGAGCAAACCAGACTGACACATATACATTTTTCATTCCTTCATTTTAATATATTTCTAAAAAGATATACTCATATTTATCATTTTTCAGGTACGTCACTTCCCCAAGGCGTGCAGCCGCATCACCCCGTACCGAGTGCAGCCGAAATATCGCGAGGGCGTGGCCCTCATCATGAACCGCCTCGCTAAGTCCATCGAGGACAAGTACGGGCACATGAAGCCTGTTAACATCGACAAGGAAGAGTACGAAAAGGATAAGTCAGTATTATTTACTTTTAATTTATAATAGAAATAGAATATTTTTATTCAAATCGGCACTAATAGTCTCATATCATATTCTACTCCTATATTCTCTGCCGGTTCCTTAGAAGAGCCGATAATTAAATATTTAAGTATTTTTATTGGTAAATTATTATGTTTTAATATCATTGTTTGTAATTATTTAAAAAAGCAACTATTTTTAAGAGCCTGTGACGGCCTACATGAATTAACAATATTTCTATTGCAGAGATCGGATTCATCAATGGCTTTTCAAGGGACACCATTTCACTGACAAAAACGGCGGCCCTACTTTCGAAGAGGTGGCTGATGTTGACTTGATTGATTCTCTCCTCCAAACCAGTAAGTTTTATTTATTATTAGCTGAGCGGTTATATGGTTCCTGAGGAATCATTTCTTTCCCCGGTTGTTAAATGAATACTTTATGTGTCTAGAAAATGTTCTATCTATTTGCCAAATTTCATTCTAATTTCTAGTACATATTTGTAAGATATTATTAATGTTTTTTTTTTTTTTTTCAGATACTGTAGAAACCAAACTGAAGAATGTCGCTGAGTACGTAAGCCTCATCTGATTTATGCATATTTTAGTCTTGAAACATATTTTTTATCATTTATTTTGTGCACAGGACCTTCGAACAGCGAGAACCATCGCCGCCCGTAGTAGCTGCTCCATCTAAGCCGTATTTTAGCAATGTTCATGTAAGTTCATCTTCTATTATGTTCTTGTTTGCTTACATATTACAGCTTCGTCGTCATAAAACCTTTTTTGTTTCTCCACGCGGTTTTATCATTATAGGATGTAGCTTGGGTTGACCTTTGTAAATTAAAAATGGTTACCAAAAAGTGATTGCTGTTGATTAAAGCATAACTGAACACAATAAGATATAAAAAAAAACCTGTTTATTTAAACACACAAGTCACACAGACAATTTTTATGAGGTTTTACAGGTAACTGAAAAATATCTCAAATTTAATCAAAATCTACACAACAAACGGTACAGCTAGTGTACATAAAATGGTTGTAGCCTTAATAATCGAGTGGTATAAAGCGTTGCTCGAAACGTGGGTTTACTGGCATCGTTACCCAAATGGGTGGGTACCTTACCCTTTCCACCCATTAGTACTACTAATAGTGTTTCGTTTTTCCGAAACGATTAACTGTAGCCCCGGATTTGAAATGGGCCTAGAGACAGCTTCAATGTCACATATGGCACCTTGAGGCTTCGGCACGATGTGGTGACATCTCAGTGTTGCCTAGCACTATGGCTGACTAACTATAATTGATGAAAATGTATTTATATGATGGTTATAGCGTCCGGCCGGGCGGCAGGAGCGTCGCGGCACCTCGATGGAATCTCTGTCGGATATCAGCGATGACCAGGAGCCCCGCCGGGATCCCTCGGGCTTGGATGATAAGGCCTCAACCCCTAGTTCTTTCAGGTAAGCCACAAATTATTTATTATATGCACCTTGCATATTGTGACATTAAAAATCCATTATGGTGTTGTCGACTATTTTATCTCAGTTGCGCAGACATTTTCTGATAATCCGACTAACATTATAAAAGCGAAAGTTTATAAATTCAGTAACTTTAAATTTGACCTACATAAGTGCCTTCCGAGGGCCTAAATTGAATAAATGGTTTTGAATTTTGATGGATGATTGTTACTCTTTCACTAAACTAATTAAAGAAATTGGATGAACTGCACATATATAGTTCATAACCTAAATTAACATATAGTTGACTATTAATCCCAGGAAACTAAATATCCACACACAGCTAATAGGAGAGTTAGTACTCTTTGAATTAATTTTATTCATAATAAACATTGTAGTATATAACCAACATGACATACAAGATTTGAACTGTACCACATTAACTTCGTCATCAATTTTATTTCTTGGTTTCACAGTCAAATAAAAATGATCTTATAGATTTTATCATTTACTAAAAATAACGTTGCATTTAATGAAGGAATAACTTGTGAATCAAATGGGAAATGATAGTCAATTAAAAACAAAAAATACCAATTAATTTAATTAGTGACGAAGATTTTTCAAACGAGATCTTGGTACCTAATTGTGTCATTAGAAGAAGTATAAGATGAATCTAGATTTTTACATAAAAACTGGGTATATACATATAACGCCATAAACTCTACCCATAACAGTTCCAGTACCCTAATTTAAACTAACTAATGTCTATATAGCAAGGACAAGCTGGAAACTAGTCATAAGCCCCGCTTCGAGCCGTACAACGACAGGCGTCGAGACCACTCGCCTTACCGTTCAAGATACGCTTTTAAAAACGCCCATGATAAGATCAAGAATCTAGACAAGGTTTGTTAACATTTTTGTTTTGTACACAAATTGTTCTAATTCTGTTCTGATGCATTTGACTATAAAGCTATTGAGTTTCACAAACATATTTTGTATTATACATGTATATTTTATCTAGAATTTTTAGACCAAATTGATTGCACTTAGGTAAAAATATGATTGATGTTGAGATTAAAAAATCCCTACTAATATTATAAATGTGAATGTAAGTTTGTTTGTTACGCTTTCACGCAATCAATCATCATGAAACGTTGTACACATATTCTTGGAGGTATTAGAAGTAACATAGGATACTTTTTGTGCCGAGAAAATGTTACATAGTGAAACCGCGGGGGACAGGTAGTATTTCATAAAATAGTTTCGCAAGTTTATTGCATATGTCTGATTGTCCCAATAATAATTTAATAATCTTGATTTTTCAATAGCCAAAGAACCACGAATATAAAGTTAAGCTTGCTGAGGAGATGCGCCAAGCGGCTGCAGGGTGCGCGAAAAAAATCCTCGCGTACCATGAGAAAAACCCGGAGAAGCATCCGCTGTACCCTGAGGAGTGGAAGAAGTTCTGGAACAAGCGGTACAAGGAGATACAGGCTGGTGAGATATGTATTTATTTATCAATTCTAGTTTCCAAGAAACCGATTCTTAGAAAGACCCTATTAGTATTTAGCTGTTAGACATGCTCTAGTATTTTGTTATAGAGCAGAACTGGTCCTTGATATCGGTAGTAGTTTATTATTATTTTAATTAGTATGAAGGATGTTCCGACTAGTCGGTATCTTTGGGGCCGTCCATCAGGTGAGGTTCGAAAGGGGCGGGAGGGGGTTCGGCAAAAATCACGAAATATCACAAGGGGGAGGGGTGTGTAGCCAGATTCTCTGCGTATTGCGATCTCGAATGATGATCTTCAACAAAGCAAGATGCTTATCCAGTTGTTAGTGTTGAAGAAACATGAATTTTGTCTTAAACCTCTCCACGTGTCACTAAGGTGGAAGGAGGGGTTAAAAAATGCTAAAAAAACATCACATGATTAATGGACAGGCCCTTTCATAGTCTACGATTATTGGCTTGTCGACCAAAGTCATAGTCGGCACATCTCTAATTATTTATTATACAATAAGGGCCAGCACACACGGTGAAACGAAACTGCAACGAAACCCTCATGAAATCATTGGTTTGAAACCAGTTTCAATCGTTTTCCACACACGCCGTAACCTAATGGGATGAAATTATTCACAATCATTTCGGTTTTGCGAACAGGCTTCTAAAAAATTTGTACTTCAAGTGATGAAGAAGTTGTAGTTCTGTATTTGTATCTTCGACAAAGAAGGAGGCGTAAATGAAGAAGTATGTGGAGCCTGTTATTTTCTTTGTTTTTCCAATTTCAGCCCATGCTTTATCCATCTCACTTTAAACTTGCTATCTTTAACTATTAACTTGGTAATATTGTACAAGCACGTCCTTCCTTGTACAATACAACCCTACCAAGCTTCTCTCGCAGGACTTGGACGGATAAAGCATGGGCAGAAATTGGAAGAACAAAGAAAATAACAGGCTCCACATACTTCTTCTTTTACGCCTTCTTCTTTGTTGAAGATACTTCTTCATCACTTGAACGAGACATTTTTTTAGACTCAAAACCGAAATGATTGTGAGTAATTTCATGTACTATACATTAGGTTGCGGTGTGTGTGGTAAACGATTGAAACTGGTTTCAAACCAAGGATTTCATTAGGGTTTCGTTGCAGATGCGTTTCACCGTGTGTGCTGGGCTTAAGAGGTGCAGAAAGTTTTTTATATGACATACTAGAGTATTATTATTTGTCAGTATTCCAAAAATCATAATGCCGATGTTATTACAGAAGGGAAAGATCCATCCAAGCATGATTTCAAACCCGAATGGATTGTATTCTGGACAAAACGTATGAAGGAGCTACATGACGAGGAACTAAGAATCCACGTGGATGAGTTGTATCGTAAGATGTGTCTGTCACCTCCGGATATGACACGTCAGTCGCCAGAGAAACGGAAATCTGAAGATAGGAAGCGGTCTCCTAACGCGAAGCGAAGGACGATAGAAACGAAGAGACGGTCTCCCTATCGTAGGGAACGCAGGTGACTAAAATTATATATTACAACTAGCTCACCCGGCAAACGTTGTTTTGCCATATTTACTTTTTTATTATAAACTATACATGAAAAACTATCGATAGCCATCTTGCAACCTTATTGCGGATCAGTGGATGGAACAGAATAATATAAAAATCGCGATTAAAAATTGGTTGATTGTAAAAGGGTGCAAATTTAAAATTGTATGTATTTTTAAATGCCATATTATAAGAAAAAATTGAAATTAAAATTTGTTCAAAAGGCCTAAAAATATGTTAAGGGTGGACAACCCTTTTCACTTAGGGGTATGAAAAATAGAAAGTAGCTGATTCTGAGACCTATTGAAAATGCATATAAAATTTCATAAAAATCGGTCAAGCCGCTTCGGAGGAGTATGGTAACTAACATTGTGACACGTGAATTTTATATATAAGATAACCAACAGAAAATCGATTGGTCGTATTCATATAATCTATCTGGGTGCACTAATAATTTCTTAATTGATATATTATTTTTGTTCCTTTCACTAGAACTCCAGAATTCCGTCGGTCCTCGGCAGGTCGCCGTGTGTCGCCGTTACGGCGCCGTTCTTCACCACGTCGCAGACCTACTGGGTCGAGGTCTCGTAGTCCTCATCACAGGTAAATGAACATTGGAACATAATTTTACACATAAAAATTCTTACAAAGAGGTTATACAAATTGCATTATGTAGGCTGGGATAACATTATATCCATGAGTATGTGAAATCGCAGCAAATAACCTTTCTAAATTGATAGACATACAATGATGTACACTTCAATACACAAAAAGAAAATCCTAAAAACCTTGAAAGGTTGAAGACCAGTGTATGTAAGCGATATGTTAAAACTGTATGGTAGTATTGTATGTCGTTGACATCGGTATTAAAATATCTTCAGAATATGGTGGATATAGAAAATGTTGCTCAAAGATTATTATTACCTCATAAATTAGATTTTTTTAAAATTAAAAACAACTTATTTAGTGTTGGCAGATCCAGGGGGGTAGTGATCTCGGAGTACCAGCCGCGCCGCAGCCGCAGCCCGCTGTCCCGGCGCGAGTCGGCGCTGCGCAACCGCAGCCCGCACGCACAGGCGCAGGCGCAGGCCCACCTCGCGCCCTCCATGCAGACCGTGCTCGTATCCGACGATGAACTTAAACCGTACGTGTTTAAAACATTATGTATTCGGACTCAGAGGAATCTGCCCACCTAGATTCACTTTCTCAACCACTATATGGAATCCGTCTGTGTAAATTTGCGACGCAAATTTAAATTTACCTCGGGAACTATACTATGTTTTCGGGAGAACCTAAATTAAGTTTTTACGAAAATACCTTTCATCGTACCTCATTCTCCCTAAAGCTTGGGTTTAAAATGACAATTACAAAGTGTATGGATAATAATCGATAATATAGGAGGCATAGATTAGCATCCTCCACACTGAGATTTTATACTCAAATATGTACTTACATACTTGTCTCAGATAGTAGATTAAACTAAGAATTGTAATTTTTGTACTCACAGTGATGACGGTCTATCTCCATGGAATTCGGACAACGACATTGAATCAGTCTGTTCCGGGATTGAGACACGCTCGCACGGTGGCACCAGTACCGTTAGCGCGACGCGACTACGGCAGCACCGCGAAATCATCCGTGCGGCAGACCCGCATGATTTAGGCCCCGCGGAAAACGTTATTGCAACGTTGAGAATGCTTGTCGCGTTGGAGGACTATCTAGGAAGCTTGGGCCCTAAAGTCATTGATCTGCTGACAGAAGCGTTGATGATGGAGAAGGTTAGCATTGTTATTGTTTTTTAAATAGGAAATAAAAGGAGATAGATAGCAAAATGTCATTTAAAATGATTTTGTAGTAATAATATGGCAGTTTAATTCCAAATTAAGATTTCCCCAGTCATCAGTGGTTAATGTAACAATTACACTTCCTAGAGTTAGTGGGATGACATTACTCTGAACACATTGGATTTTGGCACTTGTGTATGACATTAATTTACTGTTAACACCCGTAGGAAAAAGCTAATTCCTCGGAAGACCTACTAGAGCGCGACTCCGCACTGGTACTGATAGAGACTGCAAAAGAGAAACTGAAAGGCGCGGCACAAGCAGGGCTGGTGGCTGCGGCCGCTGCGGCTGCTGTCAGGGCCGCCGTTGTGAGAGCCGCCGCCACCTTATATGCTGCCGACACGAAGGCCAAAAAGAAGAGACAGGTGACTTCTTAGATCTTTTGAAAAACCATAGTGACCGCACTGAAACTTCATATAAGCAGTTTTATATTATTAACCACAGTTTAAAAAATAGACATAAAGTAGGCGAAGTTCAAGATTAACATATAAATCCCAAGACATTCTTCACACATGGTTACCTGATCCCAAGTAGAGTGTACTGCTTGTAGTACGGCTACCAGGTAACTGATATACTACTTTTTTAAATACATACTTATATAGATATTTACACCCAGAAACAGAACAAACAGACATGTTCATGCACACAAATATTTGTCCTGGGTGGGAATCGAACCCGCGACTTTTGGTTTTGCAGTCAGGGTCGCTAACCACCAAGCCCGTCAAATATAACATTGCCCCGAGAGAATCTAATCTAACCCTACTACTATACTAAACTATAAGCCTAATGGCTACAAAATTTATAGATTAATGGACATTCTGATTTAAATGATTTCTCCCAACAGCAAACCAGTTTGAAATCCAAGAAACCCTCTCCCGTACCAGTAGCTGGAGTAGGTGAAGTGGACCGGGCACAAATAGCTCAACAAATGGCTGCTGCTCTCATAGCTCAGGGAAAAACCGACGTGTCTTCCGAAGAGTTATCTCAACTAGTCGAAGCTGTCGTCGGAATGGCAGAAGCGAAGAAACGCGAAGCCGATGTTAAGAAGAAGGTAGAATTAAGAGCGACCAGCAACAGGGCATCGAGGCCTGATAAAGTAGCTTCTACCATTAGCGGAACTGCAACCGCGCTTCAAATGCTACAGTCAGCTTATGATGAGAATGATAAAAAGTTAGTAAAGCTAATATGTATATTTTGTAAGAAACCAGTTCTAGTTAAGTTCGGCCATATATATTATTTCATGTGCATGTTACGAATTCTACCCCGATATACGTCCATTATGGTATTCGAATTAGGGATGGGCCAAATATATAAATATCAGTATCAAATTCGGTAATCGGCATATTCAGTTTACGGTTTTTTTTTAATCGCCTAAGAAAATTATAAAGCTCTGCCTTTAAGTTTGGTCAAGAACCAATTAACATTTTATGAAACCTGAAATTGAAATCAGCTCGTCAATAGTCACATATCACGTCGCGATATATTTTAGTCGAAATATTGATGTATGTTTAAACTTAGTGTAATCTCTTAAGACTTAAGTCATTTAGCAGCATGCGGTCCATAGATAGTGTAGTAGATGCTATGTTTTTTACGAATTTATGTTCAGATGTTAACTGTCATATTTTATTGTTATTAATCATGGGAAATATCTTAAAGAAATAACAATTATAACCTATTTTAATAGACTGGACAAAGAAGAAATACCAGATGCAATGGATGGTCTCTCAGACTCAGACTTGGAAACACTATTGAAGAATTTCAACGAACTGTCAGCTGAAGAACAACATAGCCTCATAGCATACTTGAAGAAGCTTGAAGCAAAGGAACCTCAGCGTGTAGAACGTTTGAGACAGTACGTAAGCTCGGACGCGGCTCCCGCACCTCAGGCCGAGTTACCAGTGGCAAAACAAAACGTTGCTATTGACAGTGATGATGATGATGACTATACTGTAGAAGAGGTAAGCTCAATGTTTTAAACCCAATATTTGTCGCCTTGAGATTTAGGTGAAAAACAAGTGTGTATATATATATAATATATTAAAAAAATATTATTAATTTTCAGGTATTCATGTCTGCAACACAAAAAGTAAAAGAAAATCAGATCCGCCAAGAGATGGAAATTGTCAAAAAATCTTTAGAGGAGGTAAAGGAGATGCAACCGAACGAAGCAGAATCCGAACCTGAACCTAAAACAGAGTCTTTAGTTGGCCTTGCGAATAACCTTTCTTCTGCAGCTAATTTGCTTGCATTAGTCCAAGCATCTATAAAATCTACATCAGCGCCCACATCCACTGATACGATGCAAGCAGCAGATATCGTCACCAGTAGCACGCAACCAAGATCATTTGGAGATTTGCCTGAAGCATCAATGGCTATAGAGGCTATAAAACCAAGCATACAGAATGCGCCCTGTAATCAAAATTCAACTAATATAGTACAGGCACTACTTCAGTCTCAAGCCTTACAAAATCAGGAAAGTCAATCCCAACCATTTAATAACCAACAAGGTGCATCAAACCGGTTCAATAACCAACAAGGTGGATCTCAATCATCTAACAACCAGCAAGGTGAATCTCAACCATTTAACAACCAGCAAGGTGGATCCCAATCATTCAATAACCAACATGGTGGATCCCACCCATTCAATAACCAACAAGGTGGACCCCAATCATTCAAAAACCAACATGGTGGATCCCACCCATTCAATAACCCACAAGGTGGACCCCAACCATTCAATAACCAACATGGTGGATCTCAACCTTTCAATAACCAGCAAGGTGGATCCCTACCTTTTACCAAGCAAGGTGGATCCCAACCATTCTATAACAATCAAGGTGAATCAGAGCCATTCAATAACCAACATGGTGGACAGCAGCCATTTAATAAACAACAAGGCTCCCAATCATATAATAACCAACAAGGAAGATCTCAACCATTCCAAAATGACCAGCAAGGTGGATCGCAACCTTTCCAAAAAAATCAACAAATTGGATCCCAACCTTTCCAAAATAATCAACAAGATGGATTGCAACCTTTCCAAAAAAATCAACAAGGTGGATCCCAACCTTTCCAAAATAATCAACAAGGTGGATCGCAACCTTTCCAAAAAAATCACCTAGGTGGATCCCAAGCTTTCCTAAATAATCAACAAGGTGGATCGCAACCTTTCCAAAAAAATCAACAAGGTGGATCCCACGCTTTCCAAAATAATCAACAAGGTGGATCGCAACCTTTCCAAAATAATCAACAAGGTGGATCGCAACCTTTCCAAAATAATCAACAAGGTGGATCGCAACCTTTCCAAAAAAATCAACAAGGTGGATCCCAAGCTTTCCAAAATAATCAACAAGGTGGATTGTTGCGACCTCATCAGAATCATTTCAATTTCGATGGAAATAGAAACAGTCAGAATAATCAAGGACCCTGGAATCAAAGGTCTATGAATAATAATATGCAAGATAACAGAGGTCAACCGATACGATCTGCGTTTGACAATTATGGACAAGGCGGAGGGCAATTTAATAACCAACAAGGCCAGGGGCCTAGAGGTAACTTTATGAACGCCGGTGGGAGGAACCAGGACAAATTTGATACGCGACCTCAGGATATGAATAGGCAAAATAATTACGACGGTCCTAACTTTAGGGGCAGAGGCGGCGGTAGAAATTACGGAGGACATTCGAGAGGACGAGGTAGAGGGTATTATTAGCAGTTACAATTCAATAACTATTAGATATGTCAATGATTCTAAGCATTTGAAATGTATTGATAGCACTAGTTATATCGAACTTTTATTGTAATTTTGTTTTTAGTTAATAAACCCTCTTGTGAATGTGATGTGTTGTTTTTAACGTAAACGCATCGGCGCCCCTTTCATGCCAAGCGACAAATTCACCGCAAATACCTACAAAAAATATAGGGATGCCAACATCTTATCGATAATCAATTAATCGTTGCTTTTCGTTCCATATTTTTGAAATAAAACATTATTCGCAACATCATTCTTTTATTTACTATAACACTATTTCGTATTAAAATATCAATTAACAGCAGTTACAAACTTTTAAACAACGTAAAAACAGCCATTAGAACTATAAACGAAAAAATCTAATAATAATAAGATACATCACTAAGCTCGATCGTGACGTCATCCGCTGTCGGGAAGATCCGACTCTGGCGTGGATGGCACGACTTTTGACAACTTCCTCGCATGTAAGTAGGGATGTAACAGAGTGACAAGTACTAAATAATAATCAAAATAGTACCAACATTTTAAACAAATCAATATAATAGGTTGGGGAAAAAGTTCCTTCGCATTTTTTAAGAAAATTTAAAACATTTTTAATATTGTTTATTTACATTTAACTAAAGTATGTAGGTACCATTTTGTTCGATAACTTTTTGCCATCTTGTAGGTAGGGACATGATCCCATTGCTATAGAAATTTTGGGACTTCTGATCAAAATACTGCGACAAGTGGTTTTGACAGTCCTCTCGTGATGTTAACCCGACACTGCCTAAAGAATTCTGATGAGACCGAAACAGGTGGAAATCTGAAGGTGCAAGGTCAGGACTATACGGCGGATGCATTAATACCTCCCAGCCAAACTCTTAATTTTTGCTGAGTGGCTAAAGGTGTGTGAGGTCTAGCGTTATCATGATGAAAAACCACACCCCTTCTGTTGATTAATTCCGGCCGCTTTCTCTCAACTTCTTGCTTTAATCTCATCAGTTGTTCGCAGTAGAGTTCAGAAACGATGGTCCTGCCTGGTGGTAACAGCTCATAATGAATAATGCCCTTCCAATCCCACCACACACAGAGTATCACCTTGTTGCGAGTTAACCCGGGTTTCGCCAGTCTGTGAAGCCTGACCGGCCTTTGACCACGACCTTTTTCGCACGTTCTTGTCGTACGTGATCCACTTTTCATCACCAGTTATCAGCTTCTTCAAAAATGGTTCGGTTTCATGACGTCGTAATAAAGAATCACAAATGAGTACACGGTTCATTAGGTTTCTGTCAGTGAGTTCGTAAGGTACCCAAATATCTAGCTTTTTTGTGTACCCAGTTTTTTTCAAATGCGCCAAAACTGTTTTGTGGTCAATTCCCAGTTCTTCAGCTACGTCTTAACTACTGATATGCCGATCTTGCTCCGCTTTTTCAAAAATGGCATCCATTTTATCCGTAATGGGGCGACCAGAGCGACGTGCATCTTTGACATCAAAATTTCCGGATTGAAAACGCTTATACCAAATTTGTGCTACTCTCACAGACACTGCACTAGGTCCATAAACATGGCAATTTTTTTTCCCGGCTTGCGTTGCATTTTTACCTTTTTTGTAGTAAAATTTTAAAATGAATCGAATTTCTTCATTAGATTCACTCATCTTGGCGGTACGAAAAACAAATGCAAATCACACATTTTCCTAATTTGAATTTGGAATTACCTATGTTCTTTAAAATTTAAACTTTCAATGATATCAAAACTAGCCAGATACAAATAGTATAGCCAACGAGATTTTATTACAAGTTCATACATACTATAATGCGAAAAGACTTTTTCCCCAACCTAATACTTAGTTATTTATTTATTGTTTCAGAACTGGTTCACACTACCTTTACAGACCACTTATGATAATAATAATAATTAGTCTACTACCTATAAATTAGTCCCGACTCTTCGTAGCTTGGTAAACTTATGTCATCTAAGTCTTTCTGCTGTCGCACTTTTCTAATTAGTTTCAGTAAATTGACGTATGTAACTGAACGTTTCTCTTCTGGCACTCGGTCTAATTCATAAGCGATGAGTCTTGCGAACGCCGCATTTCGTGGATCGCTAGGCTCTGGCTTGTCAAACTTTAGTGGAGGTAAATTACTAACTTCAAACTTTAATTGATTCGCGTCCCATATGCTCCGTTGGTACATGATTGCACTCATAATGCACTACATATTAAATCGGTATCACCATTTAAAAATGATATTGTAGCTGGCACTTCAATTAAGCTACGAAGTTAATTGAAAGTTATTATTCAACAAAATAATTATAATGTTAAGCGATTTAAGAATAACATCATACCAATATTTTCATTCTGAACTTAACGTCTCGTTAATAAATACTATGTCATTAACATTATAGAGTTACCTATCTAATCTAAATACCTTTAAACGAGCAATTCTTGTATATACATATATATAATTAGGATCTCGGAAACGGCTCCACATTTTTATTTGTCGGCTATACCCGACCGTGGCGTTTAAAAGGTCTCCATATGTTTAAATGAACACAAATGTTAAATTAATAGCTATTTATTTATTATATACAAAATAAGTTTATAGAAATAACATGATTCTAACATTAAATGATGGAAAATTATCAGTATGTTCCCATTTCTAATAGCGCATCTATTTGTTCAGTCTCAGGTAGAATATCAATTTCTACAGGTTCAGATTTGACTCTGTTTCCAGCCTTAGGGTCCAAAGTGAAAAATCTGAATAATTTTGATAAGTTAATGATTGCATAAGCCGAGTGTGTGAGACAGTCTTCAACTGCTTCCTTTAACTGTTGGAATGCTGATGTTATTTGTGGAGATACTCGCGCTTCTGAAAAAGATATTCTTTTAGTATCAATCTTGAACTATAAATTGGTAAAAAGTATATATATATATAGGTCTACTCACTTGAATTATTACTTCTGCTAAGATCAAACAAGAACAGGAAAAAGTTAATCTGTACATATAGATCCTTTTCCGTATATTCTCTAAACATGACACCTTTTTCGCATTGTCTACATAAAGGATACCCTCCGGCAAATGTCTGCGGCAGGCGTGCGGTACGGTGACCACATGCAGGATCCTCGCAGGACAACCAACCGGTGTAGTACTGAGCATGGTACTGTCGAAGTTGCAAGCTTAACTGATTCTGTATACACGACAAGTAGTCCACAGGCCGGAGGGAACATTTATCATTCTGACACCGCTCCATAAACGTTACGTTATCTTTGTCTACTTTCACTAACGTCTCCCGTATTCTATTCTCTGTTTTGCAGCTTTCGTTGACACACGTGAAAACGAATTCTTTACACTGCCTATATTTTTCTTGTTCATTTTCAACTTCGTAAGTGTCACTATTAGCATTCTCTCTTTTAATCATTTGTTTATAACCAGACGGGTCCAAGCCGAGACAATCCGCGACTCGCGCCGGGTCCATGCCTTCTATTGGCTCGCATATCCTGGATATCACGGGATGCAGCTGATGCGCTAAGTAGTATATATAATCCACTTTTAAGTGTTCTAAATTCTTTAGTTCTTCTATATGATATGCTCTCTGAGTGGCTGAATTAGCGGTTCCATCCTCGCAAATTATATAAGGCACTATATCCCCCTTTTTGAACCTTCTACTATTTTTACTGTTCAATCTCATAGCTACTTGAACATGAGGCTGCGTATGTTTGTCAGCATATTCATTAGGATGCTTAGTTAGTTGTTTCGTGATGGTTAACATTGAAAGAGGCATTTTATTATTCAATAAATCTTCCTTCAATTTGTTTAGGTGAGTCTGTATGCTCTCGAGTCTCTCGTCCGCACTCTGTTCTGATAGTATTTGGCTTAAAATGAACTTGCCCGCTTCTGCGGCTAATTGTGACCAATCACGTCTGACGATATCTAACCCTTTGTGCTCATGAGTGTACACGAATTCTCCGTTCTTATTCTTGTTCATCAGGACAGCGGCATACTTCTTCTTTTTCAAAAGTAATAGGTATCTGAATACTCCATCGATATCTAACTCGATTTGTTTATATTTTTTATTGATCTCTTTTTTCAAATCAACACCGATTCTGAAAACATTATCGTAATCTAAACAATTTGTATTTATCATTAAGCTGTCGGTGTCGCCATACACTACTTCGTAGTGCAATCGTTGCACAATATCTTTGGTGTCCATGAGAATTTCTCTGCCTTTCATTGTTACTAGAGCCGCCAGTGGCTTCGCATAGAATCTCGAATGAGTGAAGCCTAAACATCCGTACATCGAGTTGGCCGTTAATTTCAAAGCCATCTGCCTTATGTTATACTGCATGTACTGATCTGATGGAAGATCTGGGGCCTTCATTAACTTCTTGACTTCCCGCCGGCTTTCGACGAGTTTTCGGATCTGAGTAGGAAGCACCCCGAGATCGACATTAGATGTTGGCAGTACTAAATTTGCAATATCTTCATCAGACGCTGTCATCGTTTTCCTCTTAATTGTTGTAAAACAGATGTTGTATTCTTGAATAATACTTGGGTATAAGGAATTGAAGTCCATGAGAAGAATGAGTTTATCATAGAACCCCTTTTTAGGGTCTAAAACGAGACCGCCGGAATATGCTGCCTTTTTCTTTCCCTGTTTTTTGGATACATTCTTGGCTCCTGATTCGCCATCACCTTCATCGTCAGCGTCATCATGTACGAGTCTCTTACCGTACATTTTATCTGGTACAATATAATTTTTCTCAGTGAAGGCGTGGAGTAATAAGAACTCGTTTCTTTCTGACCGACCACCCATTAGAGTCCGAGACATGACATTACCAGCGATTTGTGTAATCTGCATTGCTAGCGGTATAACGTTCAATTCGCACATCATCTTGAGGATATACGAAGCGTCTTGCATACTCAACGATACCAATTGAAATAAGTCTCGGCTGTTTTCGTAATAGCGGGGCAAGTCTTCGAGAGCTACATCGACTCTTTCGCCTTCTTTCATTTTTAGAACATTGCAACAGAGAGTATCCAGGTCGAAACTTCTAGCTCTTATCAGCTCCATGGCAGATAGCTTGATATCACAAACTAATCGTCCCAAAAAAGCATCTTTCGCCGCGTACTTTTTCTGAGGAGCAACAGATCTCTTCAACCTTCCCAAACGAGACCAATTAGGTATATTTAAATCCAAGATATTACCAATAAGTAAATCTTGTTGGAACCCCTGCAAATCATGGCCTACAACTAAATCCGGATCCAATTTCCAGAACTGTACCATGAAGTAGTTGAGGAGTTCTCTTTCAGTATCGCATTTTGTTAATTTCGTTGCTTTGTATTGGGGTAATGATTGTTTTAGGTCTAGCGGCCATATTTCATTGCATTTTGTCATGACTGAAAGAAAAAAGGCGGGTTTTAAAATAATCGTCAATGCTTTAAGTCCATCATATGTAGGAAAAGGTAATTCATATACGTACCACAGAAATGTTGTTGAAATGGTGGGTTTGGTGGAGACTTATGTATTGGAAAGGTACTATGCGCTAAACAACTTAACATTAATATTTTAGTCTTCCTCGTTTTAGGGTCCATTATAGTCCTCATGTTAATCTGTTAACAAAAACTAATATTAAATTTACCAAAAGGCTCTTTAACCCTTTAACACTTGGTAAATTGCTAAAGCACTTTATTGGGCAATTGCTTTAATACAACCAGTGGAGTAGCTAGATAAGCAAAGGCCCTGGGGCAAAAAATTAAGTAAGGCCCCAACTAAACGATTTAAAATCGTTTATTCGACCCCTCTTCCAGAGGTTTGGGGGCCCGGGGCACTGCCCCGTCTAGCCCCCCAGTAGCTACGCCACTGTTTGTAAGTCAGAGACCGAGGGGCCCCTGGGGCACTGCCCCGTCTAGTCCTCCAGTACCTACGCCAATGAATACAACTCGTATGTGTTTTAAAACATTGTGTATCATATAGTCACACATTGAATGCCATAAGAAACTAACACACTGATAATATTTTGCACCTGAGTAGGCACTATTACGATTACAACAGACAGACTGGCGATGGGTTAGGGTCCTATTGGGTACGGAACTCAAATAGATAATTACTTTGTTATTTTGGAGGCTCCAAAAAAATTCCATACATTTTCTTTGAAGCTAATAGTTACTTCATTTCTAAAAATTAACATAACTCGGTCATCAAGGCCTTTAAAAATTTTAATCAATATTATTATATACAAGCTGTCCCCTGCGGTTTCACCCGAGTTCCCGACGGATATAAAATGTTCCAGGGATAAAAAGTATCCTATGTGTCTCTGATAAATCCGTTTGATAGTTTTTGCGTGAAAGAGTAACAAACATCTAACTCACAAACTTTCACATTTATAATATTAGTAGGAAGTATGACGAAGATAATTGCAAAAAAAATACATTATACAGACGCAAGAATTCAAATTTCCTTACAGCAGCAATAACAATAGATGGCGGTTCCAAATCACCATCCCTTATAACAGAGATCTGGTCCATTTTCTCACTAGCAGCCTCAAGTTTACACCACGACACTTTAGCTTGGACTAGTTCAGGTTGTTTTATCTCCAGCCAACAAGGTCCTTTGATCTTTCTTTCCAGTAAAAACGTTTCCAAAGATGATGTGTTTGTTCCGAATATATGAGAGAACGTCAAGTACTTCTTCCCTGTTGTTGTTGGTGGTGGGAATGATGCCTGGAAATAATTTGTAATGAAGTTATTTAACAGTGTCTTTGTGCTTGCACAGCGCCGGTCCTATAACTCTTACATGTGGAATGAGATTGACTTACAGCGCCCTTTGGTCGATGATTTTAATCACATACATTGTATTTCAGTTTAGTTAAATAAATAACTTTTATTGCAAAAAATTACATTTATGGCACAAAAGTTAAATTTCCTGATTTAACTTTTTACTAACGCTCTAAATTTAACACTCCTTCTTGCCATAAGCAAAGTTCCTACCGCTATGTAATTAGTTATTTATTTTAGCCACAAAGTGACTGCTCCAAAAGTCTCTACCCCAAAGCCGCCCTAGGCATGTATACTGAAAGTTAAGATGGCATTGATTATGAAGGCTGTATTGATATAAATTCTACTCACAGAATATTGAACCTCCAAGTAATCAGACTGTGCAGGTATGTCTGGCAAATTAAAGGAGTAATTCTTCGTAACCTTCCGAGATTTAAACTCCTTGAGACCCAGCTCACTGGCTACAGTACTGTTGAATTCTTCATAAATATCCATCATGGTAATTTCTTGATCCGTCGCTTCCAATGTTACCGGGTCTAGTTTCTGAAAGCAACTCTCGGTCAATAATTTTAATGGAATAAACTATTTTACTGAGAAACTGCCCTGCGTGCCCCTCATCTTGCACGCCTAAAGACCTGTATAATGCTACAGACGACACAGTATGTCTGGCAGAATTCTGGTCTAAGCAAATTTAGCCAAAACAATCGAAAAAAAAAAACTGAGTAACTTTAATTAAATCACACTTACATATTCCCTGGGCAACAAGAACATCTGCCGATTAATATTCTTCACAATAAGACAGCAAGATACACAGCCAGCTTTCTTATTAGATGGGTTCACATACACCTTTCCAAACAGATACACTACACCAGGTTTTACAAACCTATCTTCCCAAGCATCTAACCAATAGAACTTTAGGATTATATCTCCATTCTCATTGGTTGACACTGGTAACTGGCCATCCATTTGTATAGTGGCAGACACTTGGTTCTCCCCCATTTGTTCAGACCAGGTACTGGATAAAGGCTTCAATTCTTTTGGTGATTCTTTTTTCATTGGGAATATATCAAAGTCTTCATTAAGGAATTCTTCTGCCACATCTGTGATGGTATTTCCTGTACTTGGTATAGCCGTCTCTTTCTTAACTTCTTCTTTAACTGGTGCATCATTGCTGAAGTCATCATCAAAGTTAATATCCTGAGTTTGGAATTCTTCAATGTTTTCTGTTGCAGTATCTTCTAACTCTTGTTTTATTTCTTTATCAATTTTCCACTCAGTTTTCTTCGCTGCTGGTTTATTGGCTGTATTATTTTCTACCTAGAATAGAATAAAGATTTTTAAGTCATCATTGACAGACCAGTTGGCTTGGTGGTTAGTGACTCTGACTCCCAAACCGAAGGTCGCGGGTTGGATTCCCACCCAAGACTAATATTTGTGTGCATGAAAATGTCTGTTTGTTCTGTGTCTGGGTGTAAATATCTAAATATTTAGAAAAAAAATATTGTATATGTAGTATATCAGTTATCTGGTTTCCATAGTACAAGCTCTGCTTAGTTTGGGATCAGATGGCCGTGTGTAAAGAATGTCTGGATATTTATTTATTTATTATAGAGCAAACCACTATTCTCGTCTCATTCAAGGTTGTAGACATGTTAAATAATAAAAGTCATAAATGGTTGAGTATAAGTTCTGAAAACACTTACTTCTTCTCCTAAGTTGTGAGTAGATGGCTCCTTGTCAGTTTCATCTTGCTTCTAGAAGAAATTGGTTAAATTAAATAAAATCATAACTTTACATAAAACAAAAAATAAATAAGATATTTACAATTTCCTCAGGTGTCTGTGTTGTAGACTCCTCTAGTAATGCTACTGAAGGTTTTTTTATTGAAGAAGCTAAACTTTTGAAGTAATTTTGTGCATCTCTCTTGCTTGATTCCACTATGTTGGTTCTGTTTGGTACAATAGGTTTAGGTTTCACTGCAGCAGATGGTGCATTCCCATCTAAATCGGACATTATGTCTGAGAGTATGTTGTCATCAGAAGTTTTGACATCCTGTAAAAAAAATAATTTAATGTTAAATTATATAGATAATAAAAAAATAATGTAAAATAAAGTAAGTTGTGAGTGGTTATGAGTAAATTGTTGAACCATCAAGATTCCAAAAACTCAGCCAGAGATACAGCAGATGTTTTCAACCTACAACCACAAATATTTGTAATAAAAAAATTAACAACATATTGGTATCTGTTAGTAGTTTCTTCCTCACACATATACCTTCATATTTCTATATATCTATAACATATGCAAAATGTGTTGTTTGCTAGACCAGTTTTTGTAGTACAAATTTATTGCTGTAACAAAAATAATCTATAGTAATCATGATTTTTTTTTTTTATGCCACTTGGGCCGACAAACAAGCAGACGGTCCACCTGATGGTAAGTGGTCACCGCCGCCTATGAACATTTGCAACACTAGGAGCATCGCCAATGCGTTGTCGACCCTGAGACGTGAAGTTGTTAAGTCTCATGTGCCTGTAATTTCACCGGCCCCCTTACCTTTCTAACTGAAACACAGTAATACAATTGCACTACTGCTTCACGGCGGAAATGGGTAAGGTGGTAGTACTTCCCCGGACGAACTCTGCACTCAGAGCTCAACTACTACTAAAATTATTATTAATTTCAAACCTCTTTCTTCTTGGAGGGCATGGCACCCAAAAGATTTCTTATGTTCCCTTTAGCTGGCTGAGCAGCAACCTTGGCCTTCCTCTTATGTCCGCGGCCAGATTCCTTACTGTTTGCTGCCACATATGTGTCTTCAATTTCATCATCATCATCAAATATTTCTCTACCATCTTCCACATAACCAGTACCATCTGTGTGATGAAAAATTTATTTAAAAAAAAACTTTTTTTTTACCTTTGTAGGTAAATAAAATTATTGACTAATATATTGAATATTAGATAGGACTCTCTTTAACCATAAGACATTATGGTTACACCTTGTAAAGTGACAATGTATATGAAGTTGTCCGCAAATTAATCCCTGCCAGAAGAGAACACTACTTTAATAATAGTTCTCTAAGTTTGATACAGGCTTCATCTACAGTTTATTGTCCTTTATTATTTATTTATTAATCATGCATAAAATTCATCAGCCTGGATTTTAAATCATACAATTAACAATATCATAAAAATCAATGCTCATCATCATCATCATCATCAGCCTATCTCCGTCCACTGCTGGACATAGGCCTCAATGCTCATATAAGTAATTAAATTTATTTTAAATTTTTAAAACAATTCATGTGAGGATTCTTGGTTCTCCTAATGGAATGATTACTGTTAATATCATAACATAGGAAAAGATTACAGAAATCAATCTCGCAGGTAGTTATTATATCCATAATAAAATATTCTAATTAATTCAACAGTGGCATACAATCTGAAAATGTTACTGTAAAACAGAACTATCTAACATGATTCAAATAAATCTCATTTTAGGTCTTCTGGCGACCTCAGCAGGTTATTGTGATATATTCTGTAGGAATTTAAACAATCTAAAAATCATGTTATTACCATCTTCAATCCAGTCATCTTCTTGTCTCTGCATAACACGTTCAGTGTATTCCTTCTCATCAACCGTCTCGTACACATTTTCCATTTCATCCACATCATACTTGTGCTTAGAACCCTTTCCCTTCAGTTGCTTTAGCTTCTCCAACGCTGAGAAACGTCCGTGCTTGTCGGTTTTCTGCCGTTTGGCCCTTTGACCAGCTGAAATTTAAGGTTGTTGACAGTGGAAGTAGTTGTTTAGAGTTAGGAATTAAATGGTTACGATTTGAACGTGGTCTATTTACCTAAAGATTCTGCCATTTTCGTGGAAAGTTAAACCAACCCTCAAGTTTATTAAATTATTTCATACTTTCTATCACAATGTGAAGTAAAGCGAACACAAACATTGCGATTCCAACAACTTTTGATTGACAATGACGTTTAATAAATTGGCGGGAAAAAGTAGTGATGCACGGGATAATTCTTTTTATTATACAATCGATTACCCGTCCAACTCAATTTTTGTCTACGGTATTTCAACTTCGGATGAGGAACTTTTTACAAATACCGACCGAATGAAGACATTGAGAGCCCTAAGCGCTCACCGATATTGTCCGCGTAAGGGTGTCAGAGCCATCTGAGGCTAACACCTTCGTCCATTCAAAAAAAAAAAAAAAGACATTCAAACTACAACTATCTATGGCTACTCGTGGAGTTCGTTAGTTTTTATTATTATTTTTATTCATTAATTTACTTGAGCAGTGCGTGTATCCGATTTGATTTGACAGACAAGAAACACAGACGTTTTCGCGCTAAATTTTACCAAAACTGTCAAACTCGAACTAACGAAGAAACATATTTTCAACATTTTGTCTTCTTACGATACATTTTCTGATTATTCTTGCATACAATAGCAGTGTTTTGAGTGTCTCATCAAAATGGCTATGAGAGACTATGCAGCGGATAAAGGTATAAATGTTTGACTTGAAATTTGATGTTATGGTTGATAAACTTGAAATATAACCTAACGTTGTTTGTTTGTATTACAGAGACATTTAAAAACTTTTTCGTTGATTTTTGTCAAACTGATGATGAAGGAAGCAAGTACTTCAAGTATGCAGAACAGCTCACGAAGGTCGCTCATAGGGATCAGGTATAACGTGCAGTATTTTATTGTTGTAATCATGCGTTTTTCCGATATTATCATGTTTTGCCGAATGTGTTCTGATTGAGACTAATTAGGGTACTTTTGAAATTGTTACAAACCCAGTATGTCATTATAAAGTTGTATTTGTTTTTCTTTCAGCTCTCATTCACAATAGACCTAGATGACTTACATGAAACAAATGAGGAGTTAGCGGAGGCGGTGAAACAGAACACACGACGGTACACTAACATGGTTTCCGATGTGGTCTATGACATGCTACCAGATTACAAACATAGAGAGGTAATAGTAAAAACAGTTTCTATATTATTTTAGTTGTGTATCTTGAATGGTACCTTGACTATTTACTGACCTATTACCTTACTTGACCTATTTACTGATTTCTTATTATTTTGTAATTCTACAAAAATTATAATATGTTCTAAATGGATTTTTTCAGTTTCATAGATTTTGTTCAATAACTTGATAAATGTTTGTCTCATAAGTATTTGTTTAGAAATGCCAGTATCACCAGATTGCCTTAAATATTTGGCTATGTTTAAAAGTCACTTCATCTTTATCAAATTAATTATCCTACTTTTCTGAAAAAAAAATAGTCGCATCAATAGAAGTAAAACTTTTGTATTTCAGGGAAACAATTATTCATCAATTGCTTTTGATGGCATAGATTGTGTTTATTATTCATCACACAAATTGTTGCGTAACATAATTTCAAAGCCATCCCATAAGGTGTTTACAATCTAAAATGTTATATACTCAATAGCTTTCCCCCACGGTTTCACTGCAGTATAAAAATAGGAAATGTGGTATTCCAGATCTCTATCTGTATATGATATATTACACTTTGGGTAATATAAAAAAAATATATAATATGGCCTATAGCCTTCCTCGATAAATGCACTATCCAACACTGCAAGAATTTTTCAAATCGGACCAGGGGTTCCCGAGATTAGAAACTGTTTGTTTCTCACCAACAAACTCTTCAGCTTTATAATATTAGTATAGATATGATTTTAATACTAATTATATATACTTCATTGATGATTATTGTAACTAATATTATAAATGCGAAAGTGATTTTGTTTATTTCACTTTCCATGTATGGAGTGGGACATAGGTTATTTTTTTCTCAGGAATGTGGGTGAAACTGGACAAATAGTAATTAATAATTTCAAATGCAGATACATCTGTTATTCTTTCGAGGCTTCCAGCGACTGGGACGCAGCTTTACTGATATATTTACTTTATATTTAACTGTTATTTATATTTTTTTTTATTCAGGTGGCCTCTAAAGATGCTCTTGATGTATATATTGAGCACAGGATCATGTTGGAGGCAAGGAATCATCACATCCCTGGAGAAATGAGGGACCCACGGAATAGATATCCACCAGAGCTTATTAGGCGTTTGTATGTTGATTATTATCTCGTTTTAATGTTGTTTTTATTTGTCAAAATTGTGGCAGATTGTATAGCTGCTTTTTTTTTCTTTGTCGATGCCAATCCCATACTCTTTGTTTTGACAAATATATTTTCAACTGTAAACATTACTTAGATTTTTTTTTATTATTTTCAGTGAGGTCTATTTTAAGGATATGTCAAGTACAAAATCTGTGCCCATCAGAGAAGTGAAAGCTGAGCATATTGGAAAGTTGGTCACAGTTAGGGGTAAGAATGTTTTATTATCATTTTTACATTTCATTTAGTGCTGTCATCAGGCCACCTGACTATGTAGTAGGCAGTCCTGCAGATGTCAGTATGTGTAGCAAGATTGCATATAAATATGAGCATTGTAGCTGTCTTATACATATAAAACAATTGATTCAAGTAGAAGCAACGGAGGAGTGACAACCTCATTATCATCGCTGGGGGCTGCTGAATGTGTATGACCGTTTAATGTGGCATTTCATGGTGGAGACCTATGAGAAGCAGTGCATATCCCTGGGCTGATACAATGATTTATTTATTGCCTACCCTAGCTGCCACCTCGTTTTTTTTCAAAATTCAAACTGAAAGTCAGACATACTGTGACCACCTGCTTACTTGAGCGATCATCTATTTCCCCTTGATAAAAAGTATTCTATTCACATTTATAACATTTGTAAGACCCTAATAATTGAATTTGTTTGCCAGGCATAGTGACCCGTTGCACAGATGTGAAGCCGCTGCTAGTGGTGGCGACGTACTCGTGCAGCGCGTGCGGGGCGGAGACGTACCAGCCGGTGCGCGCGCTGCAGTTCACGCCGCCGCCCGCGTGTAGCGCCGACGAGTGCCGCATCAACAAGACCGCGGGCCAGCTGCACCTGCAGACCAGGGGCTCCAGGTTCCAGAAGTTCCAGGAGCTCAAGATACAGGAGCATGTAAGTGTCACTGTTCTAGATATGAATAAAATATGAGTAAGTCTCGAATTTTTTTTTGTTGTCTGAATAATGTGCTTTTGTCATATTGGATATGCTCTGCAGGTTTATTGCTACTATGGATGATAAGTTAAAATAATACTAACAACAAATTGCCGTCGAGTGGTTGTTATGCAGTCCCAAGTTTCACTGAGACAGAGAATGAATGAAACATGGATTAATTACACTATTTCATACAAATTGACAATTACCACGTTGTTTTACAATTTTATTTTCATGGAGTCTACAGGTTGTTTCTTTTGACTTATCCTTGAACTACATCATATCTATCCCATAGTCAGATCAAGTGCCAGTCGGTCACATCCCGCGGCAGTTGTCGGTGTACTGTCGCGGGGAGACGACGCGGCGCGCGCAGCCCGGCGACCACGTGGCGGTGACGGGCGTGTTCCTGCCGCTCCTCAGCGCTGGCTTCAGGCAGGTCGTGCAGGGCCTGCTCTCTGACACTTATCTTGAGGCTCATGTGAGTATGCTTTGTTGAGTGTATATCTAGCTGGAATCTGCTTCATGTATGCTATGGTTATTACTTTGAGATAGTAAGTAAGGCGCGAAAACTTGCTTTGAAACATCCTTTATTAACTGGTAACTTAGTTAGTAGTAATCTTTATTGAATTTGCTGGAATAAAATAATATTTAATTATAACTAAAATTTCTATAAACTTTTAAAAGGGAGATATATGACTATGCTTTTAAGATAGGATATATATATATATTTTTTTTATATAAAAACTTGAGCACATTTGACTACCAGTCTTACTCAACTGTGAGGTCGTAATTCGTGTACTGCAGCTAACTTTATTATGTTCTCGTCTAGGCTGTAACCTGTCTAAACCAAAGCGATGACAGCGAAATGGCGGAAGCCCTCACTGAGGAAGAGTTAGCAGAATTAGCTGATGAGGACTTGTACTCGCGAATGGCGCGGAGCTTGGCACCAGAGATATATGGACACGAAGACGTCAAGAAAGCGTTGCTGTTACTGCTTGTAGGCGGCGTAGACAAGTGAGTTTAAAACAATTAGCAATTGGGATGTGTCCTGTATTAAAGATAAATTATCAAACATTAACCAGTGTACTGAACATCCAAAAATATACGAAAAGATTAAATATGTTCAAAATTAAATCATTAATGTGATTTTTCAGTATCAATCTAATCATAAAGAGTATGCTATTTGATGCTGTACAATTATGACGTCACAACTTGCTATTTCATACAAAACTCCATACATTCGATCGTTTTGACATTTCATAAAGAATTGCTGATTTGACATGTCAGGACACATCCCTATTGCAAAGTTTGTGACAGATGCAGTGGTTGTTGGATTGTGCTGGTGTATTTCTGTAATTGTAGTATTGTCTTATATTTATAGTATGTGTAAGGGTGAGTGAGTAATTGATTAATAAAAATAAATGTATGATCATTAAATCATTTATTTATTTCACTTATCACAAATCCTTACACTACAATGAGTATTTTTAATAATACAATTTACGAAACTTCAAATCACCAGGCTTCTGCGCGACGCTCTTATATTGATCACTATACGCGCTACAAGCAAAGCTAATTGCTTTTTTTTGTGGTGTACGTAACATAACTCACTAACATTTTACGGTGATTGTATCAATAGATAGGGAGCCCTAGGGAACATGTATTGTATCATTTGTGCATCACACTATTGACCTCACTTAGTTTTAAAGTATGGCAACCTTTCTAGAATTTATTTTCACCCGTTCCGAGTAATATTATGAATTTAACAGCTAAAAAATCAGTAATACAAAAGCAGGCCAGTCTCTCTCGACACAAATGTCAGCTAATAATAATGGTGGCCGGTTTACTAAAATATTTGAAAAACTTGAAATTTTGCGATACACGATATCAATCAATGTGAGTAAAATATTTCATATTTCTTGAATTTCTTGATTTGATCTTTATTGGATAAAAATATTACCGAAATTATTCAACAAATCACAGAAACACAATTGGGACAAACGAATCGATACTTTTTAAAATTCCCGCCAAAAAGTATCAGTGAAACCTATTTACCGAGTCCGACATTGTATCTGATTGTGAGTATTATTTCTGATCATAGGCGTCCAAACGGCATGAAGATCCGTGGCAACATCAACATTTGCCTGATGGGTGATCCCGGAGTGGCCAAGTCGCAGATGTTGAACTACATCGACCGGCTGGCGCCGCGCAGCCAGTACACCACCGGCCGGGGCTCGTCCGGCGTCGGTCTTACTGCTGCTGTTATGAAAGTATGTTGACTATACGATTTACTATATTTACATATCAATTTCAGACGGTCCACCTGATGGTAAGTGGTCACCGCCGCCTATGGCCATTTGCAACACTAGGGGCATCGCCAATGCGTTGTCGACCCTGAGACGTCAAGTTGTTAAGTCTCATGTGCCTGTAATTTCACCGGCCCCCTTACCATTCTAACCGAAACACAGTAATACAAGTGCACTACTGCTTCACGGCAGAAATGGGTAAGGTGGTAGTACTTCCTGAACGAATTCTGCACTAAGACCTCTAATACTCAAAAAAGTTCTTAGTTATATTTGAACCCGATAAGTGGCGCTAATATCGAAATATGGTTTTAAAATTTTTCCGAATAGGTTTTGTTATGGGTTCTCGGATACGATAGGAGGTTCTACCTAACGGGGTGAACTACGTCATAATATAACGTAAAAATAACGTCAATATAGACACTAGCCCTGTGATTATTTACTAACTAACATCTGCCCGCATTTATCTAAACTTACAATAATTAAGATTTATTGTATAACATAAATTTTGTCTCATTGGCAATTTATGGGTGTCATGGCGGAAATTATTTTTTTAAGGATAGCTGTACAACTACAAACTTTTACAAGCAGCAATTGTTGCATGTGCCAGCCATTTGCAATATTGTATACATATATTATTTTTTGTATGGTAGGACCCATTCACTGGCGAGATGATGTTGGAAGGTGGAGCGCTGGTGCTGGCTGACCAAGGAGTCTGCTGCATTGACGAGTTCGACAAGATGGCGGAGAACGACCGCACCGCCATACACGAGGTCATGGAGCAGCAGACCATAAGCATCGCTAAGGTATACCTCCATTAATTACTGTGCTTTATGAACGTTCATAAAATACCAGAGGTGACTGCTCGGACTTGATATGGATAGACTTTAAAGGATAAGTGACAAATATCTAGTAACTAATTCTGTTGAATCTCCTTTATTGTCAAGTCAACAGGAGTGTCGTACGAACTGTCGCTGCAGTAACACCTTTTATCTTTGCTCCGCAAATATTTTAAAGTCTAAGTGGTTTAAAGTGAACTTGTGATTTTGATAGTTACATAATCAGGTAGCTTACATAGCAGTGCGTGTAAAGGTTGTTGTTTTGTGGAAATGGAACCAGAAATACCGAAAATACAAGCAAATAACAATTGAGATTTTTAATTAACGGTCGTGTAACTGACCCACGACAACACGCCGCATACGCGCTCCAGTCGTCCGACACTGCGTGAGTCATCGTGTCGTGCGAATCATCGCACTACGGCGTGATCGGTGCTTGCCTGGAGTCACACGGCTGTAGGTACCTACCGACGCTGCGCTTGTAAGGCTTTCTGTTTGCCTACTAGACCACCATTTATCGATAACTTAACAATACAATACAACCTCTTCAAATCGCCAAGAAGCACTAGGAAATTAATCAAAATGGTTAAGTGCGCGGCTTGCGGCAGGTTCGCGTCAGACAAGGGAGAGGTCGCTAGGTGTACAAAATGTAATGGTTTATTTCATAAACCTTGTGTAGGCCTTAGCGAGGCGTCGCGAGTGGGGGCCACATGGAGTTGCCCCAGTTGTAAGCCAAAAAAACCCAAGGGTGACAATCTAGATACACCCGTAAAAGGACTTTACGGCGAGGACTCCGGTGATGAGGATAAGGCCCCCAGTTGTCAGGATCATAGAACGAGCCCGGCGCGTTCGGAGTCGACTCTCATCGTCGTTGCCGCCAATGCGGCCGCTGCGGCGGAGGGAGTCTCGTTGCTGCGTCGCGAACTCGCCGAATACGTCGCTGAGATGCGTGAATTTCGTCGGGAAATGGCGGAGCATCGAGTCCTCGTTGCCGGTGTCAACTCGCGCATGGAGGCTGTGGAGCTCAGGCTTGAGGAGCTGGAGCGACGCGAGACCGCGGCTCCGCCTCCGTTGTCCTATCCCATGACGGAACATACCGAACTGGAGCGCACGGTGGCGCAACTTAGGCAGGAGCTCGACGATCGGGATCAGGATGCCCTTCTCTCAGATCTCGAGATAGGGCATCTCCCCGAGGAGAAGGGTGAGAACGTCGTGCACGCAGTGACTCTTCTGGCCACCAGACTTGGCGTATCGTTGGATGACCGCGATATTGTGTATGCAGAGCGTGTGGGCGCCGTTCCTGTGGCTGTGGCGGGTGGCAGCGGCGTCGTAAATGGTGGGACACGTTCGCGCGCGCGCCGCATTGTGGTGCGGCTAGCGCGCCGATCTCTCCGTGACGAGTTGCTGCGCGCTGCGCGCGTGCGCCGCACGTTTTCCATCGGTGACGCCGGCACCGCTGACACTGCACCGCGCGGCCGAATCTTCTTGAACGAGAGGCTGACTCGCACAAACCGTCTTATGTTTCACCGTGTTCGCGAGGAGTGTCGCAAGCTTCAGTGGCGATTCTCCTGGACGAAGCGCGGTCGCATCTTTGCCCGGCAAGCGGATGGTGGACCAGCCTACCAGATACGCTCCGACGCCGACCTCAAGCGGGTTTTTGGCTTGGAGCCTGTATCTCTAAACCCTATTTTGAAGTAATATTTGTATTAGGTATTTATTTTTGTTCTACGTATCCCTTTGTGAAATTATATCCTATTGCATTTCTTTATTTAATTTTATATTATATTTGTTGCCTGAAGAAAAATGAATTTAAAGAATTGGGTATTTATTATTGTAAAATTCTTATATTATCGAGTAAATTTTTATCTCGTACTATTTTATTTTCAATTTTTATATTACTGAATGTCACACTATTTAATTTATACATTACATCACTATTCATGTTTTTTTTTTTTTATAGTGTTTTTAGTTCTAAAACATTTTCGTTGACCCCAGTGAGTAGCGAGACAGTAATGTCAATTATTCGTGGGCTCAAATCCAATGCACTGGGTATCGATGGCATATCTTTGGACATGTTGCTAATGACACTTCCTGAGTCCGTAGATGCAATCACCACAATAGTTAACGGCTCATTATGTTCCGGAATATTTCCTGATTCTTGGAAGGTTGCAGTCGTTAAACCCATACCGAAAAGTAATAATCCCACGTCAGTGCAGGATTTGCGACCCATAAGCATACTTCCCTGTCCATCTAAGGTACTAGAAAAGGTTGTGTGCATGCAGTTTGTTAAGTACTTAGAGGACAACGGCATACTCCCTGTGGCTCAGTCAGGTTTCCGGAAAGGCCATAGCACAGCAACTGCTCTCCTCGATGTGGTTGACAATTTGCTTGCAGCTCAGGAGAATGGATTGGTTAGTTTACTTGTGCTACTTGATTTTTCACGTGCATTTGATGCAATAAATGTTCCTCTGCTTTTGGCTAAGCTTGCTTTCTATGGTTGTGACGACAAGACCATTAATTGGTTTCACAGCTACTTAGATAGCAGACATCAAATAGTGGAGTTGAGAACAGCTAATGGGTCCACTCTTCAATCCTCCCCTCAGCCGGTCTCTCGTGGTGTTCCACAGGGATCAATTTTAGGTCCCATTCTATTTGTGCTTTATAGTGCTGACATTGTTAATGAAATCACCTATTGTAGACATCACCTCTATGCTGACGACCTCCAGCTGTATTTTTCTTTTAGTCCTTCTAGTCTACCTGATGCTGTAAGTAAGGTAAATTCCGATTTAGAACGCGTATTTGACTGGTCTAAAGCTAATTCTTTGGTAATCAACCCAAAAAAGTCAAAATTCATGATAGTGGGATCTAAAAGCAATGTTCGCAATCTCACATCTGATATCAGCAAATCTTCAACGATGAAAATTTTGGTGAATGGAGAAGCAGTTGAATATACCTCAGAAGCCAAAAATCTTGGATTGATGATGGATAGTCATCTTCGCTTTGAAAAGCACGTGGCTGAAAGTGTTCGCAACTGCTTCTACCGTTTAAAATTATTATATAGGATCCGTCGGTACCTTAGCGAGTCTGTTCGAGTTACATTATGCGAGTCCCTAGTGTTATCCAGGCTCAACTACTGTGATATTGTGTACGGTCCGTGTTTACTTGGCAGGACAGAAAAGCTAGTCCAACGAGTGCAAAATGCTTGCGTTCGCTTTTGTTTTAACGTTCCTCCGCGTTCACATATTACCCCTATCTTGAATAACTCTAATTTACTAAAAATGACAGCGCGCAGAAGGTTGCACCTTGCTGTGCTTCTTTTTGGAGTTATTCATAGAAAATCCCCTAAGTACCTACTCGATAAGTTGATGTGGGCGGAATCTCAATCCAGGTTCCAACGTAGGGCCTGTTCCTTCGTTTTAGTCACACCAAGCCACCGTACCATGGCGTTTCGCGGTTCCTTTAGATTTGCCGCCACTCGTTGCTGGAACGATCTTCCCCCACCAATCCGTAACCTTAAACTTTACTAACCTTTAAGAAAACATTAACAAAACTATTTCTTGAATTACAAAAGGAAGATCTTCCATAAGTAATGTAATTAATTTCTGCTTCCAACACTGTTGTACTATTTCCTTTCCTAATGTTCTCTTGTTATGTTGATGTAAACAAATTCTTTGTGTGTCTGTGAAATGTATTTCTGTTTTTTTTTTTAATTATTTATAGTTATTAAATAATAACATTAAGAGGCAAAATTATATAGTATTCTTTTTCAAATTGATCGTATTCGTGTCGTCACTTGTCGCCAGGCTCTGCCAGAATACCAGCGTTGCTCTGCGCATGCGCAGTGCAACATCATGCTGAGGCAGGGTCCTTTTGACCCACGCATAGAAGTTATTATTTTTATTTATTATTTTATTTGTATTTTATAGATATGTGTATATTCTTTTGCGTGTGTCAATAAATGTTTTTTCTTTCTTTCTTTCTTCTTTCAAGTCCCAAACAAGGAAACTCCACAGGAAACCGTCACTTGTTTCGCTTCTACGCGAAGCATCTTCAGGGCTTATTAGACCCACTGTCACTGACTCGACGCACGAGCATCACAGACGTGTTACTTCGCCTTGACATTGAAGGAGATCCAGCAGAATTAGTTATTAGATATTTGTTTTTTGTATAATCTCATAATGGATTTCTGTAAGGCCACGCCTGAGTCAATTAGTGATAAGTGACAGGTTAAATGGACTAACACCATATTCAGCTGCATTTGGGAGCCAGTACCCCAGCATTGTGGGCTTACCAGCTTCAGTTACACACCTACCGTGGTGAGATTGAGGTCGAATACAAGCCTAGTTAATTTCATTATTAAGAATATTGCATCTGTTTCAGGCGGGTATAATGACGTGCCTGAACGCGCGCGTGTCGATCCTGGCGGCGGCGAACCCCGCGTACGGCCGCTACAACCCCAAGCGCACGCTCGAGCAGAACATCCAGCTGCCGGCCGCGCTGCTCTCCCGTTTCGACCTCCTCTGGCTCATACAGGACAAACCCAACCGGTGAGGGTCCAAACGTTTTAATAAAAGATTATTAACACAAGATGGGATAAATCCTAGAGATAACTGTTTTATGATACAATGCGACGCTGTGACGCTGACAATTTTCGAGCTTTTTCAAATCCTGATAATTTTCTAAATTTTCTCTTAACTTTTTCTTTGGCTATCTGTTAGTTCACTTCAGAGATAATTTGGGCTACTGAATAATACTGAATTTAATGGGCCTTAACCAGGGCTAATGGATTGACTCTAATACCAATTCGGATGCTTGCTCAATGAGCAATAACTTAGCTAAGTTTTCTTCTAGATGATTTAGAAACAACAGAATATAAATAATCGTAATTAATGAGGGATTTAAGCAGTAATAAGCTCGTGCCACCAGGTACAAGGCAGGCCTAATGAACGCAACATGTATATTGCAGGGAGAAGGACCTGGAGCTGGCCAAGCACATCGCGTACGTGCACCAGCACTCGCGCCAGCCGCCGAGCGAGCTGCGCGCGCTGCCGATGCGGCTGGTGCGGCGCTACCTGGCGCTCACCAAGCGCAAGCACCCGCTCGTGCCCACCGACCTCGCCGACTATATCGTCGGTATGTATTTACTTTTCTCGGGGAAAACTATCGGTCCCCGGCTGAGAGGCAGCGGTCGAAACAGGTTATGTCTGTCATTTCACCATCAGTTTGACCCCGGGGTTTTGCCCAGTGAATGTATATTAGCTATAAACGTTTGCGTTACAAACTAGTACACGCCTTATTTGTTAAGTTCTCTGAGAATTACTTAATTCTTTAATTAAACACATAACTTTGGATTATTCCAATTAATATGTTATAAAAATGTAATTTTTTTAATTTTAGATATTTTTTTTGTATTATTATATTCCGAAATTGGTTGTACTATTCAGGAACTCGAACATCGTATTGTTAAGTACTTTCATCCCGGGATGTTGGGATGGAGATTTCTTGACATACGCATTGATTATAGCAGATGCTGAAGCGAATAGTCGCAACATATCTGTCCACCCATGCAAGTACTCCTAATGAATTAATGATCACTTGTAAATGTTTAATACAGCGTCGTACGTGGAGCTGCGTCGCGAGGCCCGCAACGGCCGCGACGCCACCTTCACGTCCGCCAGGAACCTGCTCGCCATACTGCGCCTCTCTACTGCACTCGCCAGGTTGAGGTGAATACTGGTTCTGATTATATTACATGGCTACTAAATATGTTTTCTATAGAACAGAAATGAAAAATATTAAATTGACACTGCCAGAGGTATGTTTTTAAAACAGCTTTGCAGGAATCAAGTTGTGGAATGGGCCATAGTTTTCCAAGTACAGAATGGGGTTCTTCAAGAAGGGTGTGAAGAGGCCACGAGGTTGCAAGCATCAATAAACTGCGGTGACCGTTTACCATCAGACGGGCCGTTAGCTTGTTTGCCACATTTACCTTATATTATATGGTTAATTGTCATCATAATATACATACATAAGATAAAAGATAAAGATTTAAAAGCAAAACATGTCTATGTGTATATTTTAGCAGTTAATTTGTGAATAGCAATCATAATTGCTAATTAATTAATAGGTACTAATTATGGTACATGAAACTCATAACAAATTTTGATGTTGGTAACATTTTTGAATAAATTATGTTGTTCTTAGTTTGAAAATGGGATTAGTGGGTCCAAAAACAAACATTAAACATACAATTTTATCAATAGGTTGTCAGATGTGGTAGAAAAGGAAGATGTAGCAGAAGCAATTCGGCTTGTGGAGATGTCGAAGCAGTCTCTACAGCATGTTGAAGAGAATGTACAAAGGTAATTAAACCTACTAATATTATAAACTAGCTGTCCCCCGCGGTTTTACCCGCGTTCCCGTGGGATGTCACATGTATTATACATAAAAACCTTCCTCTTCAATCACTATCTATTAAAAAAACCGCAACAAAATCCGTTGCGTAGTTTTAAAGATTTAAGCATACAGGGATATTGGGAAAGAGAAAGCGACTTTGTTTTATACTATGTAGTGATGTGATAGTTTCTGCGACTGGAGGTATGGATGTTTGTTACACTTTGACACAAAAACTACTGTACGGATTCGGATGAAAGTTGGTACATAGATAGTTAATAACCCGGATTAAACCAGCATTCTTTTGATCCCGGGAAAATGTCACATCCCTGGGAAACGTGGATGAAACCGCGGAGACAGCTAGTGATATTATAAAATACAAAGAATACGTAATGCCACTTCGTAAGCTGCAACCAGGAACGCAAAATTGTATCTTATAATTTACTCTTAAGGTTGATAATAAATTACATGTTTATCATTAACTCTGTTCCGGTATTATATGTGCAAACGAAGATTTATGACAAGCCATAATACTTATACACACTTATAATGGGCCAGTTGGCTTGGTGGTTAGCTACCCTGGCTGCCAAGGCGAAGGTTGTGGGTTCGATTCCCAGGACACACATTTGTGTATATGAACATGTCTGTTTGTTCTGTATCTGGGTGTTAATATCTATACATACAAGTATTCGCATTCTCAGTACGATAAGAGCTTAATTCAAAATTTTGCGAAATGGACGATGAAATAAATGTTACGATCATAGAGAGACTAAACAAAGTACGCTCTATGTGATGAAGAGTAAAACATAGTCAATTTAATGATAGAATAAGCATACCGATACTTCAGCCACTTTAACACCGGGACCCACCCTCCCCGCTCAGTACAAAGTCTCTGCTTAGTTTGGGAACAGAAGGCCGTCGTGTGTAAAGAAATTCCCAAGATTTTTTTTATGTATTACTTATGTTTATCATATTGTTAAAAGTGTATTGTTTCCACAGAGGTATAACCTCGACGGACCGCATCTTCGCGATCGTGCGCGACCTGGCGGGCTCCAACAAGACTGTCAAGATCGCAGACGTCATCGAGAGATGCGTCGACAAGGGATTCAAACCTGATCAGGTAACCTATCAAATTTGAAAATCTCTTCTATACCTTTTAATTGATTACAATGAAACTTTGTTGAGTGACTTCGTACGCGCTCCCGGGAAGGTTTTAGAACAAATAATATTGAATTTGGAAAATTAATGAAAATGAAAACGATTTGTGTCATTTTGAATATCTTTTGTCATTATTATTATCATTTTGTGGTACAGAATAAGCCACTCTGGTCTCGTTTTTTTGGTACGATGATTACGTAAAAATGTTTTCATCAGCCACTTAATATTACACGTAGGTTTTGGGTGCATAACACTTTCCGCTAGAATATCACTTACTAATAATAAGAATTAGTTCATAAAAAAATACATTAAACCTCCTTCATTTTCGTATAAGTGCAACTCTGTTTAAATTTTGAGTGCTTTTTCCAGAATTTAATGCTTTTTTTTGTATTTATTGTTTAGGTTGACTCGTGCATTGAGGAGTACGAAAACTTGAACGTCTGGCAGGTGAACCAGGTCAGAACGAAGATAACATTCATGTGAAATGTGCCTGTGTTTAGATTATTGTTCTCTAGTTGTAAGGAAAATGTGTGATTGCATCTTGTGAACTCTTTGACTTGACTTATTTAATTTGAATAAAAGTATGTTTGAATTTTAACAGCTTGTTTTAATATTTGATTATTTCGTTTTGGTCGATATCTAAACTATTAACTATTTATCTAACTAAATAACACACACTCTTTGCTATATTTTGTCGGGAAAGCTCATGAGAAGGCATTGCGGTGGAAAGTTGTAGGTCTTGTGGCGTCTCTATGGTCGCACCTTTCGATATAACACTGGTTGGCATCACTGCCACCGGATCTAGTGAGATGTCACTCACGTACAGAAGTTCTGTTAAAATATAAGAATCTCAACATTCAATTTTTACGGCCTCGCCTTAAGATATTCAGACTCGTGTGATCCTAAATATATGGTTTATACCACTTCTACTAAGAGATCTTCTTTTATTCCCGGTGGTATCCTTAGTCTGAATTTTGCAATAAATTCGAGCTTTTAGTAACGAAAAATATCGTGAAACTTTACGGTATTACGAGACTTCGTAGTTCCCATATATGTACTGTATGTGGCTTATCACCCTTTTTGAAATTTCTTGAATTGAAAATCCTTCGTCTAGCACCGAAAGGAGTGTTAGGGCAACTATTGAAGACCACGGCGAGAAACAAGTCTGACTAAAAACATATTATTAGCTGAATTAATAGAAACAAAGTAATCAAAACATTTTGGGATGATTTGTGAATACAGTCGTATATATACTTCGTATTTCCAAAGCATATCCTTAACTAGCTTGTTCCCGGATGGTTTCTTGGTAAAAAAAAATGTATTTAATGGAAGATTACATAAGAAGGCCATCCTTCTTATAGCGTAGTAAGTGATAAGAATAGCGTAGATATGCTGTTTCAACTAGGTTAGTGAGCGCTCGTTTGGTGCGATAGCGACAAGGAAAGTATGAGTTAGAGAAAATTAGGTTTTGTATTGTACTATTATTATTTCTCAGTTTAAGGCTGTCTTCCGAAGCGATGGTAACTTCAAGTATGCTCTTCTAAGGTCTGAACTGAATAAATTGCTTAAATTTATTCCTCTTATCCAAATATGAAATTGCAGGCACATGAGACATAACAACTTCACGTCTCAGGATCGTCAACGTAAAGACGATGATGGTGTTGTAAATGTCAATAGGCGGCTGTGACCACTTACCACCAGGTCTGCCTGTTTGTAGGCCCAGGTGGTATAAAAAAAAACGTTTATTTTCTGATTCCTTTATAAGAATAAAAAGCTTTACGCCTCTACGTTGTATTTAAATCATTACAGAGAAATATGTAAATGAAATACGTTTTAAGTGGTTGGAAGCATTAAATAAAAGTATGGATGGAAACAAACACCTAGGAACAAATCCGAGGTGTACTTCCAGGATATTATAATATATAGTATATTACAATACAGTAATTTAGGAAGGAAAATGAGAAAAATTATAAACCTAGCTACTCTCTTCTGTACGTCCCTTATAGAATCGTAAGCGATGCAACGGATTTTAATAGTTTTCAGCAATAGATAGAGTAATTCAAGAGGAAGGTTTATAACCAGGATTGAAAGCGGGCAAAGCTGCAGGACGCAGCTAGTATTAGATTATAAACGTTATGTTATACCTAACAAGTAACTACGCGTACATACGCATAAAGAAATTTAAGTTGATATTTTAAATACTTGAAGATCACATAACGACTATCTGCAATGCTTGTTACTGTGGAGTGTAGTATCCAGTAGCAAAGGAAAAACATTACGGCTGTCGTAAACGGAAAAGTTATTTTTCCTTTTCATTACTGCTTCTCGTGTAACAGAGATACATTACACGGGTAGTGTAAGCGTAATAAATTGTTTTTCTCCCCGAGTTCCGCTTATGAAAGTAATAACTTAACAGCATACGCTTATCCGACCCGATGAGATTGGTGATGGAATTCTCCAAAATGCGTATTCGCTTGTCTTATTTTATTACTTTCCCTTTGTTTGTTCGCCCGTTTTATTTTATGTCAGAGGGAATATAGACGTATGACTATAGGAGGGTCGTAACACGTGACAATCGTTAACGTGGCGTGGATTCTCGGTTTTATTATTTTTACTTATCCTCGGGGATCTGGGCCATGCTTCCAATAATATATAAATTTCCTCACGCTCATTATCACCGAAAAGGTACTGAAACCGTGAAAATATTGTAAGTACAACCAAAGGTAATGACAATGAAACATCAAGTGAACCAACCTGGGAAAAGTAATCGCATAAGGCATATAACAGGCACAGACTTAACATCTTCATGCAGTGTCAGCAGACGTACAATAATTATTGTACATGTATCATAATCACATGCATTTTTCAATCGTCAATCCTACACACGAACAATCAGACAAAAGAACAATAATTTTGATCGATAGCAACTTTCTATATACATAATTTTAAAATGTACAATATTTTTTAATGAAAGTTACTGATGAAAGTAGAATAATTTTAAGGCACTGGTACAATAATGATGTTTCACTCGTCTGCCAACACTGACTTCACGTCTCAGCGACAACGCATCGGCAATAAGGTGGACCGGACCGTCTGCTTGTTGGCCTATGTAGTATAAAAAAATATTTATAAGCTAAGAAGAAAGAATGTTGATATGTACCGTATAGTATGAAATATGAAACAACAATACAGATTTTCAAAGTAAAGGCATAGGTATCGTTTGCACGCAATGTAGTTTAATTTAAAGTCTCACATATGGCGGGGTAGTAAACATCTTATACCATTTTGTTGTTAAAAGCTTAAGTTCCCTATCATAATTTTAAGTTTACAAAGCGTCGGCAATAGGGTTGTCCATCGTGAAAATCGTCATGGCGGGAGAAATCGTAGTTTTATAGAACAGTTACGAAATTAAATATTATTTTGTTCGCAAATATGCATTCGCATTTATGGTGGCAAGTAATCGTTTAAATATTTTTTTTCATCGGTTTAAGTGCTTTTGTGGCTTAGTAAAGTAAATAAATAAAAGTAAAGTACATAAATAATGTAGTTAATTTTTCTGGTATTAAAAGTATGCTATGTGCTATTCCAGGGCATGCTCTATCAATGTGCCGAGTTTTATTAAAATCCGGCCGCTACTTTTGCGTGAGAGTTTTAGTTTTCGCATTCGTAATATCAGCTTTATATATATTATTCCACACGGTTTCACCCGTGATCCCGAGGAATGTTAGATATTACCGGGATTAAAAGTATCCATGTGCTATTTCAGACTAAAATCTGTCTCTGTGTTAAATTTCGGCCAGATACGTTCAGCCGTTCTGGCGTGATTTTGTAACAAACTTCCATCAATCCAAACTTGCGCATTTATAATAGAAATAAGGTTAGTAAGATTACACCAAATGCAAATTTTATGTAATTGTTTGTCAGACAACCTTATTTATAAGGTCGAAATACGCGACGCTAAATAAAGATCGTAATATACAATAAACTTTCAACGACCCGCAATACAATTTAAGTGAAAATTATTTTCGTTTTGTTTGTTCTGTCAATAACACTTTGTGTTTATTGGACAATCAGTACACTTAGTTTGGTAGCCCTGTAAATCGTCTGCAAGCCGACATTGACCGTCCTCTAGACGGGACACGGTATGAAAGACTTTTCTGCATCGTATTTTGTTTACTTATGTAGTAAGTCTGTTACGAGTGTCCTTTATTAGACTTTAAGCATTACGCTTTGTTCACTCACATCATGACTCGTGAGCGGCATATAATTTGTTTAACGAATAGAACTATTTTATATGATGAATTATTGAAATAATTTACTTAATTACTTTTTTAATTGTAAAGTAACCTTGCAAGAATAAATGTTGTTACCAGGGTTAAATATTGGGTCGCAATAAGTTGGAAAAACATGTGTAGACTTACAAATTTAAATTATATAGCTTCGGCACCGCGGTTTTACTTGAGTTTTACGGATTCCTAATAATTGTTTTAAGGTTAAATAGTTGCGTAATCGACTCGGGAATAGTGTAGCTTTCGTTTATTGAAAGAATAGATTCGGATGTTTTAATTCTGAGATTACCACTTTATTATTTAGTAGCTGTCCCCCGCGGTTTCACTCGCGTTCCAGAGGGATGTAACATTTTCCCGGCACAAAAGTATCCTATGTTACATCTAATGTAATGAACGGTTAAGTAGTTTTCGCGTGAAAGCGTAACAAACAAACTTACATTCACATTTATAATATTAGTAAGGATAACTAGATAATAGGTATAGAGTAGACCAGTGACTTTGACCAGCATCAGGTGGACCATCTGCTTGTTTGTCAAAAAAATAAAATAAAAACAAAATGAAAAAGTTATAAACAGGAGAAAAAATTATAATTATATTTATAACATATGGATTTGTTGAAACATGGAGTGTTTTAACGAGGTTTTACCTATAATATTATTCCAATAGAGGCCGATCCAGTAGACAAAGTCGAACTTCAATTAAAATGGTGATCTATTAGTCACACGCTAGCAGATGCAGTATAGGTATTAACTAACTAGATAAACCTACCAGATAATAAATTGCTATTCTACTGGACTGCTATTCAATACGAGTTGTGAATATATCCTCATTTCTAGGAATCCAGTAGTACTATTATAATTATAATGATATGCATTTGCGTTATAAAATTCTGGCACGTGTAAATTTCCATCTATATTTTATTGAAGCGTGGATGATATTAATTTTCATTTTTCTGAATGTAATTTTGGAAGTTGTAAGCAACACTTATCATTAAGGTTTCAATGTCTCAAAATGAATACAAGAAATGTTGTTGTATGGTAGTACAGAACCGTTCTCATAACCTCACATACACCATTCATTTGATTAGTCTATACCATATAACAGTCAGATGTCGCGTATCTCTCCATTGTGACAGGCCAATTGGCTTGGTGGTTAGCGACCCTGACTGCCAAGTCGAAGGTCGCGGGTTCGATTCCCACCCAGGACAAACATTTGTGTGCATGAACATGTCTGTTTGTTCTGTGTCTGGGTGTAAATATCTATACATATATGTATGTATTTAGAAAAATAAAAAGTAGTATATCAGTTGTCTGGTTTCCATAGTACAAGCTCTGCTTAGTTTGGGATCAGATGGCCGTGTGTAAAAGGATGTCCCAGGATATTTATTTATTGTAAAACAGGCGTAGGTAATACTTGAAATAAGTGCCCTACAAGTGTAACAAAACAGAAATGTTAAATGTATCTTGTTCGCCTGTGATGGGCACCGAAGAGAAACTTTTTATTTAGGTCGTGGCGGATAGATCCGGGTCACGAGTCCCGACTCCCGAACGGATTACACACTCGTCTGGTTTCCGTGTAAAGTTGGTAAAGAAAAGAAAACCTTTGGCTGTGGCGCTGAGGGCGCGCCGGGTGAGATTGCAAAAGTTCAAAGGTGAAGAGTTCCAGTACCGCCACCTGGAACGGAAACGCCTACACAGGGCCGCACTTTCATTAATTATTAGGGCATAGTCATACAAGACTCTTGCTGTCTAATATCTTACGTTTTAAAAATTAAATTGCTTCCCATGTTTATACGCTTAGATCTTTTAAACTGCGCAACGGATTTGGATGTAGTTATCATCGATAGATAGAGTGATTCAAGAGGAAGGTTTATATGTCGGTAATAGTATCTATATTCCACCTATGCGAAGCCGGGACAAGTAGCTGGTTATTTAAAAAAAAATAGTTTCCGTATGTTTGTGTCCCAAAAACATGAAAAATAGTCAATGGATTGACTTGCAATTTTTACTCAACATTGCGTTTCTATTTAATAGTGTTCCTATAAACTTTTTATCATGAAGTTCCCACGGGACAAGAAATTATTAACATCAGACTGAGCTGCAGCACAGAGTGGCCGGGTTCAGCTATTATTGTTTAATTGTAATATATTATAATAAAAGCAACAGCGTAATTAGATGGTTTTATCTAAAAAAAAAAATAACGAACTTAAATAAACTAATGTTATGTATATGTAACTATGTAATGCTATATATGTACATTACTAGTATATTACAAGTATATGCATTTTTCAATGATTTTGTTTTTTTATTTTTTTCATGCGAACGAAAGAACTCGCCACTTACAGATAAACCCCTTGAGGTTTGCATTATGTGGCTACATGTACGTTTTAGTGCTTTATTATTATATATATGTTATAGTCAAAGATCGATGTGCAGTCTCTTCGCGAAATAACTGGTTCATCCTAGGTTTGACCAGCGCCTTTCGGCAAACTACGAAATATATTTTAATTTCGGCCTTTAACTGATGTATTTTTAGTCAAACCTAGAAATACCTAAATTTTTAGTCAAACGTTGAAAGTTAACGCGTCACCTTGTCAAAATAAATAATAATTTGTTTATTAATTATTGTCTTAATACAAAATAACAAAAAATATTATTACTTATTCTGATTACTTGTCAATCCATTCTTATAGTATTGAAACAATATACATTCAAATTTAAAAATATGCTCTTATTATACCTAATCCCACAAACTAACACAGTCCTGTACCAAATTTAGGTCTGACTAGTCAAACCCCGATTTTATTAAAATGAGTTTCGGCGTTTGACTGTCCAAACTAGTCACTCTTAGGATTAGACAAAAATTTGTTAGTCAAAGGTAAAAACGATATTGGTTTGGACTTTGCCTAAGACTTTATGTCAGACCTAGGGTTTGACTAGCCAAACCTAGTAGAGCCGAAGCTTCGATGTTTGACTATAACATATACATATATATTTATAAGCACGATAGTTCGATCAATGATAACCGCCTTTATGTTGGTATTCGCAAGTCGTACGAACAAATGGTTGATGCCAACTCCAGACTTTCTAAAAGTCGCATATCACGAGCCAATAATCCTTATTAACACTCACTACATCACATACATTTGTTCCAATTTACCTGACGCCGGATCTGTACCTAATCCCCTACTCGGGTAGCAAGGTTTCATTTGGACTCACTCTCGCTTGTAATTTTCAGACACCTTCAAATTACATACCGGCTATTGAGAACTTGTGAGTTGTAACACGAATGTCGCTGGTGAGGGCTCGGAGTAGGGGCTCGGGAGCTCGTCACGTAGCAACAACTTTTTTGGGCTCTACCTTTCATATTTCAAGTTCTCGTGTCGACAGCGAGTGAAAACGTGAAGTATGAACGTTTATTATTTTTAAGGGTTTTTTAGGATACGATTTATGAAAGACACGAAATGCTTTCGGATAATGAGTTTTCAAATGGAGGGTCGCAATTTAAATTATTTTATGCCAACATGATTTGTAAATTGAATGTATTTTAAAATAATGGTTTTTTCGAATGATTACATTACAGTTTGAATTATGGGGTTAATGTTTTTTTGAGGCTTCTGTTTGACCAAATCTGATTATGTAACTGAAAGTAGTAACGCCACCAAGTCTAGACTCCACAAACCACTGAGACATCATCGCCTCAAAAATAGTACAATATGGTATACATAATAATAATGAAATAATAAATCCATCAGCCATCTGTGTCCTGGATAAGAATTGAACCCACGACCTGCGGTGTGGTAGTCAGTATATCAAATCACCAACCCAACTGGCCCGTCAAAATACATATTTTAGCCAAATTGTAGACACATTTTAGTTTGTTTAAAAAACGATTTAACTATTCATACCATATACCTTATGACATTGGAAATTAGAAGTCAGAAGACTGATCACACCTCACCGCAACAAAAATCCTTAAAAGCCTTTTTGGTATGCCGGCATAACTGAAGGGAGGCTGGAAAACAGAAGTTTACTTATACAAGTGCTTAGCTAGAGTTTTGGCAATGATTAATAGCAGGTCGACGGCGGAACTTTCTCTCGACGTCGCACGTGTTTTTCACCTGCTTTCAAGACACTTCCCGAGGAAAATGCTACTGAAAACATTTTATGGCCATTACTTACGTTTTATGGAAATGTTTATTTGAAGGTATTTTATCGGCGAAGCCGTTTGATGCTGCCAAGTGAAATTTCACTCTTTAGCGGAGTTTATACCTAGAGTAACGGTGTACCTAAGTTAACTACACCTTTACTTTTTAGTATTCTAGTAAGTACTTAATATGCGAAACGGTAAATATTATTTTTTCTCAAGTTCACGTGCCTTAGTATTCTCCTTGCTTGGTGAAGTAACTTTGACTAAACCATCTCTTACCGTACTAAACTTGTAGTTGAATGCAAGCTTCTTGCAAAATAAAGTGCACCTCTAAATCTCTTGTTTAAGTTGTAAGTACCTAATTATTGTTATTTTCTATTTTGTAGTCTTGTCATATTTTTTTTGTTTTGTTTTTTTTTTTTAATGTTACCTATAATAAGTATTTTGTAATTGTTAAATATAAAATTATGTAAAATTGAAATTATAAAATAGCCAAAAAGTCAGAATAGATAAAAATTTATATAACAAATAAAAAAGAATGTAACCTTGCTGAGTTTCTTGCCGGTTCTTCTCAGTTGAAGGCTGACTTCCGAACCGGTTGTAGCTTCAGTAACTTTAAATTTGACCTTCATAAGTGCCCTCCGAAGGCCTAAACTGAATAAATGGTTTTGAATTTTGAATTTTGAATTTTTATCAGTAGTATTTAAGAATGGCTTAAACATTTTATTGATTTTGATACGAGTGTTTCAAAGATAGAGAAGACCGCTGCGCCACAGCCGCGAGGTGTTATGGGCCTATTGTTCGAGCTCACTCGGTTATGTTTTACAATGTACCTACATAAGTACTTATAATAAACTGCGCTTTGTTATGTCTGGAGTTTGTCGGGCGCGACGGATGCTCTTTGTGGCAAAATATGAAACGTGCCTCCGCTTCGCTAGGAAACTCATGCCTTGCCACACTTTACATCATTTGCTATCAATTTTTCGCGCAAAATGGTCGCTCGTGTGTTCACGTCATGGCATTTGAGAGCTTTATTTGCTTTATTCTATTGATACGGTTTGATGAAAAACGTGGGAGTGAACATATTTGTCGTTTTCATGCCTATTGGTTTTTATTCCCCGCGCTCCGCTCGTGGTGCCTCGATATCTAAGCCGCCTACGGTCTAAAGTTCACCTCATGACGTGATATGAAGGATAATGCAACATTATATGATGGCACGCAACTATGGCCTTGCCTATTTGTCTAATCTACATAGTTTATAAAAAAGGTGTTCAAATTTTTTTAGTTATTTTTTTTGTTGAACTAAATTAATTAAAATAATTGTTTTAATCGTCTTTAAAGTAATATAAAATGGTATTCATATGATTTATACCACGTCACATTTAAGAGTTAGATTTTATAGTATTTTTTTTTAGTTTAGATGTTATAATGTTTGGATACAAATAAGTACGAAAATAAATTATAATAAATGACAATAAAATCATCTGAGAATATTTTTTTAGGGTTTTATTGAGTCTACAGCGAAAGGTTAGAGCTGAAGGTCGAGCTCAGTGGCGTGCAGGTGAGGCCTATTACCAGCCTCGGAGACTTCCTGCCTTCCTGGAGCGAGATAGGCTGATGATGATGATGATGACAGCGAAAGGTTGTGGGGGTGGAGGTATAGGTGTTCGTTACTTTCACACAAAAACTATCAAATGGATTTGGATGAAAGTTGGCACATAGATAGAAGATACCCAAAGATAACATATAGGCTTTTTATCTCGGGAAAATGTAACTTCCCTCGGGAACGCGGGGGACAGCTAGCTCTTAAATACCTACGAAACATTTAGAGACATTTAAAAGCTGTTTCTACGAATTTCACGAAAGGAAATTACCTTAATTGGTGCTGTGCAAGAAAGCAGTATCTGCAATGACCTTCGTTTGGCACTTTGTACCGTGTACGGGCGTTGGAGCTGCAGCGGGCATCGTTACGCCAACCTTAATGTTAAATATGTTTGAGCATGCTATTTGCATTACGATTTCGTTGTATTTATATCCGCAATTGGTTTAGTAGATGTAGGTGTAAACAAATAAAACAAAAAAATAATACCGCTTACCTTTTTCTTGTAAAGATCTGCCTAGCAGAATTTTTAAGGTTCGTAAAAAATATTAATTAAAAAAAATATATATATTCAGTTAAGGCTCACGGAGAGGATTTATGAAGGTCAATGTTACTGAAGCTACTACCGGTTCGGAAGTCAGCCTGAAACTGAAAAGAACCGGGAAGAAACTCAGCACAGTAACATTTTTACATGATATTTTTCTAATCTGACTTTTTGGCTATTTTATTTTTACAATTTAATAAATTTTTCATGTACAAAACTTACTTACTACATAGTATAAAACAAAGTCGCTTTCTCAGTCCCTATATCCCTATGTATGCTTAAATATTTAAAACTAAGCAACGGATTTTGATGCGGTTTTTTAATAGATAGAGTGATTGAAGAGGAAGGTTTTTATGTATAATACATGTGACATCCCACGGGAACGCGGGTAAAAACCGCGGGGGACAGCTAGTATAATAATAAAAAAGCAAAACAAAATTAAAGTTTTAATTTTTTTTATAACATCCTTAGTTATTCCATACATACATTTGGTAACAAGTCATCTTAAATGTTCTTTAAGAATGAAATCTGTAAGTGGCATGGTAATGTAAATGAAGATAGCACCCTGCGCAGGCGCTATCTAGTTCCCGCGGGCGCATTCCTGCCACCTTAGTCACACTGGCACCTCAGAATAAAAAAAAAAATCTTGTGTCTACTGGATCGACCTTTGTGGGTATTATCTGTCCGCGTATAAAACACTCCATGTGTTATAGTTAAAGTCTAGTTTAGAAACATTTATTTCAGCATGACTGTAATTATGTCAATCTCTTGTTTTGTCTAATTAATAATATCATACTTCCTACTAATATTATAAATGCGGAAGGTTGTATGTATGGATGTTCGTTACTCTTTCATGCAAAAACTACCAAACGGATTTGGATGAAACTCGCACATATTTAGAAAATGCCCTGGAATAGCACATAGGATACTCCATGTGGCGGGAAAATGTTCAATCCCTCGGGAACGGGGGCGAAACCACAGGGGACAGCTAGTGATAATGTGAGATTGTAAAGATAATAGTAAAGGTCTTTGAACGATGGTTTGAGTATGGACACGGTACTATAGTAGTGATTGCAACGATGATACGATCATATGATTCATACGTTTTTCTAATGAAAATAAACAGTATATAATCTAATGTGTATAATATTTTAAATTTGGAGCTACCTCACCTACCGCTGGTTATTTCGGACTGCATTGAATGCTATGTACTTACTACTGTATCATACCTCCTTGACAAGTACCGATGGATTAGTAAAGATTTTATCGGATGGAATCCGCGCCGGGATAATTAGAAGCGCATGAATCGGTTGACGTTACAATGATTTGTGTAGACCTTCCGTGAAATAAGTCCATTCAGAGACGTGATCCCTTCTTGAAATAGGTTAAAGAATTTTAGATTAAGTCTCTCAAATTATGTATGAAGACAGATTTCTTATTTGATTGTCTCATCGAATTATGAAAATATTCTTAATCATTTTATAAATATGGCTTAAGATATTTATTTCTCAAAAAATAACATTGTGTGTGTAGTAGGTACCTATATCAGTTATCTGGTTTCCATAGTACAAGGTGTGTTTAGTTTGGGATCAGCCGTGAGTAAAGAATGTTCCAGGATATGTATTTAGAGACGTGATCCCTTCTTAAAATAGCTTAAAGAATTTTAGATTAAGTCTCTGAAATCACGTTTGAAGATAGATTTTCCTTTTAATTGTGTCTTTGAATTATAAAAAATAGTTTTTTTTAATATGGTGTGTTTATCGATGCATTTGCGATGATACACATTTCCAGCCTAAAAAGTATCCTATGTGTTTTCCAGGATATTTTCTATGTATGTGCCAAGTTTCATCAAAATTCGTACATACAAACTTTTAAAAACGTAAAAAATGTGTTATCCGCATATATTACATGATCTATACCATCTCCATTGCAAAAAACACTTTTTTGCGTCCCCATTCACACGTAATTTCAAAAATGCTGGTACGTGTTCCTGAAAGCGATGGTGTGTTGATAAATGAACGTCATAAATAGTACTGTCTATGGTATATGGTACAGATAAGCCGTAACGATGGCGGTGGGAATCGGTGCTCGAATGTGACAATATTTGCTCTTTACACCCCTTCTAGTATTTATTAGATGTTGGACTATTGTGGGAATGAGAGGGGGAAATATTTTTTTTAGAGCACATGCTGTTTATTGCTCTCATAGGTTTAGCCACGGGCCAGTTGGCTTGGTGGTTAGAGACCCTGACTGCCAAACCGAAAGTAGCGGGTTCGATTCCCACCCAGGACAAAAAAGTGTGTGCATGAACATGTCTGTTTGTTCTGTGTCTGGGTGTAAATATCTATATACGTATGTATTTTAAAAGTAGTATATGTAGTATATCAGTTACCTGGTAGTCATACTACAAGCAGTACACTCTGCTTATCTTGGGATCAGGCAACCATGTGTGAAGAATGTCTTGGGATTTATTTATTTTTATATAATGAGTGAGTGATTAGTATGTAGTACGATTAGATATAACTTGCCGACAAACAAGCATATTCAGGCGCGGTCCGAAGGGGAGGGTCACAGGGGACATGACCCCCCCCCCCCAAATTAGTACATGTCAAACTGAAAAATCTTCTAAAAATTTACAATAACGAAAAAAACATATTGTATTATTATTAGTTACCCCCTTCAAAATTTCAGGCTGCGACCGCGCCTGGCAGACATCTGATGGTAAGTGGTCACCACCGCCTATAAACATTTGCAATATTAGCATCGGTAATGGGTTGCGGACACTGAGACGTGAAGTTGTTACACCGGCCCCCTTACCTTTCTAACCGAAATAGTAATACAAGTGCACTACTACTTCACGGCAGAAATGGGTAAGGTAGAACTTCCCCGGACGAACTCTGCACTAAAAGCTCTACTACTCAAATAGGGGAATAACTAAGAACATGGGAAGTAAAATCAAGAATACATTTAATAAAGTAGTTTTATCTTACGTTAATAATATTATGATGTACGACAAGTACTTCAATCTAAGTTTTGCGTTCAACTTTGCTCTTACCTGGTGGAAAAAGTTGCTAACTTTCCTCGGCTATAGGATACTAGTATTCATGGGAAATTCTTAAATTTATCGGCAAGTTTATTTGGGAGATAAATCAGGATGGATGGAAAGTTCATTGCTCTGTCTGTCTAGCCAATTTTTTTAAGTGTGTATTTGCCTATTCATGTTGGGATTTTATTTATTTATGTCATTAATGTGATGTGTTTTTTTATGTTAGGGAAATTTATTTGTTTGCAAGTTTGGGAAAAGTCATTGCTTGATATTAAGCTACACTTTTGTGACTTAGTATATCATGAAATCCTGGGACACATTTGATGACGGACTGGGATGGTAATACATGAATGGCGGAAGGAATGTCGATAAATATTAGCATACAGATTTGGACAGATTGGACATTTTAGGCAGAAACCAGTATTTTATTACTCTCTTGGTGAAAATATATTGCAAAATTCTTTACTCAAGAATATTCATGACGGGCCAAATGACTTCGTGGCTAAATACCCTGACTGCCACGCCGCAGGTCGTGGGTTCGATTTCCACCCAGGACAAACATTTGTGTAAGTATTATGTAAATATCTAAATAAGTATGTATTTAAAAAAGTAGTATACAGTTATCTGGTTTCCATAGTACAAGCTCTGGTTAGTTTATTAGGATCTGATGGCTGTGTGGAATGGAACCCACGACTTGTAGTGTAACCACTACACCGGCCAGTTGGTTAGATTATAATTTATGTAACCTTACGAGAGACCAACTCCAACAAACGAGTCGTTAAACAAAGGAAACTTTATAAACTTGACACTTGAATAAAATCTGAAACAATCTCTCGGAAGACTTTACACTCATACCCAAATAAACCATCTCAAGACGCGGGACAAATTTTCCTTTTATTTTATTCGCTTCTTTTCCTTCAAGATTCCTTGCGCGAAATTAATGATTCAACTCCGCTGACAATAGGAAAAAACATTTATTTTTCTTAACTGGACCCTTACAATGCGGGTCTTTTTATTGCTTCAAGATATAATGGTTCATCCACATCAACTCAGATTCCTTTCACTACACAAACTATTCACAACTATCTTTTGTTCGCGGGGACATGAAGACATCTAGAACAATGTGTGACAGACTCTATGATACCTTGGGGAAATAAATATTTATAGTATTCATATTGGGTACTCAAAATGCTGCAAGTCTCATTACTTAAGTGATCTTTGCTATCGTGGACATCTTAGGAGCCCGGACAAGAGTTAAGGCTAATTGTAGGAGAAAAATCTACAAAGTTTGAATGAAACCTGACCGTTTAAAGTGAGTCAAAATCGCGCCTAAAGGAGTCGGTAACAAACATACAGGTGAAGCTAATAGAAAGCGTGTAAAAAAGAGTAGATGTTGTGGAAGTAAAGTTTGTAAAAGTCAACTGCAGCTAAGAATCCTAATGAAAATTAAGAATTATAGCTTTCAAAATCACTTTTCAGGAGTCGTGAAAGAGTTATCTCAGCCGCATAAGGTCGTCAAATCTTCACCAATTTCCTTATTACTTATCACAGCACAATAGTATGCCAATCAACATGATTAATAGTGTGTGATTCGGCACTATTCCCTCGCCGAACGCTGAACGCAGAAGGTACCGAATTAACGGCGAACAGCAGGTAATATTCTTGAGCATCTCATTAGCATTATACCACCATTTGTGTGAGCTCACCAAATCCCTACTCGCTGTAGGTAAATGATGACGTTGCTTATTTGGATAGGTAATGTATATTTATGTGATAAAAAGCGTATAAAACACCGTCCCGGGCGGCTGACGTGGAGCCTGTTTTATTTGTGAAGATTTTTCACGGTATCAGGTCGCATTGTGTACGCTTGTTGTATTTTTTTGTTGATGTTTTTTCTGCTTGCTCCGTCTGAGCTAATCGCTAACTTGTGACGACAAGTTGAGACACGCCTCACGCGATACTTTGGGTTTGAATTAGCTATTTTGTTGCCGTTTCGTTTAATTATCTATAATTGGTTTAGGTGCCAACGAATTCCGTGTAGGAAGTTACACGTGGAGTTTTTTTGCGGCTTTGTTATGGCTATTTTGTAACGTGATCATGCAAAATCTTATCACATAAACGGTTCCAATGAATGAAAGGTATTATTAAGTGCATATTATTAAGGAAACGAGTATACAAAGCGTCAATTAACATCGCCAGTAGTTGAATGAACGACACAAGCTATTACGTATGTGCGTGGATTGTCCTCCTTGTTTATGGTATTTCCTCTATGTTACCCATCTTATACTAATGATGTCTTTCAATTTCAAAACTTAAATTTTTTTGAAAATAAAACATCATGGGAAATTCATTTGTTTTTGTTTTTAAAACTGATTTAACTTACCTCACAATATTTTAACAATAAATCGTTATCAATAAATGATATATAGCGCTGCTTTACAGGTCACTAAAAAGAAAATAAAAGGTTATTTATTATAAATAAAAAAATTATGTATGCGCCGGCGCACTCCCGAGTATTAGACATAAACGCGCGCACCCTATGCCTCGCACTTTGGTAGATCATTACAGTTTCTCTGACTGTTACTACAAGAATTAATACAATTTCCTGCCTTTTGTATCATTTCTACAAAAAATACCTTACCGACCGCCAAAGTACCTCATATATTGTATACGATAAATACAATAAAATGGTCCTGGCGCCTTCCGTTAGTCACCTTTCAAGTGTTTTTTCAGCGCGAAATATTTGTCAATAATAAATGAGACGTCCCTTTTATTACCAGTAACATTCATAGCTTGTGTAGTGTAGTTTGGGACCACATAAATAAATATGGAGCTGGTACAATGTAGGAGAATAGTTTTCCGTTTAGTAGTAATCCTTTATGGTATAAGTGGCTTTCTGGAAATATGAATAATTGGTAGAGTTAGAGTTAGATTCTGTTTTTCAGCTTAGAGATTTCATTTATTTAAACTTGTTTCTTTTATCCTCTTTTAGGGCCGGTTGGTTAACGGTACAGGCGGCGGCGTGGTGTGGCATGCTTGATTTTACTAATAAATGACGGCAAACAGCCACAGCTACTATGTGTATACAGAAAATAAGAAGTCAGTCGCTTTCCGCCTACAGCTTGGGCGTAGGCGTTAAAAGCTCGCCGCCCGAGTGATCTAACAATACAATACTCGGCAGGCGGCGACGAGACGGCCCAAAGAGGCTCAATGAAGCCCCTACCTGGATTATCTATCGGGTGATAAATTAAAAATATGGCATCTGAACGGCATTCATCATCGGAATGGGTCATTTCGGACGCCGTGGAACGCTATTGTCTAATAAGTAAAAAAGTTAACTTTGTATGCAGCCTGTATGCCTTACGTATACTGCCTTGACATTTAAGTGGCAGTGGAAGTTATGGTGGAATTTTGTCAGAACTGAATTATTGTGCGGTATGGCTAAAAAAAGGTGCAGCATTAATATTGTAATTATTAGTTTTAGTTTGCCTATGTGACTTAGTTTTTGAGTATTCAAAAGATACCTTTCACTCAATCATTGCAAGTGATATCCAAACATCTCAAATGTAATGAGAACTAATGCAGTTACCAACTAGTTCAGCTGATGTTGATCTACACTATCGATCTCACTTGATGGTCTGTGAATTTAATTTACACCTAGTATTGTTATATGTTATCGAGACGGTCGTTTCAAACAGTGGATAGGCGAGTAGTGGCGTCCAGCGCTCGATATCAGTGCGCGCGCATCGCCCTGCGGCACTCGCCAGTCTGTCACGAACAGCTACGAGCCACGGCCTCGGAGACAGACGTGATGCCATATATACTTACCCAGCTCTATTGCACACTCTCAATTACTCCACTCATTGTCGCCACACTTTACAAAGAACCAGGAAAACCAATAAAAAAGCAAGTCAATATTCGCTCTTGACCGTTTTTGCTATTGTGACGTTTGTAAAAAATATCATCGTACATTGACATATCATAATAATTATTTGATTAATATCGTATCGAATAATAAATCAGTCGATTCTTTGATGGGTTTTAGTTACGACATCCTTGTATTCTCGCAATATTCTTTCTTATGGCGCTTGTGACGTCACCCCTATTCGGCGACGAATCGAATTCGATTCGCTAAATCGGAATTCCAATTTCGAAAAGCTTCGTGGTTATAGTTATTTTATTTCTGTTTCTAATTTAAAACTTGTACGATCTGTCGTTGCGGTCGCTTACTCTGTGGCCGGCGCGCCAGTCCGGGAAGGCGCACCGATGAGGGAGCACGCGTCTCGCTCGCCGCTCACAACGACGTACGCGCGTTCGCGAGTGTGTCATTTAAAAACTAACTGAAAAACTTTATTTTGTTTTTGGAATTGTGTACCTTGTGAACATGAAGTGTTTAGTGTTGGTTTTATGCGTGGTGGTGTGTGCGAGGGCCTCTGCCGCCGCCGCCGCCGCCTCCTGCGCCCTTTCCGAGGAGTTCTTCTCCAGACACAACGTATCAGCTGATGATAGCAACGAGCCAGGTGCGATTCTCATGTAAACATTAAGATGAACGGCTTTGAAAGGTTAATCGCGATCGGAATCGAATTGTACGTGAGGAAACACTATCGGTGGAAAAGCTTTTTGAAAGCTCTCCGACAAAGTTTACTTATCTTTCAAATTTAAATAAATACGTCTATTTGTTGATTGAAGATATGAGGCATGTATGGGATACGTAAATATTTGTACGGAATTTATTTCTTTCACACCTGATGAAGGTAATTTTAGAGGAAAAATTGTCGGTAACTTTTATTTTTCTAACGTTATTAATTCCTTGAACTCGGGAAAAGTTTCGGAAAGTTCCAGTCTTCAAAGTATTTCTAATTATTGAAATTAAGGTAAATACTGAATAAAATAAGTGAGTAATAATATTTTACAGCCTGTTTTGATAGTTAATTATTACGTCAAAAAACACTAGATGCTTCAATTCAACGTTTGAAAGCGCATAGGAGCAAATATATCATGTATCAGAGTATAATCGTCGAGTTGTTGGTGTCGTGTGACCGACGCACGCGCCAGTCAGCTGGTGTCTCCGGTGTCAGGTACTGTCGACCTTACATTGCTGGCAGCTAGGGTTACCAACTCACTGGATAAATCCGGAGTAGATCCAGATTTTTAGGCCGGACCAAGGTTTTGTAACAACCAATCTGTGCTTGTGACAGGTAATGTCAAAACGGCTTAGTACCCCCGTTATGAAACCATAAATAGCAGTTGTCAATAATGAATTACTCGTATTAAATTACATAGTTTAAAAATCGCCTTGATTTTTGCGAGTTAAAACGGCTGGCTAGAGATCTGTAGGTCCAGGGATCGATTCCTGGATTGGCCAAGGTAACATTAATGTTTCTGTCTCTGAAATTACCTATAGCCTGAGATTGGTAAAGAGAGGTGACAATGCTCGTGTCACGTTGCGTTTCAAAATATTTTCAGTGGAATGTGGGTATCATTATTGAGACCTCTGCCTACCTCTTACGGGATAATTAAGCGTGAAGATATGTTCAAAAATCGTAGTTTATAGTCGGTTCTTCCTTTGTACAAGTGAGAATCAGTCACCCTACGGACAGCTGGTTGAAGAGTTGATAATTATGTGTCATATGAACGCATTCGACTTCTCATGCATTGTTCTGATGCGATGTTATCAGCTGTCACCGCATATGGACCCTTTGATTGGCCTAGTGCTGCTTATGTGATGGTTGCAGTCCAAAGAATCGATAAGCTTAGGGGTCTCATTTACACTAATATTACGGAGAGTAAAGTTTGGATGTAGCTATCTCTGAAACTACACGTCCAATTTCAATTGTTCTTTAACTGTAAGCAGCTGATCTAGCTTTTTCTCACCTTTCTATATTTATTGTATATATTTTTATTTCATTTTAAGTATTAATAAGGTTTCTACAGGGTGTTACAAAACTACCCGTAAAGCCGATAGGAGGTTAAATGGGGCCTTATAACGAGTCCATTCACAATATTTAAGAACCGTAGTAACGCTGTATAACATACCCCAAAAAAATAAAAAAAACAGATTTTTATGAATGGAAAATAGAAAAACTATTAAAGTAAACAATTATTAGGTAAAATAGGTACGTAGGCCTTTCTGTTAAATAATCTGGTTCCCTGACAGTTTACTAGGGTTGTTGGCTTTGTATATATATTTATAATTAATTAATTATATTTTTACGGGGTATTTTGTAACACGATGTATAAATTATTTACTTATTATGTTACCGTTTAAAACTTATATTAGATTCCATACATTTCACTAATAATATTTTACTGATAGAAAGTTAAGGTATTCCTGAGTGACATAGGTTATTATATAATGCCGGGATATATAAGATCGAGAACGCGGGTTAAGCCGCGGGGCAGCAGTTAGTGAAATAAAAGTATTAATCAAAAATTGCGTGAAAGACAACACACTTTAGATGAAAATACTAAGCCATATTATCATTAATAATTAACAATAGTTAGATATGATTATATAAATATAACTCAGACCATTTAGCAACAAAATTAAGACGGTTATCAGATAGTTATCAATTTATCTTTCTCGTTGTATAGAGATCTTTAGATTATGTGTAGTTATAATAATTCTAGGCATATTTGGATAAAGAAAAACATTCTGTTTGATTTTTGTCAATATATAACTGTTCAAGATATTTACTTACTTTTAGTTAGTGTTTGGGTTTCTGTTTGATTTTCTAAAATGTACAATGTCATGGTTGCTATCACGCAGATAAGAATAATTTTATGAGTCGATAAATATTTTGAATTTGATTAATCGTTCAATTCATTTTTCAAACCAATTTTACCTATGGATGTACTATCACAATGATTATATGATAATATTGAAGTAAACTATTATATAACAGTGAAAGCGAGAAAACTCTCATCAGTAGAAAAGCGTTTACGCAATATATTTACTTTGATGTGAAAAGCAGATTTACAATTGAATTATTACGATTTATTTTATTAATGCTTGTAGGTAACAGACAGACAGAAGAAAGATTTTTTCTTCGTTTATGACATCTTCCTAACATTTTACATTACATGTATACTATATTATGTAAGGTCAGTTGGCTTGGTGGTTAGCGACTCTGACTGCCAAGCCGAAGGTTCACCCAGGATAAAAATTTGTGTGGATGAACATGTCTGTTTGTTCTCTATTATATAAGTATGTATTTAGAAAACTAAATAGTATATCTAATAAATCAGTTATCGGGTTTTCATAGTACAAGCTCTGATTAGTTTGGGATAAGATGGCTGTGTAAAGAATGTCCCAGGATATTTATTTATTTATCAGTGATACATTTTATATAATTGACATATATTCCTCTTCCAATCACAACTAGAGGCACTTGTGTTCGTACGAACGGAATATTCAATTGTGTCTAATATAACGTTACGAGTGAGTTCCCATTCGGAAAATTGGTAAAGTTCAAGGACACGAAAATGGGAAATCGGATTTCTCTTACGCACGTTGAATTTATTTCATGTGAAAAATTGGTTTCCGACGTATAAATTTTATGACTGTCTTAGATTATATTTAAAGGACTTAAAGGAAAATTGGGTTGCATTTATTACATGCGTGATGGTTTGGTTAAATATTTTTGCGTAATAATTTAAATAATATGTAGAGTACGCAGTTGTCGGTGTTCATTTACAATGCATGTAAAGTCAGCTGTTCGTTTGTTATACGATACCCTCAACCTTGAACCGTCTTGTATGAATGGAACAATAACACTTATTGTAATAATAAATTTCACATTATTTTTCGCTCTACATTACATTCAACAGACAGCTTTACAATAAAAATACATTACGAATGCCGTATACTCTAAGTACTCGATAATGCTACTGTCAAAAAGACTGGAGGCATTATTTGTTGAACTACTTGCTAACCGTAGGGCGACCGTAACTTTTTACATTCAAACGTACGGAAGCACGCGATGATTTTTGAATATCGAGCGCTCAAGGTACGGATCCACGCGATCATAAAAGCTACTTGGGGGAAAGTCACGAAAAATTACGTGTCTGAGACGGAACCGCTAGCGGGGTGTGCGGGGGGCGGCGCGGGGTGAATGGCGGCGGGTAGGCTTTGTTGCTCGTGCTGGCATTCCTCGCCTGGGAACCGGGAACGGGCGTTGGGCCCCCCGGCCCCTCCGCCCCTCGCACCTGCCCCCACACCCCCCGCCTGCATTCCTGCCCTCTCTCACTTTCATTGTTCCCGTCGGCGCGGGAGGTCGCCGCACCGCGTACAAATAATGGAACCAGTCGTTTTAGTGGGGACTTGTTGGCTCACTCCAATAAACACGTCCGACCTGTCCATAAATGACATTTAGGGATACACTTGTTAATTTCAGTCGATGCAGCCCGAGTATTCCAAACATACGTAAATTGGGGGCTGCCAGTTTTTGTTTCTATTATCCAATTAAGGTTCATACACTAATCATACGTTTGACAGTTAACGGTAACGGCCGGGAGCGCCGCCGCGGTGCATGCACCTGCGCGGGCGCATATCATAATGAAATCATCCCCTAATAACAACAATAGATGTGGCTATAATAGTTGTAATTTATCAGGAGGGTCCCGGCGTTAGTCATCGTCGGGTGTTGCGCCGAATTTTGATTCATTTCGTCTGCTCGGAATGCCATTGTGGCCGGCGGCTCTACCTGGCCGCGCTACCAGCGCAGGCGCAGGTATCGGCCCTTATTCGGCTTAACGTCACTTTTGTTTATACGTATTGACAAACCTTAGTGAGTTGCAAAGTTATTATCAACAGGGGTGGCAACGTCCCATTGTCCAAATTAAATCCCTGACACTTGTTTCCTTTTGTTTTTCCCAAACGAAAAAAGGGCCATTAATGTAATGGTCTATTAACCGGAATAAATTGGACGAATAATATGTTTAAAGAACTAGAATTATAACGGAAGTCGCGTCTAATAGCCGCTTACACTAAGCGTTTCCTGCAAGGGGGAAGCCTTATTGTTATTCATGGGACGAATCTTTATTTTTATATTATTGCATTAACGTGTTTTTGAATTGATTGCTACACTTCAGAATTATGTCCTTAGTCGAGAGATTGCTGCACGCACTTATTTCTCATTTCTGTTATTCCATACCTATTAACTTAAAAATTATATACTTATAAAAATATTAACTAAATTATATATAGGCTATTAATTACTATAGGATTATAGGATATTATGGAATTTTCGCTGCTGTTTTTCTAGACCAGGCAGAAAAGTAAAACAATAGATTACTGGACTCATCGATCGAGCATTTATTTGGTTTCATTTCCACTTGCCAAGAAATAACAAATAATATTATTGATCTTCTGATTTCCAAACTATGAATTCATTGATAATTATCTGATCAGGAAAAACATTATCGCTAGAACACTGTTGTATACTTATTAAAGACTGAGAGAAATTAAAAGAGAATTTATTTCAACGTAGAACTACTCCCCTTCGAAACAGAATTAATTAACGTAAGATAAGACAGTCGTGCTAATTATTCTCCTAGTTTCCCCCCTCTTAGTATCGGTAGCACCCCTCGAGCCCGTGTCCTGGGTTATCGCTAGGGTTCAGTACATTCTCAATACTTCTCTATGTACATAATAAACGATATGTCTGATTAAATAAAGGTTAATTTGTTCTTATTTGTACGGAATGCAATTGAAACAAGTGAACTGTGTTGTAACAACGTGTTATCGTGCGTTGATAACTGTCACATTTTGGACAGTTCGGAATTTTGTATTGGACGTCGCGTGTTTACTTTCTTTATCATTTTCTTGTAGGTATGCAATGTCAGGGTTGATATCAAGTTGACGTTTTGACCTCGCCTTTGCCTGCTCTTTACATCCTCAATGGTCAGCTCCTTATTCTATTAATACAGACTTCATTGCTAACTCCTGCACAGAGGTGTCGGAGAGCTTACCTCTCACGTGATGGCGTAGTGAACGAAAGAGACAGTTCAACATCGAGCTTGTGTCATTTTTCTTACAGAATCGAAGCCCTGGATTTAACCATGAATGTATAACATTTTGCCTTTACTTATGTCGATTAAAATGATATACTGTAAAGTAAAAAATCTATTTTGGTCTTCGGACTTTATGATAGTGTTCGGAATCAAATCCGTAAGGCTCTACCTATAATATACATATGGCAGTATCCATGGTAATTGAATCTATCTATAAATGGTAATGTAGGCTGTGGGTGTAACTTTAATAATTAATTTTAATAGTTAACACTTAATAAGCACCTGATGACTAGGTAGGTGCCATTATATAAATTAACATTAACAATATTAACTTCTTGGAGATATTATACAACGTGTTACAAAATACCCTGTAAAAATATAATTAATTATCAAAGCCAACAACCCTAGTATGCTGTTATGTCAGGGAACCAGATTATTTAACAGAAAGGCCTACGCAGGTACGTACTATTTTAGTAATTTACCTAACAATTGCATACTTTAATAGTTTTTTTTATTTTTCATTCATAAGAGTCAGTTTTTTTATTTATTTGAGGTGTGCTATACAGAGTTACCACGGTTCTAAAATATTGTGAATAGACTCGTTATAAGGCCCCAATTTAACCTCCTTTCGGCTTTACGGGTAGTTTTGTAACATACTGTATAATTTATTTCTGTTGAATAATATAATATCTATAATATAGGTTTCTTTACTCTTTCTTTAAAATAAGTTTTGAAAGACTAGATTGGGTTTTCCAGGTGTTTAGCATATCTAATTTAAAATCAATTATTATTTGCTTAGACTAAGATAATAGGTATATAACGGTATATTTTTGGATCTGTTGTTTAAGTTATTTGTCTAGTCAAATGATTGCCAGTTATTGTCTTCCAGTGTACTCTTCATAAAATAGCTTTATTTGTTTAAAACTGATCTTATTGTCTTCAGTTCTATTACCGACTAAATTAGTATTCGATAAGGTTAACCATCGATCGTGGAACCAATGGTGTATCATAATGTAGACACGTCATTCACCAACGTCACGGCTTTCATAAACAGCGCAAATACTAGAGAGCTTACACGCTTTTGTAACTTTAACTTTGATCTTCACAAGTGCCCTCCGCGGGCTTAAACTGGTTTAGAATTTGTTTTTGCGCGAAAAATGGGATAGAAATTAAATGCACCGGTGTACCTGTTGTTAGAGAGAGACGAATATAAATGGTTACTTACGTTGAGACTCTTTCTGAAATTTTATAATCTTACATTCCAAATGTGGTAAATGCTGTACACATCTTTAATAATTGGTGAACTTATCAGAATATTGTTACATTCATTTAATATAAAGTGCTTAATATGTGTATACTGTTGATGTGTCATATTTAATAAATAATTGAGCGCGGCTAAATGGTATTAGGTCAATTACCATCATTTTGTGTTGCCATTTCTGAGCGCGGACAACGCATCTAAAGTTTATAAATCATTGGGAGCAACTGGTTTGATCGACCCGTGAGTCACGGTGGTCAGTAACTATAGACGGGAAGCCCCGGACCCGTGAAACCGATAGTGTACGGGTCACTGCCCATTCCCTTGCAACCACCTGTTCTGTGACGACGTAGTTCTATATCTGTTAGGTTAGATAACTACAGGCAGTAATTCTGATCCAATAGATATGGCATATGGGAAGGTTAAGTTAAAAGGTGCTTTTTATGTCTAGTAGAGAGACAGTTCACCTGATGGTGTGTACCGCCGCCTGTTGACATTTGCAACACCGTATTCTCAATGCGTTGTCGATTCTGAGATGTCATGCTGTATCTCATGTGCCTGTAAGTTCGCCGGCCCCTTACCTTTCTAATCGAAAAAGTAATACAAAAAATGTATTACTGCTTAACGGTGGAAATGGGTAAGGTAGTACTTCCCCTGATGAACTCGGCACCAAGTTTTTTTTTATAAAGAATTATAAAAGTTGTAAATTCGTCGAAAAACCTAAGCTACATCAATTCTTCATCTATTCTAAAGAATCATTTTAGTCTATAGGATCTGTTTTTTTTCTCATGTTGGTGACCATATCAGCTTAAGTATGAATTGTGAAATGCGAACGAATATCCTGTACCCTAATTGTGTTACTGTCTCGGATTAAATTTGGAACCCTATTTCTTAATAGATTGCTGGTTTGGTGCGCGAACAGTGTGGCACAACACTCGTAGCACCGTCAATGTACTACAAAATTGACTGCAGCGACGATTCCTAGAGCATTACACAATTACCCTTCTGGATTGGTTAAATTTCGATGTCAAAGCACTGCCAAGTTGCGATGTAGGTTTTGCTACTCCAAATCGTGGATTGACAGTGTGTAAATATTATTCTATAGTTGTGTAGGAGTTCAGCTTCCATTCTACACAATTGGATGGATTCTGGTATCAAAGAGTAGAGCGTGAATCAACGCAGTTTGTGTCATAATTTTCAAATAGAATTCAAAATTCAAAATTCAATCTTCATTCTAGTAGGTAATAGTTTTATTTACTCATAATTGTTTAAGCTGTGTTGGGAATACGTTTGTATAATGTTACTGTGCCTTGTTTAGTATTTTAACGTGTTCTTGTGATAAAACAAAGTAGTGTTATTCTATAGTAATTGTGATAGCCAGATTGACGGGTCAGTTGACTTGGTGGTTAGAGACCTTGATTGCCACGCCGCAGGTCGTGATTCTATTCTCACCCAGGACAAACATTTGTGGGTATGAACATTACTGTTCTGTGTCTGAATGTTAATATCTATATAAATATGTGTTTAAATAAAAGTAGTACATGTATGTAATATATCAGGTTTCCATAGTACAAGCTCTGCTTAGTTTGGGATCAGATGGCCGTGTAAAGAATGTCCAAGGATGCTTTCTTCGTCTTTCATGTCTCGCTGTGTTTGCAACCGTACAAACGAAAGATGTATTTTGTCTTCAATCTGCAGCCTACTATACTGGTACAGGTAATAATAATACCTAAATATTTATACCTTTACGACTTAAGTGGTAACTGCCCCTTACCACCCCTTTACAGTAATCTCTCTACCTGAATAAAAATGCAGGTCTCAAGGAGTTTCGTTCACTTTCCTTTATATTGTTTAAGTACTGTTTTAAAGATAACAAAATGAGCGAACAGTTATTGATTATAAAAAAACTACCAATTTTACGTTATAGACAATAAAAACTTATAAAGACCTGATGTTATACAACACTAGCTGTCCTCCGCGGCTTCACCCGCGTTTATCGATATCATATAGCCTATAACCATCTAGGAAAAATTCCCCGTCGAATAGTAGTAGTCCCATCCCGATATGTTCAGTAATTTTGAGGTGATGGTGCGTCAAAGGAACCCTGTATTGCTTATATATATAAAGACTGTCCCCGGCGGTTTCACCCGCGTTCCCGAGAGATGCAAAAGGTTCCCGGCACAAAAAGTATCCTATGTTCCTTCTAATACCTCCAAGAATCTGTGTACAAAGTTTCATGATGATCGGTTAAGTAGTTTTCGCGTGAAAGCGTAACAAACAAACTTACATTCACATTTATCATATTAGTTGGATAATATCTTCTCCGTACAGACTATTACAAACACTTAACTAGATTGGAGTATGGTAAATACTAGGTAAAATGGCTACCAAGCTACTTGTGAAGGACGTACCCTATCATTTAATAAACCTGGTGAAATATACAGGATACACGATTACAAAACTTATAAACATTAAATATTCACAATATTTAAGAACCGTAGTAACGCTGTATATCATACCCCAAAAAATAACAAAACTGATTTTTATGAATGAAAAAAAGAGAAACTATTAAAGTAGACAATTATTAGGTAAAATAGGTACGTAGGCCTTTCTGTTAAATAATCTGGTTCCCTGACATAACAGCTTACTAGAGTTGTTGGCTTTGATTAATTAATTATATTTTTACGGGGTATTTTGTAATACGTTGTACAGTATCAATTACCGTAAAATACCTGGAATTTCCCTACTAAAAGTAGGGCAAGTACTGCATTGGAAATAACAAATCTATATGCAACACAAATCATTTGTTAAAGGCATCCAGATAATTCCCATGATAGCGAACTTTGTCGACAGTTGAATGCATTTATTGAAGGTGGATTCAAAATCGTCATTTCGAGCCGGATTCTTATCGTTAACGAGGTATAATGGCAAGTTCCGATGCGACAGGAAGAGAGCCATTTGAGTGTCACGGATAAATTGAATTAATCTAATGATCCGATAAATTGCCTCTTAGCTGACGGCAACACGTAACCACGTCATATCGTGGTGGTAGATCATACCTACTGTTGTTCATCGATTTTATAATATAACTAGCTGTCCCCCGCGGTTTAACCCGTGTTCCCGTGGGATGTCACATGTATTATACATAAAAATCTTCATCACTCTATCTATTAAAAAAAACCGCATCAAAATCCGTTGCGTAGTTTTAAAGATTTAAGCATACATAGGGATATAGGGACAGAGAAAGCGACTTTGTTTTATACTATGTAGTGATGATAATAAATAAATAATAAAAGTATACCGGGACATTCTTCACACACGGCCATCTGGTCCCAAACTAAGCAGAGCTTGTACTATGGAAACTAGATAACTGATATACTACATTTACTACATTTTTTTTCTAAATACATACTTATATAGATATTTACACCCAGACACAGAACAAACAGATATGTTCATGTTCACAAATGTTTGTCCTGGGTGGGAATCGAACCCGCGACCTTCGGTCTGGCAGCCAGAGTCGCTAACCCCCAAGCCAACTGGCCTGTCAAATATAATGCTCTAGCAGCCTTGGGACTGAGAACTGAGACTGAGTAGAAGAGCTTTTCAGTGCAGAGTTCGTCCGGAGGCATTTCCACCGTGAAGCAGTAGTGCACTTGTGTTACTATGTCCATTAGCGGCGGTGACCACTTACCATCAGGTGAACCGTGTGCTTGTTCGTCGGCCATGCGGTAAAAAAAGCTGTATAATTGAGAGATATTCTTTTATTTAAATGTATAACTATTGTATCAATATTGAAACACATTAATAAGGCTTATGTCTAAAATAAAGAATTATCATACCGATTTTAGTGTTGCGTGTTTTTTATAGTATTTCATAATAACGACTTGCTGATGTATGGCCTCTCAAATATATTAATTCCTTTCTTCTACTAAATGAGTGAGTGAATGACTTCAGATTACCAATTTTATTTTAGTAGATATAGTACCCAGTTCTCAAGCTATATTCTCTTCATTAAGTACCTGTTAGACGCCACCTTCCCGCTCTAGATAGATGTTATCAATTAATTAAACGGTGGCTCCCGACGTTTTCCTTACTTATATTGTGGTGAGATGATTCAGGTTGACTCGGTTGATGGGTGAAGATATATTGGTTCTGTGGTAATTTGTGGTTTGTTTTTCGTTTATACTTTGTTTTTAGGAATATTAGGTATTTATTTTATTGCATAAAACCTTTTTGTAAAATTCTCCTTTTTGAAATAGTATCAGGCATATTTTAAATTCAATCAATTTAAGAATAATGAAATCATTTGAAATTAGAATGTACTTTTGTCTTATGTCGTATCATCGTGGATAGTTAACATATATGTATAGTAGTAATGTTCAGCCAGCGTCCTCAATTTAGTCGCATTGTGTGAAGCGGTACCATAAAATATATTTAGCAGATCCGGTGACGTCACTATGCTCTGGTAAACCACATGTTCACCGCAATTACTCCGACCACCGAATATGAGCGCCGGTGTATGAAATATGATACACAGTAGTGACAATTTTTTGTTGAATGATCTAACGGAGATGATATGATGCTATCAATCTTTGTTATTATTTGTCAAGTCTATTTTAATTGATGCTTTTTTGTTTAGTTTGCCTTCCTTATACCTAACTCCGCTTGTGTGAGTTCTTATTTTAGTTTCAAACTGTTTGATCAATTTTCTCAGATTAAAGCTGCGAAAATTTGGGACGATGCCGCGATGGAGTGATAGCTGTATAGATGTTTGTTAGAGTATCACAGAAAAATTACTGAGTGGATTTGAATGAAACGTGGCACATAGATAGGGCATGAACCTTAGAATAACATATATACTACTTTTTTGCAAATCAAACCGCGGGGGACAGCTATTCAATCATAAGTCTTAATAAAGTCCCATTTTCCAAAGAATTTAATGTTTTTATCATGAAATCATTCAGTTCCCTCCTTAGCGTTAATTTCAGCAATTGTTGTTGCCACCTGGCGGCCGTCGATGTAGAATGTACGTGTGCATGCATAATACATAGGGGGCGGGTCACATGCCTTGTAAATCGGAGCATGACGAGCCACTTCACAACGGCGAACTGCGAACTGCGAATTGTCACTTGATATAGGCACTCGTAAGTTGGCAACACTGTGGCGCCCACACTACGAATATTTCGTTCCGGTTCACTGGTATTGTCGATGGATACCAAACAGGCACTGTGCGTGACATTCCTTGGTGCTTTTGTTTCGCTTTCAACATAAAGTATCAATTGCGTGTTTTACGAAATCAAAATGTTAATTTACGAGTATTGTTTTCGTACTTTATATGTTACTAGCGGGTTCATACGTAAACTAATTTTTAGGAAAAATATGACACAAAATTGGCAAAAACTAAACTCTGTTGATCCGATTGCTAGCACAGGAAGATTGCCTGAAAATTTCCTCAAAATCGACACACATTGATTTTTATATAGGTACATAGACACATTATTTTATATTCACTTATGTTAAATAAACTAATATGTAGAATAAAAAATAAATTTAAGTCAACATTTTTGAAGAAATTTTAAAAGTACATTCAATGTAACACAACCGTTTTGTAAGTAAATTTACCAAAAAAATATGTACGAAAACTTTTGTTTGAAATTGAAATTCAGATGAAACAAATAGAAAAATTTAATATCAGTATCTAGGTCTTGGGAAAAACATCGGTAAAAATAAATTTGCATTGTGAAACCGAATCCAAGTTTTACCTTTCAGTTTTTATTAATATTGGATCGGAATGAATTGTTTTAATCTTTATGGAATGCGACACATGCAGGCTTATTTGTTTTCTTACATTTATGTATTGTATTGTATTAAAAGTAGTGTATATTTAACACTAATCATACCAACACTTACTACGTACCTATTTCTACCATAGCGGGTCAAATGTGACATTATGTTTCCTGCTTGTATGTATGAAATATGGTTGTAAGGAAGGGAAATAAATAGTATAACTGTATATTAATTAGTTAGAAAAAGTCATGAAGTCAAATGTGCAAAAGCAATAAGATGATACGTGCATTTTCAATGCAAAGTTCAAAATGGGTCATTTGACCCGGTTATGGTACGTTTAGTGTTAATAAGGAGCATTTTTATGGGTTTTGCGTACATATTTCAGTAAATTCTTAAAAGTTTTTGAGTGGTATAGCTTTTAGTTTAGAGTTTGTCCGGTGATGTCCGTGAAGCAGTAGTGCACCTGTATTACTGTGTTTCAGTTAGAAAGGTAAGCGGGCCGGTGAAATAACAGGCACATGAGACTTAACAACTTCACGTCTCAGGGTCGACAATGCATTTCCCCCTAGTAGCAAATAGCAAATGTCTATAGGCGGCGGTGACCACTTACCATCAGGTGGACCGTCCGCTTCTTTGTCAACCTATGTGGAATAAAAAAAGCAAAAAGTTATTTTTTGATGATGTTAAAAAATAAAGGTTATCCCTACTAATATTATAAATGTGAATGTAAGTTTGTTTGTTACACTTTCACGCGAAAAATACTTAGCCGATCATCATGAAATTTTGTACACATATTCTTGGAGGTATTAGAAGTAACATAGGATACTTTTTGTGCCGGGAAAATGTACACATCCCCCGGGAACACGGGTGAAACCGCGGGGGACAGCTAGTATAAAAAATGGGAATGTTTGTGAGGATGTATATATTGGTGTTTCATATACTCTTTCACGCAAAAAATTCTGAACGGATTTGTATGAAACATGGCACTTAGATAGTATATAACCTGGATTAACTAATAGGATACTTTCTATCCGGGAAAATCCCTCGAGAACACAGGATAAGCCGCGGGGGGCAGCTAGTGCTATAAGCACTAGCATATAAATGAAAGCCTATCCTTTATTCAGTTTAAATATAAATAGAAAGCGAAGGATACTATTCGCCTTACTTCCATACATTTTTAGCTGGAAAACATAGGAATATAGAACATCTACATGACTTTTTGTCATTTAAATTCCTTGCAACTAACTAATGTATTTACGCATGTACGTGTTACATAACTCAAAGGCTAGTTGTGTAGGAGTGCCATCTATTTATCTGGACAAGCTCGGCTTTTTGGCCTTCTGTCGGGACTTAGCCAGAACTTATAGTTTGTACGAGCTTTTCGGCTTAAGGAAAAAAAGTACTTACTTGGGTACTCATGTTACACGCGTGATAAAACAGTTATTAAAATGAATGTTTTTTATGGTTTTTTGGTTGGACTGTTAAAATTTGATAGTTACCCTAGTGTGTAGACAGACTTGCAGCGAGACGCAATGCGGTTTGAATGCACAATATTTGCATCAATCGATTCATTCCAAGCCAAGCCTTATTCTGTATTTAAATTATTCTGACTTATTTACTGATTTAATACCTCCAAGAATATATGTACAATGTTTCATGTTGATCGGTTTGGCAGTTTTCGCGTGAAAGCGTAACAAACTTACATTCACGTATATATTCATATAATATAAGTAGGGACTAGCAGTCCCCGCGGTTTTACCCGCGTTCCCGATGGGTGTTACTTATTCAGGGGATAAAATCTGTGTGCTATGCCAGACTATAATCTATGTTTGTGCCAAATTTCATTCCGATACGATCTGCCGTTCTGGCGTGATTGTATAACAAACCCATCCATACAAACTTACGCATAAAGTGTATTGTTTATACATTACTAGCTGTCCCCCGCGGTTTTTCCCGCGTTCCCCTGGGATGTCACATGTATTATACATAAAACCTTCCTCTTCAATCACTCTATCTATTTAAAAAAAACCGCATCAAAATCCGTTGCGTAGTTTTAAAGATTTAAGCATACATAGGGATATAGGGACAGAGAAAGCGACTTTGTTTTATACTATGTAGTGATGATGAAGTAAGATTTATGTAGCTTTTCTGTGCTTTTTTTATAAACATTAACTTAATTCTTTTCAAAATTTTGTGCTGTGTAAAACGCTTCTATGATAATAATGTTATGAATATTTTATTAATGAGACTCCCATTTTAAAATGTCATCTTCTAACGTCAGAAGTGTTTCTTAAAGGCAGGATTAGGTGGCCAGCTATAATAGAGTTTATATATGATTGTATAAATAACAGGATTATGTGCCAAGGTTTTCTGGTGGATAAAGGGACATACGGTATACCGATAAGTAGAAAATTTGTATCGTACCTCACGCGCGCACCGCTTTCATACATCCAAGCCAAGTATAGTTTCCAGGGATACCAATTTTGTTCTTTATGTCTGTATAGAAAATTTGGAAACAAGAATATTTCCAAGGAATTACTTTCGTAAAAAACATATCTAATAAGTTTATTTGTTGAGAATAATCAAAGGAACCATTGCATCTATTGGAAAAGTTCTGTCACTTTATCATAGGTGATTTTTGTTTTTAAATTTTATGTACCACCTGATGGTAAGTGGTCACCGCCTATGGACATTTGCAACACCAAACACCAAAATAGGTCCAGTAATTTTTGAGAATAGTTGGAACAAACAGACAATAGAAAGACAGACAAAACATTTAAATAATGTTTTATTTATAAATTACTACCTATTGTGTATACTTTCATATACATTTAGTAAGAAGCCGTTTTTTTCACATAGCAAACAACATAACAAACTTAAATTTTATTTATTTGTATAGATTAGTATACCTAGACTAAGTTATTTTAAGTTAAACACTTAAACAGTGTTTGTTGAATGTTAGGGACGTGTCATTTTTCGGCGAGCCGGTGGCGACGGCGGCGGTCGTTCACAGCATTTTGTTCTTATTTTGGTCTATAAAACTTGCGCTCTACCGCGGAGTCTGACGATCTAACTTTAAAGCGCAGTGCCCATGTTTAGGTTTCAATTGCTGTTCCTACTAGTTGAACTAATCTTCTATAAGTTTCTAAAAGCTGTGGTTTTATATGGCATTGAACTTTTATGACGCTGAATATCCTACTTGTACACTTAAATATTGCTGTTTAATAGACATTATTCATGATGTATATTTGCAAACACATTATGCATGCATCTTTTAAAGCCATCTCCTGTTATGAATTCAGGTTTCATTAAAATCGCAACGAATTCAAAGTTTAAATCGACATTACTTATTCCTGTTTTAAAAAAATGAAAAATTCTAAATTCTAAATTCTAAACCAAAAATTCAGTTTAAGCCCGTGGATGGCACTTATGAAGGTCAAATCTACAGTTTCTGAAGCTACCAGTTGCATTAATTTATATCAAACAAAGTCGTCTTGGTTACACGATTTATAGCTCAAGAACGGCTGTACGGATTTCAATGGTTTTTGATTTATCACCATCCCGAATAGTAATAAAAAAAAACTGCCGAAAATCGCCGAAAAAACGATGTCAACCATGCCTCTGAGGACAGAAAATACAATCCTCGGGAACGAGGGTAAAACTGCTTGGCACAGCTAATATTTTAATAAATGAATTTGATAGTCTGCACTATTCCCTCTACAGTTCGTTAAATGGAAACTGAATCCTACACGAGGCTGAGGATCTGCTCGAGACTCTTGTAACAATGCTAATGAGCCGCTCGCTGACAGATGTCGCCGAGCGACGCGCAACACTGGAAAACAAACAGACATACGGTTTTAGTTCTTTGAAGATCGATAGTGGCTGGCAGGATCTTGTTTTCTTAATAAAGAAATAGTAGAAGCTAAATTTTACCTGATACCTATATTATTAGTTTTCATTCATTCTTTTTATTGCATTCATTTTCAATCATTCATTAGCATTCATTCATTATCATTCGTTCATTCATTCATTTTTCGTTCATTTCGTTGAAATGGGAAGTTGTTGGATGTTGAGAATGTTGCTTATGTAAATAGTCTCCTTACCCTATATACCAACTTCGCAGACTAGCTGGTGCAACGAGGCCTCTGGGAGCAGACCTTTCACGTGATTGAGTTGTTAGCGAAAGAGACAGAGCATCGAGGCCGCGAGGACATCCTATATCTAGTGTCATTCTTACTTATCATCATACCTTACAGAATACACTATTCCATAGAGTTCAAATTTAAATGTACGTTTTTGTAGATTTACAAATCGTCGCAAAGCATTTCATATAAATGGATAGTTGTAGGTATTTTTTGGATTTGGAGCTTTTTGGCTACTTATGTTGCTGTACCTATTTGATGGTGGACCGATGTTCTGCTAAAGTTGGTGGACCAGATGATATGGTAAATGTTAGGAAAGGTCTAAAGGCTGGTGTATATAGAGGAGAACATTTGTAGATGAAAATAATGTTAACTCGAATTTTTTTTTTGAGAACGGACGATGGTTTCTCTGATGTCTCTTACGCCCTAACGGGGACAAGTTTAGCGAGCGCAGAGGATGATAATGATCTTTCAATCTAAACACAATTCTGCAACTGATAAATTAGTTGTTCGATAAAGTTATTAATTAACAATTTAATGGTATACGTGGGTAGCGTGTCCATTATTTTTAACATTGACAGTTTAAATTCTGTCGCAAGGCAGTCAACTAATGATAATTTAAGTGTTTACCTTTAATTGCCAGGAATTTTAGACGTGTTAATAAATAAAGCCAACATTACAGATTAAATCTGGACATTTGTCGTATCTTATCTGGTAGCTTTAAGTTTGTGATTCGGAATAAGGACGCGGACGTCAAAGTAGTATTTACGTAAGTTTACTGATCGATATAGCGTGAATTATTTACAGGTATTCAGTTCGGTTTATTTATATTCGTGTTTTATTTAATTATGCCCTCTATATTTCATATTAATTACGCACCTGTCTTCTTAAACGTTTCAGAGACTTTTTGCAACATCCTGTTTATCGTTTGATGTTGGTAAAAGTATTTTCTTTCGTCATCATTTCTCAATAGATTTCCTTGGAAATTTCTTTACTGAAGATATCTGGCATTTGTGAGAATTTATAGACTTTCTTGTCATGAATATATTACTAGCTGTGCCCCGCGGTTTCACTCGCTTTCCCGGGATAAAAAGTCCAAACCATAAGTTGTGTTTGTGACAAATTTCAGCAAGATGAGTTCAAAAATATACCGAAAGAAAAATAAAATTATCACTACATAGTATAAAACAAAGTCGCTTTCTCTGTCCCTATATCCCTATGTATGCTTAAATCTTTAAAACCACGCAACAGACTTTGATGCGGTTTTTTTTAATAGATAAACTGATTGAAGAGGAAGGTTTTTACGTATAATACATGTAACATCCCACGGGAACGCGGGTAAAACCGCGGGGGACAGCTAGTTTACTATATTATGTTATTTTGTAATTTGAATAAAATTATCAAATTATAATTATTATTAGTAGTTGTTGGCCGTGATTGTGTAACAAACAAACAAATAACTAAACAAACTTTCACTATAATATAAGGTTAGGAGAGTTGGGTTGTAGTAGAATTTGTATAACGAAGTGATTCGACCAGATATTTAACCTTGTCAGTTAAATATAGGATATAGGGCTTTCACAGACACCAGCCAGTAGAACCGCTTTCCACTTGCAACTTAAGTACTATCGTTTTGGTTTAGTATTACTGTTGACGTTATGGCTTAGTGTTAAACGCCTACAATCTTGGTACAGGTTCGAATCGCTATCCCTTACCTCGTTAATTTACTAGATTCACCACTGCATTTGACTGAGGCCAGGGGCTTGGTAGATGGAGACCCTGACTACCAGGTCATGGGTTCGATTCCCACCCAGAATAAACATTTGAGTCTTTGTTTTCTGTGTCTGGCTGTAAATATCTATTTAAGATTATATTATGTATTCTATGTGTGTAAAGAATGTCCCAGGTTATTTATTATTTCAGTGAAGGATAATTAAATATCTTCCACTAACATTCCTTAGAAATTTAATTCAAAGGCGTGTGAAGTCTGTCAATGTTACACGCAAGCCAGTAAACAAAAATGTTCTCACTTTTGTTCTTACCCTTCTGTCTACCCCAAAATGTGTCCCATTTAAACGGTATGCTTTTAGTACTAGATTTCCCTCATGCCCGTGGAAAGGAATGTCACGGTTATTGATCATGAATACGGCGTGAGATGTCCGGTACTGGCCAGCCGAACGAAGGTACAGTTTTACCATATCGAAATCAATCATTCAGTGTAACCACAGTATAGATAGTAAGCAGTAGCTTCTTTCAAGTATTTTGTCACTGTAAGGTAATGTAAAAGTTACCTCAATATAATAAAAATATATAAATATATGCAATAAAATAGGAAAGAAAGGGACATCAGCTGCTCACAGTAGAAACAGCTGATCTAAACCGCTGCCGGTGGAAAGCGTGCCCAGAACGCTGGCGCCTTGATAGAATATAGTGTCGCAACTTAATTTTTACCACAAATATTAAAGAAATAATCTGTTTGTTTCGCAAAAATAACGAAGTTTCGCAAAATTATTGCAATATTATATCGAAAATTGTATATTGGCCACGAGCTGGCAATTTAGTTTGCCTACTACTTTAGGTCCCACGCCAACTGTCTGTGCTCAGTTGGACGGAGGTGTCCAACAGTTTTCCCCTATCAATATCAATCAGTGTCAGTGTTACAGCAGAGGACGCGAGGCGACTGTCCACGCTCGTAGTCCCACGCTCGCGGCACGATCAAAGGGAGGGTCGAAGCTCATTTATAAAATTGACACGTGTAGATATTAGACGTATTTGGTCCGTACGTGATGTGTCCGGCTGTACACACGGCGACACAGTTTAGTTACACTGTTAAGTGTTCAGGACAAAGTTGTAGAACTACTGTGGTGTAGGTTGTATAAGATGCGGACATAGACTTTGTAGAGCGGAAGAATTGCTAGTACAAGTTTTTAGTTACAGTGCTGTATTTATTTATGTTATTTACACGTATTTTTCGCATAAAATGTAGTTCTGAGTTATATGAGACTTAATAACAGCGCAAATACCTATTTGATATGAATAAATAATGCTGTTTTAAAAATAAAATACTCATTGTTAAGAGCAAACAAAAAATACAGTAGCATAATTATTATTATTAGGTGGCGTCTGTTGTAACAATTGTCGCCAGGTACGCATTCTTGTTGACAAAAAATATTATGCCAAATATATTTTTTACTTACGGAATACAGCAAATCTAAAATTAGGGTAGTATTCAGGGTTTTCTAAATCTGTCCCGTATATAGGGTCACCTGGGCAGGTTTTCCTTAAAGGACATTTTAGGGGAATTGAAATTGACTTGATGAAAAAGGTCGGGGCTTGATGCTAAGAAATTCGGGTTTTATAGCCCTTTGTCCTGCACTAGTACTTTACAAATCGAAGGCCATCTTAAGTACAAAAGACCTGTGTAAATTACGCAAAAAAATCCTCGCATAAAATGTAAAATGTAGCATTACAATTTCCGTGAGAGAACGTAAATAAATTTATTTATTTATAACATAATCCACAGCTCTTAAATATAAAAAATAACACGAATCTTATAAATATAACTTACATCACAGCCAATTAAGGTTTAACAATGTAATACCTTATTTTCTAATTAAAATAAGAAGTCACCAGTATACGAGTATGTCCGATGAACAGAGATTTACCAGTTTGATTGTTCATGATATAATAGAGGTATGTGTGTATGAATGGATAAAAATTGGTACAATAACGCCTGAATACATCTCACACCCATTCTATAACGCGTAATCTTTATCTCTTACGCTTTTAAACGCATTTGAATTAATTCCTAACACGTAACAATAATTATATTCAAATTTGTATGTGTTAATCGATAGTGCGTGGTTTTATATTAATAAGGGCAATATAATGGGCAGTTCTTAGTTGATTAGGTGGCGACTTTCCCTTTGGATGTGGGCGGACGAGCTCAGGAGGAGCACTGCCTCAGTTGGACTCATGCGCTTGCGACATACTCACTAAGGGCCTTCCATAAATTACGGCACATGTTAATGGGGGGAGGGAGGGGGTGAACGATGTGTAACATAGTGTAACATAGTTTGATATTGTGTGACAGAATGTGATATTGTGTGACAAAGGGAGGGAGGGGTCATAAGTTCGGTGACGTGCCATGTCAAAATCAATTTTGACTTTTTTTTTTAGTTTAATTTTTAGATACCTGGTAGCCTTAATACAAGCAGTCACTCTGCTTAATTTGGGATCAGGTAACCAGGATGTCTTGATATGTATGAGTTATTTACACTGCACTTAAACCCTCTCCGGTTTAACAAATGTGACCATTTGTGACAAGGACGGGGTGGGGACAAAAAAATCATTAGGTGACGTAATTTATGGATGACCCGCTACTGCATTCATGACACGTTCAATGTCTTTATAAACTTGCTCGGGGTGATATCATACACGCCGACTGCGGTATAACAAGTATCATTTGAAGATACTTTTGGTTTGGTATGATTCCTAACTAATATTATAAGTCGAGAGTCAGGTTGTTTGTTTCTACTAAACGACTGCACCATGGTATGGAGAGGGGTTTAGCCTAGGGACAGTCTAAAATGCTTTATAAAATACCTCAAAAAGGTTAATTAAATACAAGCTGTCCCCCGCGGATTCACACGCGTTTCCGAGATATTTAACATTTTCTCGTGCTAACATTTTTCTTTGTGTTAAACCAAGATGTAAACTAAGTGTGAAAATTTTTACTCAAATCCATTCAGCCGTTTTTTAGCGATTTTGGAACAAACGTCTGAACATACAAACATTGATTTATAATATTAAAATAGCCCAATTATTCAAACCAATAATAGTCACATTTTTTTTAAATTGCAAAACTGCTTACTTAGGCGGGATCGCAGTCAAGCACTAGTTTATAGTATTAAAAAAAAAGTCACATCTGCATAGTTAAGTGATTCTTATTTAATAACCCATTATTTCTACTTCCAACCTATATAAGTTCTACTAAGTCATGGCACCTTCCCATATGTACCGATACATACTCCCATTAATTACCGCGATGTCAGTTTAATTTGCCGTTTGTTTGAATTTAAAAGAGTAATGTGGACGATAGGTATGTGGAGCGAAAACATGAAAAAATATGGCGATTATACGCTTGGATGATTAACAGATGGGGCTTGTAGATAAAGCATCATTTTGATTCGTAGATAGACATAATATTCGGTATGATCTCACCACGTTTATATACTTTATAATATTATTACTGGGGTTAAGTGGAGTTTTTGTATTGTGCGGTTAGGCACGTGTGTTGCTGCTGTACACTAAAATAAATATATGATAATCATCAAAGAAGTTTTATTGATGTCTAGCTTTCCCCCGCGTTCCCCTAGTATGTAACACTTTCCCGGACATCATGTGATAATCCAGGTTACTATCTATTTGCCAGGTTTCTGTCCAAATCCGTTAAGCAGTTATTGGGTGAAAGAATATCACACACTTATACATCCAGGTATCCTTCCAACCGGCCAATCTGGAAGTCATTGGGGGAGGCCTATGGTCAGCAGTGGACGTCATACGGCTGAAATGATGATGATGATGATGATGATGATGATGATGCATCCAGTCTCAAACTTTCGCATTTATATTATTTGTAGTATGCGATATCGTATTCACAGATATTTTACTTAGTGTACCACCCAAAAATCAACTATAATGCATACTTTAACTTGCACTAACTAAGGATATAAAATGTTACCAAATCTTAACGATGCAGTAATAATAAAAGTTGCATATAAAATATATTTGGTACTTATATATTCTCAGACATATCCTGGGATATACGGCCATCTGATCCCAAACTCGGCCTCGTCATAACTCCTTCTGGAGTCAGTCAAAGGCCAAACGCAAGCCCATTCCTAATAAAAAAAAAATAAAAAAACTAAGCAGAGCCATGTAGTATGGAATCCAGATAACTGATATATCTACTTTTTTTTCTAAATACATACTTATAATCAAGTTTTAAAAATCATATCATATCATATCAAGTTAAATAATACACCATATAAAAAAAAAACTAAAACTACATACTGAACTACTTAAAATTAACTAATAAAAAAGTAATAAATCTATGAATAAAAACTGAATTTTAATTATTAGTACCGTCTGTGCGTAAAGTGCCCAGAAGGCTGGCTATGTTGCATACTTATATATTTATCTGCAAAGACAAAGTTAATTTCACTTATTTTATTCAAACACTTTTTAAACAAACTGAAGCGAATATGTGCCAGTATTTTTAATTCGCTTTTAGGTAGCTTTTAAGTTAGATCTAAGACGAGTTTTAAGTTCAGAAACGGTGCTTTCAGCGGCGATAATTGTTCAGAGTTTTAACAACTGGAGCTTTTCGCCAAGGAACTTGATCATTAAAAACTTCGCCCGTACTGTTTACGTTTATAGCTCCGGGTTTCCTCACTATTTTGCACTAATTATTATGCTTTTCGAAGTTGAATGTGTCCTGAATATTAATTAGAAGTAATTGCAGAAAGTACGACTACTCCTTTGCGGTACCTACCTTCTATAGAGCAAGTGAAATATTTTTTAGTTAAACAGTAGTTTGCGAATTCTTGCTCCTGCAGTCCTGTAGTATTCTGGAGGAACACCATACCGTCTGGTTAGGAAGATAGTAACATATCTTTAAAAAAAACAAAAACTAAAGCCTTTTTTTCATTTTAGGTCCAAAAAAAACTCGTGAAACAAAAGCATACTATAAAAAAAAATATTCTGTACATGTTTTTATAACTATGAGCAAGAAACTATACTCGTATAAATTCATTATTTTCTGTCGATATAATAACAATAAAAAAAAATAAAGGCAAGAAATAAAACAAAGATAATTTATGTTTATGTAAATAAATATATAAATGTTAGTTTTTTATTAATTTCGAGAATCTCAAAATTTCAGTCTAACTTCAGTGAGGAAATGTGAAAACTGACTAACTTTGATGTTATCTGGGTCAGTGCCAAATGCAAACCTGTTTTCAGTTAGGGTGTTACTTTTATGTCTTTTTTTCTTAGACACTTTTGGGGTGTTACTTTTCTGTAGGTATTTTATTCTTTTAGACTTATATAATACTAAAATCGATTTAAGACATGATCCAAAACAGATTTCTTGTCAACTTCAATATTTGTCATTTTCAACAAGTCTACTTCATCTTACAACATTAAACTACAACTCAAACTTGTCGTGGAGTCGTGTAACGTGAGAACCGTTTAATAGCAACTCTTGAGACATATCGTAACATGTTTGTCACCGTGGAATGGCCTCGTTACTAAACTCAAACCAATATTTATCGCTTTTATAGCCGGCTACTTACTAACTGCAATGTGTTATACATTTTTATGATTCAGATCGTTAAGTGTTAAGTGCAGTTTTAGTAATGGCCTCTAACTTAAACGATATTCATTTCCATTAACATTTAGAAAATTCGTGTAGGTGTACGGCTATAAAATATGTCAGGTGCGAATTAGATTTTATGTTGAAACGGTTCTGTAGACGTTTGAAGAGGCCAGGCGCGGATACAGTTCACATAAAAGGTTGTTGTCACAGCTATCCGAAAATCGGCTAAGTGTGATTCGGAGTATAAACTCGCTCATAATCGATATAGTACATTCCTACAAAGGAGTTTTTTTATTTTTTTAAAGGCATTGGATATAATATCATCAGCCTATCGACCTCAATTGACCGCGGAAGTGTAAAGTCACAACCTATAAGGGTTGTGGGCAAGCCCATCGTGCTCACAACGGTGGATCCGCGCTAGGAAGGGCCACGAGTATTTTTAAGTGTTATTTTTTATACTTGAGAAACCAATCAATATTCGGGTCAATTCCGAATCGAGTTTGGGTGGTTGAAGGGCTTATTTACTTTGTCACATTGAATTAGACTGGTAATAATCAAACAGTGAATTGCGTAGGTATCTGTCCTCCTACACAAGGTGGATATTAGTTTTAACGATTTTAAGGTTATCATTTGTCAATCGACACGAATTGTCAATCGTGTTTGAAAAAATATATAATTATCAAACAACAGTAAACAGAAGTACTACCTATTTTTGTAACATATAAGTTGAATATTATTTCTATTTTGCCTTTGTAATGTCTATAGTGATGCATTTCCGCCTACTAGTTATTTATAAAAAAAAAAGAAACATAAGTAAGTCATAAAATGTAGCTGGTTCCATAAAAACCTGAGGGGAATATATGATTGGTGCAAACTGAATATTTTTTTTTCAATTTTACGCCGGACTATTTTCAATTAAGGACAATTTAGTTGAGCAGTGGACATCCCTGGGCTGATATGATGATGTTAAAGGACAATTAATAAATATTTTGTCGGATTTACCTTTTGTCAAAAGTAAATGTTCTTTTGATGTGAGCATTAGCTATTCACTTGACAACTACTAATAATTTCCAATCGATAGTAAAGTTAGATACATATCACTTCTCGCAAATTTCCGACGGCTAATCTATAACAGATCTTACTTGCCGCATTAACAATGCTATTTTCCTGTATTGAGAGACTAGAATCTAACATTATTTAGTGTGCAATTTAACTGCTTTATAAGTAAGTCTTATTGTTAGTAAATACGGTATATTTTCCTAAAGCATAAGGTACATTTATGAACAATTTAAGTTGGTTGGATATAATAGTTTTTTCTCCACCCGTTACTTGTCGGATATATCGTGGTGTGGGGATTATGTTGGTATAATGAGCAATACAACTTGTGAGCATCGAATATAGGCTGTTGTTTTTTATTGTAAACTTATTTAACGATTGCATAGTAATTTAAATAAATATAATGAAATGAAAATATTTTTATTCAAATAGGCCTTTACAAGCACTTATGAATAGTCTGACTCTAATACCGGTTCGGAAGGTTGTTTTTTACTGAGAAGAGCCGGCAATAAACTCAGCAATTACTCTTTTAAAAAAAAATAACAAACTTAGATTTATTACATAAAATATTATTTAGTCTCATTGACAATACCTGTGTGTTATGGCAATATTGCAGAATTATTTAACAATAATATAATATTATAAATATGTAATGAAAAAAAAAATACAAACAAACTAAAGCCGACCAGCCCCCACAAGCAGCACCTGTTCACAAGTATGACGCATGTGGCAGCCATCGCCCTCCTCGCCATATTGTAGGGAAGTGAGCGACCCGCCACACGACGCCGCCACAAGCAAAGGCATTAAAGCGAGCATGACTAACTTAAGTTTGAAGCACATCAAAAAAAAAAAAATTATGAATTTTAGAATACACACAAAGTGTTATCACTGTGACCATAACATGTTCAAAGTTATAGATAAATTTAAATTGCATTCAAATAAAAAAATAAATCATACCATACAACAATACATTTACAACCAGGCACTATTATCATTTAAATATTCATTTATGTTGTAATAAGCCTTTTTTACCAATACAGCTTTAATATGATCCTTAAATTTTTGCAAGGACAAATCTAAAGTCGATGCAGGGATTTTGTTATAGAAGCGCGCACCTAGTCCCAGAAATGAACCTTGTACTTTTCGCAGTCGATAAGCAGAGGTCACGAGTTTGTGCTTATTTCTAGTATTTATTGAGTGCATATCACATTTTTTAGCAAAATGACTAATGTTTCGATGGACAAATAATATGTTTGCATAAATGTACTGTGATGCAACTGTAAGTATTCCTTATATTAGTATTAATTATATATATAGTATTAATTATAATGTACCTCACCCAACGCTTGAGCATTTTAATACAAATAAGGCAACGTCCCCAGCATTCTGGGTACATTACTACTTGACAGCGATCTGGATGAGCTAGCTTACTTAAAAGGTTTTATTTGTATATTTATTTAGATGATTATTTTTACCTTTAATCTTATAATTTTAACACTAAACATACCATAACCGGGTCAAATGACCCATTTTGAACTTGGCATTGAAAATGCACGTATCATCTTATTGCTTTTACACATTTGACTTAATGACTTTTTGTTACTAATTAATATACAGTTATACTATTTATTTCCCTTCCTAACAACCATATTTCACACATTCAAGCAGGAAACATAAAGTCACATTTGACCCGCTATGGTGGAAATTGGCACCTAGTAAGTGTTGGTATGATTAGTGTTAAGGAAAAAAAATACGTATAAGTACGTAAATAAAAGGTTTATTAATAGGATGCAAATATTACTCTAGTAAATATTACATAACAATTTTATTTTTCGGAAATGGTTTTTTCTCCCTTTCCCTGTGACATGTAGACAAAAGTTACGGAAATGTTCGTTGATTTGTTTGTCTAATTGTAAAAAATGTTTCATTAGATATAATCTGTTACATGCTCTTCAGAATACTTAATTCATCCAGCACTCTATAAAGGTGGACTGATATGAATTCTGTGATGTAACTAACCTTAGCGGACGTGTGTACTACGTTTTGGACACCCACGTACATCGCGCCTACACCTTATTTTTCCGTATAAGGTTTTGCTTAGTAAGGTTCTGTTTAATGAGAATTTTCGGTCAAATGTGTGTGTGGAAAGAAAAAGTTTAAATGAGGAACATCGTAACGTCTGTTTCCATATGTGATAAAAGTTAATTCAGTTGAAGGAAAAAATAATATGACGTTATTAGGAAAATGAGAAAAGTTTTTTTTCTGGCAGTCGTTTTTCTCGTTATTACTTTTTTGTAGAACACATTTCTTTCAATAACTTTGTTGTATTCTGTTTCTTTATAAGGTTGATGAGATTTTAAGTAGAAGCTTATTGTGATACCTACATACATTTCGTTTCATTTAGAACTTATCTTCCTATTATCATAATTGTGAAAGTATGTATGGATGTTTGTTACTCAATCACGCCAAAACGGCTAAGCGGATCTTGATGAAATTTGACAATAAGATAGATTATAGTCTGGAGTAGTACAACGGCTTTTAATCCCGGGAAAATGTTACATTAATGTGAAACCGCGGGCACAGGTAGTCTAATGGGTAAAGCAATACAGATGATTTTCAAATGGCATTTAATTATTTATAGTAAGTCTATATTTCTTTGGCGTATCGTTTTTTTACCACTCATCAAGCGCCTAAACCGGTTCAAACTGGTATTTCAGTACTCGATCATAATTACGTAAGGCAGGACAATCACTCACAAGATTTAAACTATGATTTCATACTCTCAGAATAAACTGTTTATTTTTGTCGTAACAATCCTACAATACATGACACATTTTGGTACCTCGACTGTTGACTCGACCTTTCGCGAATAGGCCGGTGCGATGGAACTTCGCCAACGATACTCGGTAGCGGGCGGTACCGGCATCCCATGTTATGCTTTGAAGTTATTACTGCGGGATATAAATTATCTTAACTAATATCTGTGGTAGCGAATGTGAATTTTGATGACTGTTGTAAAGAACCACGAGCTGCATGTCAGGATTTCGATATAAATGTCATATTCGATATTTATCGAAAGACATTGCGGGCATGTATGAAAGAAGCGGTTGTTATCGATAAATATACAGTGTGATTATAACGAAAACATGAGATTCGGGCTCCAGATTCTCAAGTAGACTCCAGGCAACTTGAGACTTCAAATTTACTTTTTAATTGGTATCCTGAGAATATTTTAATTTCCCTTGATATACCATAGTCAAAGACCCAAAATAAAAATAATAGATAAAAACTTGCAACTCTTTAGAGATTTAAATAGAATTCTATATTTGTGGCTGAATATCTAGGCTGTATTTATTGTTCGTAGTGGCGTCATCTCATAAAAATCTTCATTAAAAAATAAATCAATGCTAAATAAAAGGTTTGATGAAAAAGAAAACGAAAGATGATGTAAGACGTGGCGCATAGAAAATTAAAACATCCGTTACAGGTCACAATGATTTGTTATTAAACACAAGTCATGAATGAACTCATTCCTTGTCATAATGTTTAAGAAACAGTGAGTGCTTACTACAGCAGAATGTAATGAGTGAACATTAGAGGATTGTTCATTCAATTGATTACAATGCTGCGATTAATAATAGTAACGAATGTGCTACACTGGATGAGCTCAGTATTTTTTTTTATCCCAAATAGCCCAACGAACACTCACGAATACACACGAAATAGGTCCAACTGATGGTAAGTGGTCACGGCCATCTAAAGGCATTTGCAACACCAGGGGAATCGCCAGTGCGTTGTCGACCCTGAAACGTGAAGTTTCATGTGCCTGTAATCTCACCGGCCCCCTTACTTTTCATACCGTGGTACACTACTACTTCACGGCGGAAATAAGTTGGTGGTAGTCTCCGGAGGAAGGCTGCACTTAGAGCTTTACTATTTCTAAAAGTTTAAACAGAAGAGTCGAAGTGTAAATGCAATTCTTATTCAGGTGCCCGTTTCTCGAATTACCGATAAATTTATTAACGTTTCTAGGATGGTCATTTCTTTATTTTGAGAGCAATCACACGTAGTCTACATGAAATTTAGACATACATACATAAATAAGGGCGTTTAGCAAAAAATTTCTAGCATTTGTTTTTTGTGACACTTCTTTTGACTGAAGAATCTTATCAACATTATTCCCAGTTCCCTGAGGACGAACATCTATCGTAAGCATATCTTCATCGTATCGTCACCGTATCGTCACCATATCGTGACCGTATCGTCATCGTATCGAGTGCGCCAAAAACCGCACTGGAATGGGAAATTTAACATCGCGCAACGTCAAGGTATGCGCGGTGTTAAATTTTACATAAATACTAGCTTTTTGGCCTACTCGATACGATGACGATACGCTTGCGATAGCCGTTCGTGCTTAGGCCTCAGATCATTGCAAAACTGAATAATAACACACAAAGATCACATCCCATTACATGCGGAATCACGTTCTAAACGCATAAATTTAGTTATCACAAGTACAAATTAGCATTATCATTTGAAAAGTCCTCGAGAAGGCACTTTAGATAACACTGCAGTGTTTGGTACGAGCTTTGAATGCACTTATTGCATGGTTTCGAAAAGGTTAGAGTTGATTTGCAGTAATGCTCTGGTATAAGAATTTCTCAGTTACCTAGCATGGATAGGATGAGAGGAGAGATGAGATACGGGCTTCTAGACTTAGGAAATTGCTAAGAGAGAGCAAATAGCTTAACTTATTTTAAAAAATAAGAAATATCTTCGTTTTAAAAAATTACGCCTTGGTAAAGGTGTAAAGCAGTAGCTGGAAAAATTTGGATGCATACGGCCAAAGAAAGAGAAAGGTGGAAAATATTGGAGGAGACTTTTACCCATATACACACAAAGAAAGAAAGGCACATAACAAAGACAATAATTAAGAATAAATGTATAATACTTATTGTTGCAATGCTAAGTGGAAAAATAACACTTTAATAATAATAATAAAGGTCTAGTCACGATTATAAATATATAACAATGGAGTGTTGGGAAATAATATCTGTTAAATATACTGTTACTACTTTTAGCGACAGACTTTTGTAATAGTTGAGTTGCAAATGAAAGAAGAGAACTGAATTAATTAATCATACAATTAAATATTATTAAAGAGGTCTCGTAGTACTAGAATAGGGGTTATATTATGAATTGCTTTCAAAATTGTACAGGGTTGAAAAAACCGTAAAAGAATGATAAATATGGGCCAGTAACTTGAAATCTGGTTCTACGGAATTCGTGGAACTGCTCATGATCTTGTTTTATCTTATTTATCAAATCGTCAACAAAAGGTAGGGATTACTGGCACAACATCCAAGGGCTCTTTAGTCGAAATGGGGGTACCCCAGGGTTCAATTTTAGGTCCATTTTTGTTTTTAGTCTATATAAATGACTTGCCATATGTTGTAAATGATCTCACAGATATTGTCTTGTTTGCTGATGATACATCATTAATTTTTAAAGTTGATAGAAAAGACAAAGATCTAACTAAAGTTAATCATACTATGTCAATTGTCTGTGGGTGGTTTGCTACAAATAATCTATTACTAAATTCAAAGAAAACTAAATGCTTAAGGTTTTCTTTACCGAATGTAGCACAAGTAGATAGCCAAATAATAATAGATGGGAGCCATATTGATCTTGTTAATAAAACGGTATTTTTGGGTCTTACATTAGACAATAAATTGCAGTGGGGACCTCAGGTTGATACTCTAGCTGCTAAGTTAAGTTCGGCTGCATTTGCTGTTAGGAAAATTAAACAATTGACGAATGTTGAGACAGCCAAATTAGTTTATTTTGCATATTTTCATAGCCTCTTGTCCTATGGTATTTTATTTTGGGGAGCAGCAGCGGATATAGAATCAATATTTATTATACAAAAAAGAGCAATTCGTGCAATTTACGGTATGGGTCCCCGTGAATCATTAAGAGATTTATTTAGGGAAATAAATATAATGACATTGCCTTCATTATATATTTATGAAAATATAATGTTTATACGTAGAAACATAGGAATGTTTGAGTCAAAATTGGATATCCATAATATTAATACAAGACAAAGGGAGAAGTTAGTTGTTCCATATTTTAGACTAACTAAAGTAAACAAGTCATTTCTTGGTAATTGTGTTCGATTTTATAATAAGATACCGCTTTCAGTAACCAAAATGTCTGATCATAAATTTAAAAATTATATTAGGAAAGTTTTGAAAGAAAAAGCGTATTACAAGGTGGTTCATTATATTGAAGATAAAAATGTATGGAAATAGCTGCTCTCTGCACAGTGCACCTCTAATTTTCTTGTTTAAGTTGTAAGTAATTATTGTCATTTTCTATTTTGTAGTCTTGTTATTTCTTTTTTTTGTTTTTTGTTTTTGAATGTTAGCTTTATTAAGTATTTTGTAATTGTTAAATATAAAAATATGTAAAATTGATGTTATAAAATAGCCAAAAAGTCAGAATAGATAAAAAAGAATTTAATAAAATAAAAAAGAATGTAACCTTGCTGAGTTTCTTGCCGGTTCTTCTCAGTTGAAGGCTGACTTCCGAACCGGTAGTAGCTTCAGTAACTTTAAATTTGACCTTCATAAGTGCCTTCTGAGGGCCTAAACTGAATAAATGGTTTTGAATTTTGAATTTTGAATTTTAAGCGATCTAACTCAAAATTCAAGTGTTTTTTTGATTTGCCATATTGAGCTCTGCGAATCAAATGGCTATAAATGTTGAAATCAATGTGAGCATCACGTAATGTGAATCGCGCCTTTGGAACACCTCTCGCATTCCTTAGATGACCTTTTGCCCAACTTCTATACAATTGATGTCAAACGAGCTAAAGTAAATGCTATTGCTTATAGATTCCGTGATGAATATCTGCAGTCGTTAGTAATGTACACTTTGCTATATAGTTGCCGATTTCGAAATTTCCAATAGAGTAATACCAGCCCATGTTAGGCAGGTTAAACTGGTAGTAAATATTGAATTCGCGTGTCAAATTATTTTGTGCCTGTTAATCAATTTTACTTGTGCATTAATTGCCCGGTTAAAACTAAACTAGATTTTTATCAAACCTGAATAAGATTGTAATCTGAATAAATAAACCTGTCTAAGAACTAGTCTGACCTCGGCATTGACTAAATGGAGTTGTAAGCCTAAGATCTAGTATTTATATCTTTTAATTACCTGCGTATTTAGCTTTATTTATAATTTTTGGATAAATTGAATCAGACAAACTAAATTACAAATATTTTATTTTATGTTCTTTGCTTGAAAATACAAAATAATATGAATTTATTTTGTTTCGTAAATGGTACCTATTTAAACAAGATACCAGTACTAAAAAGCTATTTTTATGAATTCTATCATAACCATAAATATCAAAAATGTTCCAAGTGAACATCATTTCTTTTGTTGTAAATTGTATACAATATAAATGTGTCGTTTAATTAATCGCTGTAAAAGCTAAATTATTCTAATACAAAGGTACCTTGTATAATTTCAACCTCAATTGGAACTTGCTCCTACTTTAATCGCAGTAATATTCAAGTACTTTCAAAGTTTCAGACCTACCTGACCAGTTTCGGTATTGTAATCTGTTGATCAAAATAATAAGAAACTAGGAAACGACTCCGCAATTTCCTCACCATAAAACGTAACGATAATAGACCAATTTGGGGACCCAAGTAGTTCACATTTAATATGAAAGGAGAAAATAACAAAAGCGGCAAACGGTCGGCTGTCGGCTTAACTAACGACGGACTCACTCGGACTCACTTATTGTGAGTCGATATGCTAGCACCTCGGTTCTAGTACCCGATCCATTATTCACTTTGCAGTGTTCCTTTCATCTTACATGAGTGCCCGATTTAGTGATGTGAATCGGATGTGTTTATCGAGTTACTTGATCGGTGTTGTGTCTATGTTAATATCTATATAAGTATGTATTTAGAAAAAAAGTTGTATATCAGTTACCTGGTTTCCATTGTGTACATGTGTAGAATTCTAGGGTAAGACTATCGCGGGATATTATAATAATTTATTTGATTTAATATTGCAATACTATGCAACATTTTCCAGGAATTGAATCTATAAAAAGAATCAAAACTACTTATTCGTTTAGGTCCACAGAGAAGGTAAACGTTACTTACACAACCACATATCTATAGAAGGTTTGACAGTAAAATAAATTTAAGAATATTACGCTGATGCCTCAATACCTAGATATTTGCTAAGATTTCTATTTAAGTTTATGTTGCAGTAGGAACGAACTGTTTCTTTACATAATAATGTAACTTACAAAAACATCTTACTGCACATTCGCTTGTTGTTAGTATTTATTTAGACTAAGTTCTTTGGCTAAATAAATTAGTCTACTTAGTCGATGTTTGGTCAAATCGTCGATTGTGTTGCGAGTGCGTCTACAATATAAGGAGTCACATCACTAAATCAATCACTCTTAAAATGGATTCTAGTGTTTCAGATTCAGGTTAACCGAAATCCTTTTAGAATATAAATACTCAACTTATACAGGATTTCTGTAATCTTCTACTTTGTGTCGCTATCAAAAAAGGAAATGGTTACTAAAACACAGACGTAGTCGTAAGGTGTACTACATTTGTTTTTATTGCTTTTTTATCGTAAGTTTCAATCAATCAATAGTTATGATTTCACAATAAGTGAAGGAAAAACTGATCGTGCAAACAGGAATTTGGATGGGCGACTTTTGAAATAGCTAAAAAGATAAAACAATGTAAAGGTATATAGCACAATTTTAGAAGTAATTACACTATTTGTTGAGCTTAAGCCCACTGTTTCGGTTGGCCTACAACTGAGAAGAACCGGGAAGACATTCAATAAAGTAAAAAAAAATATTATCTTACTGTTTTATATGTATAAGGAAAAGGGTTCCTTTGACGCACCATCACCTGAAAACTACTGAACATATCGATATGGGTCTGCTACCATTCGACTCGGATTTTTTCCTAGATGATTAATGGCTGTATATGATATCGATAAACGCGGATGAAACCGCGGGGGATAGCTAGTATTATACATAAAAACTTTCCTCTTCAATCACTCTATCTATTAAAAAACACCGCATCAAAATCCGTTGTGTAGTTTTAAAGATTTAAGCATACATAGGGATATAGGGACAGAGAAAGCGGCTTTGTTTTATACTATGTAGTGATGCCCCTGACTTTAGCTCTTAAACTAAAACTTGAGTGATGTGTATTATTTATAGATTGACCTTAATTTTATTAAAGGGATAGTGAAGACCCGACCCAAGTAAATTTAATTACTTAATTAATTAAACGAAGCCGTAACAATTTAAGTCGTAGTAGCTATCTATTTCTAGTATGGAATAAGTTTTAAAAATTGAAGCCATATTTAGTGTAAGACTGACCAAAAAAATATCACTACATAGTATAAAACAAAGTCGCTTTCTCTGTCCCTATGTATTCTTATATCTTTAAAACTACGCAACGGATTTATTAAATTATTATTATTTAAAAAAACATTTATTCAAACGGCAAAATTACCTCTCTATTCGCAACAATACTTTCACATTCCTCTGTAGGTAGTATGGCGCAGAGATTACGCGGCCTGGTTGTAATAACAAGTAATAATTCAAGTTTTATCACGGAAACTAAAATAATGGAGGTGTATCCGTAAAATTGTAGTATAAAAGCTGTTTCCTTGGATTTGGGTTAGTGCCGGCCTAGTTATTGCTGCGGCAGACATGCTGCGTTGTTGACACGCAGTCACTCGCTCTGTAATGGTTATATTTTGTTTATTTACACAACCTCATAATTTAACACGTATTACTTTTAATAGTTGATGTTCTGTTTTATAATACTGCGTTTATGCATTGCAAGGTTGTGTTCGTGAATTGCTTAATAGAAGGATTTTTTTGTTTGCCTGGTATTTTGGACCGATGTGGATGCATTTATTTGATGGGGCTTGCAATTTAAAACTAATTATGTCTCCTTTATTAAATACTAGCTGTCCCCCGCGTTCCCGAGGGATCTAACATTTTTCCGGCACAAAAGTGTCCTATGTTACTTTTTATAGTTCCAAGAATATGTGTACAAAGTTGCATGATGATCGGTTAAATAGATTTCGCGGGAAACCCTAACAAACAAACTTAGTACTTATTGGACGCCCTCGATAGGTTGCAGCGGCGTGCTGTCCGTATCATTGGGGATCCTGAGGCCACAAAGACTCTTGAGTCACTGCAATTACGCAGAGACGTGGCCTCATTGGCTGTCTTCTACCGCATTTATCACGATGAGTACTCCGAAGAGCTATTTCAACTAATCCCATCCTCTCCTTTCCTATCCCGAACGACACGTGCTGGGTTAAGGTGCCACTCTTACACGGTGGAACAGATTCCGTCACGCACCAAACGGTTCGGCGCCTCTTATCTCTGCCGTACCATTAAGATGTGGAACTCGCTACCAGCCCACGTGCTTCCCTTCTCTTATGATCCTGGGTCCTTTAAGCGGGGCGTGAAAAAGCTTCTCACAAGGCCGAATTTGTCGATTGCCAGTGTCAAAAATGTGACGTTATTTACCATAGAGTATAGATTTTAACGATACATTTTGGTAACTACTAATTTAGTCTATTATAATAAGTCTAGTATATATAATGGTACATCTTGTTAAGTATTATGATATAAAATAATTAAATTAAAACGAATCATAATAACTAGAAACCTTTGTCAGAAGTGACGAAACCTCTTCTTTTGATGTTTCACTTTTAACATTGCAAAAGATAGGATAGTAAAAGGCTTCTTTAGACAGATATGCTTTTGGATGCTGTCTTTTGACAAAGTAAGAGAACAGACGATGAGAGAATATTGTGCATGAATTTATTCACTCGCGAAATAGAGATGCTGTTCGTACTTTTACGGAGATAACCGAACTTAGGGTATTTTACAAAGGGACGGGTATTCTAATACCACGTAAATAAAATGTTAATTTTATAGGAAATATTGTGATCATATCGATAGGTACTTTCACTCTAAGAAATGAAATCAAATAGGTATATAGGCTTCGATTATGTATCACTACATAGTATAAAACAAAGCCCCTTCCCTGTCCCTATATCCCTATGTATGCTTAAATCTTTAAAATTACGCAACGGATTTTAATGCGGTTTTTTTAAATAGATAGAGTGATTGAAGAGGAAGGTTTTTATGTATAATACATGTGACATCCCACGGGAACGCGGGTAAAACCGCGGGGGACAGCTAGTTATATTATAAATGCGAAAGTTTATGAGAATGGATGTATAGTAGTAATTATGTTTGTGACTTTTTCAAGCATTTTCAAGATTTGAATGAATCTTAGCACTTAGACAAAGTATGCCCTTACTTATACTTTTCATTCCCGGAAAATCTAAAATCCCTCTGGTACGCGGGCAAATCCGCTGGAGACAGCTATCTATATGTACAGATCTATATATCTGTTATAAAATAAAACCGCTGCCTAAATGACTTTTTCACTGTTATATTAAACCAAAAATCTGTATAACGGACATTGATTTATAAACTTACAGACATACGTTGTGTTAATCAAACCAGCAGACTCGGGTCAATGGACTCGTATATAATCTGCTGATTTAAAATATTTGCGACGTCTGAGTCAGCGAGGTCAGCCGACTTGAGGTGACTCAGCGAGATCATTCCGACACCGACAATGGATTACACCTCTAGCCGACACTCGCAGACACTCGCCAACCGAACGATTAATATTAAAAATGATGCGACTTTTTTTATCAAGTTAAATGATCCTGCAAAAATAAATATATGACTCAATTGTGATATAGATAGACAGACACAGCTCTACAAAAAAAAAAAATTTTTGTCGCCCGATATCATCGCAAATTTTTACGTTTTCAAGTGCCCGGATTACGAATATATTCATGAAACTTCTCAATGTTCGTATTTTCATGATTTTGCATATCTTATATTTTGAAAATGAGAATAAAGATTTTAAAAAAATCTGAGCCAATCTTACAAAATCATTGATAGTTACATGAATTGTGTGCATAAATGCACCCAAAATCATTTTCATATCTAGGCCAACAAAACCACTGTAGGCCAGTGTTATGGATACAGTAGGTATGTACGTACTTATATATCTACTATATTGATTTCAATAAAGTTATTAAATTAATATATAATTCACACTATAAGTAATAAAACTTTAATTATTCAAGTATTTTGATCAACTCCAAGCCACTTATTAAACGGAAATGATGAAAAAACGTGTGATATCAATTTTATTCGTTGAATCCATACGATCTCATTGATACATACGACATCTTATTGAATATGTCCATTTTCGCTTAATCGATTTCGTATTAGAATATAAATAACTTATTAACATTATTTTGGTTGGAAAAAATAATGCGTTAATTTTTTTACGCATTCAGGTTTCTTATCGATTGAATGGACTAGGAGTTAAAGTTTTTTGATGTGATCTAAAAATATTTTTTTTGCAGTTTTTTTCGGATTGTTCTTCCAATAGAAGTGAAATAAAATCATTTAATTGAATGTCCATGCAGTGACGTTTTCATCTCTGTCAACATCAGCTGCCCTGTTCCCAATTATTTGAGTTTAGCGCATACTTTCTGCCCGTTCGGTGCTATTACATTACAAGAGTCTTGGTAGATGTTTCACGGTCGGCCACCTGCCTGTGCTTTTAGATTATGTTTGTTTAATCTATACTAAAATTATAAAGCTGAAGAGTTTGTTTGGTTCAATGCGCTTATCTCAGGAACTACTGGTCTGATTTGAAAAAGTCTCACACTGTTATATTATATATGTCATATATGTTATGTATGATAGTCCACTTATTGACGAAGGCTATCCCGCTGCTGGGCACGATATCATTCAAAAAATCCAACGGTATCCATGTAGATCACAGTATAGTAATATTTCATAGTTTTTTCCACGGAGTCAGTAGCAAATAGTCCAGAAGGTAATAATCAAGGATAATCATTACCCGAAGCTTGTTTCGTTGCAGTCATTTTATTAATTACACTATTTATATTGAAACCACGACGCGGTGGCGCGCGGTGCACGGAAATTTTATTGGATAAATGATCTAAAAATTATAGCATGCGCCATGGATTACAGTAATAAACGAAGCTATGAGTTATTCGACTGTGTCTATACTGTGCATTACATATTATTTGACGGGCCAGTTTGCCTGTAGAAATCCTGACGGCCATGCTACAGGGGGGTTCGATTCCGACATAGCAGAGTAAAAAAAGGGTTCAGTAGCTTTGATATACATAAGGCCTAAACTGTAAAATGCCTTAATTTTTATTTTAAGTTTTTGTATTTTTGAACACATTACAAACCTATTTCCAATTCGATTATAAAATTCTCAAGACGATTGCATAATGTTTTTTTTTAATTATTTAACAATTAACAAACGTGGGTCATGGCTGGTGAACAAATCCTTAAAAATCTTTGCATTTTTAATATTATGGAAGGATGAGCGGATTCTGAACAATTTGTGGTTGACTATAAAATATCTGGGTTATTCTTGTTAATGGAACGTTACTGTTGCTCCACTTATGCTGGTTACGTCCGCACGATATTAAAATGAATTTAATATGTTACGGAACGGGCAAGAGAGCTTTGTAATTGGTTTTATGCTAATATATAGTACTTGCTGTCCCCTGCGGTTTCACCCGTTTTACTGTATGTATCCTTCCATGGTTCAAGCTAACCCTCTTCCAGTTCCAGCATTAGTTCGGCAGTTTGGCTGTAAAAGCCTTACAAATAGACGGGCAGCCGAATTACACGCCAAAAATCTTTTCCTTCCTTCAATGATGTTTTCCATAAAATTAGGATATACTTTCTGTCGTTCTGGAGTTCGGAATACTAGCGTGTTAAAAACAAACATATAGCGAAAACAGAAAAATATTTAAAATAAAATCGAATGATAGAAACTTTTTTAAATAAACCAAGTTCTATTAAATACAATACATACTAATAAATCAACCTTATATTTAGCACATAAGGTGCATAATCGACACTCATGCTCTCCCGCCAGTGCGTCTACCAAGCTTAGTAAGGAACAATAAGAACAGCGATAGGATTTCCAAAGTATGCCATAGTTCTGTTGACAGAATCAATTGAAGTAAGGTCTGATAGCACAGAAGGCAGGTAATTTTAGGGCAACGTTTTTCTTGCAAGAACTACAATTTGAAAGCCAGTTCCAACAGTTAATGAATGGTTAAGAAACTGTCAATATCATGCTTCGTGAATCGAATCTCTTCATCTACACCGTGCTCCTGGCCATTAAACTAATCGAGATGTCAACGGATTTACAATTTACGCGGTACAAATAAATAAATTTTAATTAACTGAATTAGTTTGTAAAGGACTTGGCCTGCGTGCGCGCACGGAATCGTTTCTAGCAATCTTGCGCCGAATTCTAAGAACTGTAAGTTACCAAATATCCATGATTTCTTAAGAAACTTATTCGAAAGCTTAATCGACTGGTATAAAGTTTTGTGGAGATTTGGAACTCCTTGCTAAGTTCTTGGTGTCGGGCAAGGTGACATGAATGTTTCTTTGTTGATTACCTGCAGACAAAGATTGGTAATGCCTGAGACACAGCGACAATCCTCATGTTGCCTCTTCTACTTAAAATCTCTCTACTAAATACTTATTTTATCTCTCTTCGAGGAACGATGGCATTGCAGATATGTTATGTTCGTGCAAATTGAAGAGGTAATTACGATTGTTGATTTTAATGGTGAAGAATTTGAATTGAACTGACAGATTTGTTGATTTGCTAAGGTAGTTTTTACGATAATCATACCGTAGAAGTTCGAGGGAAATCGGACCTCCCACGTATTTGTGTAGTGAGCAAAAGAGACAAAGCATAGAGGCCGCGACGAAACATCATTAAGCGAGTGTCAATTATCTTACAGAATCCAACATAGCTTCATATCATTCGTTTCCAATAAGCAGCTGTAGTTGCCTTTTTATGTTGTTTCTTTGATGAAGATTTGAAGAGGTTTCCAAGCAATGTGATTGGAAAAGGCAAGGCAGAAGATGACTAATGTCATTACTAAAAAGAAATCCACCCACACGCACTTAGCAACTGGCGATGACCATTCACAATCTGCCTCAATCATCATACCGACTGCGTTTTTAATTAAGCCCTTTTATTAAGTTCATTATTACAATCTTTGTTATAATCTCTTCATTTGAGCTTCGTATGGTTTTATAATTTACATTTGATATCTTTATGTTAATTTGTTATTGTTTCGTTTGTTTTTTTTTGTATTACGGTGAAATACGCGTTTTGGTACGGTAGTATTGTATTTTCTTTGGTTGAGAATTATTGAATGAAACACCGAAATCTATCTATCTTTACTTCTAACTAAAAAATGAGATGCTTTGGATGTTAATCTATCAATAAGATGTGATTAATCATGCATCAATTGCTTTGGAAATTCGGAAAAAATTGAATTAGGAAACATTTTATTTCGGATTTGTAGTAGGGCTAGAGTGCTGTAGAAGATAATAAAACATTACTCATATAGAAGTAAGATTGTTTCTATGTATACAAATATCTCCGCATTTACCTTGGTATTCATTTCTAGTTTTGTTTTTCTGTATACATATGTTTTGAGTTACAACCCAGCCCTATATGTATTATTACTTATGATGTGGTTACTTTTTGGTTGTAATTTGTATTGTGTATCCTAAATAAATAAATAAATCTGTACACTTTTAATAAAAAGCTATTCCCGAGATTCATTTTTACCCTGGGAATACATTAGTTCCTTGGGGAACGTGATACGGTTCTTGATAAATAGCAAAAAGAACTTTATTATAATATTATTATTATGTAGATCTTGTAGAAGTATGATACTCGACAAAGAGAGAATGATAAAAATATTGTTTGTACAAAACATTTCACTACGCGGCCCTTATCTTGTTATTCCTTGTATGTAGTTGATATTGTTGCGTTTGTAAGTTAGGCTTGTTTGTTTAGGGCAAGGGCACTTTCGTGCTCCCAGGACGCAAGGATGATGACCCCGTCTGAACATTTCTCATGATTATCGTTTCGATCTTGCGTCTGAAAACCCTTTTGGTGTGGACCAAATTTACTATGGAAAAATATATATTGTTTTCAAAATAAATCTATAAATGTGTAGGATATGTCTTTAGATTATTTATTTTTGTCAAATTTCCTGATAAATTTGTTTTGTGATTCACTGATGCTATTTCTATTAAAATAAAAATAAATCTGTCTGTCTGGATGTACTGTTAAAACTTAAGAACGATTTGACCGATCTTGATGAATACTGGTAGGTATATAGTCAGAACAACTGATTGCGCGAATGTAAGCCAATATATGATATCGATAGACCCGAGTGAAACCACGGGGGGCAGCCAGTAAATAATACATTCTTAAAACGGTATTGCTGTAACTTTTTTATTTTGTTGCGTTTTTATGTGAAGATTGATTCTGGATAATAAATTATTCAACAGAACCACTACTGTAATGAATGGTAGTCGCTCACGTGAACAAATAAATTAATTCGGCATAATTACATGGTACCCTGTAATCATAAATTGGTTCGTTACCTATTCTCAATTAAAAAAACTAGGACACCGTCTCATAATTAACTCACATTGTAGATGCCTAATTAATATAAGGCGGTGTTATTCTGGTCCTTGCCACTTGGTCGGTCGTCGGGGCGTGAATTATCACTCGTCATTATCTGCGAACAATTTATTTTCCTTCGGCGATGCTCGGCGGCTTATCCTTTGAATTAAATTAAAACAACCCTTGTCAGGACGGCGAGCCGCATATTTCATACCATACACCAGTTTAATCTGACACCTCCCACTGACCAGCACTGTGCGAATCGCGTATAAAGATAAGTTATTCAGCGATGCCAAAGGAATTTTATGTAAATTGGTTGCATTTTTTTGTATTTTATATTCATAGCATTCTTTTTCGGCCACCGTGTGAACACGTAACTAATGAAGCTCGATTCGGATTTTATAATTCGATATAAGGCGCCATTTGTAATTAAGCCTTTTAAATAAAAATTCTGTTTTGTAGCTTCGGGTCAATATTTTTTTTATCTTATATGTATTAAAATAACGAATGGCATTGAGTAAATTATCAAAATATCACCCAAATGAGTACGGCGAACTGATTCGCTTCGGCAATTAAACCTTAATGAGTGAATAATAGAGATGACAGAGCATTACTCATCAATTTGGGGGATGAATAATAACATGCAGATGTAATAAAATATACAGGTGTACAAAAAGCAGAACTACCGGCTACTAAATGTTAATTGGCGTCGATTACAGCGAGCGTGACAGGAAAAGCTGAGCGATTACATCGGGATCTCGATCGCATCGCGCGTTCGTGGAACTCGTAATTATTTTATTGACGTAATAGAATAAACCTGCGGAGTTGGACGAGCACGCGTCCATTGGATCTAGTTAAGGTTTTTCTATTACATGTCCATCCATCCATATTCTTATGAGGACATTTTGTAGATAACATATTTAAGTATACTGTTTTGTTACATACTGATTAATGTAAATTATTTATAGGTAGGTAATTGTTCTCTTTTTAAAGATAAAAAAGAAATTTAGTAAAAAGCTGGGTTTTTGAATGCCGTCTGTTCCTTTGGCTCTTTCAATTAGTCTTCTGTCTATCTTCCTGAATATTATTTTTTATGCTAACGAATAAACTACTTAGGTACCTACTTTGTTTTAAAAAGAATTCATAATCGAACAGCGGATCTTATAGCCTGAAAATATCCTCCATCTTAGGTACTGAATTTCATTATATAATTGTTCTCTAGAGTCTTACTCAAGCTGCCTAATTAGATGATTAATCAAATTCTGACAGCGAAATTAAATTAAAAGGCTTCGGAAATATAGAGTTTCTCTAAGGAATAATAATTCAGTTTATGGTCTTCACTTTTTTATTTTAAATCGAGTTAAATATATGAACATATGTCAAAAAAACGTCTATAAAATCTTTACCTTTATTATTAGCTTCTATTGTGCGACTTCACTTGCGTTCCCGAATTTAATGTATAAATAATAAATAAATATCCCGGGACATTCTTTACACACGGCCATCTGGTCCCAAACTAAGCAGAGCTTGTACTATGGAAACCAGATAACTGATATACTACATATACTACTTTTTTTTTCTAAATACATACTTATTTACACCCAGACACAGAACAAACAGACATGTTCATGCACACAAATGTTTGTCCTGGGTGGGAATCGAACCCGCGACCTTCGATTTGGCAGTCAGAGCGTTAACCACCAAGCCAACTGGCCTGAATCTGAATTATGACATAGTCTATGTTACTTATAGGTAAAACAGCTTTATGATATTAAAATAATTAGTAAAACGATCTAGTAGTTTTGGATTTATTGATTACAAATAATAATAACAAATCTTTCCACTTTATAATAAAAGTCTTGAGTAGTAGAGCTCTTAGTGCAGAGTTCGCCCGGAGAAGTACTACTACCTTACCCATTTCCGCCGTGAAGCAATAGTGCAATTGTATTACCGTGTTTCGGTTAGAAAGGTAAGGGGACCGGTGAAATTACATGCACATGAGACTTAACAACTTCACGTCTCAGGGTCGACAACGCATTGGTGATGCCCTGGTGTTGCAAATGTCCAATAGGCGGCGGTGACCGCTTACCGACAGATGGACCGTGTGCCGGTTTGTTTGCCCCTGTGGCAAAAAAAAAACAAAGTGTAGTAATTTTATCATAGTAATGTATTATGTTCTATTGTAAGATGTATTAATACTTTGTATTTTTCAAATAGCATGAGTTGTGTGACACACAGAAGTTTATAAAATTTCTCAATAGTTTATTTTTACTTCGACATAATAAGGGGATACCGTAACAGAGCAAGGTCTCATGAAGCATTTATGTATCTTAGAGTAATCAAGTGCTATTTAGACATATACATTCATTTATTTGCCACATATAGACACACATAATAGATTACAAATTATAACAAAATTTTCAAATTTTCAAATAAAAAAAAATATTGTTTTTTTTTTATAATAATTAAAAGAAAAAGAAATCATTTAAAAACCAATAAATAGTTTAAATGAAATATTAAACAAAAGAATAAAATAAAATGTTTGACGTGTGCTACAGCTGCAAAATGGTCTCGACTCCGCATATATCTACTGTGTGTAACAGACGCTGGTATACTCCCGAAACCGTATTTCACAAAATATGGGTAAAGAACCTTAAACTGTCACATCTCATCCCATCTGAAATAGATTATAGGTAGGTTTTGAATTAATTCTGTAATAATATACTCTCAGCTTAAAATAATTAGTTTAATTGTTATATTTCCAAACAAGTTTATTTAAAACAATTGTAATTAGGGACACGTTTGGGATTATTTATCACAAACAGAAGATAATTAAAGGCTGAATTCGAAATGTCCGTGATACAAAATGACGTCAAATTTTACCCTAAGTTACACTGGCACAGGTCACTTACAAAACAAACATTAAGCATTATGTTTTGATTTTTTTATCATTCGACAATGAGCTACAACTTTCGGAGAAATACAGTTTCGTGGTAGGGTTACTCTGTAGTAGGTGCACTAAAATCTTTTTCACTTAGATGAGTTGTGGCAGTTGACCCATATATTGTGAAATTGCACTTGATTACTCTGAGGTACTACACTAAACGCTTCATGAGACCCTGCGGAATCCCCTTGTTATGTCACATAGCGATATCTGAAAAATGCTATGGCTGGCTAACACCATCCAGTTGAAAAACATTTTTTTTTTATGCCACTTGGGCCGACAAACAAGCAGACGGTCCACCTGATGGTAAGTGGTCACCGCCGCCTATGGACATTTGCAACACTAGGAGCATCGCCCATGCGTTGTCGACCCTGAGACGTGAAGTTGTTAAGTCTCATGTGCCTGTAATTTCACCGGCCCCCTTACCTTTCTAACCGAAACACAGTAATACAATTGCACTACTGCTTCACGGGGGAAATGGGTAAGGTGGTAGTACTTCCCCGGACGAACTCTGCGCTAAGAGCTCTACTACTCTATGTCGCCATACCCCTGACGGTGTGTTCTGAATAGCTCTGAGTTAAGTTTAATTGTACGAATGTAATTTACTAATGTATGTGTGCGTACATTCGACAATTGTAAAGAAATTAGCATATTATTAATGTTAGCAGTATCGTTTTCGATAGCAAATATCAATCGTTTCATGAATAGAGTATTTTTGACACTCCGGTAAATCGAGTTTTATTTCTCAGCAACTTTCCAGTTAATAATATACTAATATGAGCAAGAGAGCAAGCTAATATGATACGTAAAGACAATAAACAAGAATGATATAAGGACAAATAAATCATTGACCAGTATTTGAGCTAAGGCCGTTCCATACACACCGATGCGCCTGCGCCGGTTAACTGCATGCACACACGCACTGATGCGCAGCTGTGTGCAATCATTGTAACCATGGAATTAGGAACGGCTAGATGAATTTGTAGCATAGAGTTTATCTATGCTAATATTATAACGAGGAAAGATTTGTATTTAAGTATGTTTGTTACTCTTTCACGCAAAAACTACTAAACGGATATGGATGAAACTTGGCACGTAGATAGAGCATATCCTCGAATAACATAGAGGCTACTTTCTATCCCGTATTCCGAAAACGTGAATATCCCCAGGGAACGGGGGTAAAACCGCGGGGGACAGCTAGTATATCTATATATAAAAAAAAAAATATGTTGCTGTAAATAGGCTTCAAAAACTTTAAAAGTTTTGCACCGATTGAGCTCTAATTTTGACTCGATATACAACCCGCTTCAAAGATTGCTTTTATCTATTTTTAGAATAATAACAAAAAACTATTATTAAAATGTTTGGCTGTTTGTTCTGGCGAATGTCCGAAAGGTATGTACCGATTTTGACGGGACTTTCGGTGGCAGATAGTTGTTACAAAAGGACTAGCATAGCCATTTAAGTGATTTTAAACTTGAGAAAATGTTACATCCCTTGGGAACGTGTCTGAAACCGCTAGGAACAGCTGTTACCTTGTAAAAATATTATAGTATGTAATAGAAATACTTATTCCTTATTTATGTAGGCTTTTAAATACTCTTGTAAATCTTCTTTACATGTATTTTCTTAAATGGTATAAATATATTTTATAGATAGAGCTCGTCAATTCTTGGTAAAGGATTATTATACCCCAAATAATCCGATATTACAACATCTCTTTGGTAAAAAGTTTTCTTTTCTACATATTTATTTGCACTGGTAATTCTTTCAATTTCATTCCAATTCTAGGGACAGAGAAAGCGACTTTGTTTTATACTATGTAGTGATGTAAGACCTATATTTAAAGTTGTTTTATTTCGTTATCACAAAACAATTAATTAAAAAAAAAACACCGATAAAGCTTGTTACACAAAACTGATTGTCCACAAATATCAAATACTGTCATTTTTATAATAAAATAACGATACTTACATAGATTATAATTTTAATTAAATATTTTATTATCGAAACGATATGTAACCACAGATAATGTTTTCGCGATTAACTTAGTTAGTGATAGATAATTTTATCATATTAATATTTTTAATTGTACTTGTTTAATGATCTTTTAAATATTGTATTATGTCATTACGAGTTCGTATCAATTTTATGTTTAAAACAAGCTGACGATTTTAATTAATAGTAACATTTTTAAATGGCTGTAAATATCTATTTAAGTATGTATTTAGAAAAATAAAAAAAGTAGTATATGTAGTGTATCAGTTATCTGGTTTAATAGTACAAGCTCTGCTTAGTTTGGGATCAGCCGTGCTATTCACAAACCAAAACTCGCCGAGTGATCACTCAGGTGAACACGCGGATCCCTGACCTCTCGTCTAATTGCGGATTCGCGAGAGGGACAGGGAATAGTCATTGCGTGAATTCATTTTGGAGTTTGATTGCAGAATATCATAGGAGATGGTGTGTAAAGAATGTCCCAGTATATCTATTTTAAATATTCACACACCAATATATACATTACAAATTAAACCACTAATAAAAAGGCAGATAATATTGGTGTACAACTTTGCTTCCGCCGTTTTGCAATAGATGGCTGTAGCGGTAAGTGGTAGTCGAAATAAATAGATCGTAGATGTCATACAATAAGCTTAGGCATTTGTAAACATAACGCCATCGAAATATTAGTCGATTTGTGTCTGCATCATAAAGTTATTATCGATTAAACATGTCAGCTTACGAGCCAAATTCTCGTCATTTGCGGGAGGTTTTAATTTTCTGCTTTAATATGAAGAAATCTGCGGCTGAGGCTCATCGAATGCTCTCAAATACCTATGGTGAGGCCGCTATTAGTGAAAGAACGTGCCGAGAGTGGTTTCAACGCTTCAAGAACGGTGATTTTGACGTCGAAGACCGGCATGGCGGTGGAAGAGAGAAGGTTTTCGAAGATGCAGAATTGGAGGCATTACTTGATCAAGACTCGTGTCAAACGAGACAGTAGTGGCCAGCGATGGACAATACTTTGAATCATAAATATATAACCAGTTTTTACAATAAAGCCTCGAATTTCGGAAAAAAACGGCGGAAGCAAAGTTGTACACCTATGTACTTAACAACTTCACGTCTCAGGGACGACTACTGCGATGCCCCTGGTGTTGCAAATGTCCATCACGTCGTCACGGCTGTGACCACTTACTATCAGGTGGACCGTATACTTGTCTGTCAGCTCTATCGTATATAAAAAAAATAAACCTTGTTCAAATGCCTCTTCCAAATAGTATATGATCTGTGATGTTAACTGATGCGTCCTTGATTGGCAATTAGCACAAACTTGCTGGGATGTACACTTTTGTTGAGTTTCAATTAAGCTGACTCTCACTTGTCGATGTGATAGATTTCTACGTTTATTCGTAGTCAGCCTTCGCACCCTTGTTCGATTACATTGGTTGATTTATCTGAGGACGTGGAAGTGTTCACGTAATAAAATTATGTCAATAAAAATGAATATTATTTTTTTACTCTCAACAATATGTTTCTAAACTTATCAGAACTTATACTATGGCAATCGGATAACTGATATACATATCTATATATATATATATAAGCAAATTAAGATCTTTTGACGCACCATCAGCTCAAAACTACAGAAAATATCGGTATGGGTCTGCTACCATTCGACGCGGAATTTTTCCTAGATGGTTAAAGGCTATATATCAGGTGTGGCCAACTTTTGTGCACATAAGATCTACTTTTTATTTTAAAATTGAGTCGCGATCGATCTATTTTGAGAAGCTCAGGTAATGAACAATATGCGCACGGGACATGCAACGGCTGCGAATGTCTCCCTACTCGAACCATGAGCTGCATACATGTTCATTCCAGTTCATTCCTGTATCAAGTACTAGAAACATTTGGCATTGAATGCGTCCCATCATGGAACTTGCGAGTGATCGACCAAAATTGGTCGCGCGATCGACCGGTCGATCGCGATCGATTTGTTGGCCACTCCTCTATATATGATATCGATAAACGCGGGTGAAGCCACGGGGGACAGCCAGTACTATATATAGATATGTATATAACTTTTGTAATGCTACTACTATTATCTATGTGAAATAATAAATGGAGGTTTGTCACTCAGTCATGGCACAACGGATCTGGATGAAATTTGACACAGACATAGATTTATTGTTTGTATTTTTATCCCGGGAAAAAGTAACATCCCTCGGAAACGCGGATGAAACCGAGGGAGGCAGCAAGTATGTAAATAGATACACATTAAAGACATAAAAAACAGACATGTTCCTGCACACAAATGTTTGTTATAAGCGGGAATAGAACCATCGACATGCACCGTAGTTGTTAGTGTATCCAACCACCATGATAATTAGCCCGTTATCCAAATGAAGTGATTATTACTTTGTTAAAGTTGAATTTGTACATACTTATAACTTCCTATTCAATTATATTTTAGAATAAAATATTTTAGAAATCAGGCAATGCATGAAATCATCTTGATTCGAGTCATATAAATAAATAAATTTCCCGGGACATTCATTACACACGGCCATCTGATCCCAAACTAAGCAAAGCTTGTACTAGGGAAACCAGATAACTGATATACTACATATTATACTACTTCTTTTTCTAAATACATACTTATATAGATATTTACACCCAGACACAGAACAAACAGACATGTTCATGCACACAAATGTTTGTCCTGGGTGGGAATCGAACCCGCGACCTTCGGCTCGGCTGTCAGAGTCGCTAACCACCAAGCCTACTGGCCTGTCAAAAAGTGTAAAAAAAAGCAATCAATATAAGAGTCAGACTATTCATAAGTGCTTGTAAAGGCCTATTTGAATAAAAATATTTTTATTCAATCATTCAGTCATTCATTCATTCAATGCCCAATAACCAAACAATACATACTAATGTACTAACATTGTATAGCATCACAACTACAAATTAGAATAATTAGCCAGTAATAGGTATTTGCGAGTAATGAAAGGTACTTCTACATGCAGGTTGTGGGTTAGTTTGTAATTAAAACGTGTACAATGTAACACAGGATGATGTCAATCATACAACGCCAATAACTATAATGAATATGTATTAGTGTATTACTTTATACCGCCAGCTATGATATTCTGCAATCACACTCGACGATGTATTCACGCAGTAACTATTCCTTCTCTCTCTCACGATTCAGCAATTAGACGAAAGGTCCGCTATCTGTGATAGTTTTGGTTTGTTGTGTGAATAGGACTGCAGGTTTTACTTGTGCCCTGCGGCATTGTTGCGAATTTCCGAAGTGTTTTTTCATTTATTTCTATGGTGATGCTTTTGACATATTTTTTGGGTTCAGTATCCAGAAGATGCCACTGGGCCTTATTACTAAGGCTCCGCTGTCCGTCTGTCTGTGAGCGATCTGTATCTCATGAACCGTAAAAATCCAATGAAAAATTATTTAAAAAGATCATATATCCCCATACAAGAAACCTATTTTCGGCGTGTTGTTAAATATTGTACCTACGGTGGTGCAGAACCCTTCATGGGCAAATACGGCTCGCATTTGCCCAATTTTAGTTTTTTATATTATTTGAGCACTTACACTTATTATTTTCAGCCTACTAGAGTAACTATAAATAATTCTCAAATCATGAACTGCGGCTGCGTCTACTGCCCTACTGCTATGTAGCAAGTTTGAAGCGAAGCACAATAACTTAGTTATTGATCAATTAAATAAGAAAACATATCGTTTTGCATGTAAAATGATTATAAACTTGCTATAATAAAACTTGAATACTATATGAATTGAAATACTATATGTTGTAGGAAATTTACCACAGTCTGTTGTGAGAAAATAAAACACGTTATTAAAAAACAATACAATATATTTAATGAAAAAAAAATACAGAATGTGTACCTATATACAATCTTGTTATAGGACTCGAGTGTGATACGACAGAAGAAATTGCATTACCACTTAAATTCAAGTACAATTGATTGAATATTTCATAGAAAGTAAACAAATTATTATCATAAGCCATTTATAAGCGATACGTATTCAATGAAGCATCGTCTCGAGTAGTTACAATGAATGGATCGAGCGATATCTCCAATAAAGCCCGCTTGAATAGCGACGAAACGATAATGAGGCAATCTACCAACGATTCGCAGATGTTTGAAACTGCCTTTTGTGTGTGTTGCTCACAAATTGGTTGGCTAATACATATATTATTTTCCAACAAAGTTAAACCTTCTGTATAAGTATAACCTTCAGCTATAAGTAATTAGCCAAATAGAAGAAAACAAGCAATTTCTTCGTAGATCTCTCTAAGCCTATGAAACTAACAAATACGTAATTTCACGACACGAATACATGCAAGTCGTTATATCTTGAAAATCGTGTGTTCTGAATGCATGTAGTAATTTCCTTGGCACCGTTGATACGTGATGACTGCATCGATGCCTGAGGAGTGATTCCGTAAGTAAAATTACATTTTATCAATATATCTTGTCGGTTCATGAGCTCTGTCTCTTTCGATAACCAAACCATCACGTGAGAGGTCCGCTCTCTAAGGTCTTGCTGCGCCGGCGCGCCGACAAGTCTTATTTGGCCCCTGCATTCTCTAAAACAAGACTCTGATCTCACTATATCGGTCGCTGCATCACGATTAGCCCTCAATTTAGGTAACATCTTGAATAGGTTAGCGTGCCTTGCTTGGAACGGTCAGCAACTAAAATAAAACAACTATATACTTTATCTTGCCATTTTACATATTATATTAGTTGTGTAGGTGTATTGTGATTATTGGTTTGTGCATTATGTTGTTGACTGTACCTTTTTTCTTAAATAATACTTATAAATATCCTGGGACATTCTTTACACACGGCCATCTAAGCCCAAACTAAGCAGAGCGTGTACTACATATACTATTTTTCTAAACACATACTTACGTAAATATTTCACCCAGATAGAACAAATATACATGTTCATGCACATAAATGTTTGTCCTGGATGGGAGTCAGGGCCTCTAACCACTAACCCAACTGGCCCGTCAATTTAGTTAATTGCAAGGTGTCGATATTTTTTTAAATACATATAATTGGCGTTGACTCACGGCTTTAAAAAGCGATGACGGTGATCAAGTCGAAGGTAGAATTTGCCTATCGGACAGAAACGCCAATATGTTGTAACAGATGAAACAGAAAAAATAACTATTACATATTCTTTCTGATGCAAGGGTTTTATTCTGCCACAGTATCACTTGCTTAGTATATTGCAAATTCATTTAAATTTACGTTATACCTTTGTTGTTATGGGTCTTGAATACGGTTTTTTGCAAAAATCGCAATAAAAGATTAACTCGAAGAGACAGTGTCAAATTCCTATTGGGTGAATTTATCCATAAAAGAAGATATATGATAAAAAAACGTGTGTGTGTACTTATGTACGCACGTAAGAAGTTATACCCGAATTTATAGGTGAGAAAAACTGCACTAAAATCATTTTTTACTATTCAGTCGTGAAATTGTAGTGTCCAAACTCTTTGCATCTGTCTGTAGCAACGAATAACAATTTTTGATGTTGTTAGTTAATTTTTGACAATAACATTATTACTCACTCATTGACACTGACAGTTGCGATTTGTGCGATGTTCCGGAGATACAGTTATCAGCTAACTTCAACCTATTACTTTTGTGTTACACTGATGCGCGCGCATCTTAAAATTTCACTCTCATATTTTTTTCATAACGCGCCTAAAGAAGTACGAGTATAACTTCAAAAAGTTGTATATTTGTATAATATCACTTTCCTAGTTACCATAGTGGAAGCTATGCTTAGTATAGTATCAGAAAGAGTTTAATATTACAACTAAGTATTTATAGTATAAATGCTGTGTTACAAATAACGCTATTGAAGTTCCATGTCTTGTTAATAATATGGTGTCAGCATGTAATTGAATATAGAGTAGTACCACTTATTGCAACTTTCCAGGGACCTTACCCATTTCCATTGTGAAGCAGTAGTGCACATGTATTACTGTGTGTCGGTTAGAAAGGTAAGGGGGCCGGTGAAATTACAGACACATGAGACTTAACAACCTCACGTCTCAGGGTCGACGACGCATTGGCGATGCCGCTATTGTTACATATATCCATAGGCGGCGGTGAACACTTACCATCAGGTAGAGCATCTGTTTGTCCACCTACTTGACATTAGACCTCAATATAAATAAAATACGTGAAAATTTATCACCTATTAATGTCACAATAATACACTAATAAAACTGCATAATTTATCTTCTATTATTAATACATCGTTTAAACTTGTTGACATCTACGATAACTTTACTGTCTTTGATGATACTTAAAACGCATTACTTGTTATTGATAATCAATAATAAGAATAGTGTTAATAAGAAAAAAAATGTATTTTATTGTAAGCGTGGGGTGCATGGTGTCAATAGTTATAAATATTTTGTTGACAGATATGAGATAAAGGATTATCATTTTGATAATATCTTAAAAAGCAACCCACGCTTTTTTTTTTACAATAAAATACATTTTTTTCTTTTTTATACTATTCTTAATTCAAATATATTCTTTATTATTTTGTTGGTATTTCGATAAAAGCGTGTTTTTTTGTTTTTTTAACTATTATTCCATTTTTGTTAAACCGCTAATCCTGAGTATCCTAGTAAGGATAACGAGTTTAACTATTCAAAATATTGAATTGTCATCGGTGCTCAATAACTCTACAAAGTTTTAATGAAATCTGACCGTTTAAAGTGGGTCAAAATCGCGCCCAAAGGAGTCGGTTACAAACATACAAGTGAAGCAAGCTAAAGCGTGAAAAAATATTGTATTAACCACTCTAAAGTTTATATCCAAAGCAGTATGTTGAAATATCATTACAAATAAGCTTAAGTACCATGATGACAAATAATGATACAATACTTGCGAGTTATGATAGAATAAATACAATGATATGCTGTATTCATCATTCAAATAGCTCACTATAGACGATTTGAATGATAAAGGTGCGTCCGCGCGTACTGGCTTGACGACATCTTTGTTATGCAAATTCAAACATGAAGTAGTCGTATTTCGATGTTTATTTATTATTCAAATTATTTGTCGCATACTTATGTAGCGAGTAAATTTTAGGTCAGTAATATTTATGGTTTGGTAGCGTATTTAGTTAAGATTAGGTAAAGAGATATTTACATATCTTTTTATCACTCTGTGCCAATATTTTATCTGTTTATGTCTAACTAGCTGTCCCCCGCGGTTTTACCCGCGCTCCCGAGGAATATAAGATATAATCTGATGAAAAATATTTTGCCCCCCTTTATTATTTTAGGGGTGGAGTGTTAAACGATGAAACACGTGTTTATTTAAATCTTTTAAAGAATATAAATGCCGTGTTTGAAGGTGACCAGACCAAAAAATCACGTTGTTCCATACAAATATTGCGACTCCTTTTAGGGGTTGAGTTTTCAAAAATCCTTTCTTAGTGCTCCCCTACGCTATAAAAGGAACCCCTGCGCGAAATTTCAAGTTTCTAACCCTTATAGTTTAGGCCCTGCGTAGATATGTCAGTCAGTCAGCTTCTCCTTTTATACATATAGATATAACTTGAACTTTTTAGGATGATTCTTCACAAATTACTTCTGATCAAAAACTAAGCAGAGCTTGTACCTTCTATGAATGCCAGAACCTATAGTTTTAGGTACCATTGTGGCTTCTAGCCTATAATTTCTAAATTTTCTAAGTAGTAGAACTCTTAGTGCAGAGTTCGTCCGGGGAAGTACTTTACCCATTTCCGCCGTGAAGCAGTAGTGCACTTGTATTACTGTGTTTCGGTTAGAAAGGTAAGGGGGCCGGTGAAATTGACAGGCACATGAGACTTACCAACTTCACGTCTCAGGGGCGGCAACGCATTGGCGATGCCCCTGGTGTTGCAAATGTCTATAGGCTGCGGTGACCACTTCCCATCAGGTGGACCACATGCTTGTTTGTCGGCACATGCGATATAAAAAAAAAACCAGGTACCATTCTAGTAGTAATAAGTATTAGTACGTACAGTGTTGAGCATAAAAATATAACCCAGTTTTTCAATTATGAATGATTTCATGATTCATTCGAGCATTTGTCGTCTTGAATTTCTAGACTCAACTATTACAACATCTCTGTCGATGTAAGTAGTAATAGTGTTGTTGAATTATGTGAAGGGTGTCAGATAATGTTTGCGAACTGTCCGTGGTTTTATATTTATGTTCGTAAATTGACTAAGGAATTTCATATTTGTAACCAGGGATTTGATTCTGTAAGGAAAATGACACTAGCTCGGGAATGTTTCGTCGAGGCCTCTATGCTTTGTCTCTTTCGCTAACTACACAATCACATGAGAGGCAATCTCCGAGGCCTCTGTGGGCCGGCTCGTCGACAAAGTTTGTATTAGCTAAATAAAGGTGCTGGTAACGGACGAGGACTTCTTTCTACCTAAAATACCTACAAGAACGCAACATTTGTTAAATTCTCTGTAGATCTTTTATTCGTTGCCTTCTTAATAAAGATAGATTACCCCACGATATTGTAATATCCGTGTAAAAGTGGCTGGAACCGCGTTGTTAGCTACGATTTGGCAAAAGATACTAACACGCTAGTACGCACTAGACGTGCAAGCATTACTTGCTCGAGTCACTCGCTGACTGAAATTCATACGCACAATTATTATCAAATATTCATCATTTTTTAAACTTTTTTTTATACCACATAGGTTGACAAACAAGCAGGCGGTCCATCTGATGGTTATCGGTCACCGCCGCCTATAGACTTTAGCAACACTAAGGGCATCACCAATGCGTTGTCGACCCTGAGACATGAAATTGTTAACTTTCATGTGTCTGTAATTTCAGTTGTGGGAACTAGTTACTTTACATTTATCTATATATGTATATAAAAATGATTTTGTGTCTATATGTCCTTTATAGAATCGTAATCTATGCAACGGATTTTAATGCAGTTTCCAGCAATAGAGGAAGATTTATAACCAGAATAGAAAGCGGGCGAAGCCGCAGGGCGCAGCTAGTTGATAATTAAAACAATCCCATGTCGTCAGGAGTTTCCGTTAAGGATCATAATAATTGGCTTGAAAGAGATACAAACATTGGCTAATATTAGGATCTAATAATTGAAATAAAATTATCGCACAATATTTTGTCGAATGGTTATTTCGAGATGGATCGTGAATTAGGAATTAAATCGTATTGACCGATGTAGCTACTTAGTGACGTCATTGTACTTATGACAGCGTTTTAATCCGTTACGAGAAAAAAAAAGAAAATAGCAATAAAATACACGCACAAAAAAAGTCGGCTATGAATGGAGCGTTCCGGAAAACATACAAAGACGTAGTTCGTTAGGGAACCTCAATACGTATTTATGGTTTTTTCCGAGGCCATAGATCAAACAAGATGTTACTACTACAATGTCCATAGACAATCGTGTACCAACCTACTAAATGTAACAGTTATTCGATAGCCAATAAAACGTGCAACGGCTGTAAAATTATATATATGTCATAAAGATTTAATAAGGCTACTGTACGGCTTTTGGCTACTGTGTACTGGACCCATAGTTATTCAACCACTCCTTAATCCTATCACGATATTTCATTGCCTATAAAATCTGACTGCATTTCATAGATATTATTGGTATTCAGTTTCTTAATGCCTGATAGGATTTGCGTCCTCGAATGGTAAGTGGGATGCAGATTAAGGAAAGAAAAATGGAAGGGAATTTAAATGGTATAAGGTTAATCCATATAAGCTATGAAACCTTTTCGAATTTCAAAATAGTATTTGAGCGAGATTTCCTACTGACGAAACTTTTGTACAGGTATAGTTATGGCTTAAAATCAAACTGAAAACTTGTAATGAAATTTAAATGAAAATGAAATTTAAATGAAAGATCCACACGATCATCATCATCTGCTCTAACCCCATTTGGGTCACAATAAGTACGTCTTCAGTATTTTTAGTACCTTTCATATGGCAAATTATTTGGCAGAATTACGACTGGTTGATTTCAAAGAGTAAATTTCACAAAGGCCCAAGATATGTACTATGTTCTTTCTTAATTTCTTTTTTCTTATTTATTTTCAATATACATTATAACATCTTCTCAGAAACTATTATGATACTAATTATGTTACTAGCTGTCCCCCGCGGTTTCACCCGCGGTTTCACCCGCGTTCCCGATGGATCTAACATTTTCCCGGTACAAAAAGTATTCTATATTACTTCTAATACCTCCAAGAATATGTCTACAGTTTCATGATGATCGGTTAAGTAGTTGCGGGAAAGCGTAACAAACACACTTACATTCACATTTATAATATAAATAGGGATTAGAGGCAAATCCGCTGCTATTATACAGTTCCTTGCTAGTATATTATCTCTAAATATAATGTTATTTATATATTAGCGAATTTGAGTGACAGGGGTTCAGTTCTGAGTAAGACTAAGTATAACAATATATTATTCGGATTTTTACATCGTCAACAAAGATCATTGGCACTCATATCCGCCTTCATGTAAACCGGTAATTGCAGGTTAATATTATATTACTTTTTATACCGTTTAACTACCTCGTTGCTCTAACCTATGCATTAAACATGGCTAAACGCCCGCTTTATTAATATTTAATTTACCTTTAAATGTGTGTTGCATGAATATTGGAAGAGTTAATTTAATGCTCTTATAAATAATGCAAGTTTTAAATGCAAAATGTCTCGTGAATGTTGTGTAATTACTTCAAATCGATAGTGATTAATAAAGTACTATTTTTAGAATGTTGTTGACGTATTTTGTTTTTTTATTTTAAAGTTTTAACGTTACTTTCTCTTCTAGAAAATAGTTCGTATGACGTTGAGAATGTTTTAGCGAGGTTATATTACATTTAATTTAAAAAGGTTGTAAAGAATACTTTATATCAAAAGGGTTTTTAAGAAGTATCGGATTATTCGGAGGATAATAATCCTTGGCTATGAATTGCTCGGGTTGGCAAATCATTTATTTACCAAATTTATTTTTAGGGTTGTTTTATTTTTGCATGTCGATCGTTTTGGCTAAATTTGTTTAGCCCAGATTCTGCCCGACGTACTGTGTTGTCTGTAGCATTATACAGGTCTTCTGGCGTGCAAGATGGGCACGCAGGGCATGACTATAGATGTGCCATTGTCTGAGGGGAGGCGCCGCAAGTGCACTGGTTGCTTGTGCTGTAGCCCATCGGCACAGATTGTCCCTGCAACGGCCGACTTGGGTTCGGAGTCTGTTGAGGGACTTCCACGTCAGCCACGGGAACTTATGCCCTGGGGGAAGCTTCTCCTTAACAGGGTTGTAAAAGCCTACGAATAAAGAATATTTGTTTGTCTCTAACTTAGATCAGTTTAACATGTAATTCAGCAAACTAAATTATTCACATAGGTTCATATTGACTACGAAATTCAGTGCTAATTATTATTCCTCTCACAGATTTTATTGATCAAATTATACCAGAGAAAATTACTAATCACGATTACGTGGCCTGTAATGTACCAATTGTATAAATTAGGTGTAATGGTTCACATTCCCTTTCATTAGCTCAAGTCTTTTATTTCAGTCCATTAGAAAGACAAAGGAATATGAATGATGGTAGAATCATGAAATAATGAATGCAGGGGAGACTTGGAGGGTTCAACCATAGACTAATTGCTAATCGATTTCCAACATCTGCTTTCTTCCGAGCTCCATTAAACTATTAACTTTATGTCTAGTTCCTGTAGGTAGAGTTTTATTATCGTTTTCTAGGTAAATAAGTCTTTAGTTTGAATCTGACAGGATGCGATAATTGTAATACATTAATCCTTGAATGAAATGGGTTTAGTCTACAATCGAACAAACACGTGTCTACACTGTGCCAATTAATTGCTTTCGTGTTTATGTTTAATTTGTGAATCAATTATGTTTCACTAAAGATCTGTAATCAACTATGTTATCATGTATGTTATTGGAGGTGTTGAAATTGTAAATATATTCTAATATTCTTAGTCATTAATACAAAAATATTATGGATTATTTTTACTTTTAAATAGGTAATGAAAATTAAAAGCAGACCGAGCTACATCGCGAAATGACAATAATTTTTGTAATATTTAATAATTAGCTTGGTCTTTCAGCTAGCAAGTTAATATAATTTATATATAAAAAAAACATACAAACTAAAGTAGGGCCTAATCTAGTTCCTAACTTCCCAAACCATATCTAATTAATGTTTTATAGATAATTCTATAAAAAATATGTATTAAATAATTTTAATACATATAAAAATGGATTATTCAATTGAAGTATTAAACAATACTTTCCGAAACCGAAATGACATTAAAATAAAAAAAACAATAAAAGAAGAAATATCATTTTAATCATAAAACTTTCTTCTTTTTTTATTATTTATTTTCTCTTTTTTCAAGTTAATAATATTATTCAATTGTAACTTCTTCTTTCCAAGAGGGGGAGCCAGGAAGCTCATAGCACAAGGTAACCTAGTTTGGGCTCCTGTCTCCCATAAATAAATGTACCTACCTATTTATGACAAAATAAAATGTTGTATTTTTTATGTGTGGGAGAAAAATAAACAAATTTTATTATTATTATTATTATTATTTATTATTAGGCAATGATTCAGTAGAAGCTTTAAAAGATATACAGCAAAATGCAGATTATATGAAAGTTTGCTTGAGTTTGCAAGTAACCTAAACGCAGTTGACTGGTAAAGGGTTAGACTGAAATATCTGCGGATCGAAATAACTTCCCAGGTGTGAACGACCTTATTGAATGCAAAACATAGAATACAACCAAAGGAAACTATGTAACTAATCAGATGACTAAATGTTGATAAGTTTGTATTACAAATTGTCATGATTTACAATTAAATATCTGCTTTGAGACATTTAGACTTACAGATTACTGAGATTGTGTTTGCTTGGAATTTTTGATTACAAATGGGTTTTGTTATGAGGATATCTGACGCCTAGCCAAGCTATTATCGTTTTAGAAAACGATTATCTATTTGTCATTCTTACAACTAACTTATACAACGTGTTACATAATACCCCGTAAAAATATAATTAATTATCAAAGCCAGTAACCCTAAAAAGCTGTCATGTCAGGGAACCAGATTATTTAACAGTAAGGCCTACGTACCTATTTTACGTAATAATTGTCTACTTTAATAGTTTTTCTATTTTTCATTCATAAAAATTAGTTTTTTTTTATTTTTTTGAGGTATGTTATACAGCGTTACTACGGTTCTTAAATATTGTGAATGGACTCGTTATAAGGCCCCATTTAACATCCTTTCGGTTTTACGGGTAGTTTTTTAACACCTGTACATGGGCCCATATATAGGTTTTAACACTGAATAGTAAGTAGTTTTGATGGATTTTGAATGGCCTGGATATGCATCGTTTCATTCACTGTTTCGTCAAGCTCTATTCAAATACCTATCGAAAAATTCCGCAAGCAACATTGAAATTTAATGCTCTGTTTGAGGGTGTGATTTCGCGTGTCACCATACAGAATCTTCAATATATTCGCAATATTAAGATAGAAATAGACGCTTCGTTAACGGTTCAAGCTGTAATGTTTCCTGTTCTAAGGAGAAATTCTCATTTCAACTACACGGATTTCAAAATACGTACTATAATACGTTTAATTTAGTTTGGCGGTGTCATTGGATTTTGAGTTTGGTTACAGTTTATACCAATTTAGTTATATTCTTACCTTAATTAGATTTTGAAGAATGGGGAACTACCTATCCTTTGTTCAAGATAAATGATCAAACACTAACCAGTGTATTGAACATCCAAAAATACACGGATACATTAAATTTGATTTTTAGTACTGATGTAACCACAAAGAGTAGCTCTTTTGACACTGAACAGTTACGACGTCACAACTTGCTATTTCACTTTATAACTCCCTAGAAACGAACGTTTTGACATTTAATAAAAAGTTGCTGATTTGACATATCTGTCAACATTCCTATTGCTTTGTTATTTGTTTCTTTGACTACAAACGACTTTCAAACGCATTAATATTTCGATTTAGATATTCAAATGCCTCGAGTTAAATCTTAAAATATTATATGAAAGGTCTCTTCCACAAAAAGTAATGATATAAGTCTTTATTCAGACATAATCTCCTAATAATATTATAAATGCGAAAGTTTGTGACTATGGATGTTTGCTACTCTTTCACGCAAAAACTACCGGAAGGATTTGTATGGAACTTGGCATATGGATAAAAAATGACCTAGAATAACATATTGGCCATTATAAAACCCGGGAAAATGTAGCATCCCTCGGGAACGCGGGTGAAAGCGCGGGGGACAGATAGCTTAACATAAATTTAAATCTTATATTGATAACTCTGGTCAGTCGATGACAATGTCAACATGGTACGGCCTTCCTTCTGTATTTCACGTATGAAGCTGAAATTTTACAGGTAGATATTGTATAGGCTGAACATATCAGCCAAGAACACATTCAGTTGCGACACAGCCGAATTCATGGAGTCTAAGGACTATCATTCTTTTGTTTTTTTTTGCTGCTAGAGACTTACAGATACAGACTGCAGATAGAGGAACGGATCGTCGTCATTGCATAGACATATTTTATGGGTTACAAAATAACATACTCTTTTTTATCCCTAACACTGGGAATGCGCGGGGAAATAAGGGGTACAACTAGTATAAATATAATAATATTAATAATAAAGCCATTTTTTACCAATTTAATTAAGTATTTACATTTTATTTATTTATATATATTTTGAATGTTTGTCAGTATATCCTTTATAGAATCGTAAACTATGCAACGACTTTGAATGCAGTTTTTAGCAATAGATAGAGTAATTCAAGAGGAAGGTTTACAACCAGGATTGAAAGCGGACAAGGACGCAGGGCCCAGCTAGTTCTGTATAAATATAAATCAACAAAAAGGCCCACACACATATGACATCACTCCAATGACAAAACATAAATCGTGAACCTATTAAACTAAAAAAAATATATCCAATAAAATATGTAATTGTACAAATATTTGAACCACAGTTCGTCAGCGTAACGGCTTTATTGGAATTTATAATAACATACGAGTAGTTAACTAATTCTGTTGCTGATTAACATCGCTTGCTTGACGTTGAATATTATGATGTGTACAATAAATTACGTTATAATTGCCTTCAAATAAACTATGGGGTTAGAAATTGCTTCGAATATTAACCAAATTATTATTTTCATTATGTCGAGATGGTTGAAAATTAGGCCAAAAAGGTAACTAACTATTTGGGTTATGCTTTGTCTGTCAATTGCTTTTCATTTTGAAGGCTGTATCCAGTCAATTGTTAATTTTATATTGTATACTAATTGTCCCACGCGGTTTCACCCGCGTTCCCCAGGGACGTTACATTTTCCCGGGATAAAAAGTATGTTATTCCAGGGTGCTCTATCTACATGTAAATATTCGAATCCTTTAGTAGATTTTGCGTGAAATAGTTAAAAACATCCTTAGACCATAAATCCATGATTTCATACATTAATACATCCATACATTCATACATTCATACATTCATACATTCATACATCCATACATTCATACATTCATACATTCATACATCCATACATTCATACATTCATACATCCATACATCCTCACAAACATTCGCATTTATAATAGTAGGTAGGAGAAAGTAAATTAATTTAAAACAATTTGGCTTTTACATCACTGGTCTGTCCCTAACCATAATTATGTTGCGTTTGTAATAAATAATTACCAAATCAATCAGCTGGTCATCGGGTTCGCTCACGGATAAATGATTACATTGCTGTGTACTTAGTTTATATAAACAAGACTTTATTTGTTTAATGGTTTGCTATAAATTGATTACTCTGTTCCTGGTGTACTGTTTATTTGGTATTGATTGAGTTGAGCAACATTGAATTTATCATTTAATTGGGAGTCAATGATCTGAGAATTATAAATTAACTAGCAACACGGTCAGGTTCTAATACAAATACCGTCATATAAAAAAAAATCGAGAATTGAGATAAAACAAATTTTCAAAAAATTCAAAATTCAAAACCATTTATTCAGTTTAGGCCCTCAGAAGGCACTTATGAAGGTCAAATTTAAAGTTACTGAAGCTACTAAAAGTAAAACAGGGTATCCTAGTACAGGCACCAGTCTCTCGCAAAGGAGTAGCGTTGATAAACTGTCTAGAATGAAAGAAATAAATTATTATTATTATAAACAAAATGAGTAAAACATTATTACTAAATAGGTCGAGGTTAATTATCATTATGCTTGCGACGAAGAAAAAAGGGTAATAGAGCACGAGATCCCGGTGACCGGCTCAAGTAACCTGATCCGCAATCACAACTAATTTAACTCAATCTACGGACGACAGCACTGCATTAAGTTGATCATCACTCATTTACTGTCGGAACTTTTAAATCTAAATTACTTGAACGCTTTAATAGAGTTCTCAATTACTGTTAAGTAGATAATAATGAGATTATTAAATAATTGCTGTGCCCGGAGTTTTACCTGCGTTCCCGAGGGATTTTGCATTTTCCCGGGACAATAAGTACCCTATCTGTTAATCCAGGTTATGAACTATGTATGTACTATTTCAATGAAATTCGTTTAGTCGTTTTTGTGTGATAGATTATCAAACCACCATCCATCTTGAATATGTTCTGTAGTTTTTATAATATTATAAAGTGGTAAAGATTGTTATTTTCCGATTACAAAATTCGATCACTGATTGTAAATAAACCCATTTTTATTATTTAAGTTAAATACCTACTGCTATTAGAAAACTAAGTATGTAATATTGTTCTCCGTACTACATAACCAAGATATATGTTGATGTAAATTTCGGATATAGCTATCGTTTTAATGCAACTCTGCTGACTAGACACCAACCATTTTGTGGACACACTTCATCCATAATTCAATTTAGATTGTGTCATGTGTCCGGAATATTCATCGAGCGAATTTTGCACTGCGGTAATCAAAAGTGTACTACATTTGATTGGGCGCAAATTGTTCGCGAATGCACTCCCGAAATAGGGCAATCCACCCGCAGAGACCATTGAAATAAAACGTCAGTGCAGCCAGAATAGTCGGTTCAAATATAATTGAATGCCTCCTCGTGCCAAATTAATTCGTATTCCAGTTCTGCAAGAATTACTTTAGCGAACCCGAGCCGTGGAGTGACGGCGTTGCGGTGTCAAGCTCCTACTTCGTTGCGAGATTTCTTTTTGTTCCCGCAGCGAAGAGTTTTATTTTAAATCTGTGGCTCTAACGAACCGAGCTCTCGTTACACGCGACAGCGCCGCATGTGCAGCTGTCGCTTCGTCCGCTTCGATCGTCCACAATTGCCATCTATAACACCTTTAAGTATAAGTGGAGAATATATCTGGTCCACGTTATATAATTGCAAATGGAACGTGGAACATTAGGGACTGGCTAATAAATCGTGTAGTCGATTGTGACATGTGTAAAGGCTCATAAGTCACCGTAGGCGTTAGCGAGGCGGGCGCAGCCGCGGCCGGCGCGACGAGACAGCGGCACGGCGCGGCGCGGCGCGGCGCGGTGTCGCGGTGCACTGGACGCATTGTGTTCTTATGCCGCATATATTAACGTGCATTCTCACGAACGAAACCCGTTCCTCGACCGCTCGCCGGCGCTCCTATCTCTTGTTGTTTCTTTACAAATCCGCGTGCCTTCGTAAAGTTTCATTTACTTTTTTGCGAGAAGTCTGATTTTTGAAAGGCCGCGCCGACTCGTCGAAGGAATTGGCGCGATGTCCGTTTGTTGTTGATCGCCATCTACAAATTGTATGTAAAATCCTCGAACACGCCTTTAAACATTCGAGTTTTATTGTACCCGTCTAATTAAACCAAAACATGTACAGAGACAACGACGGCTATAATTTCGTACTTTATTGTAGCAACAATTGTCGCATCGACGTTAAAATTTATAGTTTCATTGTCAGCGGTACTGCAGCTTGCAATAAAGCAACGAGCAAAGTTTCAGTCGGTAGCAGAGCGCTAATTGTGCTGCAATCACATCGCGTATTTAAGCGCGTGAAGTTTATAACGTGTGAAGTTTAAGGAACATGTGCAAATGTTCTCTAAATAATTTGATGTGTCGCCGCTGGGGTAACGACACGCAGGGCGTGCGGGTTCGATGCTAATTTCGCATGCGGTTCTTTGCTGCCGCGAACGCATATAACGCGACCAATTTAGAATTTAGCTGGAATGCCCAGTGCGGCTCGCCAAACAGTCTGTCCCGCGCTACGCGTATTTATACACCACTGAACATAAACTGTCTGTGACGATTGACTTGTGTGGCGTATTTACTGACGTTTTCTCTATTTTTTCAGGTAATTATACAGCGGATATGATCTAGACCGACGTTTGAAACAGATGACTTTGTTACTCTGTGAAAAAGACGTAAGGTAATATTTTAATTTAGCTTGGAAATTTGTTTATGATGATAAACTTCAAAAGTGATTAAGGTTTTCACGTGCGATATTAAAGCTCTTACCGTCACAGGTAACTTTGGAATATTGTAATTACTTTTAACGAAAGTAAAATGGGTAGAAACGACTAATATTTCCTCTGCATTTATGGAAATCTGGTACATACATGACGCAAGTTGTAGGTAACTTTCGAACAACTTCCTTGCCAAATATTCGATATATATGGCATAATACTAAAAAGGCGAATAAATTATACCCTCCAGCATGTTTGCGTACGTGTTAACGCCTTGGGATTTAATTAAGAAGCGTAAGTGGTGTAATTAAACGCTTCGTGAGTGGAAAGAAAGTGGCTCAGTAGTTATAGCGCCAGATGGTTCCCTTATATAGAATACTCATCTGCGGATGTTAGGTTGGTTTCATACTCTCAGGCGGAGGTCGCAATAAAATATATAAAGTTATGGTCGGTTGTTGGCTATCGGACCTTGCAGTGATTGGAAACCGTGTCTGTCGTAAATGTCTTTTATATATTTCGTTACAGCCACTTTACTTTAAACGAGCTGATCTGACAGATGTTTTGTTCAAATGAATTTTGCGGAAGCTTCTTCTATTTTGGATTCCCTAAACATTTTATAAAAAAGCGTATAAGTGCGAATTTGACTGAAATTTGTATGTACATAATTGTAAACTAAAATTTTACAGTTTTCGGATTTTTCTCATTACTTGTGGTACAAAAATTTTTTCTTGGTAAACTTCATGATTATGATTATAATAATATGCGGCATAAACGGGAGTATCTTTTGATTGCATTGGCTTAGAGTTCGATTTTTTCACGTATCCAAAGATTGTAAACCTTTTAATATAAATTTCAATTTTGCGTTCCTGAGAAAAAGAGCGATGATATACGCTCTATACTGGCTGGCAGCGGTTGGAAACAAAGAGCTGAAGATCGAGCTCAGTGGCGTGCCATAGGTGAGGCCTAACTCCAGCAGTGGACGGAGATAGGCTGATGATGATGATGATGAGAAAAAGGGTAATGACAGACAGGCAGGCAGACAAATAACGAAGTTATCCTTCAAGGCTTCCTTTTCTCCTTTTAAACTATGGAATCCTAATAATATCCCATAAAGGTCCAGCCGTAATTTTTTTTAATTTTATTGTATTTTGGTATTTGGATTAGATCTTTAAAAATATAAAAAATAACTAGTCATAAAAAAATATAGCAGTTAATATGATTGTCAGTTTAAATCATAACATTTTTATACGCTTGTCCTGAGCGGCGTTTGTTGATTGATCATGTGGAACAACTTTACAGACTACATATCTACCTATACGTACGTTCAGTATATTTCGTGTCTTTTTACGACGACATAAGGTATAAATTCTCTCGTATATATGAGCCTCGTGGGTACTGGAGACTGCAGAATTTCCTTTACAAGTTTTGTGTTTAATTTATGAAATAAAATTGTTTGCATGTGAAATACGTAAGAATCTTTTGGCGGCTTTGAAGATCTAATAAATTAATAGAATATTCTTTGCTTTTCACCGTAACTAAATTAACAGTTTTTTTTTTATTTATGCTAGAAAATTTCATGTGAATATGTAGTCAGATGGAAATAACGTTATTATAAAGGTATAGCTGTCCCCCGCGGATTTACCCGCGTTCCCGAGGGATATCACATTTTCCCAGCATAAAAAGTAGCCTATATGTTATTTCAGGATAGGCTCTACCTATGTGCCAAGTTTGATCCATATCCGTTTAGTAGTTGTTGCGTGAAAGAGTAACAAACATACTTACATACAAATCTTTCCTCTTTATAATATTAGTATAGATAACAAAATATCTAGATTATTTGTTTGTTTAGTGCTTAATTTTTAATTTAGGAAAATAACGTTTTAAAAAACAGACTGTCACACATGATAATGAAACTTTTGTATTACATGGAAACATTTTAATTATTCATCAATCACTTTTCAATAGCTTAGATTGTGTTTATCATTTACTTATTTGTCGTCACACAAAAAGGTTGCGGAACACACTTTCACTTCAATACAACAAAAAAAAAATACATTGAATCCATTACATCTAACACACTTTTTGTTTTTAAAATGCGAGTGATTTTTGGCAACACTGTACCATAACATAAGATGACGTCAGCGCTCGTCATTGCTTGATTGCCCCGAATCGGTACATAAATAATATCGTAGCTCGTAGCCCGTAGCTCTTCGTAGCCTCGTAGCACATACTGGTGCAGGCAATTTTTCATCACGATTTTCATATAGCATTTCAGCAATGTACGTATTGAATTTATTTTGGTATTTATGTAATATCGTTACTCAATGGATGATGTATGAATGTGATTGAATTTTGGTTAAATGTATATGTATTTTGATATTCAAAAGTGCACGAAATATTACGTGTTTTAGAATTCAATGGTTTTCGATTCTTATACAGGCTGTTACAAAACTAACCGTAAAGCCGAAAAGAGGTTAATTGGGCCTTATGACGAGTCCATTCACAATATTTAAGAACCTTAATAACGCTGTATAACATACCCCAAAAAAATAAAAATACTGATTGTTATGAATGAAACAGAAAAACTATTAAAGTAGACAATTATTAGGTAAAAAAGGTACGCAGGCCTTTCGGTTAAATAATCTGGTTCCATGACATGACAGCTTACTAGGGTTGTTGGCTTTGATAATTAATGATATTTTTACGGGGTATTTTGTAACACGTTGTATAAATCCTGTCCCCTGCGGTTTCACCCGCTTTCCGCTGTAAAACACGCGCAAAGCTCTGAAAATGTTTTTTTTTCCGATTTGCCATATTTGTCATTGACGCTTGGCTCCTATTTATCGTAGCGAGATATTATATATATAGTCTACAGCCTTCCTCGATAAATGGTCTATTCACAAAAATATTTTTCAATTCGAATAGTAGTGCCTGAGATTAGCGCGTTCAACCAATCAAACAAACAAACTCTTCAGCTTTATATATAAGTATAGATTTTCTTGAGCTTTCTCTTAGCGAGATAATAATTTGAGCAATGTTCGTGAATTGGGAGGTGTCCTGTATTAAAGATAAATGATCAAACACTAACCAGTGTACTGAACATCCAAAAATATACGAAAACATTGAATATGATCAAAATTTTATTTTGTTTTTTATGCTACTTGGGCCGACAAACAAGCAGACGGTCCACCTGATGGTAAGTGGTCACCGCCGCCTATGGACATTTGCAACACTAGGAGCATCTCCAATGCTTTGTCGACCCTGAGACGTGAAGTTGTTAAGTCTCATGTGCCTGTAATTTCACCGGCCCCCTTACCTTTCTAACCGAAACACAGTAATCCAATAGCACTACTGCTTCACGGCGGAAATGGGTAAGGTGGTAGTACTTCCCCGGACGAACTCTGCACTAAGAGCTCTACTACTCTGATAATTAATGTGATTTTTCAGTACCGATCTAATCATAAAGAGTATGTTACTTGATGCTGTACAATTATGAAGTCACAACTTGCTATTTCATAAAAAACTACATACATTCGATCGTTTTGACATTTCATAAAGAATTGCTGATTTGACATGTCAGAACACATCCCTATTTATGTTGGTATTAATGTAATATTGTTACTCAATTAATTGAGGTTCTGTTGAATTTTATTTTGATACTCAAAAGTGCAAATTTTACGTATTTTTATATTTAATGGCTGTCCTTTATTTATTTACTAGCGACCCGCCCCGGCTTCGCTCAGGTACAATGTAGATACTAATACATATAAACTTTTCTCTTTAATCACTCTATCTATTAAAAAAAACCTTATCAAAATCCGTTGCGTAGTTTTAAAGATTTAAACATACATAGGGATATAGGGACAGAGAAAGCGACTATGTTTTATACTATGTAGTGATTTGGCGAACAAAATAGAACACAATTAAATTAGGATAATAAAATTACAGAAACAAAGACTTTGTACAGGACTGCACTCCCAAGCATGTGTACACAATATGACAAATTTTTTGGTAATTTTTTCACACATTATTGGAGTTTTAGTATGGATCCCTAACTTTTTTGAAAATTTAATATAGCGTTTGTTATTCAGTAATAATGTAGCTTTCTAATGAAATAATTATTAAAATCGGTCCAGTACTTTTTGAGTTTATTCGTTATATAGAAAAATACAAATCTTTCCTCTTTATAATATTAGTGTAGATAACTATACAACAAGAGAATAGGCATGTTAGTAAGAAGTTAGTAATTTGTACTTTAAACATAATTCTACAGTTTCTACATTTTCGCATCGACATTCTATTCAATGTATCCACAGTGTCAGACATCCATGCCATGTAATTAGGTACGTAGTGTTGTTTGGGAAAGGGCTCCGTTGGCAAACACTCGATCGATTGCGTAAGGGTTTTTCCCGGGTGTGAATAGCAAAACAAAACCCTCGCAGACTATTAGCCAGACTGCGGGGTTCGATACTTCTGTAATTCGTGTTGTAACCACTGTATTTTAATTTTTAAATATTTTTTAGTTTCACATTGTTTATTGTTACATGATTTTACATTATCATAAGATTATTTTAATTATAGGAATTCTTGAGAGGTTGGGATAAGGAGATCCATAGTGCGGGGTCTACTCAGTTTGGACTCCTGTCTCGTATACCATAGCAAAGTTTCTCTTATTTCTTATAATGTAATTAGTATGTATTCTGAGAGAAAAGAACAAAAAATATATTATTATTAATTATATTCGTACTTTATTAAATTATTGTTTTGTGAAATTAATGAAAATATTTTCTAGTTATTAAATAACTGACAAGTTTTAATAATGGTCTTACAAGTAGGTAATCTAATATTAACAGTGTGTTTTTAAAAGAAAGAAAAATAAGAGATAATTTATTGTGAATTCATATAATTTAACAGGAGATTGGTAGTAAAAAGGGGCCAGGAAATATTGATATCTATATTATTATCTGACTCATAATCTACAAATACTACAAATACAGGAATATTTTTTATTCAGTGTGCAAACTTTGACAAATTAAACTTGAATGAGTTATATTGAACACCAAATTTTTATTTTGATAAGTTTTAGTACAAAAAAATAAAGTTATCGTTAACGAAAGATATGGACTTTAAAATTGATATTATGGCTACTGTACGACTGTCTGTCGGGCGCCCACCCCGGCCGTGGCCTTGGCAACAGCTGGCTCTACCGCCGCGTGCGGCGCACGGCGCGCGGCGCACCCTTTGATATTATTATGAATAGATAGTGTCAATTGTTTGATGATTTTAAAGTCGAAAAAAAAAATACAAAAAAAAAATAAACAAATAATGGAAATGTGTTCTGTTACTGATACTGAACAATCGAAATTTTTTTGCGCATTGCTTAAAAAATATTTCTGTATATCTAATAATGCAAAGTTTGTGAGGTTGGATTTATCGGATTTGGATGAACCTAGCACACAGTTCGTTTATAACCTAGATTAATACATAAAACTTTTTATCTCAGAAAATTTTAAAAATATTATTAACATCAGACATAAACGTAAATGTTAACATACTACAACGTTTTCTTATAGAGAACATAATTAATCCTGCTTATAATTTTTTATCGATTTAATTTTGTTTTGATATTTAAAAAATCTTTGATGAATGTCATATATTCTCATTCTGACATAAAACCTTTTTACAAATGGTAATAGGAAACAATGACAAGGGACCGGCATAAGTATTTTTGATCGTCTTTATTATTCCAGTTCCTTTATTACCTGTCAAATGATCCTTTGCGATATGCGCGCGAAATTATACCTTCATGTTCCCAGGAAATTTTATAAAAACAACTGGAGAAATTATTCTTTGATCTGACACGACAGAGAAATCTTATTTTACAAACGTCTTATAAAATTCCATTGAAACTCTCCATTGCTACATTTAAGCTACTGTTACGTGACAAATAAATTGATGAACATTTGACACTGATAATTTTTAAACCCCGACGCAAAAACGACGGGGTGTTATAAGTTTGACGTGTCTCTCTCTGTGTGTATGTATGTATGTTTGCGTGTGTATGTATGTGGCATCGTAACACCTGAACAAATGATTTTGTTTTTTTGTGAATTAGTCGGGAGTGTTTTTGGCAATGTTTGATGAAAATCGGTCCAAGATGACCGCCGCCACAAAATGGCGGATTACATATTTTTTATACATTTTTATAATAAGTAAATTATTTTCTGGTTAAACAGATATACAGTCACTTGTATCTACTGTTAACATGTTGATCTGAATATCTTCTTTTTTGGCACAATATGGTACGAAAATTTACATTTAAGTTTTTGTGCGGAGCTACATCTGCTGCTATCATATTCATAATAAAAAATCTTATTAAACCAAAAAAGGTTTCCAAACAGTCTACGTACATGTTTTTTGTTAATAACAAATTATAATTCTCTTTCTTAATATTATAGGTACGGTTTATCTATTTTACCATTATCGAAGTGAAAGAGAGACAGTAGAGATACGTAAAAAATTACAAATCTGTATTATCTTAGGTATTAATTAAACAATTTGAATGACAATATGTCATCTTTCATCAAATGTCGTCTTTATAGTTTGCAATAAACACTTTATTAATGCGTCGCGAAGTTACAACCACTACGCATATGCGACCACGTTCCGGCCCTCACCAACGGGAACTCTCGAGTCGAGAGCGGTGTCTACAATCAGCCTCTCACCTCATCTCCACTCGGACCACTTCTGGCAGTCATGCCCTGCAGGTTTCACTCAGCTACACCATAGACACTAATTGACACTATGGCACATATTGAAAAGGCCCAGTGTTGCCAGAATGGTACAATTGTAATATTTTATGTAATTTGAGTTGTCAGAAAGATTTATAATACAAGATGACTAGAGATGAATCTTTTGAACGCCAATGTCGGCTATACTCAACATGCGCAACAATAAACAGGTCACAGAAAAATACTAAATGTAAATATTAAATTATTACTTTTACGTGTTTTATTGATTTACATGTATTTATAACGATTTTCGTGCTCTGTGTATAGGACATGGAGATGCCGTTATGGCACGGTGTTCATAGGGTTAATTTCTATATTCCACATCAGGTGAAGCCGGTGCGGATCGCTAGTATGATAAACGTATTTGTACAATAAACGTTAAAAAAGATGGATCACCTTTCAAAACATGGTTTTATGCGAGAAGCAATGATATAGCCGTTTTCCATATCGTACGTAGATTATGATAGATTGATCCGCATTCTGTGCTCCCGTGCGATTTGATATTTGACACACGTGTTAGGAGATGATGGAAATGTATGATTTTGTTTTTGTTATCCTTCTAATATTATAAATATGAATGTTTATGTATCGATGTTTTACTCTTTCAAGAAAAAACCACTGAACGGATTCGGATCAAACTTGGCACATAGATAGTTTATTACCTGGATTTGAACATAGAGTACTTTTTACCCCGGGAAAATGCTATATTCCACGGGAACTCCAATGAAACCGTAAAAATTGTCTCAGCCCTCCCCAATTTTTCAATTCGGACTAGTAATTCCTGAGATAAGCGCGTTCAACCAATCAAACAAACAAACTCTTCAGCTTTACATAGATTTTCTTGAGCTATGTCTTAGCGAGATAATAATTTGAGCAATTTATGTTGATATTTATGTAATATCGTTACTCAATGAATTGAGTTTAAGTTTGAGTGTCAATTTTATTTTGATGCTCAAAAGTGCAAATTTTACGTATTTTTAGATTTAATGGCTGTCGTTTATTTATTTATTTTATTTATTTGGCACACCAAACACAACACAATTAAATTAGGATAATAAGGTTACAGAAACAAAGGCTTTGTACTGGGGCACGATTCTGTAAGGAAAATGACACTAACTCGAGGATGTTTCTTCACGGCCTCCGTGCTCTGTCTCTTTCGCTAACTACGCTAATACTACTAATCACGTGAGAGATAAGCTCTCCGAGGTCTCCGTGAAGCGGCTCGCCGTCGAAGTTTGTATACTGAAAAGGGGGCTGATGTGATTCGGAAAATTGAATTTTAGTGAAATTCTTTATTAATGGAAATTCATAAGTTACTTTCCAAAATATATACAATACAATACTAGATATACATACATAAAAATACACTTTCTTCCTACTTAATGCTAATTATCATTCACTAAGAAATTATTTTTAAATTTCCAAGCTTAATTTTATAGCTGTTCTAGCCAGTATCAAAGGTCATGGAATTATAGACCGTTCGATATGATATTAGTGTTAATTAACTCTAATATATACAACGTCACTGAATATTTTACCAGAATGTGTTCTAGATATAATTGGGCCCCACCCACACGTTCTTATAGTATATATTTATCTGGTTTTATATATCAATATTTTTATTACCGTTTATAACGATGTTTTCAATACCTACTGCTTATTATTATTGGCGAGGAATGTCTTAAGGTTTTTACTAATGAACCTTAATAGCGGTACTTTTGTTTTTTTTTGGTTTTCGGATAATATTTCAATGTCTCGGTAATAAAATCATTAAAAAAAAGTAAAAGATTTTTTTTTATTATAAATAATCTAAATTAGTCTAAAGAAATTATATTTGTTTCATGGATTGTATTTCAATGGTTGTATTTTTTTTTATACCACCTGGGCCGACTAACAAGCAGACGGTCCACCTGATAGTAAGTGGTCACCGCCGCCTATGGACATTTGATGATTGCAGATTTTAATGAGCTTGAACTTTCGATGAAGGAAACCAATCAGAGCCAGCCACGCATTCTGGTCACAAGTTGCTTCGACCAGACATTTTTTTATTAAGTTCTCATAGGTTTTTGTTTTGTTATATTTCACCTTGCAATCAGTCGTTCCAGACTATAAGCGGGTGAGGTGAGTGTGTTCTAACAGATTAATGCGTAAACTACTAAACCGATCATTTCCGAAGGTATTAGAAGTTACATAAGATTCTTTTTGTGCCGGGAAAATCTTATATCCCTCGGGAACGCGGGTGAAACCGCGGGGGACAGCTAGTAAGAAGATATTCAGCATTTTTCATAAAACGCTTTCTATATTTACCACCATCTTGTCATTGTACAGAATGCGACCATTTACGTGAGCATTTAAAGCGTGTTTTATACATTAATACTGTTTTAGGAGTAACGTCTTTGCTATCCAACGCCGTACAGTAAAATAGTTAGTTTTATGTAAAAAAATACTATGAGGTCAAACGGCTTAATATTAATAAATGATTTCCATTTAAATTGGACCGTCTACTCGTCATATATTAAGCGATTTCATATCTCGTAATTAACACCTTAACTAAAGTCAGCGGGGTGCAAAAACGTTTAATCTTACTTGAATGTTTTAGTATAAATTATTTTATACTGACTTTAATCAACATTTCTGTTGCTATGAATACTTTATGTGATGAGATTATTTAGGAGATATTTATTGAGTAGAGATTTTAGGCTTGGTAAGTAGTAGTGGAAGTTTTATGAGTGATTTGTGATTTTAATCTATACGAGTATAAGCCAACTACCATCACCTTAAAACTACTAAGCATATCGGGATGGGGCTGTTACCATTCGACGCCGAATTTTTCCGAGATTGTTATAGGCTATATATGATATCGATAAACGCGGGTAAAAACACGGGACAGCTAGTTTGTTCATATTTTCAAAGGTGGGGAAAAATTATAATATAATAAAAAAACATGCTAATACAAATAAGTATTAAATTTTGATAAGGCTCAAATAATTGTTCTATCGGAATAATATTTTATAAACTACAAATTGTATTCGGTTAATATACATTTACAAACTTCTATAAAAAGGTACATAATATATAGAATATATATATTTATCATAATATAGCCAGTTAAAAAAATCTAAAAAGTAAAGAATCCCAAATATTTTTAAGCGTAAATTTCTCTTATATTCTATAAAAAATCATCAATAAAATTATATATTTTTTAACAACATGTCAATTCTACATCTATCCGTGTTCAACTCGAGGCGGTCGCTCAGCCGTATCAAAAGTTTTCTTTGATGTCAATCCATCAACTATATTACAGTATATCGATTACGATCACTCCATTATGCCATACCTAGATTGCCGAAACGATAATCAACCGTCGATACATCACGGCACGCCTCAATATTGCGGTAAGCGTTTTTACATAGTATTTCAGACTTTAATGTAACAGCTTAGTGCTTATTATGGAGAATATGGTCGTTAAATATCGATTAAGTAAAGACCATTTTGCGGTGAAATATAAAGGCTAGTTTTGTAAATGGATTGGATGCATTGGGGTTCGTCGTCATTCCAAGTATGAAACATCATTCGTAAATAACTGAAGTGAATCGATTTTTAATGAGACCTAAGCTAAATAAACTCCACATAGCACAGCGTGATTGTAGGCAAAAGAGGTCTTACTAAAAGTTAACTTGTCGAGGTTTAGTAGGCTAGTTTGACAGCGAATAGTATTATAGTAAAATGAACCATAAGGCGTTACGATAAAGCTCATCAGCATTATAAAAAAAAATACCAATAGATCAATAATAGTTATTTATAGTTTCTGAATAATAAGATTTTGATCTATATTGTTATTTGTGAGTGCTCACTTGCACTTTCATCGCATTTTTTTTTTTTTTTTTTATGCCACTTGGGCCGACAAACAAGCAGACGGTCCACCTGATGGTAAGTGGTCACCGCCGCCTATGAACATTTGCAACACTAGGAGCATGGCCAATGCGTTGTCGACCCTGAGACGTGAAGTTGTTAAGTCTCATGTGCCTGTAATTTCACCGGCCCCCTTACCTTTCTAACCGAAACACAGTAATACAATTGCAGTACTGCTTCACGGCGGAAATGGGTAAGGTACTTCCCCGGACGAACTCTGCACTAAGAACTCTACTACTACTAATTTGTCTTGGTATTCATTTCTAGTTTTGTTTTTCTGTATACATACGAGTATGTTTTGAGTTACAACCCAGCCCTATATGTATTGATATTTATTATGTGGTTACCTTTTGGTTGTAATTTGTATTGTGTATCTTAAATAAATAAATAGATAAATCTTGGAGGATTGGAGGTAGATATAGGGGGCATTTTCAGGCGTCTGCAAAAACTTTCTAAATATTCTGCACCTATTTAAAATCACTGATTCCTGTATATTATGAATAGGCTATACATAAACGGTGGTAAGTCGAGAGTTTTGAGAGATTGATGACGTTATTATAATTATAATCTACCATGTCTTTCGAATATTAAAATACTTTCTGTTTGTTTCGAGTAATTAGAAATATACCCTTATCTGATCGCCGTCATGTGTTGCAGAGCGCCCTTATAGTCTATATATTATTCATACGTAGCTTTGCCCACGGCTGGGCAGACGTTCCCCCTTACAACGAGCGATAATTATGATTGTTATCATTTCCTTACGGGAATAATGGTATTTTTGTATTCCTACATAACATTAAATGTATAGCTTTCGCCTCGCGATTGTATCTTTTTTCCGACAACATCTTATTCAATAAATTATTTTTAAAGTTAATAGTCTGTACAAAGAAAAGAATACTCTATGTGCCGGAAAATCTTCATTCAGTTTTTCCAGCTTAGCAGCGCCGTAAGCACATAACGAAATATAGCATAAAACTAAAGTTTACGTATAACGTTAATAGCTAATATTATCTTCAACAGTTTTAATAAGTGATGCCTACAGTTTTATAACGCAAACTTTTAACTGACTTAATTTGAGAACATAAAACATAATTTCACTGCATTATCCAATGATTTGCATAATCTACAGCAAATGGTGCCGGTAAAGCGCATAATATACTGTGATTCTATAGTCATAAGTCGACTTTACTGCGTCGCGCTGGAAAATTGCTCTCTACGTCATGATACCTCGCGTAATATTTGAGTTTCAGTGGAACACGAGTTCAGATGCACCCCGGATATTTTAATATCTTCCAATGTCATTTTCTACAGATTCATCCTCAAGTATGAATGAGTTATGTGTTGGATATGTGCTTGTGTTTCTTTTACAGTGTGTTCTCGCCGAATAATTTAAATCAGGGCTGTCCAAACTATACACCTTCGCGGGCTAATTAAATTTCATACAAAAGCTGGAGGGCCAGAAAAATATTTTCAGTTGTCAAGTAAATAAAATACTATTAATATTAATACTACTAATATTATCCAAACTATTTGTGTCCAAAACTATTTTGAGATTAAAATGTGTGTCGCGGGCCGCATGCGGTCCGCGGGCCTTTGTTTGGACAACCCTGATTTAAATTATAGGTGTGAGGACAGTTTGAGTTAGTGAGATAAAAAATTATAATATTTTATGTGGGGCTTAGTAAAGTTTTTATTTATGTAGGAGCTTGAAGTAGAGGCTCATCACTAGTATAAAACAAAGTCGCTTTCTCAGTCCCTATATCCCCATGTATGCTTAAATCTTTAAAACTACGCAACTGATTTTGATGAGGTTATTTTAATAGATAGAGTGATTGAAGAGGAAGGTTTTTATGTATTATACATGTGACATCCCACGGGAACGCGGGTAAAACCGCGGGGGACAGCTAATTGATTATAAAGAAAAGTAAAATTTAATTAACATTTACATTTAGCACTTAAGAAATATTTGATTTGATATTAGCAAGACATTAATAATAATAATAAACTTACTGTGACTTAACAATTATCAGTTATTTTACATAATACATGAAAACAAGCGTAAAATTAACCAAAAAAATACAAAACACGTTTTTAAAATAATTCTTTATCTGACTATAAAATAAAGTAATGGTATCTTGGTGACTCAGAAATTATAGTATAAGTCATGAAATAACCAAGGAAATAATCTTTAAAATATTAAGTAAGTTTTATGCGGCGTTTTCGAGAACGTATTTATTTAAAATCGTTAACAATTAGTTATCTAATATTCTAGTTCTGCCAACGAGCCAGAAATTATACCAGCTCGTAGTACTAACTCGTATCTTGGGTTTTGAAATGTAATTTCATCAAAATTGAGTTTGTGGAGAAGACAACTCGATAGCAATTTGGCTGAGATTACTTTAGCAAAGTTGAATAGATTAATATTGCCACTATTAGATTAAAACTAGGTAAATTATTTTATAAAAATATATTACGTAAGTATTACGATAAATGGGCAAAGACTAAACATTGAAGTACCCTTTTCTCTTCTGTTGGTTAATATTTTTTTCTTTTTAGTAGCAACAACAAAAACAATATTGCAAAGAGTTTTTTCATAATCTTATCAAAATTTTAATAATAGTAATGGTCGAATTTAAACCAGTGGGTATCCACTATTCAATATAAAATTTCACCAGCAACCTATCGCATTTTTTAAATAAAACCAAAGTGACCACGACAAAATAAATTCTGTGCCTAATAAATCAAAACAAAGGCTTGCGGATTTACATAAAAATACATTGTAACCTACATCACGGATAGGATTAAAACGTGTACGAAATCTCCTTTGTTTAGTTTACAGGACTGGAGTACTCTACCGATACGCGTGTCCACTTTATAAACATGGGATAGGAATAAGCGTTAAGCCATTTATCTTGTTTTTCTTTGATCTTTAAGGGCTTAGTTTAAACACTGGCTGGTTTTCATATTTGACAATTATTGTAAGAAGGTTATACATTTTTTTGATTCGATTTAACCTTTTTGCTAAATAATAGTTTTACTCTTTTATCAATTCTTATTATATCTGGTTTAAAAATCTGTACTTAAAGACGCCTCAAGTAATAAAGTATATTCAAAACTATTATATTGTTTTTAATTTTATTCTGTTTTTCCGAACGGAGAGAAATCCATCAAATCAAAGATCATTGAAATCTGTGCAGACGTTCCAGAGTGATAAATTATATTATTTCTAACACGACTTTGTGTATATTAAATACATAGGATGTAGACTAGCTGTTTTCATTGTAACTAGTGTCACCCGCGTTCCGGAAGTCTGCAATATGCGACCTGTCAAAAGCGCGCAGTTAAAATAGTTGTAATTCTCTAAAATTTTCGCATTTTTTCAATTGTAATATGCATGCATTATACTTTAAAACCTTCCTTTTGAATCACTCTATCTATTTTAAAAAAACACATCAAAATCCGTTGCGTAGTTTTAAAGATCTAAGCATACATAGGGACAGACAGACAGCGGGAAGCGAGTTTGTTTTATACTACGTAGTTATTAACATGATGACATTTATTGATGTGTTGGAAAATGCAATGCACGCACAAGCGCCGTGTGGTTCTCTATAGAACTGTATATCTATATCTTGCACGTTGTTTAATATTACAACTAAGTATTTATGGTATGAACGTGTTATATTACAAATTACCCTATAGAAGTTCCATGTCTTGTTACCCATTATATGGTGTCAGTTTGTAATTGAATATTTAGTTACAGTTATTCGTGAAGTATACAATATTTTTTTATTGCTAATTATAACGGCATTTCAGTTTTAAATTTCATTCGATGTTATAACTTTAGTATTACCTACATTAGTAGGTACATAAACATTATAAACCAAATATTAAAAAAAATTATAAATATGAAAATCTTGATAGTTAAAATTCCGAAGTCTCTCTCTGAGACCTAACGTATTCTATACAAAATAATCGTGCCACTTTAACACATCATTTAAAATGTATAGTATAGTCTATATATTATATATATATAGTATGTATCTAGCGCTATAATATATGGTCATGAAATCTCAGTTATATTTGAATGTCATCTGCAGCTAAGAACAGGGCCTGGACTGAAATTCTGTACTTAATTTGGACTAAGCATAAAAATCTTCCGTCAGAAGTGCTTGCGGCTAGGTGACCGAGCTGCGTTCGGAATGGGGTTTCTACCTTATCTAAATGAAAAAAAGTCTTCCAAATCATTGGAGCTATTGCCAAGATCACAATTATACGTTTAATAATATTAGATTTGTATACCAAAAATATTAGGTAACAATGACGCAAAAACATTTCAACAAAAATACGTGAATAAATATGATATTGTCGTAAAGAAACCTTTAAAAGCCTTCATTCCCGAACCATAAATAGTATGTCGTGAAACCTTTTATCTAAACAAATAGCAACAATAAGATTATAGCCTTTCAACTCATAAAGTTTCGATTTATGACCAACATTCGGCTCGAACTATTCTTTAAAGTGAGTTAGCGCAGTGCTGTATCGTATTCACGGCGCATTGGCCTTCAGGAATTGCTTCAGTCATGCCAACCTTGTACCTACGTTTATATATTATAACCATCTATTCAAACTATGATACTCTTGATTTTCTGGGCTGGGTTGGGTAGCTGCAATTCTAATTATGTACAGTCTGTAGTCCAGTATATATAACTATGGAGTTCAGGGGCTCGACTCTGTAAGGAAAATTACACTTTTTTGTTTTTATGCCACTTGGGCCGACCTACAAGCAGACGGTCCACCTGATGGTAAGTGGTCACCGCCGCCTATGGACATTTGCAACACTAGGAGCATCGCCAATGCGTTGTCGACCCTGAGACGTGAAGTTGTTAAGTCTCATGTGCCTGTAATTTCTCCGGCCCCCTTACCTTTCTAACCGATACACAGTAATACAATTGCACTACTGCTTCACGGCGGAAATGGGTAAGGTGGTAGTACTTCCCTGGACGAACTCTGCACTAAGAGCTCTACTACTCTATACACTAACTCGAGGATGTTTTGTCGCGGCATTTATGATCTATCTCTGTCGTTTAATACGCTAATCACGTGAGAGGTAAGCTCTCCGAGGCCTCCGTGAAGCGGCTCGCCGACGAAGTTTGTATTAGCTGAATAAGGGGGCAGGAATAATATTTGGCACATGTCACATCATTCAACAGCTGTCACTAACAGCGACTGAGTTGTAATAGTTGACTAGAAATGAAAGAAGAGAAATTAATGAATCATGAATTCAGTTAAATTGGAGAACTCTCCGTGCACTCTCTTATGTGCTAATGTATAGTTAAACACCTTGTTATCTGATCCGTGTGCTTGGGTTCCTCAATCCAGCTTTAGGCTGGGTTTCCACGAAAATGCACTATGTAGTTTCAGCGATTAAAGCGGTTCTATGGACGGATAGCTACCTCGTATATCTCTGGCGAAAATCCAGCTTTACATTCACTACTTGTGGGAAAGCTAATCATAATAGAGTTAAAAGCCTTTGAGGAAATATGATTCTTCGACCTGGTTTACACATTAATCAGTCAGGTAGCGTCTCAAGGTACAAATTAAAACTTTAAAAAATTCACTCTTTTTCAGTAATTCATTCAGTTTAGGATCTAGAAAGTCACTTATGAAGGCCAAAGCTTGATGTTACCACCGGTTTGAAGTTAGCCTTTAACTCAAAAAAACGATAATTTTAAAATAGGTATTTAATTCTTCTGTCCGAGTATGTTAGTGAACTCCTCCTAAACGGCTGGATAAATTATTTTTTTACGTATGTTCCAGTGGATTCGAGAATGGTTTAGATTCACACTTGGACCCGGTAGGTGGCGCTGCGATCGAATTCCGGCATTGTTTTTTATGGAACTTTTTTGTGGACTTATGTCGACAGGTTAACATTTGTCGGGACTTCTAGTTTACCTTACTTAACTGTATCTCAGTACTATAAAAATATTCTTTTTTTTTTCTTTTTAAATTTTCTACGGACTCTTACTCCGTACTCTTTGAAGATTCTACGATAAATTATTTTTAGATTAATTGTATTGTGTTTTTAAAAATTTTGATCTTTCCGCGCTTGCTCAGCTCGTTGTTTTGAACTAAGGCTTGTGGTTCCTTAATATATAGTGTTACATTGAATTTTTCTATTGCCGATACATGGATTATAAATAAATAACTTAGCATTTACTTACCCTTATTCATCAAAATTTATAATTCTAAATATTAAAGTTTAAGCTATTTCGGCCTCGGATGGTTTCGCTCCCAAAAGAATCTCTTAAATTACTCTCTTTAAATTATTTCTATGAGCTGTCAACTCAAAGTTTATATGTTTAAAGCAACCTAATAGTGTGAGTAACAAATAGCTCACAAACGCTTGTTCTATTTAACATTGACCTTAGTTTTATTACCGGCATATGAAGCATATATGGATCGTAAACATTTAATAGGAATGTTCCATTTCATAACGGTCCTTGATTTTTTTATTGTCTCAAGGTCGTAATAAAGTAATTCGTAAATTAAGTGACCGAGCTGATTGTCATCTGCCTCTTTCAGATGCATTTTTACGTAATATATTTATTGAAATTATTGAAGAGGGAATAATCTTTATATAAATCAATATTTTTTTTTAAACGTAAGTCTATAAAGCAAAACTTGTGTTACAGGAGTTACACTTTTGTGTGAAACAAATAAAGCGAAATTAGTAGTATACTAGGTAGGAATAGCTTACATCAGTTTGATTCAGATTCTCAGCCTATTTCCATATTATTAATAGATAATGAATTCATTTAGTTAGTAATTAGTTATAAGTAAATGTTTGGAACTCCTCCGATTCGAACTCTTACGAATTCAATCTTTGTTTGTTATAATCCCGAAATATATGAGATTCCTAGGAAACGTGAGCAGAACCGGGGGACAGTAGCTTGTGGAAAATAAAGTGATTTCGAAAAGCAAAACCATTCTTACGAGTATATAAACGTTAATATAATGGTGTCGAAAAACAAAGCAATATAAACACACATAACAATTTGGTGGTTCAGACGGCGTTTATTATTCGTTGTTTGTCCACTAATTGAATACATGGAGTGGGCAGGCATGACACAAGGTACCTACAAACGCACTTGTGTGAATATTGTACCAATTTGAATTACCTTACAATTATAATGTACCCTGTACTACGCTTTATCAATCATTACATCATTATTTATGTCAGTACTGTCAGTAAGTTTAAACATTTTCATGTAGATACTGTATTTTCAATAAAGTAATTTTTTTATTCTTTTTTTTTATGACGATATTGCGATTGACTTCAATAAACTGTAAAGTTAAACTACTTTTAAATGTAATACAGTCATTTGAGTATAGAATATTGGTGATTTAATTTCGTAAAATGGATCGGAAAGATGATATTGTTAAAAAACTGATTGTAGCCGCCATTTTTCCAATATGGCGGCTCGAGCGCGAAAGACGAGAGGTGGCGAAGTAACAATTACAAAGAGAACATGTCGAAACATAAAATCTATAATTTCCATAACACCCAGAAAACTTTCTAGGTCAAACTATTAAAAAGCTAGACTATTGATGCATTTCTGCATAATGCATTTGACAAAGACAAGAAAATTTCATACCATTTGGGTACTCAAAAAGCAGTTCTTTACTAGTTTCAGTAATGGTTTCACAACTTTCAGCCAGACTACAAATATTTACTTTTTGAGCACGTTTATACGAAGTTTAACTGTAACAGGCCGTAATCAAACACAAAGTTTAGTCTGCGCCTATTCCAAGTTGGAATTAATGTTAAATATTATTACCTACTATAGTTCTCAAATACGTTGTTTGTTTAAGTTACGATAACATTTTGTGTTGATATTTACCACTCCCGTCGACAGATTAAATGCTCTTGTGGAATAACGAGTAAGAAGTAAGCCTGTTAGTATCTATTCCAATGTTTGTTAAAACAGCAAAAGTTGTAGAAAAGAAAAACAGTCAGACATAGTTAATATTAAGTTGTAACAGTTGAGCAAGTTGTTCTAAAACATTCGTTTTGCAAATGAAATCCGTCATTGACGTAAAAAGAATATGAATTTTTGGGAGACTTTTTTTAAATTATATTTTAATAATATTTAGTATACAGAACACTTGTGATCATTTGACATTGGAAGGCTTTATTTATAGCTACAAACTGAAAAGTTAATTTGGGTTCTTTGTAATTGATATTAAACATAATATCAATTGATATTTTAAATGGGTGAAAAAATATACATATATATTTTTTTTTATAACTGAAAACTCTTATAGATCTTTACAAGCATTTATTAAATTTTACCAATACAAATATAAATAATAAACAATTTCGTAATGGATGGATGCAGGCGGCTCAAGACCGTTCGAAGTGGAAATCGAAAGGAGATGCCTATGTTCAGCAGTGGACATCCCTGGGCTGATATGATGATGATGATGAATTTCATAATAAAAATACCTACTTAAATACTTGGTCAAGCGAGCAATTCATTGCCAAGGGTTATAATCCGTTTAATAATCTATATCTATACTAATATTATAAAGAGGAAAGATTTGAATGTAAGTATGTTTGTTACTCTTTCACGCAAAAACTACTAATCGGATATGGATGAAACTTGGCACATAGACAGAGCATATCCTTGAATAACATATAGGCTACTTTTTATCCCGGGAAAATGTGGTATCCCTCGGGAACGCGGGTAAAACTGCGGGGGACAGCTAGTCAGATATACGAGTATGTATTATAAAAGCCATTTAGATATAATGTATTCTTTACTACCTTTTAAAATTTACTCACGGGTTTAAATGTCTTTAGATAGTTTATTATAGAATCTTTGATAGAAATGAAAAAGAAGACGGTCACTTAACGTACTTATATATGTAAATAGATTCAGTCCAAATAAGGCAAATATTTTCTAGATTGATATAAGATACTTAAAAAATCAATATTTTCTTCGGAGTTGCAGGTACTACTACAGGATAGAAGCCATAGTATTTAGTTATAGACATATCCCGCACTAATGAACTCGTCGAGGTATATACATTGGTTCTAAAAAAAATTACATCAATTTTAATTACAAACCATTTTTAGCAGTTAAGTCTAGACAAATTTGACATTAACGTCAGTATTTAATAGCTTTTTTGATCAAAATCTTATTACAATCATCTTTAACTTGGCAATTATGCTAGAGAACACCTGCATTAGTTTAACAGGTGTGTGAGTATTAAAAGTTCTATTTACAAAAAAATGCAAATGGCGACACACAGTGACCCGTATTGCCTAATAATCGTAAAAGAATTAATAGCGGATGTTGTGGATGTTATATTTTAATTTTATAGAAGTTACGAGTATGTATGAGAGAACAGCACAGAATATTCACGATCGTCTTATGACATTGGTCGGGCCCACACTTAGATTTGAGGAACTACTTAGTTTATTGACATCTGCAATATATTAACCATTTTAAAAGTATAACCAGATAACAGGTTATTTAATCCTAAACGAATCTTTATATTTGAAAGATCAATTTGTGTTACATGTTATTGTCTATAGAAGTTTCTGATTTTATGATTTTGGGAGCCTTTGATGCTAAAAATGAACATAAGAAATACATAATATGTGATGTAATAAAATATGACAGGTGTAACAGAAGAATATTATTGTACACATTTAAAGCTTCATGACATACTAGCTACTGTCACCAGGATTCCATCCAACAATTTTTTAAATCGTAGTAAATGAGTAGCATCGTAGATTAGACCTACCATCCAAATTTTGTCTGGTTATAAAATGAATATAGATATACGAGTATATTTTATTTCGTGAATCATTTGAAAAAATAGTCTCAATTGAAGTATTTTTTGTCAATAATGATTGATTGACTGAGTATAATCGTAAAAGTTTCGATTAAAATAATGGTCCGAGACAAGTTTAATACCGATCTAGATGTCGTAAATCTGGCTTTAGATTTACGACTGGTGTTTGTAGGTTATTGTAATGATGCGAAATTCGTTATTTTGGAACAATTCTGGTGAATGCATAACATTTTTTTAACAAAAGTTGTCCCCGGTGGTTTTACTCGCGTTCCCGTGGGATGTCACATGTATTATACATAAAAACCTTCCTCTTCAATCACTCTATCTATTAAAAAAAAACCGCATCAAAATCCGTTGCGTAGTTTTAAAGATCTAAGCATACATAGGGATATAGGGACAGAGAAAGCGACTTTGTTTTATACTATGTATTGATGCGGACCTAGATTGCACGAATTCTATGATTTTTACAATGCAACTTTATTACGTTTAAAATTAGGTATCCACTGATATTTCCTCATATTCCCTAACAATGTTTAGTATGGTAAGTGGTCACCGCCGCCTATAGACATTTGCAGCAGCACCAAGCAAGAAAAAGCACTAAGAGCTCTACTACTTCTTAAAAATCTCTAATATCTAATTCAGTAGCCTTGTTAGGATTTGTTTTAATATTCCCATTTCTATGTATGTATTTCAATGTATCTGCAACATAGGCACCGCACAGTCTGGCCAAGTGGCCTTGACAATGCGAACAGCTGCGCGCTGGAGCCTAACCGTGTAAGTTGTAGGTAATTTATAATAGCGTTTATTAAATAACTTACCCACTTATAAAGACAAATTGTTGTGTAAGTAGCTTATGTTATTTGTTGCCAACGTTTAGAATAAGTATTCCAAGCTACTTCTATTTCAAATTTACGACATTAAATATGAAAAAATGAAATTAGCAGAACTTTCAATTTCATAATAAATGCATGATTACAATGTCTTTTTTTTTGGGTTTTGTTTCTAAAGAGTGCCAATGAGACCCTATTACTAAGGCTTCGTCCGTCTATCTGCCAGTTATTTTCATAATTTGAACCGATAAACAGACACAAGAAATTGTATAATAAATATCCTGGGACAATCCTTACACACGGCCATCTGATCCCTAACTAAGCAGAGCTTGTACTATGGAAACCAGGTAACTGATATACTACATTTTTTTTCTAACTACATACTCATATAGATATTAACACCCACATGCTCATGCACAAAAATGTTTGTCCTGGGTGGGAATCGAACCCGCGACCTTCGGCTTGGCAGGCAGAGTTGCTAATCATCAAGCCAACTGTCCTGTCAACTACGACTATGGCTGCTATAACAAAATAAAATAAAAAGGGAGGTCCCCAATTTTGGCGTTTTGTCAAAAATGGTACGTGAGGTGACACAGAATACTCTGTGTTACACGAGTAGCACTTTCTTTAAATATGATGTATATTCATAGTTTGAAATAATAATGGAAATAGCTACTGCTCATGCTCAATTTATACGTAAATCGACAAGGATTTTTTTCTCTCAAAACCAGTTTTTAAGATCGATACGCTCATGGTATGATTAATTATGCAGAACGCAAACATAATGGCTGAGCAAATCATAGTTAAATCATTATAATTAGCTTTGCTCGTGTTCGTACTTCAGGTTCTAAACTTCGTCAGCGGAGCAAGGAGGCCTCAGAGAGCTCACCTCTCAAATGATTGCGTAGTTACCGATAGCATAGAGGCCGCGACAAAACATCCTTGAGATAGTGTCATTTTCCTTACAGAATCAAAGCCCAGCCCCCTTATTCAGCAAATACAAACTTCGTCGGCGAGCCGCTTCACGGAGGCCTCGCAGAGCTTACCTCTCACGTGATTACATAGTTACCGAAAGGGACAGAGCATAGAGGCCGCGACAAAACATCCTCGAGATAGTGTCATTTTCATTACAGAATCGACGCCCTGGTTGTAAAAAACGGATAAATAAAGTATAGAATTATAATGACATTTTTTATCGCCATTATCGGCCGAAAATTGAAACAATCTCTCCAAATTGGAAATGGGAGGGGTCTGAAATTCTGATCCACAACCTTTTTGTGTGACGAAAAATAAATTAATATAAACACAATCTATGCTATTCAAAAGTGATTGATGAATAATTAAAATGTTTTCCTGTAATACAAAAGTTTCACTTCTATCGTGTGTATTTTGACACACCCCGTTTTTATGTATTTTTAACACGTACGTAAGTTTTAAAATGATATATTTATTAATAGACGAGACGCTTGATAGCTTATGTGTCTATATCACAGTGTTGAAAGTCACTTCGCACTTTATAGTTCACTTTTGAACTCCTTGTCCTTGTCTTATTTGTTTTTAAATGAGATAATTAAAGTAGCAGATACTACTTCGTCCAGTAGTCGGTTGCAATTCCAGACCACTCTGTTACTTAGAAAGTTATATGCAGTGTTTGATTTAGATGGTGCACGATTTATTTTATTTTATTAAAAAACAAAAATTCTAGATAGATTCTTGTATTTTTTGGTTATTATAAAGGAAACACGTGGTTTCCGCTTGTTTTTTTGTTCACTCATTGTCTAACTCTGTCTCTATCGTATGTTCACTGTCAGAACAGTATAAACTAAGCATACAAAGAGCTCTACCATTAAATATATAATTGGCAACTGCAATTCTACACAAGCTTGGTGTTGCTAATCGTCACACGTCATACAACAATGCGTTCGGAACCTTGAACCTGCGCCGGCGGCCATCGCCCTCGCGGCGTAGTGCCAAATGTTATTTAATATGTATATATAACGAAGCGACGTTCACTCGAGTCATTTACTTGAATAATTATCTTTTTCAAAACACTATTATACTGTAAGCTACTGTTTTTTTTCAGTGACTAAAGTTTTGTTGTATTGATTTAGAAATGCATAGATGTATATAGAGATATAGATAACTCTTTATTGTCACCAAACAAATATAATCAAAAACAAACATAAAATAAAATAAATAACGATAAATATCAATCCGTAGGTACAATGAGTGGTCTTGACGCTTGAATAAATAATGGGTATATTATGTATTATATTTTATATCGATAAAGATATGCATTTTTAGTGTCCTCGACGGTGAAAGGACCAAATGTCGTTTTTCAACTTTAAAAACCCCTTCTTTTTAGTCAAGAATTTGTAATAACAGAGAAGCTTTTTGATTGCAATATCTTCATCCGCACTTTCACCATTTTCATCTCGATACTCTTCATATAAGTTTTGTGTTAGGTTAAAATGGGAGGTTCCTGTAGGATAGTTTAAGGCTTTAATAAACCAGTTTAAGTAGAACTTAAGCAAACTACATTAGTGTTTTTACATCTCAATCGACCTTGACCGTTATAGAACGGATTCCTCGAACTTGTTTTCCAAGTAAACACTGATTAAATTAGTGCTAATGTTGGACATATTTCATTCATGTTTCCTTACAAAAAAAAAATAATGATATTTAAACTATAGATGCGTTGTCCGCGCTCAGAAATGGCAACACAAAATAATGGTAATTGCCCTAATTCCATTTAGTCGCGCTCCAACCACTATCGCGACGTGCTGCAGTAAATTTTAACGTAGCTAAAAACGCATATGCATTTCTCTCTAGCAACAGGGATCTACCTACACCGTAAAGTGGCATTTATTTTCTTTTTCTTTCTTTGTGCGTTTACGTAGCCTTGGTACCTGCGCTGTTTTTGAGAGCCGTGATGGTGGTGAATGACATGTCTATAATATTTTACGTCATTGATAAGAACCCGTTAAGTTAACGTACCGTGCCGGCAGTAAATTGATGTTAAACTAATACCTGTTAAGTGCTTCGATAACCCTACTTATCTAGTAATGATTCCTTAGGTCATAATCACAACAATTTATTATAATTGAATGTGTATACAACGTGTTACAAAATACCCCGTAAAAATATAAATAACTATCAAAGCGAAGAACCCTAGTAAGCTGTCATGTCAGGGAACCAGATTATTTAACAGAAAGGCCTACGTACCTATGTTATCTAATAAGTTTTTCTATTTTTCATTCGTAACAATCAGTCTTTTTATTTGTTTGGTATATGTAATACAGCGTTACTACGGTTCTTAAAAATTGTGAATGGACTCGTTATAAGGTCCCATTTAACCTCCTTTCGACTGTACGGGTAGTTTTGTAATACTTGTATATGAAATGTTAACTTTAATCCAGGAATATATATTATAGAATGGCTTTAATGTATTCCGCGATTTTAACATAACGTATATCCATCTGGAATAATCTACCTTTCAAATAGCGTCATTACGCCTATTGAAAATAAATAATTACGGAAATTACCCTCCACAGATAAGAGATAGAAACATACAAAATCCGCTCTCTCTTTATAATATAAGTACCTGCAGATTATTAGTAACATATATATTATTGGCAAGTGACGTTTGAAAGTAATTACTAATCAAAAATCAGAGTGACAGATAACATAATTAATATCTTCCTAAGAATTATCCGTAAGTTTTCTTCTTCTTTGATTAAAATGGCGACTGTTGCCAGTAGCACAATGTGTGGCAAAACGAATTTGAATTAAAGTTAAAGAGTTTTTACTCAAAAATAAAGAAAGAAAATACCGAACTTAACTGATAAGGTTAATGCAAAGTCTAGTTAGCTAAAAGTGAGACCACACGAAAGAAAACGATCGAAGTACGGAACACTGCAGTGATAAAAGTTTTTTCTATAAACTTTTTATGTTCACTCTTTTTGTGATAGCAAAAGAATCGATAGAGCATTCAACCCGTGACGTGCGCCGAGCTGTAGACGAAGTCGCAAAACTATAGTTTATGAATATGTTATGTATAAATTTTAATAGGCAACATTTTTACATACACATACTAAAGTCTTCTATATAGTCTTGAAGTTTGGGCTGTTGATATTTAAATAACATAACTCAAACAATAAGAGATTTTGCTTTTATTATAATTAACTTCCTACTACGGTTTTATGAGAGTTCCCAAAGGGATATATTGTTTTCCTAGAATCAAAAATATCCCTTATAATTATCTCCGTAACTGTTCAACTGTCATTCAAACTTTGTTAATTTTAATATTAGCGGGAATTTAATTGTTTTGTGATAATTATAATTCTCCATATTCTGTTTCATTACCAGAATTAATTATTATGTGATGAAAATCACTAATAGTTTGGTTTTATAAGCATTAGCACTAGCTGGTCGGCGAATTAGTTACTAGATATTTGTTTTTGTGTATTCTGGCAACCCTACTAAATAAAGTTTTTTTTACCATTAGACTTCGGCAATTTCGTAAAGCCTTCACTAGAGGTAAGAAATGAGGTTAAATCATTCATACATTTTATATTACACGGTACTTGCTCTTAAAGTTAACTACTTAGTACTTAGTAAAGATAAAGCTTCTCTCAAAATCTTCCGCAGTTTATTTTGAAATGAAGCCACGTTCACAAGCTTTAGTCTGTCTTCTATAAGAAGTCCCTTTTGACGTTTAAGAATGTCATATAAAAATCAACTTTATAGGTTTAGAAATAAGGTGCATCTATTGACCCCACGGTTAAATGTATGATTATCTAAATGCACCTTATCTCAAAGCACAAGGGTACTAATTTCTATAACATTGTTATACGTCAAAGGGGGGTTCTTATATTGGAGAGATTATAGAATAATATTTTCAGGCAGATGACGATTTTCGCGCACTTCAACAGCTAAGCATTGGACGTGATCCAAAACTGTGCGTTTGGATTCAAAATAAATTGAGTATAAATGCGACTACAATTTAAACACGACAGTCGGATATATCAACCGATATACGCTAATTTATAACATGTAATAAATTCATTATGAATTACAACTTTTGGTGAATCACATATGATTCATAAATTACAGTGTTAAATTATTTTGGTGTTAACACTAATCATACCAACACTTACTAGGTACCAATTTCTACCAAAGCGGGTCAAATGTGACTTTATATTTTCTGGTTGTTTGTATGAAATATGTTTGTTAGGTAGGGAAATAAATAGTATAACTGTATATTAATTAGTAAGAAAGAGTAATGAAGTCAAATGAGCAAAAGCAATAAGATGATACGTGGATTTTCTATGCAAAGTTCAAAATGGGTCATTTGACCCGGTTATGGTATGTTTAGTGTTAAATAATTTTAGTATTTAGAATATTTTTAATACATATTGAATTATTAGTATTTAGGGATTGAAATCCATATTGAATTTAGTTAAAAAAATAATGTGTAGCGTGTATAAATAATAAACATAAAAAATAAACACAAAAAACCTACACTGAAGGTCAAATAAATCAGACCACTTTAATATTTAATTGTCTATCCTTCGAACTACCAAGGTTGTAATACAAAGTGAAATTTTCAGAGACAATCGATATATTTTTACTTAAAGGGAATTTCAATAACTTTTCCATGTTATTAATAACTACAAAAGGCTCCCATTAACACATTTTTAGAGGAAAACGTACTGAGAAATATAAGAAGCATAACAGATCCTTATTTACAAAACCCCCATACCTACATTACAATTATCCTTATGTTATGCAAAGATTAAGGCAAAAAGTTTTTCTAAATATGTGTATACAAAAACCTATAAATTATCTACATTATGGATTTGATTTAATACAAGAGTATTCTAAATTTAAATTTGTGACCTAACCTAAAAAAGTAGCAGCCCGTACCTTTAACGATTGCGTTGTTACAATTGACGTAAGAAATTTCGTAGAACGAGCTAGAGGTCCGTTTTATATGTCCCCTAGTGTATTCAAATGTCCCACAGAACCTTTTATTACGCATACAGTACATTCCTTTATATAAGTGTAATATCAACTTGTGCCAGTGATTACCAGAGTAAAGCTGCTAACTGAATGTTGACCCTTGTCATGGTCACTGTCATCTGTCGCCAGAACCCTACTCCTATCTAATTTGAGCTTTACTCTGGATTAAATATTAATGCCTCTTGCTCCTAAGACCTGTGATGCGCGATGACTTCTAATCCAATAATATCCTTATTTATTACTGAAAGTTTCAGTGACTTCCAGTGGATTTTATGATAATTACTTTTGGAAAATTACAGATTTATAGACTTTGGAAAAGCGGTGTTTTACTTATAACTCTCAGGTGGCGATGGAGTCTTGAGAATCTTTGAATCATCATTAGGTATTCATAAGGATAGCTGTGACATACTGAATTTTGAATAGTGCAGGTATATACACAAATTATAAATAGGTAAAGTCTGGGTGTAGGAGGTAATCTCCGAAACTAATTCTTCACTTCTTCACTTCTGCGATCACACACAGGTTTTGTCAGTGAGACTAAATAAATATTTTGTGATATATCTAAGATCGTTTTAAAAAGAGTAATTGATGAGTTTATTGCCGGTTTTTCTCAGTAAAAAACAACCTTCCGATCCGGTATTAGAGTCTATTTGAAAAAAATATCTTCCTATTACAAACATTCTTTCACAGATAGGAAGCTACACTATTCCCATGTGGCATAGGCTATGTTATAATTCCGAGAGACTTCTGATCCCTCGGTAACGCCGGACGAATAGATACCTTATAATAAAATACGCAAAAATCTTATAATCGATTGTTTCTGTAATGAGGTTGTGCCTAATCGTATCGCTCGACGCTTTCTGGCAGTTATACTACCGGCACGCTATGAAGGCCGTTCTGATTGTTAGGAAAAGAAACTGTATTGCTTTGGAATATAGTTGATTTCCATCTTCATACAATTAGCTATTGGATCAATAGATGCACCTTATGTGTGAAGGAATAAAGGTTAGCCTTTGTCATTGTTAAACGTCAAAACGGCCATCATAGCGTGCCGTAAGTTTAGTCGCTAATGGACAGCCTTTCTGCTTCATATAAAGCCCTTTAATATAACGACTCTGTGTTTTGAGTCCTGCCAATTGCCACTTCAGCTCACTAACCATAACTGCTGCAAGTATTGATTGTAAATATGACTTGTTCCAGGTGCAATATGCGGCGGACACTGCTGCGGGCGAGGGCGGGAGGAACAGCTGCGGACTGCAATGCGGCGAACAGCTGAAGGCAGTGCTGCGGTCTCCACGAGGCGGACGTCAGAACTGTTGCTATCGACGAGGCGGACACTTCAAGGTATGAAACCTGACACTACCTATCTTCAAATGAAATGTTCAAAAACTGTCGCCAAACATCCCCCGGCAGTTGCCAACTAGGTATTGCTTATTTGAGTTCGTCCGAAGAACTAGCCTTGAAGCAGTAGTGCAGTTGTATTATTGTGTTTCAGTTACAAAGGTAAGGGGGGCGGTGAGCCACCTGATGGTGACTGATTAAAAAAAGCTTGGAGTCTTTGTCTTGTAGATCCTACGTTATTAATGATATTTAGATAGAATTCGACATGAGAATTTGTTTAGTACTTGTAGTAGTACCGTCTGGAAACTGACCTGCCACCTTGAGACAAAGACAGTTAGTTAAATATGATAACCTACCAGACCTTAATTATTAAATAATAAATAAATAATAAAAATGCGTTTATTTCATCTCCACAAATTACAACACTAGGGATACAAAAATTGAGCAGAGTTTTACAATTGGTAGGTCTAGGTAGTAGGTACTTATTTTTAGCATTTATGAAAACCATGACAGATTTGATCTGTAATTTGTGGGAGATCTGGAGTCTTAACTAAGCCTAGGCCTGTATTTTAGCACTCCAGGCCCCCCAAAACTCTAATGTCACAAATTGTCAAGTAAGTAGTAAGAAGATAAATAGTAAATAAATAAATAATGTGTAATAATAGTAATAAGTGTTGTGTATTTGTGTCTATGTGTGTGTGTGTGTGTGAGTGTGTATGTGAGTGTGTATGTGCGTGTGTATGTGCGTGTGTATGTGTGTGTGTATGTGTGTGTGTGTGTATGCGTGTGTGTGTGTATGCGTGTGTGTGTTTGGGTGCGTATGGGTGCGCGCGACTGTTTTTATATTATGTTTCGTGTATTGTTTGTTTCGTTTTTAGGGAGGTCTATGTAAAGCTATATAATTAACGATCTTTATAGTGCAGCAATGCAGAAGCAAACTAAGATTAAACACTAATGCGATCGAACACAAAAAGCATTGCGTATTTAAAAATAAAATAACTAACACAAGTCTCTATAATATATTAAATCAGTTATACAACATGCTACAAAATTCCCCGTAAAAATATAATTAATTATCAAAGCCAACAACCCTAGTAAGCTGTCATGTCAGGGAACCAGATTATTTAACAGGAAGGCCTATGTACCTTTTTACCTAATAATTTTCTACTTTAAGAGTTCTATTTTTCATTCATAAAAATCAATTTTTTGGGGTATGTTATACAGCGTTACTACGGTTCTTAAATATTGTGAATAAGGTTATAAGGCCTCATTTAACCTCCTTTCGGCTTTACGGGTAGTTCTGTAACACCGTGCATAACAATTGAATTGTATTCTCAACAACATCCTACATTAAATGAACATGCCAACTAAGCCAGTACCTAGTCAAAGTGATATAGCTTGTAAGACTCAAATTACGGCCTAGTATTAATATCCAATTTATTCGTTGAGGTAGCGGTTTCAAACGTCTATTCTAATAATTAAGCTTGTTACAAAGGAATCAATTTACATTGTTCTGTTAAGATAAATAGCGTTCGTTATAAAGCCTTTTTGATATTATTAGACAAGGTATATTAATTATTGTGAGTGTAAGAAGTGAAACAAACAGGTATCAAATGTATACAAGCGTCAAAACCATTTGATGATTAGCCATTGAATTTGTAATCCTGCTAATGTTATAAATTACTTGCTGTCCCCCGCGGTTTCACCCGCGTTTATCCGGATGTTACATTTTCCCAAAAGTGCACCAAAAGTGTATGTGTTATTCCAGGGCATTTTCTATATATGTGCCAAGTTTCATTCAATTCCGTTGGGTAGTTTTTGCGTGACCGAGTAACAAACATCTATATATACAAACTTTCACATTTATAATATTAGTTGATGTCGTTTCAGAGGATAATTGTTACTGTTTTACGCATTATGGGCACAGTACTTGGATGACCGAGCTTTGCTCGGGGCTTCTTTACTAATGTACTACTACCGTATTCTTTTTTTTAATTCCGTTATATATACCTACGCTATATATATACGAATGAGATGCGTTAATAAAGGGCTGCCATTAATAGTATTTCTCACAAAATAAGGAACATGAAAATATTTTACCTTCTTATTCTAATGGTATTGTAGCAAATTCATTTATGTCTTCAAATTCAAAACCATTTATTCAGTTTAGGCCCTCGAAGGGCACTTATGAAGGTCAAATTTAAAGTTACTGAAGCAATTTTTCAGAGCCTAAAAACACGGTTGAAACAACGTTTTCTAAAAAAGAAACCTAGCTAGATCGATTTATCGCCCCCGAAACCCCCTGTATACTAGATTTCATGAAAATCGATGGAGCCGTTTCCGAGATCCTAATTATATATATGGATAGATATATACAAGAATTGCTCGTTTAAAGGGATAGATAGAGAGATATGAATGAAATTTATTGTATTCATTGAAATAGGCCTTCATATGCACTTATTAATAGTATTTAAATGCACTTATTATTAATAGTCAGACTCTAAGCTAGGATTCTTTATATCCCTGGAAAATTGAATATCTATCGGGTTCAAGGGGAAAACTGCGAGGGACATCTTGTAAAATTAATATATTAGTCGATTTTGTTTGTTGTTATTATGAATGTTTATCGGCTATAAGTATTAGAAACTAAAAATATATTCGGTATTTGACCTAGAATTATACAGTTGAGTAGTAGAGCTCTTAGTGCAGAGTTCGTCCGAGGAAGTACTACCTTACCCTTTTATATCTATATAAGTATGTATTTAGAAAAAAAAGTAGTATATGTAGTATATCAGTTATCTGGTTTCCATAGTACAAGCTCTGCTTAGTTTGGGATCAGATGGCCGTGTGTAAAAGAATGTCCCAGGATATTTATTATTTTCCGCCGTGAAGCAGTAGTGCGCTTGTATTACTGTGTCTCGGTTAGAAAGGTGAGTGTCGGTGAAATTACAGACACATGAGACTTAGCAACTTCAAGTCTCAGCGTCGACAATGAATAAGCGATGAAATAGTGTTGCAAATGGCCATAGGCGGCGGTGACCACTTACCATCAGGTGGACCAAAAAAATATATTATTTTTTTAGATTTAGAACGGCATAGACTAACATAAATTGACACGGCACAAATACAATCGTATCAAAAGCACACATTATTTGTTTTCAAATAATAGGCAAAGATCAATCATGATAACAGAAACAGATGGTTCAGAACATAACAGACCTACCGCAATTGGTAACGGTGTACTTATATCAATAAATATAGAATCGGTGGAGGGTGTAGAGACGTGGGCTAGGGTTATCGAACAATAGGTTGTTTAACAAACACTCACGGACGTGCCGACAAATTGGGCACTCTGTACGAGCGTATTGTAAACATTCTGATAATACGCGTTGATGTCGATGGATTCGATGCGTGACGGGTTAAAAAGGGTGTTTGTATCGTTTAATATGAATAATATGTTAACCCCCGCGGTTTCGTCCACGTTACCGAGATGTGATACATTTTCCCGAGCCAAAAAGTAACTAAAAATACTCCTTATAACATCAGCTATCTACCCGTTTCGGTCCAACAGACAGTAATTTTTTTTTAATATTCCTTTTTTATAAGTACTGTAGATAATTTCATATGCATAGTAAAAAACTGTTTTGACATTACAAACTCATACTTACATTATATTTATTTGTATAGATAGATGTGGTAATACTGATAGAATTGTTGATAGGAGTAGTGTCCTAATCTAATTGAAAAAAAAAACGATTGAATAAGGTTATAAATAAAATACATAGAATTCGGTTCGTGTCCTTTATTACCTGTCCATTTGGCCGTTCACAAATGGCAGTTTTTGTTGATTTGCTATTATGGCTTTTTGTCCGTATTTGACGAGCTACAGGATATATCAGTTATTATTTTATTAATTCTAGCACATTACAATTTGCATAAATATTTTTTTTAATAACGGCTATATAATTGAAAGTAATGTATTTAAAACTTGAAACATACAACATAAATCAATTTATCTACTCTAAAATTTATGTACCATAAAAAGTAATGACCGTCGCCATTAAGTCGACATAGCTTCATATGCGACGTCGTAACCGAGAGTATCGTTTTCGTACTCAATATTTTTTTTAAAAAGATGTTATTTAATAAGATTATTATCTTGTATACATTAATGTTGACTAGGTATATCATTCATAAAAATCTAATGATCTGGTAATTTCTTTGTACGAAAATATTTGAATAGTATAAAACAAGCATTGTTTCTGACTTACGCAAATAGCTATTTGACCGATGTCGGCTCTTCTGCAAAATCCGTTATTCTGATATCTACAATCTATCTGCCAAATTTCAGCTTCATACGTCAAGTAGCTCGAGACTTCGTGTTTAGTCGGTGAGTGAGTGACTTTCCACTTTTTAATATTTTTTGTAACAATTTTTTTCTACTTTTGAGCTAAGCATCGAGATTTTACAAAACGTTAAAATTTGAATCTTATATTTAAAACCTTATACCATAGATAAAGAGTTGTCAATAAAAGAACAATACTTTTTTTCTGTGGTGTGCAAAAAGTATGCATCACTGGCCAGCCACTTCAATGTCTCTTTCTATTGTGTACAATGAACTCATTGGAACAAAACATTAATGATTAAATCACCAACAACGTATTATTCACTACCTTCCTTCAAAACCAGAAGCAAATTAAAGCGCCCCAAAAGCCTACGCTAAATAAAATAATGCATAAAATATAGCGAGTCAGGCGCGAAACTATTACACTTGTGTCTGAGTCTGTAAACACTCGGTAGCTGGCAATATTACCATGAGGGCGTTAGGCGCGGGCTACACTGTAAACACTGTTGCAAAGCTGTTAAATATTACCTTATTTATTGCATCCAATAGCTGTTCGTGTGTCCACTCCTTATGTGAGTTTATAACTTTGTGTGGAGTGAGGCTTATGTATTACATAACGTTTTATTATGCCATGTATAAAGTACGAGAGGGCTTTACGGTAAACAAAGTTGACGGTTTCCGAGAGACCATTTTTTAATTTCGAACGAAAACCTCAGCGGTTTTTTCACGGTTTAGCATACACGATAGACATACAGCTTTATTTGGTTGCATATGTGCCTATAGTAAGTTAACAATCTACACATTATCAAATCGAACAATATACTTCCGTAGCACTCTCTTAGCTTTAATTATTATCTTCATTGTTAAATCAGCGGTGAGCAAAAACGCCTCCCAAACATCCCTTCACCATGACATTAAGCCCCTTGAATCGCGCAAAGCTACATCAAAAGACTTTTACATAAACAGGCAGTCATTATCACTAAAATATAATATGAGCCAGTGCGTCGACCTTTACTAACAAGTATAAAACAATAGGACCCACTTCCAACCCCGTGGCATGGAGGAAATAATCAGAGTGTGCTCGACGTAGAGGACGCCCTTTATACTATTGTCCCCGAGTACCGGGACCAGGGACCTGGGACCACACGCGGACCCTCATTAGTGCACTAAAATAATTTACCTTTGTTCTTTGTGAACACGCCGCGCGTTACATTTTATGAGAACAATTTAATATTAATGGAGTAACTTATTAATAAGCCTTGTTTGTTATGGAAAACATATCCCTTCTTTGTTTGACATTTTGTAGTTTGAGTTATGAAGATGGTTAGAAGAAAATGTATTTTGTATGTCATAACTCTAGAATTGCCCCTCATCTGTCCCCTTATTCAGCTAATACAAACTTCGTCGGCGAGCCGCTTCATAGAGGCCTCGGAGAGCTTATCTCTCACGTGGTTATTAGTATTAGCGTAGTAAGCGACAGAGACAGAGCATAGAGGCCGCGACGAAACATCCTCGAGTTAGTGTAATTTTCGTTACAGAATCGAGCACCTGTTTCGATAAACTTTCTTGAAAAATGCAGACGAGTATTCTCTATAATATTATTCCTTTAATATTCAATATTTCTCTCTTTATTCTGTTGAAAACTCAACTGTATAACAATTGCATAAAGATATAATTCGCCACACAGACTTATTTGAGGAAAATACGAGCAGCAATCTTACAACACGCATCACTAAGTCTCTATTCATTCAGCAACTAAACAAATAGAGATATCGACTTACCTTTCATGAAACTGACATGTAAGGTACAAAAAATCGCAGACATTTTCGAGTTCATTAGTTTAATAACCTCTCTAACAATTTGCGTCTCGCAATTTGCATAACCAAGAAATTAGTCCAGTCCACGCCGTCTACTGAGTGAACGCTGGTAGCGTAAATACAATTTATGATTTCGTTTTGTAATTTAGTTTCTGATTGTTTTTTTTTTATTATAGTATAACCTATTTTTTATTACCTATAAGCAAAATAGGGTTCCTTTGACGCACCACCACCTCAAAACTACTGACCATAACGGGATGGGACTGCTACCATTCGACGCGGAATTTTTCGTAGATGATTATAGGCTGGTATAAATGATATCTGTAAATGCGGGTGAAACCGCGGGGTCAGCTAGTATATTATATAACCAGAGCAATCTGTCATGGATATTTAGCTGCTTCTTAGTTTGAACTTTGTCTGTGTTTTGTTTCTTTTAGCGATGAAGAATAGTCCATTGACCACTCTCGCAATTATTTGCAGAACTGGTTCATTTGATTCGGAATGCTGCTCCTCCTCAGTCTTTCTTGTTTAATAAATACTTCCAGAACCCGTATAATTTGGCATTTTCAGCCCCTTTATTCAGCTAATACAAACTTCATCGGCCAGGCGCCGCATGGAGGCCTCGGAGACCTCTAACGTGATTGCGTAGTTAAAAAGAGACAGAGCATAGAGGTCCAAACAAAACATCCTCCAGCTTGTGTCATTTTCCTTACAGAATAGAACCCCTGATTACATATATAAAATATATAGTTAACGGAGCATTGCCGTAATGTAGTTATTTCGCCAAAACAATAAATAACAGGATTTTGAACTCTATAATTTGACATCGTAAAAGCGAAATTACATTATCCCACGTAATTTAATAACGACAAACACGCTCTCTATCTTTGTTCTAGATCGTTTAGTTTCCCACTTCCCCGGGACTAAAATGTCAGCGTCAGAAATAAAGTGAGTGTAAAAAGCGCTCTACTTTCATGTCTCGTACAGACTTTTATAGAAGTATAAAAGAAACATTCTGCCTTCCGACAGCCCTATTATATGTCACTGTACATCTGGGGCTCGATTCTGTAAGGAAAATGACACTTACTCGAGGATTATTTCGTCGCGGCCTCTATGCTCTGTCTCTGTCGCTTGCTACGCTGATACTACTAATCACGTGAGAGGTAAGCTCTCCGAGGCCTCAGTCTCGCCGACGAAGTTTGTATTAACTGAATAAGGGGGCTGATATAGCGAGCAAGTAGCGAGGAGTGTACCGGAGGGATCGACCCTTGTATATTAATAGTTGTGTTCATAATATAATGTAAATGGAGATTTAATAGTAAGGCTGCACCATGTTATTTATTCTGTGTTCTATTATCAGTTAAACAAGTTTATCTACGACCGTTTGAAATAATATTAGCTTTGTCTTTTTGGTATATGCGGACGACATGAAATGTCTCAACGAAATTCAATTAGCAATAGTCATGATGAAATGGAGTCTCCTCATCTTCCCAAACATTAACTTATTTATGACTAGCTGTCCCCTGCGTTCCCGATGGATGTCACGTTTTCTCGTGGTAAAAAGTAGCCTATATGTTATTCCAGGATATGTTCTATCTATGTGCCAAGTTGCATCCAAAACCGTTTCGTAGTTTTTGCGTGAAAGAGTAACAAACATCCGTACATATAAACTTTTGCATTTATAACATTAGTAGGATTTACTTCAATTTACAAAATAACAACAAATACAGTATAATGTGTCCCTTAGTTAAAGCATATATGCCTGAACTAGGAAACTTGTGTTTCAGGCGAAAAGAACTAGCATATTATCTGAAATAACCATATAGTCGTATCATATCGTCATATTATAGTCCAAAACTTAAATTTATTTAAAGTAATATGTTTATTTTAACACAGTTAATAAAGTCTCTGTAAAAGTAGACATTGTATTAATTTGACTGTGATGACACAGTGATACGGCTGAATGCATTTTAAAGAACAAAGTTCATTAAATTACAGATATATAACTTAGATATACTCTACTTCATTTACTCTCATTTAACGTTTAATAAAAGAACTGAACTAACTATTATGCAGTTTGGCAGATGTTTAACAGTCTATACAATAAAATAAAATAAAAAATAGAAAAATAAGAGATGTCAAAACAGTCGTTTAAACGGCTAATTAAATTTGTTAAACTCCAAGCCTGAGTAGCTTTCGAGAACATTTTTTATGGACACCACCTAACGTCGTAGTGTAACTTCACACGCCGCAGGCGCGTAGCGAAGGGCGTCTGGAGGTCCCGCGGTTCGAGAGAGCGACGCTGAAAAGACGAATGACTCTTATTATTTATTGAACTACCGAGCTATGTCGCCGTGTCAGTTAGGGTTATCACCGGATACCGGAAAATTCCGGTCTAGACCGGATTTTATGTAGTTGCGAACAAGCCTTCATAAAAATTCATGACTGCGACTATACTTACAAAATTGTAGTGGTTCATATTTCATGAGCCATATCAACTAAGGTTATTTGTATACTAGGTTATTTAGAGCTGCATTTTGTAACTTGTAATTTTCATTTGGATAAAGTGAACTTCCCGTTAACCGACGATAAAAAAGTTGCTAACACCACAAGAGCATCAGAATAACTTTTATGCTATAAAATTGTTTTAACCGATCGGAATTCAAACCGAGTAGGTCTTATAAAAGGCGCTTATCTACTTCCAAAGTACTCTACAATGCGTTTAGTCCTACTCAAATTATAAATTCGAAAGTTTGTGGGTATGGATGTTTGTTACTCATTCATGGAACAACTACTGAACGGATTTGGATGAAACTGGCCACATGTATAGAGCATGCCCTAGAATAATATAAAGGATACTTTTATCCCGGAGAACGGGAACGCGGGTAAAACCGCGGGGCAGAACTATTTATTTAATAAATTCACTAATCACAAGTTAAGTGATGTGAGTTTAGAAACAAAACTTTTTTGAGATTTCAAGATTTTCATAAACGCTAGTTCACGAAATGCAGAGTTCATCCGGGGAAGTACGGCCACCTTACCCATTTCCGCCGTGAAGTAGTAGTGCAACTGTATTACTGTGTTTTGGTTAGAAAGGTAAGGGGCCCGGTGGAGGCACATGAGACTTAACAACATCACAGGGTCGACAACGCATTGGCGATGCCCCTGGTATTGCAAATGTCCATAGGCTGCAGTTACCACTTACGATCAGGTGGACCGGCTGCATGTTTGTCAACCGATATAATATATTAAAAAAAAACACTTAAGTTTTTTTTTTCTGACGGGATTGCGATTGACCTCAATCTCACCTGATGGTAAGTGAAGATGAGGCCCAAGATGGATCTCGCTTTCCAGTTAGCAGCCAACTCACTCTTTTCTTAAAGAAGTTGTATGTTTCTGGGTATAGTATAGTATAATAATAAAAATAAAATAAAAAGCCTTTTATTTCTTACAGCTAATTAAAACAAGAAGTTAGGTTAATTTACTTACATATACTTATAGATACAATTATTAGTTTTTGGTAATTAAGTTCAGTTCCTAAATTTACTTGTTAGTTTATCCTTAATTCTATATTATTTTACAACTTATTATTTTTCATTTCTGTAAGAACTCCTCTGTAGGTGAAGGCCTCCTCCAAAGATAGCCAGTCCTCTCTAGATTGGGCTGCTTGAATCCAGTTGGGAACAGCTGTTTTTTTTATATCGTCTTCCCAACTAGCTACAGGTCTACCTCTCTTTCTTTTTCCCTGTGGGCCCGCCCATGTGGTCACCGTTTTCGTCCATCTCTTGTCACGTAGACGCGCCATAGTATAGTATAGTATATAATATATTCGTATAGTCAATAGGACAAAAGGAATACTCCATTATATTCGTTCAGCTCCGTCGGTAGCCCTGTTCGAACCGCCTCAGTCGCGTCGCCAGGAAACACTGAATAGAAGGATTTTCTTGATATACGACAAAGAACGCCCATCAATCCCTGTCCGACCTTATAAAGGTGTTGCGAAATTGATCTTTGGAAATATTGCCTTAAGGTTGTGAAGGTATCGAGAAAAGTCGTTAACAGAAGATTGTTTGAGGAAGTTACAAAGCATTATTGATTATAGGAGAATGGTGAAACATTTTGTTTGAGCTATGTTTTTGTTCGATCAGTAAGTACCTTCTCGATTGAATTAAATTGATTATTTAAACTGTTATCAGTTGTTTCTAAGTAATCAGCACTTGCATAAGTAGTTAATATTAAGAAAATAAGTTAGTGATACTTAAACTGAGTGATATTTTTTGAGTTAAAGGCGCGGTATCCTACTAATATTATAAATGCGAATGTTTGTATGTATGGATGTTTGTGACTCTTGCTTCACATAGATAGAGCATATTCTGGAATAATATAAATGCTACTTTTTATCTCGGGAAATGTGAAATCCCTCAGAAACACGGGTAAAACCGCGAGAGACAGCTAGTATATTATTCTAGCTAAATATATTATTCTGGATTTTATGTCACATCAATCTTAGCTTTTCTTTGTTCACTGTTGAGCTTTTGTATTTTGATGGAAGTTAGTAAAAGTGTAGCGGGCAATGGAGATAAAAATACGAATATTCTGGTTTAGCGGAAAGAACCGCAAAAAACAGCAAGTGTAGAAATAAAATCAATGTTCAGCGACATTTTGCATCTAAAATAACCGTAAATATGATGTAGTCGGTTCGCACCACGCCTGAAAGGATTTTCGTCAAGGGCTTTTAGTTCAAAGGGATCAAAGGGACTTTTCTTTTCAGACCACACACAGGTAATAATATACCGGTCCTCGAGCTTTTTGCGTTAAATCTAGAACAAATTTAAGGGCGTAAGATTTTTATAGATTAAATATAAAATTAATATAATATGCTAAGGAAAATAAACAGGCTACAGAAAACCTACCATATTACAATAATACAGATATTTTTTTTTATTAAACCCAAAAATAAGTATAAATACCTTCTTTGCATTATACTTTTTCTTTACTAAAATAAACTTAAATCCTCTACTGTGAAATACAAACAACGAGAAACGTCTGAGAAATTCACAACTTTCAAATCACAGTTACAAAGCCTTTTACCGAAGCACTATTATCAGAAGAGCCAGCCATTTTGCTGACAAGACTTACCCTTTCTTTCAACAACTTACTACCTTTCACGAACAATGCCATTTGTAATTAAAATCGTGTCTGTCTTCAACGAATCGAATGAGGCACTCCTTACGTTCAAAATAATTTATGTATCTAAAGGAATGTGGCAAGGCGTTGATCTCATCTCGCCTGGCCCCTGCATTCCTATTAGATAACACTAGTTGTACAACCATACAGGTGCCGCCGCAAACTGTGAAACCAAATACCATAGGGGTGTTTACACGAACAAAGTGCCTATTTACAAAGGCGCTGTTAATATTAGGGCTTAATTTATTATATACAACGTTACGGGAGAGAATTTCGAGTCTTACGCAATGCAAACATCTCAACCCTTTAGGATGTGGACGTGGAAGCAAATACAACACTTGGAGGTAACAATAATGCGCTTAATAGTTGTGTATCCGGGGATTATGTTACTGCATAGTTACTAAGGTTATTTACACTCTAGTAATATAATTGTAGCAAGACTGCTGTGTTTAAATTAATGTGCTTTCCTTTGAAATGGGCAGAGAATTACACTGTGGAGTTGATAATAAAAGCAATGATGTTATGGTATTTCAAGGTCATTCTTTGACATTTGTTTTTATACGTAAATGCAACCAGGCTCTATGCTAGCGCTCGCCTTTCCTATTTAATCCTCATTTTGGAATTTGTCAACAGAACACCTGGTTGGTCTATCACACCAATCACAGAATAAAACAGCGGTGCTGTTCTCGCAACTGTACCGGGGCCACGCGACGCGAGCGCACGCGCCCCTCAAACTGTTATACGACGACATCCGAATGTTACTCCGAACGAATCCCGAGCGTGACGTCATTAGTGAAGAATTCAACAATCGCCCTCCGAAAGACCTGATTACCAGTGCTCGGAAGTTCTTCAGGGATATATTTCCCGTTGCGTATCAGAATGCTATGAAATTAGACTCGAAACAATTCACGCCAGAGTATGAAGCGTGTTTGCAGGATGCTTATGAAGCGGTTCACCCTTTCGGAGATGTTCCTTTACAGGTAATTGTAATATAGCTTTGATTTAAATTACAGACTAGGTAATAAAGCAAAAACACCCCTTTATAATTTTGATTGGTTCACCTTGCTTACGTTGTCTTATAATTTGTATAATAATACAATGTGTTTGCTTAAGGAATTTGTGTATTTAAAAACATAATTTTATATGACCTTTAGAGTCAGCATTCTCCCTCCATTCCACAGTAAAATAATTAGACTCCATTAGTCCTCAACCACTTACCTAAGATAAGCAACTTAATTTGTATCTTCATCCAACTATCTCAATTATCCAAAAGCCAAGTAAAACGACGCGCTCTACAATTCGCGTAGATTTAAAGCTTCAATTAATGAACGGACTTCGATATTTTTACGCTAAAGGATTTTTAAATATGCTATAAATTTTCCCGTAACTAAATCCGACTGAATTACGGCCGAGCGATATTTTTTAATGGTACCAATTTCACGTTAAATAAAATGTTTTAAATTCACGACGAAGCTTATATTATCATCGTTATTTAGCCATTAAATGTTTTGTGAACAAAATTCACTTCACATTCTTTGCAAAGTTCATTAGCGCGAATCAAGCTGTGACTTTGTTCATAAAAACTATATTGTATTTTTTATAATTAATTGCTTCGATCAAATAACCTTTCCTTTAAAATCCTTAACCAAAGATTTATATTATAGCTTGGAACATCGCTCTCAAGATCGCTAGAAGCGGCGCGCGCACTTCTACAAATGCTCGCAGTAGGCGCGGGCGCGCTCACAACTACTGAGCACATCTTGTCAACTGTCAGTGATGACTGCTCCAACAAACTGCTCAGAGTCGGTGGCTGTGCTCGTTGCCGAGGACACGAAGTCAGGCCCTGCAGGAATTACTGCCTCAATGTTGCTAGAGGGTAAGTGTATTATTATTTTTTTACAGGAAGCTTTTATGGTCATAGCTTTTTCTAGAGATATTAAGATCATAGTAGTCGACAGCCCTCTGTATTTATCATCATCATCTTAATGGTATATAACTTGACGCCCAGTTGGTATAGTAGCTAGATACCCTATCACGCCGCAGGTCGCGAGTTCGATTCCCACCTAAGACGTTTGTCATTAGTGTTCATGAACATGTCTTGATTTGTGTCTGGGTGTAAATATAAGTAATTAACTTAACCATATACAAATATGTATTTCAAAGTAGAATATAAAAAAAAAATTGTTATCTGGCAACTACACTCTCTCTCTCTCTGCTTAATTTGGGATCAAATAGTTGAGTGTGATGAATATTTAGGTATTAGTATTCAAAAGGTTCTTCCGTAGTTCCCTCTATACTGAGTAATCATTTCGTACGAAAGAAGACCAAAGAGACATAGAATACTGATTATTTTGACGGCTTAAAGATACATCAGGAAAATTCCATTATGTTTTTATGTAAAATTGCATGAATTTCTGAATAATATATATAACCCAATTAATATTGGTCGTGTGCGACTGGTTTAAACTAGAAATTCAATATAAACTTGAAATAAGCAAGAAGCGTTCCATCGTAGGAGATATAAATCAATATATCTATCAACGTATATTTAAATATTCAAAACCATGAGTTGTTATCAATAAAACACGAATGCTTTACATTTCCGTCTACATTTCTGACAAAAGAATAGAATTGATCACTAAAATTTTATTGTCATTCTAATGTAAGTTTATTTCTCATTCAATGTGTCACATAAAGATGTCTTCCATAAAAGGTTATAAGATGCCTTTACAACGAAAAATTCCAATGTAATCCACAATTTATTACGCGGCAGCAAACTTGTAGCTTACTCCACTGCGAGGTAATTAACTTAAGTTAGTGTTGCCAGACTGAAAATTATGAAACTATAAAGAGTACGCTGATGAAAAACTTGAGGTAACAATGCAACGTTGTTGTTTTAATTAACCGAGAATGACTTGATTTTAACAGCCAGCTACATTGTTTGAGCTTAAAATATGTAACTAGTAATTTATTTGTGCCCATTTTGACTGTCATGAAAGTTCAGACTGGGTTCTCCTTATGAAATTACGGACAGATGTAAAAGTGTACATACGCATATTGCTTTTATTTTCTGGTTAGAACTGGAACTTGCACTTCATAAAATAATGTAGATATTTATTTATTGTTGAGCACAGCATTTATCTGCATTATATTATAATATTTATGTCGTAATAAGACGTTGACAATTGGCCATTTCGGAAGAGAGCGAGGTCAACTGACAAAGGTGGATATAATTTTGTAAATTTAAGATTTTTTTATTTTTTGTCCTCAGCTGCATAGGATCTCTTCTAGCTGAACTGGAAGGCCCATGGGCTGGCTATGTTGAAGGTGTGGAGAGGCTGACGAGGATCGATGCCGACGCGGCACTCAGGGAGTTAGAGACAAAAGTCTCTAAGGCCATCATGTACGCTCTCGAAAACAAAGCCATTTTGGAGAACAAGGTTAGTGCATTGCAATTACACAGTAGCAAATAAGGCAACCCAGACCTGACTACTAAAGCAATCAATCGTCATTTGGAAAACCAACGAGAAAATCAAAGTAAGCCTGAACTTTAATTTGGTTCCCGGTTCTAGCGCTGTACGTTCAATTTGTTTGTGAGCGAGATAATTTTCTGCGCGATAAAATATGGCTCTAAATTCACAACGTACCACTATAATTTGGTTTGATTTACCGCTGCACTAGTAACTAACAGAAGTTCTGCATTTTGCACGGCGTTTCGCCATGAAATTGCAGTTACGACCACCGAGGTATGAAATGCGACACCGCCGCCAGTTTCCAATTCCCTCATACAGAGATCAAACTATTAAACATAGTCGAATTTAACAAGAGAGTGTCGTGTCAAATAAAGTTCCTGAACATTTTCCAGCGCGGCGCGGTTTGGCACTGCGCCACACGTGCTCGGCATACCGCTTAGCGAGACATTTCAATTTCTCCATCAAACAGTCCGTCTGAGACGGCATTTTGCATTTCCTCGTCGTAAAAGACGATATATACGAGAATTCAATCACTATTACAATGGCGATAGTCTATTCGAAGATCGTAAAGTGTGGAATCTCTTCCTAGGTACGTTTACAACGTATTACGAGATCGTAAACATCGGTTGAAACTAACGTAGGCTGGCGGCGCGCGGCGGGTCAAACGTGGGCGCGGGTCGGCCGTGGCGGTGCACTCACACCCATGTATTTAAAATACAAAGAAAACTGCTTTTTACATAACTTTCGACGAGATCCATTGCGAAACAATTTTCTAAAAACCCATTATATTACTTATCTGTTAAATAAACAACTATAGTTTTAAAATGTTAAAATCTGCATTTCGAAAAAAAGCTACTATAAAAAAATGTAATACATAGGTATTAAATGTATACAAAGAGTATGGTAGCTTATTGTAATTACAAAAAAACAGGCTTTCATTATAACTACCACAATGCTTCGTAATTAATAATACTAATTAATCTCTCCATAGTGTAATTTGCGAATTGATTTTGAATAATGGAAAAAGGTTTTTGATTTCCCTCGATGGAAGCGTAGCTATTGTAAAAAGCACCTTCTTGTCATAGACAGTAGAACTAATCTTTAATAGAGAGGAATATTATACAATGACAAGACAGAGATCGGCTCGGTGGTACAGTGCTATAAAGCTCGGCTAAAGACCTGGAGGTCCTGGGTTCGATTCGCTCGGGCTCGCTAATATTTATATTTCTCTCAATGATCACCTGTTCCCCTGATTAAGAATTGCTCTAGACAGCTACAATACTCACTACCTTTAGAAGTAGAGTTACTCTTAGTGCAGAGTTCGTCAGGGGAAGTACTAATACCTTACCCATTTTCGCCGTGAAGCGGTAGTGCATTCGTATTACTGGGTGGTATTATTCGTATGGCTGGGTACAGTTAGAAAGGGGATCCGGTGAAATTTCATGCACTTAGCAACATTACGTCTCGGTCAACAACGTATTGGCGATGCCTTTGGTGATGTAGGCGGCAGTGTCCACTTACTATCAAGTGACAATTGACCTACTAGCCATTAAAAAAAAATCATTTGGATGTTTAAATAGCTTTCATGGGATGTGTGCCTCACTACTGAAACCTTGCCTACCTCTTTGAGGATTGTGAGCGTAAATATATGAGATGACAAAACAGAGAGTATAACATCATTGAACAACCGGAGGGCTAAAACTCGTGAGACATCACACCCGAACGGCTCTAACTAGACTTATACATACACCATTCACTTCACGTGTCGGATATTGCTGATGACGCTCACAGACGCTGTATCCGGTCTTCAATTGCCTCACTCAGCTTGTAAGTTCCCGCAATAGCTCCAAACAGACGTTTTAACACACCTCTTCGTTGTAATGTTCCCCCAGTGTCTTGTTTTATGAGCTCAGGAAAATAGTCGTAAACCTTTCAGTTACCTGCTTCACTATTTATTATGTTAAGTAATGTATCGTTAAACATGTAGTTTCGCTTCATGAATATTAAAATTGTGAAAGTATTGTCGCACTATTAAATTCATAATAGCTCGTTTAAATTGAGACTTTCATGGTTAGTTTTAATATGGATTTGTTGTCATTGATATTTAAGAAATAAATAAATATCCTGGGACATTCTTTTACCATCCATCTGATCCCAAACTAAGCATAGGTTATACAATGGTAGGCAGATAACTGATATACGGCATATACTACTTTTTACCCAGACACAGAACAAATAGACATGTTCATGAACACAAATGTTTGTCCTGGGTAGGAATCAAACCCGCGACCTTCGGTTTGGCAGGCAGAGTCTCTGACCAGCCAACAGACCCGTCAATTATTTTATTTATTCCAAATTGTTAATATATCAATAAAGATATAAAAACAATGTGTCTAGAAGATCAGGAAACAAAAATTTTTTTATAAAAAATCGTCCTAAAATGCTAATTAATTAATTAAATAAAAAAAAATTCAATCAACTCGTTAAATAGATAATAGTTTAATTAAAACACATGAATTACCACATGGCGCCTCTTCGAAATAACCCTGAATAGTTTTATAACAGTTGAATAAGTCATTATTTCGACCTCCAAAATAGGAATAGTAAAAAAATACAACAAAGACAATAGACCTATTAGTGGAATAGACAACTCATAGACACATGTAGGTACATCCCGTTGACTCATTAAGCCATGGTTATGTCACTCCGTACCTCTCAAGGCCGCCGTTTCCTTTTACCACAATTTAATGACTACTTTACATCTGACATAGCACATGCCTAAATTAGGTCTGTGATTCTGAATGGAAACAATTAAAAGCTAGCCAAGGTTCAGATAAATATTTGTATATGTAATTTATATAAAACTAGCTGTCCCTCGCGGTTTCACCCGCGTTCATGACATGTAACATTTTCCCGGCACAAAAATCCTATGTTACTTCTAATACCTCCAAGAATATGTGTAAAAAGTTTCATAATGATCGGTTAAGTAGTTTTTGCGTGAAAGCGTAACAAACAAACTTACATTCACATTTATAATATTAGTAGGGATTATGGTATGAACAACAAAAACAGTTTGTATTGACTTATTTGTACTAAAATATTTGATTTTTAGCTCAAAATGGACGTATGTAAACAAGCTTTATTTATATATGAAAAATAAAAATCTTACTTTTTGAATGCAAACCTTTTTTGTCTTGTATAAATTTTGTGAAATACAATATGAAATTGAAGGTGGGAAATAATCATATAGATGTAAGGATTTAGCCTTTATCTTATCAATGCGAAATCGCGCTTATTTACATAAGATTGAAGTTATTTCTCCCATGGAATTTTCGTATGTCCAACTTATGGCTACTTATTGAAAAATAAATATGAAAAATTCCAATTCATTGTACAGTTTCATTCAACAAAGTATTGTTGCCATGAAATATTAATGAGCATTCACTTCCGAGTTTTAATTGCAAGCCTAGTTGAGCGAAGGAATTTTTTACATAGAACCGACGCCGCGACGGTTGGTAAGGACTTCGCTGAGGTATTTATCTCAGTAGTAATGGAATTAATTGGAACTCTTTGATTTTATTATGATAAAAACCAAGCAGGAGTGTTTTTTGGTATTTCATCCCACAATACCATCATTCCATTGGACATAAGGACTTTTATTGCATTAGTCTTTACGTGCGACTGTCAATACAAATGAAAACCAAGAAGGTTTTAGTCGTAATCCTTATTTAGAGGTTTTAAATAGTAATTTATTGAATATTATTTTTATATCTGAGAACCTACTATTGTAAGTCTAACATTTTATATGGGATAAGTATATGATTTATAATTTTTAACTAAAAAAAAACTAAAATAGTCATAGATGATTAATACGTCAATTTATGTTTTTTTCTTCAGCGATGAATTATCAATAAATTGCTAGTCTTATGTAACCAATGGCTGACTCCCCTTTTCTTTAGTCAACGCAGGTCACATGAGGATCTAAAGTCACGTAACTATGTCAAGATCATGTAATGATCACTGCTCGCCGACTAGCTTCCCGCGTACAGGGTTGTCAGGTTTAAAAATCACCAAACCAAATTTAACGGCCAGTAACTGCTTTTCAATTCAATTTTCAAAAAAGGCTTCCAAATAATACTTCTTTTACAATAAATTGAATCTCCTTTGTTTTTTGCACAGCTTAAGCCCAAACTATATAAAGTTTAAACCAGGTGCCTGGCAACCCTGTAGTTTGAACATGTAAGAGTGCGAGCGCAATTTGCTCGTTTGTCTCTGCATCTGTCGGTAATCTTACTGAGTGGAATGCGTCGGCGCCCACGGCTCGGTCGAGGCGTGTATAACGTGCGAGATTTGTGTCTCTTTGTATTAGTATATTGTACTATTTGATTGCTAATCTCCTGTACTCACAAATACGAAATGCGATTATAAAATTCTTGAAAACGAGCTAACGATGCCATATTTATCATAAAGTCGCTGCATTATAATATCTGTATAATTTATAAAAAAAATATACTGGCAGAAATAAATCTTCAGCATTTGAACGTAAAATGAACTACAAACCTAATTTTACTACAAGTTTTCTACAGTCCACTTTCTACATTTAACTTAACTCCTGTGCATGCAAATTGAATGATTACGTACGCATTTATGCAAAGGCAGGGAGCATAAATCTTTTTGCTACCCGAGCGTGTTCTAAGTCCTCTGGCTGAGCATTTGACACCCGTCGACATATTGCCTTGTTCATGCGACAAACGACAAATACGTGGAAAGTGCATCGTGGGCTGTAAGACAAATGGTCCAATGACGGGAAAGTCGAGAAGCGGTGTGAATAGGAGGTGGGCCGGCTGACTGAGACTTGGAGACAAGTATAGAGTGGGTGTAGCTAAGTCAAACGATCCCAAGATATCTTATCATATCCAAGATCCCTTAACGAAGGTTTTGTAATTGACCTTTGAATTAATTCAACATTACTTGCGACCACAATTTCGGAGGAAGGGAGAACGTACATATTTTTATCTCATGGATCATTGGCAATGCGTTTTTAACTAATATAAACAACTAGCTGTCCCACGCGGTTTCACTCACTTTTCCGAAGGATGTTTCATTTTTCTGGGATAAAAAGATAGCTAAAGTTACTCTTTATAACATCAGCAATCTGCCAGTGGAAGTCCTGTCAAAATCTGTCCAGCCGTTTTGGGCACTCACACATAACAACATTCACACATAAATCGCAAAGAGAAAATTAATATGATGATCTCAGTTTGTTACGTTTTAACATTAATTGATAACAATTTACATATCCAAATAACAAAACCATAAAAATACATATCATTTCAGAACTACCATTGCGAAACCCATAAAAGCATTTAACGGTTCGACATAAAACAAAAGCTCATAAAATTTATCTATCGTAAAGTGGTGGCAGTTTATAAAATTCTATATTAAAGTTATTATTATCGTTTTTATTTAAAGATTTAAAAAAAAGTTACAGACGAAGAGAAGCTAACATGTCAATGACACTTAACTGTACCACAAGTTCAAGGCACTACTAAAGGTTTCTGTAATATACAATGAACGTGCTAATTTTTTAAAGTTTACTTACCCTTTAACTTATTTGGTACAAATCTATCACTAATTAAATTAAATATAGTTCTCTAAAACTTAACAAATTGAAGTAGTAGAATGTCATCATAATTGAATGTGATGTAGAATATCCAATTACCTTGTACGTAGATACTTTATTTACTTCCAGGTTGAAGACTATTTAAGTCTTTTTTGTAACCTTTCCACTCACAGCACGGTTTAAAGTGCGCGGAAAGCCTAAAGGCGAATATCCGAATCCCATATTCCGTCAAGTTGTGCGCAAGCGCAGCGCCGCCCGCCCACGCGACCCGCGAGCTTTCACCTCGCGAAACTGTATGGTGCAAGTGAGAGCGGTGTATTTTATCTCTTTCAGTTCATCAATTGTAAACTTCTTATAAACACAAGTTAGGCCAAGTATGTTTTCTTTTTAAATTCTTATAGCAAAAACTTTGTAATGTATATCCTTTAATATGAAATCTACGCGATTGTGTTCTCCTCTAGTTGTCGTTGTTGCAGTCAATTTTGTATTACATTGACGGCGCTATGGCTGTTGTCCAACACTACTCACACCCCTAACAAGCAATCTATTAAAAAATATGCTACAATATTGAATCCTACTTAATTATATAAAACGGGCGCTGGACAGGAATTATTTGACCCGTAAATGACTTTAACAGAATAATATGTCTTTTTATGAGTAGCCAGTAGTTCAATTAATCTGTGAAGAAATCTCGGAATCAGTTTATGTTTTTACTTTTATATGACTTGGACCAACAAACAAGCGTACGGTCCAACTGATGGTAAGTGGTCACCGCCGCCAATGGACATTTGCAACACCAAGGGCATCGCAAATGCGTTGCCTTCCTTAAGACGAGAAATTGTTAAGTCTCGTGTGCCTGCAATTTCACCGCCCCCCTTACCATTCTAACCGAAACACAGTAATACACGTGCACTACTGCTTCACGGCGGAAATGGATAAGGTATTACTTCCCTGGACGAACTCTGCACTAAGAGCTCTACTACTCTTAGAATCAGTTATGAAATCACCATAATCGAGAAACACAATTCCTCGCATCAAAACCGAAACCAGATATACACGCAATAATAATAACGCAGTTTATTACAACTATAGATAAAATGTAAAAGCGCTTACAGCTTATCAAGATGTAAGTGGGTAGATGATAATCACACGTTAAATCGCCCGCTCGTGGCTTGGGTCATGACATGCGTGGGCGCATACGTATAGCCTCGATACGAACCAATCGTGGACGCAATTTATTAATACAATGCCACATCACTCTTATTTATTGAACCCCAATGAGTTGTTTATGGAACTAACGGTTCTATGCTTCGACTACTGGTTTTGGTATCATAGATTTTTTTATTACAATTCGAATGTAAGAAGGATTTAGTGAAAATTACGGAAAATGTTTTTTCTGTCGTTATTTTTCTATTCCTTTAAATTATTTGTTAACCGACTTCAAAAAAAAAGGAGGTTCTCAATTATTCTGTATTTTTATATTTATTTAATGGAGGGTTTTTTAACACTGGATATACATCTGTAGGCTTTTCTTCTGAGAAATGCTTTTATTTAACATCGTGATATAGTTTCCATGGGGTTTGGAAATTGAGGTCATAAACTTAATCAAAATAAAAAAAATTCTAATTACGATTTCTCAACCGATGAATAAACCTCGAATACGTTATTCCTTAATTTTATTTTATAGACAAATACCGATATTCGAACCGATATGCGAATATCGGTTCTCAAAGAAAAATCTAGTAGATCTTCATCTCTTCATGTCTTCATCGCACTTTGTAGTAAACGGAAGTAAATACTAGTTTTTATTCTGTATTAAGTACTACACCTAATTACCACTTCGTCTTTAAAAAACTCGTATACCTACATCAAAAAAAATCTTTATTGTTATGTTTTTGTTTATCGGGACCACAGGTAAAACAATAATTCCAAGTAAATTTCATAGATAATCCAAATTAAAAACTGCGTTAATGTAAATATGCATTCGAGTGAAGCCGCGGGCGGACACTATTGATAAATGTGGCTATTGAACATACAAATAAATTAGTGGAAACGGTATAATTATTGTGAGTTATTGTCGCCGAATGTCGGAGGCATGGGCGGCAGGTAATGTTCCGTGTTCGACACAATTTTATAAGCAATTTATTAACTATCTATAACAAAAAGTTATATTACTTATATAACTTATATATTTTAAACTAGCTATCCACCGCGGTTTCACCCGCTTTCGCAGGGTATGTAGGTAACATTTTCCTGGTATAAAAGGTATTCCATGTGTTATTTATAGGCCATGCTCTATTTAGTGTCAAGTTTCATCCAAATCCGTTCGCTAGTTTTATTTTAACGAGTAACAAACAACCATATACATATATATTCTCGCAATCTTTCGCATTTATAACATAACTAGCTGGCTCCGCGGTTTCACCCGCGTTCCCGAGGGATGAAGCATTTTCCCGGCACAAAATTATCCTATGTTACTTCTAATACCTCCAAAAATATGTGTACAAAGTTTCATGATGATCATTTGAGTAGTTATCGCGTGAAAGCGTAACAAACAAACTTACATTCACATTTATAATATTAGTCGGGATTAGGATAAATTAAGAGTTAGAAATATAACACAACAAATACCAAAAAATTCAGTCTTGTAGAGCGCAGAATTTATTTTTGGTCAAAGATTGAACCTCATTCCTATTCAGCGTTTTCCTTCTCTATTCCAAATTAATGTCCATTACATATTAGTGAGGCTTTAAAACAAAAGCTCCACCAAATTTTTATAGTAAGCCGGCAGTGTAACAATAATAATCAGTTGTAGTTTTATTGTCGTACAAAACTGCCGTAAGCCGCATTGAATAGGAAATGGCACGTTTAAGACGTCTTTAAGTCAGTCAGAGTGCTCAGGGAACACATAAAAGTGGAATAAATGAAACTTGTCTAAGAAGTGAGGTCAGTCAAGATATTTCCTTATTGGATATTAATTTTAAATGATAGTGCTATGAATGTTGATGGTTCACTTAGAGTTACTGGAAACCGTGTTTTATGTGCCAGGTAAGGTAATTAGCACTTAGCATTATTATGACTTTAGCTATGCCTTTTAGATTTGCCTTTATTGATCCGTTCACCTTTAGGCCTCTTTAAATGAAGGAGGTCTCGCATCGTTTCATTGAGACCTCCTGTGACATCATTTGCTGAGTTTATTGCCGGCTTTTCTCAGTAAAAGCAACCTTCCGAACCGGTGTTAGAGTCTGACCATTCATTGCCTGTGAAGGCCTATTTGAATAAATATTTCATTTAATTTCATTTCATCAGGGGCTGGTATATTTAGGTCAGAGGATAAGCATTGCCATCCATCGTGGCAATGCCCAGGCTTCTTTAATATAAATTATTGACCACCCGTTTTAGCAGCGCCATCTACCGGGTCCAATAGTGAGTCTAAATAATTCTCGAATTCACTTGAACGCACACGAAAAATTTCATTATTATCGGTCCAGCCGTTTAGGAGGAGTTTAATTACAAACATACGCACAGAAGATATATAAAGATATTTTTTAGATAATTATTATTAGCTTATGATTACTAGCTGTAATATTTTTTACATAGGATGAGTTTGGTGGTTTTTACCCATATCTTGTGAAATAGCACTTGATTACTCTGATATACTACACTAAATGCTTCATGAGACCTTGCTCTGTTACGGTATCGCCTTACTATGTCGAAATAATAAATATCCCGGGACATTCTTAAGAGGCAGAGCTTGTGCTATGGAAACCAGATAACTGTCATACCACATATACTACTCTTTTTTTTCTAAATACATACTTATATAGATATTTACACCCAGACACAGAACAAACAGACATGTTTATGCACATACATGTTTGTCCTGAGTGGGAATTGAAACCGCAACCTTCGGCTTGGCAGTCAGAGACGCTAACCACCAAGCCAACTGGCCTGTCAAGACATAAACCATTGAAAAATCTTATAAAACACCATGTGTCATACAACTCATGCTATTTGAAAAATACTTTGATAAAACTTGGCACATATATAGTTTATATGCTGATATGATAGGTATGATACTTTTTATCCCGGGAAAATGTTACATTCCTCGGGAACGCGGGTAATACCGCGGGACGACTTATTCGAAATAAATGGCTCACTTTATTTATGTAAGACCTATAATCACTTTCTGATAAAAGTCTCCCCATAAATCTTAGTAGGCATAGATATCATTCAGATTAAGAACTTGTTATTAATTTCTTGTTAGCTCAAACTTTTCTCTCTGACTCTTGGGAAAACTGGATATAGTGATTTATATTTTACTAGCTGTCCCCCGCGGTTTCACCCGCGTTCCCGAGGTATACTATGTTACTTCAAATACCTCCAAGAATATGTGCTCAAAGTTTCATGATGATCGGTTAATTTTCGCGTGAAAGCGTAACAAACTTACATTCACATTTATAATGTTAACAGGGGTTTACTTTCAATATTCAGACCCTCGTATTATTGTCGATAGATTATGTAATTTTCAATGCTAGCAATTTTATTCAACCCTAGCAGTCCCCGCGTTTCCGAGGGATGCTACATTTTCCCGAGATAAAAAGTATCCTATATACTATTCTAGATCATGCTCTACCTATATGCTAATTTTCATCCCAATCCGATAGGTAGTTTTGGCGTGAAAGATTAAAAACCATCCATACATCAAGCCTCACAACAACCTCAAGCCAAACAAACTAGCGCATTTATAATATAATATTTTATATACTAATTATATATATATACTAATACTACTACGGATTTAATAATATTAGTACTTTAGGACCGTATTATATTAGTACGTTAGGACTTTACAAATCGACAAGCGGGATATTCAGCTGCCTGGGTGAACCGATAGGGTTATTTACAGAATCCAATGGTCTATTTTCTAGTTCTAAATTTCCGTTTAGATTGAGGCAATAGACGGTAGACAACTGCCACTACAGTATCAGCGATTGAAATAGCAACTGAGTAGGTCAGAATAAGGAGTATCATCTAGTTTTACATTCCTTTAAATTGAATCCAATATAAATTGCAGTAGGAACCATAATTAAAAATTACAGAACTACTTTGTCAGTCAAACCCAATTAGCTTAAAATAAAGTACTTAACATTTTTCTAGTATAGCTTTTAGTGCAGAGTTTGTCCGGGGAAGTACCACCAACTTACCCATTTCAAGCAGTAGTGCACCAGTAACACTGTGTTTCGGTTAGAAAGGTAAGGGTGAAATTACAGGCACATGAGACTTAACACCTTCACGTCTCAGGGTCGACATCGCATTGGCGATGCCCCTGGTGTTGCAAATGTCCATAGAAGGCGGTGATCACTTACCGGACAGTGGACCGTCTGCTTGTTTAATAATTATAAACGGTGGTAAAAAAATACTCATCAAATTTGATTACTTTATTTGTTCATTAATGTTAAACAACCAGGTGGTATATGACAGGACATTCCAACACGATTACCTTTATAATTTTGTCATTGTACTAGGTATATTCAAATTCAATCGGCAAAATCTAAAACCGGATGTCCTACGTTTTGTCGGTCATTTTGGCACACCTGACATCCTACTGACATAATATTTGACAAAATTATTTAAATTAAAATTATGAATAATATGAGTGATATACAGTTCATATGGGCTATCACAGGCTTGTCCTAGTTTAGGTAGTAGTTTGTACTATATAGTGATATCAATGTTATTTGTATGTACCTCTAATTATGTTTGTAACTGTATTGTGTTTAGTGCAAATTAAATAAATAAATAAATATCTTTTTGATATAGTATCTATATTTATATACTAGCTGTCCCCCACAGATGTATTAGACAAAGCATTCTTGAATTTACTTCGCTTCTGTTATTTCTAACTTTGTCCTAATATAAATCTAGTGAATGATCATATATAAATTAATAAATAGGAGTTAATTGGCGGTAGGTAGGTACATAATAGTTATCTTGATTCCATAGTACAAGCTCTGGTTAGTTTGGGATGACCGTTGTAATAAATGTCCTAGAATAATTATTATTATTACGACATTTTCCGAAAAAAATTGCAGAATTAAATTTTAACTATGAATTTTAAAAAAAGTATTTTAAGAAACTACCGACTACTACATATATCAGTTATCTGGTTCCGAAGGTACAAGCTCGGCTTGTTTTGGGATATTTAGGATCATATTTCTGAAGAAAGTCCCTAAACCGCGGATGAATATGAAATTTCAGAATACTCTTGGTATCAATAAGGAACTATACTGTATTCAAGATAAATGATCAAACACTAGCCAGTGTATTGAACATCCAAAAATACACGAATACTTCAAATGTGATCTAAATTTTATAATTAATATGATTTTTAAGTACCGATCGAACCACAAAGAGTAGCTCTTTTGATGCTGTACAATTATGACGTCACAACTTGCTATTTCATACAAAAATCCACACATTAAATCGTTTTGACATTTAATAAAAAGTTGCTGATTTGACATATCAGTCAAAATCTCTATTGACAGCGCTAAGTTGATTTTGCGACTATGTAATAATATAAGCATTCGAATATAAATGAACGCATTCCAATTTCTAGATAAATTATCTCACGTAGTTATGATTCACAAGGACGGACAAAGACCGACTTGTGTTACAATTATTATAATCAATTCGTAACAATAGAGTTACTCATGGCTCTTATAAATGGTAATCTTATTGATTTATATTCGTTTTTAAATGGAGACTTGACCTTAAATAGTGATGGACTCAAGTTTTTATTAGAGACAAGGTCGCATGCTCATTTATTACTGCGGGTTCATAGAACTGATAGGAATCTGATAGAACTGCTTCTAATTCTAATATAACAAACTTTGGTCATCATCAGTTATCACCATCAGGTAAGGAACATGACACTAGCCCTAGGAAGGTAAGCTCTACGAGGCCTCCGTGAAGCTGCTCGCCGATGAAGTTTGTATTATTTGAATAAGAGGGCTGGTATTGTTACGATACCAAGTCATTATCGAGGCATAATATGAACCAATGTCCAACGAGAATTCAAATTTGTGTCTGAAAAGATAAATAATGTATATTACTAAAAGGTAACTGGTCGAAATTTGACCATAAGCATTATTGTTTTTTTTTTTTTTAATAAAGCCAGACAATAGCGAATACACAACTAGCAACTACATTAGCCTGATGTATGTGTATAATTATTCCACAGAAAAACGAGACTGATATCGATCTAGATTGACGGACAAACAATCTGTAACATTATAATTACGTATATCTTTAATCTTAAAATATTTGCTGATAATTTTCTAAACTAGAACCCGCGGGCGAAATCTAAAAGCTATTAAAAAGAAACGATATATAACATACTAGCTGTCCCCCGCGGTTTTACCCGCGTTCCCGAGGGATGTCACATGTATTATTCATGAAATCCTTCCTCTTCAGTCACTCTAGATATTAAAAAAACCGCATCAAAATCCGTTGCGTAGTTTTAAAGATTTAAGCATACATAGGGATATAGGGACAGAGAAAGCGACTTTGTTTTATACTATGTAGTGATTCACGTGACTTATTTATGTGTATGCAGATAGAGTGTGAAAATAAACTAATGTTTTTGCTGTCTCTATCTGACATCGCAGAGTGATATAGCTGAGCAGGTTACAAAAGCGAAGCTTCGGATTGCGGCTGAGAAATAAAAGACATAATGAATTTTCTCGATTGCGACATCAGTCGAGATGATAACTGCAATCTTCCACGGGCTTTTAGACACCACCACCGTAAATATGTATACAGTTTACAAGAGGTTTAAGAACACAGCTTCCAAATTGTACCAAAATAAGAGATTTTTTCATTAAAGAATGAGTCTTAGGGAGGACAGAAGTAAGTGGAATTTCCTACCTGGATTGTAAAATAAATAGGTACTATGCCAATTCATGGAAAAACTAAATGTAGGTAGCGAAGTTATTAAATAATAATAATAGAAAAAATATTAAATCACACAATGTGTTTCTCATTATCATATTATGAAAGGCTCTCTTTACAGTGCTCGAAACACTCTGAACCACAAAGTAATTATTTAAAGTAAATCCTATCTGGTCTGAGTTTGCTAGATAGCCACCTAAGCAAAAAACCTTTTAATGTTTTTACCTATGGAAATATTTTCCTCAAATCTGCATTATCTTGTATATAAACCTTTATATTACCATTTCTTGCACTGTAATTACACCATGCCACCCGCGGCAAGCAAATGCTTTTCAATATACAACCAGACATTACTTTTATCTCTTTTTTTTGTTTTTGTAACGAAAGGCTTGCGATCCGGTTGCAGTCGTGCAAAGAAACATAATGCATATTTACTTTATTTAGTTGTCGGTCCCTTTTAAGTTCTTAAGAGCTCGTGCGTTCAAAAAATGAGTAGTAATTAATTCTTAATGTTAAGTTTATTATTAGCGTGTGTAAGTGCTGTAATTGTTTCATTTGATGTTTATTATGTAGTGTTTAGGGACTAATCGGTTCCTACTGAGAAATAAAACTTTATAGTAATTAAGAATCATTAAAATCATTCGCCATTTATTTTATTTCGTATAAAAGGATGATAATAGTTGCAGCTAATTAGGCGACAGCAACTTACACACAGTGGGAGCGAATCCCAAAACCTGTGAGTTAAATCTTTATACATTCGACTCTCCATTCTCTAGAGAGCACATTAAGCCATAGTTTATGCTATCGATGGTAGTAAAATACTTTGGGAAAATCGAGTTCAAATATATTATGCAAAAACAATGCGAGAATAAAACATATAATAGATTCCTATTCAAAATTAAAGCCGTATTCAGTAGCTGTTTCCCGCGGTTTTACCCGCGTTCCCGAGGGATGTCACATTTTCCCGGGATAAAATATAGGATATGTTATTCCAGGATATGTTCTATCTATGTGCCAAGTTTCCGGTAGCTTTTGCGTGACAGAGTAACAAAAATCCATACAGACAAACATTAGTAGGACTTTGAAATCGGTTATTTAAAAAAAGATCGTAACTTTAAAGTTAACTCAAAATTTTCCTTCCTAAGTCATAACATTGTATTATATAATAAGTGAAAAAAATATCCTACGAAATGAAAATCCCCGATCTGGGCATGAATAACCTCGAGCTACGTTAGTACGTACATAAGTAAGAAGAAAACTCAACTACATATTGTCTGGCATCGCACGACAGATGTCAACGTCGTAATAAAACTTTTCCTCCAGCTCCTGGGGGAATCAAGATTTTGTTCCCTACTTTTATGTCATGCTCCTCCTTGTAAATATACGTGCATTTATACTTATAATGATATGTTATCACGCGGCTATGAATAGTGCGTAACGAATTAGTTTTTTGCAGATTTGCTATCGATAAATTCCTTGTTGTCTATGGACACTTTTTACTCATGTGATGATCTTTTTTAGTTATTAATTTGGGAAAAGGTTCAGGAGATTTAAGCCTTCTTCCATGTCTCACGGACTTTATTTATTTAATGGGATTTCTGGATATAAAAGCAATAGTACGTTCACCTTTTTGAATTATACTTGAGCAAGGATAATGGGGTTCTATTTATATTCATATACTTATACAAGAATAAAAGAGCTACGGACGCTATATTATGCTAAAAAATAGCGAACTTATCTGAAACTTGTTCCTGCTTCTTTAAAAGACCGATTCAAACAATGAACAAAAACATTCTGTCGTGTTTTTAACCTATTCAAAGTTCATGGAATCTCGCAGGGCAGCGTCGGGAATATTATGCACATTTTTTGTATAATTGCTATGAAACTATGCGCCTATTTGTGTCGTTCGCGATACAGTGCTCGGTCGGGCTCGGGCTTGGCTTGTTGTAGTTTATTTGCGTGTGTCGCGCCGCGAGTCGCCGCGGGCGTTCACACTGCGCCTGCGAGCACGCGCGAACTTCGCTCGTTTGCTGCGCCCGCGCCTCCCGCCTCCCGCCTCCCGACCGCTATTTCCGCACAAATACCGATGTCGCTAGCTGATGATACTTGCACCAACAGCTTCTTGTCGCTGACAAATGACACGGCTTCATCGACAACACTGCAGCACTGTAATTTATCTTCATCTCGTACGGAACGCCCGCTGATTACATCTACAGTTTTTGCCATTTACAACTCAGGCCTCGATGCATTCCTTATTGGATTACATTCTAGTGAATAGTTAGTTACAACATGTAGATTAATGTATCAGGTTTCGTTCATTTACAAATGACTTATTGTGTTAGATCAAACGAGATGAAATTGCGTTAGTCCATGTTGAATATTATGTTGCTAAGATCTTATCCGTGGAATGTAGGAACATTGCGTTAACAATCGCTAAATTCCTTACAACATCTACAGGTTCGACAAGAATGCGGTCTTCCGTCAACGATAGACGCTCCCGGACTGTCTTCACCTCGCCCAACACCCGGTGGAGTACGAAGAGACGACCTGCGAGCCCCGCCACCAGATACTGAGCTCCTGCAGTTCGCAGCTACGCTTGCAGGCACTAAGAAACTGTTCGCTGGGCTGGGGGACCGATTGTGCGACGAAACCGACTTTACCCATGATAGCAATGAGCATTGCTGGAATGGTGAATCTATTGGAGAGTGAGTATGACTACAATATTTAACATTCTATCATCATCAAAATATAAAAAAATTACAAACTTTGTCATATTCTAAAGTGAATAATTTTCCCGTCTATAAAATGGGTTCCAGCATGGAAATTATTTGGTCCATTGTCTGCACAGGTACACGAAACCATTGGTAACTTCGGCATCGATGAGCGACCAGAAGTACAACCCTGAAATTACTGGGGGCTCACCTCAAGATTCAAGAGTAGCCGCTTTGGCAGACAGGTTGCAGCGAGCCAGACAGGTAAATTAGAAGAAAATCAACGATTTATTGACTCTTTGGAATCTAACTTGTACACCCAACAAGTCAATGTTGTTGCAAGTAACTGTTTTTATTACGCTGAGATGGATTATTTGGTTGAAGTTCCCAAATCACAAAACCTAGGAGAGAATCGGCTTTCAAACGATTTTCTGCTTGTTATCTCTGTCAATATTTCGTAAGGATTTCTTCGAAAGAAAACTATACATTATTGGGAATATCTGCCGAAAGTAAAGCTGTTGGAAGTTTTTGATGGATTAAACTTTGAATCCTCTGAATATACCGCCGTGACATCAAACCACTTTTATACTTTTTGGATTACATATGGATAAACGCCAAGCAAAATCGACCTCTAAAGTGCTGTGTATCCAAACTAAGCTGTAATATAATGTGATACGAATCATTTTAGCTTGACACGTGTATGAAATATTCATCAATTAATTCATTTGACAGATTAATCTTAAGTGTACGCGAGAATAAAGCGACAGAATTGTGGTCTTCTGATACCTAATGAGTTACCTAATGCTTTCAATTCAAAAGTAATAGCAAGCTTCTCTGTACTTTCATGACATATTATGGGTATATGTTCGTGGGTATTTCTAGAGAACCAAATTGTAAAACCATACTTAAACTTAGGTCATTTCCAATTTCAATATATTTTTTCAATATCCAATTTTTTTATAGAACAAAGGATCGTTTTTATGAGCGTTTAAATCCTAATAGGTAATGTCTTCTTCCGAAAGTCAAACATACTCCGCTCATCAGAATTATACGGGTAGTTTTATAGCTGATTCAATATGCACATACTTTTCACTCCTTTGGTATTTACACACAATATTTTTTCCCAAACAGTTGCTGGTAGCTCATTCCGGAACAGGTGATGCTCAGGCAGAAGCTTTTATGCAAGGAGACGAAGCTGGTGAGGAAGGATCTGGTTCAGGTCGAAGCTACTCTGATGACGATGCTTCTTACGACGCCGAAGGTTCCGGGGAAGAAGGGTCGGGGATTGAGGATATCGGTAAGATAAACTTTTTTTGGACAGTTATTAGGCAAAGTTTAGCTAAGCCCGAAATATAAAACGATAGTGAATATAACTGTAGATAGACTATGACAATTGAAAATAGAACTTATACCATTGTTTAAATAACGCTTACATTCTGTAAAACGATCAGAGACAGAACGATTCGAAAAATGTATACAAAGAAGAAATATTTACCAATTTTTATGAACGTGTAGGTTTTCAGTTGTATAACATCACCATTATCTCTAAGCTCGATCACCAATTGTCCCAACAGATAACAGAGCAGCCATCAGCGACGACACCACATACTCGTCGACTCCGAAGACTTCATCGGCGAAAGCAATACGGCCATTTAGCTATATTCTATTTAGCGTGCTTTTGGCCGTCAGTCTCACTTAAACACAGTCTCAGCAGCCTTGCGACTCAAGACGCACGTGAGACCACGTGAAGATCCATATCATAGTGTGTGAGTGAAACAAATGATTTTGAGTGTGTACTATGACTGCTATTAGTTGTAGTGAACTTAAAAGACACGTGTTTTTGTTGTGAACGTAATGCAGAAGAGCGCCATATTGTATAAGTGATGCGACTCCAGTGACATTCTCTAATAACTCACTCGAGTAGACAGTGGTCATTTTGAGCGGAAACTCCTTTGTCCGAAGGATGAGGAAGGGACCCTCGAGTGGCTTTGTTATAACTTGTTAAAGTATAAGAGGAAATATACTTACTACGTCTTGCTAAGTAAAAAGTAAACCAAGTGGTTTAGTTAGCCCACTCTTGTGTATTTTTGTGATTACGATGAGGACTTTTTGCAACATCTTCAGTTTATTGTTCATGTAGTAGCATAAATTAAGTTGAATTGTCCATGCTGCGAGTACGTGGTATTTATGCCAAGTATGTAGATAATAAAAAGTGACTCGAGTGCAATATACAAACATGTCGCATCACTATTAGATCGTAGCTAGTCTAACAATTACCAGACTCCATTTTCCAACTATTTGCATATGAATGTTAAATATAGTATTTTATAATGAAATATTATTTTACTAACGCAAATATCAAACTTGATGCATTTAGCCAATAGAGCGTCTGGTAAATGTACAGTGCATATCGATATTATCTTCATTTTGTAAATATTTTGTAATCTCTATAGATTTAGGTAAAAAAATTATACATTGTAAAAGAAGTTTCACAATATTTCAGCATTTAGAAATGGAATTCTGTGAAAACTATCATAATATAAAAAAAAAGTATATAGTATTATTCGAAGAAAATTTAATCATTGTTGAAAACTAGCTGATTGGCAATAATTTTATTAAGAAAAAAAAAGTATAACGATAGCGAGTGATATCAATAATGTAAGAAACGTGTGTACAGTTTATGTAAATACCTTAAATCCTACTGGTCTAGGTGCTTAGCTAGTAAATATATTTCGTTGCCATATTAATATTACTGATATTTTTTCTATTTATAATATTGCATTAAGTCATAATTTAATCTAATATTATGTTATGTGATACATATTAGTCCTTAAGTTAGTGCACAAGATGCATTTCATTATTTATATTGTATTCATATTTCTGCAATAATTTATCTTCTATATTCCAAAGGCCTATAAAAAAACAAAGACGAAAAAATCATTCTTAGAGGGACGTACAGAAATATCTTGATGATAATAGACACAAATAATATCGAATCGTAAATATATATTATCGTACCTTGTCTATAATATGTCTCCAACGACTGTAGATAATCGGAATAAATGGATCCAATCAATTGTGAAATATACAGTATGTTACAAAACTAACCGTACAGCCGAAATGGGGCCTTATAACGAGTCCATTCACAATATTCAAGAACCGTAGTAACGCTGTATACCTAACTGGATACCCCAAAAATAAAAAAAACTTATTTTTATGAATGAAAAATAGAAAAACTATTAAAGTAGACAATTATTAGGTAAAACAGGTAAGTAGGCCTTTCTGTTTAATAATCTGGTTCACTGACATGACAGCTTACTAAGGTTGTTGGCTTTGATAATAAAATTTTACGGGGTATTTTGTAACACGTTGTATATAAAAGGTCAGTACCATACAATTCTTCAACAACAACAAAGGCCTAAGGAATCTTTTGATGTATCTTGAGACATCTCAATGTACCTAGTAAAGTAATAAATAAAACGACAAAAATACATAAATATATAATTGTACGTAGTTATAAAACATACGTTTTTAATTGCATTAAAAATTAGTTATTATGAAACTGCACGGCCATCATGTAATGGTGCGCTGTCAGAAGTTTTCTTTTGTATATGTATTGTAGGCTATATGGATTGTTGAGAATGTGTGAGGACCAGGCAAGGAATGTGAGATATTCTTGTGTAATGCGACAGATATTAAAACCAATTTTATCACAGACAAAAGCTCAGGAATGCAGTGTTTTAAATTCAGTCGTATAACTTTTGCTGTACAATTTGTTCGAAAGCGCTAAAAGCGCAGATTGAGTTAGCAAAAAGGGGAAGACAGCAAGACTAATAACTGTAGAAACTAGCTTCAAGCGCTGCATGCTGATTAAGCATCTGCAGGGACGAGTAGCGTGACAACCAAATAAGGCTGCTTTTACGTAAAAGTGCTTTGTAAAATAGAACATGGTATATTATGTATCAAGTAATTTCTATGTGTAATCAACCTTTAATTTTTTCGTAGATAGGTTACGAATATAGCTATGAGACATGTATAATTTGAATCTCACATTATTGCTTGGAAACATTATATCAAATACTGTTGATTGATTGATTGATTCGGATAGAGTATATATAGCACGCTGTAAAGATATATAATATATATGTATATTAGAGACCCTTAATAAACTAATGTCTTGCTACTCATCCCCAAATACGTTCTAATCAGCTGTTTTCCTAAAGACACACTCCACAATTAAATTGGTAAACAATAACAAAAGTGTCAACACAAAATATCTCGAATCTCAAATTGTAAATATTGTTGGAAAGATTGATAGCGTGTATGAAATGGAATCAATTGCTGTTATATCTGAGTATATAAAATTATAAAAAATAAAATTCTGTATTGTACAGCCAGCTGTTTCATTTAACCCTCCAATTCAACTATGTAAAAAACGGTTAAGTGCGAGATGGACTCGCGCACCAAGGGTTCTGTACCATCTATAAAATCGGCAAAAAAAATCGGTTTATGTAAATATTTATTTTTTAGTATTTGTTGTTATAGCGACAACAGAAATACATCACCTGTGAAAATTTCAACTGTCTAACTATCACGGTTCATGAGATACAGCCTGGTGGCAGACAGACAGACAGACAGCGGAGTCTTAGTAATAGGATCACCGTTTTACCCTTTGGGTACGGAACCATAAAAATCACGAAATGTATCTATTGAATGTGCTAAACTACTCAGGAATTCAAAATAAGGGAGTGCAAAATACCTATAGGAGTAAAACTTACGAAAGGATGCATTTAAAACGCAGAACAATCCCCACGTGTCCTCATTTCTGAATATTTTATTCATGCCGCCCATTGTCTGAGCTCCGACTAAGCGCCATAATGACATAGTAGCAAGATACATTTCTGTCCGCGCAGCGTTTAAAGTTACGAAACTGTTTGCAAGGCACTCCCTATATTTACACCGCCATTTGTGTTTTAAGGAGTTTGTTGGCTTTTGTTTGAAGGACATTTACAACTTATCATATTTTCTGATAGGTACGTGAAGGTAACTTTGGAACAATCTCCTTCACAACCAATTTACGTGATGTGTAATTAAATGTGCTTCGAAAAGGGTACCAAATTCTAAAGACACACACAACTTTTATTTTAATGCGAAAAATAAAATCACTTTTCTTGTAATTTTGTCACGTGACAGTAATAAAACTTTGAAAAGAAAAGCGAAGTTATAAAATTTGTTTACTTTAATGAGTTGTGTGGGGGTTTTCGGTTTATTAGGTATTCTTTCTACAGACCTTGTCTATACAATCTATATTATGTATATAAAAATGAATCTCTATTTCCCTTGGTCACAGCTCACGCGTGAACGGCTGGAACGATTTCACTAATTCTTTTTTTGATGTGTTTGTTGTTGTCAGGAGAAGGTTCTTATGATAGAAAAAAATAAGAAAGTTGCGAGGGAAATTAAAAAATATAAGAAATCTTAATGACCATGTTCTTGGTATTTTATTTTCATTAATGATACCAATTCGAATTAAATATTCATCTAAATAAACAATGTGGTAAAATATAAAATAAATGCCAATCGTAAGCGCATTACTTGGAGAAGGTTGAATTGGCAGTGTTTTTAAAACATTCGTTATAATTCGAATAACGTTTTCGAGGAACTCAAATGACCGCGCAAATGAGTTGCCGATGAAATTTTTTGAGTGGAAATTTAGATATGACACCGTCGCAAGGTAAGCAAGTTATAAATTTTAAAAATAATCCTAACTACTTTCGATTAAAGTGTTGAATAACAATAAGTTTAATTCTATGATAGATTTCACCCGCGTTTAGTTGAAATTGCACGGACCAACAACACACGTTGCTCCAAACAAACTTTGCAACCCCGTTTTACCCCCTTAGGGGTTGAATTTACAAAAATCCTTTCTTAGTGCTCCCTTGCGTTATAAAATGAACCCCTGTGCAAAATTTCAAGTTTCTTACCCTTATAGTTTAGGCCCTGCGTTGATATGTCAGTCAGTCAGTCAGCTTCTCATAGATTTAGATAGATTCCACGAAACATTATCAGCTATATCCCCGATTACAAAGCTGCTTAAGATCAATCTAATTCCTAAGTAATGTAAATCCTAAAGACCTGAAAAGCATCCACATGCGTTATTCTCAATAGTAACACGTACATTTACTGAATATCAGTTACATAAACGTTTGTGAAGCCTTGCAATCGAATCAAATTGCGGATAGAATAACTCAAGAGAGCTGTATCAAGCGATCATTTCACGGATCATTTGGCTCGAGAGGTCGGCCGACTCTCAATTTATACAATCGCTTACATGACTCAGAGTAAGGATTGTTGCTACCTTTGATACGTTATCTAGTATCTACAGTTTATTGGTTGACTTCAAATTGAATTCAATAGCCGTACATCTATCTTGTTGCGTAACAGATGTGTAGGTGGACTAACATCATCGCCTCGAACTAACTCGCAACTCGTAATTAGTTGCATCAATATTATAATTGATTATGTTAACAAAGTATGTTTGACTTTGTTTGATTGTCGTACTAATTCTTACTACCTACTACTTTAGTTTTGCCATTAGTATATTTAGTAATACTTATTAATTAAACTAGAATACGCGATCAAAAATAACAGTTAGCGATTTATACAGCTCTTGCGATATTGTCCCTTCTTACATCTCCAGGGGTTCGCCCGGGTCCCCGGAGTAGCGTTGCCAGGCGTCCGGATATAGCCGGACATAGTTAGTCCGGCCAAAATAAACGGTGCCCGGCTCGTCCGGCTTTTGTTAGGTTTTTTTCCATTTCCCAAACGGCTTAATTTTTTTTGGCGTACGTGTTAATTCTGAGACAAAAAATCCACAATAATGTAGGGTGTCCGGGCTTTTTACAAAAATGTCCGGACAAACTGACTGGTCTGTCCGGCTATTAGGTATAGCGACCTGGCAATCCTACCCCGGAGGATGTTATGATTTCCCAGGAAAAAAGTGCTATTCCATATAATCTATATCTGAGCCAAATTCCATCCAGATACGTTCAGTTGTCTGGCGTGTTGAGTTACAAACATCAATCCGTCCGAACTTTAGCATATATCATACATAGTATAAAACAAAGTCGCTTTCTCTGTCCCTACATCCCTATGTATGCTTAAATCTTTAAAACTACGCAACGGATTTTGATGCGGTTTTTTTTAATAGATAGAGTGATTGAAGAGGAAGGTTTTTATGTATAATACATGTGACATCCCTCGGGAACGCGGGTAAAATCGCGGGGGACAGCTATTAATAGTAAATAAGCATTTTGTTACATTTAATTATGAAATACTTCTTGATAAGAGGGAATGAAGCTCATTTCTTTTTCGCTATTGTATACTGATTTTTAGATTGTTATCCCGCCTTGGCCTATTTTATTAATATATAACTTACCTTACTATTCCAAATCCTAATGCGCCGGCAAAGTGCTCGGCGATCCGCACTCATACTGTGCAATATTTACATGAACCATTTGGAGCCTTTTAGACACTATCTCCAAGAGTACTTAAATTTTAACCTCCTTATTCAGCTAACATAAACTTGGAGACCTCGGAGATCTAACCTCTCACGTGATCGCATAGTTAACGAAAGAGACAGAGCACAATGGCCGCGACGAACTAACGTCGAACTAGTGTCATAAATAAATCAAACCCTAGGCCTAGCATATTTTCAAAATGGTTATAATAGATGTAAAAACTTACACCCGAGAAACTAAAGCACCTTCACGTGACCACAAATTGTTTAAAATTCGAATAATTTTTAAGACGAAACATATGGCAACTTTGCCTGGTGAAGATTTTCATGCATTACCTACATAATAATATACATGGTGATTAATATTATTTAATAACATATTCACATTAGCATTTTATCATTTATGAAAAGATGTAAGTAGCATTAAAAAGACAATTCATTCATTAGCAAAAACAAAAATGATTCCACCTGATTCCATTTCCTTTTCTTAGTATTGTGGGTAGACAAATTAATTAATTAACCCTTTCAGGTTCAGGGCATGTTACATTAAAGTAATCATATAATTGTTTCAATTTGTGTTATCTATGATTTGCAGTAACTCGGGTCAGGCGTGTCAAGTCGTGCCACCTTCGTGACTCCTTCTATGTTTCCGCGAACTGTGCGCCTGTTGTCGATGGCTTGTACTCTATATTCCTTCTCCATTGCATGGCCGCGGGATTGGTATAGTGTGTGATGTGTTTCTTTTAAAAGATTCTATCGAATCTGGCCCAAATATCTATAAGATAAAGCTATTAAAGTCTACATCGATTTTGGCTTCTACGAGTTCTATCTTTTTGTTCTTGATGTAAGGGTAAATTATTAGTATATTATATTTATAGTAAAGTAGTTTACCACTACTGATATAGCATAATTATGTTCATATCGTTTCACTTTGTAAAGAAGTAAAGTATCATCGACGAACAATAATACCTCATGTTTTTTTCTACAAGATAGGGTAAATCATTAATGTATATAAAAAAAAATAAAGGTCCTAGAATAGATTCTTGTGGGACCTACATCAATATTATCGTTATTATAAACACGCAGTCTAACATAAGATGCCTTTAATATGTCATCGCCTTCTTCAAAACCATCATCTTAGTCTAATTCTATAACTCTACTCACCTGTCTTCCGAACCGTTATCTACCTAATTTCAGAATATATTATAGAATAACGTATGAAAGGAGCAGTGTATGCCACATGACATCACGTTGCCTGCCGCATGCCAATCCATCATTCGTCTCTGGTTTAGACATTCAACCTGTATCGCCAATTCGGTACTATCGGGGATGGTTTAAGTGACAGCTCATGTCCATTCCATTTAAAGCGACTGTAGAGAGGACTGGACAGTAGAGAAATTTACGTGCAGTAGTTTTTACGCTCTTTTCGAAATTGGAAGTTTGGACTTTTCAACAGCATCTCGGGAAAGGTTTGATTTTATCTAAAACATTAAGTCTCAGGTAAAAATATACTATAGACACGCGTTACACTGACTTTTATGCTCGGTCCCTTTCGTTAACTATGTAATAACATGCGATGCCTGGTCACCAAGACCAGCCTGTAATTTCACAAGGTAAGGGGGCCACCCTTTCCCTTCTAACCGAAACACAGTAATACAAGTGCACTACTGCTTCACAGCGGAAATGAGAAAAGTGGTAGTACTTTCCCGGACGAACTCTGCACTAAAAGCTCTACTACTCAACGAAATCATCAAATAATCTGTTATCAAGCTTAAACAGCTAGAAAAATATCAACAACCGTCGATGTTCTCAAGCCATCCATGGACATCACTAATATATACAAACAATTTTATGTGCAAACCACCGCGTGCGCACGTCTAAATACACACATAAATCCTATGCAGTGTTTACTCACGTGAGTCCACTAACGAGCCAGTTCATTCATTAGGTCCAGCCGAGCGGTCAACTTGTCACTTGTTGACTTGACAGGTGCGCGGTGAGGCTACCGTGTTGCGCGGTATTGCCTTACATGGTACAGACAGCGCTGCGCCTGCGCATATATTGTAGCCTAGTTATTTTAAAAATAGAATTGAGTAAGCCAGTAATCATTTTAGATTCATGACACTTCTAATATTAAAGTTAACACTTGTAATGTAACCAATGAATCTATTAAAACTTGATAACTATGAACTCTTGTAAGGATTGATGTATGGATGTATCATCATAGCATCTTCCGCGCAAAAATGACCTATCAGATTTAAATGATAATTGCACATAAATAGTTTATAGCCTGGAGTAACACCATCCTGAAATAAAGTAACGTCCCACGGGATGGCGGGTAAAACCATAGGGGACAGCTAGTAATTAATATTATTAATATATAGAGACATCGAAAAATAATATCTCTTCTCGACTAAAAAGGCTTGGGGCCACGTCAATATTAACTGCACAATTATCCTTAAGCACCGAATACAGAAGTAAATAATTTACGTTAGTTTCGATATTAATTGCCTCTATCTATTATATTGGTTCTTGGCCTTTTGATCTTAGAGCCAGTGCTCCCGCGGCGAACTGAACGGGTACAATTTAAGGTAAAAGATAATCGAGGAGGTTTACTTATATGAAGAAGAATGCGTTTGAAGATACCATGTTTGTTCATAATATCTTAAACTTTGGGATCAACGCAGAAAACCAGACATACTAGATGTCAAGGTGCAATTTCTTAGAATACAGTGTATAAAAGAATTTGACGCACCATCACCTCAGAACTACTGAACATATCGGGATGGGACTGCTACGTAGAAACATAGGAATGTTTGAGTCAAAATTACTCATAGTACTCATAGTATAAATACAAGACAAAAGGAGAAGTTAGTTGTTCCATACTTTAGATTAACTAAAGTAAACAAGTCATTTCTTGGTAATTGTGTTAGATTTTATAATAAGATACCGCTGTCAGTAACCAAAATGTCTGATCATAAATTTAAAAATTATATTAGGAAAGTTTTGAAAGAGAAAGCGTATTACAAGGTAGTTCATTATATTGAAGATAAAAATGTATGGAAACAGCTGCTCTCTGCACAGTGCACCTCTAAATCTCTTTTTTAAGTTGTAAGTACCTAATTATTGTTATTTTCTATTTTGTAGTCTTGTCATATTTTTTTTTGTTTTGTTTTTTAATGTTACCTATAATAAGTATTTTGTAATTGTTAAATATAAAATTATGTAAAATTGAAATTATAAAATAGCCAAAAAGTCAGAATAGATAAAAATTTATATAACAAATAAAAAAGAATGTAACCTTGCTGAGTTTCTTGCCGGTACTTATCAGTTGAAGGCTGACTTCCGAACCGGTTGTAGCTTCAGTAACTTTAAATTTGACCTTCATAAGTGCCCTCCGAAGGCCTAAACTGAATAAATGGTTTTGACTTTTTGAATTTTTGAATTTTACCATTATGCGGAATATTTCGTAGATGCTTATAGGCTTTATCAGATATCGATAAACGTGGGTGAAACCGCGAAGGACGGCTAGTAATAATAGTAATAAATAAAATGATCATCACAGACGTGTGTAAAGAATGCCCCATAACATAAAGTAAATAAAAAGAAAATTCACTTTTGGCTCATTGTCAATATCGAATCTACATAAAGTCAAAAAAGTAATTTATTGATAATGATTTCAACACTTTTTGTAGAGACATAAAGAAATAAAATAAAAATAACAGGTTTTTTTCATTTACTAGACTATTAAAAAATGTAAACTGATATTGCTAAAGATAGCGCCATGCCAGTACGTATACTATTGGAAAAACCGTTAGCTTCCTACATGGTTTCCGCATCATTTAATGTTTTACCGATATTTATTGTATCTATCTGTGTTATTATATTACCTTGTGGATACAGCGATTGTATATTAAATATGTTAAGTCACTATCAATTAACTAGCTCTTCGCCCCGCGGTTTTACCCGCGTCCAGAGAGTAAACACCGTAAGGATTTAAAAAAACATATTTTTTCACAATTAAGCGTATTAACCATTAAACCTACTTATTACGGCTCTATTGCTAACTCTGTTCTTAGCTGAAGTCTCCTACAGATAAACTATCTACCTGCCAAATTTCAGATTCATACGTCAAGTAGTTTTCGAGAAGTGAGCGACTATTCGGTTTTAGCTCTTTTAATTTTGTTTTGTAAATCACCTAAATATGTTTCTACTTTATAAATTATATTGACTGATTCTGTTACTATCTACTATTATACAGTTAATATTGTTTTATATAGATACTTAAACTTTTCACAATAAGCCTTTCCAAGTACCATATTATTTATGAGTTCTCCGATCCATTGTGTAATGCCCTAGGAGTCGTCGTTGCACTCAATTTTGTAGTACATTGGCAGTGCTACTAGTGTTGTGCCACACTGGTCCCGCGCCGAACCATCAATCTATAATAAAATAGGCTTAGACAATAAATCCGAAAGAGTTTCTCAATTCGGGTGCTGTTCTCAATGATTAGGGATCGGTACAATATATTTCTGCCTATTAGGATCATTACATAGTACAGTAGATTTGACTTTTTCTTTACGGTCAACCTTCTTTAATAGCTCCAGCTGATCACTTGGTGCAAGATGTCAAGTGCACGAGGCCATCATTATACTCTTTAAACGCCGCTTACGATACCCTACGGGTAGCGTTGCTAGGCGTCCGGATAAAACAGTCCTTTTTGATTGCGTGTCCGGCCAAAATAAACGGTGTCCGGCTCGTCCGGCTTTTGTTACGCTTTTTACATTTCGCAAACAAGCTGGTAATAATCAAAGAAGTTTGATTTTACATAATTTTTTTTTACCTATTAATACTGACACACAAAATCCTCAATAATGTAGGGCGACCGGGCTTTTACACAAATGTCCGTCCCAACTGACAGGTATGTCCGGCTATTACGTTTGGCGACCTGGCAACCCTACCTGGTGAGTTGTATGGTAGTAGGTATTCGTCGCACACTTACGGGTCATCAGTCCCTGTATTCTCTAAAACAATAGCCGGCGTAACGAGGCCTCTGAGAGCGAACCTCTCATGTGATTGCGAAGTTAAAGAATGAGACAGCGTAAAAGCGGCGACGATTATTATCAAGCTATCATTTAACTTATATAATCTGCCCCAGTACCGGAGACCGTTTATAGCGTAAAACTGTTTTATCTAACTAGCCAACGGTGCTTGAGTATAATTAATAAATCACTACAATACTTAATAACGAGTTATTGGCAAAACTAAAGCAATTAAAAGTTACAACAACCTCAGGGAAACGGTTGATTTACAGCGGCTGTTCTCAAAACAAAAAGTTTATTAAGTTTTTCTTATAGAGTTTATGTTGGTACTTACTTATTATTTATGCTTTTTCTTAGTTTATCCCATATTTTTGTAATGAAACATTTTTACCCACGACGGAACGGAGCAGGTATATGCGTTTAGGGTGAGAGATGTTTGGGCGTTTGTGCAAAGTAATGTTCCCACCTATCTTCTAAACGAATGATCCGATTTTGATGCGGTTTTCAATAACGGGTTTGTGTTTGATGAGTTCATGTTCTCACAGATGTCATGACCGTAACTCACTAGGGGGCGCCGCAATATTAGTGCAAAACAATGTTGCAATATAATCAAAACGAAATGCCCGATTACAATTCTGTTTTCAGCAATGTGTTCGTGGTAGCTTAATGCATGTTCCCAAATAATAAAAATTACGTCTGTAACTCACTAGAGGGCGCTACAATATTAGTGCAAAATAATATTGCAATAATATTAAAACGAATTGTCCGATTTCAATGCGGTTTTCAGCAATGGGTTCGTAGTTGATTGGTGCATGGTCTAAGATAAGTCTTATGATATTAACTCACTATCGACATTCATAGTGTTTTAGGGAGTTTTAGTCAGTAGGAACTGTTTCCGCCTTCACCGCGTGGAGGTACTCCCAGCTTATGTCATCATTGTATTCAGAGTTCAAACACAAATATTATAGTTTCAAGAGTATTGACACCAACTCTGAACAAAAACCAACAGAAAGCAACTGTATAATATTTAATAAGGAACTTAATATTATGTGGTAGGATGAATCACACTTATTGTTTTGCGAGATCTTACCTACACATTATATAAATTATAATTCGTATATGCTCTCTAAAAACTCTGAAATAAAATTAAGCAAAATTAAAAATTTTGAAAAAAACCCATGACGGTAAAAATCTCATCGAAAAAGAATAAAATAACTCAAAACCCACGACTTAACCCAATTATTTTGTACCGAAATATTATAATAGACGTAAAAATACTTTCTAAAAATTAAGCAAAATTAAAAATTTTGAAAAGACACCCACTACGGTAAAAATCTCATCGAAAAAGAATAAAATAACTCAAAACCCCCGACTTAACCCAATTATTATATACCGAAATATTAAAATAGACGTAAAAATACTTTCTAAAAAAAAGAGTTGATATCTCGAGAAATCGGTAATAGATATACTTAAGTACCTAAACAATGAATATCGATGTTTCCAGTTCTTTCCTAACGTGTCTGTTTCTCGAAGATATACTTAAATGTAGCGATAATAATTTTACCATAATACATAACCGAGGAATATCCGTCGGGGGCTGCCATTAACCCAGCTAAAGTTTTTCTAGTGACGTGAATACAATTATTGAAAAAATTAGATGTTTAACGACGACATAAAATACACTTATGAGTATGATTAAATTTTTGTTGAAATTTCATATAGGAAAGGCAGCCCCCGACGGATATTCCTCGGTTATATATCATGGTAAAATTATTATCGCTACATTTAAGTATATCTTCGAGAAACAGACACGTTAGGAAAAAAACTGTAAACATCGATATTCATCGTTTAGGTACTTAAGTATATCTATTACCGATTTCTCGAGATATCAACTCTTTTTTTTTTTAAGTATTTTTACGTCTATTATAATATTTCGGTATATAATAATTGGGTTAAGTCGGGGGTTTTGAGTTATTTTCTTTTTCGATGAGATTTTTACCGTCGTGGGTATTTTTCAAAATTTTTAATTTTTAGAAAGTATTTTTACGTCTTTTATAATTACCAAAATCCTCTTCTCTATCCCACGAAAAAAGCAGCTTATAGCGGTCTTCGTTGTCTATAAAAAAATATTCCAAACATCATTATAAATGCAAAAGTTAGCTGGTTTTGTTTGTCCTTCTTTCAGTTCTTAACGGAAAACTGAGACCTATTCCTTTGCACGAAGGTAGGATTACTGAGCTAGCCTTTTTATTATAAAGTGATGATAGCAAAACTAATTTAAACTTATGAACGATCATACTCGACCGAAGTGTATGACCATTCATTCATAAGTGCCTGTGAAGGCCTATTTAAGTAAATAAATTGGTCCAATTACTAAGTGAAAAAATAGGGTTGTGATTCCGAAAAGTAAATGACATTACCTCGACAACGTATTTGTAAAGCCCCTTGCTCTATCTCTTTTGTTACTACGCAATACCATGAGAGGTACACTCTTCGAGGCTTCGTTACGCGCGCTCGCTAACAAGATTTGTATTAGAGAATGCCGGGCAAATTCAGAAGCAACAGTCTAATATTTGCAGTTAAAACATACCTTTGGGAATTGAATGAAGTACAAACATTGCATGATATGTTTGCGTGCTTTAGACGTGATATTAATAGTTCATAACTACGTGTTCCCATTTATTTAGTTTTGTAGGTATATTTTATTTCCATACTGTATTCATAAAATAACCTAGCTGTCCCCTGCGGTTTTATCCGAGTTCCCGAGGAATTTAACATATTCTGGGTCGTCCCCCTGAGACGTGAAGTTCTTAAGTCTCAATTCCCTTTAAATTTCACCGCCCTCCTTACTATTCAAACCGAAACACAGTAATACCAGGGCACTACTGCTTCACAGCGGAAATGGATTAGGTGGCAGTACTTTGCTGGACGAACACTGGACTAAGGGCTCTACTACTGTCAGAAATGTAAGTGCTTATTATACTCCTGTAAAATAAAAAGCAAATTCCGAGACATCAACTTGTAATGCAGACTTAAACTTAATTTCAAAAACGTTTGCAAAATCACGACAAATTTTAAAATACCTAATTTTTAAACATTGTAAGTTTAAAAAGACGTTTTGTTCTATTTTGCAAGTAAAATAGCCCTCCGCTCAGTTACAATTATAACGAGCCAAGTGCCCGCTGGCTTTCGCCAAAGGGCTATTTTCAGAGTACTGAGCCCTTTCATAAGACCACTGAAAGTAACCGCTTAAGGCGGGGTAGTGATAGAATTATAAATGCGCAAATTTACTACCTACCTGTCCAGGATGTAAGGTTTAAAATCCTTTAACAGCTTTAAGATACAGTGGAATTTAATTTAAAAAATTACGCGTTTTTATTAGATTTATTCAATTTAAATTGTCTTCGAATTGCTGTGTGTAATAGCGTTTGATTCGATTAGATGCTATTTGATTTCCCAGTTTTTTTTTCCACTTGGGCCAATTACAAGTAGACGGTCCACTTAAAGGTAAGTGGTATATATTATAAAGGTTTGCAAACATTTGCAACACCACGGGCATCCACCAATCATCAGGCACCAATGCGTTGACCCTGAGACTGAATACTGTAATTAAACATACATTATACAGACAAATTAATAAATAAAATGCTGCCAAATCCTCACCTCATGGTGCCTTAACTAGAGAGCCCTTACTGAAGGACCACAGTTAATGTAAACAATTAATTTTAAATGTAAATGAAAAGTTGTAGGATATTTATTTGACTTTTAAATCTCAAGTAGCCATTAACTAAATTAATTTGAGGATGTATAAATAAAAGGAAAATGGAGACAATAGTTACTTGTTATACAAGAGTGCAAAGTTGGTTTTTAACCGCGTTTTCAATTTCGATGACTGAGCAAGCGAAGGATACTAAAATTCAAAAATTTGAATCCTGAGCTTTAGCGAGGGAATCAAAAGAGCACAAGGTGAAAAATCTTTGCACTCGAGTGCAACACGTAACTTTTTATCCCACCTCAGCGAGGAAATTACTAAATGCAAAATAAAAAAGAAAATGGGGTGCGCAAAGCAAATAAAAAAAAAGTACACCTAGATGGTTCCGAGTCTGAGTTTTTAACAAATTAAATAGGTTGTATGATAAATTCCGCACCATGGAGGTTTAATGATGTTTTGAATTCACAAACACACGTGACACGATGTTCTAATTTCAATTTACTTTATCTCTCTAAAGGATAAAAACGGCTTTTGCACTCAATTATCGAAGAGCAAAAATACTCTTTCCGAGATGGGGGGATGAAAACATTATTTTGGTTCGTAATCATAGTTCTTGAGTCCTCAAGAACTATAAAGACCCACTTAGTGTAGTAAGCAGTACCCACCCATCCTTATCTATTAAAAGAACATATTGTGTTGGAATTTTATATTTTCATGACAACATTATTGACGTATTGCGAATTGTAATTCGATTTGTTGCTGATTTCGGACTGAAGCGCGCTTTAACAGTAAAATATTTTTTCACAGTATTATATATTCAATTTTCTATTTGTTCTTACATACCTACATGGTTCTCCAAGCTATGATATGCCATTAGAGAGATGTGCATAGAGTCTATAAATAAGTATGCAATATTGAATATAAATTAAGACACTAGCAAATTTACCGTATTATAAAGAAACATAAAAAGTAATAAGATTAGGTACGTATACACTATGGTCTAAGAATGATAATGAAGCACAGGTGTAGGTTTATAAAAAGTTAATAGCTAATAATATTATAATCAATTGAATTTAATTTTAATATTAAGAAGCGCCTTAACCAAATTTGGTGCCCAAAATTCCTGACGATTTTCTCAGCCGGAGTAATGGCTAAATACCCAAATGAATTTGCCTAATCGAATTCTGAGTCGATAATTCTCATACAATTATTCAAAAAATTTGCATACGCAGCTCTTTATTTTAAATCGATTTGAATATAATTTAGAGCTCACCTTATGAATCATCTGAAAGCTTTTTTATTGATTAGAAAATTATACTATGTAATGTTTTTGTATATAATTAAATTAATCACCAAAACAAACATAATATAATAATTGATTAAATTAATATATGTGATTATCTTGTTATTTTTTATGTCAAGTCCGCCGATAAACAGAAAGACGGTCCGGTCCACCTGACGATAAGTGGGCACCGATGCCTATAGACATTTGCAAAGTTTCCCAGGGGCATTGTCAATGCGTTGTCGACTCTGGGACGTAAAGATTTAACGTTTCATGTGCCTGTAATTTCATCGGACCTTTTCACCTTTCTAACCGAAAGGTCATATTAAGTTGCACAAGCTACCACCTAAAGTTATTTACCATATAATGTAAAGTACCAACTAGAATATAACTAGCACAACAATTCCCACACATAACTATAGAGTGAGTTTTTTTATTGCCCATAGATCATGTCACAAATAAACAACAATTATGATTGATCACAACATGTCCAATTGTTAAATTGCATCAGCTTCGTGTATTGTTGAGTAGTACATAATATATACTAATATCGTATAATAAGTAGGTATGTAATAGGATAGTATATGGTCTAGTTGGTAGTCGGTTTGAGATTCTCAGGTTTATGAAGTGAAACTTCTTATGCGGGCTTTGAAATTCCGATCCGCAACGTTTTTGGGCGCTGAAAATAAATGTTAAACACAACATAAAAGCTCACCTAGTAATATATTGGCACATCTACTTTTTTCACATTTTAGGGAAGGATCAAAGATGTTTGAAATGAATTGACTGATATGATGAATACTTTTTTTTTACTAACAATTCCATTACTGTAACTAGTCATAGGAAGAGCGTGTCTCCCACAACACATAATAAACATATTTTTCATTTTTTTTTTAAATAAAACTGAAATTATATAAAATAATAAATTATGCACTTTTTAACACCTCAGTAGAAACTCAATTTAGTTTTTGCAGATGTGCCAATATATTACTAGGTGAACGATATGTTATTCAAAAGTGAATTCTGAATAATTAAAATACATATTTCCCTGAAATACAAAATACACTTCACTCGTGTGTCTTTACAACACTTCCTGTTTTCATTTAATATTAAGATCCCATTCGATATATCCAGGGAATCCTGAAAAATATATTGTAATCTGTTAATTTGAAATAAGAACATATGTTTTTTTTATATTTGACAGCTCGTGTCACATGGTATTATACTGGGCCCTTATTTGCCCTTGTCAATTAGAATATGACGCACGAATTCATTATATAAATTAATTCATAATTTGCTTATCCTACACCCCACTTATGTAACGATAGGACGTATTATATTTCAATACATTAAAACACAGTAACCATAACTGTTAGACCACTGTATTCAATTTAAACAAACACAAAATGCAAATAAAAATAATATTTAATAAAAAATTCAAATTGCGTAAGTGGGAATGTTGAATGTCAACAAAATAATAATGAATCTTGATAACATTGACATTCCTACATCCGTATTTGTAGATTTAAAAAGTTAATCAGGGAAAACAAACAGTAAATATAAACACGTACCTACAAAAAGTTTATATGCCTATAGACAGATGTAATAAAAGATAAATAAGCCATAGAGTAGATAATGGATTTTAATATATGTTTCAGATGTGTGGTCAAAAAAGGTTTGTTTAATTAATATTAAAAATATTGTACGCAGCATGGATACGAATGCTGCAATAGACCAGAGTAACCAATGGATACTATAAGGAATGAATATTGTTAAGAAATAAAGCGAAAATAGTTATAAAAAGAGCAAAAGGAAAAATATAGGCGACCATTGAAGCCAAGCTTCTGCCTCAACTTAAATATTATCAATTTTTTCTAAACAATATAAAAATAAAATGGAATACAAAATACCTAGTTTGTAACAAATATGTACGTAAAACTTAGGAAAATTATTGCAATAGCCTATAGCCTGAACGACGATCATAACAAGTCAATTCGATATAAAAAGCGGTATCATGAATAAATATAGCCCAAAGCAGTGGTGTTTAAGCTCTACAGCCGTTATATTCTCTTTAGGGTGACATTAAATTGAAGTTTAGCAATCATTGGGGCAATTTGAACTTTAAGCATAATGGTATAGAATAATAAACGAGTTTAGGCGTCATTTTGCGATAAGATATGGATTTCATAATACAGAAAATACCATTATCCATGGAAAATTCCTCATAATATTATAAGGTAAGAAGTTTCCTTTAATGAATATAATGGGGTCCCAAATAAGATGATTGATGGTAAAATCGCAGAGGTTGATTTGATCCGTAGTTCTGATAATCAAAGGTTTTGGGTCCCTCCGCCTACATAAATTTATTACAAGAAGTTAAAAACTAATAATTATAGGAGTTGTCTATTAGTTTGCTTAACAAAAGGTTTAACGACTTGTTTATATAATCCGACTAATTGATAGTGAAACTAACTCCAAACTTTCAGACACGGTAAATTCAAGGAGCAAATATATTCACCATATTTTATTTTTTATTTATTTATTTATTTTCAAAAAGGTATGTCAACAACACACACATTATATTTATTACAAAGTAATTTTGATTAAATGCTATACAGTCTGATGTGTGCGCCAATTACAGACATACACAACGTTAATAAAGTGACAACATTATCGTATATGTGTATTTTTTTTTTATATTCCTTGCTGGTGTAGTCCAGCTGGCCTCTATGAATATCATGTACAGCCAATGTTTATTCGGCAATGAGCCGAGTCCTCACAGTCGAAGATAATCGAAAATTAACCTGGCGCATAGCGAAAATTATCCGACCATGGTGGGACTCGAACCCATGCCTGGCCAGTACCCGTAGTTCGAAGTTAAGCACGTTAGCCGCTCGGCTACAAGTACTGGTTACGTTCGCCGTTTATTATTTTTTGACATGAGCGCTAGCTCTGTGGCGCGACTCTAGCGGCGCACAGTGTTTCATCCTGAACATGCTAGCTAGACAAAATTATTTATTGATGTTTTTTGTCATATACGGCTTTCATGTGATGTCTTATTACGTAATTCTGAATAATAGAAATATTATTTATTATTTATATGTTCGTTGTGAAAGAAATTTATTAATTTAATTAAATTTTATTATAATAACTAAATAAATATATTTAATTTTCAGAATTTGTGTACCATTTAGAATTTATCATACTCAGCAGGGGGGGGGTCTTAGTTTTTGTGACGAAATATTTCTAGGGGGGGTCACAAAAAGTGTGACACAGCGTGACAATGGGTGGGGGACGGGGTCAAAAAAAGCTGATTTTAGTGTGACGTATTTTATGAACGGCCCCTAAAGAGAGATGAATATACATCGTTAGTTACGTTAAGATTGACCATGGCTAAATTTAAATCACTATGGAAATTTCAATTTTTTATTAATTTTTATTTATAATCACTAACGTAGATATTAAAGTGAAATATACAATGTGATACAAAAATGAGTTTGATTTACTTAAATCAATTGATAATATTATTAAATGGTATTAGGTCAATTATAAACATTATATGTTGCTATCTCTGAGCGCGGATGACGCATCTATCCTACTAATATTATAAATGCGATTTTTTGGATGTATGGATGTTTTTTACTCTTTGGCGAAGTAACTACCACACAGATTTTGATGAAACTTAGTACATAGAGAATATCCTGGAATAACATATAAGCTATTTTAACCCGGAAAAATGTGACATCCCTCGGGAACGCGGGTAAAACCGCAAATAATTTATACATTGGTCCTAAATCACTTTCAGTGCCCTTACCATCAGTTTTTAACGTACGTACTCGCTAGCGACGGCGCAAAACATTTCTATGGCAACTGTGTACAGCGCCACTAGCGGTCACCTAAAGAACTAAAATCGGTAGTATGAGTCGATCGGGTTCGATGGTCGTTTACTCGCCAGTGACTAAAGTAAATTTCGATAGCAACTCATGGTAGAGGTACTGAAGTCAAAGCTCAACTTCCTACAGATATAAAAGCGTTCGTGAGCTTCGTACTGTACCTTCCTACTATCTAAAACAGCTATTAAGATTTCAATCAAGAAAACAACATACATTTTGTTCATATCACGATGCTTAAATGCATTTTGTTTATCAATCAGCTTCAATGAGCTTTTTATATTTCACTCAAAACTTGAGGTGCACCCACGACTTCGACCGACCATTTTCAAATGAACTCAGGGATACCATCAACTTAATATGAAAGGGCTAACTGTTATTGCACAGTATATATTAATATAGCAGCCAAAATGCTTCAATCAGACCTTAATATATTATATTATATATATTATATTATACCTTAGGATATTAACTAGCTATCCACCGCTGTTGGTTGCTTTTGTAGCTATCAAACGCGGGAAGTTACATAGGTGAGGCCTATGTCCAGCAGTGGACGGAGATAGGCTGATGATGATGATGATGATGATGATGATATATATAATCCTTCCTCTTGAATCATTCTGTCTATTATTGAAATCCGCATCAAAATCCGTTGCGCAGTTATAAGAACTAAGCGTACAGACGATGAGAAGCGACTTTGTTTTAGAGTATGTATTGAAAAAAAAAAAAACAATTGAGATATCATACTTCACGTATCATCCGTTCCAACTGTATAGTTCCAATAAGTAAGTAATTATTAATAGAATATTCATAGTAACATTCACTAATTACAATAGTTTTGTGAACCTGCAGTAATTCTTTATGAAATGTCAAAGCGATCGAATTTATGGAGTTTTGTATGAAATAGCAAGTTGTGACGTCATAATTGTACAGCATCAAATAACATATGATTAGATCGGTACTGAAAAATCACATTAATGGAGAGATAAGCTATGATAAGATATATCCAAAATTAAATAATTTTGATCATATTTAATGTTTTCGTACATTTTTGGATGTTTAATACACTGGTTAGTGTTTGATCATTTATTTATCTCTAATACAGGACACATCCCAATTATCGTGCAAAACAGTCAAAAGAATGTTCTTTAGTCAAAAATTTTTTTTTCAAAAACTAGCGACCGCTCCCCGGCTACGTCTGTGTAGGATATTATTAATGTATTATACACATAAACATTCCGGAGACATTCTCTAAATAAAAATGTAAATCGCATCATAAGGAAAAACATATAGACAGAAATAGTCACTACGTTTTATTCTGTTTAGAGAAGATCTAGATACAGACTTGCTTAGTCCAAATACTCTCAAGGTTTCAAAAATGTACCTACTATTGCCGTTGAATTACTACTTTAGTATGAGCTTTACCTATCGCAGGGTTTAGTCTCCAGTTCAGTGATAAGTGGATGTACGTGCACCACCCACGAGCGATGCGATCTATTGTCTTGCAGTGCTTATCTCTCCATTATTTTATAATGACTTGGATAACATTCACGTCACCTACACCTACGCGAATAATGAAAGGTATTTTAAAGAAGCAGAAGCGCGTAAGTTATTTTTATCGCCATTTAATTAGGCAATATAAGACAATAAACAATTGAATGGACTATCTTGAAGATTATCTTTTATCTACCGCTGAATGATGAAATTTATTCTTAATAAGGTCATCGTGGTTTTATGGCTTTATAATGGTTTAACGGACAATATTATTAATAAATTTCTTTTGACGTAAATAAGTTTTTTTTTATGTCAACGTGTAAACAGCCTGATGTTCCACCAGATGGTAAGTGATCACCGCCGCCAATGGACATTTGCAACACCAGGGGCATCGCCAACGCGTTGTTGACCACGAGACGTGAAGTTTTTAAGTCTCTTATGTCTGAAAAATCATCGGCCCCCTTACCTTTTTAACCGAACCACCATAAAACAAGTGCACTTGTACTTTACGGCGGAATTAGGTATCTTTGATGGCAGTGGCCCGGACGTATCCCGTACTAAGAACTCCTTAACTTACATATTATAACACTAGCCATATACATTAGTAGTCTTTGATACAACCCAAACACTGACAATAAATAAAAGGTACTTAATAGCCATTTTGTTTTAAACAAAGATACCATAAAGTTTTCATTCCTTATTCAAAACGGTTTCCTTTTGCGTTCAGTAGAAAAACGGTAACCTGTTATAGCGACACCTTAACGTGAATGTAAAACCTTCAAGGACAACGTTATACACCAGATAACATGAAATAGGTTAAGATTAACGCCGAGTCACGCGCGACGTGAAATGAGGTTTCTAGTAAATGGATAAACGATTTTACCGAACATTTTTTTTTAAACTGTTTTACTCAGAATTCAAAGTACCACAGCATAGAGAATAAGAGTAGAACCATACTAAAACAGACTGTGTCGTAAAGACACACGATAGAATTGAAACTTTTGTATTGCAGGGAAACATTTTAATTATTCATCAATCACTTTTGAACAGCATAGATTGTATTTAACATTCTTTTATTTTCCATCACACTAATAGGTTGCGGATCAGAATTTTAAAGGCTAAAAAATTAAAGTTTTACTTCAAAAGTACAGGTGACATCATTCATTTAACCTTTAACTATTTAAACTAAAACGTTCTAGAAGTAACAAGGAAATTCTATAGTCCAAGCCAGAGCTTAATATCGTTTATTTATTTCGTCGTTTCTTCTCAACATAAGTCAGAGACATTAAAAATAAACAACACTAGCTGTTCCCGGCATGCATTGCAATGCGTCCTCGAGTTACTGTGTTGAATTCATACAAAAATTTCATAGAAAAAAGCATCAATTATACATTTGCCGGTACGACACTCGCTATCCACCTTAAGTTAATTGTATCTAATATGCCTACAACCTTCGCGCAAATACAAATATTAGATTGACATAGCTTTGAACGGTCGGCAGTGCATTCAGTATGAACAAAATAAACAAAGATACATACATTCTTATACATATACTAGCTGTGCCCCGCGGTTACACCTGCGTTCCTGAGGGATATAAGCTATAATCTGATGAAACATAATTTGCAACCACCTTTTATCATTTTAAGGGCTAAATATTAAAAAAACGATACAACGAGTATAATGAAATAGTAGAAAGAATATAAATGCAAAGTTTGAAGTTGATCAGACCAAGAAAACACGTTGTTCCATACAAACTTTGAAAGCCTTTTTCACCCCCTTTTGGGGTCAAATTTTTAAAATTTTCTTACTGCTCCCCTACGTTATAAAAGGAACCCCTGTGCCAAATTTCAAGTTTCTAACCCTTATAGTTTAGGCCTAGCGTTGATATGTCAGTCAGTTAGCTTCTCCTTTTATATATAGATGTATTAGATATAGGTATACAAGAGATAGTGATCTAATCTTCTTTTTAAATCAATGAAAAGCGATATGGTGACGACACGCGCCCGTGGGCAGACGCCTGCGTACGCTCAGATGATAAATATTGCGCCTGAACAAGAGTGTTAATTGACATTCGAAGTTTTAAACGATCCACGGCCATTTTGGAATGGTTTTTGAATCGTAAACATGTCTCAGTGACCGCCTACGGGAATGGCACTTCAATTTGTTTAAAGTTAATCTCTCGTGAAAGCAACTGATTAATGCCTTTGTTAGGATAATGAGACTCTTGTAATGATATATAATCAATAATGGTACGAGACGCGTTTGGCTCGGATTTCCCGGTATTATGTCAGTGTACTACGAATTTATTTATTTCCATAAGTAATTTTGATGTCTGCCATATTCTATCATGTACGCAGTGTTCGTAATAATTATTTAATTTTGATTAATTCAATATTTTCGAATTGGTTATTGATATTTTTACGGACTTCAATTAACGAGGAGGTTCTACAATATGTAACAAAAACCCTGTTGTTCCTTCTACCTACGTTTTAAGAATCGGTATACATACGTAATAAAGGAAGTCATTTATAATAAACTGTAAACACAAATAATTAAAATAAATATTTAATTATTAATATTTGTAATGTTATTCTGATATCTTACCTCTGCATGAAGCGATGACCCGAAATCACAAATAATAGGAAGAAGTTCTACCCGACCCGACAAAGAGAGTGGCCTCTCTTTGTCGGTGCCGCCGCGCCGCGCCGCGCCGGTTATCTACCTATTTTTTCTACACAAGTTCACGACTTTGTCAGCTGTTGTTTATCACTTTAACGAATGAATCTTTGAAAATGTTGGTTTACACGATATTTTTATGCACAATTGATAATTGTTACAAGTACATTTAACACTTTTACATAAACAAAATAAAGTCCCCGCGTCTGTCACACAAAACCTTAAGTACCTACTTGCATTTTAATGTATTATTTATTATAATGTCTACTAGACGGCCACGGAGGTGCTGTTCAATATGACCACCTTGTACCTCGACACATTTGTTGCAACGCCTAATAATATTTTCACGTACGCTTTGTAAAATGGAGCTATAGAACTTGATGTGGTCAAATGCTGCTACTATGCGTGAACGCATTTCGACCTCCGTATCACACGGTTTTTTGAACACCTGTTGCTTAACAGTACCCCAGAGGCAAACAATCGAAGGGCGTCAGATCAGGTGATCTTACGTAAACAAACACAAGTCACTCACTAGGTCAACAATAACAACCGTTCGAAAGTAAGTTGCGCGGGAGACTAAGGAATTCGCTTATGATTCGCAGGGCGGCGGGTGGTGGGGTAAAGGGGTAGGAAGGCACGTGGCAGGGATACGAGGCACGCGCCTACGTTTTAGCGGCATCTTCTGTCGCATCAAAGAAAGCCGCCGAGCTCGTAGGCTATTTAGCGAAATAAAGATGTATTTGTAAAATCAGATACTCTAAACATTTTTTTGAATGTATCGATTTTAATAGTTATTTGATTTTGACCTTTGTACTAGCCAATGTTTATAATTGTTAAATTCTAATATCATTAATGGTGTGCTTGTAGGTAATGTATAACGTTCCTAAAAGGAATAACTGGGTTTTTGTTACATACTGTATATTCTTCTCTAACTTAAAAAAAAAGTACAGATAGGAAATAGGTTTGTTTATGGCAACATATACCTAACATTGAACTGACAAGTAATTCTTTTGAATATTTTCACCTGGTATGAACTTGGTCCTAAAATTATTATCGACTTGGACTCAATACGGCTTTTATAAAAAAAAACATCAATTAGTTTTCCCAAAAACATAATAATTAACCATGGATTAACTACACATTATTTTTACCTTTACTTATTATAAGTATAACTATAAAAAGTATCCTACCAATATTTTAATATGATAATTTTGTAGGCAATAATAATAATAATAAACGGCTGAATATAATTAAATTTAATTTGGCACGCAAATAGGACATTTTGTTGTATGACGATACAATATTTTTTAACTAAAACAATAAAAGCTTTACGATCCCTCTCTCGTTCGGAAACGTTGGTAAAACTGCGTGGCAGAAGATAGTTAATTAGGACCGGCTAAGAATGCCTAAACTAAATTAAAAACCAAAGTTGAAAATGTTAATAATAAAACCTATAAACAACCTTTACCTACATGGTAAAAAAAGCACCTAAATCATAGCACAGTATACGGGCAAGGTGCCCAAAAAGCAGCCTGCCGGACACCTCTTTCTAAAGCAAAGCTAATTTGTAGGCGAGCTTAGCGCCAGCTTGTTAATATTCATTTTTGCTGTGCAGAAATTCACAGCTTTACCATATACGTGGGTAAGAAAAACCCGCCGAAATAAAGTATTAACTTCTTTTATTTTAAAGGAACAAAATATTTTCCGACGTAAAATAGTTCACGCTCTTTCTGCCATAATTCTCTTCTCTCCCTCTCACCTTCCTCTCGTTCCTTTCACGCGTCCGTCGTTCAGATACACACCCCACATACCTACAAGATAGGTATAAGAACACAAAAAAATGCAACTATAAATATATTAATAATAGTAAATACATGTACCGTAGTGCTTCACATAAATATTTCATTTTTAAACATACTATACAGTCATTTAAATAAATATGTTTATAGAAGAATACAAAACGTTAACCAAAACAAAATGTCAACGTGTTCAATCGAAAATAATCATAAATAAAGTCGATTGTTATGAGAAATCGACTCGATAACGCATTACGAATCACTAATTAGTTAGTTTTCGAGCTGTCAAAACTTAAATAAACGCTTCGAAATATAGTTAGCCAATTAGTATATTAAGATATGTAATAACAATTTCCGGTCGAGATAAAAAAATTACAAACAAACCACCTTTAAAAAACTATTTTTATTTTACTGCAGTCTTTATTATTTATTTGAATGAGAGGTTTTAATTATTTTTTTTTTGATGACACGAAGGTGGCTGTCTGATGGCTCTTACACCGTTACACGTGGGGAGGTGTTAGCCTCTGATAGTGATGTGCCGAATCGCTGTTTTGGTGGATCGAGTAGACTCGAGTCGGTTTATACGGTATTCGAATCGTGACTCGATACCGCAATTCCAGCCCAATACAAAAAAATCATAGAGCATGTATCTAGGAACCAGAAATGAGATCAAGTTCTATTTGTCTTATTACACAACGAAACGAGATCGTTTTAGAAGCAATTTAAGAACTTCAGATCTTTGTTAGGTATATTCGTTTTTAACAAACTTTGCGAGACATTTTACTAATTAACAAATATAAATCAAGTTATTAATTTAGTACAAAAAACTAAAAGTTGGAGGTTCAAACTTGTATTATTAGGCGTCACTGCATAAGTAACCGAGATCGAGTAGTCAGTTGGACTCAAGAATCGAATCCGCGAGTACAGAATCGATTCTTCCTGACTCGAGTACCACAATCGAGACCGGCGTCATAGAATCAAAATCAATTGGTATTCGAGTAGGCGATTCCAAAGCAAAAATCGAGTGTGACTCGAGTCAAGCCGTACTCGGCACATCACGAGTCTTTGACAACGGACAACGGCGACGGCAATTCCAAATGCGAAGCGGCGATTCGCGCGGCGCGGTCGGCCAGTGTTACCAACGCTATCAAACTATTTTAAAAATCTACCACCTTATCAAACCTTTGAAAAAATTTAGTACATAATTTATATTTTTAATCCATATCCTCAAAAGTGATGTTAATGCCTTAATTTTTTTTCGATCAAACCTTATTTATATTCACTTAATTCTTCAACGGGTTCATTAAATATATAAAACAGAGAGAATATTAATTTAAGCTCAGTCATTTTATTTACTTTTTATGCCTATTGGAAATTTGAATTGGGCGCTGCACGCACGCCTCAATTTTAACCAATAAAAAATGGAGATAATTTTTTCGATATCTCGATTCTCGATTGTAAGTAAACTTCACATTATTTATTTTTTTATTACGGTTTAAAGCAGCTGCTGACCGCGTACAATTTTATTAAACCGTGATTTCATCAAGGCTGAGTCAATTCGTACGGGCACTGTTGGAACAATTTATAAAATTCAAAAATTCAAAACCATTTATTCAGTTTAGGCCTTCGGAGGGCACTTATGAAGGTCAAATTTAAAGTTACTGAAGCTACAACCGGTTCGGAAGTCAGCCTTCAACTGAGAAGAACCGGCAAGAAACTCAGCAAGGTTACAATCTTTTTTATTTGTTATATAAATTTTTATCTATTCTGACTTTTTGGCTATTTTATAATTTCAATTTTACATAATTTTACATTTAACAATTACAAAATACTTATTATAGGTAACATTAATAAAAACAAAACAAAAAAAAAATATGACAAGACTACAAAATAGAAAATAACAACAATTAGGTACTTACAACTTAAACAAGAGATTTAGAGGTGCACTGTGCAGAGAGCAGCTATTTCCATACATTTTTATCTTCAATATAATGAACTACCTTGTAATACGCTTTTTCTTTCAAAACTTTCCTAATATAATTTTTAAATTTATGATCAGAAATTTTGGTTATTGAAAGCGGTATCTTATTATAAAATCGAACACAATTACCAAGAAATGACTTGTTAACTTTAGTTAGTCTAAAGTATGGAACAACTAACTTCTCCCTTTGTCTTGTATTTATACTATGAATATCTAATTTTGACTCAAACATTCCTATGTTTCTACGTATAAACATTATATTTTCATAAATATATAGTGAAGGTAATGTCATTATATTTATTTCCCTAAATAAATCTCTTAATGATTCACGGGGACCCATACTGTAAATTGCACGAATTGCTCTTTTTTGTATAATAGATATTGATTCTATATCCGCTGACGCTTATTAATACGGGTACAATGCATCCAGCTTAGAAAAAATAATATTAAAATTAGTATATCCTGATCTAATATTTTATACCGTATATCACGATTTGTTTTTCAATAATTTTTTTTTTTTTTTTTTGTTTAAATTGGGAATTCGGCATCAATGATTCTCCTCCCACATAGGGTCCATATAAAAATAGAGGAAATATTTGTTATCTCAGAAACATTAATAATGTGAATTATATCATTATTGTGAGGTCTCTACAAAGCATAGAAATATATAGGTAGATTTACCAACTTTACAAAGTAGTTTTGGTAGGAAACTACCAATTTCTGAAATCATATCAACTATCTGAGACAAATTTCGAGCTGGCAACACTGCGTGCGCGGCATCCATGCCACGGACAGTAACGATCACCGCCCCGTGCAATATAGTCGGACAAATGGCTCTGTCAATTTTGGCTCGATATTGTTTGGAGAGTAGTAGATTTTTTGCCCATGACATTATATTTGGTAGAGATAGTGGAGTCCTTGATGTCAACAAACAAAGATCGCAAGGTGGAGAGTTCTATATAAAATACGATAAATATAGAAAATACCCTGACAAGTTTTATGAATATACCCGCATGAGCATCGAAACTTTTGATCATGTTCTTACACAAATTCGCTCAGAATTGGATAAAAAAACAAAGTCACAAAGGTGCTTAAGTGCTGCTGCGAAGCTGTTTTTGACTTTAAGGTATGTTACATTTTTGTTTCATTGTAGCTGCATAAGCGGCCATTGACGTGTAGTGTAAACTCTATATAGTGACACTCGATTTAAAGACAAACTACCTAAAACGTCAAAATTAGAGATGGGTAGCTATTCCAATAACGATCAAACAAATAGCTATTGAATGGCTACGGCTTCGAATAACCAATATGGTTATGACGTAACGAACTGTAGCGAACAACCACGCCAGCCGCCGGCAGCTGACGTAGTACCCAAACTAACTAACCAACGCTGTGCGCGGCCCGGGGAGCGCGCTATCATCGCGCTCACTGCTATTAACGAGTTTGAACTTAATCGTGTAGTCTGTTAAGTTTTGAATTGTAACTAACAGATTTTGAACATTTTCGTCATATCCGTAGATAAAGATTGCTTATATTACTAGTTTTTTTTTTATTTTCATCACTATATATTATTTCTATTATTAAATATGTATTTTTTTTATTATGGTGTTATTTAATATAAACATTTTTTTTATTTGGCTAATTTTGACTTTCTACAAGTCGTTTATTTATATTCTATTCATAGACGGCGTCAAATCAATATACAGATAATCGACAGTTAATATTATAATTAGGAAATACGTAGTATAATACGAACGATGGAAAGTAATTTCAGTGAAATATAAGATAAGTAAACAATATATAAAATCATATCATCTAAGATGATTACCACCGCGGCTAATATGAAAATAAATACTTGCATGCAACAGGGTTTGAGCGTTACTTCTTAGCTACGGTTATCCTAGGCTATTGGCTAAGTTATCCAAAAACCAATTGCTGAAAAAGATGGCTATTACGCTAGTTATTGCACCACAAAGGTGGCTAGTTAAGGTATTGAAATTTGGGTTAGTTACCCATCCCTAGTCGAGATTACTTGAAGCTAGTTGAAGCATCACACACACTAAGCAGTACTTTCTAAGTTTTCGAAATTAATAAGAAATGCTGCTGTGCCAACAAAATAACAAACAAAAGAAGTTTGTTATTTTGTTGCTTTATTGCCTTGCACGTATTTACCTTAACTGTCGACATCATGCGTACTGAAGATGAAGGCATAAGCTGTGGTAAACGGTGTTGGTGTTACTATTATGAAGTCATGTTCCGACATTTTAATTTTAATATTTATTATGCCACTGTTTGTTTACCCTAATAAATTAAACAAAAAAAGATTCTACGATATTTGTTTGTTGTGATTACCTTACACAGGTTAACCCAGTTACCTCGGCTACTAGATTGATATGCATTATCTTTACGTTATCATATTCTTAGTTGCTCTTTTACACTTTATAAGTAAATACATTAAATGAATTATAAAATAGATTTTGCTTCTCTCCATTTATCGAAATCTCTCAATAACGCCATAAAATGAGCAGTCCTTTAACTTTCGCCATATAAATATGATATGTGTTAATATTAATATTTTATTATGTAACTAATGTTGAAATAACTAATCTGTAAAAAAGTAGGCAATGTTAAAAAATAAACATATTTGATACTTAATCAGTATTTTAATTAAATTAAATCACAGTAATCATAGATTGTAATAATATATAATTTTTACGCCTTTAGATTATAATTTTTAACAATTACAAAATTGAATCGTATGCCATAAAATTGCTCATTAAAGTTATTGAATTAATTAGGTTCCCCATTCAAATTGACAGTCATTTCGTCCATCACAGCCTGGTTAATTTTATTCCTAAGACGCATTTTTTGTAAAGGTGGTAATTTTTCTATTTCTGGTAAAATACTCATTAAGAAATGGTAATCTTCCGATTCAGTACTTTGATTTTGATCTTGTGTTGTCATTTGTTTTTCCAAAAGTTCTAATTTCTTTTTTTCTATATCTAAGTATTCTGCTCGAACATCATTAATGTTTTGTCGTTTTTTTGTTTGGTTTTGAGTGTCAGAAGTGGAGGGTGTTAGTAAAGGAGGAGAAGAGGGCGTGGTGACTTCCGAACTCGAATCCTCGCCACATATTTCCTCATTTTCACTACTTTCAGCGTTTTCGTTTCGTCCTTCATCTACATTAGATTCTCCTGATCCAGGCGTATATTCATCTCTTATGAATTCTAGTAAAGTGAAATACTTCCAAGAAGATTCAAACTTTTTTGCTGGAACGCGAGATTTGGCTTTTTCAATTTTTTTAATTTCTCTTAGATGAGTGTCCTTTAAGTTCTTCCATTTTTTTTTTGAGATCGTCGACTGAAATATAAAAGGCACATTATATGATACATGTAGTAAAGGAAACGATAAAAACTAAAGAAATGTATTTTTGTTCCAGATTCCTCTCCACCGGGACGTCATTTAAATCTTTGGCTAAATCATATTGTCTAGGTCGAAGTACTGTAGCAAAGACAATATATCAAACTCTAAAAGCGATATGGAAAAATTTTGTCAATCAACATTTGTCACCAAAATTGACTAGTGAAGATTTAAAAAGTATTTCAACCGACTTTTTCTCTAAATGGGAATTTCCTAATTGCGTTGGAGCCATTGATGGGAAGCACTTTCGGATACAAAAGCCTCCACGCGGCGGTAGCAAATATTATAACTATAGAAAATATTTTTCGTTGGTTCTTCAAGCAGTTTCTGACGCAGATTACAAATTTATTGCCGTTGAAGTCTGTGGCAGAGGAAAGCAAAGTGATAGAGACACATTTCATATTTCTAAACTAAATGAGCTACTTTCGAAAGACCGATTTAATTTGCCAGAACCTACGTTACTGCCTGGTTCAAATATTATATTACCACACGTACTTGTTGCTGACGAACCCTATCCACTCAAAACGTATTTAATGCGCCCCTACCCTTCTATTAATTTAGATGGCCCAAAACGAGTTTTCAATAAAAGACTTTCACGGGCGCGAGTGACAATCGAGTGCGCTTTTGGCATAATGACTAATAAATGGAAGATATTTCTCAAACCAATTGAAACTGACGATAAACATGCAAAACTAATAATTAAAGTTGGGTGTCTACTGCATAATATAATAAGAGAAAGAGACGGAAGTAGTGATCCAGATTTCCAGCTATATAAAACATCAAGATCGAAAAGTGCATTATCGAAATCAAAATTAAATAATCGCTCTTCGTCACTAGCTGTCGACATAAGAAATAATTTTAAAGACTATTTTGTCAGCTATTAATAACATTATTTTGAAAATAAGTAGGTACACTGACCTTCAACACCTGGTAATGTTTTTTTTATTTCCTCCCATGACTTCCTTACAATATTTCTAAGTCTATGTTGTGGAGCGGACGATTTCCAAATAGCTGGCCTAGCCAGAACTTCTGCAATTAATGCTTCGGTATCCATATAGTATTTTGCGATAATCGCGACAAAAACAACAAATATAGACGTCGCTTGACGCGTCACCTCCTGCGTTATTGTCGGCTACCGCCTCTCTACACGGTGGCATGCGCGGTAGAAACAAATGTATGGAACATCGCGTCGCCCGTTGCGCCTCGGTGCCGCGCATGCTATTCGGCAACATTCGCCCCCTGCGTCGGTCATCGTGGCCATAGATAATATACTACATACAATGCATATATGATAATCGCAGCTGTGCGTGGCTTGGTAGATACATCCATATACATTTGTTTTGGTAGTGCATCGCGCGTAGCCAAAATCCTCGTGGCCAGGCCGATAGGTACTGCTATTTTAATTGTAATTGGTGCTTTACTTATAATAAAGTATTATAATAGTTATATATATGTATTCTTTAAGTTGTTAATATCTACCAATTAGCGAGCTAACTGTTTTGTCTCCAAGACAACCCGAGATACTGGTTTTGTAACCACTTTTATTAAACTTAGTAATATTTTCGCGTAATATTAGGTTGGGGAAAAAGTCTTTTCGCATTATAGTATGTAAGAACTTGTAATAAAATCTCTTTGGCTATACTATTTGTACCTGGCTGGTTTTGGTATCATTGAAAGTTTTACTGATAAAACTGTACAGTGTACAGAACTTTAGTTGTACTGATAAAATGGACTGTCAAAACCACTTGTCGCAGTATTTTGATCAGAAGTCCCAAAATTTCTATAGCAATGGGATCATGTCCCTACCTACAAGATGGCAAAAAGTTATCGAACAAAATGGTACCTACATACTTTAGTTAAATGTAAATAAACTATATTAAAAATGTTTTGAATTTTCTTAAAAAATGCGAAGGAACTGTTTCCCCAACCTATTATTTTTTTATTTAGGTATGCTAGCAAAAGTACATTAAAAAAATATTATCACTTACGCTAAATATAAAACTTAATGTACGGTCATATTAAAGCAAACACAGCATGTTTAAATATTAAAACAAGAAAGATATGTTACAATCGTAATCTTTAATGCGTAAATAATTAATGAAAAAGAGAATAGAGAAGATAAGTAATAAAAATATTATAATACTAGCTGCGCCCTGCGGCTTTGCCCGCTTTCAATCCTGGTTATAAACCTTCCTCTTGAATTACTCTACCTATAGCTGAAAACTGCATTAAAATCCGTTGCATAGTTTACGATTCTATAAAGGACATACAGATAAACATTCATTTTTATATATAAAGTAGACAGATTAGGGGCCGTCCCTTAATAATGTGAGGTTCGAAAGAGGGGGAGTGGGTTCGGTAAAAATCAATCAGGGGGTAGTGGGGTGTAGTAAGATATCACATGTATTAATTTATTCGTCAAACGCATGAGCCAGATTATCTGCGTAGTGTGTGAAAATGATGATCTTCAACAAAGCAAGATGCTTATCCAGTTGTTAGTGTTGAAGAAACATGAATGGGGGGGAAGGGGTTGTCTTAAACCTTACCACGTGTCACCAAGGGGGGGAGGGGGGAGTTGTTAAAAAAATGCTTAAAAAACATCACGTAATTAATAGACAGCCCCTTAGGTCTTGCACCTTAGCCAAACGCCGCCTCTGGACCCATAGAAGAAATGTATCCTATCCATCTCAGAGCTAACTCTCATTACTAACGAAGTCTTCATATTTACTTAAGAGCTCTCACAGTAACTTAATAATGAATGAATAAGTACCCCCTTTCAATATTAACGGCACGTGTTTAGCATTAAACGTTATAAATGTGAGCCTTAGCTGTCACTTGGCTCGGGGCATAGACACGTTTGTCCCACGACTGTCTGTCAGAACCATCGCTCATACAAGTCTGAGAACCTAGAAAACATGCGTCATCCATTGATATCTTTTAGCGATTATATCTTAGAACTACGTTTTCTGAAGTTATATGTTTATGCATGTACAGGCTACAAACAGGCAGCGTATGGTAAGTGGTCACCGCCGCCGTATGGACATCTGCATTACCAGGAGCATCGCCAATGCCTTGTCAATCCTTAGACATGAAGTTTGTTAATCCTATGCCTTTAATTTTACCGGCTTTCATTTGTTACCGAAATGCAGTCATGCACTAATTGCACAACTGCTTTAAGCTCTGCACTAAGAGCTTTAAGTAGGTAAAAAATTAATAATATGTAATGTAAAAGAATTTATATCAAATATTAAAAATTCTACTTGTAACAGATGCGAAATTCCAGAAGTATATGGACAACAGCAGTATAACACCGAGAGGAAAACTACATATCCGAAAAGTAATTCAATCCATAACACTACCATGGAATGCCAATCAAATACCATTGTAAGTCGGGACATAACATTGCCTATGATAGGATAAAACTCTTTGTATAATGAGGTAAAAATGTATAAAAACTTTTTCACAGTAATTGTTACATACATCATTTGATATACAATTGCCTATGATAGGACAAAACTCTTTACTATATATCTTAACTTAAAATATAAAACGAGGTAAACATGTATAAAAACTTATTTTAAAAATAATTATTACATACATAATGCATCACCCAGACCTGGAGTCTACCAACAAGACGGAGCGCATAAATTCTCTCGTGATTTTCTTTGTATTTGTCATAGAGCGGATGAATATATTTATGAATTCCTCTCCAGGGATTTTGCCACGATAGACACAATCTTGTGTTTCTTAGGAACTCGTCAAGTGCCCATATTGAAGTATTTTATGACGAGGTTTTTGTACATGTACCTTATAACATTTTTTATAGCTGTAACCTAAACTTTATGAGCTTGAAGATAATATGGTTGTCATTCTCAAAATGTCTCAGTTTGTTTTATATATTTTTATCAAAATGACATTTACAGGATTTTTAAAAGTTCCGTTATTGTTTTAATTTGAATATGATGGTTTGTTTCCCTATATTAATATTGGAGATTTAATACTCTTTACTATCATTCAATTCGATGAAGTTCGTTTGACCAGAAGACACGTGCCGCATTTTTTTTTTGGCCTACAAAACTGATTACATAAAATCTTATTTATAAAGCATGCTAATTAAAAAAAAAAGGTCTTAAATGTACTCTTCTTGACGTAGACACAGCTTGCTTATCATTGTAGGTATAAATACTAAAACTGATTACTTACTCAAACTTAACTATTTTTAACGTCTATCCTTCTTAATTTTTATATTCACGACGCGGGAATATTGTGTCAGTACATAAAAATGCTGAATCGGGTGCCTACGTAACCTACATACATAAACTTTGACCTCCTGATAATATAAGTGTAGATTTGTTTTACTACCTTCAAAGAAATGTAGCCGTACATCTTCGTTCGCATTGAAGCCCCTATCCAGGTCATATCTCTCGTTTCTACGATCCGTGTGATTGTCAAGCAAGCGTCTCACGTCGCACGCACCTCGCAGACGTGCTCGTACATAAATAATTTCAGACTTATGTGTTATATGACACATGGCAGATTTGTGAGCGGAGCATGTCGTTGTCAAGCACCGGGGACGATTTAATATTCATAATTTCCGATTTAGACGTTGATTATGTGTTATGTATTTAATGACACCTGTTAAAGTGGGAATTCGTAATTACTGTAGGGTTGAGTCTTTGGATTTTCATCAAGATTTGGTATTAATAAGTATTTTTCTTGTAGCGAAAAGATAATTCTCATTATTTTCGGCGCTTATTCAGTTGAGCCATCGCTACGAGGCCTCTGAGCGCGTACCTCTCACGTGATTGTGTAGTGACCGTAAAAAACAGAACACGAAGGCAGCCACGAAACATCCCGAACTAGTGTCATTTACTTTACAGAATGACACCCCAGACTGTCTTATTCTCTACGAAACATTTTTCAAAGAGAATTTTCATAAAGCTTAGTCATCCGCTGACCAAAGGCCCATCAAACAACTATTTGTCTACAATCCCTTATTCGTATGTTGAATAGCCACATTATGTCAATGATTCGTCATATAAAAGCAGCCTAATACTTAGATATGTGCCGGATATTGACAGGCGTGCTGTCTCATTTGATATTCAAATAGAAGGTATGTTTGTGGCGGGCGCGGCCCCTCGGAATTAGTCTTTTGGTGACCGTATGAGCCTGGGAAGGTCGTCTGCGAAACAGAAAACAAGCTAGGTACTCGATCACAATATTGCTAAGATGTAGGTACATTCGTTAGAAGAAATAGTTAAATACTTAAATAAATTAATAGTTAAATAGGTTATTGACTAATTGTAAAGAAAATAACCTTGCTGAGTTTCTTGTCGGATCTTCTCAGTTGATTTCCGAAGTAACTTCAGTGACCTTCAAATCGTAAACTAAATAAATGATTTTGAATTTTGATTGCTCGAAGTTTTGACTCAATTAAACTTGTAAAGTACTCCATATCAAAGAGAACCTACTTATGATTACTTCGTCTCTGAGCCATTCGTTAACCTTTTCTTAAATAACAAAATGTATACCTACGTATGAATATTGTGGCGAAATTGAATTGCTATTTCAACGAGCCCTCAAATATTGTATTGATTATGACTCCGATATTTGATACTCGTTTAGAGGCCATATATCTGTATTATGGAGCTGACATCTCTTATAATTGAGTAAGTACGTATACGTTGTCATAGTTGCAAGATATAAAATACGACAATTTATAAGTCTTATATCCTGGGGCTCGATTCTGTAGAGAAAATGACACTAGCTCGAGGATGTTTTTTCACGGCCCCTATGATCTATCTCTTTCCCTAACTAAGCAAACGCGTGAGAGGTAAGCTCTGTGAGGCCTCCGTGCGGTGGCGCCCCGACGAAGTTTGTATTAGCTGAATAGGGGCTGCAGTTATCTTTAAGAGATCAAACAATTTCAAATCAAACATAAAACTTATAAATAGAGGTATAACTTACTACGTAACTGTCATATAAGACCAGGAAGAGAAAGTGTAATACGATATCTTCCTATTAGCTTAAATACGATAGTATTTGTTAAGTTGAACCGCCTCCAGCCACCCATGGACGCAATTAGTGAGCACTCATGTTACAACAATAAAATTAAATTAACGTATTCGATGTGCCAAGTGGTAACTAACGAGGAATTAAAAAGTTAGTAATCACTACCGAATATCTAATTCTAAACTGAGTATCAATTTCATCTTCAAGATAAGACGCAGATTCTTATCAGGAGTAGATAAGGGCGTATATATAATTTGTCAGATGGTCGTTATGACCTTATGGCATGTTGCATTCGATACGCGTCTTGGTAATGAAGAATTAAAATGCTACTCATGCCTAATTGGTATCTAAAGTTTTATCTTAATTTTTCATCTGATTAGATATGTGCTTATCTACAACAAAACTTCTTTAACAAAATGTTTATAATTACTTAGGTTTTTTTTTTAAATTTAGAAAGCTTGGAAAAGTGATCTGTCAATACTTGATTTCTGTTCCTTACTTTAAACTATAAAATCTCTTTCAGCATAATTTTAAGGTTATTTTCCAAATGGTTCATGTCATCAACATAAGTAGCTGAACAGTGCCTTTACCATGAGTTTTTAACGTAAGCACTCGCTAGCGACGGCGTAAAACATTTCTATGGCAAATGTGTACAGCGCCACTAGCGGTCACGTAAAGAACTAAAATCGATAGTACGAGTCGATAGGTAAAAAACCTATCGAAATGTAAATACAAGCGAGTAACGTTTGCTATAGAAATTCGGTACCATGAGTCACAAATTTGACAGTTGCTATCGAGAAATACTGTATCGATAGTAGTTTACTCGCTAGTGACTAAAGTAAGTTTCGATAGCAACTCATGGTAGAGGTACAGATCCAAGTTTACAAAACAACTGTATCTATCCATGATATGAAAAGATAAAGTTATTAGGAGTTTAGTAAATATCTGTCTACAAAAACTTATAATTTTACATTTCTACATCATGGATTTGTTTGATTTGGATTTCTACTATTATACTATCCCACTTAAGCGAAGCCGGGGCGGGTCGCTAGTAATCTAGGTATCTAAGCAAACTTGGTTTCATTTGACACACCATCACCACAAAACTACTGAACATATCGGGATGGGACTGCTACCATTCGATACGGATTTTTTTCCTAGATGGTCATTGGACTATACCTATATGATTATGATAAACGCAGGGGCAGCTAGTTCTATTGTAACTGCGAACGTTTGTGTCAAAATCAAACATATTGAGTGCTGGTGTTTGTTATTTAATCACACTGTAAGCAATTGTCAATTCTGTGGTAATAGATAGATGGCACAAAGTTGAGAATACTTCGAAATTGTTATTATGATTGTATCCATATTCTCGAGTAACGATATAAATAAATATCCAGGCACATTCTTTTAACATACGGCCATATGCAGAGCACAGACTAAGCAGAGCTTTTACTATGGGCACCAGACAACTGAAATACTACATTTTATTTTTCTAACTACATACTTATATTGATATTTTACACCCAGACACAGAACAAACAGACATGTTCATGTACACAAATGTTTGTGCTGGATGGGAACCGACCCGCGACCTGCGAATTGGGAGTCAGGGTCGCTAACCACCAAGCCAACTGGCCTGTCAATGTCAAATAATGCTTCTCCGTGATAACAACAATCCTATGAGCTAATTTAGAACATATTCTATCTATATCACAAATCTGTTCAGCTATTTAAGTTTCATTTTATTTAAGAAACACTTATAATATTAGAGGAATTTTAATGAAATTTAATGTTCTAACATTCAATTCGTCTTGGTGATCGTCGATTAGTATAAATCTCGGCTAGACCTGGAGGTTCAGGATTTGATTACCAGTTAAACAACGTAATATTCTTGTTCCTTTGTTCGAAAATTATTTGCGGTGAGATGGGTAAAGTGTCCGAGACGGCGACAATAGTCACTTATCGCACTGGCACTTAAAATATCTGCAGTGGAATGTGAGTGTCATTACTGAGACCTCTGCCTACATATTCGGGGATTATGGACGTGAAAATATCGTTATAACAATCAATATGTCAACTACGCTTCACTATCACTACACAGTATAAAACAAAGTCGCTTTCTCTGTCCCTATATCCCTAAGTATGCTTAAATCTTTAAAACTACGCAACGGATTTTGATGCCATTTTTTTTAATAGATAGAGTGATTGAAGAGTTATATGTATTAGTACCTACATTGCACCTAAGTGAAGCCGGGGCGGGTCGCTAGTAAATTATAAATGTGGTAACCAATAGTTATGTTATAAAATATAGGCAGATAGTTTCAGCACTTGAGATACGTTATCCTCATATCAAACGATGCGGGGAGACGGCGCACAATGCGGAATGAAAGCACGGGTCAATAACCTACAGACAGACGGACAGACGCGACGGAGATTCTTTCCATTTGTCACCCAGAGAATAAAGCCTAAATAAAACAATAAATTCCTAAAAAATCTATTTCTTTTTTATCTTTTTTTCAAAATATTGTTGGTCGGCAGGTCATTGATAAAATAAATTATTCATTTTATAAATGGTGAATGTTGAAGTTCAAAGTTCAAAGCATCATCATTTGGTCAATTACCTACACAAGTAATTGTGTATTAAAACAAGCACCATTATTTCAAATGCTGAATTAATGGTTTCCAAGCAATTAATTCGCACCCACTTCGAATAAATCACAGAACAAAACACTGGCCAGCTAACACGGCCATAATTGCCCTCGGCACAGCTAAAGTTTATCGTTCCCATTTCTGCGTAAAGTAAACTTTAAAAAATACAAACATATAATTCATTTATAAAACGAAATTCTAAACTCTATTGTCTATTACACCATTGCACACTTAAAAAGTGTGTGTGACCCCAAAACAAATTATAGTAATGTAGTCTACATTACAATCAAACAATAGCTCATATCAAACATTTGGAATATCAGTTATAATTTTACTAATTCCCGAACAATATTTTTAAAAGAAGTAGTAGTGATTTAGTACGACGACCATAACCATTTCCGCCGTGAAACAGTAGCATACTTGTTTTATTGTATTTCGGTAGAAAGGTTTGGAGGTCGGTGAAATTCCTGGCATATAAGACCTTCATCTCAGTATTTGCGATGCTCCTGGGGTTACTAATGTTCATAGGTGCCCACTTACCATCAGGTGGACCGTCGGTATGTCAGAAAGCTTACATGGCATGAAAAAAAGTTTCAACATCTACGCCAAACTACAGCATATTAGGCTAACAGCAAAATTGTCAGCGTAATGGTTTTAATTGGTGAATGTTCTCATCTCAATGTTGACGGTAGGTTAAAAAGGTAATCGAGGTAATTCAAAGTTCCATCAGAACATGACCGCGGTTGAAACATTATGCATCTACCACGGCATCAGCACAAATTTAAATCAATAAAAATGATCCTTCCGACCGAAATGGCAACCGAATAAATCTGAATAAAGGGGGATGTATTATTTTGAGTGGGTTGACGTCCAAACCGATAGTAACTTCTGTAACTTTGACATCAAAAATGCCTTTCTGATGCCTAAAGTAAATAAAACCTTTTTTTATTTGATTAAGAGTCAATACACAGGTCGTAAGTGAAATAACTTCGACGGTGCAGCGCGCCAATTCATTACTTGATGAGCAAAAAATATACATATTCTTAAATAAATATCTATGCACGAACTAGCAATTCTGTAAAGAGTTCTCTACCGATAATTTGAATTTAATTATACTTACCATAATAAAATAATAGAATTCAAAGGAGTTTCGATATCTTATAGTAAATATCGAAAAGTTCAAACAAACGTTCGGAAATTTGATTGTTATTATCGTAACAACGCAGGGATTTTCCGCAACGTATCTAATGACAGATTTTCTCTGAAAAGGTTCAAGGAGATAAGGTCACGATTTATGTAACATCATTTTCATATTCTTTCAAGTAGGTATATCATTAGGTTGTGAGTTTCAGAGAATTTTGCAGATGCATTAAGCAATAAAGAGGTACATTGGGGTCGCATTAACGATGGTTTGCAAATGCCCATAGGCGGTGGTGACCACTTACCATCAGGTGGAGCTCAGCCTATTGGTCGACCCAAGAGGTATAAAAAAACAATTAAATTAACTACATGACATAAGAAGCAATAGAAACAAGCCATTTTTAGCAGGATTACACCTACTTCTATATCACTCTGTCGTCAGCAAGAAATAGCAAATAATTTGGTAGATATACCAAGTATCAACTGGCTTTACATTTTATCTAATTAAAAATGTTCAGGAATTCTACTCGTGGCATTAATAGTTATTGAAATAAAAAAAAAACACTATAAAACTGGCTGATAATAAATTTTAGATTTTTCAATTTCTGAATTTTAAATAGCGCCCATTGTGTTACCGCGTGACTCTGGTTGATTCGATATGGTTTTTGCCATAGACAATTTTTGCACTTTTTTATATTAGCCGGGTCAACGAACCTAGTTTCAATCAAGGTTAGTTCCTCATTAGTAAATTTTGCATAATAACTCTATATTACTGCACTGGATTTTAAATCGGTTTTTATCGAAATAAAAATAAATTTTATCATTAAACCCGATACATTGGACTTCCGCAGCGGTACGGTGTAATGGTAACTGTAATAAAACTTTAGTTAAACTGAATACATGCGTTTACGTTAACTTTACTCATTATATAAAATCTAGTTACTTGAAGTCCCGATTGGTTTGGAGGACTGCCACGCCACAGGCTGTGGGTTCGATCCCACCCTGGACAAACATTGCTTGCGTGAAAATCTCTGTTTGTTCGGTATATGGATGTAAAAATCGATCTATCTACATAAATACGTATTTCATTCGATGAGTTATGTTCTTTGGCGTCCATAGTACCAGTTCACTTAGGAAAATGACACTAACTCGAGGATGTTTCGTCGCGGCCTTTATACTCTGTCTCTGTCGCTTACTACGCTAATACTATCTACTAATCACGTGAGAGATAAGCTCTCCGAGGCCTCCGTGAAGCGGCTCGCCGACGAAGTTTATATTAGCTGAATAAGGAGCCTGATGGCCGCGTACAAAGAATGTCCCGAGATATTAAAAACACTTATGTAAGCCGCTAATCCGATTTTCTTATTTCACACCAATTTCTCTAAGTCAGAACGCATGTAAGCTTAACCTATAATATTATGCCTATACGGTGTTCAGGTCAACATTATATACCTTTCAATGAACCCGCAGTAACATGGTACTAAAATACGACATTTGTTTCAAAGCGCCAAAGGCTATTAAATCGTCGATAAATAAGCATAATGACTTTCCCAGCGTAACTCGTGACGTGTTAAACAGTCGCTCAAAAGTATGGTGATTTTTTTTAATTTGTTGCCATACTAAATCAATAAGTTACATCTTTCTCATTAATTGATTAGAAGAAAAATAAATAAATTATAATAAAATAATATTATTTGTACAATAACTTATTATAATGATTATTAAAAAAAAACAATTCATTTCATTCACCAGCATATTTTGAGTTTATGTTTATTCTGTGTTTTGGGATAAAGTGTATATTGTATGTGTTAATCTAGATTTTATTCTACGTCCCAAAATCCATTTAGTTCAGCTATGATATTCTGCAATCAAACTCGACGATGAATTCACGTAGTGACTATTCCCTGTCTCTGTCTCGCAACTCCGCAATTAGACGAGAGGTCTGCTCTATCCGCGTGTTCACCTGAGCGATCACTCGGCGAGTTTGGTTTGTGAATAGCATGGCTGTTCGGCCTTTTATGTGCGATTGCGATAAACACATACTTTACTATACTATAATACAACTTTCCTAAGTACTTATTATATTAGTGGGATTAGGTATAAGAAGTCAGTGGAAACTTATTTTATCTTATCTAATATTATAAAGGGAGAGTTCAAATTTTGTGAGATTGTGTGTTATCATCTTAACCACTGCACCTATTTTTATTTTTTTTATTTGGGACAGTAACAGTCTTAAACTATAAAAATTTACATGGTTTGAACTTATAATTATGAGACCAATTACAGCTTTCCACGTACTAAAATGGAATTTTTACCAATATATGTATAAGTATTATACAAAAAGAATGAATAAATTACAGTAATATCAACAATATGCTATATACTTAAAAAAATAAATAAAATAATTTTAAAAATTCTATCACTGCTAGACACCTATACTATTCCCGAGTAACATAGGCTGTATAAGAATCCAGGAATAGTTTGGATCCCTCGGGAAAGCAGACGAAACCGCAGGACAGTACCTATTTTATTAATAAATTCGATTTAGTGTGCTAGACTTGTATAGGCTTTTCTAACGCGGTACCTACTTAGCGCAGTTTGTTTCTTTTCTTTAAATACATATTTGCGTAACACTTGTTTACCTAATAAAACCTCCATATTATGTATTGTTGTACAGTACAGTTGTTTTACATATTTGAATCTGTTCAACTACTTATGATGCTGACTATACGTACTGACATCTGGAAATTCTTTACCCTGTTTATTATTCATATAAAAAAACTATTCACCAATTAAAAAATCATCATTAAATGAATGAACTCGCATCCATATAAAATCCGTTACGCGCGCATCGGTTTGCCAAATATCCATTCAAAACATTTTACGTACTTTAAACACATTTACAAAAACCAGTTGCATAGATATCCCATTATTGGTAAAAAAAAATGCAGAATTTATGACCAGTCGGGCTACTGAACCTCTTTTAATAAACTGGTATCAATATTAATTAAAGTCCAAGTTCAAGACTTGATCTTGAACGGGTTTTAGTTCCAATTGAAGATCTCGGTGAAAAGTTACCCGACTGAATTGCATTGATCTGTATTGTTATTGGTGCGATTATTGGGCGGGAGTATTGTAAACGGTTGGTTAGGATCGTGCATCGTCTCGGTCGAACGAGTATGCGTGCGCGCCGCGTGGGCGAATCCCAATTAACCGGCAATTTCCGCAAATCGTTCACTCAATCTAATGAAAACTTTCAAGTGAATGACCACTAAGCTTATAAAAACACCATTTAAAGAATGCCTCTTATTCCACGTCTAGTCTTCATAAACGAGGCTCTAGTCAAATTGGACTTTTAAAACTTGAGTCTTATGAAAGATGTATCGAGAATAATTCGAGAGTAATAAATTACATCAGTCCTCTCAACTAATATTAGTTGGGAATGAGATACCGACGAGTACTGAAGTAATAAAGATATAATTTATGTAAATAAATACATAGACTAAAGAGTTGACAGGAGCTGTCAACACTTTTATTTATGGTCTGCAACTATATTTGTATGGCGGTGCATAATTGAAAACCATTGAGTGATATGTTAATCAAAGTGATCTGGCCTTGGCTTTACCATTATATGTGAACTTGAATATATATTATCTGGGGGCCACTTATCATTGATTTGAAAATTGAGCTTACGGCATTGTACTTTTCAAAAATACCTAGGCATTTTTAAGGATTTTGAGCGAAAATTGTGTGATACTTCGGTGTCTGCTTGTCACTGCTAACAATTGTTAGAATAATAAAAGGCGTGGCTTCTAAACGTTTAACGGGTGTAAATATCTATATATGTATGTATTTAGAAAAATTTAAAATAGTATATGTAGTATATCAGTTATCTGGTTTCCATAGTACAAGCTCTGCTTAGTTTGGGATCAGATGACCGTGTGTAAAAAGAATGTCCCGGGATATTTATTATTTTATTATTAGTAGTAATATCAAAGAATTCAAAATAGTTATTATGTATATAATATAACTCAGATAAAATTTATCTTATCGTTAAATAAATTATGTTCTTTAGAACCTTTGACAAACTTAATTTATAGTTGAACTTTAACCTCGTTTGACCACACTTTCAACGGCTTAATTCGTTTCGAATTAGTTTTTCCAGGTAAAATCGTTTTCAACAAAAATACAATATTTTAAGAGCATTTGAGCAACTCCTAAAGAGTTTTGAATAATCTGTTGCTCAATATAAATAGTTAAAACAAAGGTATGATTTTCTTATACAGTCAAAAAGCAAGGAAGGAAATTTTCGCTTCAAGTTATATGTGTAATGTAAGCAATAATTTCCCATTTTAGTACCTCACCAGTAACATTTTTATCATTATTCACTTGAAAGTTTCCAATGTAGAAAACTGGTTACAACCGTAAAAAGCATGAAAACGTACAATACAATACACCAGTAAATACTGTACTCGAGCAAAAAGTTGTAAAATCATGACTGACTCATGTTTTGAGCCGTAGTTGGTCACAGACCTCCACGAGGAGCGCGCCCGCGGCGCAGAATTAGCCCAACACCGTGTTAGGCACAACCGAGAATATTGAAGACATCTGGTGTAGAATATAATAAAATACGTGACAGGCTGAAGGCTAGAACATACCATCTGGGGCATGTAATTACATGAACGTATATGCCAAAATGTTCCTCAGATCCTTTTTACGTTATTATCTTTCAGGGGATTTTTAGGGCTCCATACTGATAACTGTAAATAATATTATTTTTGTGTCCAGCTGCGGTGGCCATGTAACAGGTAAATTTTATGGCGTCGGAATATGACTAGCAAATATTATGTAGGTGTAGCTAAGATATGGTTTGTCATTCATAAAAAATATTTGATTCGATGTAGCAATGCCACAATACAATTAACAAGATTTCTAGGCTCTTTGCCAAACGCTCTAATTGCCTACAAAATGTTAGAAGTTTAAAAATATGTATTGAAATAGGTCGACGCACTAATAACTGCAGTATTCCTGCATTCCATTGCTTGGGAACAGCGCGATGTGCGCGAGACTTGATCATGCGGGCTCTACGCGGGGCATTGTGCGCTTGCACAGAGTCAAGTTACATCGCTTTTGTTAAGGATTAATAAATTATCTCAAACACCACAAATTAAGGTTAATACCTAATTAAATTCTTTAATTATCAATAGTAGTTTTCATTCACCAATAAATAGAGTAAATTTTTCCAATTTTGAATCTGACAACCCTTCATTACATACCACCCAAGATCTTAACGAAAAATGCCAAACGCTCCAATATAAATAGGAGACGCTGCCGTGTTGCAAGAAAAAGGCTTCGCAAAATATTTCACAGCCGGAGGCTTCGTAATTTCAAAAGTCACTTCTGGTCATGCTCCATAAACTGTCAAGATCGGGGGTTTCTGCGAAGAAGGCGCCGCGGGCGAGAAATAGTAGAGTATAATTAGCAAATATTTTTGCTCAGATCGTTTCTACAGAGATGCGTGTACGCAATAAAAAGACATGTTTTCGCATACCAACATCTAATTGAGTGGAATGTAGACGGGACGAGACAAACGCGATTTATTTAGGTGCGTTGATATACGGCTTTGATGTCGACGCCGACGGTCCTACGCAGATTTAATCGCATTTAAATTGGTTGTAAGAATGGTTTTGTTTATAAATATTGCTGTCTTTATATTTCGAAATTCTGACGGGTTAGTGGCTGTTAGTGAACATGACTGATACACCACAGGTCGTGGGGTCGATTCCCACCCAGGACAAACATTATTGTGCATATACTAAATTTGATCTGTGTCTAGATATAAATATCTATCTAATTATGTATTTAGAAGAAAAATACAATTAGATATCTGGTTTTCATAATAAAGTACTGCTTAATACTGCTTTGGGATCAGATGGATGTGCAAAGAATGTCCCAAAAAATCTATTTATTTTATTTTGATTACGCTAGAATTGAAAACATTGTACTATTATATCTACCTTAACAATAATCAAACGTAAAGTATCGTTATTTTCTACTCTTATAAATTCACAATATAGCAGATAATTTATGGACTAAGTTAAATAAGATTTTGAACCTTTTTCTTGAGTTTCAAAGAGGGCACGCCGAGCGCTTGAAGAAGTTTTTGAATCTAGAAGATTGAATGATCCCACACACTTATAAAGGAACGTACCCATACAACGTGACCCATTCAGGGGGGGAGGTCTTCAGAATACCACGCTTAGTCACAGGGGAGTCATGTAGTCAATCACCTCTAAGGATAACTCGCGCCTATTAGCTTTATTCAAATATGGCGGCAATTTTTTTTTTTCATTATATTCGCGAAATATCGTTGAAAGCCGTATTTATAAATTACTATGTATAAATTAGTCTTGGCATATACTACGCGTGGTCACCAAGGGGGAGGGGGTAAAAATTGTAAAAGGGGTATGGGTCACGTAGTATGGGTACGTTCCTTAAACTGGAATACACTTTACTGCTTTATATGTAGCGATACAGTTTAAAACTAATTATTACAATACGGCACGCACCCACGCTTGCTCGGGTCAAATGTGCTTCACGGCAGACGCCTACGTCGAAGATGCGATCATTGATGCAACAGGAAACCATTGTTTCAAATTTTCAATTTATTAAAAGCGTAAAAAGTTGCGCCCACGCATTCAATACTATATTATGTTGTGTTGTTATCTGTATATAAACTATCATAGCAAGAGTTATGAAACCTATTTTAAAAGAAGACATTTTCTGAAATAAAGAGTGCGGTCATAATAAATAATTTAAAAAAGTGGGATATGTAGTATATCAGTTATTTGGTTGCATAGTGTACTATGTTCTACTTAGTTTGAGAACAGATGGCGGTGGCGAAAGAGACAATATAGATAATTACCTATCTAGGTACATTCTGTAAACACTAGCAGTCTGATCCCAAAGTAAGCAGATGTTGTACTATGGAAACCAGGTAACCCTTTTTTTCTAAATACATATTAATAACGATATTTACACAGACCCAGAACAAACAAAGTTGATGCACGCAAATGTTTGTCCTGGGTGGGAATCGAACGTACAACTGTGGCGTCGCAATCAGGGTCTCAAACCACCAAACCAATGGCACGTTGAATATTTGTTTTCATTCATTATTCTGGCTCAATTTTATTAAAACCTTTTTTAGCCACAATAATATTATTATTTCACTGTTATTAGTATAGAGAATTAATCGTAATATTGCTTCAAACATTATTTCTAGATTAATGAAAGTCATAATATAGAAGAAACGCAGCATCAAAATAACGGTCACTAACCTCTGATACCAATTTAGTTCCAGAACTAATTTAAGGTGACATATCGGATAATAAATGGCTATTTATATAAAAATATTAAAATTCATGACAAGTTAAGACTATAAAAACTTACAGAGCTTCAAAAACAGGGGTCTAAATGTAATAGAATTTGAAACTTGTCATTAACCTGTGTTATATTGTTAACCTTGTGGCATTTCCTGTGGTTTCATTAAGAAACGGATTACCATATTGGTATGTGTGGGTCAAATGATAATTGCTGGCGGTCACACATGGCACGTGCTCACCAGTAATATGGAAATTATATTTCTGCTGCTTTAAAAAATAGTGTTAATGGTCCCCCAAACGGCACGACTGCGGTATTAGTAGAGTCACCATCATTTGTTGTTGTTTTTACTGTATAATATTAAGCTTCACAAATTCATATTCGTATAGCTGACCCCCGCGGTTTCACCCGCGTTTAGTTTGAAGTTGATCAGACCAAGAAAATACATAGTTTGTTACAAAATATGCATCCCTGTACAAATTTCAAGTTCCAAACCCTTATAGTTTAGGCCCTGCGCTGATATGTCAGTCAGTCACCTTCTCCTTTTATTGTATATAGATTCTTATTTAGTAAGAGTCTTTCTAATTTATTAGGGAGTAGTAGTGTTAGTTAAGAGTTCATTCGGGGAAGTACTACCACCTTACCCATTTCCACCGTGAAACAGTAGTGCACTTGTGTTACCACAAGTAGGTATTCCGGTGTTCGAGTTAGAAATGTAAGGGGGACGATGAAGTTACAGGCTCAAGCTTAACACTTACTTCTGCCACACGAACACATACAAATTTTGAAAAAAACATATTTATTTTTTCCTTCAATGTCATCATCGTTATAATTCGGATAATATTTATAAAGAAATTAACCAATAAATATAAAAGTTCCCTTTTACTTACGTAATATTATCGTTATTTTCTATTCTTATCGGAAATTAAAAACACTACCTACCTTATTCCAACCACTATCAACAGTTGAGTCACGAAATGTCTGATTTATTTAATAGAATCACTGAAAAAGTCGAAAAAATTGTATAAAAAATATATAAAAACATGGTCAGCCCATTGAAGAGGCACGAGCGAGACACGGCGCTCATAATAATTTTATGATTTATGCATAATAATTTAGGCGCCTCTTGACCGCCACCTACAAACTCGCTTCTACATCTCACTTTACCGGAAACCAAACGATGGTTTTTATCAAACAAACTCGAATAATGATGAAGCTAATTCAATAAGGTTAGAGTTTCACGAGTGCTATTGTGATGTAAAGTTTTAATGAAAGGTATATTACCCACTCAGTTATTACCTTTACGATTCGAGTAGGTAAGTTCGTTTTCTACTTACGAATACTGTTACGTTTTGGTAAAATAATAAATGAAATTGCGTTTTTGGTACCAATAGCGTCCCAATACACCGATGAACGTGGGCGAAATTGAGCTGATTGGAATACAGAGTCCACCTGTAGATTTCCATGTATCTATCTAAGAAAATTTCTCGACTGTAGTCGAGAAATTCTCTGTAGAGAGAAAGGTGAAAGCACAGTTCTAAATGTAGGTATATCAAACTAATATGGAATAGAATATGCTCAAGAAATTATTTTCACGTCAGGATACTTTAGATAATAAGCAGAGCTTGTACTATAAGAAACCAGAAATTTGATATACTATTTACATATGGGTACCTACTACTTTTTTCTCTAAATACTATACATACCTATATAGATTACACCCAACACAGAACAAACAGACATATTCACGGACACAAATGTTAATCCGGATTGGAATTGAACCCACTACTTGTGGCAAAGTAGTCAGTGTCTCTAACCACCAACCAATTTGCCTAGTATTTTGATTGTTACGGATATATTTTTTTATTTGAAGAAACCAAAGATTTGTATGTTTAATTTAACATGGTATAAATTACAAATATATACTGCTCGTTAGTTTCTCAGTCTAAGTCTCAAAGCTAGAGCTTAAACCAGCAGTGGTTCAAACTATATGACCTCCTGAGACAAACACTGCCAAGTATTAGTCCGAACTAAATCTACGTTACGAAGGGTTTACGCAAGGTAGATCCCAATTCTATTGAATCCCATGGGAATGGCAAATCCCTTTTATTGGTTGAACGTAGGATTGTTTTTAGTTATGTAGGATTCGTGTGGGTTGCCCAACCCATGTGTATTGATTAAATATTGGGGTTAATGTTAAATTAAATCACAAATTCTTAAATAATTACGAGCTTCAACTAAGTAGTTAGAGAAACAACACGTCAATGGTATAAATATACCTAGTTTATATGAAACTAGCTACCGTCTCTGGTTTCACTTAAGTTCCCGAGGTATAGCCAATGGCCAGGGGAATAGTGAAGCTTTCTGTCAGTGAATTAATTATTGAAATAGGATGAATTTCGGAGAATGCCTCCTAAATCCAAATTTACAAATATACAAGCTCTTTATAATATTAGTATATCTTATAGCCGCTATGTCAAAACAAAATATGATGACAGAAAACTTTGTAAAAACAACCAAAAGTCAGAAATATTTCCTTCAATTTGTCAACTGAAATCACTAGTTGTTATCACAGCCGCTATAAATCTTTATCTGTGCTTTACTACCTTAAATAATATCCCTGAATTCTAGCTCGCATTACGACAGGTTCTCTATCTATGTCGTACTTCCCGAGCTTTCAACATTTCATGTCAACCGCCCGATGCGATCAATCAATAGATAGGTACCTACTATACAATTTATCATTTTGCTTGTAGGCATTCTCAACGGAAGAACATGTCAGTATCCATCGGAGCTGTCACGCTCGTTCGCCGCACTGACGACGCTAAGCCGACATATCCTTCTCAAAACGACGAAAATATTTACCGGTAAAAATAAAAACCGTAATTATGCAAATAGGTATTTAATTTATCGTCAAAATCTGTTCTGAAGAAATAAATTGTGTTCCACTAAAACACAATGTCAATCGAAATACCTTTGCGCGCCGGCCGACGCGCGACGCAAAAAAAAGATGAGCTCCCGCATATTTTTTATTGTGACTCACTTGTTGCGGTCTTATCAAGATATAACATTGCACATGTGAAATTACAATACAAAGTGCGGGTTTTATATCGACGTTGAGATTCCGGGAGAGATAACGTCTTTTGGACGCGAACCGAAACGGGTTTGGTGGCCAAAAAGTGGTCACCGAGAGTCGTTATCCCCGTTCATTCAAGCCACCTCGAATATTTGTGCGTGGACATTTTGCAAATCGGGTTAGACCGTATTTTGTAAGACATCAATTCGGTTTTTAGTTTAAATGAGACACTTTAAATTATTTTTAGGTTGGACCCCAATCCAATTGGCGAGATCACTGGCGCCAACGTCAACATCAATACAATTGAAAACATTTTTAACCTGAATCCCAAGATTTAACCATTTTTAAGTTATTAATGTATAAAAAACACATTAATTTGCCCGCCACAAATACCATACCATCATTAAATAAATAAATATCCTGAGACATTCTTTACACTTGGGTATCTGATCCCAAACTAAGTAGAGCTTATATGTATGTTCTCTTGAAACCAGATATTTGATAAACGACATACCCTTAATTTTAGTACATGTACTTGATAAGATATAGGTATTAACAGACATGTTCAGGGACTCAAATCTCGGCACTGGGTGGGAATAGGACCTACGACCGACGTCAGGGTATGTAACCACTACACCAACCAGGTTATCAAATCATAAACTTATTCCGACAGGCTAGTTGGCTTGGTGGTTAGTGCTCTGACTGCCAAACAGAAAGTCGCGGGTTTGATTCTCACCCGGACAAACATTTGTGTGCATGAACATGTCTGTTTGTTTTGTGTCTGGGTGTAAATATCTATATAAGTATGTATTTAGAAAAAAAAGTAGTATATGTAGTATATCAGTTATCTGGTTTCCATAGTACAAGCACTGCTTAGTTTGGGACCAGATGGCCGTGTGTAAAGAATGTCCCGGGATATTTATTTATCAACTACCTATTCATTAACATATAGTTCTAAATAATAAACCTGCTCTAAATGTAAAATACTTACGAATACAGCGTAAATTCAGTAGCGATCAAAATTCAAATATAACAAAATTCAGATTTATTTTTATTACCGTGCAAGCACGCGAGCACAAAATAACACTTTTGAAAATATGAAAGGAACTTGGTAGCACTTCGGCACATAGCAATAGTAGAGTGAGTGGAAGGCACTGATTAGTTATTTCCGTTTGTAATTCAGCGGCGCGTGTTTCGCGGACGAGTGAAAAGGCCATTTCCGCCCTTTTATCAACAACCCTTCAGTCCGGCGACATAATTCCCGTATGAGTTTAGATATGAGAAGGTACCTACATGTCAGACTTTAATATGGCTTTAAATACATCATTCCGCCCTGCGGTTTCACCCGTGTTCCAGAAGGCCCTAATGTTTCCTCGGAAAAGTACTTCTAATTATATCTATGGGTCAAATTTAAATCATCAACAATCAGCCGTAACGAGAAAACATTGTAAAAAGCAATTACAATAGGGAACTATTGCATCTATGTATGTAAGATACATGATCAAACAATAACCAGTGTATTGAATATCTAAAAATACACGAATAAATTAAATGTGAATATAACACGAAAAGATCTTTATAGTTTATGCTGTACAATTATAACTGGCATATAACTTTCATGAGAACTCCATAGAAACAATCGTTTTGACATTTAATAAAAAGTGGCTGATTTGACTCAGTCAACATCCTTCACGTACCTCTCGTACGGAGTCCGGAAATTTTCCATTAAAAACAATTAAATTACTTTTTATTTTTGACATTCACAGAACATACAAACAAGACAGTTTCAAATTCGCAATATTGCCCTACATATCGTATTGGTGCACATATACTGGCAGCAATAACAAATGACTATCAATTTATCTAACCTAACGCGCATGCCTAGGCTAAAGGCTAGGCTCTGTGCAGTACGGCTCCACGTCCGATGCATTTATAAACGCTGATAGTATTGTAATACAACGAGGTCACCATATGAATACCAAATGCAAAGCATATAGGCAGCTTAGATGACCTACATAGCGTTGGACCGTATATACTTTCTCTATTACATATTTTAGGGCTTATTTACTTATTAGCGGTGTTTAAACCGGTTCAATCTTGATTAGGGTTAGCGACCCTGACTGCCAAGTCGCGCAGGTCGCTGGTTCGATTCCCATCCAGGACAAACATTTGAGTGCATGAACATGTCGGTTTGTTCTGTGTCTGGATGTAAATATCTATATAAGTATGTATTTAGAAAAAAAATGTATATGTAGTATATCAGTTATCTGGTTTCCATAATACAAGCTCTGCTTAGTTTGGGATCAGATGGCCGTGTGTAAAGAATGTCCCGGGATATTTATTTATTTGGATTGAGCGAGCATCTATTTTTCTATTTGTTATTTCCATTTTTATTTAGCTGCTTGGTGATACAAAATCTGTCGATTAGCCTATGCAGAATAAATATGGAGACAGGGTTATGACTTCTGTAACACAGATATGTATGCCTAGTTCAGAAGTCAGAGACTGCATTTAAATTGTCAAAGCTTATTTATGTGAATACATTTATTATTATTATTGTTATGCGTGTCAATCTAATAAGTGGCATAAGATAATACCTTCAGCCTTTATTTGACGCTGACACATTCCCATTATAAGCCATAACTATCCAATCGTCCATCCCTTAAAAGACATCTCCTTTTATCATAGAAAACGTAAGTCTAAAATTCAATCCACGTTGCTGTCCAAAAAATCTTAACTAAGTACGTGTATTTAATTTAAAACGTTATTAAAGTATTATAGGTACGTGTTCCCGAAAACTCAGGTAAATAATTGAAATAAAAGCCTTGCGGGTCGGAGTCAGGGGTCTCACAAACAAATGGGGATTATTTATCTAAATGAACATAATTCCTCTGGCGACCGAGTCATCTTGCCACAGTATGTTAATAAGTGCAGTATCTAAACTAAATACTCTAGAATGTAGCGGGTTATGATCTTCTTTTTTTTAAGTGAATTTTCTTATGGTAGGCTTTGAAATTCAGATCCGCAACCTATCTTGTCTTTACGACACACCCTACTTTTTTAAATGAATAGGTAACTAAATGATTTTTAGATGTTCATCCAAACAGACTTAAATTGTGTTTATTGTGTATAATTGCTGTCTGTTATTTTCGTCTGAGTCCAAATTACTCTCTACCTTTTCTTATTTCAATCCAAAAATGCATTTTTAATTATTTTAATAAATTAATAAATATCCTGGAACATTCTTTATACACGGCCATCTGATCCCCAACTAAGCAGAGCTTGTACTATGGCAATTTTTAAAAATGAATTGTGTTTGTAAGCTTAATATGTATGTCAAATAAAGATATTATTATATTATTATTAATTAAATGAAACATACATGTTTAAGCATACAAATTATTGTCTTGGGTGAAAATTGAAACACCTCTCTCAGCTCTGACCACCAAACCTTTGCAGTTTTATGGAAGGTTTGATATTTAAAAATATATTATAATTTGATTAATCCAAAAAGCGCAATATTCATGATTACAACGAATTTGATTTACTAAAATACATTTTCTATGACGATTTCAAACACAATTATGTAGAGTCGAAGTGTGTTTGTCATTTTTCATTTAAAACTTGCGCTTCCGCCGCCCACACCAGACATTTGGAAACTCGTTTTCTGATGTAACAAAATTACACTAATATTCATACATAAATTATTTATAACAAGATACAACAAGAATGCATGTTTCCCAATCTCAAACAGCCCACTTGATAAGATAATGTTGAATGAAGAATTTGTTATTAAGATGTCAAAGTTACTTAATATTGGGGAAACATGCGATTTTTGAAATCGGATTCAGAAATAATAATAAACAACATTCTTTACACACGGCCCTCTGATCCCAAACTAAGCAAAACTTGTACTATGGAAACCAGATAGCTGATAAATTGTATATACTACCTACTACTTTTTATTTTCTAAATACATACATAATATACAGATATCTTTTTTTTATTTTTTTTATTTATTACTATTAAAAACATCTTACAACATAATTACAATCATTTCAATCTAAAAAACCACGAAGGTTTGTCTCGATTGCAAGTAGCAACATTCTGCAAACAGGCTCGCGACAATAATAAGACTACCCACATAATATTTAATTAATTAATCACTCTGTAATCCTGCAGCCAGTATAAATTGTAATGTTACATACATAAGACGAAGCGTGCAAGTGTGTGAGTGCCGGCCATTTAGCTACAGGCTGTTATGAACTGCTCTACTACTGATCTACTCCTACGTCTCGACACAGAACAAACAGGCATGTTCATGCAAATGTTTGTCCTGGGTCGAAATCGAACCCGTGACCTGCGACTTGGCAGTCAGGGTCACTAACCACCAAGCCACCCGTCGAAAAAAAGCTTTGAGGTACTTTTTACTCTTTACCTATCTCTGCAAAACCTTGAATACTAAATTAAACATAATTTTAATGGTGGTTAATTAGGTACTAAACAAGAAATAAACAACTCTAGCAGACATAAAACCATGTAGGCACAATACCTTTCAATATTGTAAAGCGTCCGAAAATATATATTTTTAAAGATTTTTCTACACCAAATCAACGATTAGCAGAACCTTACGCAACAGTACCTACTTCGTTAGAATTTCGATTAAAGTTACTTCTTTAGAAGCATAAAACCGAATTCTAAGTTTTCAATTTAAGCACCAAACTTTAAGCGTAAAGACTCACTTTTACACAATGATATATATACCTGCTATAGATGCGTTATCCGCGTTCAAAAATGGCAAAATAAAATGTTAGTAATTGACCCATTGACCACTTAATTCCATTTAGTCACGCTCAATCTTAACGTACCTAACGATGTATATTTATCCCTCTCTAACAACAGCTATACATTAGGTGACATTTATTTTCTTTCCCATTCTTCCCGCGCATAAGCTATCGAGTATTTGCTCTGTTTTAGAGAGCCGTGATATTGATGAATGACGCATCTATACTATATTACGTTATTGCTTTTACAACATTTGATAAACGTTTCAATTGTCTTTAAAGTCTCATTGTCTTTTAACACAGGTCGGAGTGAATCTCGAGCTGATCTAGTAGGACAAAAGGACTTTACTTTTAAACTTCTCTTTTCCTTCTGAGGTTTCAACCAACATTAATAGAAGCGTCAATTATTAGCTTACACTCAAATATGGCATATGAAATATTAAATTGCTGTGACTTTCTTTTTCTCATTCTTTCTTTTAATATCACTTGGGCCAACAATCACTCTGACGGTCCACCTAAGGTAAGTCACCACTGCCTAGACCGTTGCAACACCAGGGGCATCGCCAATGCGTTGCCGTCCCTCATGCGCCTGTAATTTCACCGTAATCTTTCTAACCATTAGTGCACTACTGCTTCAAGGCGGAAACGGGTAAGGTAGTAGTACTTCCCGGACGAACACGGCACTAAGAGCTCTACTACTCTTAAAACTCTGCTGCTATAACTTGAATATAGCATTAATATTCTAGAAACAGTTCCGTGTATACATACTTACAGTATGTAAATAATTCCCAAGTTTACTTGAACATCTTTTAACGAAGCAAACAGGCTACGGATAGTTAATTAATCATCCCAATGTCTGGCTGTGTCCGGGCCGGACAGGAGCACAAAGCTCTAAGGCCCCGGACGGAGCGGACGGCCGGACGTCTATTCATGGTCCGTCTCCCACATTACTTAACACTAACTATCACTTAATTATGCATTGTACAAATAGTGTTACGAGATAAACTAAGTCCGCTGTGAAACTATTGAGTTAGAAGAATAAGTTTAGGTACAATTTGCTACTTTGGGTTTTTTACTATTCATTTTCAAAGGGGTAAGATCAATGACGTATAATTTAGACAGGTCATTCAACAGTGTAAATACGAGATTGCTTATACGCGCGAAGGGAATGAAAATAAATACCACCTATTGTTAGAGAGAGATGAATATATATAATTAGTTACGTTAAGATTGAGCGCGACAAAATGGAATTAGGTCAATTACCAGTATTTTATGTTTCTATTTCTGAGCGCGGACAACGCATCTTCAGTTTATATATCTAATCTTTGCGTAACATGTGCAAATCGGAAAATATTTGAATAAGTCGTAATAGTTGACAGTCAAAGGATATCTTGCATTTGAGGCATATTATGAGACGATATAAGAAACAGCCCCCCTATTCAGCTACTACAAACTTCGTCGCCGAGTCGCTTCACGGAGGCCTCGGAGAGCTAACCTCTCACGTGATTAGTAGTATTAGCGTAGTAAGCGACAGAGACAGAGCATAGAGGCCGCGACGAAACATCCTCGAGTTAGTGTCATTTTCCTTACAGAATCGAGCCTCTGGTATATATTTAAAGAGTTAACTAGCTTCAGTAGATATTTATTTGTCAATATGTGAATGGAGTGTTTCAATCACCCTGCAGCAGAGTTGATTAAACACGGCTATGTGCTTGTGGAGGCAATTTCACGCACCGCGCCAACTGATTGCAAATAAATCTGATACCTACCGCCACAGTAGACACGCAGACACTTATTTAACTCTCTGCATCCCTCATTCGTACCTATTCGATACCGATACTACTGTCTAGTCGAAGTATAATCTTTATATGTATATAACAATGAATGTTTGTCTGTAATGTCCTTTATAGAATCGTAAACCTTGTAACGGATTTTAATGCAGTTTTCAGCGATAGATAGAGTAATTCAAGAGGAAGGTTTAGCAGCTAGTCATATAATAAATATTAGATAAATAAAGCTTGAACCCTCTTACAACTTACAAAGTTTTATTTAACTTTAACTTGAAGATGTTAGATTCTGATAGTATTATTTTCACCCTTACGCGGATATATGATTAATGTTTACATATTTTCGCCGTGAAACAGTAGGCAATGCACTGGTATTACTGTTTTTCGATTAGTTAGGTAAGGGGCCGATGAAATTACAGGCACATGAGACTTAACATCTTCGTCTTAAGGTCGACAACGCATAAACGATGCCTCAAGTGTTGCAAATGACCTAAGGTGGCGGTGAACACTTACCATCAGGTAAAGCGTCTGTCTGTTTGTCGGTCTACATGACATTAAAAAAAAATAATAAGGTTTGTAAACTTACCTTACGTTTTTACTTCTTTTTTCGTTTAAAAATAAGGATTACTTCTAGCTAGGAAATTCTAGAGCGCTAAAAATGGCGGAGCTCTCCCGATAAATTTGATATCGTTGCAAAACGGCAGTCTGTGATATTCGAGGCTTCGTTAGTTCCGACTTGCGAGTGTAATATCACGTATCCTACAAATCGCAGGCTGTACTCACCTAATAAGTGAAGATGAACGAGAGCTTTTAAAGCGAGGCCCTTTTTAATACGCTTTTATTAGCTTCATACGTATGTTAGTTTGTAATGGAAACTTTGAACATGATTTTGACCCCCGTCAAAACATCGGATTAACTGGAAATTTTTGGACTCAATATTCTAAACAGTTTGAGCCATAATTATAGAAAATCTAACTAAAAAATGAAAATATATTTTATTGTATACATTGTGGGGTGCATGGTGTCAGTAGTTTTAAATATTTTATTGACAGATATGAGTAGAAGGATTATCATTCAAAAAATTCAAAACCATTTATTCAGTTTAGGCCCTCGGAAGGCACTTATGAAGGTCAAATTTAAAGTTACAATATATAACATTTTGATAATATACATATAAGATATCTTAAAAAATACCCCACGCTTTTTATACAGTAAAATATTTTTTTTCTTATTTACATTATTCTTAAAACACATTTTCTATAAAAGCAGGTTTTTATTTTTTTTTTAAACTATTATTATTATGAGTCAAATGTACTTGCTTGTTCATAAAGTTGAATAGATTATTATAATTACCACCTTCAAACACATTATCATTTACTACGTTGAGATAATACAGCGTAATTTATATGACTAACTTCCGTCTCGCGGTTTCACCCGAGTTTCCATAGAGTATTTTGTAATCTGTGATTATATCATATATGTATATGTAGCTCTAATACTTTAGGAAAAAATTGCTTTCTAATAATGAAAGAATTATAAAAATTGGTCAAGTTGTTTTTCAGTGTACAAATACAAATCTTTTCTCTTTATAAATATTACTAGCTGTCCCCCGCGGTTGGTGCCCTTATGGGATGAATTTTCACATATCTTTTCTTAGTGCTCTAGGGGAGCGTTAGAAAAGGAAATTTTGCACAGGGGGTGCAAAATTTCAAGTTTCTAACCCATAGTCATCTTCTCCTTTTATATATAATACATATATAGATTAAAAATATATAGGTATAGTTAAGAAAGAAAACTATTTTATAAATGATACCTACATGGAAAATCACACTAAATAACATGAACTATAAATGCATAATAAACACAATCTCCGAGAAAACAATTAAGGTCAAGAGACTGTATAAAATCAAGGAAACACTTCTTGAAAATGTCTCAGCATTTTGTCATATTAAATCAAAACACTCCTTCCTCAACTCCAACTTTTATAAGGACATTGTCTGCGTTGAAGACAGTGGTCGTTAAATAAAAAAAGGCGTGAGGTCGTCATCTCGAGCGTTCGCCTTGAAGTTTAATGGGACAATCTTCGTATTGGTAATATTTATGTGAAGTCAGATTCAAATGTTCAAGGGTGGGTTATAAAGGCCCGCCCAACGCGGCACGTCGTGTCTGGAACCTAACACCGTCAATACGGTTTTACGACACTGCGAAATTACCTTCGCACTTTTGTATTATAAAAAATGAGAAACAATTTTTACGTCTGCCCGCTTTGACAATCGGTACCTTCGTTTTATTTCTGTTGGGATTCAAACGTTTAAGGTTTGTGAGTATCCTCATTTACATTTCTCGTAAAAAGATCTCGTTTTTAAATATACTTTATAAAACTCTGAATAATAAAAAGCATGGAACGCTAGAAACATGGATTTTCTGTGGTTGGAACTTAATTCCCCCAATTAAATGTAAGGAATCCAATTTAATCGAACATTAATAACTTTTTTAACAACTTTGATCCCTCAGCCCAAATTCCAATACCTACTCGAAATTAAGACTTTCGGAAAACCGCATAAATGAAATCGTTAAACGTACAGCATACAACCCACGCAATATTGTCCGGATGACACAGCTGATACTTTCAATAAAAACATAAAATCCGTACTCATACTATAAGCAAGCAAATATCGTAATAAGTATCCCATACGAAGCTCCACGTTTCATATATTACGTATAAAATGACACGGACAAAAATTGGTGAGCGTAACGACTGAAAATAAACAGACTGTGTTCGTTGTGAAACAGAATTCAACTCAAAAAGTAAAAGAAGTAAATGCGAAAATCGTGTAACACCCTCACGTCCCCGGACAGACAGAAAGAGGATACTACAAAATCCTTTAACATTTATACCTACTTACTTTATGTAGAAGATACAAGTCCCACAGCGGCTCTCCTGGGTTTTTATTTCGCCTAACATTAGACCGCGCTTTGAAACGATAGATAAAGATAAATAAAATATCTGTCTAATAATTGAATCATTTAACCGAATACTACTATTTATTAATAAATGAATAAATTAAATTTCTAGGTATAATGCCTAATGATAAACAACCGCTTTTAGAATCTTTGTCTGTCTCTCTGAAAGTCTGTCTCGAATAGGCTACGAAATTTCATTTAACGGGATTCTTAGAAAATTTTACGGACAATAGCAGGAATTTTTCAAAAAATGTCATGTATATTTTGCAGGGTTCCGAAGATATTAATATAAATATTTGCGAATCTATAACTGCCATCTAGCGGGTATCATTATCAAAATCCCGCATCAAAGTGGTCAATTCAATAATAACAACATTTTTGAAAATAGAACTTCCTTTTTTTCTTTCTTTTATGACAAATAAAAAGTGCTATTTGTCCAAGTACCGTGCGAACGAGTCATGGATAGTTTTCTTTAACTATTCGAAACCCTTTTTGAACTTATCCCTATAACTCCATATATCTTATCTTATATCCATATATATATATCTTCTCTTAAAAGTTGGTAACAGATTACCAGCATTCAACCGACTGCAATGTGGATAAATCTAAAAGGAATGAGATAAATTAAATGAAATCTCAATTTCCGACCTCTGGATCACTCGACGGCCCTCAACAGTTGTTTAAGATTGATCACACTCTCGTAGGCCTGGGAGTAAGATTGAACTTAATTTGATCTGATGTGCCGAATTACGATGGGCATCGATACGAAAATGCAGGCCACCCCTACCATGGTATACAATTGATATTCGACCTACTATCGTGTGTTCACAAGTTTATTATTATCTATACTTACTAATATTATAAAGAGGAATGATTTGTATGTAAGTATGTTTGTTACTCTTTCACGAAAAAACGACCTGGAATAACATATAGGCTACTTTTTATCCCGGGAAAATGTGATATAATAGGTTGGGGAAAAAGTTCCTTCGCATTTTTTAAGAAAATTCAAAACATTTTTAATATAGTTTATTTACATTTAACTAAAGTATGTAGGTACCATTTTGTTCGATAACTTTTTGCCATCTTGTAGGTAGGGACATGATCCCATTGCTATAGAAATTTTGGGACTTCTGATCAAAATACTGCGACAAGTGGTTTTGACAGTCCTCTCGTGATGTTAACCTGACACTGCCTAAAGAATTCAGAAGAGACCGAAACAGGTGGAAATCTGAAGGTGCAAGATCAGGACTATACGGCGGATGCATTAATACCTCCCAGCCAAACTCTCTTAATTTTTGCTGAGTGGCTAAAGATGTGTGAGGTCTAGCGTTATCATGATGAAAAACCACACCCCTTCTGTTGATTAATTCCGGCCGCTTTCTCTCAACTTCTTGCTTTAATCTCATCAGTTGTTCGCAGTAGAGTTCAGAATCGATGGTCCTGCCTGGTGGTAACAGCTCATAATTAATAATGCCCTTCCAATCCCACCACACACACAGCATCACCTTGTTGCGAGTTAACCCGGGTTTCGCCACAGTCTGTGAAGCCTGACCACGACCTTTTTCGCACGTTCTTGTCGTACGTGATCCACTTTTCATCACCAGTTATCAGCTTCTTCAAAAATGGTTCGGTTTCATGACGTCGCAATAAAGAATCACAAATGAGTACACGGTTCATTAGGTTTCTTTCAGTGAACTCGTGAGGTACCCAAATATCTAGCTTTTTTGTGTACCCAGTTTTTTTCAAATGCGCCAAAACTGTTTTGTGGTCAATTCCCAGTTCTTCAGCTACGTCGTAACTACTAATATGCCGATCTTGCTCCACTTTCCAAAAAATGGCATCCATTTTATCCGTAATGGGGCGACCAGAGCGACGTGCATCTTTGACATCAAAATTTCCGGATTGAAACCCCTTAAACCAAATTTGTGCTACTCTTACAGACACTGCACCAGGTCCATAAACATCGCAAATTTTTTTCGCGGCTTGCGTTGCATTTTTGCCTTTTTTGTAGTAAAAATCTATCTCTCATCTTGGCGGTACGAAAAACAAATGCATATCACACATTTTCCTAATTTGAATTTGGAATTATGTTCTTTGAAATTTAAACTTTCAATGATACCAAAACCAGCCAGATACAAATAGTATAGCCAAAGAGATTTTATTACAAATTCATACATACTATAATGCGAAAAGACTTTTTCCCCAACTAATATGTATAAAGAGGAAATATTTGATTGTTTATTTGTTTGCATTGACCGAGCTGATGGACCGATTTGGAAAATTGTTTCACCGTTGGAAAGCTTCTCTATCCTCGGGTGGCATAGGCTATATATAGTTCTTTTTTAAATTTGCGATCCTTACTAAAACCCCAATAATGTTGCCCAAGGTGTAAAAAATTTACACACCTTACATCGCGTGCGCTGGAAAACTATTGATGATAGAGAGAACAAAATAACGGGAACGCGGGTGAAACCGCGGGGAACCGCTAGTTTATGATAATTATGTTCCGTTATTCTTATGTTTACTTATACCTACATAGATAAAAAAATATATTTTTGAGCTTCGCGATAATACAGTTATAAATCTGCAGAACTACATACCAACTACAGCTCAGTGGTCTGCTATATAGCATATAGGTGAGGCCAGTAGTGGGCGGAGATAGGCTGATGATGATGATGAAACTACATTACAGTTTGTCAGGAGAATTTGCTCTCGATATATCAATAAAGATTCAAATATAAACTTTTACCAAAATAATCGGATTTCTAACAAACACAAGTAAAAATATAACCCACGGCAAACATGAAAAACAAGGCAGAATAAACTGTGAACTTGCCGTACGCTATTCCGCAGGGCAAAGATTAAAGTCGAACAGAACCAGTGGTAGAACGCAGACTGTGGTGTGAAATTGCAACGGCCCCGTGAGGGTTAGCCGAGCTCCAGCAGGCTGCGGCTTCATTACCGGGAATTAAGGAGACATCGAAATAATGCGGCCGGGATTGAGACCCTGCGAGGAGCTGAGCTCGATAAAGCCTTCAATCTACCTGGCATTGTACGTGTAATAGGTTGCGTAGATTATGGAGGTAGGTACCTGCTTTTAACACGATCGAAGATCTTTCATTACTTCCGTCTATCCTATCTTATCCTAGAAATGTTATAAATTCGAAAGTTTGTGAGTATAGATATATAAATGTTTGGTACACTTCAATCAAAAATTACTCAAATGATTTAGATAAAACTTGACAAAGAGATAGAGCATGCCGTCGAATAATACATAGGATACTTTTCACCCGGGAATATATAATATCCCTCGGGAACACGGGTGAAACCGGGTTGCTAGCTAGCAGCTAATTACTTATTGTGCGAAATACGGATTGAAAATAATTTGGTGAACTCTTAAACTAATCATTTTTTAATAAGTTATGGAATTGTATTATTTTACCGTTATAATGAAAGATTGTATATTAATAGAATAAGTGAGATATTACAATCAAACCACGATCCCTGTTTGTCTACTCGACTCGATACTATATTAATAACTCAAAACGATTCACGACGCCCGACCAAGTTGAACATAATTCATTAGTTCACATGTTGAACTTATTGCCAATTTCAAGAAGGCACAGAACGGAAATTTACATATTCATGAATTCTACAGACTTGATATCTATTAGACATTCAAGTTACATTATCCTTGGCGTACGTGCACAGCATTTATAACAATGAATCTCAGACTGTGTTTAGGGAGTAGGAGTTCTAGGAGTGATGAGGTAATTCAATAACTTTACAGACAATGCTCTCATAAGTTTCTGTCACAAAACCTTGATTTTATTGTTCGATAAATTGAGGTTTTGGGAATCCAGACAACACATATAACATCGGACCAGTGGAAACTTGGAAATTATCTTGAATCGAGTCTTTGGGACCGAACATCGCTCTAACGAAAAGATAAGTGGGATAGGACAAACTGAATTTTGTTGTTTAAAAATTATGTCCCATACATCGATAAACGACACGTTTAATTCTCCAACTGCAGACGAGTAACTAGAAATTACCATCATTTGGATTTTTACGTTTACTTATCATGTGATCTTGCTTTTTGCCAAATTTCATGGTTCAGAATTATCAAGAATTATCATAATCTAACAGGATTTACTCTATAGTAATCTCTATTGATTTATTAGCGTATCTTTTGATTGCATTGACCAATGTTAACGTTGTAGAACCTTGTTATTTTTACTTCTCTAAAGAACTCTAGACTTAAGTATTTGATACTTCCCGCGTTCTTACAAGTTGTCTACAGACAGACAGACATCCTAGTTATCCTATAGGATTCCTATTTCTTTTTTATTTACGGAGCATTCAAAATATTCCCTACCTGAAGAATAAATATATATTTTTTTATTTATTTATAAACATTTCAAATACACCTTTGCTTTGCCTACCTTATTAACTAAATTTAATTGAATTTTACTTCATTTCATTTTATTTATGTTTTTTTCTTCGTAGTTTGGAAGTAACTATTTAATAAACAGTACATATGTCCGCGGCATGAGGTCCTGGTGACCTGTAAAACAGGGTATCCTAGTACAGGCACCAGTCTCTCACAAAGGAGTAGCATTGGTAAACTGTCTAATATTAATTTTAACTACTTACCTAGATATTAAAAACCTTTGTAACAGTGTTGTTGAGAAAAATAAATAAATTATTATTAACTAGCTGTACCCTGCCACGCTTCGCTGTGGCACATTGTGATTGAGAAATGAGAAACAAAACAAAGACGGTCGCGGATATGTGATGATGCAAAAAATAGATAAAAACAATCCTTGATGCGGATTATATATCATGCTAAAATTTCAGCTCGATCGGTGCAGAACTTTTTTAGTTTTTGAAGCGTACACAAACCAACATAACATTTTTATATACGAGTATGTATATAGATTATTATTACTTTGTTGACATATTTGCTACTCTATAATAAAATTGAAATATTCAAATGTTCGAAGGCAAAACATAGCCCAACTTGCCACCACTATCGCGAGCGCTATGTATATCATATTTACTCTATTGAAATTAACATTAGCCTCAAGGGAGGAAACTTCAACTGGCGGGCAATTAAGACTTCACGCGTAGATAGCACTTTAACTACTTTTGAATATTAACAACACATCTCAAACCGAGACAGTTTGGGAATAAGCTAAGGGTTGGCGAAGGTTGTAGTTCAATTTATTACACAAGAAACTAAAAGAAAACAACGGCTTTTGCATAATACACAATTAATTTTGAGAAATAAAGTGAATGTGATATTCTACTCTGAACTCTGTCCTAGTTTAGGCAACTTAACATCCCTAGTGTGACGTCATATGTGTATGAATAATATCTATGTACAGGCTACATACATATAGTATATAAGCCAAGAGTAAATAAAGCCGCCGTACAAATCTTCCATTTCGTTGTTTAATAAATGAGATAACGGTAATGTTGGAATATAAAGGCGCCAAAAGAAACTTTGTGTCTGTCTTAATTATATATTAGATAGGTTAGGTACGTTAGAATTACTCTGTTTGTGGATCACTAGCTCCGTTCTGCGGTTTCACTCGTGCTTCTGAGAGATCTTATGTATAACAGAGTTGTAATATGCCCTATGTCACTCGAGAATAATGTTCAACAGGCCAGTTGGCTTGGTGGTTAGCGACTCTGACTACCAAGCCGAAGGTCGCGAGTTCAATTCCCACCTTCATGGACAAACCTTTGTGTGCATGATGAAGTGTGTATTTAGAAAAAAAAGTAGTATATGTAGTATTTCAGTTATCTGGTTTCCATAGTACAAGCTCTGCTTAGTTTGGAAACAGATGGCCGTGTGAAAAGAATGTACCAGGCATTAAAAAAATATTTAGCTTTCTATCAATTAATTAATTATGAAATTCGGTTGAGTAGTTTCGGATATTAACACCTAGATCCAAACTTACAAAGTTAAAAATGTTACCTCTTTAGAATAAAATTAAAAAAAAAATTCTATTAAAAAAAACCGCAACAAAATCCGTTGCGTAGTTTTAAAGATTTAAGCGTACATAGGGACAGAGAAAACGACTTTGTTTTATACTATGTAGTGATAGTGATATATTCTTTATTTTTTATTGACTTATCATTTTTTTTTTTTATATTTTTTGGTTCTATTGTTTGTCTTTTTTAATGCATGTGGTCGTACATTAAAGATTGGGACACCATTTATGATTAACATTTTGATACCTGTATTAGTGAGTGTCTAATTGGTGATCTAAATAAATGAATAAATAAACAGCGTTGTTTGATATTTTGAATTTTCATGTTTTCAGCGTATGTTTTTTTGATTATAGAAAGGACCATAGCAAGAGAACAGAAACTTCTCTTAAAAGTTTTCTCTGCACTTTACAACTGCAACTAAAACAAAAGCAAATAACACGAGACTTTCCAGAACTAGCATAGTTAAAGTACCTACAACAAAAGCGGACAAGAAACCTCCTTCAAACACTTTAAAGAACATAACTTTTATCCAGAACATCGAATCCGGACCACGAAACTCCAGTGCGTAACAGATGGCACACCATACTACTAAATATACTGTAAATAGCTTAATACACATTGCCCTAATTCGATTATGTGGTCAAGTCACCTGCTATGATATTCTGCAATCAAACTCAACGATGAATTCACACAGTGTTTATTCCCTGTCTCTCTCCCGATCCCGCAATTATGCGAGTGATCCACTATATACGTGTTCACCTATAATATATAGTTTTTAAAAAACATAAGCCGACATAAAGCGGACAGCCCACCTGATGGTAAGTGGTCACCGCCGCCTATGGACATTTGCAACACTAGGGGCATCGCCAACGCGTCGACCCTGAGACGTGAAGTTGTTAAGTCTCATGTGCCTGTAATTTCACCGCCCCCCTTACCTTTCTAACCGAAACACAGTCATTCAAGTGCACTACTGCTTCACGGCGGAAATGGGTAAGGTGGTAGTACTTCCCCGGACGAACTTGCACTAAGAGCTCTACTACTCAATAGATCACGTGATCACTAGGCGAGTTTTGGTTTGTGAATAGCACGGCTGCCCTGAGAGTTCACCATATAGGTCTATATAAATACCTTGCATAAATTGGTGCTCCGCTTTGTTGCATTAATTAGTCGCTTCATTGTTACCGAGAACTCAACGGCGAATCGACTATTTGAGGCCACCAATTAGTCGTACATAATTTAATGTAATATATGATTGCATGCGACCGGTCGATTATGAACACTATGTCCGCTAAATTCGTTTTAAAGGTACCTAAACATCAGGAATCATTCATATAAATGTGTTGCGCGCCTTAGAGTGTATGTATAAAAAACAATAAGATTTTTTACGGGCCCATTGGCGTAAGGTTGGAGACCATGACTGCCACGCCGCAGGTCGTGGGTTTGATTCCCAACCAGGACAAACATTTCTGTGCATGAACCTGCCTGATTGTTATTTGTCTGGATGTAAATAATTTAAAAATATAGTAGGTAGGCATATCGGTTGTTAGCTCTGCTTAGCTTGGATCAGATGGCCGTTTATAAAGAATCTCCCAGAATATTTATTTAATTCTCCTGCGCCGGCTAGATTGCCGCCTTATTATATCAACCGGAGACCCTCGTGGATATAGGAGTCAAGTGAATAATAAGAAATGGTCACTTATTTTTCACTTTACTGTTTCTCTTTATTCCTTTATAATAATATTGATTTATCCTTATATCACGAATGACTTATGAAGACTGCATATCTCGAATACCTTATGAGGCCTTAAAAACCCCAACGGACAGCCAAACCAATTAAATTTTTGTTGAAGTGACTAATATACTCGTATATTTTTGAATTTTACACGCTTACACTATTACCCAAAATATTGCAAATATAATAAAATTAAAGCTTAAACATTATTAAAAATACTTACGTTAATAAGTCGCGTTGCTAACAACAAAAGAGTACCACAACCAAAATAATTAAATATAGCAAGATCGCTTTCTACTCGTTAAAATATATCTGTCTAATAAGCGATAAAACTCAGCTAAGCGAAATGATGACAGCATTAATTCCTTCGTTTATTATACCGTAACATTGTACTCGTGTTATTTATTCCATTATCCCATGAGAGGAAGCCGGAGAAGCTTTACAAATCAGAAACTGTTCGTTAAAACCCGACGGTGGAAGAGAATTCTAAATACAAAATAATTTTGAAAATGTACCTGCATACAGACTTTATGTTTGTTTCCATAGACAATGTAAAGACACAGAGTAAATTGAGAAATACAGTACTGACCATAAAAGTTGATCCGGTAGACCAAACTAATTTAAATTGAGGAAAGCCTTTGGTGTCTTCTTGAGTGTGGTAGCCAGGGGCTCGATTCTGTGAGGAAATTTACACTAACTCGAGGATGTTTCTGTTGACTTTTGCTAACTACGCTAATACTACTAATCACGTGAGAGATAAGCTCTCCGAGGCCTCCGTGAAGCGGCTTGCCGACATAGTTTGTAATGGCTGAATAAGGGGGCAGGTACCTACAACCAACTATTTTGAAAATGTTGCCTACCATCTACAACAACTCCAAAGAACTAATTACCATAAAAAGATATACAATATACAAGAACAAATCAGCTCCAGTATATAACAAGTAGCCGTTCTAATCAGTAAACAACATTATGTATTTAGTCTCGGAGCTAGCACTGCCTGCACGGCGGACACAAAGCGGGACAGACGCCTGAGCCCGCATGCCGCCGCCCGCCCGTCACACTGTCTGACCGATAAAGCTCTATGACTATACAGCTCTACATTGTAAACAGAATATATGCTATGCACAGTACATACACAGATAGACGAGTGTCGTCATTCTAGCCTATTTTGTTGCAGTTCGCTTTGTAAACGTTATACACGATAATTTGTTTGTAAGTAACTGTAAGTTGATTTTCTTCATCCAGGCATTGCTTCGCACACTTCGTCTTATATTGGATGGAAAGTACATACAGTACCTATTATTATCAATATTTACAAAAGAACTTTTCAATGCAATTACTTGTTTTTATATAAGCAATACAATACGTGTAAATATAAGTGCCGAATTAACCACGTAGCAATTGCTACTGGCCCTGCCCAAAAGGGGGCCCCGCGTCCCTAAGGCCGCAGACCCCCGCCAGAGCGAGAGTGAAAATTATTAGGATATATTGAATTTACCTTGCACATGTTCTACAAAACGTCATATTTAGGCGCGATAGTAGACCCGACCCATAGCAGACTAAAGCGCCCTCGATAGAGTTTGCTACAGGCCCCATGGTTGCTTAATCCGGCACTGGTATGTATCTCGTCGCATCGTTGCATCGTGTATGGTAAATATCTGTCAAAAACCTACACTATCACAAGTATTTTTAAAGGTAGGTACATTCCTACACTATCGATTAATTTTAGTGTACAGGTGTTGTGTAATTATTTTATTTTAACTCATGTATAGGCTTGTATTTGACCACAATCTCACCATGGTAAGTGACGATGTAGGTGGCCGAAGCAAGTAAGCACACAAGTCCTAGAATTGAACTGGCTATCAAGTGCTGTCGGTACACATCGACAGGTGGTTGCGACAGAATTTCTCTTGAGGGTAGTAGCCAGCCATGTGGGCACCCTTCCACCATACGATAGTCTCCAACAATGTTATTCTTCACCGAAAGCTCGAGCTTCTTATATCCTCACTCACTGCATTCGACATCACAAACAAAATAGCATTCGTCGCCTTTAAATAAATGAGACTCTGAGCTTTAATTTCTGTTTCATTTCAGTCTGAGGCTTATATTATTACTAAGTTCGATGAGCACCCATCTTGAAAGCCTTCCAAAGCATAACTAACAAAATTTCCCGTTCATTAGATGACTCAACAAAGTGGAAATAAGGACCTCAAAAGATTAATTAAGTAGGTACCCCATTGTTTTGCTGGCATTCACTCAAATGATGTGAGAGTATTTCAAGATCAAGGAAATCTATTGTTCATATCAAGATAACGGCTGTCATTATTTCACTTACAATTTTGTTTGTTTGTTTGCGATAGATTATTATCTTAAGGAAACCCAGTCAGGCGAGTAGGTACTCCTACAAAGTTATCTACTTCGTGCTTTCCTCGATGGTTCCTCTAAGTATCTTATAATAATTACCAAGAAATATTATATGTATATGACTTGATTTATTTCAATCACAGGAAGCATTGGATGAATTGTTCTAAAAAGTATAAACACACATATAAAATTTCATGAATTAAGTCTGTAGTATTTTATGCCCCCAATTAAAACGGCACAGGCCGCTGGTGACTCTCTCATTGTATTTTTACAGAGAAGTTACTACGAAAAATATTTCATGAGATAACCTACAATGCATAGACATGTAATAGTGATTGAATGTACCTATTATATAGGGACGTTAGGACGTCGCAAAATTTCCTCCATTATGGTCTAAGGCGCTTATTATTAAAGGGGATGTAACATTATTAGATACCCGAACGGGTTCTAGATGGTCTAGGTGACACTGATTTATTTATGTCCATAATTCATAGCTATTACAGACGTTAATTCACGCCGGTGGACTGCGGACGGTGGAAGGCGTTCAGGTAATTTTAACTACCTTATTAATTACTCGTTAAATTAAATTAGTTGGTACCTAACCCTTTAGGGGATCTTGTCCTTTTCGGTTTGTCGCTCGTATACCCGTCCAATCTATTTATGATGAACCTAATAGAATACCGTTACCCTAAAAGATATTAAAGTCCCAAGTCAAAACCAAAATTAATTATAAATTCAGATCCTGGTGATAAAAATACTTATACCCACTTAGCTCCTCAACTACCATCAACTGCTAGGACATTCTCCCTAAAAGTAGTACCAACCAAACAATACATTAAATACAAAATTATTAAATTGGATAAATTTAATTAATATTGCATAACAATAAATATCGCGGGTGACTCAACACTATCTCAACTGGTGATTTACCCTCGAATGAACAGACAAGTCCCAGTTTAGTGAACAAAGTGCCTGTCGCGCTCACACCCAACACTGATTTATAATCAACCCGCAACTCTTGCCTCCAAATGTATGTTATTTGGTGATAGGTACCATTCTACACAAATTGGGGTCGATCTTTATCATTCTAGATTCAAATGGAGAGATGATTTATATTTGACCTTAAGAAGGAGGTACATAATATAATAATATATAACTAGGAAGTACCTACCTATCAAATCACAAATGATTAAGTGATAATATAAGTAAACAAAACCACAAATACGGATAAAATAACCCAAAGCAATGGGTAACGATGCGAATACTTGCTCAAATAATTGTAATAGGCGTCAGATACACTTTTATTATTTCGAATAGCGATCAAACTTCGGACCGTCTCATAATTTCCAGCTGTTAAGCTATTAACAACTCCCGAAATACTTAAAAGCTTCAACTTTTTAATTAATAGGACTCGTGCAATTCACAAAACCATTAGAATTAATGAATTAGCCTCGCTTTGAGGCGGTAACACTCGAGGAAACTAATTATCAGCGAGCTTTTGAAATAAAAACAAATTGTCGGAAAAGAAAAAAAACCTCCTGTGGGCTAATGGAAATCGATAAACGGGAATTGAAAAGTGCTTTGAGGTTCGGGGAGAAGTAATTCAGCAAGTAAACAGTGAACTACGAATGCGGGGAAATGAGTAGGAAATTAAATTTCACGAGACCGCAACGAGGCGCGACACTTGGCACGATTCAGAATATAGGTAGGGGTTGACATCTCTGCCTTTTCACTGAAACGGAACATTGTGAACTTTCACAGTCTTTGAGCATATTATATCATTCTGAGTTTATTGTGTTTTTATTTATATACCTATGGGTATACATTCAAATACAAACACCTTCCAAAATTCTAAGATATGATACATTGGATCAATTAATTGATAATAAATAACATTACTTATGTAAAATTATCAATACTCACTGTTTCTTTCAACTGTCAAATTGTCAATGTCTGCAAACAATGTAACAAGAAATAAAACGCTTTTGTTATTTTTATTTATACTAGAATCTATACTAATGTTGTAAAGCTGAAGAGTTTGTTTGTTTGAACGCGCTAATCTCAGGAACCGCTGGTCCGATTTCGAAAATTCTTTCTGTGTTGGATAGTGCATTTATCGAGAAAGGCTATAGGCTACGATCAATAGGAGCTGAGCATCAATGAAAAATATGGCAAAGCGAGAAAAAGAATATTCCTTTTGAGAGGTTTTCGCGGATTACAGTCTTCCGGAACGCGGGTGAAACCACGGGGGACAGCTAGTAATAAATAAGTATCTACAGACCTATCACTACCTCAAAGATTTGCAACAATATTCATTATATTATTCTATTGCAAAAATGAGGACTATTCGCTATAAAAATCCATGGGGGAGGCCTATGTACAGCAGGGGACAACCCTGGGCTAATATGATGATGACCTAGTTAAGGCCACAAATCAGCATTTGGTCAAGTCAAGGACTGAAAGATATCTTAAATTCTATATGGGTTAACCTTAAACCAAACAACATGACAAGAGCTTTGAGATTTAGGTACGTGAAACATTATTAGATATGTACTTTGCAGTGCATGATGGAAACAAGCCTTGTCGTGAAGATTGGCCTCACGCCAAACCAGTATCGCATGTTGAATGTTTGTTTATTTTGGCGTAGTTATAATTATTATTCCATATTTGTTGTTTTTACCATCCGATATTTCAAGCAACTATAATATGATAAGTTGATACGTAAACCGGTGCCTGAAGTTCTATGTTCAATGGTTGCGCATTCATTCTATCAGCGAAGCTTAACTTGAATAGGCGAATCCGATCATTGTCGTGGATAAAGTAATTCCAATATAACATATCAACACCGGATTAGTTTCTTTTTATTTCTATCTAAGCTTTGATAGCCGCTAATGGTTTTTACACCTCCATATGTAAAATATATATAAAAATGAATCCATATTTCCCTTGGTCACGGCATCACGCGTGGACGGCTGGACCGATTTCGCTAATTCTTTTTTTGTTGTGTTTGTTAATGTCAGGAGAAGGTTCTTAAGAAAGTAAAAATTAAAGAAAACAACGACCATATTAACTTTTCTAATGTAACCTTACCGCTTTTGGATAATATAAACTTATGGTGTTTGACATAAATGTCAGTCGTTTAACAATATCGTTTAAAACATGGGTCGGAATTATATTGATAAAATAATTAATTTATTATTTCACAGTTGATTAAATCGGAAGATTCGAATAACGTCGGTCGGGTCAGCTAGTGTAAAATAATAATATACATTCATGGTAGAATGTAGGTTCAATTAAGCTATTCGAAATAATCAATGAATAAGTTATGGTGTGTTACCCGCTACCTGACAAATGAGTTGATATACCTACTCGATAATTTAATACCTACACTCATTCGTTCCATAATGCTTGATTCGAAAATCTAAGAACATTCTCATTAGAAAGTTGTCAAAATGTAACAAAATATTGACTCCCGACTTGATTGCAGTTACAAGTCGTGTACGTAACAGGCCGTCGACGGCAAACTACTTATCTAAATTAAATCTTTTGATCCTGTGCGCCAGACTGTTTCTTTGCTTTGCTTTATTTTGCAGTTGCTTTATAACTCGTACTTCCTCATAAATACAAAAATACGCAGGCTTTAAAATGTTGCTTTGTAACTACACAAAACATAGCGTAAGGACAAAACAGCGGCACAGTGACACCCAAGTATAATTAAAAGAAAGTAAGTAGGTACATAGTTAGATTATAATATAAAATATAATAGGATCTTTTCTAATAAAACATGAAAGACGTATTTCAACAATTTTATTTTCATAAATAATCATCATTAACCATTACTATATATAGCACAATACACCATTTTGTACACTAATAAATGTGCTAAGCGTGGTAATATGTCGCAGCGTCTGACGTCGATTCATTAAGTATATCATCAATCTATCGTTGATGTAGCTTAAATCCAGGTCAGACGCCACAAATATTTTTTTAAGAGATTGCTACAGAATCAAGTAATAACAATGTTGGTGACGAGACCGGCAGCTATAGTGACCCCAGCAACGCGCAACATGACGCGTCCCAACTCTTTAACATCTTTATAACGCTCTATGCAGATTGGCCTACACACTTCTATCTCAACAACAGCAACAGAGTTATTTCCCAAACATCTAGGCTTCTTCTTCACAAGTTCACCAGTACTCTTACTTAATAAAGCCTTCAACTTTACAATATTAGCAGATTCCACCAAAGACTGATGGTGGATCAATACTGGAAATCCTTTTGTTATAGGTACTTTAACATTGAAGACAACTATCCTAGCCTCAAACCTGGATGTTATTGGCACTTGCTGCACAGGATCACTAAGAATATATCCAACTGAAACATTCTGCATATCTAATCCAGATATGGTGACACTCACTTGATCACCAGCAAAGGCTACATTGCTTTGAAGGTCATTAATGCTTAAACTTCGGACTTCTCCCATTTCCTTACTGGGGCATACTAAAACCTTGTCACCTTTACTGAGCATACCATTCTCAATACGGCCAGCAACGCAAAACCCTGAACCAGTGCCTTTGAAAACATCATTGATGGACATCCGCAGTGGTTTTGAAACAGGTCTCTCTGGCACATTAAACTTATCAATAACCTCTAAAAGACATGGACCACTATACCATTTTAGTAACTCAGGTTCACATGGACTCTTCACCAGGTTCTCTCCAGTCAGCCCTGAGCATGGTACATAAGTGACATCAGTGTCTTTGTAACCCGCTTGCTTCAAGAATGCTTTCAGCTTCTTTGTGATTTCGTTAAACCTTTCTAGAGACCAATTACTTGTGTCTAACTTGTTGACAGCTACTGCAAGCTGACTTACACCTAGAGACCTTACAAGCAATGCATGTTCTCGTGTTTGCCCACCAAACTCAAATCCTGACTCAAACTCTCCTCTGGTTGCATCAACTACTAGAAGTGCAACGTCAGCTTGACCTGCTCCAGTTATCATGTTTGGAATGAAATCAGCATGACCAGGTGCATCTAGGATGATGACTTTCTTTGTCTTAGTTTCAAATTGTGCCCGTCCTACATCCATAGTGATACCCCTGACTCTTTCCTCACCAGTTTCATCTAACACCCATGCATACATAAAACTTTGTTTACCAATTTTTTTACTCTCCTGCTCATATTTATGCAAAGTCCTTTGACTGACCTCACCTAGTTCACACAATAATCGTCCCATTAAAGTAGACTTCCCAGCATCTACATGGCCCACTACAACAATGTACAAGTGCTCTTTGTCTGATCCTCGTTCATTAGAGTATTGTTTATTTGCATCAATTTTGGGCTCTTTAGGCTTTGTAAAGGTTTTGATATCATCATTCGGTTCAAACTTTGAAGATATCCTTTCCATAGCAGGTGATTGCTCTCTGGGGGTTTGTGAACGACTAGTAGAACTACTATTTTGATCAATCTTAAAACCTTTAACAACACCTAAACTCTTAGCTTCAATATTAGTTGCTATAACTTTTGCAGATATTTCTGCAGTAGTAATTATAGGGGCTCTAGTACCATCAACCACTACAACTGGAAGTTTAAGTGGCTCTTCTTTAGGTTTCTCGGGCTGTTTGCTTTTGTTGTTACTCAGAATTTCATCAAGAGCTTTAGTGTAATCAAACTTGTTTTTTAGTACAGCTTGTATAAGTACATTATCCGACATCGTGTCGCCCAGAATATTTCTTAGTTCATCTAAACACGACATGAGCTTAGCTTCATCTTCCTCGTCGAGATTCAAGCTGCGGGGGTCGACGGACTCGCGTCTTTCAAGTGTCGGTTGTGATGTCTCAGCTGGCTCGTCCTCGGCTTCCTCCTGTATGTCATCATGACTCTCTATAAAATGCGGTATCCCCTGCTGGTTCCTGGAGCGGTCGTAAATCCATTGTGCGGAGTCACTTGGCGATAAGCAGCTGTCTTCTTCCACCGAACCGTAAACATCGTCATAGTCATAATCGTCGGAATAACTCCTATTCCTTATATTGCGGTGGCGAGCCATCTTGATGACTCCTCAATAAACAGTCATTACTTATAGCAATACATTATTTCAGAGCTTTATCGGGAAAAATAACACGTTTATATTTTTCCATGCATTCTTGTTTGACGGAAAAGTTATTTGACATTAATAGCATGACAAATGAAAATAGTGCGTTCAGAATCGGATTCGAATATTTCTTTTGTACATATATTTACTAAAATAGGATGAGCGAACATGTATGACTAAAGCTAGATTCAATCTACAATATAAAAAATAATGCATATCTTAGTTGTCCATAAATTTTATTTCTTTAATTTAATGCAGCACTCTCGAATCTTAATCTTCAGTTCCGAACGACTCCGTTCCGTATTCTTCTTCTACTTCACAGTTGTAGAAAGAATTTGTAGTTATGGCAACGAACTATTTTTCTAGCTCTTATTCTTAGCTAGTGTCAAGTAACACACAAGAAACTCGGTACATAAAAGTCAGATTATTTTAGAATGGTGGTGGCTTAATCTATAAGCAATAAAATGTCATCGAATCAATAGTCTTTATGCACATAGAGGTAATCTATGAAATTGCACGGAATTTTCAGGGTCACCCTAATTGTTTAACAGACTCAAAAAATGGATCTCTTCCGGTTGCCAATTCGTCTGTTTGTTACATAGACAGGATTCTCCCTCTACGGTTTGTTGTCCGGGCATAACCTCTTTGTTATGAACCTTTAGAGCATTGCTCTAAGTTATAGAATTGAATAATTATTTTTGCGTTAGTTCATTTTTAATCTGATCTGGCAGCTCTGTTTGTCATTGTCATAGATAATTGCTGGTCTATCATTGACTGACTGGTTTCTGGTTGGTTGGTTGACATAATTCTTTGGTTGGCCCATTTGATTGGTATGGTGATTGTATTGCTTTGTCTTGAGCACAAACTACCAGAGAATTGACGTTGTCGTGAGTCGTGAATGGAATTACGCCTACATTTATTTTTACAAAAATTTGTTAAAACCACACAAAATAAGTGAAACATTCATTTATATGATTATAATAAAAAATTGTAACTGCACCATAATTCTGCACAAATTTTAAAAGATCACCATTAAGTATACTGATATCATAGTAGTTTTTCAAGTTTTAGACCCTTGACCCATTGTAACTTCATCAACATGAAGAAAAAGGTACGTATGTTAGAAATTTAAATACATCTTCAATATTATTCATAATAAATTGCAAATACTACACGATAACTATATCTAAATGGTAAATTTTCGTTGGTTTCCTATAGGTAGTTTGAAAGTGAGTTTTTCTTTTTACCAGGTACTTTTGATGGGCAAAAGTGGGTCGGGTAAGACGAGTATGAGGTCCATCATATTTGCCAACTATATTGCCAGAGACACAAGGCGATTAGGAGCTACAAGTAAGTATTACTACCTACCATATACATTAGGTATTTATCATTTCATACTGCACTTTGACTTAATACATGTTTTGTGACCATTAGTCAGTGTTATCATTTAACAATATAAATACATTTGGACAGGATATACTGTGGAATAAGTGTGTGATATGAATACATAACCAAGTATTATTGCAACCCAGTTTGTAATAACCGAGTTTAAAAAAAATACACACAAAGGTATTTTTTTGTTTTTCAGTTGACGTAGAACACTCACATGTCCGCTTCCTCGGCAATCTTGTCCTCAACTTGTGGGACTGTGGTGGCCAAGAGGCATTCATGGAGAACTACTTTGCATCTCAAAGAGACAACATATTCCGGAATGTTGAAGTCCTCATATATGTATTTGATGTTGAGAGCAGGGAAATGGAGAAAGATATGCATTATTATCAGTCTTGTTTGGAAGCAATTTTGCAGGTATATTAAACATATTGCTTAAAGTATGAAACAAAACAAGGAGGTAACCACCATTCAGCATACATTAGAAAGAGATGAGACAACAAATTGAATTCTCTGGTCTTTAAAAGCAATTTTGTAAAACACCCCCAGTGTTTTACAAAATTGCTTTTAAAGACCGACGAAGATTAGTAATACAATATTTTTGTAGTTAAGTGATTTTATGAATGTATCAAGTAGTAACATATGTTTAACAAAAATATTGTAAATGTGTGTAAATGAGAGTTTAATGAATACTCTCGAGGTAGGCCTCCTAAGCTTTGTTGCTTACCACATAGTAAGTAAAAGCCTTTATTCCCAAAAACATTATAAAGTTATAAATATTATTTCATATTCCAGAACTCTCCAGAAGCCCGAATATTCTGTCTCGTGCACAAAATGGACTTGGTGCTGGAGGAACAGAGGGAAGAGATATTTAGAGCAAGAGAAGAGGATTTAAAACGGCTCTCGAAACCCCTGGAATGTACATGTTTCAGAACTAGTATATGGGATGAAACATTGTATAAGTAAGTTCTTCACACATACTTCATACTGTAAATTTTTGTTATAGATAACCAAAATTCTGAGAACATGATTTTGCGCACAAGTGTTTGTTTGTGCTGGGTGGCAGGTTATATATGTATATGAGAATACAACCATCCTAAATCATCTCTAAGATATTGTAAGAACTGATGAAAGAATATTCACCTTAGTTTTGTTAGATTTTAATGTTCAACAGGTTCTTTATAATATAAAACTCTTGGGCATACATTGTCTTTATGTTATTACTAGCTGTCCTCCACCTATAATCATCTAGGAAAAAATCCCCGTCAAATGGTAACAGTCCCATCCCAATATGTTTTGTAGTTCTGGGGTGACAATGGAACCATAATTTCTATATGTATTATATATTGTTCTAGTATTATATGTGTTGATTATGTTAAATTTACTGTTTGGGCCAAAATAACTAAAATGAAACCTTGCACCATGTGATCATCCACACTTGGGAGTACCCAAATGAAGTTGGCATCACCTGTGGCATAGCACTGGATTAATCCTCTAGACCTACTTGTTTAAGTAGTAGAGCTTGTAGTGCAGAGTTCGTCCGGGGAAGTACTACCACAGTACCCATTTCCGGCGTGAAGCATAGTGCACTTGTATTACTGTATTTCGGTCAGAAAGGTACCTCCTGCACATGAGACTTAACAACTTTATGTCTCAGGGTTGAAACGCATTGGCGATGCCCCTAGTGTTGCAAATATCCATAGGCGGTGACCACTTACATCAGGTGGACCGTCTGCTTGTATGTCAGCCCATGTAGTATGAAAAAATACCGGCCCATCAATTGTTGTAATATTGTATGATTAAGTTTAATTTCATTAAATTATTTTCAGAGCATGGTCGAGTATAGTGTACAAATTAATACCTAATGTTAAGGCGCTAGAATCATCACTGAGGCAGTTTGCGACAATAGTTGATGCTGATGAGGTAAGTCACTTTGTTTGATACGTATGGCGGCACCATCTGGTGTGTTACATGACAATGCACCAGCAGGGAAATTGTGCAATGCTCTCGTAATCATTGTTGCAATCAATTTTACATTTTTACATTTTACATTGACGGCATTACGACTGTTTTCTCACATTGCTAGCGCGCCGAACTATCAATCTAATCAGGGCCTTTTTTTCCATTGGGCACTCTGGGCTAGAGCCCAGGGCCCCCTGGTCCAAAAGGTACGGAACCCGTTGGAGGTCGATAGTGTCGTTAGATCGGATCGGTGTGTCGCGCTCTTAGAGCTCTCATAGCGTAGTCTTAGGGGCCCCCTTATCCTAGTGCCCAGGGCCTCCAATAGTTTAAAGACGGCCCTGAATCAAATATAAAATAAGTTTCCACATTGAATCCGAGAGAGTTAAACAATTCAAGTTCTGACCATTACCATGTTGCCGGCCAGTTGATATTTTTGACAGAACACATGTTACTATTGGCTTTTGTTATATAGCTTCGTAAAAAATACTATTCAAAATCAAACCCCATTCACAAAACCTTCAAAGAATTTGTGTTTATATTGTGTAGTAACGATGAATTCTACAACCCCATCTCAAGTCTTGTCTGTCGTAGGAGACGACTAAAGAGTATAGCAATGACCACATGCACTCAACATCTAGTGGTCAACGAAAGCATTCCCATTGCGTTGACCCCAACTGATGGGGAATAGGGCAGACAGAAGGCAGGATTGTGTAGTGGTGCAGAACACTCAATTCGACAACCACTTGCCCGGTTTTAAGAGAGTTACATGAAGTTTTTTTTATTCATCCACAAATTACTGCTTTAATACAAGAGCTAGACTTTATTGTAGGTAACAAAATGTTATTAGTGGAAGATCTGGAATCTAAACTAAGCCGTAACTTGAGTTAACAAAATCAAAATGTTAATGTTATCTAAAGTCTTGCAGAATTAACCTCAATTAGTCTTAAAAATGTATCTGATGGTCTCTGCAGGTGTTACTGTTCGAGCGCGCGACGTTCCTGGTGGTGTCGCACTGCCAGCGCCGCGCGCACCGCGACGCGCATCGCTTCGAGAAGGTCTCCAACATCGTCAAGCAGTTCAAGCTCTCCTGCTCCAAGCTCGCCGCGCAGTTCCAGAGCATGGAGGTTACCTTGCAAATTATTTAAATTAAATCGATGAAATAAATTATGCTGTTCGTTGGTAACCGCGTCACTAGAGAACGGTATTTTATAATTGTATAGTCCGAATAATGTTTTTAGGTAAAGGAAAATTGTGAAACGGAAAGTTGTCTGGAATACAAAAAAGTTCGCTTTTTTATGATCTCAAGACTATAACTGCAAATTAAAAAAATAGATTGCAACACAAGCCAGGAATTATTTAATAATAAATATCCTAGGATATGTTTTAGAAAAGGCCATTTTTTATCAAACTAAGCAGTACTTGTACTATTTTAACCAGATAACTGATACATTACATAGAAATATCAACTTGAAACAGAACTAGCTAAAATGGCTAATAATATTAATTTTTTAATTAATTAAACTAATTAATTATTTTTTTAATTACAGGTACGCAACAGCGTATTTGCGGCCTTCATTGACGGTTTCACGAGCAACACGTACGTTATGGTTGAAATGTCAGACCCGAAGATCCCTTCCGAAGCGACGCTCATCAATATAAGGAACGCACGAAAACACTTCGAAAAACTAGAAAAGGTGTCATCTAGCGCCCCGAGCCAGTACCAATGAGAGCGGCGGAGACACCGTTGATGAAAATAGACAATTTTGTGTATATATTCGTGCTAAGCACTGATTTACCTCTTGCCATGGCAAGGTACTATGTATGGCGCAATTACACGTATTCTGATACTCAAATGACATTTACGCATCTATTCAGACACTATGGTTTCTACAGCCAAAATTAATATTCGATCCTTATCCAAAATCTCTGGATTGATGTCGATTTTTAACATAATCGTTGAAGTTTCTTTAAATAATCGGCATGAATTTTAAATTATATAATTTATTATTATTATATTCATTATATAAATTATTAATTCTGGCTGTTAGACGACATACATGTCACTAATATTAAAATAGAGTTTAAATTGTCACAACATAAACTACTTTTCTGAAAAAGGTGACGATTATCAACATTCAGTCCTGTTGCCAGTCAACATAACTGTTTGAAAATGTACCTGAATTCATTCTCCAAATAACTGGCCAACATGTAAGTGTAATTGCGCTAAAAGGTTGAGTTTTAGTCTGTTGCCGTAGTTAATGCTTAAATAAATAAAAAGTCTTTAAAATAGCAGAAATAAAGTATCAAACCTTTTTCAAAGGAGGCCTACGCACGAACATGTATCGCAAGCGTACCGTTATCTTATCGAATGCGCCGAAAAGCTGGTTTGTATGGGAAATTACGCGATGTTCAATTTCCCATTGCATTGGTTTTTGGCGCACTCGATATGATGATGATACGTGTACAAAATAAAAGATGCTATTTTGGAATAATTCCGTTTAATATAGCTGATTTGATATATGATTTACACCGAGGAGCGCTTGCGGTGGAGTTCGTACGCGAACTGACTTCATTTTACCGCGTGTCACGTAATATGCTGATTGTGCTGATTTATGTACGGCTACACCGTACAATACGCTTACGATTCCTGGTCATGCTCAGTGCCTTTACCATGAGTTTTTAACGTACGTACTCGTAAAACATTTCTTTTGGCAAATGTGTACAGCGCCACTAGCGGTCACCTAAAGAACTAAAATCGATAGTACGAGTCGATAGGTAAAAAGTTTTTTACCCTTTGCTATAGAAATTCGGTACCATGAGTCACAAATTTGACAGTTGCTATCGAGAAATACTGTATCGATAGTAGTTTACTCGCCAGTGACTAAAGTAAGTTTCGATAGCAACTCATGGTAGAGGTACAGGGCACTGGATTGTGTAAATTTGGTCGGTAACAAACTAAAATTTCATCTTCATTACTACTGTTTCTTACAGCGTGATATTTTATAATGTCATGACAGATAATAAACACGCTATTATGGTATTTCTTCCAATAACTTTAGTGATCGTAATGGCGTGCATGGTTAAGTGTTGGTTCTCAAGTTAGAAATATTGAAAAGTTTTAAGATTTTAAAAGGGGATATTTATATGTATTTTGTGCAGCAATGTATACCATGGTCTGTACTCACGGATTTAGTTTTGGAAAATAGTCTTTATACCGTCTATATATTAAGCTCATTATCTATACATTATATTTACTGAATGTTACCATTACTATTCAGCTGTCAAATTCACGCTGTAATAGACAATTTAAAAAAGTTATTAAAATAATTCTGCAGGCCTTAACATTATTATAATATGCCGCCGATTGCGTGATTTCGGATAACTAGAAACCTTTTATGTAATTTGAAAGTTAAATACCTATCCATAATGAGTACATAACAGCCGTTGTATATCAAAAACTTACGTATTTACATAGATATTATATATATTGTTTTTTTTTATTGAGACCAATTTTATATTAAATCGTTATTATTTCTTCAATAAAAAAATTACGGCTCAGTTGGCTTGGTGGTACCACCAGGGTCACTAGACCATGAATGCCACAGGTCGTGGGTTCGATTCCCACCCAGGAAAAAATTGTGTGCATAAACATATCGTGTTTGTTTTTTGTCTGGGCGCAGTTATGTATTTAGAAAAAAGGTATATGTATATAGGTAATTTATCTGGTTTCTAAAATAAAATCTCTACTTAGTTTGTGGTCAGATGACCGAGGATTTTAGAAAGAAAGAAAGGAACAAATTTATTTGTGACAAAGTGAAAAATATCACATGAAAAAAGTTAACAAAAAGAAACGAGATACATAATTCCCACAAATCGGTCTTCCAACTCAGCATGTGGTTTTACTATTTAGAATAAAAAACAAAAAAAAATATTGGTCCAAATTAACTAGATGCTATCTGTCCTTATTTTGATATGTTTGTCTCTTTCATTTTCACATGCAATCGACTCAATCGTATAGTCTCAGTTGAATCAATATGAGATGACAATAATTGATTTGATTTAATCAGAAGAATTTTTGCAATAGGTAAATGGACTGTACGCAAGTTTTTGATGTATAACGCTGTGTTAATACACAGGGCGGATTAAACATGTAGGGGCCAAAAAGTTGTCTTATGTCTCACATATGTGCCACATTTAAAAAAATGGGAATTCATTTATCATTAAAGGTTGGTTACATCACACCTGAAAAACCAGTAAAAAAACATGCAGGGCCCCTTGGCAGTTGCCTACACTGCCTACTGGATAATCCGGCCCTGTAAACATATAGTGCATTAAATTAAAATGATATCTATGTATTTTTATATTATTTGAGTAAATGTTATTTTATTATAATTTTATGTGTAAGTTATGGAGACTGTGATTCACTTGGCGTATAGTTTAGTTTGTGTTAAATAGCAGCTACAAAATGATTGTATAATATGAACACCTGACAAAATTCCGTTTCTTGAGTGTTCATACAAAAATCCACAGAATTTTGAACTTTATGGCAACTATGGCAAGCGTTTATAGATCACTTTGGTTCTTAACATTGTCGTCACATACATCATTTTTGAAACGGCACGCTAAAATGGCCGTTTTGACAATTCAAATTTAATCTAAAACTATCCTTATTGCCCAGTGACAGGGTTTATGTTCATCATTATACAATTAAGTTATTTTTTAATAAAGTTATTTTTTCTGCAAAATTGTCAAAATTGCTACCATCGAAAGCCCCTCGATTCAGCTAATACAAACTTCGTCGGCGAGCCGTCACACGGAGGCCTCGCAGAGCTTACCTCTCACGTGATTGCGTAGTCAGTCAAAGAGACAGAGTATTGAGGCCGCGACGAAAGTACTCGAGCTAGTGTCATTTTCTTTACAGAATCGAGTCCCAGTTCCCTTTAGGCGACTCTCACTACACTAGTAACACAATCCAGTGAGAATATTTAAAAAAAAAATGCTATTATCACTTCATCCAACTAAACTATATTTCAAATTATTTTCTTATTATTATAACATGTCATTAAAGGCAATATGATTTTTTATACCTTTTCAAATTATATTATTGTTTTAAAAATAAACTTTACCGTAACGTTGTCGACTTTATCACTAGAAAAATAATAAAATATAAATATTTTCGGAATTGTATTTATTTTCTTTCTACTGCCAAATCGCTGAATTTCAAGCCACCACTCGTGGAACACACTGAACCTCGGTTCCATCCTCACCGTATAGTTTGCAAACGACATACACCAGAGTGACTCTTGCAGGTCCGACGTTAGAGCCTCGATAATCAACAGGAAGAGGTAAGGGTTCAAAGCCGACCCTACAACCACATTGAACATATCGGTTGAACCAAGCGTTGACCAGTCGTATAACCAGCATCTGCTTTTGCCCACGGATTCACTCACGCAAATTTGGTACTCAGATTCCTTCACAGCAATTATTTAAATTTTTTGTATTTACAGCGTCGCATCGATGAGTGCCGCTTCGGACTTCTTTTTCATTTTGCTAGGTTTTTTAGGGTTTTAGCGTGATGATAAACAGCTTATTATAAATAAAACCTTCCTCAAGAATTAGGTAGGCTATTAAATGCAAAAATATTTTTTCAAATCCGATTCGAAGTTCCAGAGATTAGCCTACCCAGACAGACAGACGCAGCGGAGACATACCTACTGTTCATTTGTATAAACACAGTTTTTGTATCGTAACAACGTATATACTTATCAATGGAATAGCGTATTCAAGGTTTATCCATCGATTGAGACATCGACCTTCAGCAATATCCCTAAATATAACTCAATACCACGTGTCACATGACCTCGAAAACTTATCCTTAACACTGAAAATGTATGACAATACACAGTGAAACATCCATGCACACGAAATCAAAACACCGCGTGCAAAATATGTCTTGCTCAAGAAACGATTGTGACGTCAGATGATCAACCAAACAACTTCAACGATTCAGTCTCGTTCACTACCAGCCGATACACACGACGTGCCTATTGAACACTATCTCTTGGAGTATCTATTGAAACAAAGATTTCTTACAGGTAAGTGCAAAATAGATAAGTTAACGGGTCGTATACTTTTAACAGGTAAATGTATAAGTGTTAACTAAATAACAAGTGACGCGACTCATTAGCTGTTGATTTTCTTGGGGAAATTACACAGGAGGTAATGTTGTGATATCATCGCTCGGTCGCACGTGTCATTCAGTCGTAATTTACAAGGAAGAAATTCATTCTGTGATACGTTTTAGTGAGTGAAGTCGTGTTATCGTAGTCTGAGAATTTAATTCTGTGCGACCTTGATACTCCAAAAAGGTATGTTATCTTTATCCACGCGTGTATCTTGTACCTACGCTACCGTCACAGATTTATAACATAGCGAGAGTGAAATCAAACTTGTGTTGCCCACCAAATATGTAGATATTATTACTGCAGCTGCTAACGTTAGTGATCTTGAATATATTTGATGAATTATTGGTAGTAGTAGTAGAATTATTGTCTTTAATAAACTCGCGTTAGTTATGACTTATAAGTCACCGGAATTGATCGCTAGTGTTTGTGTTTAATATTAATAGCTTTGAGGATTATGATTATAATAGGTATCTATATAAAAATCAACGGACTAAATTAGTGAGACTAAATTGTTAATAACCGTTGCTATCGCCACCAACCCTTACAGTACAGTGTATTAAGTATAGGATCTATACTGCCAGAGTATTTCCTCCTTAGAGGCCTTAATCTTTATTTTTGCTGCCGACATTTTTCATTGCAAAGACACACAAAAAGCCAAAAAGCACAAAACTGATTCTCTAATTCCTATAGATGTGTCTATCTTTTTGTTGTCTATTTTTAGTTTAGCTTTTAACAACACATAAGTGATAAAGAAGTTGTCGTTTCAAAAAATTATAGAGAACAAATAGTAGGTAGCTAGATAGCAGCATTACAATTGCTGCACACAAACTACCATTAATTAATTATTTTTCCTCAAGTGACTAATGCACGAATAATCACCTACGTGCAATAGAATTGACAGTTTCCCACGGGTAAAACCACGTAAAAGTAATGAAACTAAACGACATAAACAGTACCTACTATTATACCTACATTTACAATATGTTATATAATTTTTACAAACAGTACATTTACAACATTGGGGCATAAAGTTCTTGAAGCGCAAAATAATTTAGAAGCAAAAAACAGTAGTCGACGTGACCTTTCAATTGTATCAAAATGTTATCAAAAGTATCTGTTATTTAATTATCAAAATGTTACCTAATCAAACTTTTTTTTTTTTTTTTTTTTTTTAGTATCCCGTAGGGATCCCACTGCTGGGCAAGGGCCTCTCCCAAACATTTGGGAGGAATTGCCATAATCGCATAATCAAACTTTAATCCACGTTATAAATTAGAAAATTTACCTAAAACAACCATAATGCATTATTCAGAACGAAAAGAGATGGAAATATGATTCTTAGTAATGATGACTTAGGTATGCCTCTGCTATCGAGATATACCTCATCCAGACTTTTCAATAGCTCACGGCGATAAATCCGCGTCCGTGTCATCTTCCCACTACCATTATAAATGCGTAAATTTGTGAGGATGGATGGACGAACGAATGTTTCTTACTCTTTCACGCAAAAACTTCTGAACTGATTTGGATGAAACTTGGCATACGTATAGTTTATAATCTGAATTAACACATAGTATACTTTTTATGCCAGGAAAATGTAACATACACTTTTGGGGATGGGGGAGACAGCTAGTTATAAATAAATAAAATTCCGGTGTGTTTGCGATTAAATGGCTTGATCCCTCCCTAAATGGCTATGGGGTCGATGATTCGTAGTTTAAGGTGTCAATGGGAATCTTAGCTATAGTTAGATCCGAATGGTGGACCTATATTTAAGTTACCTATAGATAACTGTATATAGATATATGTGTATAAGATAGCATATGGGGTAAATACGCCTAGAGCGTCTTACAGTAATACAATCCTTGTCGTTATCTTTTATTACCGTTAACTGTTCACAGAACCGAAAATGGCACAGGATAAACCAGTTTATGATTATCACGAGGAGTCACATGGCGAGAGACTAGCTCGCAAGTCAAAGGAATCCCCTTTTATGATTATTGGTAAGTACCTATCCTTATGTATATTTACGTACAGATATTCTTGATCCGAAATACAGTGTAAACTCTTTATAACGAAACTCAAGGGACTGAGCATTTTTTGTCGTTATAGAGAGTTATCGTTATATGGAGTGAACAAAAAAAAACAAAACAAAGTGAACAAACCAACCAACTTGGGCTCACTTCAACGTTATAGGGAGTTTATCGTTATAAAGAGTTTACACTGTATATATATAAATTAACTTAATTACTTATTAATTACTTTATGGATAAAACATGCTTAATATAAACGTACCTGTGGGGTACAACAACTATACTAATTACTAATAATAATATTATATGGAGGAAAGATTTGTATGTATGTTTGTTTCTCTTTCACGCAAAAACTACTAAACTGATATGGATGAAATTTAGCACATAGAGCATATCCGGCCTAACAGGTCAGTTGGCTTGGTGGTTAGTGACTCTGACTGCCAAACCGAATGTCGCGGGTTTGATTCCCACCCAGGACAAACATTTGTGTGCATGAACATACCTGTTTGTTCTGTGTCTGGGTGTAAATATGTATATAAGTATGTTTTTAGAAAAAAAAGTAGTATATCAGTTATCTGGTTTCCATAGTACAAGCTCTGCTTAGTTTGGGATGAGATGCCCGTGTATAAAAAGAATGTCCCAGGATATTTATTTATTATCAATTACTCTGTCGCATTAGGCTTGCCTGTAAAGATAGACATAAGTTTCGTGGTTAATAAATAAATAAATTATTTGGAATAACATATAGGATTTTTATCCCGGGAAAATGTGAAATCCATCGGGAACGCGGGTAGAACGAGTGGGACAGCTATTTTCTATAAAAAGAAGTCCTATTATATGCGCATAGATATTATATTCTTCAGATTCGAAGTCTTCAGCTTTTAAGTGTTACTGAAATCGAATGCAAAGGCGATGGTGGCAGGTTCGAATCTTTACAATGAGCTTGAGCATCGTTAAAGAAAAACATCGTGTGGACAAACAGCACGGAGAGTACTTTGTAGTACCTACCCGTCTGGCATTAACTTTTGCCAAACGCCGATTCATCAGTAGCAGCACTTGAGACCCATCTTCTAGGCCTATAAATCTTACCATAGTGAGATTGTAGTCAATCCTATACATATTAACAATATAATAAAAATTATTATTAGTAAGTTACTTAATTCCTTTTTCAAACATCAGTTTTTTTTTTTTCAGGAATTGCTGGCCTGTTGGCTTCCGTAGGTTTTGGCGCGTACAGTTACAAGAGACGCGGCGCAATGAGCACCAGCGTCTTCCTGATGCAGTTCCGAGTGATAGCCCAGGGCACCGCAGTGGGCGCGCTCACGGCCGGCATGGCGTACACGTTATTTAGAAACCATTTTAACAAAAGCGACTCAAAAGTTGCAATCGCTGACAACGTTTTAACAAAGTCCAATGAACATTAATTTTAGAATGTTATATAGAATAAGCTTAACCCGGCCACACTTCGCTGTGGCTCAGTCTGATTTCCAGTTCCCGTGGGAACTTCAGGATAAATATTATTAAAACACTCTTCTATAAAAGCAATTCTAGAAATTTCAAATCAGTCCATCGACTTCTTTTCGAGTTATGAGGACACAAACATATAGCTGAAGCTGAATTTAAAGATAAGAGAAATAATCTTGATCTGCCACATTCAAGGACATGCGCTACTAATAGCGAATTTCTGTATCTTCTAATGTATATATAAGAGACCTCAACTCTTCTTTTGATCCGATTCAGGAACCGGTGAACCGAGTTGATTCCTAGTATGTCTGAATGTTTAAAACTTTAAAACAAAAGTGACGTTAGACGATTAAACAAACCTGTCAATTCACTATATACAAATCAATTTAGTTCAAGTTGAATCGCAGAAAATTCTATGTTTTATGTATCAAAAGACTCCCCTTTCCCTTGACAAGGGAAAATTTTGATATATAGTACATTCTTAATTTTTACTTTACCGTTGTGTGTTCTAACTATGGCATTGGCAGAGTCAACGGTAACACGATGGCCATAAACAACAAATTGGAATTGGAAATCAGCTGTCATTAATTATCGCGCTAAAAACTAAAGACAGCTTTGACCTGGAAGGTTAGAATTCCCGTGCTTTTTTATGGGGCACTTACTAAAAAAACTGGTCTGTTCTGTATGTTTGTAGGTAGATAAGTCTGTATTATAGTTCTATTTAATGTCAAATTAATACATCGTAATTTATTATGTACTTTTCTGATGCTGCCCATTGATATTTATGATATGCTGTATCCATTTTGGTCAAGTACTGAACATAAAAATGGAACAACAGATTTTTTAAATTATTATTGTACACAGTACATTGATTCACCTTTCTAATATTTATAAATATAGTATTAGAAAGGGAAATATATAATCCCTAATAAATATCATGATTACCAATTACTTGTCGAAAAACAATACCATAAGTGAATAAATAAGGCAACCTTAAATGTAATGCGCGGGTCAAATCCAGCTGACGCACTCTAAAATATATATTGGTCAGTAGATACCAGGCACTACTGAAGCCTGTGAAACGGCGTTAATAGGTAGGCACTTTTAAAATTGCACTGTAGTTTGGATGTCAATAAACTGTATGTAAATGGGCGTGAACGAACTATGATTAACAATATACTATGACATGACGATTGTTAGTGTTCCTAAATCGAATAGTATAAAGGTGCATCCACACCTGCGCACGCGCGCCTTCCTACGAACGGCTATAGTGACTTCACACGCTTTACTGTTCCCAAGATGCTTTTGAACCGCACTGTTCTTAAGCGTGGGGGTGCACAGTGTGGATTCACCTTTTATATGTTATTTTGTTAATAAATTATTTAAATGTTTATAGTGTGTTTCAAATTTTAGACCCAATATTAAGATGCAGATAAATAAATAAACATAAATGTTACACAATTGTTTATAATAGAATCCATTATTCTGAGTGTTACAAAAACACTTGAAAAAAATTAAAATTTACATTTTAAAGCAACTTATACAAAGAAACCACTCGTCCATTGAATATTCTTCTCCAATTGATGTTAAACTCAAGTATAAGATACACAATATATATACACATATACACAACACAATATTATCATATATTAATATCACATGAATTTTTACCACAATTTTAAAACACATAAACTAATTGAACTAATAATACTGGATAGTAAAATAAGAACAGTTATATTTTGTTACACAAATCTAATCTACATGACATTTATACAATGTATTGAATGAAAATTATAACTTTTTCAAACATTTACTGGTTCATTGGAAATCGCCTAATTGGGAGCAGTGAACCAAACAGAACATGCTGTACAACTGGAAATTTGGCCAAGACCTCTTTTTTATACATTTTAATAAGACCTTGATTAATTTTTGACCAAGAACCAACTCCACTGATGCTCCACAACTGATTTGAATGCTCAGGAAATGGCCCCTTTTTAACCTCCTTTATGTATTTGATACATGATATGAACATGTAATCATCTGCATATTTATCAATGATGTCATCTTCTACGAATTTCGCCGGTGGGCATATTTTAGGTTGATCAACCAATTGAGAGCTTCCCCATATGAATGGTATGAACTGATAGTCATCTAGACTCCATACACCATGACTACCGGCTGGCTCCATCCTGTAAATCTTTTGTAAACGTCTCACAATTTCGAGGTATTTGTTGAAAATCAAAAATACTGTTGCCACATTGTCATCAGGGGTGAGACTTCCTATTTTATACAAACAACAGAGAAACATAACAAATGACATTTCATGACCTGTTCCATAATCAATCCTTGTAGCATTTCCAAAGCTCTCAGTTAAGTAAACCTTAATTTCAGGTATAGCTAAATGAAAATTTGCATGCAGAGCTTCTTGGAGAAATACTGTAGAGTCTGACTTTACTTTTAGGAGCCAATCTCTAAATGCCATATTGCCAAACCTTTGTGGCTGTTCTATGGGTGGATATATATCAATTAGTTTATCAAGTCTATCAAGTAAATTCAATATCATTTTAACATTTATTGAAACTGTACAGTCAACTGATAGAGGCTTAGCTTTTATAGCTTCATTGAGAGTAGCTATGAATCCTGTGTATTCCATGTATGCTTCAGATTTCTCCCATATTGCCATGTCAGTGATGGTTTTAACAGCTTTCTCAGGTTCCAGGAAGCGATGGTTACTGATAAGAAATGGAGGATCACCTGCCTCCTGGCTTGTGCCATCACCAACAACATTTTCTATATCCATCTGAAATAAATATTACCTACAAGATCATTATAAATGTTTAAAAAATATATTTTAATGACTAAAACTGCTATAATTATATTCACAACATATCAGTGCCTTTAAGACCTTTATCAGATCTGGGTAATCATATCTAACATATTCTTTTGATAATACATAAGCTATGTTCACACAAACATGTTGTGTACATTGACCCACAATTAATGTTTCTGCCTCCACTACGACGAACGAGTCCACATGATACGATAAGCTTCCCAATGAAGGTCACTAATGTCAATCACAAACCAAGCACATGCGTGCTTATTTCTCCATTTAATAAAGAAAGAAGAACTAGAAACAACTAATGTGAGCTTGGAATTATATCAAAATGGAGAAAATTCTTAGAGGGATCATGAGATATCGTGTTTTAGATCGCGCGAGCATGGTAAAACAGTTTCAAGAAGTCAAGGACCATCCAACGGTAAGTGATAATGAAACTGACCTTTATTTTACTTGTGTCAAGAGTTCCGGCTGTTTTGTTTTAGTTATACAGACAATACAACTTCTCACTGTATTAGCACTTGAAAGTCGTTAATAATATGATTTGCACTTGAAATCATTTATTTCGGCAACAGAAAATTGTAAGTTTATATTTCTTTCATGTCGATGGCTGCAGTCATTTTGACATATCATTATTATTATTGATCGAGCGAGTATACCAACATACGGAAAAAATCATTCGTTCAAAAATATTTCACTCACATTAACAAACAGTGTACCAATAACAAGTGTCGAATGTACAGTCAAATACACAAGTAAAGTCTTTGTAAAATTTATTCTATTTTATTCACATATTTATTTATTATGGTAAGTATTTAATAATGAAATCCATAATACTTTAGTGCAAATGTAATTTATTGTAGAAATAGGTATAAATTATGACCCAGACGTGTTGAACTGCTATTTGGAGTGTTATTTATTGAATTACTTTTTATTTTGTAAATGAGTCCTCATATTAATAAGTAAGGATTTGAAAAATAATTAGCAGGGAATAATAATATGGCTAGGATTATTTAACTTTCTACTATTATATAATATATGCAAATCTCACGCTCGCTCTTCACTTATTCTCATTCTAGCCAAAAGCGGTATTCTACACATGCATGGACAGTCGAATGATACCAACCAGATTTACAGAAACTAGCGTTGGCGACATGTTCGTTGGTAATAATGAATTTTAAAAACATTAATTTAAATTTACTGAATAATAACATTAGGTATATTTTGCTTAAATAATGCAAGGCTTCTTTTCTTATAGTCCGAAATGCTGGCAACGTGATACCCCACTCTCAATACTTTGTGGATGAAATGACCAGTTGTGAGCCAGCAGCATTAGAACTTGGCTGTATCATAAATGATATTCGACATATTATTGTTTGCGGGCACAGTGATTGCAAAGCTATGAACCTTCTATACAAATTAAAAAGTAAAGAAGAGTCAAGCATAGTAAGTATTTTAAAGATATTTTTACATCTGGGTTAAAAAATAACGTAACTAAATTGGTATAATGAACTAGAACTTTAAAATTAGGTAAATAAAGTGATTACTAAAGATTATTTTGTATGTATTGCAGGAACAGAGAAGAATATCACCGCTAAAGTCTTGGTTGTGTACACATGGTCATTCAAGCTTAAACAAATTCGTAGCAATGAACAATGATTTTACTAAACCTATGCTATTTACAGCTGAAACGCCCCAAAGAAAGTTTGTGGCATACATTGATCCGGATAATAAATTCTGCGTTGAAGATAAGTTATCTCAGGTATAACAGTACCTTTATACTTTAAACTTATATATTACCTACATTTTATTGCTTAACCTAACTCATGATTTCTATTGTTTTAGGTTAACACGCTTCAACAATTACAAAATGTTGCATCATATGGAATGTTAAAAAAGCGGTTGGAAAGGCACGACTTGCATATTCATGCATTATGGTTCGATATTTATACTGGGGATATCTATTACTTCAGCAGACGTGCAAAACGGTTTATAATTATTGATGAATCTTCATATGAAGCTATTTTAGCTGAAGTCCGTCGATTTTATTCATAGTTTTATGTAGGTTAAGGATACAGCATATTCATGCAAAATATTTTGTAATTTTCTATGGAATACCGATGTTTTTTTCGGGACCAATTTTAATTTTTTTTATGGTTGATTAGTTTATTTCAATAATAAGATATATCTCAAAACCGCTTTTATTGTTAATCCTATCGCTCCCTTATCTACGTATTGTTTGAACATTGTGTTACAAATAAGATTAATACCTTGGAAACTAGAATATTAAATTTGTTTCCATGTAAAGTAATATATCAGCGTTTGTTTCGTTTATCTACTGCTCGTAAGTGTTAAAAAATATAGATATACTAGATATTTTTACCTAATTCCGAATATTCTAGTCAGTAGTAAGGTAAATACAAAAGTCAAAATTGGATTGAAATTAAATTTTCTACATCATTTCCATATTCATATTTCTTCAAATATTAAATAAATAAAAATTTTTAGTCATCATTTAATCATTATTATATATTATCTATCTATATTGATATACGATATACCATAATAGATTTTGTCCTAGCTGTACCCTGTAAGTTATGTTTTATTTTCTTAAAATCAGAAATATAAAGACACCAATGCTTCGACGATAACTCACTTTGTGGTAGTGTTTCATAACTGGTTAATAACTATTGGTTAACAGCTATGTCGAAATGCTCGAACTTGGCAAAGGAAAGTCAAATCAATGTATTGTCTTGCCATATTTAAAACTCATGAGAAAACGATTGAAGACACCTAGGTACTACAATAGGTTGCTTTGGCAAAAATGACAACATAAACGGAACTGTCTATAGTCTGTGATTTTGACTTTGGCATTGGCATTGGTAACTGAGTCAATTGGCATCGCAATCGTGATGCAATATTTAGGAAATTTTAAAATTATATAATTTAAAATAGGTGCTGAAAAGGTATGTACTTGTAATATTATATATTATTAATACTTCATTTATGAGAGTTAGTGTTATCTCTCTAACTAGTTTAACCTGTACCTTGTACTTAATTTAAATTTCGCCACTGTCGGAAATGTACCAGGGATTTTGCATAGTTTCAAATTTAAAGACCAGTCTAATTTGAGTATGTAATAACTCTAATATAACAGTGTTCGTTTTGCCTTGAAAATAATATTCCATAACTTAACCATTCATTTGCTTTTAATTTGTTTTAGATATTGCACCAAGAACAATGTCAAACCAAAGAATATATGATTACAGAGATGAATCTCAAGCAGATAAATTGGCTAGGAAGTCTAAAGACTCACCATTTATGATCATAGGTAAGTGGAACAGCCTGCAGGGAATGCATTCCTCACCAAAGAATGGTAACATATCCCAATATGAATAATCATATCAGCTGCCAGTTGTTTCACATAGTTGAGAAAAGTATTTAAAGTAGAATTTTTTTTTTAAACTTATATAGATAACAAATATCTCTGGTATGCTTACATACCTTGTCAGTATTAAAAATATATTAGTATTTTACAACTAATAGCATAATTCTAAGTAAAGTCAAACTGTTAACTGATTTTAACCTTTTTCAATCATTTTAGCAGTATATCATTTTATCAATAACCTATAGCTTTAACTATTATTAATAGTTCTTATTATTTTACAGGTATATTAGGATTGATTGGTGTGTGTGGTTTTGGTGCCTACAAGTACAAACACAGGGGACAAATGAGCACCAGTGTTTTCTTAATGCAACTCCGTGTGGCAGCCCAGGGTACTGTAGTATCAGCACTCACTATTGGTGTAGCTTACTCACTAGCTAAGGAACATCTTTTCAAAGATGCTAAAAAAGAATAACAAAACTGAAATTATAGCCAAATTGATTCAATGAGGGCTTTTTATCTGAAATGACAATGTCAACATGTTAGTAATTGTGCTTATTTTAGTTGAAAAAAATCTCACTGGCTTATAACTAAATTGTTTAATAAGATTCTGAAAGTAGTATTGCTAAGTGTACAGTTGTCTAAAAATCATGTAACAATAAAAATACTGTAAGCCCTCACTATAATATTATATTAGTAAAATTATAATCAATCTCATAGTTCAATCTCAAAATTCTCAAAAAGTTCTGCCTCCATCCTCGTGGATTGCAATGCTTTTCTAATATGTATTTGGAATACAAACATTAGTATAGTTTATAGATAATTAATTGGTTTCTGTGATGTTTAGCAAGTATAACTTGTGTATGTTAGTATTTATTTCATTATGTTGAATAAGTTATGTAATAGTTTCAATTAATAGAATATTAAAAGTTCCGTAACAATCTGACATTCAAAACACTAGTACTGAAAGATTATAAAATCATTATCATAGATGTGTTAAAATCTGGTTTGATACTACATACCATATCATCATCATCATCAGCCTATCTCCGTCCACTGCTGGACATAGGCCTCACCATATACTGATTTATTAATTTTGAGGTAAACTACAATTGTGCAGATATCTATAAACTTTAAAAAAATTTACAGCAAGTACCTATCTGTGTTATTATGTGTTATAAGTTGTTACAAAAGATAGATATATATTGTTGTGCATACTGGAGATATTACTATTGAAAGTTGAATAAATGAAAATTGTGAAGAATTACAGGGCTAATTATTGAATTAATATAATTACATTTACTATATGATAAAAAAAGCTAAACATTCCTCAAACATGAGAGAAAGGTCACCTTGAAATTAATAATATATTTAATTACCAAACATCAACTGACTGGTACATTTTGGCAACAGCTGCATTTTTGTGGCTTTTAGAGTATTTTCAAACTATCGACACCTAAGCTATGCACCCAGTGTTAATAATTATTTAATGAATAACGGTTTAGCCTTGCTCCTATTTGACAGCTGAGCAAGCAGCTCAATTTACGTAATTTTCTCAGCAGCAAGTGTTCATTTACGATGGACCTTAGCTCGATATTCTACATATTATATCGAAGAAAAACAATTTCATGCCATTGGAATAAAACAAATTATATTTTATATACTTTAAGAAATTTCATATTTATAAATTATTATCCACATAAATAAGTTTACAATAAATATACAACAATTTAAACCATCATTCACTCTTACTACAGTCTGAACTTTTTTTTAATTTTAAACTAAAATTTGGAATGGTTAAGTCATCCTTATCGGATGTGGAATGATTTTTATTGGAATTGGATGTCACTTTAACAGACGACAAGTCATCGGCATTACTGAATAAGCCGTTGGACTGGTTGGAGCTGGAGGTGGATCGATAGGTCATAGATTTAAAAATCTGAACGGGAGTAGAAGTCCGCGCTCTATTGTTGCTGCCGCTGGGCGCACTGTCGTCCAAAGACCGCTCCTCACGTATCATTTGTGATGAATGCCGCATTTCCTCTGGCATTTTAGTCTCATACAAGGAAACGAATTGTTCTTCAGTGTCATGTCTATTTGACTTATTCGTGAATGTTATTTTCTTTGCGAGTTCATTATTCAAGAATTCTTTTACTGTCATTGAATTGCTCATCGACGTCTGCTGCTCCGCGTTCATGGAACAGTCATTTACCTTACGAGCCGCTTCCCGTTTCTTTGACAAATTGAGCACAGAAGAGACTGAATCTGTCACTAATGCAGGCACATCCGAATTGTTAAAGCTTCTCAATTTAAATTGTGCTAAGCTGGAACTAGAAGTATTAGAGGAAGATGAGAGCGCTAAACGCTCCTTAGTTTTTTTCAGTGTGGAAGAAGCCCAACCCATACCAAGTTTTTTAAATGCATTTTCTAAATCAGGGTTTGATGAAATGCTCATTGTGTCAGATGTTTCGGCCACATTTTCTTTATTTTGGAACATAACATTTGATTTCTTTCTCTCTTTTCTCACTTTAGATAAAGCTAGCATAGATAATGTGGATTCAGAAGAGATAGTAGTGGAATTTACATTTGAAGGAGAGTCAAACTTGAACGGTTCACTAATGATGTTCCTTTTCAACAACTCTGCTATAACATCGGGTAAACTACCATCTGAATGTAAGGAACTGATCTCGTCATTAATGGCTGCGTCTCTAAGGATATCTTCGAGATTAGTACCTTCGTCAAAACCGATAACGTCACGCTGTTTCGCATATTCTTGAAGTGTAATAAATGGTTTCAACATGATGTCATTAAACTGTTTCAAATCCATCATTTGCAACTTAGAATCATCAGAAGACTCTGTGGATGAAACTTTTGTTTTTTGTTCGGTTATTTCTATGTTGCGTTGCAGTAAGTCAGGATCACTGTGAGGAACTTCATCTTTAGGTGATAGACGTCTTTCCTGCACATCGGATATTTTGTTAAATTCATTTTCCATTCCGTTTTTTGTATCTGGTAAATCATCATGAGTGTTATTTCTGGAGGAAAGGCTCTTCATTTTACCGCTCATAGGAGATTCTACCTCGATAACTGTGGAAAGTTCATGGGGAACCACATTTTCCTGTCCCTTTTTCAAACTCACACGTGACAAGGCTGGAGGTGGCTTCGTCCTGCATTTCGAAGGCACATTCTCATTAGTAGAACTACAATCTGTTTTTTCATTAGTTTCATGACATTGTATCGTTTGAATGGGCAATTGAAAATCAACCGGTTTAGGAATATCTTTGAGGAAAGGTATGAAGTTCAAATCGTCGTTCTTCTTTTCAGATAACACAACTGATTCAGGAGATATAACTTTCGGTTTTTCTTGGATGTTCACGATTGGCTCATAATACTGTTCGGGACTTGTTTTTAATACTACGTTTTTCTCCGATCTTTGATCTGAATCAGACGTCGTATCTGATGTTGAAATCTGACTGTAGGCCAAACTTTTGTTTTTTCTTACTTCTTCCAATACTTTAGCAAGATTTGACAACCGCTTGGTGCATTTTTCAGTTAAATCTGCAATTTTCTCCATATTTTGGAGCTTGTCCTCAGCAATTTTCATAAAGTTTAATTCAGCGTCAATATTCCTACTGGTTTGTGTAGAAGTATTGATAGGTATCTCTGAGATTTCGTGGTATTTTTGTGTAGTACCAGTACTTACAGAATCTGGCGAAGTAGAAGTTACGGTGGCTCGGTGTGATGGTAACCGAAATGATTCTCGTTGTCCTTGAGCTGGTTTAGTGTCTATTTCAGAAGATTGTTTTCTATTTAAATTGTGGACGGCATTACTTTTATTATTTGTTACATGAGAAGCATAATAATCAGCTGATATATCTGATTTTGTACTCGAACGCACCGCTTCCATGTGAGGTTCGCGCCTAGGGGTAGGGGAACTTTTACTGCGGGTATTAGTTTTCAACAAAATTGGATGTACTGTACTTGCATTGTTTAAATTATATTTATTCGTAGAAGACGATGTTGTTGGCAACGGTTTAGTATTACTCAATGGCTTTTTCGGCTCATTTGTAGTTGTATTTTTCAATAAATGTTTAGAGATGTTCAAAGATTTCACTTTGTGGACCTGTTTCTTTCTTTTTATGATGTTGAGTCGCGGGTCTGATTTTTTGACATTGTTTTGTTCTCTTCTTGCGATATCTTCCAAGATGTGTTCTTTTAGCATACGTTTAATTTGTTCAAAAGATATCTTATTTTCTACATCTGCTTTTCTGTCGTCAATATTATATGGGACATTTATAATAGAGCTGCATGGGGTAGCTACCGAACTACACTCTTGATCTGCAACCTCAATAGCTTTAAGGCTTTCTCTGTTCAAGGTTAATAATCTATTTACATACGTCTTAATAACGGGGTTAAGACGAGGGACCGAGCGTTTATCATGGGAAAGAGTCCTATTATTTTTGTATGTACAAGAACCACCTGAATTGACACGCATAACAATGTTGCGAGATGATCTTTTTGAAGCAGCACTATGTTTACTCCTACGGGATCTAAAACATTCTCTAAAACAACTTTCACAATTGTGGCTGTTATGTTTTAGACAACCGGACGAAGCATGATTATCATGCTTACGTACATTTTGCTTGTCGTCATTTTTTCGTTCACTTGTACAACTTCTGGCAGTGTTTGGTGGTGTGTCTAAGTTAGTACTACTACATTTATTTCTCTTGCACTTTAGTGAAGTGATTTTTTTTGGACACCGCTTACACCTACAGTACTTATGTCCTCTTAAATCAGCTTCTTGCAATTTGTCGATAGGGTATACATCATTATCAGGCACAGTGTAGTCCTGCCTTAAAAACCTTGGTAAAACCTTTTCTGGGGGACTCATATATGCAGTTGAAGTAGAGGATGTCATATGAATGAGTACGGGATGGGGCGAGCTGAGTGTTGTTTGGGTATAAATAGAAGTGGCGGGTCTCGGAATAGGATCAGATTTCATTACATAGTCCGGTATCGCAAAATAATCCTGGAATGATGTACCCACACCTTTATCGGTAACATTCTTCACATTAACTGGTTCATTTATAGGGTCACTAGCTTTAATGGGTTCTGCAGAGGTTTGGTTTTTCATAATTTCATTTATTATAGCTTCTTGTGACCAGTGGTTTTGTGTTAAAAGATCTTCTTGGTCTGTTTTATTAGTTTGTGTTGAAATAAGTTCTTGGATGTCTTCCTTTTCTTTCTGAGTACCTACAGTCTCTGTCATTGGTTGTATAAATTCATCTCCACATTTTGCGTCTTTGATCAAGGTTTTTTCAACGATACTTTCTTTATTTACTTGTTTTTCCTCGACGTTACCCGTATCTTTTTTCCTCAGCTGTATGATTACTTCATAAGCATCATCTCTTAGAAAACCTGTAGCACCGATATAGAACTTACCAGCTTCCTGGCCACCTTCATCTATTAACTTGACGTAACCACCATCAGGCAAAGCATTGCTCGCTTTATCATTTGTGGCTGTTTTGAATGAGGATGTGGAGACACCTACTGAGGGTTGAACAGGCGGAGGCTCACGCTCAATGCGTTGCGAAGTGTTAGAACATCTGCATTTCTTATGCACTGTAGGGTGCGCGCTGTAAATAATATAGGAGAATTAATAGAGAGTTCCATCATTCAACCCATCATACTATATGCAAGTGAATATTTTATTAAATATATTTCTCGATCACGCCAACATTACTGATCGTATTTAAATGAAATTTCACACGCGAACTATCGACCGTCCTTTGAAGATTTATTGAAAGCCAAATCTTTTACCCAGAGCTGATATAACATAGCGTAAGTTATTTATTTGAAATTACCTTTTTGGTGGAATTCCACTGTTATCGTCAATTTGAGCCGGATCTAAAGAATAGAAATACATAGATTAATTTATGTTGTCAAATGGTCCCATAAATGTTCAACTTCATTTAAAATGTTACCATTTCTGTTATGTTGATCATTATTATGTATCTTGTTGCAATGACATGGATTATTTTCATCATTACATTTCACCATGTTGCTGAAATCACGCGGGCTGTCCGTAAAATACATTGCGTTTATGTTATCCCTGGAAAATTATTAAGGAAATATTTGAATAAATACAATAAATAACATCATTAATATTTATTTACTTATAATTTATTTGAATTGATTGTCTAAACGATCAATAGTCGCACGCAGGGGCGTAGCTACCGCCGTACCTACCGTACCCTCGGGCTACAGGGGCCCCGAACGTAAGCAAAAAGTTGAAAATCATTATCCATAATCACAAAAAGAAGTAGCCATAAGCCATCCTTTAAATCTTTTATTTAGGCCCCGGATTAAAATTTTATACAGGGCCCGTCTATGACAAGCTACGCCACTGAAATAGAACCTAAGTACTTATGTGAATGACTAGAAATAAATGTGTTTATTTTTAGAAACAATAGAACATTTTGTATACCGAAAGTGGTGGAATAACTGAATGGTAACTATTTGGCCCATGTCCAAATTAAATGCTCTATTAAAACACGTGTAAGTAAATATTTATAATTACCACCAAGGATTACGATTAGTTGTGGTTTGCCAATATTCTACGTTAGTAGTATAACAACTCATTACATTGTAGGATTGCCTGGAGGGAAGATAGTCAGGATTAATAAGATAGGAATAGCTTAAGACTGAGTTATAAGCAATAAAATCACTTACTCTTTATCATTCACTGTTTTGTAGACACCTGAAATAAAAAAAAAAGATTGTCATACGTAAACCAGGTAAGTAGGAGCTTTGAAGCCACTGAAGGTTGTAAAAATAATGATTTTGTTGGAATCAATAAGCAAGAAAAAAGTTCACATAAAAAATGGCTAATAATATTGAAAATTGCTTCAGAAACCAAGAATGTCAGACAAGTGCTTTGTATTTTCACACGATGCGAGCTATATTTCATAATAAAAATATTGTATCACAATAATTGGGACTCTTTAAAAAGAAGTGTGTTTTGCGATTCTTAACTTTAAACTATTTCAAATACATACCCTCAGTAAGTTGTTCAAGTGAAACTCTCCTCGAGCTGTCTTTACTCATTTCCTTACTAGTATGTGATTTGTTTTGTTTGTTATCATCATCATTCTTGGTTGAGTTGTGTAACTTATCAATCGAGCTCAAAGACTTGACTATATCATTAACCAACTTTTCTCTGGTTCTTTTATCTAATTTATCATTTTTTGAGTCTAAAATCTTGTAAATGATTATTCTTTCCGCATCAGACACTGATTTTGACTGACTGTCTGATACTTTTTGTTTGTTATGAATTCGAGTTTCTTTTTCAATTCTTAAATTTTCTACAGAACTAGTATCAGATGATGTGGAATCAGATTCACTGCTTGTTTGAACAGGTTCAACATTCCTCTTATTAGCCTTCTCTTGATCTGTATCTTTAGTGGGTGGTGTATGTTTATGCCTGGATCTATATTCATGATAACTGTCAACTTTGCTGAACTTTACAGAATTGCCAGATTTGCCTTCTTTCAATGTTGTGGGGATGGTGTGAATGACAAGGTTGCCATCACTTTCTGGCACTGGCATCCAGGAATACTGAAAATCTCTGCTGTCAAATTCGTTATTTTGTTTAACTGGGGATTTTATGTTACTTCGTGTAATTTTAGAACTCTGTAATATAAAATATTTAGATTATAAAGTAAAGGCATAAAAAATCACACTATCACAAATCGCATAGACAGCTAAGGTATAAATAGCAAAAATAATAGCTTGGTGGTCGAGTTGTAGAAAGCTCGGCTTCGCATGTCCTGCGTTCGATTCCCAGGTAGGGGAAAATAATATTAACATTTTATAGGTAACACAGCGTGGCGAAAGCTTGTTACAATTTTAGTACTGCTTTTTAACTTTAAAAAAAAAACAATATAAAATATTACCACGCAACTGTGTTTCCTGCATTGTTTCTCAATTTTTCTATATTCCTGCTGCAGTTTATGTTGACGATGATCTTTTTGCATTTGCTGGCGATGATCATCCATATAAGCGTTTTTCTAAAAAAATATGATTATAAAATAAACATGATATCATATTTTATGTTATGGAAGCCAAATAATTAATAACATACAATAGGTTTATTGTCTTTATCCTTTGACAGTGAATTTAAAAACGATATTGTATCTTTGTATTCCTTTTCAACGCTTTGTTTCGTCATTGCAACCTTGTTCCGCATATCTTGAATTTTCTTTTGATGCCCTTTGTCCTTAATAACGTCATCAATGGAAGACTCTTTCATTGCCTGGGAGTAAGCATCTTCTTCTGTTTGTGTATCTCGCACCACAAGTCTTTCATCACTGCATGGTATGTCTCTAATATCCCTTGTAGCATGATTATACATTGTTACAGAATTTTTTTTGGTTACACCACTATCTAAAGTACTAGACTTTGCAGACTTGTCATTATTTACTTTAGAGGAACCAGCTGAAAAGTAACATAGAATTTGATTTGAAACATAGATTTGATATTGATTTTAAATACGGATTATAATTAGCGGATATTAAATGTACATGAAAATACGCTGTTATATAATGAAGTACTCCAATGTGGAACCAATGAGTTATTAACTAGTAAGGATTAGATATAGTAAATTATAATATGTTCAAATGAATGAAAGCTATCCAATGATAAAAACATGAATACAAAAGCTGGACAAAATTAATCTAAACCTCCTTACAAAATTTAGGAAAGACTTTGTTTCTTCTAAATGGGCTTATTCCTCTTAAAACAGGGATTGGGTAAGACTGTCGTGGCACTGGTCTTATGGAACCAAAAATCTTATCAATCTGTGAACTTGTAACAGTATTGAACTGCCTACTATAAACAACATCTTCATTATGGTTGTGAGATGGACTATGGGAACAGAATTCACAATTCCCAGCTTGCCATGATGGCATGGGCACTACATGCCCATCAAGAACAGAACAAACATTTAACGGACCTTCAGTCTTTGATGACCTTGTACGAATGATCGTTTGTTTTAAGCTGTTTAAATCCTCAATGCTCTTTTTACTGGAACTGGTGTCAGGTTCTCGTAAACGCATTGCTCTACTTTGTAGATACTCAGTAACTAATGTCAAAGATGGTTTTGTGCCAGTTCTTTCTTCAGGTATGTTGGTGAGCCCTCCACGTAAACTTGAAGGCATTTCTTCACTCAAAGCAAACAAGTCAACTCTTTTTCCTTTATCTGATTTACTTTCTGTATTATTGGCTAAGTCATTGTCATCTTTTGGTAAAGACAGAGCTGGTACATGGGGCTCCCATTCATTTGGTATCTCTTCAAAATCCCATTGTGTAGCCATGTCAGTTTTAGATGGGGTGTCAGATTTTTTTTTTCTTACTTCATTAGTATTGTTGTTATTCTCTTTTGTAGATGTATTATCAGGAACATTAGAAGCTGTATCTTCTGTTTTATTACTGCCTACAGATTTAGTTAGTTTATTAGCAGATGTTGTCTTTTCCCTGCTCAGCTCATTTGCAGCTTCTCTGGAAGTATAGAAATATGTTTGAAAGATTAATAATAATTATAGCCTTTATTTCAGACAGTATCAATTTAAGGGAAGGTTCTAGTCAAAATCGACCAAAATTTTTTTTTTTTATTGCTTTATTTTCATCCTTACGGTCTTAAAAATGTGTAGGCAAAAGGATATTTCCCTATCTAATTGATTTTACGAGTTATAGCGTATAGACGAGAGAGCGCGTCGGCCGAAAAACAGGTAGAAGCGCGCGCTCGGAGCCGCTTCGAGGTAAGGCGCTCCGAACGCCAGTTTTCACTGCCTGAGCGGGTTATTTGTACTACAGGTAGTAAGTTTGTACCTCTCACAACAAGTTCTTGTAAATTCCACTCTATTGTGTGAGGTGCAGGAAAAATGACTGACAAATTAATCAAAGATTTGACTTTATACTACGGACTTGCCATCAGACACCCCGATTCGGCCGAAGAAATGCGAAAAGCTGTTTGGGCAACGTTCGACCATAAATGCTCCACAAACAAGAAATCGAAACACGAGAACTGCCCGCCAGGTGAAAACAGTTGGTGTAAGTGGCATGTCGCTGAAGCAAAGGGAGAACTCGCTGATTTCGAACACGAACCTGCCCTTCAAGAGTCAGTTCAAAATGCAATGCGACCGGTGTATGAAGCTCTTTCGAGCGATGATCTACTGCAAAGATGCACCGGTGGAAACACACAAAATGATAACGAAAGTTTCAACGCGTGCATTTGGAAACTGGCCCCGAAACATCTTCATTGTGGCGAACAAACAATCAGAATAGCAGCGTATATAGCTTCCGGCATGTTCAATGTAGGCTATTCATCAATATTGAAAACCATGCATACATTGGGGATCGTCATAGGAATAAATAGTAAAAACTTTGCTGCGAAGACGGACGATAAACGCATCACATCGGCGGAGGCGGATCTATCAGTGTTGGCGAAAAAGGCCAGAATTGACAAAATCAGCACCAAAGTTCAGCAAAACATGCTTTTTGAAGATGAGGAAGGAACCCTGTATGGTGCGGGAATAGCTGATTAGATGTAAGTATCAAAAAAAAAACATCATATATGATTTTTTCTTCGTCAAACTTTAAACGCGTTTTTCTCGAAACACCTTTTTTTTGCGCGCGGGGCGTGATTCCACTTCAACGACTACACCGATTTCGACGTTTGGCGGCTCTAATTAAAGCTTATTCAATTTAGGGGGCCTTCAGGAAGCGTTTTTTGTAAAAAAAAAATTGATAGTACTGTTTTTTTTAACGTGAAAACAAATAAAACAAGGCAAAAAAGGGGTTTTTCCTAAAAAAAGGTCCCCATTTTTTTTAAAAAGGTTTTTTAAAAATTGGAAAATCATAAGGCCCCCCAAATTTCATCTACTTTAAGATTTTTTTTTGGTTTTTTCGTTTCAGATCACTTGGCAGGGCTGTAGAGTGCCCCGCGCACACTGTCCACCGCCGCGCACGACCGCCGTCAGTGAGGGCTGGAGCTGCCATTTTGTATTATTTTTACTGGAAAAAATTTTGTAAACTTTTTAAAATATAGACAAATAAATGCCACAAAAGTTTTTTAAAAAAAATACGTATGTACTCTCAAAGAAAAATCATGAAATTACGCACATTTTCGGGCCTCTGGACTAGAACCTCCCCTTAACAGGTTACATATTTTACTTATACTATATTACTTCCTACATTATGTTTAAATATTATGCAACGACAACCCTGTATGTGTGCCACTTATTGGCAAAGGCCTCCTCCATCCTTCTCCATTCCTCTCTATCCTTCGCCGTTCTCGTCCACTTGCCTCCTTTTTTTTTTTTTTTATAAAAACTTGAGCGCATTTGACTAGATCTCACCTGATGGAAAGTGACGATGTGGTCGAGGATGGTACACGCGAACTCAAGTAATGCCTATTCACTCTTGCCTTAAAGACTCCGAGATTGTATGAATCGGGAAAAATTGACGCCGGCAATGAGTTCCACTCCTTTGCTGTCCGCATAATGAAAGAGGAAGCAAAACGCTTCGTGCGGATAGACGGAATATCAACAACAAAAGGATGGAACCCCAGCCGGCGCCTAGTCGCCCGCAAGTGGAACGGAGCAGGGGGTATGAGGTCGTGTAACTCCTGCGCACCCTCTCCGAAATGAATCCGGTAAAACACCGATAGGCAGGCAACTTTGCGGCGATGCTCAAGATTTTGAAGCTTACTCGAGACTAACTCGACGTCGCCTATGAGTCTCCTTGCTCGGCGATCTATGGCATCCAGGACTTCTAGCTGGTAGCGGGCTGATCCATGCCAAAGATGAGAACAGTACTCCACACAGGAGCGGACCTGAGCCTGGTATAGAGTAAGAAGCTGTCCAGGTGGGAAGTACTTTCTCACCTTAGAGAGGATGCCTAGCTTCATTGCAGCGACTTTTGCCCTAGATTCAATATATCGGCCGAAATTTAAATGAGTGGGAGTCAAGGTGAAGGGACTCCTTTTGGCGGAAAAAAGACAAGCCTGTGTTTTAGAGGCATTGAACCTTACGAGGTTGTTGTCACCCCATTCAGACACTGCCTGAAGTGAAAGGTTCATGCGCCCTACCATGGCCCCTCTCAGGGACTGCGTCTCGGCGCTGGTGGCCCGTGCACTGGATAAATATCTGTCCACAACTGTGCTGTCATCTGCATACCCAATTATACCGGGCTTCAGCAGGTCATTAATATGCAGCAGAAATAGAGTTGCGGAAAGAACCGAACCCTGAGGTACCCCGGCGTCGATAGCCATTAGGTCAGACGAGCAGCCATCGATGACCACTCGGATCGACCGTTCCCTCAGAAAATCAGATACCCAGTTGCACAGGCTTGCAGGGAGCCCATATGAAGGAAGCTTGAAGCTATGACGGATGCTGACAAAGACGCAGACACCAGCGCGGGCCTTGAAGTTGTGCTCCAGGGAATACCCCGGGTACTGCAAATAAGACGCGTCAGCTGGTCGTCTGATTTGCGTCTCCGTAAGGAAGAGCAGCTGCGGCTTGTCAGTCTCAAGGTGGTGGTGGACTGAAAAGAGATTTGAGTGCAAGCCTCTGATGTTCGTGAGGTGCACTTTAAGTGAGAGGAAGTGCCGCCGCTGTGGAACTCTATACCTTTTAGTTTTCCTTTTCATTGTTTATTTTTTATGGAGTGAATAGGCAGGGAAGACGGAAGTTGTACGAGGCGCAGCGTAGAATCCTGTGGTAAACACAGAGACGCTGCACTGAAGGATAGGCTAGTCTGGAGACCGCGGGGCGCCCGAACCCCCCCGGAGATCGGCATCGGGTCCTCCCACCCAATCGCCAATTGGCACGATGGAGCAATTCCGGGATTATGCGTAAGGTGGCTGGGCGGCCTTTCGCAGGTGGCTGGCCTACTACTTGGGCCCCCTACTGCCTACGGTCGGCCAGCGGTGCACCGTGCTTCGGATTCTCCTGCCCTCTATGACTAGCCGCCAAGTGCAGCGACACTGACACCGAATGGGCATACTACATCAGCGCGACTGTACAGACCCGCCTTCCCAATAAGCTTCTCCAGGCAACACACCGGAACACGTCCGAGGACGCGTGGCAACATGACTCTGCCTGGAGGGTGGTGACAAGCCATGGCCGGAGCCTACCACCTGAAGAAACGCCATTGCCTCGTCTGTTGTACAGCAGGGTGCACCGCGAGCAGGTGAGGTTGGCTTGGGTCGCTAAGATGTTAACGGACCCCTTACACCCCAAATGCATCCTGCTATGGCTTTAATGTCATCCATCGAGTGAAGGATTTATAGTATTGAATTTTTTTCGAGGCCTTTAAAAATATACAGATTGATATTTACCTGGCTTGAAGTTTACGATCTAATGACTTTTTCTGCTTGTCTAATTTCTCTTGTTTTTGTCTCTTTAATTCTGCTGCAGCTTCTTTACCTCGTACCTTTGACAAGTCTACCCTCTCTACCAATTCATCTAAAACACCAGATACAATTTTAATAACTCATGTCAAGGAATACATCTCAGCTATTAGAAATATTCATGGTTTTGGGAATTAGACTAAATATACAAAATAATAGGGTAGATTATTATTATTAGGTAGATGTAGGTATTCAAAATTAATGAGAAACAGCACTAACAAACTTATAAAACAATAAAATGTATGTGCAGAAATCAAATGTTCAAAATTGTATACCATTTACTATGATGAAATCATTTGTTGCTGTACCATGATGACATCACAACTTGATATTTAATGTAAAGCTCTTACATCAATTATAAACTCATTAATTTTTATTAATGTGTTGATGTTTCTTATTTATGTTATTATAATGAATTACATGTAAATAACAATTGACATGATATCTACCCCAATACTGTGCTTTTCTTAGCAGAAGCATAAACTAAACCCTTATTAAAATCAGACAAATGATGTGTGCCTATGCCTACAATTAATAAGAATGACTGAGTTTTAATATACCATAAGAGAGGGTATGATAAAAATATATCAACCTAAATATTTTTATCTGAATGTATTTTGTTTTTAATTAATAAAAATCTTATATTTAGACTTTCGTTTAATTACCTTGTAAATTTACTTCAGAAGCTCCTCTGTGACTGGCGCCAACGTTTTCTAGTCCCTTTGCATACAATTGTTCCAAACGCTGAACTAGTTTCTCCTGTTGTTGAAAATATTCTTTTTGTTTGTTCGCATCGAGGTCAACGACTTGTCGAAACTTTTCAACATTAGCGCGCTGCCTTATTTGTTTGGCTATTTCTTTTGATTGTTCTCTAACCTAAAAATGAACTCACAGATATAATATTTCTGGCAGTAAATACTTGCATAATTTTTGATTGCTACTTATAAAATAATCTTAAACAAACAAGAAGCAAACCTGCTGAAGCCGGAGCTTTCGTCGACGTAGAAATTCATTTGTTTTTAATCCTCCGGTCTCTGAAGTCATCGTGACATTTGATTGTTTTATATGTAAACAGTTCCTTCATTAAGGTCCCTAGTGGAATAGTTACTCTATGATCTAAGTAAAATTACGCTATGTTATAATATTAATAATAATAAGAACTTTATTCAAATGTTTATCATAGAAACTGTTTGAACATTTACAAACGTCACACACCAAACACCAACGAACTTTTGTTGACTGATTGACAGTGACAGATTCTGACAGTGACACTGACATTTTAGTTGGTAGATGACCCCGTGGCATAGACAATGGCTCCAATTTTTGTTGAATAGTTTCACATTTCCTAAATAATATTTTAATTAAAATAATTTTATTAACCAATTTAAAAAGTTAATAAAAGCCGCTTGACTGCTTGATACAGATGAAGAAGGGTAAGGCGTAACATTACGTTTTGATTCAAATCAAATTCCGTAGCCGTATATTGGCATACAAAAACCAAACATTCTTATTTGAAAGACAAATAAATCTAATATGTCTACAATCAAGGATATACAATACATATTATGCCATTTTAATTTAATTATAATGTTATAAATATATTAGCCTATGATGCCAGAAGACTTCAAGCAGTCGGGTTTCAATTTTGAATCAGAACTAAGTTGCTACATGCAGTGTCATTAAAATTCATTTAAACATACTAATATTAAATAACTTAAATTGTAAAAACTATTAATCCTCTGATCTTTTCTATTGCATTTTGGACTACTACTAAAGGCTGGCATTTGTATTGGTAAGTTTAAAACACTCCAGTCTTACAAGGTGAAGTAGGTACCTGCTGAAGACATCATGCTGGGCATGTGAGTCAATTCAAAAATTCAAAATTCAGGATTCTACAAAATTAAAACACACAAAACAAAACTAAAACAGTATTCAGTTTAAATTATTAATTAAAAACTTATTCTTCGCATCCTTTTTCTTTTATAATCTTACTAGTATTTTTAGTTTAGTTTTTTAGTTTATTATAGCATATATAAACTCAAACTATAAAGACACACGTAAAAATAAAACGACGGAAATGATATACATATATTAAGACATCAAATTTATTAGAAAAATATATAATATAATTGTAAATGAAATCATTTATTCTTTTTGTAATCGTGAAACATAAATCTCCATTAATTTATCTAATCGAAGTACAGTTTTAGATGATATTTTAGTACTTTAATGTTTCGATAACTAGTTGAACAGCAGATTTATCTATACACCCTTCTCTACATTTTCAATCTGTCCAATACCTCCTATTCCAGTTACCCCTTCGGGACCTCCAATATTTCCAATGCCACCAATACCCTCAGCCTTGGTTTTACCGTCCGAGCCTCCAATATTACCTACGCCTCCATCTCCACTTTTACCACTGGGACCACCGATGCCTAATACACCTCCAAGTCCCCCACCAAGATCGATACCACCGGGGCCCCCAATGTTTCCGGCCCCTCCTGCTCCTCCACCAAGATTGATACCACTGGGACCACCGATGCCTAATGCACCTCCAAGTCCCCCACCAAGATTGATACCACCGGGGCCCCCAATGCTTCCAGCCCCTCCAGCTCCTCCACCTAAACTAATACCGCCAGGTCCACCGATGTTTGCACCACCTCCGATCCCACCTGCGCCACTTATGCCACCCGAACCACCGATACTTCCAGTTCCACCGACAACCCCGGTTCCTGTGCCTCCGTTCGTTCCTCCAGTACCTCCCATATTCCCTTGGCAGTTCTGCGTAGCGGTATAAACCAAGGCGTTGATTAGCTTCATTATTATTTCTTCATTGAGATTGTCTTTCGTTTGTGAAGGAGGATTTTTAGATTCAATAACCTTAATAATTTCCAGGAATGCTGCAAGTTCCTCGAGTGATGTAGTGCATGAATTCGATGTAGTAGTATCGCATGGTGTAGTGGATATTTCGGTAGATACTGAATAGCAAGGATCATATCGGATAACTGGTACCACTGGCCGCACTCTTCCACAGCATTGCGCTTGTGTTACCTGTCAACAGTTCAAATTGTGTGCCAAATGAAAATTCTGTGTGGAATTGAAAAATGCTCTAATATTGTAGTCATAACAGAAATGATTTTTATTAAATCAAGTCTCATTAAATCGTTTAAGAATCATACTTCTAACATAAAATATTTCCTAATGATTATTCCGATAATATTTTGCAATAAGTAGCAATAATGATATCGATAATAGCTAATTGCTTACCTACATGAAACTTAAGAAATTAATTACAAATATCGAACGTCATCGATTTGAATGTTAATTACAAGATTACCTAGACAATAGAATATTTCATTTTGAACTCTATAGACTATTTAAAACGAATATCACTTACCCCACTAAAAGAGGCTACAATTAAACCACAGAATAGTATGACACGGTCCATGTTAGTTGAATTTGTCGCCTAACATCCTGAAATACAGTCTTTATATAGACTCTTATTGTTACAAATACAAGCCCTATATTATGAAGAAAGGATTTCGTAAATAGGTAAAAATTGATAATGTATTAGCTAAATGTTTGAATCAGGACAATAGTCACGTAAAGTAGTGATAACACCGCAGGTATATTATTTTCAATATTCGTCTTAGTAAATGCTGACGAAATTTGAAACCACATACTGTAGCCTATGCACATATTATTTAACATACATTATTACTCGAGGATTAGGTAAAAACTAGTAGTTAGTAGTTCAGTTTAGTTCCATTATGTTAAACTCTTTATGTGCCGTAGTAAATACCTTCGAATTTAAATCCTTACCTGCATGGCCAACTAGATTTGTTAATGTCATAAAACAGTAGGTATTATTTGGTAAAAGAAATATGGACACCGGTCCGAAACAAAGAAGGGAAATAAATCCGCGTTATAAGGCGAACTTGTTCTCTATTCTAACATTCGGGTAAGGATTACATTTGTGCATTTTAATATGATCACTTCATCATATGTTTTCTATCAGTGTAACGTCGCAAACTTAAGAAATTAATTACAAATATCGAACGTCATCGATTTGAATGTTAATTACAAGATTACCTAGACAATAGAATATTTCATTTTGAACTCTATAGACTATTTAAAACGAATATCACTTACCCCACTAAAAGAGGCTACAATTAAACCACAGAATAGTATGACACGGTCCATGTTAGTTGAATTTGTCGCCTAACATCCTGAAATACAGTCTTTATATAGACTCTTATTGTTACAAATACAAGCCCTATATTATGAAGAAAGGATTTCGTAAATAGGTAAAAATTGATAATGTATTAGCTAAATGTTTGAATCAGGACAATAGTCACGTAAAGTAGTGATAACACCGCAGGTATATTATTTTCAATATTCGTCTTAGTAAATGCTGACGAAATTTGAAACCACATACTGTAGCCTATGCACATATTATTTAACATACATTATTACTCGAGGATTAGGTAAAAACTAGTAGTTAGTAGTTCAGTTTAGTTCCATTATGTTAAACTCTTTATGTGCCGTAGTAAATACCTTCGAATTTAAATCCTTACCTGCATGGCCAACTAGATTTGTTAATGTCATAAAACAGTAGGTATTATTTGGTAAAAGAAATATGGACACCGGTCCGAAACAAAGAAGGGAAATAAATCCGCGTTATAAGGCGAACTTGTTCTCTATTCTAACATTCGGGTAAGGATTACATTTGTGCATTTTAATATGATCACTTCATCATATGTTTTCTATCAGTGTAACGTCGCAATTTTAATAGACACCACCGATTTCTATACAATTTATACGATATCGCAGAAAGGAATTTGCTCTGTTGCCAGCAGAATAATTCCTTAACATCGAAGCGAAACTAATGGCCAGTTGGCTTGGTGATTAGAGAACCTAACAGTCACGCTGAGGTCGTGGGTTCGATTCCCAAAACAAAACAAACATTTGTGTGCATGAACACGTCTGTTTGTTCTGTGTCTGGATGTTAAAATATGTGTATTTGGATGTAGTATATCAGTTATCTGGTTTTCATATAACAAGCTCCGCTTAGTTTGGGATCAGACGGCCGTGGGTAAAGAATGTCCCAGGATATTTATTGTAATACTAAGCCATTGCAAAAAAAAGTGGTAATAATCGTGGGCTCTTGTGTACTCTTCATCGTTGTTCTATATATAAAAGATATAAAAAAAGTCAACATTTCGAGTCACTTTTACAGATGGACCTTAGAAACATTTAAGCTTGGATATACCCGTGATATCAAGGACAATGACTTGTACGCGCCCCTGCCAGAACATCGGTCTGATATTTTGGGTACGACATCATATCTTTGAGTAGTAGAGCTCTTAGTGCAGAGTTCAGCCGGGGAAGTACTGGTACTAACCTAACCTAACCCATTTCCACCGTGAAGCAGTAGTGCATTTGTATTACTGTGTTGCGGTTAGAAAGGTAAGGGAACCGGTGAAATTACAGACACATGAGACTAAACAACTTCACGTCTCAGAAACGACAACGCCCCTAGTGTGAAATGTAAAAAATATGAAGCTGGCGTTTTCTATTAATTAATAATTAATTTTATTAATTACGAAGTGATACAAACAAGATTATAACTTTTATATACTAGACTATACTTAAAAGTATAAATGAAACACTTTTGGCGTCTATATATTATATTCCAAACCGCGCTGTACTCGCTGACGGATTTGAAAGCGTCACCGATGGAATATGTTCTGGAACATGTGTTTCTTTTTTCGGGAACGCTGGTAAAACTACCTTGCGGACAGTAGTTTATAATGTATACAAATAGGACTAGTTATACATTACCACAATACAATTCATTTTCCGCTATTCTATCAAAGACATCCATATGTATCTAACTTGTCATTTTTTTAATAAAACGTCAATATTAGGTGATGCCATGCAAAAAACTTGGGAACGAGAAGTGGTACGAACTCTTCGTAGCCGCAACAATGGTAAACCAAGTTTATGGAAAGTACTGGTAAAAGTGTTCGGGCCAGAGCTAATGTTGTACGGCCTGATTCTTGCTGCTATGGAATTTCTAATAAGGTAAGTCGCCATGAAAATGTATGTATTTAACAGCTATGAAAGCAATAGGTCTTTTGGAGATCTCCTGGATATCCTGCGTTCTCATATTTCTATGTCACAGTATAGATATGTATAACTACCGTAGGGTAATTTCTTAAATAGTCCAACCACTATCAAATAAGGGAGAAACAAAACATCTGGATGTGTTGTATATAGCTCCGGAAATAGGTTTGTTTAACGAATTATTCAACGAATCTCACTTTATATTATTAATGAAAATTAACATGTTTTGAAATAGATTACAGCAACCGCTCTTCCTTGGTCTATTACTGCGATACTACAGTCCTGTACAAGAATCACAAAATACGTGAGTATAATTAAAAATAGTAATACTTAATAAATAAGCTGGGTATACATCTATTATTCTAAATACATATTTAAATAGGTTTGATTTACATACAGACACGGAACAAACAGACATGTTCATTAACACAAATGTTTGTCCCGGATGGGAATCGAACTCAGGACCTGTGGCGTAGCAGTTAGGGTCTCTAACCACCAGTCCAACTGATCCAACCGTCTATAACAAATAGTGTTTCAACTTTGATTCATTAACTTTCATTAAAATAAATTCGGCAGCACAAGTTCCACGTATGTCACACGCTTGTTCAATTACTACGACACAATTGGCAATATCACATGGGGCGAAACTGTGTTCTTCGCATTTGGCATCATCTTCTGCAGCACTATTAACGTTATGGTACAGCATCCTTTTATGATGGGAGTCATGCACATCGGCATGAAGATGAGAGTCGGCGTGTGCAGTCTCATTTACAGAAAGGTATAGTATAGACAAAAACAAAGTAACAGTGCACCGCCCTAAGCACAAAGATCGATCGTAAGCGTAGCGTCATCGTCAGAGGCGGCCTTAGGGGGTGGCGAACGGGGCAATCGCCAGGGGCCTCGCTCTTGCAGCGCCCTCGCGCAATCCAAGCAAATTAAAAAACATATGGATTTCAAATTTTATTTATTTGTATAACTTGCATTTCTTGTCAAACATGTCAAATACCTAAACCAGACTTTCTTTCGCATCATATATTTTTCACGAAGGACAAAGGGCCTCGCAATGACCTGCCGCCCGGAGCCTCACAATGGGTAAAGCCGCCGCTGGTCATCGTATCAAGTTCGCTAAAAAGATAGTTGGTATGGAAAATTTTACTCTGTGGTTACGGTGACGTGGCGCGTTGTTGAATTTTCCATAGCATTGCTTTTTGGCGCACTCGAGACAATGATGATAGACGATAAAAAAAAAAAAAACAAAAAAAAATCATACTCAGGGCACAGGACTCTGATCTCAGCTTTAACAACGTCAGTTTTCCAGAAAACATTAATTTGATACAGGCACTCAAAGTCAATCTGCAATCCATGTCCGAAAACAGTGCTGGACTCGTAGTCAATTTAATGGCTAACGACGTTAACAGATTTGATACAGGACCACTGTTCGTGCATTACCTTTGGATCGGACCTTTGGAAACTTTGGTACGGCATGAAAAATAATCGTATGGACATTCAATGGTTATATCATCTTTAAATTGTATTCTGATTTGCAGTTAATGACAATTTACTTGTATCGGGAGATGGGCATGTCTGCAGTATACGGATCGCTAATCATAATTGCAGTTATTCCATTTCAGAGTAAGTATGAGTAATATAGGTTTTACTGCAAAGACCAGGTAATGGACAGAAAAGTAAGATACTGACTATTACAGTATTCCTTGGAACAAGAACTGCATATTACAGGAAAGGGACAGCCTTAAAATCAGACGAAAGAGTCAGATTGATGAAAGAAATCGTAATGGGAATGGAAGTGATCAAAATGTACACATGGGAACAGCCGTTTAGAAAAATCATAGATTATGTACGACGGTAAATGCAAATTATATTACTAACTGTCCCTCGCAGTTTCACCAGCGTTTCCGAGGATTGTGTATTTTATTTCAGGGGCATGCTCTATCTATGTGCCAAATTTTATCCAATTCCGTTCGGTAGATTTGGCCTGAAAGAGTAACAAACAAACCCACAAAATTTCGAATTTATAACACTATATATACTAGCTGTGCCCCGAGATCTGGGACCCGGGATAAATAGTATCCTATCATTTAATCCAGGTTATAAACTATCTACGAGTATGTGCAAAGTTTCATCCAAATCCGATTCGTAGTATAGATGACATCGCAGTATGAAGCTAACAAACAACGATAGATTTTTACTAGTTTAAATCAGGTTCCTCGAAATACGAATGCTGGGAACCTACCGAATCCACGTTTTAATGATCACCTGTCATTTCAATACAATACTGTTCTGTTTACAGTCAAGAAATATTCTACATCAAGATGACGTCATACATCCGAGGCGTGATATTGTCCTTCATTATGTTCACTTCACGCTTCGGCATATTCATCACGGTGCTTATATATGTGACCTACGTGAACCGCATCACCGCCGAGAACGTCTTCTTTTTGACTTGCTTCTACAACATCATGAAGCAAACTATGACGCTGTATTTCCCTCAGGCTGTTGGACAAGTACCTATTATAATCAATTAATAAACCTAAATCAGGTTGTAGCTTCAATAATTTTAAATTTGACCTTTATAAGTGCCTTCCGAGGGCCTAAACTGAATAAATGGTTTTGAATTTTGAATTTTTGAGGCACCAGCTCTTACAAAGTAGGGTTTTATTGTTGGTACAATAGTTTTCATTCTTCACTATTAGTTTTTCTTTTCTTTTTGTTATTCTTTCTTCCGTGTAACATCTTTGTGAATGAAAGATATAAATAAATTATTATTATTATTGATTAAGTAAAAAAGATAGTAAGATATTAAGGTTTGCTTTGCATTTATGTCTTAGATAGCCGAAATGAATGTAGCTGTCCAAAGAATCCGTGATTATTTGTTGACTGAGGACTGCAGTCTGCCTCCAAGACATCATCTGGATCCTAGGGAACTACATCTCAACATGACACCAAAGAAACGCGTTACCATAAATGGTAAACTAAGAATTATTGTGTGGTATCTATTGAAGTGAAACTTTTTATGGTAGGGCTCTGAAATTCTGATCCGCAACGTTTTTGTGGGACGAAAAATAAATAAATAATAAACAGAATCGTTCACAACTTTCGTGTGTCTTTACGATTCACGCTGATTTTTAAAATATTTTCAATTAATTATAATAACAACTGATTTTATAAATATTAGATCCTATGCAACCACCATCAAACCGTCAGCCGAATCCACCTGAACCCAGCACATCCTTGGGAAAACCAAAAAACAAGACTAAAGGTAATGTGTATTCTTTTTCTTTAAATCTATGCAAAATATGTTCACCATTAGGTAATTATCGTAACTAAATTACAGATCTACCGAAGAACAAAGTAGCAATCAAGTTTGATAATGCTTTCACTCGATGGATTAAATCTTCAGACAAGGAAGACGTTGAAGATATCAATTTGATTGTAAGTAGTTCTAATTTGAAGCGAAATATTCTTCTTAATAAATAAATATCCCGGGACATTTTTTACACACGGCCATCTGATCCCAAACTAAGCAGAGCTTGTACTATGGAAACCAGATAACTACTACCAGATACTTATATAGATATGTTCACCAAGACACAGAACAAACAGACCTGTTCATGCACACAAATGTTTGTCCTGAGTGGGAATCGAACACGCGACCTGCGACTTGGCAGTCAGGTCGCTAACCACCAAGACATCTGGCCTTGAAAAGGGGATATCGTTGAAATTCAAAAATACGAGAATCTATAACATCTTCTATTGTTTGTTTTAAGATAAAATCTGATTCCCTAACAACTATAATCGGATCGGTGGGGTCTGGAAAATCCACTTTACTTCATATGATACTAAGTGAGCTGCCATGTTCAAGGGGCAATGTGGAAATCAACGGAACAGTGAGTTATGCCAGCCAAGATCCTTGGCTTTTCGTCGGTAAGTTTTCTAATATATTCAGATTACTTCCGATACTTCATTAGATTAAAACGTTACATATTACAGGTTCTGTACGACAAAATATTCTATTTGGACAAATATTCCAAAAGTCACGATACATGGAAGTATGCAAAGTTTGTGCTCTTGAGAGGGATATATCACTCTTTCCTCACGGAGACAAAACGGTGGTGGGTGAGCGAGGAGTCTCGCTAAGTGGAGGACAACGAGCCAGAATAAACTTAGCTAGAGCCGTTTATAAAGAAGTATTTTTATTTCCATATCGACGATCGGGGTTATTCAAAGCTTTATCATAACGATTAGGAGATTAAACCAAACAAATAGCATAGAGACATCAACACTCTTCGAATGAGCAGTCTATCAATTGCAATTTAAAGAACACAGCTATATCACAATCTTTTTCATCTCTTTTTTTTTACTTAAGTATGTCAGAAGATACAGAGACAGACAGGATAATGGTCACTATCAGGTAGTAAGTGGTTAACGCCAACTTTAGTGATTGGCAATACCAGAAGATCGCCAATGTATTGCAGTCCTACACAAAGCCTAGAAGGTATCAGGCTCTTTAGTGGCAGTTTGTCAGAACGATCAGAATTTGGGCAAACGAGAGATACATTCCAAATAATTAAATATTTTTTAGGCTGATATCTATTTACTTGATGATCCCCTATCCGCTGTAGATACTCAAGTCGCCAAGCACATTTTTGAGAGATGTATTAAAAGGTAATTTAGCGGTAGTTATATGGTTTTTGTAAGACATCAAACATGCATATTTATCATATTACCTTTAAAATTACTTTCGATAGTGACTTAGGTATATTCTTTTGACCAATTTATCTAAACAGGTTTTTGGGGAACAAAACTGTAATACTAGTAACTCATCAACTACAGTTCATTAAATCTGTGGACCAAATTGTTATAATGGATAATGGAAAGATTCTCGCTGAAGGAGGGTTTGATGATTTGAATGTAAATAACTTTAAGAACGATGTCAAGACTAGCTGTCCCCAGCAATTTCTCTCGCGTTCCCGAGTGATGTTATTTGTTATTTCTCCCGGATAAAAAGAATCCTATGTGATTATCTTGGTTACAAACTATCTATGTGCCACGTTTCATCCAATTCCATATTTGTGTGAAGTAGTAACAAACATCTATAAACCAATCCTTACAAACTTTCGCATTTATAATATTCAGTAGGATAATAAGATTATAATATTATGCAGTAACTTGTGCAAAGTCCTACTTGGCTGATTTCTAGGAAAAGGAACTAAAAATTATACAGTTAATGAAAGAAAAAGTGCGGGAAGTACGTGAAGATGAGACCACGCCGAATATGCAAAGCACATCGATATATCAAGCTAGTACAGTCAGCTTACATCGCCGCCATTGGTCAATATTGTTTGACACGAGCATAGCTGTGAGTAGTGTTTACATATTTTTTTGTTTAACCCTCATAATTACTCAATAATGAACTTTACCATCGAAATCATTGGGTTTTTAGGACCAAAAACCTGAAGCGGAATCGCAAGGCATTGGTAGAGTACATGGCTCTGTTTACCGCGAATACTTCCTTGCTGCTGCTTCTTGTCCCTACTTCACTGTTGTTTGCTTCATGTTCCTGCTTGCTCAATTCTGCGCTAGTGCTTGCGACTATTGGATAAGTCGATGGTATGTTTACTACTTCTATTCAACTCTCATTAATGAAAGACTTAATCAGGAAACATTTTCAGGAGCCATGCCGAAGATCGCTTGACTGGTGACACAACAATGGATGATATTTTATGGTCTGAACAAGGCCTGAAACGTAACGATTTCGTACTTATTTTTGGAGTAATTACAATAGCAACTATAGCTGTTGCTTTGCTTAGAGCATTCCTGTTTTTCTCATTATGTATGAAGTCTTCTATAACGTAAGTATTTAACATAATTTGCTGCTATAGATCTCCATGGAGAGTGTGAAAATATGTGTCAAATATGAGGTGTAAAGGGTTTGTTTTAATTTGCTAGGTTACATGACAAAATGTTCGGATGTATTTCGCGGTCTCCGATGAGCTTCTTTCACGTAAACCCTTCTGGACGTATATTGAACAGATTCAGCAAAGACATGGGATCTGTTGATGAGTTACTTCCACAAGCCATGATCGACTGTTTTCAGGTAAAACCTCTTTCCCGCCTGCTCTTAAAAACACGATAGATATCACGGTGTGTAATCAAATATTTGTTACAGATAATTTTGAATCTCCTCGGAGTTATAGTGGTGATTTTGATGACAGATATAACTCTTCTGATACCCATAGCTGCAGCTCTTATAATATTTTACATTCTTCGAATTGTTTACATTAGAACAACTGGTGCAGTTAAACGTTTGGAAGGAATAAGTTAGTGTTTTTGATTAACACCAGCAGGGGGATTGTGTAAGCTTTTGGAATCTTCATAGAGCTCAGTTTTATATAACACTAACTGTCGCCCGAGGTTTTACCCGCGTTCCTGAGGGATATCACATTTTCCTGGGATAAAAAGTAGCCTATATGTTATTCCAGGATATGCTCTATCTATGTAACAAGTTTTATCCATATCCGTTTAGTAGTTTTTGTATGAAAGTGTAACAAACATACTTAGATACAAATCTCTCCTCTTTATAATATTAGTATACGAGTAGATTGACGGTGCTTGGACTGTTGTCCCACAATGCTCGCACTGAACCATCAATCTATTATAAATTAAATATTGAACCCGAGGGAGTTACACAATTCGGTTGCAGTTATAAGTACATGCATTAAAAAAAAAATGTTTTGTATAATCTTGTTTATTATTTCGTCTATCAGCTCGGAGCCCTGTATTCGGGCACATAAACGCAACAGTGTTAGGGCTGGCCACAATTCGTTCGTATGGTGCCGAGAACTTATTAGCTGAAGAGTTCGACCGTCATCAGGATCTCCATAGTGCAGCATGGTATCTCTTCATAACATGCAGCCGTGCTTTTGGATACTTTCTCGATGTTATTTGCTTGTTGTTCATAATATGCGTCACATTCAGCTGTTTAATGAAAGCTGGTAAGAATTACTGTTTCTTTTTATTGAGTTACATACAACGAAAAACGTTTGCGTTCACTTGGACTTGGTTTTAAGTATGTATGTTCAAAAATACAAAACAATCTTTACTCTGTAGCTCAAATGGTAGGTATTATATCAAAATAGCATTATTAAAAAGTTTCTTTATACATCTTTTGTTACCATAAAAAATCTTAAATCTTTTTTATTTTGTGTACATATCTAATTACCTATGTTTAGTTATTGACAAGTAAATGTTTTATTTATTACATCACTCAATAAAAAAGAATATAACAAATGCGCGATCAACATAAGAACGTTCTGGATACTCAAATAAAGCGCAATAGCATGTCATGCAAGAGATAAGCTCTTCGAGGTTAACGCACGCACTGCATTCAATGTGTTTGTAAATACAAAATTAATAGCAAATGCATCGCTTATCACTGATGCAGGTAGTACATTTAGAAGAAAGTATAATACGAACAGATTGGTTCTAAGTCTCCTTCAAATTATCCTGTACTAGCCTCCCCCGCCTCGGCTTCGCTTGAGTTGATTAATAAGTATAAATGTATTAAATTCATAAACCTCCCGGAAGAAATTCTCTAAATGATAGTGAAAACTGCATTTAAATCTATTGCGTAGCTTATAAGATATAAGTGAACAAGCAAACAGACAAAAATAGTGACCTTTTTTATACTATTTATTTATTAAAGAAGAGGTAGGGATAACTATCTCCTACTGGAGCAAATGTGGTATTAAGAACATTAAAACTTTTCTTTTAATACTTTAGATATAGATGGAAGTCACGTGGGCTTAGCGATAACTCAGTCGATATCCCTAACGGGCATCTTTCAATGGGGCATGCGACAATCAGCGGAAATGGAGAATCAGATGACGAGTGTCGAGAGGGTTTTGGAGTACACCAAATTGCCACAGGAATCTACTTTGAGGAGTGTAAGCATATATGTGTTTGGTACTGTCCTCGAACCATATTTATGTATTTTTCCATGGGCCGACAAACCAAGCAGACGGTCTACCTGATGGTAAGTGGTCATCGCTGCCTATGGCCGTTTGCAGCACCAGGGGCATCGCCAATGCGTTGTCGTCCCTGAGACGTGAAGTTCTTAAGTCCAATGTGCCTGTAATTTCACCGGCCCCTTACTTTTCTAACCGAAACACAGTAATGCAAGTGCACTACTACTTCACGGTGGAAATGTGTAAGGTATACTTCCCGGAACTTTGCAATTAAATTATTTTTCGCAAAATTTCTGTAAGATATAAATTGATTGAGTGAATTGGCAAAACTAAGCCAGACGTTATCCATTTGAGAATAACCGTGAACTTTGAGTTAATTAACTATAAAATATTTTTCCAGACTCGAGAAAAAAAGCCTCCCAGTGACTGGCCTTCAGAAGGCGCAATACATTTCGATAACCTAAGTTTAAAGTACGCTCCTGAAGGGAATTATGTATTACATAAATTGCAGATACATATAAGACCTCAGGAAAAGGTAAATTGTCATAAATCCTATTATGATCTAAACTATGTTTACGTTGGACTGAAAAGAAAATAGTTGCGGTCAAATTAAATGGAATCTAAATGGTGCTGGTCGCTTGTCTTTTTGCTCTATGGAGGCAAATATATAAGCAAATGACAATGTCTTTCAGATCGGAATAGTTGGAAGAACTGGTGCTGGCAAATCGTCTATTATCCAAGCGTTGTTCAGATTAGCATATTTAGACGGCACCATTACAATTGATGGCATCGACGTATCGACTATAGGATTACACGATTTGAGAGAGAAAATATCTATAATACCTCAGGTAACATTTTATATACTAGCAACTTATAAGAGGCCTAATGTTTTAACCATAGAGTTTGATTTTCAGGAGCCCGTGTTATTTAGTGGAACAATGAGGAAGAATTTGGATCCTTTTAATGAGTATCCAGATGAATTATTATCGAAAGCGTTGGAAGATGTGGAACTTTTGTCTGAAGGACAAGGCACAAGTAAGTTATGTTTAAGACAAAGAAAATAAAGTTGTTGATTGTGTATCTTCTACTGATATAGTATACAATAGGGATCAATAACACGATAGGCTGCTAAGAACAAGATAAAAGATCTTTATAGAACTGCTACCTTGGTACATCTGATTGCAACAATGGTGGGTTGCAAAAAGATATAAGGAATCCACCTAGACTACCAGCACTGTTTATAATTGGTTTACATCCAATTATAAAATAAAATAAAAATAGCCTTTATTTCTACATAAATGCTTTTACCTAATAATGTGACTAAGAAAACTATGGAATTTAAAACAATCTAAAAAAAAAAGAGTTTAATCTATTCTAATTTCTAATAACTATGACATTATAAGCTAAATCTTATTAGTAGTAGTCGCCTCTCCGGCGTAGGCCTCTCCTAAACCTTTCCATTTATCACGTTCCCGTGCCTCATGCATCCATAGGGGCCCACGTCTCTGGTAGAAGATGTCATTCCACCTTTTGCTTGGTCGTCCTCTTTTTCTTTTCATGTCTATTGACCCATTCTGTTAGCCAATTGCTTACCAATTACTGATAAGAAAACCCTGACAATAGCAATTATAAAATCCAGGTGCCCTTTACAAGGAAGTATCAGAAGGCGGTTCAAACTTTAGTGTAGGAGAGCGTCAGCTAGTTTGCCTGGCGCGAGCTATAGTACACAATGATAAAATACTAGTACTAGATGAGGCGACGGCAAACGTTGACGCACAGACAGATGCACTAATACAGACTGCTATTAGAGAGCATTTTATGGACTGCACTGTGCTTACTATTGCCCATAGACTGAACACCGTTATCGATTCGGATAAGGTACGAATCAATTCTATTTCCTTCTTTATAAATGAGAATGTTTGTGAGAATGGATATTTGTTACTCTTTCATGCAAAAATACTCAGCGGATTTCGATTAAACTTGGCACATGGTTAGCACGAACGCCTATCGCAAGCGTATCGTCATAGTGTCGAGTACGATTAAAAACAATACAATAGAAAATTTAACATCGCGCAACGTCACGGTGTGCGCGGTGTTCTATTTTCAATACAACCCAGCTTTTTAGTGCAATCGATATGATGACGCTACGCTTGCGATAAACGTTATGTTTAGGCCTCTGAACTAACATTAAAGCTATTAATCTAATATAAATTTGAACTGAAAGTTAGTATAGAGTAGTAGGTGATGATATTATTAAAATTATACCAATGTTTCCACAATAACCTTTCCTATGAATATAAGATAAGAATGACTATGTTACCAGGAAACTTGTTGCAAATTCTAGTCAATCCAATTTCTTCTGGCTTTGATTTACTAAACATTTACAGATATTAGTATTAGACGCCGGAAAGTTAATGGAGTACGATCATCCGCACATATTATTGCAGAACAAAAAGGGATATTTCCGTAAGATGGTAGCCGAGACAGGGCCTTCTATGGCGCCGGCGTTACACAAACTTGCAAACGAGGTACTATTTTATTTGTGACCAAGCCCCAGGACGTTTAAGTTCATATTCGTTTGGCATCGATTGCGTATTAAAATCATAAGTACTCCAACACCTTATCCATAAACGACACTTAGCTATTCTAGACCCTTGCACCTATAACATAGGGTCGCATTATCCATGCATCTCAGAACTAGAAAGGGTCGAAACTTAACCTGCTGGAATAATGATGTTCGATTTATGAAATCTTCATGTATTAAAAGTATACACCTACTATATACTAGAAAAAAAGATTACCATATCGTTACATTCTGTCAGTAATAAATTCTGTCAATTCATAAGTGACAGTGGGGCTATTTTAATTAAACTTAACTTACTTATTTTGAATCTAGAGCATCTGTTGTTTGATCATATTTGTCTTTTATTAAGTAGCTAAGAATTTTTCTTGAAATACAATCTTAATATTCTAATATAATTTCCATTTACAAGGGTGTAGCGCCCGCTCCAGCAGGACATCTTTATGTACAAAATCATATTTTGAAAAGAGTAATTGCTGAGTTTATTGCCGGCTCTTCTCAGTAAAAGCAACCTTCCGAACCGGTGTTAGAGTCTGACCATTCATCAGTGCCCGTGAAGGCCTATTTGAATAAATATTTCATTTCAATTTCAGAATTACAAAAACAACAAGCACGAACAATGAATAGACAGAATATTTAGTAGAAAATAATTTATATTTCATATAATCATAGTATATTTTATATGTAGTCTCATACAATAATATTTTAAATATACAATCAACATTATTGTATAAATATATAGAATAATATACAATAAATACTGGATATTTTAATGCTTACAGTAACAAATAATATTTTAAATATACAATCAACATTATTGTATAAATATATAGAATAATATACAATAAATACTGGATATTTTAATGCTTACAGTAACAAATAATATATAGAAGCTCTCTAACAGTATAATTTATAAAGATATCTTCATACATCAAACAGTCTCCATATTACAATTTAGGCTAGCCAGTTGAAGTTGCATTCTTTTCTTGAATCCTTCTATAATACTGTCCATTCGTCTGAAACAAAACAACAATTATATTTGATTTTTTTTTTTATTTTAATAAAAAGCTGTACCGCGCATCCGTGATGTTGTCACTATATTCAATTTCCCATAGCATTGGTTTTTGGCGCACTGGACACGATAACGACATGCTCCAACGATTTTCATGAAATTTAGTATGCAGAGGGTTCCGGGAGCGTTAAATCAATCTAGCTAGGATTCATTTTCAGAAAATGTCGTTTTATCCGTGTTTTTAGGCAACGAAATCTGCTACAATGTCATTAGAAGGTAAGGTTTTAAAGTTACATCTTTTGTGAGAAATACTGTTATTGGGAGCCCTTTATTATCGTACCTAGGTATGTATGACAGTGCTTTAAAAAAGAGAATACGGTAGAAGTCACGTTAGTAAAGAAATCCCGAGCAATGATCAGCCATCCAGGTAGGTACTAACATTAACGTAAGGTAACAAAGAGCGGCGAACAATTTCTAGATATTTGAACCTGTTTTATACATTGTGAGCTAAAATCACATTGGCTAAATATTACATGTTGGACAATCATGGCCAAGTTATATTTTTTTAATATTTATAAAGTCTTTCAAATTTTATTAATAACAGTGCAGGTGACACCTGCTGGGCGATTGTGTAAAGCGCTTAGAATTGTCGTTATTGTCAATGTTGTATTACAGTAAATAAATAAATATCCTGGGACATTCTTTACACACGGCCATCTGATCTCAAACTAAGCAGAGCTTGTTCTATGGAAGCCAGATAACTGATATACTACATATACTACTTTTTTTCTAAATACATACTTTAATAGATATTTACACCCAGACACAGAAGAAGCAGACATGTTCATGCACACAAATGTTTGTCCTGGGTGGGAATCGAACCCGCGACCTTCGGTTTGGCAGTCAGGGTCTCCAACCACCAAGCCAACTGGCCTGTCAAACGGCGCTACAGCTGCTATCACACACTGCTCGCGAACTGAGCTAATCAATCTATGAAATAGGCTTTCACATTGAATCAGAGAGAGTTACACAATTCGGGTGCTGATATGTTAACTAGTTATAGTTTTAATTAACCTTAAATGTTGATCAGAATCAGAATCAGAATCATTTATTTGATGTATCTATAGTATTATATTATTAGGCTCTATATTATATATACCTATGAGAGTCACAGGCAAATCAATCTTGAACATATTATTTATAGCCCGTCTCACTGTTATTTCACACTACTTAATTTATAATTAATAGCGACCCGCCCCGGCTTCGCTCAGGTGCAATGTAGATACTAATACATATAAACCTTCCTCTTCAATCACTCTATCTATTAAAAAAACGCATCAAAATCCGTTGCGTAGTTTTAAAGATTTAAGCATACATAGGGATATAGGGACTGAGAAAGCGACTATGTTTTATACTATGTAGTGATTCAACAACACAAAATACATCATAATAATAGCTAAATATTTTGTACATATTCTTTCCTGTCTTTAGGTTTTCGAACTAGACCTAGACTTTTTACTAGACCTAGTAAAAACAAACAGTTAGTTAAAACAATTCGTTTTCTACATCTAGTTGTTGTTATTCAACTAACATTATGAAGTCTAGATAAAAGAATAAATATTATGATTTATAGCAAGTACTTACTGTTTATCTTCTTCACTTTCCAATGGAGGTATTCTCTCTAAGGCTTCCATCAGGTAATTTCTGGAAGACAAGACAAAATACCCTTCTTAAATCCACACAAACGTTGGTAAACATATAAAAAATTTATAAAGAAATTGCTGCTAAGCTGTTGCATTACCGGTTACAAGCCAATTAGGTTCATAAAAAAATCTAATCAGTTATATCTTAATCGAATTCACAATTTAAGCATAAATGAAGCTTTGAATGTCTATGTGACATATCAATACAGCACCATTAAACCGTTATCCGACAAAAGTTAGCTATCTCCTTATAAAATTTCATCAACATCCATTTAGTAGTGAAAACGTATTTAACAAACAGACAGAGACAATTCAATTTATAATATTAACGGGCATCCAATAGTTGACGTGCAAAAAATCTTACACGAGAAAAATAGGTGCCTACAAAAATAAACGAGATGCCATTAAAAGTATTTTTTTTACAAGTTATAATGTCAGTACGGACTCGCACAAAACGGTTCACGTAACCGTCAGCAACATGCGCGCGGTGTGGATGCACAACTATAGTATTTTTCAAATAGCATGAGTCGGGTGAGATATGGTGTTTTATAAGATTTCTCAATGGTTTATGTTTATTTCGACATAATACCGTAACAGTGCAAGGTATCATGAGACATCCAGTAGTGGCAGTAATCCAGAGCTCCTTCACAAGATATGGGTTAAAAACCTTCGACTGTCACGACTATGCGAAAAAACAGTGCCGTCTAAGGACGCTAGAAAGAACTGAAGCTTTATAGTATTAAGCGTAGGAACTAAGCGTTAAAAAATACAGAGTGGGAGCGCCGGCGCGCGCCTATATAATATATACATCGTGTAACGCTACTGAATCTGACGTCAATGAGACATGAAGTTGTTAAGTCTCATGTGCCTGTAAATCCACCGGCCCCTTACCTTTCTAACCGAAACACGGTAATAAAAGTGCACTACTGCTTCACGGTAGAAATGGGTAAGGCGGTAGTACTTCCCCGGACGAACTTTGCACTAAGAGCTCGTGAAAAAAATAATTCAAAACCATTTACTCAGCTTAGGCCCTCGGAAGGCACTTATGAAGGTCAAATTTACTGAAGTAAAGTAACTGAAGCCGAACTGAACCGGTTCGGTAGTCAGCCTTCAACCGTGAAGAACAAAAAGTTTATAGTATGGCATAGTGCGAATCTCGAGTGGATGTGCACGAGGGGTATACTGACTGGGCCTTCCTGGTGAGATGGTCGGCGCAAGCGGCCCGCAGCAGCGTGTACTCGAGGCGCGCGCGGAAGGCGGCGGCGCGGGCGGCGCGGGCGGCGCGCGGCGCGGCGGCGGGGGCCGCGGGCGCGCACACCGCCAGCCGCGCCAGCTCCTCGCACACTGTCTCGCAGATGTCGCGCACATAACGTGACGACGCCGGCCCGCACACGCTGTCCACCTGGGACCGAACAATCTTACTACTAATACTATGCTATATATATAGTATAATTATATATAAGTATGTATTTAAATACAAATTAGTAAATAAAAAAAATATAGATAAAAATTATATACATTTTTATCTATAATATAATATAATATACAATGTACTCGTATATTTGTCTCATGTGCCTGTAAACGTGCACTTATCCCTACCATTAGGGATAACTCGGTAGGGATAAGTGTACAACTCGGTAATGGGCAGTGCACCTATCATCACCGGTAGAAATAAATCGACAAAATATAGCTCGGTAGGGATAAGTGTACCAACCGGTAATTTCAAGGCTATTTAGAAATATCTTTACACTAATATTCACTTGTAATCTATCTTCTATCTATCTACCTATACGACGTGTTACAAAATACCCCATAAAAATATAATTAACTAGCTGACCCGACAGACGTTGTCCTGTCTGAACTATGAACATTGAATTCGAATCTTCCGATTGAACCGACTGTGAAATGTGCGCTAAGAAATTATCAAAAAAAAAAATCTAAATTCAAAACCATTTATTCAGTTTAGGCCTTCGGAGGGCACTTATGAAGGTCAAATTTAAAGTTACTGAAGCTACAACCGGTTCGGAAGTCAGCCTTCAACTGAGAAGAACCGGCAAGAAACTCAGCAAGGTTACATTCTTTTTTATTTGTTATATAAATTTTTATCTATTCTGACTTTTTGGCTATTTTATAATTTCAATTTTATATTTAACAATTACAAAATACTTATTACATTAAAAAAAAAACAAAACAAAAAAATATGACAAGACTACAAAATAGAAAATAACAATAATAACTTTTTTATAACTTTTTTTTCGGCGGTAGGTGTCAATAAAGTAAAGACGCAACTTTGTAACGTAATTTAAATTTATTTAAAATTTCCAGTTTTTTCGTGTAAATTACTGTTTGCTTTAGTGTTTATTCGTCTAATAAAGTAGTACTCACGTTTATAACACTTTAATGTGAGGATAGCACTATTTTTACACCACCTGCCAGCTCACCACAAAATTTTCATCTTGTAACTGTCACTGAGGTTAACAAATAACAATAATGTCACAACTGGAGGAAATTATGAACACCCAGAAGACCATTGAGGAGCGTATCATGCTGAAGATGGGAGAACTCTCTGATCAGATTCAGGTTGCAGGTTCTGGTAAGGACACCGTGGCTAGGGTGGCTGAGGAATTCCGTACCTTCCGGGAGCTTGTCTTCAACATGTTTGGCTTGCTGCGTCGACAAATCAGTGAGTTCGCACGACAGGTTGATGAGATGGACACCAGACAGCGGAGGAAGGCAGTCATTTTCCAAGGAATCGCCGAGCAGGAGAATGAAATCTGCAGCAATGTTGTCCTTGATGTCATAAAGACCAAGCTGGCAATTAAAACAGTTACTGCACCAACCATTAAGGCATGTCACCGGTTGGGGGCTTCTAGTGATGGACGCCCTCGGCCAATACTTGTTAAGTTCTCCAGCTACAATGCCAAATCCTCAGTGTGGAAAGCAAAGGTCTCCTCGAGGGGCACGAAAATATCGGTGAAGGAGTTCCTGACGAAGGCCAGGCAAGTAGTGTTTAGTAAGGCACGGGTGCATTTTGGTATGCGATCTTGCTGGACTCAAGATGGGGTCATATTTGTCAAAGCCGCCGATGGAACTCGCCATAAGATAACTACTTGTGACGAGTTGAATTCGCTGCTGAATTCGCCAGGTACATCAAGCCTCACAAGCAGAAAAGGTGCAGAGGGCAGTGAAGAGAACCTGAAAACAAGTAAATAACATTAGTTTTTATAACTCTGCTTTATGAAAGGGTTTTTCAGCTCATTATTACCATAATTTTGCTCCTTACTTACTTTAATTTTTTGTCCATCTTGTAACCTTGCCCACTCATACTTTGCTTGGCTTATCTTCAACTTTTATGTAGTCTAGAATTATTTTTGTACAGTGATCCTCAAGTAGCTTACTGCTTTATTTCATTACCCTTAGTCTTGTCTTTTGGTTATTGAAAGCGGTATCTTATTATAAAATCGAACACAATTACCAAGAAATGACTTGTTAACTTTAGTTAGTCTAAAGTATGGAACAATTAACTTCTCCCTTTGTCTTTTATTTATACTATGAATATCTAATTTTGACTCAAACATTCCTATGTTTCTACGTATAAACATTATATTTTCATAAATATATAGTGAAGGTAATGTCATTATATTTATTTCCCGAAATAAATCTCTTAATGATTCACGGGGACCCATACTGTAAATTGCACGAATTGCTCATTTTTGTATAATAAATATTGATTCTATATCCGCTGCTGCTCCCCAAAACAAAATACCATAGGACAAGAGGCTATGAAAATATGCAAAATAAACTAATTTGGCCGTCTCAACATTCCTCAATTGTTTAATTTTCCTAACAGCAAAAGCAGCCGAACTTAATTTAGTAGCTAGAGTATCAACCTGAGGTCCCCATTGCAATTTATTGTCTAATGTAAGACCCAAAAATACCGTTTTATTTACAAGATCAATATGGCTCCCATCTATTATTATTTGGCTATCTACTTGTGCTACATTTGGTAAAGAAAACCTTAAGCATTTAGTTTTCTTTGAATTTAGTAATAGATTATTTGTAGCAAACCACCCACAGACAATTGACATAGTATGATTAACTTTAGTTAGACCTTTGTCTTTTCTATTAACTTTAAAAATTAATGATGTATCATCAGCAAACAAGACAATATCTGTGAGGTCATTTACAACATATGGCAAATCATTTATATATACTAAAAACAAAAATGGACCTAAAATTGAACCCTGGGGTACCCCCATTTCGACTAAAGAGCCTTTGGATGTTGTGCCGGTAATCCCTACCTTTTGCTGGCGATTTGATAAATAAGATAAAACAAGATCATGAACAGTTCCACGAATTCCGTAGAAGTCAAGTTTTAGTAGTAGCGTACGGTGGTCAACGCAATCGAATGCCTTGGACAGATCACAAAAAATGCCAATCACATCCTGTGAATCCTCCCATGCGCCATAAATGTGCCTCAGCAATGTTGCTCCCGCATCGGATGTAGATCTTCCCTTCGTGAAACCGAACTGATGACCATGCAATACCTTATGCTTAGTAAAGTGACTTGACATTTGATTAAGCAGCAGTTTTTCAAAAATTTTACTAAGTGCTGGCAGAACGGAAACTGGTCTGTAATCAGATGGATTCTCCTTACAACCGGACTTGAAAATAGGTACTATTTTACTATATTTCATTAAATCAGGAAAACAACCCTGATCAATGCATTCATTAAAAATATTTGACAAAACAGGTGCAATCACTGTTATTATTGATTTTACGATTGTTACTGATAAGCCCCATAAATCTTCAGTACTTTTCATATTGAGAGAATTAAAAGTTATTATGATATCGTTAGCATTAATATGGTCAAATTTAAAACTTGGAAATGTATTATGAATATGCTGCTTGAGTAAAGATTCCGCTGCTATAGGACATGATTTAAAGCTTTTAGTAGTTTTACCAGGTATACTCGTGAAGAAGTTTTCAAAAGCACAGGCTACATCTAAATTATTTGTTAGAATTTTATCATTAATTTTAAGAGTTACCTGTTCATTATTATTTCTAATTTTACCAGTTTCCGTATTAATAACATTCCAGACTGTCTTTATTTTGTTATTAGCATTACCTATTTTATTACATATAAAGTAAGATTTAGCTTGGTAACACACTAACTTGAAAGTCTTTGAAAAATTTCCAACATATTTATGAAATGAATAAATTAATTACTTTATCAATATAATTCCGACTGCCATCTCTATTCTAACGATATTTGCAGCGTGCATTATGTTAATCGCGCCAACTGACAATAATGTCAATCAGGTTACATTAAAAAAGTTTACATTGCCAAAAGCGCTCATAAGATCGTGAAGTTTTCTTAAATTTTCTAATTTTTCACGCAACTTTCTTATTTTTTTTCTTTTATAAGGACCTTCTCCTGACAATAACAAACACAACAAAAAAAGAATTATCGAAATCGGTCCAGCCGTCCATGTGTGATGCCGTGACCAAGGGAAATAGGGATTCATTTTTATATATATAGATTATAAAAGCCAAACATTTTGTCAACCCTAGTAAGCTGTCATGTCAGGGAACCAGAAAGGCCTACGTACCTATTTTACCTAATAATTGTCTACTTTAATTGTTTTTCTATTTTTCTTTCATAAATGTTTGCTACCTCAATACAAGGATGTCATTATATTTAAGCACTGGCTTCAAAAAATTGTAACTTCGAAAAAAAAAATGTTGTCAATTTCAAATCTTCTAATCGATATCCTACAACTGTTTCGAGTTTCTTTTCCAATTTTTTTTGCAAAATAACGATGCTTCCTAACTCGGAATATTACGATATGATGTTATGCGTAGGCCATGAAGAAAGCAATTTATATCGACAGGCAACGATTTATCGATGGTAGACCCCCCACTGAACAGCGACAGCTGCCTTCATACCAGTGTTTTCTGAACATGTCAAGACGAATACATTACACCGGCTCTTTTCATCGGTCCACTGGAAGTGGACGTCCAACCACAGTCGACGCCAGGCATGCTGAATTAGTGTTACATTTTGAAGAGCCGACCACAAGTACGAGGAGTGCCGGAACAAGATTCGGTATAAGCCAGGAGGAACTTCTGCGAATGGTATGTTCAGGCAGTTGGAGAAATACCCTAATTACGTAAACTATGTTCTTTGGACGGATGGGGCAACATTCACGAGGTCAGAAAGCCGTGCCTACCATTCAGGGATAAAACAATAAGGCAACTCAGAAAATCATAAGTGATATTCAAGATGAAGATGATTTAAGGAAGGTACAAGATGACAGCAATGTTAACCTGAAACAAGACAGTGATAATATATAACGTTGGCGAAGTTAGTAATCATGAAAAAGATCTTTCATCTGAAAATGAAATTCAAAAAGCTAGAAAAACTGCAGCAGAAAATCTTGTGAAATAGGCTAAGAAAATGAAAGCTACTTCTGACAAGTCTCATCCACCTGCACATATTGGAGATAATGTGACTATACCGATTCCAGATGCTGACAAAGGCAAAGTTGATCTCAGAAACATCATTGGAGTTATTCTTCAGAAAAATGACGAAGGTTTTTACAAACTTGGCACTAGACATGGTGTACTTAAGGAACTATATTGCTGGTTTTATTTTTTCTTTCTTAATTATTTATCTATCTTTCTAGAGCATTAATTATATTCTAAAGTAGCTAATAGATTTTTGATTTGTTTTCAGATCATTATTCCACCATCACCTCAAAACTACTGAAAATATCGAGATAGGACTGCTACCATTCGACGCGAAATTTTTCGCAGATGGATAAAGGCTATATATCATATCGATAAACGCAGGTGAAACCGCGGGGGACAGCTAGTACACTATAAGTATAAATGCCAAAGTTCGGAAGGATGTTTGTTACACAATCACGCCATAACTGCTAAACGGAAGTAGATGACGTTTGGCTCAATGATATATTATAGTCTGTAATAGCACAGAGACTACTTTTTATCCCGAGAACATGGGTGAAACGTGGGGGACAGCTAGTATATAAATATTTGTATGTGTGTAAATAGGCTGACCAAAACAATGGACCCTCCTCCTGATGGTAGGTGGTCGTCACCACCGAAGTTGCCGGTGCGTTGTCAACCGTGAGATGGACACTTCTCGGAAGGTGTTTGATTCTTCGAATCTTTTGCAGATTTTATTATGACTTGTTATTTATTATATTTACTCGTATATGCTTACACAATTAATTATTTATTCTAAAATTTGTTTGACGTCCAATCGTTCCAAAAGTAAACTGCACGACATAGTAATACTACCTACCCTAACATATGGTTTCCAAACATGGTCCTTACGTCACAATAAAGAAAATAAATGAGCTACATATATTTAACGGCCAATGACAGAAGTTTGTTGCAAGAATTGTTCCTTCTATAAATAAAATTAAACAACAAGAAAGGAAACTAAAGTAACCGACATACTCGAAAAAGTAAGGGAAATTTAGCAGGACATATGTGTAGATTGGCCACTGACCATGGTCCATTCCTAAGAAAGTGGATACCAAGAGAAAGCCAAAGAAATAAAGGTAGTCCGACGACGTAAAAGCCGACGGGTGGACGTATTTTTAAGAAAGGTGTGGGCCAGACTGGAGAAGACAAGCAGAGAGAACTAAAAGAAGCTAAGGAAAGCCTATGGCAATGGAACAATATGCACAAATTAATTAGATAACAATAATAATTCTAAACGATGTATAATTATAATAATATAATTACGTAGTGCAACTATAGGAAGACCGCCGACGTTGCAGTTGCATCGATGGATACCAACAGCAGATTGCCGATTCAGCATTGACGTCAATCGATGGTTTCATTTCATTTTTATTTTATTCCTACTTCGAAGTGGAATGATTCATTCATTAGGCATTTAATTTAATTTATATTTAGATTAAAGTAATAAAACCATTTCGGTTTTTTTTTTTCAATCCTCTGGCTGTCGCAAACGTAATTACTTCTATGAATAAGATTGTATGTATTTATGGGAAAATATTTGTAGTTTCTATTTTATTACTATGAAAGAAAAGTTATTTTTATTATTAATCAATCAACAACTTAGTTTCTAGTAACAAACAAACTTCACAAACTGTACGTTGATTTGTTTTACTTTCTATTTCTCATGAAGAAATAAGTTGAATATTTAAAATAGCTTTTATAGTAATGAAATAGAAATTACCTATATCCATTGTACCAATATGAAATTTTACCAATCTGCGATGTTAGACATCGCAGACTGCGCATGGATATGGAATTATATGGCCATTACAGCCGTTCAAAAATTGCCATAGCGGACGGTATTTCACGTCCACAAGGCGGGGTATTGGTAAAGTTTTCAACTAGCAATAATCGCACCTCGGATAAACCTCATTGGTTACGATATTGCCTCTGCGCAAAGTTACTGATGCAGTCGGCTGAATAGAGGGTCATGATTTCGTGAGAAGCAAACGATAGTGCGATGTAAAAGATGAGTGGCGCCATCTATGATATTTTTGTTGAACTAAGTTGTGTAGTGCTTATTAAATACAAAATTTATAAACTTACTATCATCATGTGTCTAATGTCTATTTCCACTAACTAATACCTAATTTAGGCGTCTCCTGATCCTAATAAATTTCAAATCATGAAATTTCTATGAAATATTGTAATTTTGACATGCTCTAGGAGTTTCCTGAGTAGGGAAGTATTAGGAATCGTTGAACAGGTAGCCGAAAATGGGTGTAGCTCAATTGGAATAGATCAAGATTATTATTGCTCTAACTTGAAATGCACAAGCAAGTGCGAGTAAATTTCCCGATATTGACATCTCGATAAGATCAACCCTCAGCAAGTACGCATTGAATTTTATTGGCATGGAGCGGCATCAATAAAAGCTAAATTGTTGCATGTATGCCTACTGGAAATAAGTAAGGTTTACTATATTACGATACGATATGGATATATGGTATATTTATTGTTACGATTTCATTGTCAATGACTCAAATCTATCTGAATTAATTACCTAGATGAAAACAAAGCTGATATCACAAAGTAACCCCTCTGTTTATTTATTTATTTCGTTTTATCGGTTTAAAGAAAATATTTCTCATAAGAACTTACAGTCCACTTTTATGAGATACAGAGAACAAGTATTATAGTAAAGTAGAACATTCTCCAGAGTACATTAGAAGTCACAATGTACTAACATGCTTCTTGAACTTATTTTTAAATATATTGATGTTATCGCATTCTTTATCAAACATTTTTTAATTTATTAAACACTCGAAATTAAATATATGTTGGTGATTTTTTACCATCTGATGTTCTGGTAGGTTTTCTAAGTTGAAAGCCGATTCCTAAATCAATATGTGGTAACTTTAATAGCTATAACCTTCTACGATCTTAACTAAACGAATGGGTTTGTGTTTTGATAATCTTATACGTACCTCGGCATGCACAGCAATCAAGTTATTGATGATTTCGTACACATAGGGCCTGGCATCATCTACCAGCTCGTCGTCGTCCGTCTTATGCCTTCCCATATACATGCTCGGCTCTATAGTCCCGACCAGCGGGTCACCCTTATGTTCAAGATAAGTCTCCGCGATTGTTGATTCAAGCGAAGACAGCGCCTCCTTTGTTGCTTGAAGCGCTTGAGTCGGTTGTGGGAAGCCAAAGCTGAAAAATATTACAGAATTTTGATTAGTACAGCTACTCTTACTTTTATATTAGCATACATAAGTCTCTTAAACGTTTATAAAAGCTTTAAGTAAACATTGAAAATATATAATACCTAAATATATAGTGATTCTCTAGCTGCTAAATTAGTTGTGCTCCCATTGCTATAACTTAATATTGGAAAATAAAACAATTGACGAATGTTATGCAACATAAACTGTTCAGAGGTTTTATAATAATAATATTATTTTCATTGCCTCTTGTTTTATGTTATTTTACCATGGGGAGCAGCAGCAGATAGACAATATTTTTAAAACACAAAAAATATCAATTAAGAGATTTATTTATGGATATAAATATAATGACGTCACCTTCATTATCCATTTATGAAAATATAATGTTCATATATAGAAACGTAGGATATATATTGATACAATATTTGAATCAAATTGGATGTCCATAATATTAGTACACGACAAAGGTAGAAGTTCTTTCTTCGAAACTGTGTTCGACTTTAGAATAAAATACCGCTCTCGGTAACCAAGATGTCTGTTCTTAAATTTAAAAATCATGGTATGTTCATGTAAGTTATGAAGAAAGAGCGTGTTACAGTGTAGCTCATAACGTTGAACGTAAGATATGTCTGAAAATAACTGTTCTCTGCACAGGTGCACCCTTTACTTGCTTGTTTAGTATAAAAAAAAAGTTTATTTTTTTGTTTTTGATTATTATATAAACTATTGAGTAAATGTAAAATATAAGTTCGAATAAATAAAAAGCCAGAATGTCAGAAAAGACAAAAACGTAGTAAAAATGTATCCTTTCTGAGTTTCTTGCCCGTTCTTTTAGTTGAAGGCTGACGTCTAAACACCACCGGTTTAGAAGTCAGACTATTTATCCACCGCGGTTCCCAGGACCCCTGGTCATTTCTAAGGTCAAACCTACTCCAATCCCAAAGCTTACCATAAGTGGTTTAGAATTTTGAATTTTTTTTATTTCGATTAGGATGTCACCATAATTTAATAAACTAAAAATACAAACTTTTGGAACATGTTCGCTATGTTGTCCTTGGTAACATGTCGCGTGTAGGTGGCGTTGGCGGCCGCGATGAGGAGGCGCTGCTGCCACGAGCGCGCACTCGAGCCCGCGGCCGCGCCCGCGCCCGGCGCCGCGCCCGCGCCCAGCCCCGCGCCGCCCGCCGGCTCCTCCACGCGCTGGTCCAGAGCCACCGACAGGCACGTATTGTTGAACTCTTGCTGGAATATCAACATAAAGCATATTAATCCATCAGTTTTTAACTGGTCTTTTGGCTTTTGAGCCTTTAGGTGTAACACGTCACAGGAGGGCTAGGCATACGTATTTTTTGTGTTCTTGGTGCGTTAAACCCTAATCCGGTATAATACACATGTATATGAAAATATGTACGAATCGAAGCGAATTCACAAATCACGATTAAGATGGTGCCAGAATCATGACACTTAGATTAAAATTGATATGCTAGCATCCAATGATATAAGATAAGGACATTCACGCCTTTTGGAAAAATACAAACAAGTTTAACCACAAGCCTGGCCTTGTGTGCATCGATGGGCGATGCTCAGGGGATTATAAGACCTATGTCCCTAGTGACCCGAGTGACTATATGACCTAGTGATGTATTAAAAACCATGGAAGTGCTCGTAGTTAAAAATAAAACGGGCGATCTAACTAATAAATATAACTATAGGCAGGTGAATTTCCATAGCTACAGTGATATCTAAGGGGTATGATGCTTAATGCACAATTAACACACATACGACCACACGATATCCAGTTAGGTTTTCGACCCGGGTTAGCGACGAAAAGTGCTATATTATGTCTTAACCACTCTGTCAAATACTACACGACTCGTAGCACGCCTACATACCTGGGCTTTCTCAACCTGTCGAGGGCTTTTGACTTGGTTTCCACGATACTTTATCGAAAAAACTAGAGGATGTTCAACTGCCCCCAAAACTAATCAATATCTTAAAATATTGGTATAGAAATCAGGTCAGCAGTGTTCGTTGGGATAGGGATTGGGGAGTCAAGTTCATGGATCAGCTGATTGTCGCGCTGAGCGGCATCTGAGTTGATTGCTATGTTGACGACGTGTGTAGAAGACTTCTGTGTACACTGTGTGAATACTCATATTCTAGTGTATAATATTCAAAGAGTGTCGTCATGGTCGGCCGTGAGGAAATATCAAGAAGTAGTGCCGCCGGTTAGGCTGAATGGCACCAGTACAAGTAGCTTAGAAACCTTCTGACTCCCGAGCTCAAGGATGATGATGAAAGGGAGCGAAGGGCTCTCTCAATGAGGGCGCAGGTTAGCGCGCGCCTCGAGGTATATGAAAGTCACACTATTTAGAGCTTACTGCTCAAAATTTTATACTAGCCGCCTGTGAGTTAATTTCACGCAAAAATTGTATAGTGTGTAATATATGATTGGGCTGCCCCGTTTTTGTAGCACATCAGGGATGTTGGCTGAAGCACGCGCAGATTGTTGTTATGCTGTAATGCAAAAGAAATGCGTATCCCTGGTGCGCAGAGTGCGGGCCAGCGCCAACTGGATCCTGAGCATGATTGCTAGCAGACTAAGACTGTACTCTCGTGAATTACTGCTGCAGGGTTTTGGCTAGAGCGCTATCCCTGATTTTTGTAATCATTAACTTCATGAATTTATTCAATCAAATATAGCTTTTTATGTCTTTATGTCATTACTAACAAAATATGTGGGCAAAAACTTGAAATAAATTTAGTTATTATTATTGTTAAACTTTTCATACGTAGCCGCTATCTATAGATCGTATAGACGTTCTAAAGTCGACACCGTATTTCACCTTTCCGTATTACAAAAAAAAAACAGCACATAATAACCTAAAAAGATAAATAACATCGAGCAATATTCAAAATTGAAACGCAAACCTGATCAGCATGATGCAGCGCCAGATCCTTCAGCACGGCGACGTAGGCGAGCAGCGTCTGCTGCGTGTGGCGGTGCAGCAGCAGCGCGGGCTCGGAGCCGGCCGCGGCGCCCAGCAGCGCGCCCTCGCGCCGCCCGCTGCTCGACACGCACTTGTGTATCGCGGACAGCGCCTCGCTCATGTACGACTCCAGCAGGTGTGGCTGGAATGGTCATTACAACTAGCTTTAGTACTCTGCTAACTAACCCGCTTTTGTTTTTTTTTTTTTTTGGTAGGACGATGGTGTAAGCTTCTTGTGTCTCTTACGCAGATAATTTCGGCGAGCGCAGAGGACGCTACCCCGCACTACCTTATAGTTCTCAGCGTGTTAATCAAGGGTCAGACTCTAACGCCGGTTCAGAAGATTGCTTTTACTAAATAGAACCGACAATAAACTCGGCAATTATTCTTTTCAAAATAAGATTTAGACTATAAAGATGTCTTACAGCGGTATACCCAAGCATTGCCGTCATCAAAGTATTCTATATCTATACTAATAATATTATAAAGAGGAAAGATTTGTATGTAAGTATGTGGGTACTCGCTCACGCAAACGGATGAAACTTGGCACATTGATAGAGTATATCCCTCGGGAAGAAAATATGATATCCCTCGGGGACGCGGGCAAAACCGCGCGGGACAGTTATATTTTATATCGTAGAAAGCCTTCTATTCTTCTATTATATTAAACAAACTTGCAAGCTTCTTCACAATACGCTCTGCAGGGCGATTGTATAATGTAATACTCTCGAAATCTTGACTGCAGTAAATTTTTTAATTACATTGACAGCGCTACGACTCCCACACTGCTCGCGTTCTGATCGATCAATATAATTATGAAATAGGCCACATTGAATCCGAGAGAGTTACACAATTCGGGTGCTAGTCAAGGTCATTGAGAACCCATTAAATTACCTAGAGGAAGTTGCCCAAAGTTTTGCTAAAAATATTATATTTTTGCATCACGTCTGACTACAGATCCTTAAAAACTGGCCAGAGTAAAATACCCGACATAGTAGCTAATTGAGAACCGTAAGTTCTGGTATGTACATGTCATGAGTAAAAAAATCCATGTGACTGAATAGTGATGAATATGGAAGTAGATGGACATTTCGGTAGAGGAAGATCGTAGAAGACAAAGATCGTATCTATGAGGGATGATATAAGAAGGTTTTGAATGTTGAGATGAGTAGCATCATGGCTGAATGGAAGAAATACACATAGTGCACCGACCCTAAATGATTGCCGAGTGTTTAGTATATCTAAAACAACACTGTTTGATCAAATATAAATTTCACAAATTCAAAAACGATATAAGATTATTTATTTACTTACGAGCTTAGTGATAGCTCCATAATCGGAGAACTCCTCGATCTTCCATGTTTCCTTTTCAGCTAGGCCCTTAACTCGTTTATGAGCGCGTTGTAAGAACACAGTCATTCCGTGCACACGGTAGTCGAATATCACCTTTTCCACTATGCTTAGAGGCTGAAACATTGGGACAGAATATTTGTTACTTTTGAAACTTACTTTAATGTAAATAGGCAGGGGAGTCGGCTTGGAAAGACACCAAACTACGAGGAATAAATCCTTAAAACAGTGTCGGGCCCGATTCAAATTAAAACTAGAACCGCATCAATCCGTTTCTAAAAACCAACCATTCTAACGAATAAGTCTAAGGAATAGTGCCATATAATTTTGAAAAATAATATATTTATAAATACCTTTCAGCATAAAACAACTGTGAAATCCCTTTCGAGTCCTCTAACGGTTTAGATCCAAGTATTTTACTTATTATATATAGACGTATATTCCCTAGATATAGAAGATACTTTTAGAAATCGATATCAATACGCTCGCGTAATCCGAGAAAATCTCCTGCTAGCATTCATTTGATTTTTTTTTATACTATACAGGTGTTACAAAGCTACCCGTAAAGCCGAAAGTAGGTTAAATGGGGCCTTATAACGAGTCCATTCACAATATTTAAAAACCGTAGTAACGATGTATAACATAACCTTAAAAAAATAAAAAAAACAGATTTTTATGAATGAAAAATAGAAAAACTATTAAAGTAGACAATTATTAGGTAACAAAGGTACGTAGGCCTTTCTGTTAAATAATCTGGTTCCCTGGCATGACAGCTTACTAGGGTTGTTGGCTTTGATAATTAATTATATTTTTACGGGTTATTTTGTAACACGTTGTATATAGGGCTTGTGTTCACAATCTCACCATGGTCATGATAATGTGGCTGAAGGTGGAAAGCACTCAAAGCCAAGAAAGGAAGTACACAAATTCATAGATATGGTCTCATGTCCCCCTGCAGTATAAGGGTGTGCAGCACACCCATATCATTCTAATTCAAGCCAAGCTAATTCTAATTAAAACACAAATATTAATCCTAACAAGCGATCCGCCCCGACTTCGCCTAAATGGGAGAAAATCAATGCATTATACACATAAATCTTCCTGAAGAAATTCTCTAAATGAAAGAAAATGCTGCATCAAAATCTATTTCGTAGAATAAAGAATTGAACGCACATAACTTCGGTTTATAATATATTATTAGAAATTATACCTAGCCAAGGGACGGAGCCTAGCTAAGCTTGTTTGGTAGTGGGAACAGAGAGCAGGCGAGACTTCACTTTTGGACCGGCATTTGGATGTGTTGGACGTTTTTGGGATTGTAGTGTTAATTTAGATTATTTAATTATTTTGTGATTTCTAGTTTAATTATGAATTATAAAAATAATAATCCCGTTTTTGGTTGCTTTGAATTTGTTTTTTTTAAGTTAATCCACTTCGAGTTTGTAAAAATATATAAATAATACCAAAAAAACATACCTGCGAAGGCAAATCTAACTTGAGTAGAGACTCGTAAGCTTCTCGCAGATGCCTCAGGTTGGCGACAAGTCGCACACGTAACGCGTCTATGGGCACTCCGCCGCCATTGGAGAGCAAACACGCTCGCATGTGTTCTGAAAACACTTCCACTGCAGCTATTATCATTTCCTGTAACGGAGAAATATGGCATATATCATATATGGGCAACAACCGGTTCACTGTAAGATATGAGCAGGCCCGCGAAACATTTTGAAAAAACCCAATTAAAAAAATATTACATTAGGTACTTATACTCACTAAGTACTGCAGTAGTAAATGCACTAATTACTTTTAAACGCGGCCCGTGAACGTATTTGCACGCTAAAGTTTGGCTCTCAACATGTCAAAGGGCCCATACCTGACCTATATTAACATTTAGAATAATATCGAATATTTAATTCAACATGTCCCAGGATATTTATTTATTATTATTAGCTTCTTGAACTGCTTTTTCTTTACAACACCGCGCCCGCCTGATGGTAAACGGTCACCGCCTATTGATGCTTGCAACACCAGGGCTCTCGACCCTGAACAATATCTTCACACCCTACTTGGAGAACCCCATGCTGTACTCACTTGGGAAAACCACAGCAGGGAGCAAAATTTTACAACCTGAGCGTCGACGGTAGGAAGCTCCTTTAAAATCGTACCATGCGAGCCCAGTTTGGTTCCAATGTGTGACTATGAACTTTCCGTCGTAGGGGTAAACTACTTACTTGCCGGCGGAACATGTAAGCTCCTTTTATTTACCAAGTACTAAATCTCTGAAAAACATGTGACCCAAACATGGATCTCTATCGTTTCTATAATATGAGTTCGTTGTTTGGAAATGAACCCTTCATTTTCCAACAAAATCTTTTTTCATTCAATAAGCAATATTGAATAGAAAAGTTTGTGTTGGAATATGAATTTTTTTAACTCACTACTATCTTTAAGCCTATACTGCATTGCTAAATCGTTGCTTGACTTTACCTTTTATATTTTTTAGTACGGTTTTGTGGATAGTTACTTTGAGTTCAGCCTGACGGTGGGTAGCAGCAGGTTCCCCGGCCAGTTCCCCGGCAAAGTACCGCCTCGCAAGCGGCCACAGAGCGTGCAACTCGGTAGAGAGCGCCCCGCACATGGCGGCGCACCACGCACTGCGGACGGCGCTCCAACATCCTTCGGTTTCTGTGTCGCGGGATTTGCGTTTACCTGGAATCGAGAGATGGTTTTCGATGTATATTAAAGGAGACCCATGGTTCAAATTGCTACCGTATTGCTGACCGAATAAGGGATAAATTTACTATTAAATTAAACATGTAGTTAAGTCTACAATGTTAAAGTACAGTGTCAAAAATTCCGGTTTTTACCCTCGGATACAGAATAAAGAGACATAAGTGAGTGGGAATCCAAACCACAAAATGCCCTGTGGTAGTAGAGTATCTAACCACTCACTACATAAACCAGTCAGTCATATGATGTTGCTGAAGTCAACTTCTTACCCATTTGTGCAATGTATTACTGTGTTCCGGTTAGAAAGGTAAGGGGGCCGGTGAAATTACAAGCACATGGTCTCATGTACATCATTTCATTAACATAACAACAACGGCACGACAACGTATAGGCGATGCCCCTGTTGTTGCAAATGTCCATAGGCGGCGGTGAACACATACCATCAGGTGGCCCGCCTGCAGGTTTGACAGCCCACGTGGCTTAAAAAAAACTTAATAAAAAAGGTATGACCTACAACTACATACAACGAAATGACCAAATTAACAAGGAAAATTTGAGTAAAGTTGGTCTATTTGACCAATATAATAGATCATCATTAAAAAATAAAACATTTTAGTAATGTTACCTTTATCACTCGTTTCCTGCTCCTCTTTCTGTTTGAAGTGATCCCTCACTTTGACCATGAGGTTCATCAAGTACTCCTTGCGGCTGGTGATCGCCACCCACGCCGCGTCACCATCCCAATTCAGACTTATTAGTAACCTGAAAAAAGAAACAAAACATGATTCAGTTATGGAATAATGTAATACATAATTCCCCACTCTGTTGCACTAAGCAAGCAGCATGTATCGGCATTGGAGTGCCTAAAAAAAGAGACGCTTATGAACATATCAAGAACAATGATTGTCATTCACTTTTCTGTAATGTCTGGTATGTGCTCCTGGTACATAATAGTAAATTAAATACCTTATGTATTTGGTTTGCTCCTGTACATTTATGGGCATTGTCTTCATCCGATTGTACAGTTTCTGTTTTAGGTCCTCTATCTTCTTGTCAATTTCATCCAGAATTTTCTGGAAGAGCTGTAGAAAAGGAAAATGTTTATTTGTCTTTTTGATATTAAGTTTAAATGTCTAAGCTAGATCAACAACAAAATTTCATTGACAAACATGGCATGTATGTGGAATTCAAATAAATGAACATATTTACCTTAACATCAGTATTTCCAAACAGATTCTTGACTCTTGTGTAATCATTGACAACAAGATCAAACTCTTTTTTCCTAATATTCCTGTCAATAGATGCGGGTAGTTGAAACAGAAACTTATGACGCGTCAGTAGGGACAGGGCTTCACGGGTCTTGTCCGCGTTGTCTTTGCGTGATAGAATCTCAGAGAATAGAGAATCAGATAATGTAATTGATTCTGAAAAATATCGTTATTTATTCATATATTGTAATGTATAATATCATATCCGGCTCGATGGATCATTTGGTCCTTTGAGTCAGAAAATTTAAAATGGGACACTAAAACAAAGAGCTAGAAATTATAGCATCAATAAACATGCTGTTATAGACAGAAAAGTTCCATGCCATTGATAAATATCAAGTACCTATTAAATGGATAATTATAAATTATAGTTATTAATACACACATAAAAACATTATAGTAATGAATCCATCATATTCTATACCTTCTATAGCAGTTTGCAAACTTGGCAGTGGTTCCTTGCCACTCTTTCTCTGATCTTCTTCATACATGTTCTTCAATAAAACAAGTCTATCCAGTTGATCCATCACTGCACCTGTATTAGCCTTTAGGAAGCTGAGTTGACCCTCTTTCTGACCTTCCACCTATAAAAATATTCTTTTAAATAAATTTAATACTTAATTGAATATAATCATAATGCGTTTTGAAACAAAACAGGTTTTAGGTATTGTATAACTATGTTTAACCTTTCTTTGCAGAAACACCATGCCTGCTTTCAAGTCTTCATATGAAGTGTTGCTGTGGTGTTCCAGGAGATACCATCCAGGCTGAAAGTTATCATCAGTGAGTTTTCCAGACCTATGGAGGAATAAAAAAGGGGAGTTAGGATGATCTTCTACCAACTGAACAAACTAACACATTTGATCTACTAAGAGAAAACCCACTCTGTAAGTTGTGGAAATGTACTTGGATCCATGATCTTCTACCAACTGATAAAACTAATTCATTTGAAAGACATGAATTATATAGGTATTAAAATTAAGTTATAAACTTATTTTACCCATCAGGAAAAAGCTCATTGAGCTCTTCTTCAGGAAACTTGCAGTCATCACCTTCGGTAGACAAGCCAAGTGGATCAGGAGGTGAGTAAGCAGTAGGTGACATAGGTCGCCTACCCCATGGCAATGAGGGTGGGGCTGCCTCTTCGACCCATACTGCACTCTCTTTTACAGGTCCTATTGATTCATGATATCCTGGAAATTCAAAGTATTTGGTTAAGGGGATATTTTACTAGGTATGGTTTGTGATAATGTTACTGAGAGTGGTAACCATATGTAATTCTTATTATTTAATTCAAGCAAGCAGCTGATAAGTGCCTATATCCTATTGTTCTTATTATGCACATACTATATACTATTACATAATAAATCATTTATACTTATAAATGTTTAACATTTAATTTAATATGTATGATAATTGCCTTGGTCTTGTGGCTTTTTAAAAGTAATATATGTAGTGTTAAAAAGCGGTGGAAAAAAGTGAATACTATCTTGTTTAAGAGACACAATAATTCAGAGCCTATTTAGTAAAGTACTTATTTTTATGTAGGTCAAAAGCTTCTGAATTTGCAGCTGGGTCGGGAGTTAACTACTAATGTTTCAATAATAACAACAGAGGCCTAAGCACAAACATCTATTGCAATTGTAGCGTCATCATATTGAGAGCACCAAATGGTGGTTTGTATGAAAAATGTTACTTTGCACACACCATGATGTTGCCCAATGTTAAATTTCCAGTAGCATTTTGGCACACTCAATATGATGACTATACCCTTACAATTTTCATATTACAATGAACATACCTCTAAACTGCACAGTTGATGTGCCCTCCCCACCAGATTTTGTTGTGACAATGATGTCACCACGCCCCTTGCAAGGGCCAGACCTTGCAACTATTTTATTCTTACTCTTCCACTCCGCAGATAGCAGGCAATCACACCCACATATTTTCAAGCCTAAATAAAACAAAATTTAACATAAATACAATAAAACGCCCACTACTTTGTAATACGCTTTCATAATAAATTGAAAATTGATATCAAGTAGTACATAATAAATTGGTACTCTTACCCACTAAATCTATAGCACTTGTACCGAGAAATTCACCACGAATTGTCACCCTGGTTCCTGGAGGTCCTTCTTTAGGTGAAATCCCGGTCACAACAGGCGGTGGTCCCATATTATTTGTGTATAATCAGAGTTTATTTCTCTGTAAATAACTTCAAATACGAAAGGTAATACAGATCAATGAACATGCGAAATATGTATTGTTTATGTTTGTGTGGATGTACAATGCAATAACATGTCAAATTCCTTCACTTGAATTCGGCGGTATACTATTCTTCACTTCAATAACTTCATTATATATTGTCGTCCTCTATCTAGGTTGTTTATATGTGTGTTGGTTGAGTGAGAAATAGATTGGAAACTATTTTATTTTGTTAACAATTTGACACTACTAAACAGGGCTGCCATGTCAATTTGAACCAAATTAGATGAATGTCATTAAAAATATTTCTGAATGAAGAACTTTTTCATTAATTAGCCCATTTAAAGGGTTTTTTTTTATCAAATCTCGTGTACGCTACCGTCACGAATACAAAGAAAAGGTGGTGTTGAAATAATATACTTATAAGGGAAAATTAAGATTATATTTAGGTATTTTTTTAATCATTAATATAGATCAAAAAAAGAACATTTTTGGACGGCAAAAAGAATGTCAAATATGTCAGAATTGACATTGACAAATAAATTAAATTTATAATAGATCAAATCAAATTCATTCCTAATCGTGATGTAGGGGTGGTCAAATTGGGGTAGATTTGGGGCGTAACAAAATCAAACTCGTGATTTGTGGTATTAACAAGCTGTTTATATCGCAAATACAAGTGTTATTAAAATGGCGCAGTCTAATTTCGGGTATATAAGTCAGTAATGTGCTTTATGCATTTAATTCCTGTTAGCTAATTTTAATATTTCTTTTAGCCCTGTAGATGAGTATGGATTTGAGAGGCATGACGACTTCGATTATGAGAGCTATGAAGACTTCATGTCGATGTACTTGAAGGTTCTTGCAACGAGAGCCCAGAAATGGTCTGTGCTACTTGGCGAAGGAAAGTCGGTCAAACGGACGAACACAGTTAAAAGATACGTTCGCAAAGGGATCCCCGGTAAGCACCTTTTGTTTATTTACGGTCTGGGAAAATACGCACGTGTTAGTAAATTTCCATAATCTCCAATTTATTATCAGCATGTACAATATTTAACATTAGTACAAGCACTTAGAAAATATGACAGAGTAGCCTAAAGTTATAATAGAAATATTTTTTATTCATGTTGGCTTGTACAAGGTCTTCTGAATCTAATCTGACCATAATCTTAATTCAAAGCAATCGTAAAATATTGCTGTATATTTTAGCAGAAATAGCAATATAAGATTGGAGGAGTTGGTAACTAGAATTATATTAACTAACTAATTTAGGTAAATAGAATTTCAATGTTTATTAACTTTTACTTCAATCACATACTGAATAATCATCCTTCACCTTGTTAATTTCTTTCTTTCTTTTGACAATCAATTTCTAGGTGGACTTCGGCCATCAGTATGGATGGCTATATCAGAAGCTGATAAACTGAAGGGTCAAAATCCCGATTTATATCAAAAGATACTAGATGAACCATTCGAGAAAGAACTTGTAGACCTTGTCAAAACAGACCTTCCACGCACATTTCCGGACAACATCTATTTCACAAAGGAGGCTAATCATCAGACCCACCTTTTTAACATTCTCATAGCATATGCTCACAACAACCGTGCTGTTGGATATTGCCAAGGACTCAATTATATTGCTGGTAAGTGTTGATCTATTACTTAACTTTTTTTAATCAATATGTTGCATGTTTTATATCTATCATATTTAAATGATTGTAATATCCAGCCAGCTACTCAAAAAGTAATGTTTTAAAGGTTCAATTAAAAGACATGTAAACCTCATTTAATTGTAACAATGACATGATGTTCTCAAGCTGAAATTAAATTAACCTTCTGACCTAAATGACCATACCAAGATTATCTGATGTGACACAAAGATTACATACACTGCATAAAAAGCTGAGTCAACCTCATATTTAGTGACCTTAATTACCTACTGACAATTGAGATGATGAACCTATAGGATAAAAGTATATATTAACTACTTTTTGATCCTTTTTACCTCATTTCAGTGACTGAATGAGAAATAAATTATATTAATTACTAAAATTAAAAATATATTTTTAATTTATCGCAGGAGGCTTGTGATTGTGATTTTTTGCAAATAAATGTCCAAATTTCTTTGTTTATGCAATATTTTTTAACAGGTTTACTACTGTTGGCAACAAGAAGTGAAGAGACATCATTCTGGCTGCTTAAAGTGTTGGTGGAGAAGATACTCCCAGAATACTACACAAAAACTATGGACGGCCTCATAGTTGACATTGAGGTTTTATCAGAACTAGTCAAATCTAAAGTACCTGATGTTCATCAACATGTGATAAACTTAGGTATGTATTATGTGTGTAGGTACAGATTTGATAATCCGAACATAGATTATGTAATATCACATATTTTTATCATTATTTAACCATGTTATCAATATTGTTGTAAGTACCAAAACACAAAATTGTTGTGTCTGACTGTGATTATGAAAGTAAAATTATCATAATTATTGTAAATGTGCCAAGGCTATGATAATTTTAATGCCATAAAAACATTGACAAAAAAATGTGCTAAAAACTTTTAATGTTTAATTTGTGCAAACAACTATTATATATTTGCAACTCTGTTACAACATGTTTGATGCCCTTGGTTTTACGAATGTCTGTTTGACTGTCCAATATAGGTACCTAATTTATTTTAAAATATCGAGAATCTACTAAAACAAAAGTACTTTAAAAACTTGAAATTTAAGTAGATTATTTCATTTTCAGGGCTGCCATGGGCTGTTATAACCACCAAGTGGTTTGTCTGCCTCTTCGCTGAAGTCCTACCGATAGAAACGGTCCTGAGAATATGGGATTGCCTATTCTATGAAGGTTCGAAAATCCTATTCAGGGTTTGCTTGACGTTAATCAAATCTAACCGCGCCGAAATAATGGCGTGTAATGACTTCACAACCTTGGCGGAATGTTTCAAGGCCATTGTCAAGAACGTCAGTGCATTACATTGTCATGAGTTCATGCAGGTCAGTGCATAAGAATTGCATATTTTTTTATTGCTTTGTCAACATATTCGCAATTAAATGCTGACGATAGTAATAACGATTGATCAGACTAATTCATCGATTGTGTATATTCTTATCATATACATACCTACAAATTATTTAAATAGGTTTAATTATGATAAGAAAATTGCCATGTGGTAAATTCCATTGAGCAATATCGCCGTGATCCAGAAACAAACATTGGCGTTGATATAAGTGGGAACAACGATCAATGATTAAAAGTAGTGAGAAATCTGTGTAGTGTCCGCAATTATATCATATGATGCATTAGAAGTTGGTCTAAAAACTTGTTTTTATTTCTAGGCAATATTCAAAGTACCTGGAACGCTATCAAATGCAACGATAATCAAGCTACGGGCCCGATTCGCTAAACAGCGTGAGGAGCAAGACATAATGGAACCGCGGTGAATCAACTGACGATCTAAAAAAGGAAGTTTTGATCTCACTCTTTTTTAAAAGACATCGCATCAAAGTAAAATATTCGACTAACTACTTACTACTTACAATGCTACTTTACGATCTCTACAGACAAAATTATTTTGTATCAAAAGCATGAAAACGAGATCGAGATTTTTTGTACACCCTAGAATTAATATAGCACAAAATAGCAATATAGAGAACATTTCAATATTTGAAAAGACAGCTTCGTGATTATGAAGACCAGGTTTCTTTGATAGCGTAAAAAATGGTGTCTATAGACGATAAAAAACACTACTTTCGATTAGAGCTCTCCTTCAACTATAGTGTACAAATCTGGCTAGTCCAAACTAATATTAATAAATTTGAGCGAATGTGCTTAGGCGTTTGCTCTGTGTGCCGTTATACGTAGGCATCAGGCTCTTTAAATTAAATATTACAATTATTTATGTATGTAATGTACCCAAGCCCAAATAAGATTAAATTTTAAAAAGTATTAATTTTAATAATACACAGGCAAACTCCTTGGATTCAGTACATCATCAACAAACACATTTTACGTAAATCATGACAAATTCTTTAAAGTTTCGCAATGCTCGAAAATTGTTGTGCAAGTTTCCTAATGAAAAAGTGGAAGTATTCTGCAAACATTTTGTTTGGCATAGCATTAAAATATTAATTTTTTTTTCGTTTAAAATTGTCTTACACAAAATTGGCAACTATTGTTTGATAAATTGTTATGGCAGCGCGGCGGTGTTTTTATTTTCGTAATATAAAAACGATTTTTAAAATACATACATTAATAACAGTAATACCTGATATCTTGTCAAGTGGCTTTGTTTATTTAATCATTAGTGTAGCTTTTAGACTGTAGAACACATACCCAACGACGAGGCAGAATTAAAATTGCAAAAGGGGTTCCTATAGATATTAGATTAAACAAAAATTGCATTTAACTTTTGGGCCTTCGTGTTCCCGATTTGTCCTATTACCGAATCCTACCTCATCAAAATCGCTATTGGATCGCTGCGCTATTGATTTTCTACGAATTTGTTTGAAACAAGTTATTAAGAGACATCACGAGAGTAGTGATAGTCATATTGTGTAGCTTTGTTAGAATAATTGATATATAAAATTTTCACATAAATACATATTTTTAATTCATTAGTTTAGGTGCTAATACTTCAAAATTGTTATATAAAGGTATAACAAAATTAATTCGCATTCAAAGTTGTTTGTATTCTTAAGTTTTGAGTAATAATTAATAAATATATTTTTCAATTATTAACAAATCGTTAATATTCTATTCTCTCTATGGTATTTTATAAAAAAATATGTATATATTACTTCTAGGTGCAGAATGTTTAGTTTCAATACATTAACTTGAATGCAATAGGTACATTTATGCCGGGTTACTATATACGACCCCGATCTAAAATCGCAAGATTGAAGTAGAATTTTGACATTACGTGTATTAAAATTACTGTCAAAAGGTTCATCAATCCATGGATTTTTGGTAATCTTCACATTTTCGACTAATTATTGTTTAGATTCAGTGTGTGTGACGGACTGAGCATACCGACGCATACGTATAACATTGATCAACAATCTGTACCACCTGATTATCATGTTAATAGACTTTCATTAAAACAAGGCATACACTGCAAAGTTTTCAATATAAGGATGTAATTAATTAAAATCGTTTTTCATGCTATCATATTTTTTATAGGCTGTTTGTATTTTTAAATTTTATTTATAAGTATTTTTAAATATTAACCAATGAAAATGCAGCTACTAATAGATATTGAATGGTTACTTGATAGGGCCGACAAATGAGCTTTGTGGATGGGGTTTGTTTCATAATAATCTTATACACTTCTAATATTAATGTAGCTGATCATATAGATTTGTTGCTCTTATTATCCAAAGCCTAACTGTTGACAATAACATTCACATATCTCTAGCACACAAACTTTGTTTTTAAATTGTGTTTTAATTTTAGTCTTTTAGCTGCAATTGCTCAATGTATTTTTTTGCAATGAAATCTTATGTAATTTCAGCCTCCTTCCTGAAGTGGGAAAAATAAATGTCCTAGATTAAAATATGAATAATTTAAAAATCAATTGTAAAATCTATTTATTGAATGTATTTTGCATATAGGCATTTAATTAGGATATTTGAATAGATAATGTATTTCTATGTATTTTTGGAATATTCACTTATTTTATAGGCTTTACAGGTATGACATAAATATTCATATAAACTCATGTCTTTGTAGTAAATGTGCTGATATTGATGATTTTGCATGTTTGCTGTTTTATTGCTAGATTCCGAATTAACTGTGTTAGGAGTGTAGCCATAATACACATTTTGATGCTCTTTGTAATAGAATAGAATATGGAGATGTAGAAATGTTTTTTATTTATTCACTCTCTTAGATTGTAATATTTTGGAACAAAAGTTTGACATGGCCAAGCAATTTTATTATGTGAAATAATTTAATCTACAACTATTCCTATGTACATACAGAATTTGATAATGAACTAAATGATGCTAAAACTATGATGATTTGCCACCTTCTAATACATCTTTTGCTTCATTAATTTTTGCGGCGATGAGTGGTGATCCTCCTTTGTCAGGGTGATTAAGTAACATTATACGTCGGTGGGCATCTCTTATCTGAAAAACCATATTATATGCACATCATCTACATATGTCTGGCATCACATCATTGGTGTGATAGTCTGAGATTTATTCCAATTGCCTAAAATGGAACAACCAAGTTGCAAATTTGTATAACTCACAATATAATCAACAGCACATAATACTTACTACCTTAGCTTTACTAGCAGTAGGACTGACACCCAAAATAAGAGATGCTTCTCGCTTTGTCATTTTAGATTCAAATCCACCCTTGTAATATTTGGAATTTGCTAAACTTTCAGTATCGAATTTAGGTAAATTTTTAACAGCCTCTGCAAACTTCGCAGATGCATTTGGCATTTGTCGGAGAACGTAGCGTCCAGCAAAACCAACAGCAGCCATGCCTAGGCCAGCTAATATTATTGAACTAGCCTGTAAACAATTAAAATTTTGCAAATTATTATAGGTGATTGTGTATTATGAAATAATGCTTATGAGGTTATGATAACATACCATGATTATGTTATGGTATATTTATGATAAAACAAATATTTGATCATTAATTTGTGATAGAAGAAGATTAAGTATAATCAAGTCATTATTTATTTTCGAAATTGTAATAGGTGAGTATTCCCTGCACTTTAAATCCCACAATACTTCAATATTGATTTGATTTGACAGTTAATGAAGCCAGGCCCAGGGCTGCCAGTAAAGTAATTATTTGGCCATGTTTCTGATCTGAAATTATACGATGGTGTTTCTCAAATATATGTGTCAAAAACCTAAATGTAGGTCCACGCAAAAAAAATAATTACCACTTTTCAAAATCTTAAATATTACATTACGTTTTTAATATGAACAAAATTTACTAAGTTTTATTTACGGCCTTATCTTCCATCACGTCGCATCAAACTATTCGTTCGTGTATAACGTGGGCGCTGGTAAGAGCCCAGCGGATGACGGGGAATTTTGCCTGCACTTTAGACGCAACTTAGCTCGTGGTGTTCAAGCTGGTCAACAAGGGTTCCGCACTGGCAGCGATTGGATTCATAAATAGGTGCACCAAAACATATATTATAACACTGTGTGCATCGTTAATTTAATATAGTCTAGCTAAATGGATTGAAATTTAATTTAAATTTTTTTTTTTTATTTCAGTTCGTGATCCTAATCGCTAACCTTGGGAATGAGAAAATATCATGTTTCTGTATCCGTACAATAAAAATGCATTTTACAGGAATAGGCGCCGGTTGGCACCCTTTGGGTAGGGTACCCAAAAATGGTGTGGTTCGTATTTTTAAGCATGGCAGCTCAATCCTCAATAATGGTCTTCCGGCGTAGAAACTATTCAACATAAAAAAAAACTATGTGTTAAAGCATCCACCTCATTTTTCACTTATCGATTTGAATGTTTAGGCGATTGTAAGTGCACTATTTTCAATTCTCATTGAAAGGTTATTAGTATTCCTTCTTCTGTCCTGTTTCCAACCGCGTTGGGTGTGAAATTACTTACATAAAGTTGTATTGGTTTTGATTCAATAAAAAACAAATAAGCCAGGGTGTTAGTGCAAGAGAGAACAAATAACGAGGTTTCATTTACAGATAATACTTTGCTAGAGTAATATTCTTTTGTGGTTAGTACTGGCAACCCAAAAGCTTAAGTGACCAGCCATATAAAATTTGATGAAAAAAAATTGTGCCTTTTCGAAGAGTTTCAACATGGCAGGAGATCAGGCGCAATTTTACCAGTTACTAAATACTTTATTATCAACAGATAACGACATCAGATCCCAGGCAGAAGTGAGTACTCATTTAATATTATAATATAATAATGAATTTGTGGTTTGGGACAGATATATACCGGCTAAATTTATTAAGGCAGCGGTTGTGGCCTCGTGTCAAAACGTGGTCATGGAGGTTCTCGATTTGATTTGACTTGCTATACATATATTACAAAATGTTGTTAGTGACTACAGCATCTTAAAAATGTCATAGATATGTAAAAATATTAATACGAAATAATCATTGTACGAACATGTATTTTTCCATGTAACCGCCTCCAACCGCTGTCTGATTCATCATGCGAACGCTTACATGTGGTGTTGTAGATCACAATCATCGGATAAAATTAAGCCGTAAACTTATTTATAAATTGCTGCTACAAATTAAATTTTCAGGTGTAACCTACTTAGCTACACAGAGTGAATGCATGAAACTAAACAAATCTATATGCGCATGAGCCTATAATCATGTATATGACAAATTTTACATTAAAATAACAAAGAAAAAAGTAAACTTGTTATATCTTTCAATATTTTATTGATTATTCTTGGTTAAGATCAAGATCACATTTTTGTTAAATTTGGCGCCAAATTAGGTTCGTCTTAGTAATTCCGAAATAATTATTGAACATTGGAAATTAATTTGGACTCAAACAATTTTTAACACCTCTACCAGGCCATATACTTATATTGGTATAATAAATGATAACTGCAATAGTGTAATTTTATTACACACACAATCTGCACACAAAATTTCATAACTCTATTATATTTAAGTCCTATATTGCTGTAAAAATAAAACACAATCTATGTTTCAAATGATCTTATTACTATGAAAAATAAACTATTTGATACAGAGTCTACCTAAGCTGTCCATAAATACATATCAACTAATGCAGCCCAAATCATCTTTATACAAGATGCATCAATTTATTATCCATAGTTTATATTTTAATACAATGTGTATTGTTATCAAAAATTTAAACCATCCTGCACTCAATATATTTTATTCACCAGGAAGCATATAACAACATCCCAACTGAAACAAAGGTTGTGTACCTTGTTGGTGCTATACAAAATGCAGAGCTTGGTGAGGAAGGGCGGCAAACGGCGTCGGTATTGCTACGCCGGCTGCTTAGCGCTGAGTTTTTCGAATTTTTCCCAAAGCTGCCATTTGAGCAGCAGGCAATGCTACGAGAACAGCTGCTACTCACACTTCAAATTGATGTCAGTCAACAGTTAAGACGTAAGGTGAGAAATACCCCTTTTTATGCTTTGGAAGCCTAAGATTCAGAGTTCCCTAACATAGTCTAAGGTTTATTGTCTCCATGATGCACACTATGCCTACATTATACAACCCAAAGCTGCAAAAGTATTTGATGTGTAGATACAATGGTAAGGTCATAGTTAACTTGAACCTCAATAATTTGTGAATAGTACAATCACACTGAGGGTGAGTGATTCATGCATGTCTGCTGTCTTATTTATGGTTTACATAAGTACATATGAACTAATCATAAAGATTACAGAGATTAGACTTAAAAATAAACAAGAACATATTTCTTTTGTTCTACGTAATAAACAGTTCCCATGCAAAATATTTCATACAAAACATTTGGTGTCAGCAGTAATCCTTTCAACAAACTGAAGATCTAAAATTAATCATAACTAAGTATACAGATTAAATAATACTATTCAGCTTGTAAATGAATTTTGTATTAGTAACTGATTGCTTATTCATATCTCTTGTTTCATTGTTCAACTGTGCCTGTTATCAATGGAATCCTTATTGGTATATAGGAGTATTCAATTGCTTCATTGTGAAATTCAATTGATCATAACCACAGCATAACTCACAGTACCTACCAATCATTACTACATGTTCATTCACACAGCAAAATATCTAACAATGTCTGATGTAGTATGAAGATCTTATATGAAGATGAATGTGGATGACCACAAGCAAAATAATTCATCAGACAGCCTATTTATTATAAAATTTCGTTCTGATTTTTATCTAGTTATTACCTAAGTAAGTTGGGTCAGTATACTTGTTCTAATTTTACCCTATAATGAGGAGGCGGTGACTCATCCGCATTCCGACGGACTATAGTCCGAATGAAACCTTACGATTTCCGTCTATGCTGTCATACTTAATGTTGACGCACTATGATTTGCCGCCGCTACACACTCGACACCCCTTATATAAACTTAGATGAATAATTCTAGACATATCGTACATTTTTAACCCACTTCGTTTCTGAAGGTTCTTTCTTTATTGGGGTCATGTGAACATGAATCTTTTATGCTTTGATGTGTCACTACAGTAGCCGGCATCTATTAATCGATATTTTTGTGACAGCAGTAGAAGCGTTTTTTATTTTAATTTGATACCATTTTTTGCCGCAATTTAACACTTGTGAATAAAAAAAATACGGGTATTTTCCCGAGCCAGCAAAGTGAGATTGGGTTAGATTCGGCTCGACCCCGCTTCACGCCTCACGTAATTGATGGACGTCCCCTTAAGATATTATTAGCACGGAAAATTTGTCGGTCTGTTCCAGTGTCGTTCTACGACAACCATCCATAGTTTACAGAAATCAGAATAAAATTTGTTACAGATCTGTGACGTAGTTTCTGAGTTAGCGAGAAACCATATAGACGACGATGGCGTCAACCAGTGGCCAGAATTCCTGCAGTTTATGTTCAACTGCGCCAGCTCCCAAGACTCCAACATCAAAGAGGCTGGCATTAGAATGTTTACGTAAGTAGACATCATTAATCAGCTTTAAGGTCAAGTTCAAAACCTTGCTCATTTCTTATGTACGTCCATTGATAATTTCAATTGGTATGTTGAAGTTAACGATAATACGACCTGTTTCCAATTATTTGGGGTGATTTTAGCTTGCTAACTTTTAAGATTTTGGTAAAAGTACAACAAAATATGATGTTATCATTCTTTCAGAAAAAAAAAAATTTCGTTAATAATTTTCAAAGACAGTTGCTTAATTAAATAACCTCTATATCAGGTCAGTGCCAGGCGTATTTGGAAACCGTCAGACCGAGAATTTAGATGTGATCAAGCGTATGCTGTTGTCTGCTCTGCAACCCACTGAGTCAGAAGCTCTCCGCATTCAGGCAGTGAAGGCTGTGGGATCATTTATACTTCTACATGACAAAGAACCTGCCATCCAGAAACATTTCAGTGATCTACTCATTCCATTTATGCAGGTTGGTAGAAAGTATTAATTACATTAAATGTGAAAATGATTTTGTGATGCTATTTGGTAATACTTGATAGTTGTAAATTATATATTTTAATTTAAAAAAAAAAATTCGGTGATTTTAATATTTTTTTTTAAAAACAAGTGACTTAATAATTATTATTTTTTCGCTAATCTCTTCCAACTATGGATCCCTAAACAGCATGGCACACACTAACGTAAACATCTGTGAATGGGATGTCTTACTGCCAAGGTGTGCAACATAAAATTTGAGGTTTCGCTAACGCCACCCTATTCCATAGGGTGATGTTTGATAGTAACTCTCAATACAAATATGTTTTGAATTTACTGCTCTTGTGTATTGCAATGATGTCACGTATTTTCAATTACTGAACATTTTGCAGGTTTTAGTTGCATCAATTGAAACTGACGACGATTCAGCATTGAAAGTGCTTATAGAGCTAGCCGAGACTGCCCCGAAGTTTTTACGAACACAGCTGGAGGTTATCTTCCAAGTATGCATAAAGGTTAGTATGTTCAAGAGTATCCTTCATTTTATCACTACTATCTCGATTCACATTTATCAGGTTTATAAAAATTCTTTATATAGTTTCTTTGATAAGGTAAATTTAGCATTTAAGGTACTGAAAAATACATATAAATCATACAATACAAATCCATTGGACTATTGTACTTATAATTTGTAAAAACGAATTGTGAATATTTATTGATGCAAGTGTTGTACAAAGTTTTAATAGTACTTTTGTTTTACGCTCATATGAAATGCCTTTCGGCAACTGCAAATAGTTTTGTACAATGTTTTATGATATAAATCGCGCTAGGAATCTTTACCATCATAAATATTTACCGCTCAGAACGGTTAATGTTCGGCCTTGTTACGCATAAGTAATCTGATTACACATTTGTGCCATGAACAATGCTAGTTAATGGCAGTGTGTTCATGGTAGAGTATAGCTTCGAGTTTTTGATAGGCACACACTTACGTGCGCATCTGTACATGAGATGTGTTACTGCCAAGGTGTGCGATATTAAATTTGGAGTTTCGCTAACACCACCCTTTTCCATAGGGTGGAGTTTGATAGTAACTCTCAGTACATTTATATTATAATCGGAAAAGTAACCAACGCTATCTCCCTCAGACTGATTGGCTGTCTAATGGTAACTTTATACAACAACCCTAAAAAACCGGATAAGAACTATTTTAAATTATTTTGTATTTTATTTATAAATTGTATACAATACACCTTAATATATCCACCAATAATCCTTAATAAATCAATAAATATAATAAAATTTAAATGCTAATGCCAAAATAATTTTTACAAGATAACTTTTATACAAATTACGTGATTTTTGTCAGAGGTCTAGCTAATCCCTAAAAACTTTAAATTTATACTTATATAATAAAGAGAGAGCGGATTTTAAAAGTGTTTGTATGTGAAGGGGAATCTCCAGAACCACTGCACCTGTTTGAAAAATGTATTCACTATTTGAAAGGTACATTATTCCAGATATACATACGCTATGTTATGATGCCGGGATACATTAAAACCTTTGGCGAAAAACTAAAGGCGGGCGAACCCGCGGGTCTAAAGCCAGTACAGCCCCGTATTCGCGCTTCCTTCTTTTGAGCTTTCACTATTCGCGGATAAAAAAAATGCGACCCAATTCCTATAATCGCTTACAAAGATTTTTTTATTTGCGTATCCAATCGGTACATACATATGTATGTATTTAAAACGTTTCGGTATCCTTTGTTAACACACCGTCCAATGGACTAATAAAAAGGTTAAATATACCTTGTTACAACTACGCCTAAAGTATTTTCTTAATTGCCGCCACATATAAGACTTTCAATATGGTCAAAAACTTCAATGACATTGTTTTTTTTTTAATGTTTGTTTTTTATTTTGTCACCTAGGAATGAATCCCCTATAACCCCATATAAATTACCATTCCATATACACGGCTTCTCTATTCGCGGCATATATACGTAACGAAGTATACTCCGCGAATAAAGAGCTTTTACTGTACATATGCTAAAAACATTTCATTTTACATGCTTTCCCATACGGAAGTACAAGTAACTGTGTATTTCATGAAAATCATTCAGCAGTTACGGAGTAGTACGGGTAACAATCACAGGTATAACAGGTAACAAACGCATTTACTATGTTAGTTAGATCAGATCAGATCTGGCGCCAACAACATCAAGGACAGTCTCGTCACACAATATTGTCATGGTACATCAGCAAAAAAATCACCACTTATACTTATTATTTAACGACCACTGACGGCGGTCGTGTACGATATCAAACCATTATTTCTAAATCACGAATACTTATCAGTAACTGGTGTAAATTTATTTAAATTAAGACTTTTTACAAATGTTAGTAATTATAAAAAACAACTTGAATGTGTAACAGGTGGTAGCAGACCGCAATGCGGAGGACAACTGGCGCCAGCTTGCCATGGAGGCGATGGTGACACTGTGCGAGACGGCGCCGGCGATGGTTCGCAAGCAGGTGCCCACTGCCGTGCGCACGCTTACACCGCTAGTGCTTGAGATGATGTGCGAGCTCGACGACGAGCCCGACTGGTCGCTGCAGGACGACGCCGCTGACGAGGATAATGAACTGTCAGTTCTATATTTGCTTTACTACTACCTGCTTAGATAGCTTTTTGAGTTGAACAGTTTTAAATCATATAAGATCTTATTTTAATGGATTAAAACTGAACTCTGGATCTCTTTTGCCTTCCAAACTGCAGTTTCTCAGTAATTTAATTATATTTGTGATATCTGACTGGCCACATTTAAACATATTTTCACTACATTCTTTATTGTAAGATTCTTTCAATTTGGGCACATCTTGTGGTGTGTCTAAAGAGATTCTTACTAGAGCAAATAACAAGATAATTAGCACCCGGTGTTTTTACATTTGGGTGTCAGTCCCTTGATGACAAAATTTATTACTTGCTTGCAAGCATTCTTCAACTCTACTCCTGTGCATTATTAGTTTTAAAAATGTGTAACTATCCTCACAGTAACTACGTAGCGGCAGAGTCTGCACTAGACCGCATGTGCTGCGGCCTCGGCGGCAAGATAATGCTGGGTCTTATAGTGGGACAAGTGCCTGAGATGTTGCACTCTGAGGACTGGAAACGTCGCCACGCTGCGCTCATGGCCGTCTCCTCAGCCGGGGAGGGATGCCACAAGCAGATGGAACAAATGCTTGACCAAGTTGTGTCTGCCGTGCTCAATTATCTCACTGACCCTGTAAGTTTTTACATGTTTATTTTGAGTAACATAAGATCTTATATTTGTTTTAGCAGCTTCTTTTTGGGAAAATTAATCCAAAATCATCTCTTACCATTAACTGATTGTTGGTTTTTTACAAGTATCTTCAAAATAAGGAAAAAAAACTTGGCAACATGTAGTATTGATAGAAATGGTGATCTTGGTTTCGCTCCGCTATATATTATTTCATTATAGAATCATATTTTTATTATTTTTTAGCACCCTAGAGTTCGTTACGCAGCATGTAACGCCGTCGGTCAGATGTCGACGGACTTCGCCCCAGTGTTCGAGAAGAAATTCCATGACAAAGTAGTCCCTGGTCTCTTGTTGGTGCTTGATGACAACGCTAATCCCCGCGTGCAGGTGAGATAATTTATTACCTCTTTTTAAAACATTTTTTTAAATCCCTTCAATTTAGACCCATAAAGGGGACTTATGAAAGTTGAATTTATAACTGCTTTGGCGGTCTACTACCGCCTTCTATTGAGAGGAATCGACAGAATTAGTTTATGTAAGTTATTGATGACAATATTAAACATGTATGTATTTCTCATCACCAGGCTCATGCGGCTGCTGCTTTAGTAAACTTCAGTGAAGACTGTCCTAAACCAATACTGACTCTATATCTTGATGCTCTGATGAACAAGCTTGACGTTATTCTGACTGCAAAATTCAAAGAAGTAAGTTCTTATTTAATAATATTAATCCAATGTTCGTTAGTGATATGTTTTATACTCTGGATATATTACTTCCATAGCATTGGAAGAGTAAACTGTGGCATTTGCTCCCTTTCTACCTACACTAATAGAAAGTCAGGGATCTCAGTTCACATACAATATTTAATTTTAAACCTTTCCTTTTTTTGATCTTGATGTAAAAGGCAGTATCCAGGCAGAAACAAAATGGGCCTCATTCATTATGCCTTTACAGGTGCAGTTATAGTACAGGCAGATTGTTATGTGAAAGTAATATGAACACAGGTATATCTTCTGCGTTTTTAATCCACCTCTTTAAGGCAGTTCATACCGGTGCTTTTACAGCATCTGTATAATATATATATATAAGAATACACAATTATAAACAGAATTATTTTGTGTCTTTTAGCTTGTTGAACGTGGTACAAAGCTTGTGCTAGAACAAATAGTGACGACGATCGCGTCGGTTGCTGACACCGTGGAAAAGGACTTTGTTGTATACTATGATCGGCTCATGCCCTGCCTCAAGTATATAATCGCTAATGCGACTACTGACGAGCTGAAGATGCTTCGTGGCAAGACTATTGAGTGCGTCAGTCTTATTGGTAAATATTTTACAATAAAGCTAACATGGAATTAACTTTTCATGTATTAAAATTATGATAGTTCCAATCAATAAATCTCCTTTATATTGGGCCATTCAAAACAGCCATCTGGTTCCAAACTGCGAGCTTTTACGATGTAAATTTTATAAGTACATTTCTGTGTGTATAGTCAGATATGGAACAAACAGACATATTCATTAACACAAGCATTATTTTTGATAATATATTATTCCAATGTTCGTTAGTGATATATTCTACACTCTGGATACATCACTTCCATAGCATTGGAAGAGAAAACTGTGGCATTTGCTCCCTTTCTTCCTACTTTTAGAGAAAGTCAGGGATCTCAGTTCACATACATTTAAATTCCTTTTTAATTTTTAACATTTGTATTTAATTGGCATTTTTTTTCAAATAATTATGTATTATCCAGGACTTGCCGTTGGTGAAGAGAAATTTATGTCAGATGCATCTGAAGTAATGGACTTACTTCTGAAGACTCATACGGAAGGCGACCAGCTGCCCGCTGACGATCCGCAGACTTCATATCTTATCTCCGCCTGGTCGCGTATTTGCAGGATTATGGGTAGGTTTGTGTAGAAATAAATTTCCTACATGGAAGATCTCACTCTCTCAATATCTGAGAACTAAAATACCAAGGCTAACCAATACAAAATATAACTGGATAGAAAAATAAAAAAACTTGTTTCGACAATCAGCCGACTATGAGCTGGGCATGATTGGAGTAACTTGTATAGAAATTGTGCAGAAAAATATCAAAGCCTGTCACACATTGTTCAGTCCATAAAAATATACACTAGTCCATGAACATTTAAATCTCACCCTCACATTTATTTTGATGTGCATAATTGCCTTGCCAGGCAAGAAATTTGCTCAATACCTACCAATGGTGATGGAGCCAGTGATGCGCACGGCGGCAATGAAGCCAGAGGTGGCGCTTCTCGACAACGATGACCTCGAGACTATCGAGGGTGACCTCGACTGGCACTTCGTCACACTTGGCGAACAACAGAACTTCGGGATCAAGACCGCTGGTGAGTACTTACAGAGCATCACAGTTCATCCGAAAATAACTTTACCGATTTCTCCATCATCGAATAATCCTCGGGTACTCGATACTTTAATAAGTCTAAAGATAAAAATGTTCGCTGATTTAAATATAGCTATTATTTAGATACCGATATAAGGCCTTAGTTAAAAATACTGTAAGTTCTAACTACTATTAACATATTTCAGGCCTGGAAGACAAAGCATCGGCGTGCGACATGTTGGTATGCTACGCTCGCGAATTGAAGGAAGCCTTTGCCGAATACGCGGAAGATGTAGTAAAATTAATGGTTCCGATGCTGAAGTTCTATTTCCATGACAACGTGCGCACTGCAGCCGCCGAGTCGCTTCCGTACTTGCTCGAGTGTGCTCGTATTCGTGGCCCCCAGTACATTCAGGGCATGTGGGCCTATATACTGCCTGAGTTGCTCAAAGCTATCGATTCGGAGCCCGAGCAAGAAGTTCAGGTTGAGCTGCTCAATAGTCTTGCAAAGGTAAATTACTTTTATAGACCTTTCCTTAGACTGGCCATAAATTTATTTAAGCGGCATAGTGTAGAATGGCTTACTTATTTTCTGAGATTGGTTATTGTGAAACCTGTCCTATTGTGAAAAGTCTTGTTTGTCTAATATTCTCGGAATCGGAAGGTAAAGACTATTTTTCAATACATTGGCGGCGTTATATCGGTCGTGGTATTTCTGCAAGCATTGGTGAAAAGAAGATAGCAATCACCCAATCATCAATTTATAACAGAATAATTATTGCAACAAATCGGGAGTATTCCGCAGTCCAAAAAACTTAATAAGTAGACAAAAAAGTATTTTTTTAAATTGTTTTGGTAATAGGTTTTGTGTTATAACATAAAATGTTCTGCTTTATTAAAACTTAACTCTCTGATTTTTGTTAACAGTGCATTGAGCTGCTGGGTGGAGGATGCTTGTCTGAGGAGATGATGGCCGAGGTGTTACGCATCTTGAACAAGTTGCTCACTGAACACTTTGAACGCGCCACTGAGAGGCGTCAAAAACGGGCGGATGAAGATTATGATGAGGTAATTTTTAATTGAATTTTGTGTTTTCTTTATAAAATAATAATGGCCTAATGATATTCGCCGAGTTTTACATACTATTATGCTATATTTAGAATCTGCTCCCAAGGTCCTCATATGGTTTCTTGACCTTCCAGATAAAATTATCCTTGTTACCATAAACCAAAAATACATTCAAAATACATTTTACTGTCTTCAGGTAGTAGAAGAGCAGCTAGCCGATGAAGACAATGAAGACGTTTATGGTCTATCCCGAGTGGCGGACGTACTTCACGCGTTAATGACTGCATACCGAGAGACTTTCTTCCCACACTTCGACACACTCCTGCCGCACCTCGTGCAGCTACTCGGCCCTGGCCGTCCATATGCCGATAGGCAATGGGCTATTTGTATTTTTGACGACGTTATTGAATATGGAGGTAAGTTTCTTTACTTCCATATTTTATTTGTAGGTAAATAGACTCCTAGAGCTCCCTCCGAACTGCCATTAAACTGCCCATTCATAAGCGACTGTGAAGGCGTATTTGAATAAATATACTTTGATGAAGAAGCCTACATTGATGTAAAAAAAAATATTGTCTATTATGTCAATCCTCCCATGTGGGGAAATATGTTGGAAAATTTATTACACCCTTATTGCGCCTTAGCAATTCTTTATGAAATGTCAAAAAGATCGCATGTATGGAGTTTTGTATGAAATAGCAAGTTGTGACATCATAAATGTACACCATCAAATAACATACTCTTTGTAGATCAATCGGTACTTAAAAATCATGTTAATGATTTGATTTTGATCATGTATGATGTGTTCGTATATTTTTGGATGTTCAATACACTGGTTTGTGTTTGATAATTAATACAGGACACTTCCCTATTCACTAGTTCTCTTATTATTGTTAGTGGCAGCCATTTAAAATACATGTGGATAGAATAACAAGAATTGAATGTTTCTTAGGTCCGGCGTGCGTGAAGTACCAGGACATATTCTTGGAGCCAATCCTAGCGGGCCTGGTGTGCGGCGAGGCAGAGGTGCGGCAGGCGGCCGCTTACGGGTGCGGCGTGCTGGCGCAGTTCGGCGGCGCGCACTTTGCGCCCGCCTGCGCCCGCGCCGTGCCGCTGCTGGCCACCCTCATTGCCGAGCCCAACGCTCGCTCTGTAGAGAACCTCAATGCCACCGAAAACGCCATCTCCGCTGTCACCAAGATCATCAAATATAATCATGAACAGATCAATAGGGATGAAATTATAAGGCATTGGTGAGTGTTTTAGTGAAGTACTTTTGTAGATGTATGTGTCTCAAATGGACATCCATTGTGGTTTGTGTCGAAGTCGCGTCAAGTGTTTAAAATAAGTTTATAATGTTCTGTCCCCCAGGTTGACCTGGCTGCCAGTAACTGAAGACACTGAAGAAGCACCGCACGTGTACTCTTTACTGTGCGAGCTGGCAGCGAGCGGGCACCCCGCGCTGGCGACGCCGGACGCGCCCGCCCGAGTACTGGCAACCCTAGCCGAGGGCTTCCTACGTGACGCCGTACCTAACGATAACCCCGTTTACGCGCAGATGCAAGGGCTACTCAGGCAGATACAGGTGAGATAAATTATCCGAGTACGGGCTCGTTTATCTACTAAATTACGAATCAAAGATACCTAAGGAAAATCAATAAACACTGTATTTATTGATTTTCGATTGAGTGTCGTTTCCATATTTTATACAAATCATTAGGCCCCTGCACGGGCCAAACTTCAGTATGATTCGCCCTTTTTTTTAACTTATTTGGAAATAACGACGCCTCTCAACAGAGGACGCCATACGGAGATATCTAGATTCCGCTTGATAAAATCATTTATTAATAAAAGGTCTTAATTTTGGTCAAAAGTAATTTGTACAAAATTTTGTACTAGGCAGACAGATACAATAAATTTGCTTTATTTAGAGAACATAAACCTATTATAAATGTTATCCAATGTTGTATTCAATCAGTGTGTTAACTCACAGTTATTGTTACACTTCATTACATAACACTTTTCAAGTTATTTTATTATAATTATTTTGATTACAGAGCAACACTGAGCTATTCAACTCGTGTTTAATGCAGCTGAGCAATGAACACAAGGAAGCGCTACAGGTGGCGCTGAGCACATAGTGCTACGCCGCTACAGCACTCTGCCTTCGTCTCGCTCGTATTTATTTCTCGGCCCTCTAATCACGTCACGTCACGCTATACGACCCCGGCGCTCCTCTGTTGCCAGACACGCTCCTTCACCGCGACTCTGCCGTTATTAACTCTAGCATCGCATTGACCGCCTCTAGCTTACACTACATATTTGTGTATCTAAATATTGTGTTGTTATTGCGATATTTATAACTAAATAAATATTGGTATGTTATCCTTGAGAGTTCTATACTATTTCATAAAATGACTGATACCATATAAATTATATTGTTCTTGTTGGTAAACTTGCGATCGTTTCTTTCATTGTTAAAGATTCTTTAGATCACAAACTTAAGAAATCCACTGGGCTAATTAAATTTGCTGTGATATATTTTTTATACAGATTTTTGAAGTTATCTAGCTTGAGCCATATTCAAATGTAGCGCCTCTTCGACCGTGTTCTGTCATAGAGTAGGTATTTTTTTCGTTATGTCCATCATATTATTAGCTAGAGCAATGGAGATGGTCCAATTTTGTTATAGAAAAATTATTATTAATCATATCGTATTGTCTTTTATCTAGTTGGTGCATGTAATGCGTAAAGTTTTCTGAGGAAAACTAAAAAAAGTTACGCGTAAAAAGATTCATAATAATATTTCCCACAATGTTCTGAAACAAAAAAATCATGCAATTTTTTTTAATCCATTAAAATTTTTGTTCAACTATCTATTGGTGTTTGGAAAATTGGACTATCTACGTTTATGTTTTATAAATATAGTCAGCCATGTTTCGGCTACGATGGGATTTTACTAATTGTTTCTCGCATTGGACGAGACGTCATGTCCTTGTCGTGTTTATAAGAAATAGTTTTATCCATTAACTATATATAATATTATATTATGGTATACATTTCTTTGTTTATCTAAAATAAAAGTTATTTGACATTTAATCTAATTTTATTTCATAGTATTGTGTAACCTGGTACCAGTGGCGTAGCTTGCCTTAGACGGGCCCTGTATAAAATTTTGATGGGGGCCAAAGTTAAAGATTTAAAGGATTATGACTACATCTTTTGTGATTATGGGTAATAATTTACAACTTTTTCATCCATAATCACATAAGAAAAAGCTTACGTTCGGGCAGCGGCGGCCTTACCCATTGCGAGGCTCCGGGCGGCAGGTCATTGCGAGGCCCTTTGTCCTTCGTGAAAAGTATGTATGTAATGCGAAAGTAAGTGGTTGTTTGGTTTAGGTATTTGTCATGTTTGATTGAAAAAAAAAACAATGGTGTCGTGGGACACCAGATAGGAACGAAGTTTTCATTGACATAATGCTTCTTTCAATTCAGTGCGATTCAAAATTTACTTTTAACTTATTCCTTATCTCATAATAATTACTAATTTATAAATGGAATAGAATTTTAAACATGTTGTATGTAGCCTTTAAATAAATTATGAAAAAAACAAACCCAATAATAAACCATAACATTTAAATTTCGATCGTAACAACATGAAAAAAGTGTCGTTACAACTTTTCCAAAATGATTTTTTTTCCGTCTAGCCCCCTTTCACGACGCGCGATAAGGAACTTCGTTCCAATAAATAAAATTTGAAATCCATTTTTTTTTATTTGCTTGGGTTGCGCGAGGCCCTTGCAAGAGCGAGGCCCCGGGCAATTGCCCCGTTCGCCACCCCCTAAGGCCCCTAAGTCATTAGCCGTGGGGCTCCGTATAACTGAGACTGCGATAGCCACGCCCCTGCTAAGTACTGAATTTTTGTATACTTTCTAGGCTTGGGCATATCACATTTTTACCCCTTTACATTTACCATTCAATTGCTATTTTGGCAAATAATCATATCGACCTGATAATAGTAATAATGCAGCAAGATCTTATAATATACAAAAAGCATTATTTAACCACTGCTCTGTAACAAGGCTACCAAGCAATCAAAAGTAGTAGAGCTTTTAATGCAGAGTTCATCTGAGAAAGTATTACCAAACCAATTTTTGCCGTGAAGCAGTAGTGCACTTGTTACTGTTTCGGTTAAAAAGGGGGCCGATCAAATTACAGCACATGGGACTTAACAACTTTACGTCCTAGGGTCGACAAAGCTAAGGAGATGCCCCTGGTGTTACTAATTCCATAGGTGGGGGAACTAACTACCATCAGGAGGACCAGCTGCATGTTTGTTGGTCTAGTTGACATTAAAGAAAAGTGGCCAAATACGAGTCAGGGGTACCTTGACATAATTTAATGTGTTATAGCGGCCATAGTTGTAGGTACATACACGGTAAAAAATTGTTAACTGTACCTATTAAAGTTCAAAAGAGACAGCCTTGTGACTGACGGCATTGAGCTAATGACAGTCTTTGAGTACGGAACCCTAGAAACGAAAAACGTGAACCGCTTTTTTTCATAATATTATATTGTCGAAATGTCAGTGGAGGACGTGCAGGGGTAACTCAGCAAAATTCCTTGCCTCACTCTACCTCTGGCTAAGTTTCGAATTAAGCGCGCTAGGTGAAGCGTGTTGTGCCGCGGTTGTGCGTGAATAATTTTAAAGTGAGCGGACTAAAGTGGGTTTCGATTTTACCCTAGTCTCAGTAAACCATAAACTAACCCTAATTAATATACCCACTGCCCAAAAAGAATGGAATTCTTTTAACAATAAACTTTTTCACATCGGATGAGTTTCCCAATATCTTGTGAAATAGCACTTGATTATTCAGACATACTACACTAAATTAGTCAGGAGACCTTGCTCTGTTACGGTACCCCCTTATTTTAACCGACTTCAAAAAACGAGGAGGTTCTCAATTCGTCTGTATTTTTTTATGTTTGTTACCTCAAAACATTCAACGGGGCGAAGCGATTTTAATGATTCTTTTTTTATTTGAAAGCTGGTGCATCCCATTCCAGTTCTGACAATGGCACCCATGAGAAAACGATATAAATCTAAAATTTGCATTGCATTAAGTATGTGTGCGACAAATTAACGAGTAACTCAATATCACGCCAACCGATTTCGATTTATTCATTTATAAAAGGGCAGACTTCACAGATGGTCCCATGATCATTACAACAAGACCTGATGATGGAATCCTTTTGAAAATTGAGCTCAGCAACTACTACTCGGCAACTTCGAGGAGAGCTGCCGGGTTAAGTCAGACTGCAACTGGCTTGGGGTGCAGGTTGAGAGCCTCCACGTGGCGCACCCTGGGCAACGCCGGTCTCAAGTGCCACAATACACTTGCGGCCGGCGGCTGATCTCAACACACGGGGAAGGGCCCAGTTCTAGTCACCGATCATCTTTGATGGTCGGTGAAGGGAACTGGGCCATATTGGGGGGTTGGCAAGCGGTGCGTCCGGCCCCGTCGGGCCGAGACCCGCTAGAAGGTGAGGTGGGCCCCAGTGAGGGGCGAGGTGGGCCCCAGTGAGGGGGCGACGCTGCTCCTATCCCTCTTTGTATGAGAGGGAACAGGGGATGCAGCGGGTGCGGTGCGTTTGCCAAGTGCACTCGGCTTTTGCCGACGCCGGACAAGAGGATGGAAACCTCTCTAAAAAACAAGGCCATTTCGTGCGACGATGTGCCAGGTGCACTCGGCTTTTGCCGACGTCGGACAATCCGCAATCCCAGTCGGGATCGGAGGCCGCAAGGCCGCGAGGAAGAAAACCTCTATAATAAATAACCCCAATCCCAAGGTCTAGCGTGCCGAGGGGATGAGTGGCCGGGGGGGAACCCGGTCATTAGCGCAGTGGAGGGGACCTCACCCCTAAAAAGGACATAATGGACAAAAAGGCTATTGAAACACTACCCCAGGCGGGTACCCTCCTTTTAAAGGAGGGAGAATCCCGCCCTTCCTCGGAAGGCTGCCCCACCGTATCTGGGGGGGGCAACAATAGTCTCGTGGGTCGGCACAACACCGCCGACTCCCGTCAACCGCGTGCTGGGCAAGAAAGGGAGCTCCGGGTCAGCCTGGAGCAACTGTGCCCCACACGCCAACCGCTTGCCGTCGTCGGAAACGACGGCAACAAGGGCCGGGTAGGCTCAAATCCCGATAGGGACACGGGGAGCTCCTCCAAATTTTGGAGAAAGCGTCCCCGCAGTGGAGAATTGGGGCCGTCAGGGGTCTCCTCTAGCGAGGAGGACCTAACGGCCCCCAAAATAGGAACCGCGCAAAGGGGGCGTGGTCGGGTGGCGCGCGACCTGCGGGGTCGCTTCTTACGCCCCCCCACACCGTTGCCGATGCCCGTAGATGGCGTGGAGAGTGACTCGCGTCACTCTGGAGACAGACGGAGCGACGACTCCGCCGCGTCTGCGTCCCCGCTGTTGCTGCAAAGCAATAGGGCGGAGGCGAGCGCGGCGAAGCGGGCGCAAAGGAAGGCGATCGCAGAAGATGAGGTCAGCGAGATGGCCCGGCTGGCTCGAGAGCGACGCTCTGCACTTGCGGCCACTGGAGAGGGCCTGTCGGCGGTGGCGCTCAGCCGCCAAGTTCTGGGTGGCGTGGATGTCATCCTGAAGGTTGCCACAAAATCTGGCAGCCTAAAGGGCACCTTCACGCGCGCCCTGAAGGAGGCGGCAGACGATATTAAGGAGGCGACAGGGGTCCTCCTGAACAGGACGAGCTCGGAGGAGACGGCAAAGTTATGGGAGGAGAACGGCCGTCTCCGCTCCGAGCTGGAGGACCTGCGGCAGGAGCTTGCCGCCCAGAGGGCGGAATGGCAGCAGAGGCGTCCTGCTGCCTCCGGTTCCGCCCCTGTCGCCGACCCGAAACCGTCGGCCACGTCGTCGGGCGAGTCGTCGCGTCCTGCCCCCACACAGCGAACGGACGCGGAGATCGAAAAGATCGTCCGCGTCTGCATGTTGCAGTGTGGGGGCATGGTGAATGCCCGTCTGCAGGGCCTGGAGTCGAGGCTCCTCCCCGCGCAGACCCTCCGTCCGCCGCTCGCTGCGGACAGGAGGAGAATGGAGGAGGCTACGAGGCCAGGCCCTGCAGCCACAGCCGGCAAACCAAAGGGCGGAAAGCCCACATCCGCTCCCCGGACGGCCGCACCCCCGGCGAACGCGCCCTCGGCGGCCGCGTCCGGGTCTCCCGCAGAGACCTGGACGACGGTCGTGAAGAGGGGCCGCCGTAAGAAGAAGGCGGCACCACCGGCACCCGCCAAAGCGCCACCGGCACCAAAGGGGAAAAAAAAGAAGAAGGCCAAAGGACCGCCTAGGGCCCCACGCTCCGCGGCTGTAGTCATCACGCTGCAGCCCGGAGCCGTCGAAAGGGGCATCACATATAGTGCGGTCCTAAAAGAGGCGAAAGAGAAAGTCGCGCTCCCTGACATAGGGATATCGTCGGGCCTCAAGGTGAGGCCGGCGATCACGGGAGCGCGGCTCTTCGAGGTGTCCGGTGACGCCAGCGCGGAGAAGGCGGACGTATTGGCCGCCAAATTGAGGGAGGTCCTCAACCCGGAGGACGTTCGGGTGTCCAGGCCCGTGAAGACCGCAGAACTGCGTGTCGATGGCCTGGACGACTCGACGACCCCGGGTGAGGTCGTGGCGGCCATCGCCCGCTCCGGTGGGTGTTCGCCGGAGGAGGTGCGGACCGGTGAGATCCGCGCCGAGCGATCCGGGCTCGGCACGATCTGGGTGCGGTGCCCGGTGGCGGCGGCGAATAAAGTCGCCGACGCCGGGCGCCTGTTGGTGGGGTGGGCTGCAGCGCGGGTGAAGCGGCTGCAGCCCAGGGCCTTGCGGTGCTACCGCTGCCTGGACATGGGGCATGTCCGGGCACGGTGCACCGCTGAAGTCGACCGCAGCGATTTGTGTTATCGCTGCGGTCAGGCCGGCCACAAGGCGGCGGAGTGCTCGGCGGCGCCGAACTGCAGCCTCTGTACAGCTGCAGGGAGGCCCGCGGGGCACAGGGCGGGGGGCAAGGCGTGCGCTGCGCCCGCCCCGAAGAAGAGGAGAGGGGCTGCCAAAGCTGCCGGGGGCTCTTTACCCCCCCCGCAGCCTGGCGGCCCTCAGGCCGACCCCCGGCCTAGGGATGGTGCGGAGGGAATGGATTGCGCATAACGGCGCAATACCATTTCCTCCAGGGCAATATCAACCACTGTGCCAGAGCTCAGGATCTCTTGCTCCAGAGCATGGCAGAGTGGTCGATTCGTGCGGCGGTGGTCGCCGAGCCGTATTTCGTCCCCCCCAGGGACAACTGGGTGGGTGACCTTGACGGTTTGGTGGCCATCATCGGTGGGGCTCTGGTCGGTCCTTCCCGAGGTCACGGCTGGGTGGCCGCCCTCGTGGATGGGATCGGCACTGTTGGGGCGTATTTCTCGCCCAACAAGAGCCTCGCCGACTTCGAGGTGTTCCTTGTCGAGTTGGGTGCCGTCGTGGGCCGACTCCACCCTCGCCCCGTGCTGTTGCTGGGTGATCTCAACGCCAAATCTTCGGCGTGGGGATCCCCAGTGACCGATGCTAGGGGCGATGCGCTGGAGGAGTGGGCGGTCGCGACAGGCTTGATCGTCCTCAACCGGGGTTCGGTACACACGTGCGTGCGGCAGCGGGGCGGGTCTATAGTGGACGTTTCGTTCGCTAGCCCCGCTGTCGCGAGCCGTGTCTCGGGCTGGCATGTCGCCGTGGAGGTGGAGACGTTGTCGGATCATAGATACATCCGCTTCGACGTCTCCGCCCAGACCACGGGCGGCAGCCGCCCGCCGACCCGGCGATCGGACGGTCCGCGCTGGTCGCGCAAGCGCATCGACAGGGGACTACTCGAGGAGGCCGCCATTGTCCAGGCCTGGGTCCGGGGGTCGAACGGACCCGTCGACGTCGAGCGGGAAGCGCTGTGGTTTCGCGGGGCGATGACGCAAATCAGCGACGCGTCCATGCCCCGCGTCCACGCTCAGTCCGCAAAGCGCCAGGTGTACTGGTGGACCGCCGAGATCGCGCAGCTGCGCGTCGAGTGCGTGGCGGTCAGGCGCCAGTACACCCGGTACCGGCGAAGACGTCGACGGGTCCCGGAGGAGGAGGCCGCGCTGTATGAGGTGTACAGCGCGGCGAAGGGGACTCTGTGGCTGGCCATCTGCGAGTCGAAGACGCGTGCCAGGGAGGAGATGTTGGAGACTCTAGACGGAGATCCGTGGGGGCGGCCCTATCGCACGGTCCGAAATCAACTTCGGACCGCGGCGCCCCCGGTCACCGAGAGTCTCCAACCCGAGCTGCTCGAGGAGGTGGTAGCAGCCCTCTTCCCGGCACGAGGCGAGCATACTCCGCCGCAGATGGCATTGCCCTCGGCCGCAGAGTCCACGACGGAGAGCGCCATCGACGTCCCTGAGGTGACACACCCAGAGTTGGGGGCTGCCGTGATCCGGCTCCGGGCCAAGAATGTGGCTCCGGGGCCCGATGGGATCCACGGCTGCGTGTTAGCCCTCGCTCTGAAGGAGCTAGAGCCCCAACTGAGAGGGCTCTTCACAGCGTGCCTCGAGCGGGGCCAGTTTCCCAGTCTGTGGAAGGCTGGTCGACTGGTCCTGCTCGGAAAGGCGGGGCGCCCTGCGGACTCACCGTCCGCGTACCGGCCCATAGTGCTGCTGGACGAGGTGGGCAAGTTGTTCGAGAGAGTTCTCTCAGCCCGCCTCGTCAGCCACTTGTGCCAAGAGGGGCCGGACCTGGACGGTAGTCAGTTCGGGTTTCGGCAGGGGCGCTCCACCGTGCACGCTGTGTCACGGGTAAGAGCCCTGGCGGAGGAAGCGGTGTCCCGGGGCGGGGTGATGTTGGCGGTGTCTTTAGACATCGCCAACGCGTTTAACACCCTGCCCTGGAGTTGTATCCGGGAGGCACTGCGATACCATAGAGTGCCTCCTTACCTCCGCCGCATAGTTGGGGCTTATCTGTCCGAGAGGTGTGTCACCTACGAGGGACGTGATGGCGTTCACCAGCGCCCGATGTCGTGCGGTGTTCCACAGGGTTCGGTTCTTGGGCCGCTCCTGTGGAACATCGGCTACGACTGGGTGCTGAGGGGCGAGCTCAGCCCGGGGGTGGACCTGACGTGTTACGCGGACGACACGCTGGTCACCGCCCGGGGGAGCTCGCACAGGGAAGCAGCGTTGCTGGCGACGGCTGCGGTGTCACAGGTGGTGAGCCGCATCCGTCGCCTGGGCCTGGAGGTGGCCCTCAGCAAGTCGGAGGCCATGACGTTCCATGGCCCCCGGCGGGCGCCGCCGCCCGACTCACACATCATGGTCGGGGGGGTCCGAATCGCTGTCGAGCCCACCATGAAGTACCTAGGATTGGTGCTCGACAGCCGGTGGGACTTCGGACCCCATTTTCGACGGCTGGCGCCCAAGCTGTTGGGCGCGGCGGGAGCGCTCGCAACGCTGCTTCCCAATCTGGGGGGCCCGAGCTCCGTCTGTAGACGGCTCTATACGGGTATCGTGCGATCCATGGCCCTGTACGGGGCCCCGATCTGGGCCCACGACCTGACGGCCGGCTCGATTGCGGTTCTTCGGAAACCGCAAAGAGCCATGGCCGTCAGAGTCATACGGGGGTATCGCACGATCTCGTATGAGGGGGCTTGTGCACTGGCCGGATCCCCGCCCTGGGACCTGGAGGCCAAAGTACTCGCGTCGCTGTATCAGTGGCGCGAGGAAGAGGCGGAGCGGGGCGAACGACCGATGTAGCGTCAAGTCGAGCTGCGTCGGTCTCAGCTCCGCGAGGTCCTAGTGGCGGAATGGCGGGACAGGCTTTCGCGCCCTACCGCCGGCCTCGACATAGTCGGGGCGATCCGGCCGGTGCTCGAGCGCTGGCTCGGGAGGAGGCACGGCTCCCTGTCGTTTCGGGCGACGCAGGTGCTCTCGGGGCACGGTTGCTTCGGGAAGTACCTGTGTCGCATAAACAGGGAGCCGGACGCCCGGTGTCACCACTGCGTCCATTGCCGGGAGGACACGGCGCGGCACACGCTGGCAGAGTGTGCCGCTTGGGAGGAGCCGCGCCGTGCCCTCATCGCCGGAGTAGGCCCGGACCTCTCGCTGCCGGCCGTGATCGAGTCTATGGTCGGCGGCGAAGAGGCCTGGGACGCAGTGGTAACCTTCTGCGAGACGGTTATCTCGCAGAAGGAGGCTGCGGAAAGGGAGAGGGAGATTTCAACCCCTCACCCGATCCGCAGCAGACGCACCAGGCGTCGGCGGAGGGCGGACAACGCCCTCTTCCAGCCCCCCTAAATGGGTCCAGGGGCGTCAGACACGGGGATACGTCTGTCGCCCCACAACATCATAAGGACCCGAGGTGGCGGCGCGCGTGTGATGTTCCACGCGCGCCCCTCAGAGAAGTCGGGGGGGGAGGAGTTAACACCTCGCTCCCCCCCCTCGACCAGACGGGGCCCGCGGTGGCGGGCCGGCACCAGCCGGGGGTTGCGGAAGCTGAATTCGTGCCCGCGACCCTCGGCGCTCAAGTGTGCGAAGGAACATCGGAGGGGTTTTAGTGGGTATACCCTCGGGCCCCTTCTCATTTTTGATATGAGAAGGGGAGTTTGCGAGTGGGAGTCCCACATAACCACCGCGTCTCTCCCCGGGCGCGGTGGTATGCGTAATGCATTTCCCCTCCGAAAAAAAAAAAAAAAAAAAAAAAAAAAAAAAAAAAAAAGACTGCAACTGGCTAAAACCTTCCTTGTTCCTTTTACTGTTGACGTGGTTGCGGAACCAGATACGTCCTACAACCGCATGAAAACCCCATTCATAAAATGAATTATTTTTCCCTAAAAATAGGCAAATCGCTAAGAGTGGAAACACTGGTGGACACATCCGGTATTGTGAAAAAAGGTGTAAACATATTATCGGACGCGTCCGTAAACCGCGGTTTTCAGATGTGACATAGCTTATAATTATTAAACTGTGCATACTATCAGTCTTTTGGGGCCCATTCACTATCCTTCCTAGGAGTCCTAGGTGCAGGCCAGCAGGATATAGCTCACCTCTGCTTAGCCGTACATCATAAGTTCTGTTTGGTCTGCGAGCAGTGGGCCGAGCATACAGGCCTCTTGCAGAGTGAATCTTTCACGGTATTGACGGACGCCATGCAGGTTGCGATAACATTTAGAATCCTGCATAAAGCGGCGGACAGCAAAGCGGACTGCCGTGAATGAGCCCTTTTATGTCGCGGATGTGTCCTTGGGCCGACCGGATTACCGAAGGCGATCTGGCGCGGAGGATGTTTTTCTCTGCCGAAACTGTCCGCGGTCACTGCGGATAGTGGGATAGTGTGCACAGGGTCTTATGGTTTTGCGTTTTGCTAGTGTTACCATATCTAGCTCTCAGATGATGAATCTGTTCTGTACATGGATTACGTAACTTTGTTGTAATAAATTTCAATTTGAAACTAGTAACCACTCACAATTAACGTAGGTAAGATAAGTATTGTAAAGTTGAAAATAGCTCCTTAACAAGTCATCTGACTTGATTGCAAGAAACTTACCCTAAATATTTTACTGTGGCACACCGCACCCCATGCTGCTGATAGACAAGTGACAAATAGAATGAAATTAACATTTGGCAGATTTTAGCACTTGGGAACACTGATACCAATAAGTCATTGTGTTTCGTTTGTTTAATTTGCTTTGATTGATTGTTCATAACTTTAATTCAGAAATATTACAGAATCATATAACGCTATTTTTTTGAATTACCTATATTTGATGCCTATAATTTGTGAGTAAGCTTGTTGAGGATTAGCAAAGAATTTGTGAAGAAATACCACCGCACTTCAATTGCTCAATGATATCATACTTTGATTGATGCAAAGAGAGAGAACCTCACTTCTGAAGAAAAGGTTATAATTTTGATAACTCCAATTAACTACCGAACAAATTCGCACTAATAGAAAAAATACTTTATACGAACCGGACCGAATCAGTTGCGCCCAAAAACGGGGAATACAGTTATATAGTTTACAGTTAAACCGAATTGCGAATCTTACAAGTGTCATTACTTAGTGGGAGCGGTTGGCGGGCAATGTGACAATGTCTCGGAAAAGATCTCGTATTGGAACTGAGGAAGAAATGAGCGCTAAGTTGCTGGAGACAGGGTCTGGTGAAGGGCAGAATGGCAGTGAGACGAGTTTCAGCAGCTCCAACAGCCAAGTGCCAGTGGATCCTACACTGGTGAGTGATGTAAGTATCCACAATATTGCTACTCTTTTTTTCGCTAACCTTATTTATTTTCATCTTTTAATTTAACATCATTTTATATTAATTAATTATATTACATTTACCTTGATTTCAATAGCAAATTTGATGATGAATGTCAATACCACTGTATTGCAGCACTAGGAACCCATTAGTATGTGAGTAAGCTCCTAGATAAAATGTAATTGGATGTGTTTCACAACCAGTGGCTTTTAAGAAGTTGACAAGTTCAATTCTACTTGTTCTTTTTAAATATATATTTTCTGAAATTATTATAGTCCTTCCTGGGTACCAGTTTCATTTAATTATATAATTAATTAAAGATTATTATCTTAAGATTATGTTCTTCATGGTCGTAAAAATTTACTCTTGGATCTTTTTGGTAAATGACAGCAAATGTAAGTTTATGTACATTACAAGTTTACAAAATACTTAGGAAGACAATACTTGCAGCATCGCAAACTAAAATGAAGCACAGCTTTAATTTTAATAGTCTTCTGATTGCCAACCCTATGTGGTAAACACTTTGCATGAACCACTAAATGGACTACAATGCAGTTCAACGCACCAGCAAACAGTTCATAGAACCTTACATAAATTGTTCCAATGGCAACCAAAACATGTTTATAGGTTTCACATAATCTCTAAAATAATTAAAAAGTTCAGTAAGTTCTTTTTATTATGAAGTACTCTTGATTTTTTCAAGACTTTAAATCTACTTAAAAAAAATATTGAATACTGGATATCATATTTAAGAATTGTGGAGAAGGGTGATATTCTTTTACAATATATTTTTTTAATCTCAGTATATAAAATTCCATTTTGTTAGCAACACAATGCCATAGGACTTTGTTAGTATAAAGGTCTTAAAAATGAGATCAATCAAGATCTTGGTAGTAGATCCTGTTAACAACAGAGCTCATTCCATGCGAATTCCAATTTATGATACATCTCTCCTCAACTTAACTAGTCTTTCTCTTAACTAACTTAGGAAAACTGTTGAAAATTAAAATATTAGTTATATTTCTAAAATGCATAATTTACATCCCTATTTTTTTGTAAATAACTGCAAAAAAGGAACATGACTCCAAGTCAACTAGCTTGTATTTAAACGATTGAAAAAAATAAGTATTGGCATGCATTTTGATTGTCTGATTTTAGATCACAGGATCATAATTAAACCAAATAACTATCTCATGATTTATGGACACTATAAGTCAGGTTATTATGGTTTACCAAACTGGTTCAGCCAATATTTTTAATTGAACAATCAAATTATTTTAAGTGCAACACTGAATGAGCATTAAAAATAGATGTTAGTGATTTTATTGTTGTTCCAATAATTTTACCCAGTTCTTTGCCAGAATGTAAGGCGTTGTGGTTCTCAGTAAACATGTTATTGACTGCATGCAATGAACATCATTGTTTTCGACATGTGGGTATATGAAAACGAAAGCCAAATGAATCAATAGCTCGGGCTCGCTTCCAACTTCGTGGCGTGATCACTGACCATGCCACACATTCAAATTCAAGCAAAACCGCCTCGCGCACTCTATCGCATTGCGTAACTATAAGTGAAATTAAATCTGTCGTAGCCACCTAGATACAACTACAAGATATTACGCTTGAAAATCTTTCGCCAATGGGTGAACCTGACATAATTTTAAGTCTAAAACGTTGTATAGTAGTTGGGTTAAGTCACGGATATTTGTGAAGGTGCATTCAAGTATCTCCAGTTTACCATCACGTAATACGACTTAGATATGATTCTACGTTCATGAGCAGAATACCATAAATTGATATTGCCTTGAGAATGAATGTACTACGTAGTTAACGTAAATTAAATGCTCGTTTTATTTGCCATAGTTTTATTCAGCTTCATATCTCTTGATTACAAAACTCTCGTTATCTTATCAGAATGTAGCAATCACTAATACAAACTCGGATATTTTTGGCGGCGGCCTATCTAAATCGGAGGCACGACACTGTGTCAGTGTTGGCAACTCACGTACTTCTATCCTAGTGAAATACGTTTTTTTGGCGCTCACATCTCGGTTAGTGTGCCGGTCGTTGCCTCCTCTGGTGTTTAGGTAAGGTAGGTAAGAATGTAAGCAAAAAATTACGCGGAGCTGTCTTGCTAGGAACCAAAAGCAAAAAGGTTTTTTAATAATAAAGACAATCCACGGCAATTTGATGCCCACGGCTAGATTTTACAGGCATTCTGGTGATCCTCCGAAAAAAAATCTTAATATTTTCTATTTAATAGTTTGAACGTGTAACACACGTACATTATACAGCAATTGAAAAATCTCAGAATAGAACTGTCAAAATCTACCATACCTACATATGTATATCATAGTATAACACTTTTCACGTAAGTAAGATCATTTGTTAGACTGCGAGACAAGGTTGACTTTAATTTTCTAGAGAGAAAATAAAAATATAATACACTGCATTTAAATATGAAACATTTGCCACGTGCAAAGACTAGGTTCTTGACTGAATAATTTACGAATCCAAATGAGCGCGATACTACTGGAAGAAACCAGCTCAAATAATAAAACAATCGAGCGCCGAGAGTGATCTGTCTCACATCTGAGTCTCGACATTCGACGTCTTCCGATCGCGGAACTTTCAAGGTTATTAACTCCGAACTGTCATTATTAAAACCCCGCGACGTTCACAAAGGCGCTTAAATTAAAAACAATGATGTTTTATTGTAGAACTCTTTATTTTCATAGGTCTGATTGAAACTTAGTTAATTTATTTAAACTATATGCAATAGCAAAAAACTTATTACGACTAAGTAACTATATAACGAGAAATGTCGGTATCATCTGTCATGCGTCAACTAAATACTTATTTGCATAATATTCACATTATCACAATGCGGCCAAATTTTATTTGGCCTTCTCTACTTCATATTTTATACTTAATTCATTATGTATATTTATCATTTAACCATAATCATTTAATTAACGGCTGACTTCAGGTTCCATTCTATATTGCTCGTCGGTGCTGTCTCCTTGAGTCCTTCCAATTCATGATTTGTCGCATTTCATTCCTGTCGTCATATGTTACAACCCTTGATAATTCTATTTTAACGTCACTATCCAACTCCACATTATTTAGTATGTAAAGTGAGATATCTAAAATAGAACTGGTATGGATACCATCAATATATTATTATTTGAGAGCTTACACCATTTGTAATGATTTGATATATGATACGAATGCAACATCTTTGCAAAAGTGGTTAATATGCAAATAATCAATGTAAAGTACTTCTACACAGGGTTTAATATGTATAGTATTTATGCCATCATGAGAAACTTGAAAAATAAAGTAGCATTGGATTGACAGTAAGCGTTATTGTACCTAATTCTCGACTCGCGGGAAGTAAACAAAACGAGTTATTAATATGTTCGGGGATTTTAAAATTGCGTAAGATTTTTTAAGTAGACATCGTACGATACTATCGTATGACAATATGAATAAATTATGATAAGGCGGCTAAGTTCAGTTTTGTGCGGCGTAAAATTTTATTTAAAGACCACTTGGAATAATGGATTTGTTACGTTTAATAATTGTCATGCATTACAGAGCTGTTACTTATTAGTGTAAATAAAACTGCGTGCATAATTACCTGAACGACACACTGTAGTTACTGCAGATAACAGGAACACTGTAGCGCTTTTCTCACCATTGGTGGTTTGTTTAATGATGTAATAGGTACATTATTGGTAAAGAGTTACCGCAAATTCCAAACGGCTTGGTGTTTAGCTTCCAGCCTTCGAGAATTGGTTTGTGATCACAACATTCTATAGCAAAACAACAGTCAACAACAAAATGGACTGAAAGGAAGAATCGCAAAATAAATTGAAATACAAATGGTGTTCAAGGAGAAGCTTGAATTTATCAAGATTTTTTTAAGCTATTAAACAGTTATTATCACTAAGGACACATGATAAGTAATGAACGTGAAAATTTGTTATAATTTTACGTACAAACCAGTCACAAACAAAATGTCAAGTGAAGAAAAATGCCGGCACTTTTTTGTTGACTTCTTCTTCTACAGTTTAATTTCCTCCCGATAATATCGAAATCCCGTAGCGAATAAACGTTTTTATGATGCTTATGTTATGAAAACTTTGGAAAGCACCTGTTGAGAAAACCACCCTTGAATACTAGTCGTCTATCAATAACCATGGTTTCAGTTTATGCAATGATCGATGTTGCCACAAAGTATGGATCCTAAACTGTAGATTTAAATATACAATTATTGACTAGGGTAATAGAGTAGGGTAACAGATTATTGTTGGTTTTTTAGAATACGCGATCGCTTAAAACTTGCGTTATATCGGATGGAAGTGCCATACGTTACGTGTGAATTGTATCTGCATAGTTTATGAACATTCGGTTAGACTGCCGAACGATGAAGTCCCCTTCGGAGCGACTCGTGGAGCGTCGCGTGTCTGACAAGCCTCCACGTCGGCGTCGCGCCACCGGCATCGACCGCCCGGCCCCGCGCCGCCGACCCCCGCCAACACCCGATACTACACTGACTGAACTAAACACCAGATACATTCCTCGCCAGTCGGCGTCGACACCGACTGTATGCCCGATATCGGTCGACTCCACTGTTTAGTCACGGCCCACTATTCGCGGTGCAAGCGCGTTTCGTTGTTGTTCGAACAGTTCGACAGTTTATTTAATAAATACTGCATTAGCAAAGGCCGGTTAGAAGCAACGCCCTTTAAAAAACTTCAACACTGTCAATTGACTTTCAAAATCAAAAAAGATCTGTGAAAAAGATCTGTTAATTTTTAGTAATATATTTCTTTTGAGTTTCAAAGCTTTGTTTTTAATTTTATTCTACTTATCGGTTTATAATGCAACATATAGTTTTATTATCGTGATACTTTTGAAATACTTAGTTGTTTGTTATTTGAATAAAATATAAAGACTATTCGAAGATGTCAGCGGTGACGGTGACCACGACGCTCACAAATGGGCACATCAATGGACACATTAATGGGAAACTGGAGACAAGTTTAAATGGCTACAGAAAAAACGGATATGTAAAACAGGAACTAGCAGACGCACCTGTAAGTAATGTTTATTTATTGTCATATAATATACATTATTATGTAGGTAGGTGGTTTCACGGTCGAGACTCAACCACGACATCAAATATTTTATAATACTTGTAAGTCCAGATAAGGTCAATATGTAATCTCTTTTCCTAGTATTTCTTTTGGCGTTCCTGAATGTACTTGCAAACGATAGGCTATCTCTGTTAGAAAATATCTATGACAGACATCTTGACAAACAACATTCTGAGCATGGGCATGAGTGAAAGTGCTTACCTATAGTAGGTATCTTTGTTGAAACAACTGCATGGAAAGTTGCAGTGAGTTGGCTAAGTCTTATATTTGAATAGATAACTTTTTGGTGGGTGAACCGACCATTATCCCATTAGATAGATGGAAAAGAAATTTGAACCATACAAATGAAATTTAAAAAAATACAGTCAACAATCGTTTTAAAATTTAATATGTACTTTAAAAAATACAATATTCAATTTAATTATTTTAGAACTGGTAATAATAACATTCAGTTAACGATGAGGAAAATATAGAAGCATTCGAATGGGACAGATTTGTGAAAATCCCACTGTGGTGTGTACAAATCATTTAATTACTTGTTGTTACTTCCGACATGTGGATATGGGATAATGTAATTTTTTTTTTTTATTTAATACATAACTACTATTGACGAACAAGAGATGAGACTTATTGCCATCCATTAAGAACTATTTGGTAATGTACTCTTGCGTGTCGTAATTCCGACCATGAAAATAAAAACTTGCTTTGGCATAGACAATTACGATAACCTCAGACTTATGTCTGGTAATTTGGGATTGTAGCTTTAGTTATGTAGACGACATATTATGGGGTTATTGACTATAAGAGTTGACCGTTATGCGGATATTGTGGTTGGTTAGTATCGACCGTGAACTAGCTTAGAGCGAGCTTCTACAACAAGGACTTACGTAGCTGCCTCTGCCTTTGCTAAATTATGCACATTGGAATTTATATTTTAATCACTTATGAATAGGAATTATATTGTAATGGCTATCAGTATCTTTTTACTTGTCTAAAATTTACTGAAACCTCTACTACTGAATTTGATAAATATTTCGTTACATTCTTGTCTTGGCTACGAATGTTGAAATGTAAAAATAGTTTTTTTTTCACTTATTTATAACTATGCTTAATTACTACGATTAGGATCAGTTAAGACGCACAACATAATCATGTTATTGGTTACAGTACATATTTTAAATACAATAGCAAGATTACTCTGAAGAACGCCAGTTTACGACCACCTGTCGTCATTGGATTATGTATTCTAATAGCTTAATAATGCTAAATATAAGGTTCAAGTTCATTCAAGTGATTATACGAGAAAGTAGACAATCTGGATTTAACTTTGTGTTTTAGAGATCGAGAGCCAGGTGTTCTCGTTATGGTCTGTCTATGCGTCTAAAGAATCTAATGTATCTATCTGTCTTCCTGTTTCTTGTAAGCTGTATCTAAGTATTAAATAGTAACATTATATATAGCAACATCGCGTTATGACTTTCTCGATCGATTTCCTGGAGGTTGGCAATTAATTATTTACTAAGGTAATAATAGTGACTTCTTCAAAAAGAATTTTATGAGTTCTCAACTTAATTAGTTAATTGTAAATATTACTCAGAGACATTAAGGGCTGATTTTTTAATTGATAGACAGACTTCGCATACGCTTTGATAAGATTAAACAGATATTGATCTTAATTCAAATGATTTTGATTTTTTCAAGGTTGGCAACACATTCGCTATATCCCTGGTATTATCAATAACCATAGGCGGCGGTGACCACTTACCATCAGGTGGACCGCCTGCCTGCTATCTACCTAGTGGTATAAAATAAAATGAACCTGATGCCGTGAAGCCATAGAGATATCAGGCATAAAATACCTTACAGAAAATTAAGAGCATAAAAGAGGCGTTGGTGTCTAGCTCCCTTTCTTCCTCCCACACGATCGAATTGCACGCGCATTGATTCTTTAACACGATTTTAAAAAAAGATTCTCGACATTGACTATCGGTCACGTGTTTTTCTGCGTAAGAGTAACATTAGTTACTGCGTGAATGACGTCCAAAACATCAATAAGGAATTTAAAAGCTTACGCTAAGGTACATGAGTGCTAAAATGAATGTACCTTTATTATTCTGCATACTTATCAATGGAACTTTTATAACCCCGGACTTGCGATTGAGTTCCGTAAACTTTGGTCGTACTGCTAAACCTTGACGCGACGAAGAAACATAAATAAATGTTTATTTTACTTTTCTAGAGAATAGGTTGGCTTTGAAGTCTTTGACACAATGGGCTGTGTGATTTTTTCATTACTCTTACTTACATATTTGACGTAGAATTACTACGTGGGACTGTCAAGAGAATATAGGAAGGTATAACTTCATCCTTTAGCATTACAATATAAATGTCACCCATATTATGTGAAATTCGTATAATGCTGTCCCGCGGTTTCGACCGGGATTTCGCATTTTCCCGGGATAAAAAGTATACTATGTGTTAATCCAGGTTATAAACTATCTATTTGCTAAATTACATCAAATACCGTACAGTAGTTTTCGCGTAAAAGTATAACAAACATCTGTACGTCCATCCTCACAAACACAGCATTTATAATATTATTAGGTAATGTTTGTAATCCGTTTCTTTGATAACTAAATAAGTGTTTATTACTTACAAACGAATTAATAATTTCTTGTCTTATTAATAACTTCATTGTAGCACTTAAACCCAATGACCCGGATATTGACAATTGAGCTTTAAAATTCACAATTCATTTACTTCCCTAGTTTCAAAGTTCATTGATTACTATAAGCTAGTGATGCGTTGAAATTTGAATTTGATTTATCATTTTGACGGAGTACATTAAATCCCTCGTACTTATTACAGTTACAAGTGTGTTAAGTGTCTCTCATGAAGACGATTTCAGCATTTGAACTGTTTTGAACTATACATGCTAAGGTTATCTGTGTTTATATTCCCATATATATCAAATAGCCGGTTGTCACGTTTATCATAACACGTCTTTGTGACTTTTCTGGCGATGAATGAATGAGCCTTTAATTTTATAAATTTATAATATCGATGATAATTTAAAAAGAAATCTCCTCGGACTCTACTCTCTTTTTCTTTTAACGAAATTCCGCATATGACCCTACTATACCTAAATCTTTTTGGGGCACGTATATTATGTTTATAGAGTATACATGTATTAGTAAATAGAGAATTTTCGTGAACGAACAAAATGAACAGTGTATGTCGTGTGACTTTCGTCAATTTGAGGTTAAAATTTCCGGGTGGTACATTTATTCCTACCAAGTTATCCCTACCGAGCTATCCCTACTGGTTTCGAACAATCGGCTGTCATATTCACATTTTCGTTCGAAACATTCATTACATTTAGATTACACGTAGGCTTAGAAGAATCTAAACGTCAAAAAGAAACTCACTTTTTCGGTGAATAAGAGAGGGGTCTCTATGGCGTTACTGACCGATTCTTCCTGATTTTTCTCAGTTGAAGGCTTCCGAACCGGTGCGGTGGTAGCTTCATTAGTTCCCTTCACGGGCCTAAATGTTAATAGACTCAAGATATTTATATTGTGTACATTAGGTAGCAAATTCGTAAGTTCCTGTAAGTACAGGCAAACTGTATATGGAAAGATATTCCAGTCGGTGACAAATATGAAATTACCAGTGAGTAACTGTTCCTTTTCTTTAATATTTAACTTGTTAGTACTTCCGCTCGATTATCGTGTCTGGGAACACTTACGATTGCGTGTACTTTGCGTGGCCTGAACGTGTAGGGTGTCCAGAATTTGTCAAGTGTTTAACCTTAGCATGTTTCTGAGAATGGGTGTTTGATAATCTGTAATGCAAAAGCTAACTAACGGTTTTGGATTAAACTTGGCGCATAGATAGAACATGCATGGAAATAACATAGGCTATTTTAGTTTTGCTACAAATGTAACAGACTTAGAGAACCCGGGGGAATACGCGGGGGACAGCTAGTCATTAATATAAAAAAAAAATATCTAGGCACTAAACGTTAATGAGTCAATCCAATTATCAGATATTCTTGTCAGCGTTTGCATCAGCTGTGAAATTGCTTGATGACTTTTTCGTCTACAATTTCCCGACCGTTACCTCTCACTATGCTCTCACTTTTTGATATGCATATTTATATACCTACCTACATAATCTTAAGTGCTTGTTGAACGAAACATTAAAACATATTTTAGTATCTCTTTGCGGCTCTGCAGCATCTACTAAAATAAAGTGTTGTACTCGACCTACATAGGTTGCTAAACTTAACAATGGAATTCTTGGAGTTAAATACTCAATCCTAATAGTTTTGCCCACAGTTTCTACATTTCGAAATTCATTTTTAAGTTATACGAACCTTTGCCCATCATAATTATGAATCATTTACTCACTAAACATGTTACTTGAGTGATGTATCCTGTATTAAAATTCGAAATGTACAAATATATGTTCTAAGTATATATTTTTAAGACCCACACTTGTGTTGAGCAATTTTGCCGTGACTCAGGCGTATAGGGATGTTGACTGACATGTCAAATCAGCAACTTTTTATTAAATGTCAAACCCATCGTATGTATGGAGTTTTGTATGAAATACCCAGTTGTGAAGTCAAAATTGTACAGCATCAATAGAGCTACTCTTTGTCGTTAGATCTGTACTTAAAAATCATATTAATTATGGAATTTAGATCACATTTGATGTATCCGTGTATTTTTGGATGTTCAATACCCAGTGTAGTGTTTGATCATTTATCTTTAATACAGGATAGTTCCCTATTACAAATCCCAGGCAGGCAATCATATATAAACAAAGGAACGTGTATGTAAACTTACCCGGGATTCGAGCCTAGGACCTCGGGGTCTCTAACTGAGCTTTATACCACAGAACCACCGAGAAGATAAATTGGAATATGTATGTGTATTATTATGAAAAAAGTTTATAATAGCTCGCGTTGAGCAGGTAGTAGAACCATTGACAAGTTTATTTTGTCTATCGTAAGCAATCAGATTGTTTCAGCCGTATGACGCATACCATCATACCATCTAATTTACACAGCTTGCTTAAAAAAAAATTTCTATATCAATCTAATATCAAATGATATATTGCGTCAATAACCAAATATATTGAACAACAGAATATGTTATTCAAGAAAATTATTAGTTCTAGCTATTTCCGACGCAAATTTTTCGTTATTAATATTTCTTCAAACTGTATAGCCCGTTTTTAACCAAAAAGGTTATAGATTAAATAATGCCTACATTAATAGAATGATTAAATTGTTTTAAAAAGGTTTGATATCTGTGCTTCTCGAATTGTTTCCTTTTTCGAATTCAAAAATAAATTATGAAAATATCTAGAATCTTGTCTATGGCACCTATATAAAAAGTAAATCGACTAGCGATAAAGATAAAAGTAGGTATGTATGTGGTTATGCACTCGAGGAAATATAAAATCGTAAAATTTTAATCATTTTTGTAATTTCATTGTTTATTTACAGCTCATGCAGCTGGCAACGTTTTCTTATCGTTATAAATTGTACTAAAACTTCTAGTGTTGCGATCTTGTTGTATGGTTGCGTTTATATAATATGTTCTATGGATTATTTTTTACTAATTAAAATCATAGAATTGTTTGTGATTACGTAATTATTTCACACTTAACATTAAAATGTCTAGGAATATTTAAATAAAGTTTATTTACTCTAACTCGATATTTTTAAATCAAAGCATGTCTAGCTCTAGATCCAAAATCTCTCGACAAATAAGAAAATTATGACATTACCGGATTTGAAATTTAATTACCAAGTTTTCTCTTACATTTTATCTTGTGTACCTGGAACATAAAGTAAATAATGTTTTAAAATGTTCGTTACTAAAACCGTATTGAATTAAATTGAACATAATTATACCTTGTATTAGTATATTTTTCCTCCTTTGTTCGATACACTGGTTTCACCCATAGGTTACCCTTTACACTATTTAAGAATACAAAGAGGCCCTATAAAAAAAAAACATTTAAGTTAAAACGTTATATAAGTAACAAGATACCATGTGCTTTTATATCCTTGTCATGACGTCATTCTAAATGGTTCAGCCTCGAGACATTGAGTGAAATGACAAGTAAACAACGTATGTTATACAAGCGACACGCCCCGGCTTCGCCTGAGTGGGATAATATACATGTATACACCGGACGACATTTTCTGAACGATGATAAAAACCGCATTGAAATTTATTCCGTAGTTTAGAAGGTAAAAACGGACAAACAGATAGACAAAAATAGTAGTTTGATATTATTTAGAGATTTTTTTTTTTTTTTTTTTGCTTTTTTTATGTTGTTACTTCATAACTTTCGACTGGGCGAAGCGATTTTATTGATTCTTTTTTTATTTAAAAGTGGTGCTTCCCGAATGGTCCCATTTCAATTTGGTCCAGTTCTGACAATGACATCCATGAAAAAACCATATAAGTCTAAAAATACGAGTAACGGAATATCACGCCAACCGATTTCGATTTATATAATAAAAGGGTAGACTGCAGATGGTCCCTTGATCATTACAACAAGACCTGATGATGGTATCCTGAGAAAATTGAGGAAAAATATTAAATGTGTAGGCATACATAACACACCTTAAGTAATCACGTTTAGTAAGTCTACCCATATTCAGAAAAAAATGTTAGTGTACTTCAGATTCACTAAAAATCAAAAAAAAAACAAAAATTTTAACAAAAAAAAAACCGACTTCACAAAAAGAAACTAAACCAAAACAAACTAATACGCACTAAAAGAAAAAAATAATTACGATAATATAATGTAGTTACAATTATTGTTATTTTTGGAGGCGGTGTCAGCCAAGGAAACACTACAATATACCTAGTAATAATAATACGAGAATACCTTAATAATTAAACACATTTATTATGATTCAATATAAATTAAAAAATAAAATTACATTTGTAGTTCTACGTAGGTAGGCCGATAATAGGAAATGCCATATCGACTACTTCATAACTGCATCGGTCATGCCAATTTGCGTGTAATGGTGTTCTTTACCTACTTTGTTTATGCTATATGGATGTACTTATAACACGTTCTGTTTGATAATTAACTCACATTCCTGCTCTTCGCTATGAAATTCTTGTTAATATAAGATATGGTAGGTATTCGGGTGATTTAATCTATATAATTATAAATGTATTTAGAAGAAAATGTAGTATATCAGTTATCTGGTTTCCATAGTACAAGCTCTGCTTAGTTTGGGATCAGATTGCCGTGGGTAAAGAATGTCAAAATGAAAAGAAGTGTGAATATGAAGATATGAAAATCTAATTCGCTCGAAGGCTGGAACGATTGGCAATTTTTTTTTTCATTAAAATGTTCATGTTACCTGGTTTTTAGTAAAGAAAAGTTTAAGTTATTGGGCGGAATTTTGGAGAATTTGAGAATGATTGTTTTTTTTTTTGTATAAAACCACGATTAGAAGAAGACGTATTGCTATGCCTCGGTAAAAGCTGGTGGTAACTATTTTCTTAAATGTCTAAAACCACCTAATAACAATGACTGTTATAATATTATTTTGATGCTGTAATTGAAAGTAAAGAAAAAACTATCAAAATGGTGTAGTGATAAATTTAAAAACAAAAATTTTAAGTTGCCAGGCTGGCTACACACACAGCATGTGTCATAGCTTCAACACTTATCGGAAAGAAAAAGTAAATTCAGTAAAATACCTGATAGTATAGTAATATTAGATAGTGAATCACCTGAAATTCAGTACTTCCCCGCCTCTCGTCGCTATATACTAGCTGTCCCCGGCAGTTTTGCCCGCGTTCCCGAGGGATATCCATTTTCCCGGGGTAAAAAGTAGCCTATATGTTATTCCAGGATATGCTCTATCTATGTGCCAAGTTTCATCCATTTCCGTTTATTAGTTTTTGCGTGAAAGAGTAACAAACATACTTACATACAAATCTTTCCTCTTTATAATATAGATGATTCACATTTTTAAAAGTCCACAATATTTTTATGCCTTCAGTTGACAATAGCGTTAAGAATTTGATAATCCTACTAGTACCTATTCTCGTTGGTTAGCAATAAGTGAACCATTAATATTTTTTTAATTTCTCACGAAAAAAAATTAAATTTTTATTTCGTTTCCTTCATTCTAGGCATGCAAATCGACACCAAAATTTGGTAACCAAATACTTCATATGAAAACGAATACATCGTATTAATCGCAATCTGAATATTGTAGACAATATTTTAATTTTGGGTTCATATCCGAACTCTTTGGAGTGATCAAAGAGTTTGGTCTATGAATGTGAGATTTTCCTTTGCTTACATTAGTTTGGATATTTACATATGTAATATATTTATACAATGGAATAGCTCTGTCATTAACTTTACTATTAATAAGGTTCAATAACATTACTTCGAGTCATGATGTGACGACTACCTAAAACATATTAACACGATTATTTTACGAGTCTAACCTTGACACCAACAATGATAATTAAGCCTTTAATATTAATGTCGAATTGTATTAAAATGATTGATGTACGTACTCAATAAATTACCAAAGTTCACTCATTTAGATTCTGCTTATTTTTTCTCTATTAATTCAGTTGGTTAGATAACAGTGTACGGTTCAAACTGGGGTTTTCTTAATCAAAACGAGGGCACTGTATGTGAGGTGACGTCACATCACGCCACTTCATTATCATCTACAACCGGCTCCAGCCGCCCGCGTCGCGCGCACGCCCGCCACGCTGCGCCGCGCTCGCTCGGCTCTTAATCCTTGACACATCGACATTGTTGCCATTCCTAACTTTTGAAACTGTTTTTTAGTTCTATTTTATTTGTTAATTAATAAACAAGCATACTCTTCGTTCGTATGAGTTTGAGTTTAAATCTTTGGGTAGGATTAAAAGAAGCCAAGGTATGATCGAGAATTAGCTTGCCAAATGGTGAATGGAATGGCGTTTTCCTACATCTAAGTAACGAAATTCTGCGAGCAGTCTTAACATCATTCGTATACCTAAAATACCATTGTACCAAGCTTTATCTGTAGCAGGACACATTGACTATTATTCATTCAATAACGTTCAATGCTACTGTGAATACTAAATAATAATTAATACGTACAGTTATTATATTAATTCTATTGTCAACTTGAATCATAATTTATTTGCGCACTGCCTGTTGCAGAACATTTTCATTTGTCGACAGAAGGACAAATGTATGGACACCCTGCACCCATTGTTAGAACAAGTTCGGTTCTATCTCGTGGGCAGGGAATTGCATGTTAGTGGGCGATGTACATTCTGGGCGTACTAAATACATTTAAGTTGGTGTGCAATTATTCATAATAGTTATACAGTATTTTGAAACCAGACATGTTTAAAGTTGTTTTGAGGCACTGCAGTGCGTTCGATCCATAAATGCAAGTGGGACAAATATGTTTTTAGCATTTGGATTTCATCACATATATAGGCTTTGATAGTTTATCCTTCACTGATATTCAGTGGTGACGATTTGGCGTGACCTTAAGCTAAATAATCAGTATTTTTTTTAAATAATGTGACATGTAAAAATTAACGAACGGTCAATGCTTGTGTTAAAATAAGTTTTTTATTATGCGTAAAATTCAAAGTAACAATTCAATACATTATACATAACATTATAGGTCGTGAATTAGTATTTTTTATGTAATCCAAATGGAAATTAAGGATCGAATAAAAATTTGCCACTCTAGCCTCAATTGAAGCAAAATCATCAATAACTTCGTCGAAGTCGATTTTTTTTGTTCCCTCGTGCTTTATGGTCAACATGGCGAGATTGCTCTATCGATTGTTCAAGAGGTATGTAGTGTAGAAGTAAAGGAGGACCATCTTGTATGGGGGATTAGTCGAAAAAGTGTCCACTTGTAAACAGCAAATTAGTTTTCGAATTCTCACCGAAATAACGCTAGTGTAGCAAGTGGAAATGATATGAACTTAGCAGCATAAGTTATACACAGAGTGAAGTGTGCTGGGTTGGTTTCCGGTAATTCTTTAATACTATTTTCTATTTGCTATTTACAATTAATTGGGGTACTTAAAAACACTGTATAATTTTATTCCATACTCATGTTTGTCTATATATTATAATATTGTAAAAAAATGCGTTGTAACAAAACGGAAATGTTTCTTTCCTTTTTTATTAATTTAGTATCCTACTCTAATAATTTGTGGCGCTCTATTTAATTCTTCCACTTGCTACAGTAGCGCCACCTTAATTTGTTTCCTTTCAACGGACACTTTTTAGTACACTGAGATGGTCCTCCTTTACTTCTACACTCCATATCAAGAGGTTTGCTCTACAGCGTAAATAGTTTATCATCAGCATTAATTTACTGAAACTTCTTCTACAAGAGGACACCCCTAAGAGGGTGACCGCCCGGCACCCCCACCGCTACCCCCTACCGACGCCACCGATGCAGCCGCTGCTATTGTTTTCTAGGGTTCCTCAGTAAATTTATCCATATACCTAAGCGCTTTATGTCCGTGTGACTATTAATCCAAATTTTTACTATTTTTGTATAAGGGAAAGTTTGTGAGTATGGATTTACAGCCGTATACAACGTGTTACAAAATACCCCGTAAAAATATAATTAATTATCAAAGCCAACATTTATACTTTAATAGTTTTTCTATTTTTCATTCATAAAAATTATGTTTTTTTTTTATTTTGGGGTATGTTATGTTACAGCGTTACTACGGTTCTTAAATATTGTGAATGGACTCGTTATAAGGCTCCATTTAACCTCCTTTCGGCTTTACGGGTAGTTTTGTAACATCCTGTAGATATTTGTTACTCTGTTACGCAAATATTAAAGAACGGTTTTGGATGAAACTTGGAACATAATAAAAGCATGTCCTGGAACTACTTTTTATCTAGGGAAAATGTTATATACCTCGGGGAAAGCGGTTGAACCGTGAGGGACGGCTAGTGATATATAAAGCTAAAATTATAGTTAAACTAGCTGTCCCCCGCGGCTCCAACATGTAACATTTTCCCAGGAAAAACGTATTCTATGTGCTAATCCAGCTTATATACTATCTATGTGCCAAGTTTCATAAAAATCCGTTTGGTAGTTACTGCGTGAAAGGCTAACAAACATCCATACGCACTCATAAACTTTCGATTTTATAATAGTAGGATATCAAATCAAGTCGTATATTATTTTTAGGTACTTGTAACCCCTTCATGTCAAGTGAGAGTGTTTTTTTTTTTGTTCGCGTGCCAGTGTGCAGGGCATCGATCGTTGAATAGGTCTTTTAAAAAAAAGCAGGGTTGTCTTCTGCAGTTTGTTAGTATTAATTTTCACTTACGAACTATTCTACATTATAAAAATCTATATAGTTAAATCTGTATAGTTCAAGTTCTATTATTTTTAAATATCTATATGAATAGAGGCGTTTAATTATTCCAATTTATAATTAGTTGTTTGACAGAAGACTTGATGGATGAAATACATGTGACAGTTTTGAATAAAATTAAAGAATTGTAATTTGCATTGGGATGTGATATGATGTTCAATGATCGTGTTCGTCCTTCACTTTACTTTGACTTTTGTTCAATCACGGATTTTTTGTTTCGGATTAAATATAGACGTAGGTGAAGTAAAACGTGGGATTATTTTTCTAATTTTGTATTTATAATAATTTAACAGACTTGTTTTATTTTAGTATCGTCTTTCGTCAATTGTCACCTTTCCCTTTCACTCACCCATGCGTTTAGAAACTATTATCTTTATTTACTTTATGGCTACAAACTCGTATATGTAAATAACTATCTGTCGCCCGCGGTTTTACCCGCGTTCCCAAGGGATGTTCCATTTTCCCGGGATATAAGTATCCTATGTTACTTGTAATACCTCCAAGAATATGTGTACATTTCAAGATGATCAGTTAAGTAGTTTTCTTGTGAAAGCGTAACAAACTTACATTCACATTTATAATATTAGTTGGGATGTTAAATATTAAATGTAACCGTCAATTATAGACATTACATACCTTTCGTCATTAATAACCACTTGTTAACCACATTGATCCCATTTCCTTATTTGAATCGGCCTATAATAAATATAATTTATCACAGTTATTATATACTATTGCTATTATAGACGACGCCAGTTGGCTTGGTGGTTAGAGACCCTGGCAAGTCGTGGGTTCGATTCCCACCCATGACAAACATTTGTGTGCATGAACATGTCTAATTGTTCTGTTTCTGGGTGTAAATACCCATATACATACAACTTGGGGCTCTTTAAAAAAAGAGTGAATAGGCTACTAACGGGAAAGCGAGCTCCATCTTCGGCCTCATCTTCACTTACCATCAGGTGAGATTGAGGCCAATCGCAATGCCGTCTGAAATAAAAGAAAAAAAATATATAAGTATGTTTTTAAAGTTGTATATTATGTAGCCATAGTACAAGCAGTACACTCTGCTTAATTTGGAACCATGTGTGAAAAATGTCCTGGGGATATTTATTTATTATTATTTTATTACGAGCGTCTTCTAACAGTTGAATAAATTTTTATGTTTTATAAAAATAGGTACCTTTATCAAGGCTCTCGGGTAGAATTACACGTAGAGGCTCACTGTTGCGTAACTGAATGTTAAATAACAATTAATTCGAGAACAAAACTAAAAAAATGTTGTTCGTTGGTAACCGCCTCACGTAAGAATCGCTGGATTTAATGTTCATAGTAGTTTAAAAAGTTCCGCGGAAAATAAGAGTTTTTCTATGAACTGCAGACGATTTATTTGATCCACGGTTTAAAGACGCTTTGCAACGCATGCCAGGAACGTCTAGTAGCTAATGTCGCCTAAAAAAACCCATACTATAAATACACCTTTAATCTTTTGAAGACTAAACAAGACTTTTTTGTTATCCTATTAATGAGTCTTAAATGAGCTTCTTGATTCTCATGATTTCGATTATAAAATACACACACTCAGGAAAAACATCTTCCAACTCATAACACTGTGTGTCTATTAGCATAGGTAGTCAATCCATACCAATGTCCAGTGTCTGTCTGTTAGTTTGTTCGTTATGTTTTCACGGCGAAGCGGCTGAGCTAACCCTGCTGAAATTCGGCATATACGTAGCCTATGGTACCTACGGAGAGGAACACTAAATCAATTTCAAACGCGGATGCAACCGCTTGTCATATTCTAGTAGTAATTTTCTGGCAGATGTCTTTATTATGCAGTGGTACGCAATATGGTAGACTGTAACAATAAACATGATAATCCATTAACCAGTTTGAATACCTAATAAAACATCTTAAAATACAAAAAAAAACAAGAAATATGCTTTATTAGTTTTATATTTATGTATTTTTAATTTTATAAGCAATCTGACGTCAGAGAGTAAATCCTATGATGCCGTTAAACGATGATGAAATCTTGATATTTTAAGTAAAACTATTCATTTATATATATATTAAGGAAAGCAACAGTATTTTTAGTTTCGTTATTAAAAAATACAATTTAATATAGAGCAAAATATAAACTTTGTTAAGAGAATACAGACTATTAAAATGCTTTGTCACTTTCGGTTTTCAAAACCGGACTCGATTAATCAAATCATTACGAATTTTATTCATAAAATTTTTACATTTTATAAATGGTTGCTGATTTGACATAACAGTTAATATATTTAGCCCGTTCGAACTTTCTGAGTGCATGAACACTTCAATCTCGGTTCATACGCTATTCTACACTAGGTAGGTAGTTTGTATTACAATCATGCTCATGCAAATTGCATGCTCTAATCATGGATGACTTAACCGATATGAGTAATGTGAATAAATAAAACACTAGTACAGTTCTTGCCTCTAACATTTAATAGTAGTATCCACTTACGTTCATATGAAAAATAGTTCCCTTCATATACGAGTACATCGTGTTACAAAATACCCCGTTAAAATATAATTTATTATCAAAGCCAACAACCCTAGTAAGCTGTCATGTCAGGGAACCAGATTATTTAACAGAAATGCCTACATACATATTTTACCTAATAATTGTCTACTTTAATAGTTTTTCTATTTTTCATTCACAAAAATCTTGATTTTTATTTTTTGTTGTATGTTATAGTTGTTATAGTAGTTGTATACAGCGTTACTACGGTTCTTAAATACTGTGAGTGGACTCGTTATAAGGCCTCATTTAACCTTCTTTCGGCTTTACGGATAGTTTTGTATAAGTCTGGTATACAGTAGTATTTTTATAAATTGTAAAGATGTGTTTCCTAAGACGTTCCTAAGTTAGATATTATAACAAAACGTGATTCATTTGTTGTGTGTAGATCACGTTCCTTATTTGTAGACCGACGTCATTCCATAATGTTCAAAGCGCTCAGAGGTCGGTGCGTATTCACAAATTCTGTTTAGGTATTGAGTCACACATTATAGTTATCTACCAAGCTGATCTCAGGAGCTGTATCACCATCTTTTACTGCGATCCAATTCAGACTGGAATGTATTGTTTTTGTTTCAACGTCAAACGTCAGAATGTATGGATAAATGACGTTTGAAAGAAAAACATGTCAAGTCAGATTGCCCTCATGACCTTCGAATTATTTAGAATATTTCTCAAAAAGAAGCCTACTTTTTTGGTGGGTTTCAAATAAAAACTTGACGAAGAAGTTTCATAAAATGAGTTTCTTCCATTTATTCATTTTAAGGGAGGTGTACTCACTTTACATCTCAGTAAAGATTCATAACCCAGTCGCTGCTTGTTCCTCCTCCTCTTCAATCTTTGATGGTATTTTTTTTAAACTAGGCAATCGTTTGTTACAGTCATTAAGGCAAGCGGCACCGTTCAGCACAGATCCGATGGCGATGGCGGAGCGCGACCGCTGCCACTACGGGCGCATCCCCCGCGCCGCCGCCCTCGCCGGCACTGCGCCTCGCAAGGTGCGCGTCTACTCTGACGGCATCTACGACATGTTCCACCAGGGCCACGCCAGGCAGCTGCAGCAGGCCAAGACTGTGTTCCCTAATGTTTACCTTATAGTTGGAGGTGAGTCGATACCGAAATAAATAGACCGTTTATTCCTCTATCCATTAGCATGAATAAACTAGAATCGCGAACTAGCAATGTATAACAAACGAAACCTTTACCTCGCAGAAACTTTAACAGACGTACTACATACAACGTTCTTGGGAACGGTTTCTTCCAGACTGTTCTCAGTGACGTCACGCAAATCCCTTGTAATGTGTAATGCACAGAATGGATAGAAAATATCCAAATTGTAACGATACCAAATCAATAGTAAACGGTTATTTATCGTACAAGACTAGTTAACTGTATGCCAGTTTTGGAGCATGCTACATTACTTGGCCCAGTATGGCGGCCACACACTTAACACACCTATGCTAATGTCTCAGGTATTTGTAACGCGACATTTGAATTGAAACCGAAAGACTTCTTGTGATTCATCTATGTAACAAATCTGAAGTAATCGGTCGATTGGCTTACTACTAATTATTCCTTGAAGCGCGACCACTCGTTTAGGTAATTACTGTAATACTATTAGTTAAACGATATGCTTAAACTGTGTACTTAATTGTGTTTGTTACGAGTGATCCTCTAGAGTAAATAATTTTCAGCCATGTATTACGTAAGCTTGTCTAGTCCAAACGCAATGTCAAAGATATACAACAAAATAAACATATACAACAAATAACAACCGATTGAAATAAGAGCTGAAGAAAAGGAATCGGTTTTTATAACGCGCATAAAAAAAATCTATTTGATGATTTAATTTTTTGGATGACTTTTTTTTTAATTATGCAAGAATTATTAACATGTATTTATTTGTGAATTATATACTTTATTTAATCAGCGTCATATTTAGTCTACACTAATTTTAAACAATTACATTTTTTTTTTATTTTGACATTTAAATCTTTTTAGCAAAATCTCTTTCCAATATGTATCGATATTCATCTGAATACGTTCAGCCTTTACCACGTTCCATTGCTCAATGCTTAAAAAAAAATATTAAAGATACATTAAAAAGAAAAAATTGTTTAAGTTTTTGTTTTTGTCCAAAAACTAAATTAAGGCCCAGCACTGCAATCTTTTTTAAACACCTTTCTCCGCGTAGGTACTCTGATATATACCTTAGTCATATTTAAGAACAATGTAAAAAGAAACAATAAATTTTGTTTACATTGTTTACTAACGCGTAGATATCTATGTATTAAATGTCTTTACAAATATTTATCAACAACATATCTTGTGTTCATGAATCATTAATACGATTAAAGTGTATAATATAATTTAGTTTATCGTTTCGCAATGATAAAATGTAAAGCCTTATCCTATTGGCCGAGATTTAGTCGTACGATCTAAAATCGCCTGCCGATTACACACGTGTTTGTGTTTACGTAATTAATTAGTGATTATTGTAAACTCGCGTTGATCCAGCGTTGTAAATGTAATAAGCATTGGCCTTGGGTTTGATAACATACCTTCAGCCTTTAGTAATTCTGTGAAATTGCGAAGGCAATGGTGATTTATGGTCTACTAGTAATTAGTAAATATAATAGTAATATCTTGGGACATTGTTTACACACGGCCATCTGATCGCAAACTAAGCAGACCTGATATACTACATGTATATCAGTCATCTGGTTTCCATAGTATACTACTTTTTTTTTCTAAATATATTTATATATTTACACCCAGACACAGAACAGACATGTCCATGCACACAAAATGTTTGTCCTGAGTGGGAATCGAACCCGCGACCTTCGGCTTGGCAGTCAGAGTCGCTAACCAACGAGCCAACTGGCCTGTCCGATATTATTATAATTCTTGATTAATAGAAATTTTAAATTAAATAGGCAAAACATCCGATAATTAATTAAAAAAAGATCTTGCTGAGTTTCATACTGATTCTTCGCAGTTGAAAGCCGACTTCCGGTCCGGTGGTAGCTTCAGTGACTTCATAAGTGCCTTCCGCGTACCTAAACTGAATAAATGGTTTTTAATGTTAACTAGTTATCTACCGCGGTTTTACTTGTACAGGATTAAATGTATATACATCTCCAGGGTTAAACCAACTCCACTCCCAAAGCTTATCGAAATCGCCTGGGTGATTGTTTAATGCTCTTGGGATGAGGTTAAAGCAGTTGTTTATTATAATTACAACGCTACGTCTGCTATCTCGCTTATCCGAGAGAGTCACAGAATTGCTATAGTCTGTAGTTTAGCCATGAAAACGTAAAACAGATAGATAAACCAGTATTTGCAAGGATAACGCGCGTTAGTCTCACATCTATTGATGGATGCATTCTATTTGCATCATCATCATCATTATCGACGTTGATTTAACCTAATTTTGGATGTGACGTATTTCTCGCTTAATTGATCACTCAATTACAAGAGATGAATCACCACTACGTAACCTACTGCCGTACAAAAGAATCTAGAACTGCTGTATTTATTTGCAGACGTATCTTAGTAGGCTATCTTACTATGGTCCTGGCAATTAAAGATCCTATTAACAAGACATCTAGAATAAATATGAAGAGAGTCTGACTTAATATTGATTGATCTAATTTTTTTACTATCGACTCCACTAGACTATCATTTTTAGAGTAATACAGCTCTTAATACAGAGTTGGAAAATTATAGGTACAACATACAACATCACGTCTCAGGGACGACAACGCATTGGCGATGCTCCTGGTGTTGCAAACGTCTGCTTGTTTGTCGGTCCATGTTATACAGGGTATTACAAAACTACCCATATACCCGAAAGGAGGTTAAATGGGCCCTTATAACGAGTCCATTCACAATATTTAAGAACCGTAGTAAGACCGTATAACATACCCCAAAAAAATATAAAAAACTGATTTTTTTTTAATGAAAAAAAAACTTTAAGTAGACAATTGTTAGGTAAAATAGGTACGTAGGCCTTTCGGTTAAATACCTTGTTCCCTGACATGACAGCTTAGTAGGGTTGTTCACTTTGATAATTATTTATATTTTTACAGGGTAATTTGTAACATGTTGTATAAAGAAGAAATGCTAAGCCTCTAAATAGCTAATAAACAACTATTACCAAACACTACTGAACTTTTTTGCCTAGCCTATGTATATAATAATCCTCGTATTGTATACCAAAATACAGTAGTTGCAAAACATCATAATGTAACATATTGTTTATTTTATTTCAGTATGCAGCGACGACTTGACACACAGCCGCAAAGGGCGAACGGTCATGACAGAAGACGAGAGGTACGAAGCCGTCCGACACTGCAGATACGTTGATGAGGTAATAATATACCTTCATTCAGGGTCACATTTTAAACGTGAAGACCCAGGCGTGACATTGATGTGGATGCCTCTAATTAATCGCGAACCAAATTACTCGAGTTTTTGACGTTTCTTCTCAATTGAAGATTGTCTATGAATGCTGGTAACCTTGACCTTCATTTGTCGTTTACTCACTATGTTGTACCCGCCAGGCTGGCTGCTATCCTAGTACACTGAAATCTCAAAAGCTTGGCCGGCCGAAAAGATTTTCGGTCGACATTAGTAATCCCTTGGTATCTTTTTCAAAATTAAAAACCATTATTCAGTTTAGGCCATCCGAAGGCACTTATGAAGGTCAAATTTAAAGTTACTGAAGCTAAAAAAATGTCTGTAAGCGATGTTTATCAAGTGAACCATTTACCCGCTGTTCATTTAGAGCCTATATTTAATAAATTGCCTAATCTCTGAATAAGAAATCTTAACAGTCAGGTTAGACGGTTTGAAAGCCAGTTCTCTTAGGCTATATTGTTAATACGTTAAGATTGTCGTCAAATACAAGACTATGTAATGTAAAAAATGTTAGCTTTCTCTTATCCATCATATTGATTTGTCCAATTTATATTTAAAAAGGAAAAGTGTTAGAGAATAAACTCAAAAGTCAAAAGCAACTAAATCGATTTTAATAATTCAATCATCAATATCAGTAAGCTACTTTATCCAGAAGTATCAGGGTATGTTATAACCCCGGAATTCATTAGATCCTGCTGGAATGCGGCTGGAACCGCAAGACGGGAGTTGCTCATATATAAAGATACCTCGCAAATAGTCGAGACATGCCATCGTCTGGATCCGGTTCTTTATAAGTGGACCCTCGTGTGCACGCACGTGCGGAACCAGTTTGCTCATCTAAAATCCGGATTTTATAAATGACGCGGACGCATCTCATCTACATATTAATAACGGCTATTAAATATGCCCAAATATTTAATATAGGTATGAGCTAAGACCGGTCTAGCTTGCGTGCGCTGACCCCACTTAGGGGAGGTTTTCAAAGAAGATTTAAATCCAAACTGTTCATTTCCCTTTATTATAATTAAATTTCCTTATATACTTAACACAGGAAAACAAATCAATTACAATATATAACTGTATTTCAGTCAAATATCTATATTTATCAAAACAAGAGTGAATACAAAAATATAGTACCGAAAATAACTCGAAAGGTTATTTGTTTCACTGAAGTATTTATGGAAAGCTCGAGGCATTATTCTGTTTTGGTGACGTTGGCCATTGGAGTGAATGGCGGAATTGTTTCGTTTATTCTCAAGTTAATGATTGAACGGGGCTTCAATGTACAGACTTTTTATGGAGCTAAAATGATGTTGAATTGTTTTTATCATATGTCGGCTCCGGTTGTACGTTGCCAAAAATAATACACATGATAAAATATTTTAAAATGTATTTTTATACTTCCTGGTTTAGCAATTCGTATAGGGCTCAAAATTGTTACGGGATTGTAAAATTATTTGAAAGGTATCCTACTAATATTTTAAATGCGAACGTTTGTAAGGATAGATGCTTGTAACTCTTTCACGCAAAAACTACCAAACGAATTTAGTTTAACACTAATCATACCAACACTTACTAGCTACCTATTTCTACCATAGCGGGTCAAATGTAACTTTATGTTTCCTCCTTGAATTTATGAAATATGGTTGTTAGGAAGGGAAATAAATAGCCAAATGTGCAAAAGCAATAATATGATATGTGCATTTTCAATGCAAAGTTTAAAATGGGTCATTTGACCCGGTTATGGTATGTTTAGTGTTAAACTTGGCATAGAGTATGTTCTGGAATAGCATATAGGACAATGTTTATCTCGACAAAATGTAACACAACAGAAACGCGGGCGAAACCGCGGGGGACAGCTAGTATCTATATATTTCCCTAATGACAGTAATTTATGTGATGGCTAGTTATAATAGACGATTTATGCAGCTTTTCAAGTTTTTAGTTTCGTGACCAATAAGTTTGTTATGTCACTTATATTTTCCATTCTATTTCTAATAATGTGCACTACATTTGTGAACATAAATATAGTATTGTATTATGTACTTAAGGAAGTAAAATAAAACAATTTATGCGTTCGCTAGGTAGTCCGGGACGCGCCGTGGGAGTACGACGAGGAGTTCCTAGACAAGCACAAGATAGACTTCGTGGCGCACGACGACATTCCCTACACGACAGAGGACTGTGAAGACATATACGCGATGATCAAAGCGAAAGACATGTTTGTTGCCACTGAAAGAACAGAAGGTGAGAGCGCATATTATTCAGTCACCATTTAGCTACATCATCCATCCAGAAATAAACCCTTAAGAGACGTCCTTTAAACATTTGTCGTAAATTGAATGCACGTACTTTACTGTGACATTGGAAATTACGGTTCGTTTGTAAGAAAATTGAACACCTGCCATTCTTATGGCCTTGCAAAAGTGACGGTTTTAAATAGGCTGACTTTCCTAGACTTAATCGAAGTTATTGATTTATTGGACAAGCATGTTGACGACTATCTTTTTTCATGGAATTGATTTAAGAGAAATATAAATAATCTTATAACAATTTAATCTTATGTAAAAAATATTTTCTAAAACAATTATCGTCGTCCGTTGACTTTTTTTACAAGCCAAGGAGTTAAAGTTCACTTTAGCTTGGCTGTGGGCAATTTGAATCGAATGACAAACATAAATGCCACTCTGAAATGTGTCTTAAGTCTTTGGTGCAAGGTACATAATTCACTGAAGCCAATTTAAAATCTTATTTCGTTATGTTCCAGGTGTATCAACATCAGACATAGTGGCGCGAATAGTCCGCGACTACGACATCTACGTGCGACGTAATCTGGCGCGCGGCTACTCGGCCAAAGAACTCAACGTGTCCTTTCTAAACGAAAAGAAGTTCCGACTACAAAACAAAATGGACGAGCTCAAGGATAAAGGCAAAAAGGTGACAATCGTTTTCTTGATTTAATTACGATTTGGGATATTTTGACCGGTGTTATAGTCTGACAATTCAAAAGTGTATTTTATTCATATTTGTAAATGAAAGAGAGGGCGCTGGATTGAACCATAGTTTATATTTTAAATTAAAATAACAACAAAAACCAGTCAACTTTTCTAATGGAACTGTCATTACTTTTTAAAACCAAAAAGGTGATATAAATGAGTTCGGTTCGTAACAGTGTTATTCCGGGCATTTTGTATGTACGGGCCAAGTTTCATTTAAATCCTTTTTGGTAGTTTTTACGTGAAAGAGTAACAAACATTCATACATACAAATATTCGCTATTATAATATTAGTATGTATTGTATATATTGGTATTTTGTAATCCTTGAGAGCTTAAAATAGACAATTATTCGAGGAAAAGAAAAGATAGTGATACAATTATCACCAGTAAATGTGATATATTTTGTTTCTTTTATTTAAATGTCACTGCGAGAGAACGTTATAAATATTCATAATACTATGTCTGGTGCTCAATCTTTCTCGCTCTTATAATGCAGCAAGTGTAAATTCAAGTATTAGTAATATCCGTTTAAAGATTGTTTATTGGCGCAAAACGGGCCACCATGACGTATACGTCAACCACCTGATAAGGACAGTAGAGTTATGACTCTATTATCTATGCTTAAACATGAATTAAGTATTGGATATCTGTTTAATGAATTATATATTAAACTCTTTTTACGTATCTTCTTACATTATTATGATGAAAGTTACTCTTGCTTTATTTTGTTATTACTTTTTTATATACTAGCTTTGGGCAGTGTCGTTGAAGGTAGAATTTTGTAAATTGATATTTAACTGACTTCTCAATTTACAAAGGATTAAAAAAATTCAAATTTTTGCAATGCACATGATATGAACTGCTGCAGGAGTTTTCTTATTCTCTTAGGAGCTACTCCCTACACCGTTTTTTTTATTTAACAAGTATTTTATGAAACTAAGATATTTTAGTTTATTTTAAAACCGTGATATCATAGCAAAATTAAAAAAGAACTCCCAACATCGAATTACTGGCTAGGCGTATAGTAAATTTATCAATTAATAAATCGTCTAACTATAAATATCTATATAACGTTAAATAATATATTATTGACATACATCATTGTATCCGGTGATGAATTGTATTGTGGCTGTATAAAGCCGCGCATTTTTGCGCACCATATTAAGTATCGGACGATATTGTGTCATTGCTACAAATATGGATTACAAAACGTACCTATCAATTATAGCATTGAAATATTTATATGTGTGAATTAATAATCTTGTATTCGGGCAAATTCTGTTGCTAAGCAAATCCGAGGTCAATAGTTAACGGTATTCGTGTAACTAGGTAGGTAATTATTAAAAACTAGCTGTCGCCCGCGGTTTCACTCGCATTCCCGCGGAATGTAACATTTGTATATTCTATGTTTAACACATAAAGGTTACATAATCCAGGTTAAGTACTATGTGCTAAGTTTCATAAAAAATCGTTTGGTAGTTTTTGCGTGAAAGAGTAACAAACATGAACATACTCACAAACTATCGCATTTATAATATTACTAGCTGTCCCCCGCGGTTTTACCCGCGTTCCCGTGGGATGTCACATGTATTATATATAAAAACCTTCCTCTTTAATCTCTATCTATTAAAAAAAAACGCATCAAAATCCGTTGTGTAGTTTTAAAGATTTAAGCATACATAGGGATATAGGGACAGAGAAAGCGACTTTGTTTTATACTATGTAGTGATTAGTAGGATGTACCAAATAGTGTAACTCTCGGATTCCAACCCTATTTCATAATAGATTGGTGGTTCGGAGTAGGGTCAAAGTGGCACAACACTCGTAGCACAGTCAATGTACTACAAAATTGACTGCAGCGACGATTCCTAGAGCATTACACAATCGCCCTGCTGACTGGGAAAAACCCGCACACATACAAAGCAAATTAAAATAAAAACTCTGGTTATATGACGCATTTTGTATTATCGTTCACAGTACACAGGCATACCGATTAACTGAGTAATGTAGTTGTATAAATGCATGATGACACAAGCGTTCATTCGTAGGATGTATTGAAAAAAACTATAATTCATCCCTATTAATATTATAAATGTGAATGTAAGTTTGTTTGTTACGCATTCACGCCAAAACTACTTAACCGATCTTCATGAAACTTTGTACACATATTATTGTAGGTAATTTATTGGAGGTATTAGAAGTAACATAGGATACTTTTTGTGCCGGGACAATGTTACATCCCTCGGGAACGCGGATGAAACCGCGGGGGACAGCTTGTATGAATATAATTTTTTTAATAAATTTGCTGTTTCCGCCGTGAAACAGTAGGTAAGGGGGCCAGTGATATTACAGGCACATGAGACTTAACAACTTCACGTCTCAGGGTCGGAAACACATTGGCGATTCCTGTAGTGTTGTTGTGGTGTTGTCTATAGGTGGCGGTGACCAGTTACCATCAGGCTGACCGACTTGACCTTAGAAAAACCTGACACCAGTACTGAAATATACATATGATATAAAATACTCTCCTCAAAGCGAACATCTGGCAAGGCACAGCCGTAGTATCCCTTTCTCGAAGTCATTCGCGCCATTTTCGACCCTCTTCTAACTTTGTTATGGAAAATACTAGGATAGATTTATTACATTAAATTTAGTAAGTGTAACTGACAGTATTTCCTTGATATTGATATAGCGGAAGAGCATAAATTCAAAAGTATTATGAATGACTAATAGCTATATGGTAGTTAACCCACAAATTAAATTAGACGAGCCCGGAAGTGAGCGACCCGCGACACCGATACTTGTGCCTCTAAATGTTAAGAATAGTTTTTCCTGTTCTGAGTTTGAAAGAATTTCAAACAAAGGATCATCATACATAATTTCTGAGAAAAATTATGAAATCCTTATAACGTTAAGTAATGTCTCTTGTATGATGTAACAGAGAGCAGCGACCCGCGAGTCACACTTTTATCTATTGTTTTATTTTTATTATTTTACTTGGTGTCGTTCGCGTTGTTAGGGATGTTACATTTTCTCGATATAAAAATGTCTTATGTGTTAATCCAGTTTATAAACTATCTATGTGGCAAGTTTTACCCAAATCCATTCAGTAGATTTTGCGTGAAAGAGTAACAAAGACCTGAGACCATCAGTTGTATATAGTTGTCAAAAACAAGCCAAACCATGGTAAAAATAACAGAAGAGCTTAGCACACTATCTTCAACAAAATACACGAATTCTAAATGTAATTTCATCAATTGCAGGTGATAACAAACATTGGCGAGAAGCGAGTAGATATACTGACCAAATGGGAGGAGAAGTCGCGGGAACTGATCGACGCGTTCCTGCTGCTGTTCGGGCCGGACGGGCGGCTGTCGAGCATATGGAACGAGTCCAAGGGGCGGCTGATGCAGGCGCTCAGCCAGCCGCCCTCGCCGCGGGGCTCGCCGCCGCCCAGCGAGAATGGAGACGACCATGACATTATTGACAGGTATTACATTACATACTTTGCGTTTCTTCATATATATTACTAGCTTCCGCACCGCGGTTTCACCCACATTCCTAAAAGAATGAATGATTCGTTGTGAATGCTTTGACTATATCACTCTGGAGTTATGTAACTTACTGTCAGTGAAATAATTATTGAAATCTGATGCGTAGTTAAAGTTTCCTAAATCCAAAACCTAATAAAATCATTAGTAAATTCATGATCGAAAAGTATATAAAAGACGCAAATTCGTATAATTAGACGCACATAATATACCATAGACAAGACAATTACGAGGTCAACAATCAACTTTTAAAATTTTGTTTGATTTGTCTACATGTTTAAGAAAAAAAAAAATTTGCTGTCTCCCACGGTATAACCTGCTTTATCGAGGGATGCTCCATGTTTTCGGGATAAAAAGTATCGTATATGTTATTCCAGGACATGATCTATCTATGTGACAAGTTTTATCCAAATCCGTTCGGTAGTTTTTGCGTGACAGAGGTATAAACATCCGTACATCAATCCTCACACACTTTCGCATGTATAATATTAGTAGGTTTTGTCTATTTTTTGCCAAGCCGTTTAAAAAGTACGTATATGTCAAATAATATAGCTTCTTCATAGAAACTGTTTTTTATGCACTCGCTATTAGATACCAACAACAACAAAAACATTGGTCCAAAGTATAGTTCCTTAAAAGCCCTATTTGCCGTTTAAAAATGTTAAAAATGAACCTTCTTAATTAACATCTGCATCATCATACAATGTACCATTAGATTGAAATAGATAAACTTTATTTCAAAAGCAAGAAAATAAAATTTTCAATGAATTTCTTACGTCAAAAAGGACTTTAAATGAAACTGACACAAATTAATTGTCACATAGAGAAATGTATAATGTTGTGTAGTTATTTGAACAGGAGATCGGTGTCGCCGCCGCCGCCCAAGGCGCGTCGGTACGAGACGCTGTGGGACCCACATGCAGGTAACTGGGTAATTATGCACCGCTTTTACTTGCTAACTTACAAACCTGGACTATGATTCTAATAACCTACCTGAGAGGAGGAATGCAATCTAATTAAACGATAATGTACTCTAACTACATCGTACGTGCTTGCAAAATTTGTGCACTAGCATTTATTTGCTTTTTTTTTTAGGGACAGTCCAAGCTAGCAAGTGGTAGTTGTAACATGAAACCTAAAAAACATACACTGCACTCATAAAATTAGTACGGATAAGCTAAAACCATTCGTTTCGCCCGTGCGATTGAATGATAGGGGCCCGTCGATCAATGAATATTTAAAGGCTGTGGTTTACTTGCCAGAATTAACTACTGTTGAAAATTACACAAAAGAATTACTCAAATATAAACAAAAATAAAATAAGAATAGGGTTCAATATAATTTTGTACTTTGCTATAAAATAAAAATCATACTCCAGGTAAGCACGCCTTGCAGTATATTTTTTGTTGACTGAGCAATTTTTATTTTGCAGCTAACAGCAAAATGCTTCGTTTTATTTTAGGGTAGTTTCCAGGTTGTTTTTGACAATGTGTAGTTTAGTATTATTCATTTGTTGACAAACCTATAGCTGCACTATAATAGAGATTAATATTTGTGTCTAGTGACAATTTGTAGTTTTCCATTGCCGCAAAAAATGCAGTGGCCTTTTAGAAAGCATTTTCATGAACATTAACTATTTGATTACATTTAAGTAGATGATTGACTGCATGTGTTGGTATGTAGTTATTAATTCCTATTAACAAATAGTTGCTTGCATAATACTAACATTAGGCGAAAACTTACATTAGTCATAGAAGCCCAAACCAGAACAGTGATAATATGACACTGCAGATGAAAAATATTGTTATATTTTGATTGCAAATTACTCCTATCTGTTTTGACTAACTCGATGCATTAACTAATATTATCAAAATGGTAACACATGTTTTTTGAGTTACAAGAAATGTATGTCAATGTCAAGACTTGATCGAAACTGTTATTAAAATTATCACGAGAATTAGGCTTCTGATCCCGAACCAAGCAGAACCTGTTTTAAAGAAACCATATGGTATATATTATACTCTAAAAATAAATATATAAGATCAAAACAAAAAAAAGTATATTGAGCTGTAACAATTAAAAGCCTATAACCCTTTTATTCATAATTTTTGTGTGATACTGGTTTATGAGCAATGATGATAATAATAGATTTTTTTTGGTAGATGCGTCAAGCTCTGAACGTACTGGCAACAAAGAAACGTCCACACAGCGACAGCTGACCGACGATGGATCGGACGACAGCGACGACGAGTATCAAGACACCAGCCCCTATCTTTAGTCCGCAGCAATTATATTAACGATGGAACTGTATACATAGTATTTTTATATACGATATACATCGTCCATTAATTAACATCGAAGAGTTCACATCGTCCCGCTCGGCACCTCAACGAGGGTCGGTCCACGGGCTTCTCGGTTGACGTGTTAAATTATCGTAGTATACAAATTGAATTTTTGTATGCGTGTTGCCTGAATGGAGTTTGCGTGTTATATTATTAGTTTTATATTTATTTACTTTAGACTTTTAATAATTTATTGTGTACCTTCAGTGAATCAATGAAAAACTTAAAGCATTGTAATATGAGTGCTGTAAAATCAAGAAAATGAAAATCTTCTTGTTATGGCAGTCATAAAAAAGAGAAGTGATTAGTCAGGCAAAATACGATATAAAATATTCATTAAGATGCGTTACTTGAAAGGTTTCCATACTAACGTTCTTACACTATTGTTTAAAAGTAACAAGTTGGATCAAAACCAAACAATCATGGCATACTAGTACATGAATATAGTTGAGATTAATTCGCCAAGTATGTCTAGAAGTGAAAAAATATTATATTAAATTTACTTATAGTGTGAGTAAATCAAATGTCAAACAAAAATTAACTTTTATCTTGACTGTTAAATATAAGAACCCAGCATTAACAGATGATAGAAAATGTTTGTTATAAAGAATAAATTGATATGGAAACAACGTGATAATGGGCGCCTCAATAATATTGAAATACATTATGTATCTGGTCACTCTGTGAGCACTAAATGCTGTGTTAATTACTGTATTACAAGATAAATTATTTTTGTATGTGTGTTGCCAGAGTACAATTTGAGTGAATGTATTTAATCCTATTAGTTTTTAAAAATTATATTTATTTGATTTAAGTAAATTTAAATTCATACTTGTTCCATGTAAAGTTTTGCAGGATACCTGCAATTTTGTTGGCACCAATAGATACCATTGTGTAAGATACAAGGTGCAAAGAAACTGTTACATAGATATTATTATTTATATAATACTTTTTGACAGTCGATTATAAAGGTGCTTATACATAAAAGAGACATTTGTTTCATTTTTATTCCCATTGGTTTGTTAAATTGATTACTTTTATGACAGAATTTCTAAATTGCAAACTACTTTTTAACATGTAAATTATTTATTTCGTGAATGCCATTATTTTTTAATAATATACACAGATTCAGTTAGATCAATGAACACAGTCATCATGTTGTTATTTAATCATATTTTACAATATGTAAGACAAGATTGGAACTATTTATAGGAGTAAAAATTCCTTTGATCAAAATCTATTGCTAAGTAACAAAAGTTATCAAAAATCTGCTTATGCAATAATAAAGAAATTTTAATTATTAGAATGCATAACATTTACCTTGGAATGTTTTCTAGGTGACTGAAAAGTATAACAGACAGATTTATCCTATTTGTCATTTTGGTACAGCATCATACAAAAATCACATGATCAAAAAATCAAAAAAAATTATTTATTATCACAGGATTGCTAAAAACCTGTCTTTAGTATATAAAGAACATTATCAAAGAGACAAACAATTAGGTGCCTTGATACTTTTTAAATGGAATAATCCTGACTATTTACAAAGCACAAAGTTAACTTCTTTCCAATACTAAAAATATTGTTAAATATAATAAGGTAAATATTGCAGAGTGAGCACACTATAAACAATGTTGGCTTACTATTTAGAACTGTGCCCTAAGTACAAACATATTGTAGGTGTGGGAACAAATGCTATGGGAAATTGAACATCCTGCAATGTCACTGTATGTGCAGAGTAATTTTTTTTATACAAACCAACTTTTTGGCACACTTTATAATGATGCTACAATTGCAATGTTTATGCTTATGCCTCTGGAAGGAACTTAATTTGTTCAAAATTGTACTTAATCATAATTAATAAAAGCTACACCTCATAGTTCTGATTTATAAGTTTGACTATCCCGGTCTCCTTTAGCATTATTATTGATCTCTTCATTCAAGCAAGAGTTATCAGTGTCCTTCAGAGCATTTTTAGTGCACAAATGGAGTTTCAGATCTACTTTTCCCTGGTGGTTCCAGTACCAATCTTCCACAGCAGCTTCGTTTTCCTCTAGAAGACTTTCACACTGGTTTTTCATATAGGTTATTTCAGCAGATGGTTTGTCCCATAGCTCGTAAGGGATACCAAGATCAACCTTTACTCCCTTGTCAACCAATCCATGAAGCGTTTTGAATGTTTGACTCATACCCTTTGCAAATCTAGTGCTGTCCTGACGTTCTTTGTGTATATTGTACTCCAAGATCCTATCACAAACTCCTTCGAGAGATTCGATTAACCTCAGCTCCGATTTCTGATACTTTGTCTTCTTTTTCGGTTGAACGTCGTCTAATGAGTATCCAATTTCTATGACATCGTGAACTTTACCGGTCTCCTCAAGTCTTCCCTGTAGCTCGGTGGCGAGGATTTTACAAACCTCACATCTATTCGCGTATTTCACACCCACATCTTCTTCCGATTTTACTTCGACATCATTGCTACAAATTATAATCGGTGTGAACAGTAAACACCAACAGGCAATTAAGAAATTCATTATTTGAAAAATGATTAAAACTGAAAACAACACTCTCAGACAATCTATAGATTTGATTGACTGACGCTGTCAGACTAGGACTGTTGATAAAATATCGATATTATTATTACGAAATATCGATATTTATCACTAATATTTTTTTGGACGATATATCGATAGCTCGATATCAGTGGTCAATTATTTTTAAATAATTTTTTTTTTCATAATTCATTTAATATACAAAATCAGAGTAGTAGAGCTCTTAGTGCAGAGTTCGTCCGGGGAAGTACTACCACCTTACCCATTTCCGCCGTGAAGCAGTAGTGCAATTGTATTACTGTGTTTCGGTTAGAAAGGTAAGGGGGCCGGTGAAATTACAGGCACATGAGACTTAACAACTTCATGTCTCAGGGTCGACAACGCATTGGCGATGCTCCTAGTGTTGCAAATGTCCATAGGCTGCGGTGACCACTTACCATCAGGTGGACCGTCTGCTTGTTTGTCGGCCCAAGTGGCATAAAAAAAAAATCATCGTAAACTTAATCTACCGTATTTTATTTATGAAAATTAAGTTAACCGACACTCAACAATTTATGTTTTTTTTATTAATTAAAAATTAAAACTAAAAAACTATTTTTTAAAAATTCCACGTATAATTTTGAGTTTTGGTACAATACTTGCTGAATTAAAGCAGTATTTAGATCAACCAAATATTTCAATGTCTTGAAATGCACTGAAATTTTGGATTGATAGTAGGCATTTTACTCCCGTGCTATCAGAAATAGCTGTTAAATATTTGATTTCTTCTGATACATCTGTAGCATCTGAACGAGCTGCTTCTACAATTACTTTTAGTGCCTAATAATCGTAGTAGCCAAACAGCTGAACATATAAAACAAAGAGTATTTTTAAAATCTCTTACTGAATAATAGTGGTATACATAATCGTCTTATTTAAATTTAAAACATAATGACTTAGAACTATAACCTAACACTCATATACATTTATAATTTAATTTGTTTAATAAATATATTGGACTATAAACTGTCTAATCATTTTTGAGCTGACTTACGATTTTTTTTAATAAAGCCGATATATCGAAATATCGATTTTTTTTTCGATATATCGAACTCCGATATTGATATAATAGGTTGGGGAAAAAGTTTCTTCGCATTTTTTAAGAAAATTCAAAACAGTTTTTAATATAGTTTATTTACATTTAACTAAAGTGTGTAGGTACCATTTTTTCGATAACTTTTTGCCATCTTGTAGGTAGCGACATGATCCCATTGCTTTAGAAAATTTGGGACTTCTGATCAAAATACCGCGATAAGTGGTTTTGACAGTCCTCTCGTGATGACCTGACACTGCCTAAAGAATTCTGAAGAGACCGAAACAGGAGGAAATCTGAAGGTGCAAGGACTATACGGCGGATGCATTAATACCTCCCAGCCAAACTCTCTTAATATTTGCTGAGTGGCTAAAGATGTGTGAGGTCTAGCGTTGTCATGATGAAAAACCACACCCCTTCTGTTGATTAATTCCGGCCGCTTTCTCTCAACTTCTTGCTTTAATCTCATCAGTTGTTCGCAGTAGAGTTCAGAATCGATGGTCCTGCCTAGTGGTAACCCTTCCAATCCCACCACACACACAGCATCACTTTGACCGGCCTTTGACCACGACCTTTTTCGCACGTTCTTGTCGTACGTGATCCACTTTACATCACCAGTTATCAGCTTCTTCAAAAATGGTTCGGTTTCATTACGTCGTAATAAAGAATCACAAATGAGTACACGGTTTATTAGGTTTCTTTCAGTGAGCTCGTGAGGTACCCAAATATCGAGCTTTTTTGTGTACCCAGTTTTTTTCAAATGCGCCAAAACTATTTTGTGGTCAATTCCCAGTTCTTCAGCTACGTCGTAACTACTGATATGCGGATCTTGCTCCACTTTTTCAAAAATGGCATCCATTTTATCCGTAATAGGGCGACCAGAGCGACGTGCATCTCTGACATCAAAATTTTCGGATTGAAATCGCTTAAACTAAATTTAAGCTACTCTCACAGACACTGCACTAGGTCCATAAATATCGCAATTTTTTTTCGCGGCTTGCGTTGCATTTTTACCTTTTTTAAGTAAAATTTTAAAATGTATCGAATTTCTTCATTAGATTCACTCATCTTGACGGTACGAAAAACAATTGAAAATCACAAATTTTCCTAATTTGAATTTGGAAACATGTTTTTTAAAATTTAAACTTTCAATGATACCAAAACCAGCCAGATACAAATAGTATAGCCAAAGAGATTTTATTACAAGTTCATACATACTATAATGCGAAAAGACTTTTTCCCTAACCTAATATTTAAAAATATCGATATATCGAATATCCGATATTTTAAAAAATATCGAAAGCCCTATGTCAGCCGTTAGTTGCCTGAAGGGCGATGGCAGTTCAGTCAGTAAGCGAGTGAGCAACAACATTAGTGCCAATTGGAACACGTCAAACAATTTGACAATGATCTGAATTAACATCACAGATTACGAAAATCATTCACAGTTTATCATTGATGTAGGCGAATCTGAAATCAAGCCAGGAAGAGGGTTATTTATTTCGCTATAGCCAATTAGAGTTGGAAAAAAAATTATAAAAAATATCCTTAGACAACTTGAAATCATTTGAATCTCCCATTTTAGTATTTAGTGAAAATTAAAATCAAGCCAGCTGTTTTTAAGTATGACCAGACTGCAAAGTTCTTTTTTAAAGTCATACAAAAATATTCTTAAATATTTGAATTTGTAATCATGATTATTTAGTTCTATTTCTTTGTTATCTACAACACGCGGATATTATAATGGGACAGATAAATTAATCCAATTAAGACAAGAATTAATCATTACACTGATGTTTGTGCGAGTGTGGTGTTTTTGGCGGGAACTTGCAAGATGACGTTGAGTGTTTGATTTAGTTTCGTTGATCTGTTTCAATTACAAAGAAGGTTTATTTCATATCTAAATTAATGTGTTAATATGTTCCTCACTTGGCTATTGGTGGCTAGCCCACCTTGATCGAGTTATATATAACATGGTGCGGGTGTGATAGGAAATCCTAATGATAAGATTCATTTTTTTTCATTGGCAAATAAAAATCCATGGCTATTTTTCACATGGCTATGGAAATCTCAAATTAAACAATGAACTCATAACAGTGAAGAAAACACATAAAGCTACATTATGTTACTTTTGACAGGTTAAAAGCTACAAATGTTCGCTTTGGATAAGAATCATCAATGGCAAAGCAGTTCCTTCACTGTTCCGTCACTACAGATACCCTTATCTGAATACTACACCACCCAAAATCATCAACAGATAGGTTTTGGTCACATAGAGATAACATGACATGCATACCACTTATGATCTGCTGAATCAACATGTTTTTATTTCAAACTGTACATTTTTTAAAAGCCACTGTATCCATTCATTGCAAACTTTTTTCTCAAATGTGATTTCTTGAAATACTTCACTTCTAGATTTCTCCTTGAATCCCAATTTTTCAAACATTCTGATACTAATATTATTTTTCAAGGATATTTTCACTTCAAATAATTTTAAATGTATATGGTTTATTGAATATTGTAGCATTAAAATTACTGCTTCCCACCCAAATCCCTTCCCTCTTGCTAATTCATCTGCTATCATTATTTCCACTTCACCAACAGAACTCTCTTTGTCTGTTATAAATATATTTATGTCACCAATCATTGAATCTGTAAGCAACAAATTTATTTTTAATGTTTTGGTATTCAAAGGGATTCCGCTCTATAGGTACATATTTAAACATTTTGATACAATTGACACAACAGTCTTTAGAGTACCATGTGTGAGTCTTTATTTGCATGTGCTTACAGTCCTCTATGATATCATCTGCTGAAATTGGAAACAAACTCTACTTGAATGAGGCAAGAAGCTTATTAAAATAAGATAGGTAAATTAATAATTTTAATCTCACCTATTTCATTGTTGTATTTATCAAATTGTTTCTTGTCCAATATAATGAAAGTACATTCTGTAAATTAAAATATCAAGTTGAATAAAAATACACAGACAATAATAACAATAAGTACAGGCTAAGATATAATACTGCTTAGTTTATCTTAGAGTAAATCTTAAGGTATTCTTTAAAAAAGCAACATTCGATTTTTCATTGAGTACGTACTGTCATCATCTTCTCGCCAAGTTTTTTGCATTTCATACTCTTGTGATAAAGATAAAGGCTCTGACGCGGTAAGCTCTCGGAGTTCTTCAGACTTCATCCATTCATGGTACCTGTTATTTATTGAGGGTTGAAACTATAAGTTACGCGAAGCATTATATTATGTCTTGTCTTGATAATAATTTATTAGGAAATTAAAGGCATGAATCACTGGGTCATGGTCCTTATATAAATATAGCTGCCCGGACAGACGTTGTCCTGTCAAAATAAGCCCATACAAAAATGCAGGGTTTCGATCGCAGCGCCACCTACCGGGTCCAATTGTAAATCTAAACCATTCTCGAATCTCCACGAACACACACAAAAAATTTCATCAAAATCGGTCCAGACGTTTAGGAGGAGTTCAGTCACATACACACGCACACAAGAAATATATATATTAAGATTTACTATAAATTATACATTACATTACATTTTATACCTACTTTGGTACGTGATAATCTCGATATGGGACCAAAATAACTTTTTGTCCTATTAGTTTGATATTACTATTTATTTTCATCTTCACAAAATAATATTTTAATCCAAGAAATGAATGTAAACAAACAATTTAAATCAGATGACAGATGTATTTCTGTCATTAACAAGTAAAATTCAGTGCTTCCAACTTAAATTATAAAGCGTAGCGTAGTAAATGCTGAACTGAAATATAATTAAATCCAAATCTACCATTTTTTTAGGAAATGATATATTCTACTCTACTAAATATTTATTTGTATAAAGCTGCATGGAAACCTTTTCACAAAGGCATAATAAGGAGAAATCACTCCAAACGATATGTTTATCATGCTTTCTTTTGCGATTTTTATTCTCACAGTATCGATCATTATATATTTTTTGAATGCATTGTATGAGGTTTTAATATATTACAACAATTTATTCGGAAAAACCATCGTTTATCTTAGTAATACATTTATTCAAGGCAGGTTTCGATAATAATCTCCTAATGGACAGAAATAGTATCGTTAATCTCCGTCGACGGTCGCGGAGCGAGTGACTATAGTAGTTAAATCGATACAAATGTAGTTCGTAGTATTACCACATTTTGTGCCATCGATAGTAAGTATCGATAGTGGCCAATCAAGCGGTCACTCACTAAGTGAAGTCTTGTTGCCGTTAAATGCCGTGCCGTGATAAAAGCATAAGATATTTATTGTGAAGTGAGTGTGCCTGTAATATTTTCATTGATCAAATTAGAATTAAACAACACGTAATTTTGAATGAAACCTATTTGTACCTGACTGTATAATAACGTAAGTAGAATACTATATATATATATATATATAATCATCATAGTGTTGTTTACATCATATTCTTAAAACTGTTTCTAGTTAATAATACTTTATAAAATTCACAGTAGTGAACAATGAACCAATATTATACGGAGAGAAGACTAAGCTGGTTTTATGGGCTGATAGCACTTCTGCTGGGCGTATCAGTAATATGCATAGCAATACCATACAATCACTGGCGGGCCACCCTGGATGTGTGCCCTGGTGGCTACTTTGAGAATACAAACTGTGGCTGCATATTCTATGGACTCAGCACATTCCAGTATTTCAATGGAGGCCACAACTCATACTGTATGTATGCAATATTTGGACCCCTGCCTATCATTGTTTATGCAATAGTTATGGCTCTATTCCACATGTATAGAGTATGTATAAATAATATTGGCCAATATGAAGATGATAAAACAACACAGATTGAGGAAATGTGAGTATTTTGGTTTTAAATAAGTAATTATTTAAACTTATTAGGAACATAATAAGTCTAGAAATAAAAAAGGCCTCATTCATAAAATTCTGCCATGATTTATATAAACAAAAGTTTGGATGTTTTGATATTTAGGACTTGATCACACATTAATTTCAAAATGGTTAACAATTTTTGAAAATTCTATATTTCGATTTTTTTGTGTGATGGTATGTTTGAATGTATTTATACTTGATTTATTTTACTAAATGATATCAAAAGCCCATACTATCCGAACAACAAATGGTTAAATCATACAAATACAGGATTATCAAACTTAGTCATAGTGTTATAATAATCTATACACACCTACTTGCAATATGTATGGCCACAATTTTACTGATAAGATTACATTGTCACTTATCTATTCATGCTTGGAAACCTTGTTGTTTGACCCATTTCAATATTTTGGACTTTATGGACTCTTCTAGGCTTGTCTTTTAATGATTCATTGATTAGCTACTACAAAGAAAACTTGATGATCCTTAAACACATTATCAGAAAAATAAGTCATTTTTCTCTGAATAGTAGAATACAGAGTTAAATTTTTTATCTGTATCTTTGAATTGATTTTAAAGTTGTTTTCATCATAATTTAGAGTTATTTCTTATGGGAGGCTGATGTGTTATCTGGCCCCTGTCTAATCCGGCGCACCCTGTAATCAGACATGCCTAATTGTTGAATGTAGGTACACAAACATTATTTTGGCAAATTAAATATATTGAATATATCTATAGCCATAGAATCATATCATTTTGATTCTGTAATTTGTCAGATAGTCGATTTAAAAAAAAATCTAGACTATAAATAGTTCTTACTCTATAATCCGACAAATTCTATAGCACGGGACTACCCTGTGAATGCTTTGTTGGATTACCGGGGGTCCACTGTATTTATATTTGACCATTCAGGGAATGATAGGGCATCTCATTGGAAATGAAATGAAAATATTTTTATTCAAATAGGCCTTTACAAGCAATTATGAATAGTCTGACTCTAATACCAATTCGGAAGGTTGTTTTTTACTGAGATTGGTAACTAATAAATTATAATATCAATTTCTGTTTTAATTTTCAGTGAAGGTGAAGCCATAGTTATATCAACACGAGCAAGGATAAGTCAGCAGAATGATGCAGTCATATATTGTTGGATACCAACAACATGCTTTGCAGTCTTGTTCTGTATCTATAATGTTGCCCATGCTTCTATTATAACAGATGGATTTCTCAAGACTTGCAATCAATACAGAGGATACCTTGTTAGGGTAAGATATCCAATGTTATCAATAGTTTAATTTCCAATATGGACAGATATATTAACAAACATACTATAATAGTTGAAAAGTTTGAGTGTGTTAGTAGTAAACTTGTGCCCACATTTTAATATAAATAACTCCATCTTGAGCCCTATCTTCACTTACCATCAGGTCAAATCGAGGTCAACTGCAATCCCGTCATAAATAAAAAAAATATGGGTATAACCATCCAAACGGGGCAAAGTCATAGGAAGAATGGAATTTGAATATTTTTTATTTTAGTTAAAGATTTTCGATATTTTATTATTAACCAATGACTAGCAATGATTATATCTATAGTAAATTAAGCAGAATCCATACCATACCAAACTATATCAACTACAGTTCATTAAGATTCGTAAACATATTGCAGGAGCTACGCGCCTCTGGGGATCACGCATCCGCCATTCATTTTCGCCTAGCGTGTCAAGCGATATTAGACTTTATGGACTACATACAAAAGGACGCACCAAACAGCCGCAGAGGGGACTTCATCAACACAGGTGTGTCATTACAGCTGGCTCTGATAACCTCATGGGTATCTGTGGCAATGTGGATCGTGGTCGCATTTTATACAGCCAGGAGAGCGTACAAGGAACGTGATGTACTTACGTGTTGTGGTAATTAATTAAGTTTTTATTTAAATTAAGAATAATTTTACACACCTCTTTAACCATAAATAACAAAGGTTACAACATAGATTTCTAGTAACAATGCGTAATTAATAACTTTAAGCCATATTGTCAGTTTTAAATACCATTTTAAGTTATGATAATATTATTTTCACATTACAATGAAGACTGAGCTTTAATGTTGTATTTTACAAGTTTTTCTAATTGACAGGTTACGGGGCTTTATTTTAAGTCCCAACAGTTTTGTAGGTTGTTTATATATCAAACACGTAGGTTGTAATGAAAGGATGGCTAGACGATCTCTGATCTCTAGTCAAATACTAGTTTGGGAAGGTACAGGACATCTTCCGGTCCTTTATTCCATAAAGTCTAGAGATCAAGGAAAATATCTTGTGCATAGTGCCTTTCCTCACCTATGATTCCGAAGCATGGTCGCTTACAACGTGCATCATGTATACAATTAAGAGGTATGGACAACCATACATTCAGATTGCTTTTATATATCTATATTCGTAAATTAGATATGTGTTATTTGACCACTCTTTTGAGGTTAGGTGGTTAAGAATTGGGATAGAGGTCGTGTCAGGGTGTCGTGTCACTCGCTCTCATTCACAGAGAATACGACCGGCGTATTATTAATTCCAGTTGTAACCGTTCTTAAGATAAATACTTAACCATTCCTGTTTACAGACTTATGATTAATTATAATAAAATTATGTGTATAGTTAGTATTTCTATTAACCTTCTTATTTGTTTTAGATTTTACTTAAATATATCGTCCGTTATGTGCCGTCCAATTTTTAAATAATTAATTATTTATAAGACCTAGATATACTATTATTATATACAAATCAATTATTAAATAAATTATTTTACGGGTATTCCGTAATTTATTCTTTCATTTGACTTACTTTTTTATTTTGTTTCAATCAATATCATTTAATATTTTCTTCCCTCCCTTTTCCGCTCATTTTAAAACAAGCCACCAATCATTCAAGTACCGGACCATAGAAAAATATGAGAAAATAAAAACAATATTACCACATGAAATATATTTAATATTAATCATAACCACAATACAAAAACAACAACATTAATATGAATCACTATCTTATCTTTTAATATCTCAAGAAGATAACATCGAGGAATGTATAAGTAGTTGTGAGATTCAAACATTCAAAAAGAGCATTTTTCATATAATTTCCAACCATAACATATATATATAATATACATATATCAGCTGCTCCATGCAAAAATGCATCAAAACATAGTTTTTGTCGTTCGTTCAGCTGTTATTTCTAACTCTATTGACTTACTCCGTACATAGACAGATCAGGTACTCGCCCGTGTAGCGGTAATAACATATCAGGATTTTCAACAACCTATTTTAATTTGAACTGTCACACATTGCAACATTCACTTCATATATTATTAGTTTCAGACAACATAGTGCATATAAATAGTTATAGTGCAAGTTATTACATAGTTTCTTTTGAATATGCCAATAATTGAAAATCTTTCTAGATAGCTTTGATTGGACCAATAGTTAATATTATATTGTAATTATACATTACTTGAAAATCATTACAATATAAGTTAGTCTTACAGTAATAGTAGTGTGAAATATTTATGTAAAAATATAAATTTGTGTGTATCCAGTGACAGAGACGCCAATCAGACCTTGCTCTAATAGAAATCGGACCCAGGAACCAAAACCTATCTATAATTGTCGGCACGGATCTTGTGCGGTGACCTTCACATGCGCATAAGTGAATATTGGGTCTCATTGGTGGCGGAGGTGAGGCGGGTGAGCGTGTATGATGCGCAAAGCGATCCCCACTCTAACGCCGAGCGCTAAAGATCCGTGAAAAAAATTCTTTTGGTACTAGATAAAAAAAAAATTATTAGGTGTGATGTTTCAATAAAAATATAAAGCTGCACAAATTGACAATAGTAAGATAGATAGATTATTTAAGATGCGTGCTGTCAGGGCCTATAGCAAAGACATTGTAATCACAAAAAAATAATACATATTTCTGTAAATATCTACTCTTATAATATTAGTTTAGAGGATCATTTCAATTGGTTTGATTGAACACATTATTCTAAATTAAAATTGGCTCAAAACCCACTACATAAAGAACATTTAACATAGGATAATAAAAGTAACAAATAACAAAGTGTTGTGACTTATTTGAAATCAATCAGTGTGCACTTGTATAAATTCAAGGTACATATAATTTGACTTTAGTAGACAAGACCACCTCATGCATACACTGTTATTTACTTATACTATATTTAAACCGTCTTTAATCATAACAGCGCAGTTCATACATTTCAATAAAAATATATTTTGTCTTACTACCATTTTGACACACTGCTAAACTACTATATTGATTTGGCTGTGCATTGGCATACATCACTATTGTGACAATTCTTATACATATATATAACTATTAACTTACTGGCTTCATTGAGTTTATAACTACAGTTAAAACGAGAGTACATTTAAAGACATCTTGAATGTAAGAACACATAAAAATGTGCTGGTCTAACTCCATAATTTGGGTTTTTTCGGTTTTTATCCAATTTATTTATTTTGTGGTGAATAATAATTTTGTGATATGCGCTTTAGTTCAAATGTTATCTCACACATAAGATAAAAACGTTCTACAAGTCCAGTTATCTCATAAAATTTCGTACACTAATGTGTCAATTCATTTAAAATTATACAGAAATATATTAGCAAGATGAGCTAATTAAGTAAGAACATGTAAAGACTGTATGCTAGGACATTGTTTTATGTTAATTGATAGAAGATGAGTTACTTCTAAGAGGAATTCATTTTTATTTTAAATCTATTTTAAAGGCTTTGTACACTGTGTGACTATGCCAGCCACATAACACGGGATCACGCATATCAATGTTATGTAAAACATGCACACCACACTTCAAGACAACACACTGGGCATGTTTAAACAACATGTTTGTTACAATACATTTATAATGCCTGTCTAATAATTGTAGAGCCTTTCATTTCAAACAATTTGTGGTCTATCAATGATCATCAACAGCATCATTCTTACATTCAACCTCCCAATTTTTGGGAATAAACTTACTGATGTACTCCTCAAAATGGTTGTAAAAACATGTCTCCTCACAGAATGGTGGTTTCAATTCCAGCGGGACTTCCATTTTAGTGTTGTTGCGGTAAAATGTCTGTAACATACAAAGAAGGTCATAAATTTTGAGTCAGTAGGTTATTTTGTTTTAAAAAAACTATACAGACTGCAAAAATCAGTGATGTAAATGACTACGTGTCAATAAACAATATTTAGATAAAAGAAGTTTGTCATTTTTCTTTCTGAAATTTAGTCTCGCAACGGGATTGCTAATAATAATAATGAATATCTGCAATTTGACATACACACGTATATGACACAGTGGTAAATATCAATAATTGGTAATTGTGCTTGGCTTCCAGTTGAGGCTTACTTATTGTGTTCTCTGGTGGTGTTAGTGAAATTTGTGGAGTTCTTCGGGCTTATTGAGTAATTGATAAAAACATTTTGAGTGAATCGCCAACATTTGCACAATAATAATACGACTACCCGCGCATCAATATTACATTCACTCGATCGATCGCCGTCGCTACTACTCGCTACACCTTACGCAGCGCTTTAAAGCTGATTGCACCGTTGGACGCCTGTACTAGTTGACTGTAATTGTTTTGTTGTTTTTGTACTTCGTAATGTCTTCTTCAAACATATGCGGGCTGTAAAAGCACTATTAAAACGAAGGAACTTTTATCGTTTTCGATTTGTGCACTTATGCATTGTGCATCTTCTCTGCGCGAATTTATCAGAAAAGGTTAATAGCATAAACGCGCTCAGAAATGCCCTGAATGGAGCAATAAGCAGCCCAAAAAGGATAGCACCAACAGAGGAGATCCAGCTGAATTAGAGATATTTGTTTTTGTATAATATTACAATACTTCTATGCGCGCGGACATACGGCTCTATCTTAGAGGTTGTTGATAAATTTTACACCAAGTTCGGTTTCACAAAGGGAAAATCTATATCAGATGCGGCAGCAACATTGCCGAGGTACATTTATGGCGCATGGGAGGATTCACAGGTTGCAATTGTCATTTTTTATGATCTATCCAAGGCTTTTGACTGTATTGACAATCGTACACAATTTCTTAAACCTGACTACTACGGAATCCGTGGAACTGCTCATGATTTTATTTATCCATTCAAAATGTAGTTATTACTGGCACGCCATCTTTTCAAGGACTCTTTAGTCGAAATGGGGATCCCCAGGGTTAAATTTTGGGTCAATTTTTGTTTTTAGTATAAGGTGATTTGCCCAATGTAGTAAATGGCCTTCAGATAAAGTCTTGTTTGCTGATTCATAAATTTTTTAAGTTGATAGAAAATACTACTTCATCTTACTACAAATAATATTTTACTAAATTTAAAGAAAACTAAATTGCTTAAGGTTCTCTTTATTGGATGTAGCACAAGTAAATAGACAAATAACTGTATCTTTGGGTCTTTCATTGGACAACAAATTACAGTAGGGACCGATTAGTACCGACACTAAATTAGTTTATTTTGTATATTGTCAATTTGACCTTCATAAGTGCCCTCCGCGAGCCTAAACTGAATGAATGGTTTTGAATTCGCAGGTTCATACAAACTTGCCGACTCTTGCAATGTAAGCCTGGGAACTAGTCAACTGGAAATACAGACCAGCATCACACTGGAAAATATTAGGGATGTGATTAAGGAAGAAATTATGGCTATCGTTAAAGTTCAGATTACTGACGAACTGAAGGCGATTAAGCAGCAAATGTCCGACTATCATGACTCGGTCCCTTTTATTAAGATTCAATATGGGGACTTGGAATCTAAAATTGTGGAGAAATCTGGCATTATATCAAAATTACTGAGTGATAATGAGACGCTTCTGTCGATTGTTAATGACCTCTCCTCCAGGCTTAACCTATCTGAGCAACTGATGCGCAAGAATAACTTAGAGATGCCCGAGCACCGATCGGAAAACTTGGAGAATACTGACATTCAACTAACCAAGATTGTCCATAATCCTCTTGGGGAGGAGGATGTGTTGAATGCGACCCGAGTTGATGCCAACGGGGTGAAATTCTTGCAGTAGTGATCAAGTTAAACAAAAATAACTAGATAATTTGAGCTCTCAACACCTGGGGTTAGGACCTTTGTACCCGTTTACGTTGCTGAGCATCTGTCTTTAACTATCAAGGCCCTTCATGCTGCTATACGTAAGAAAGCAAGTGAAATGACTACAAATTTGAATGGTGCGTAACGCTCGTATTTATCCACGAAAGGATGCGTCACCAGAGGCACATCTTATCCGCAATCAGGGCATTTATTTTTTAAGCTAATATTCAATGTAAGTGTTCGTTTGTGCTAAAAATTTAAATTCGAATCTCTAATATTTATTATCAGAATGTTCGCGGAATCCGAACGAAAACCAATACTTTAAATGGAAATGTGTTGCAGACCAATTACAATGTTATTGTGTTCACAGAAACATGGCTGAAGTCAAATGTCAACAAAAGCGAATTTATTGATTCTAGATATACGGTTCATCGTAGAGATCGCTTTCGTACCAATGGTCCCAAAAAAGATGAAGTAGAGGTTCTTATTGCAATCTCGCAGGACATTCCATCCACTCGTATGGATGCTTGGGAAAGTGAATGTGAAGGTTTGTGGGAATTTTAATAGTACCGTTGTAAGAATTGCTATTGATAATAATAATAATAATTGTTAAGAACTCCTTCAACTGTGATAACATTCTTTATCGTACAGCGCTTCTTGTCACTAGAGCTTTTTATCTTCGAGAAAAAAACCTTGGCCTGTGCTCTCCAATAGTTCGGATATGCAATGAGTACAATATGCTTATTGGTAGGAATGCAAATGAGTTAGATATATAACACGACTTCTTGTCTTGCTTTAGGAGAAAAGTTCTGAAACCCTTTGCATAAAACGTCGATTAGTTTTTAATTTTCTGATATTTATTTTATTTTTTAGTTAACATTCTTTAACTTTATTATAACAACTTTAGTATAATTTTTTTTATCATATCATAGAACTGTAAATGTTGTGATTGTGTATACACATCAGATGCAAGTCAGTGGCTATCTTCTAGCCTACTTATAAGTTTTAATGTGTATACTGTTGGTGTCTATAAATAAATAACAAAAATTGTGCAATTTTTTTGATTGGCATTCAGAAAAACTGCTGCAACCACAGATTAGTCCTTTCGTCGTAAACATGGCCAGCAAATAGGGCTGCCAATAGGGCGGAACAAATTGCCAACGCCGGACAAAAACTTAAAAAACCCTGGACATTTAGGTGAAATTGGCTTAATTCCCGGACACGCCTATATAAAATATATTTTTTACACTTAGGCATAGCTAACATCATCAACGAATCAATTTTTATCTTCTTATCTACTAATTAATTAGGATTCCCGTGACACAAAAAGTGTCGACTCTTTTCACTCACTGCTTCGCTCACCGCCGCCTATGGACATTTGCAACACTAGGGGCATCGCCAATGCGTTGTCGACCCTGAGACGTGAAGTAGATAAGTCTCAAGTGCCTGTAATTTCACCGGCCCCCTTACCTTTCTAACCGAAACACAGTAATACAAGTGCACTACTGCTTCACGGCAGAAATGGGCACCGTGGTAGTACTTCCCTGGACGAATTCTGCACTAAGAGGTACTTAAAGACTCTTTTTGAAAACCCCATCAGGACACTCCCCGGATATCCTCTTAACTAGGACAAATCCGGGAAAACCCAGTCGGATGGCAGCCCTACCTGCTAAATAATATAATATAGTTAAAGTTACCTTGACAAAAAAGTTTTTCTGTTCCACATCCTCATGCAGTTCCAGCACAATACTAGATCCGTAGTCAGGCGCGATGAGCTCTTCGAAGCCGAGCGCTCGCCACAACCCAACCAACGTGACGTCATGGCCAGAATACACATATAATAGACGTTCTGAGTTCTCGTGATTCACTGCCTCTTCTAAGTTTTGCTTTATTTCTTTTAGTAATGGACCTAAAAGTAAATATATGTTTTAATTAACAATTTCTTTGAATTAACTGTGCCAAAATGTATCTATATACTGGATACTGTTGCAGAAATGACATACCTACTCTCAATGTCTGTAGAGTTTCATTGTATGACAGAATAGCCAAACTAAGCATGAAAGGTGTAACCATTTTATTTGGGAATACATTCTTAGTCCATTCTGGCAGTTTGAGCCCAGCTTCTTGTTGAGATTGCAGTGTACTATACAAATAGTCCACTTCATCCATGCTTCGCATACTCTGATTGGTGTACTTGCTCAAATAATCAAATAATTCTGCATACTTAGGGTCTGCATTAAATTCAGCTAATTTCTCATTGTACATTGAGTCCCAGGCCTTGCAAGGCTTCCCTGCGGCCACCACCTGAATTTAATTAAATATTAAGTGTTTGATGTTGAATTACATACCATAGCGCAGGATAGAGTAATTGAAAAGATAGCTATGGTTTGTAGCTCATCATTCAGTGAATAATTTAGAAGAAATAATCCTTTGTCTAAAGAAGTACACTTTAATAAAAAATTTAAGCTATAAACTGAACATAGGATTAACTTGTCTGAATAAAAGCTTTTATTATATTCCTATGCTGCAATTTTTTTTAAATCCTAGTTATCTGGTACTACCATTAAACATGTTATACAATTTTCAAATCACATAATAAATATTACAAATGAAAACTTACATTATCAAGGTTTTTCGGCCATGAGTAAACAGGTATAGGCAGCCATGGTATTTCAGGATGCCACATTTGACTTTCTAAAGGTGGGTACAAGCCAGCAAGGAATGTGTATGCACTCATCAAAGTTCTTGAATACCCACTGCTGCGTACATAAATATCTTTCTCATAGTACTCTTCATGTAAAAAATTGGTATAGTAACTTCTGTACTTTTTACCTAACTCATATAATTGAAGCTTGCCAGCCTGTGCAAAAAGTTTTAGTCATATGCCTTATGAATAAAAAAAGTTTCTTGTAGTGTTTGTGTCAGATAAGAGTTAAATTGTGTCTTCAGTCAATAGCTGAGCTAAATAGATGCAGCTATAATCATAATAAAAGTTGTTTTTGGCATTTCAAAGAAAACAGGTTTTGAATATTGAATTAGTTATTATTATGTACTAAAGTGTGCAGCAATTCAACCTTTCAAACTGGTGTTAAAGTCTGACCATTCATAAGTGCCTGTGAAGGTCTTTTAGACAAATATATTTCCTTTTATATTTTATTTATTATTTTTATTATTTTATTTATTGTGTTTGATCATAATATTTATTAAAAATGAAAAATTTTGAGTATTGAATACATACATTAGTAAGGCCGCCAAGTCCCTCAGGCCATTGGTAATTTTTAAATGGATCACTGTTATAGGAACTTATTGGGGTTCTAGCTCCATGACGGAAGAGCTGAAATATTTTAAAAATAAATTACATTAAAGTGGTAATTTGAACGGATTTAGAGATTCTGTATTATAAACAGTATCAAAGCATTATTTATGGTGATTATGCATGCATTCATGGTTAGTTAATTTTGGATAATGTATGTACTTGACTACAATTTCACAGTGATAACTGGTGATATGGCGCAAGATGGTAAGTAGTACACAAAAACTATATAGAAGCTGTTCTCTATTTGAAATATCAACATAAATCATGTAGGAACAACAAAAGATTAAGATAAAGAGCGAAGTATTATATTTATGAAAGAGATAGGAACAGTAGAATTTAAATAGGAGCGAATTTAGTAGCATAGACTTACAATAATCACCAGCCGCAAGGATTTAGATTCATAAGGAAGGGTTTCGCTCAGCACACAGTAGCCCAACAAGCAGCTGAGGACAGCCAGGCCCAGCACAATCACAGCCACAGACGTTGACCGCCTTGGTATCGACTGGCACTTTAAACGATCCACCTTCGGCGTAGACGGCCTTCGCCAAGTGTGATCTTCGTTATCGAATTCCATTTATTTTAAAGCTCTTTCTATTATTATAAAAACTTTGTAAGTTGAGTTAACTAATATTTTCACGTAATTTTATTACTTCATTGTGATAGTATTATGTAAAAAAATATTATTAAAGTTTTATGTGTGCACCAGACTGTAACCTGTAAGCACTACCAGTGTTGCAACAGGGACAATTAAACTATCGGTCGGTAGTGTCGTACGGTAGAGGTTGCCAGCTTAAAACGGTAAATTTTTTTTTATTATTTTACTAAATGAAACCAGTAATTCCCATAAACCTTTTTATTAGTTTTGTAATAAATCGTTAATGAATCGCAATAATTAATGTGACATACTCTTGGTTTACATTGTTTTAAACCAACATTTAGTTGCAATTTTTGTAAACATATTGGATTGAACAATACAATAATATTGCTTTTGGTTTGACAATATTCATATTTTTACCAGAGTTACGGTTCGTTTTCCATACTAGAGATTCATTTATCAATATATTGAAGCATTTAATACCGCCAAAAGATATCGATATATCGATCCAAAAAATAATTGATCATATTTCCTATATAACTTATTCTCAAAAACATGACATTGTGATAATAGCACTGTGAAAATATAAATTAAAGAAAGAAGTCGACATGGTTTATATCATACTTATATGAATGTTGAAGGAATAATTATTTTTAATTCTTAAATTTTATTTGAAACCACGGCATGTTGTAAACTGAACCTTCTTATGGGAGGGCTTTGAAAATCTGCTCCGCAACATCACGTCTGAGTGACGAAAAATAAATGAAGATAAACACAATCTATGCTCGATTTTATTTATAGTGATTGATGGCTGATGAATACTTATTTATAATAATTATTATTATTATTACTTAAAATGCTTCCTTGAAATATAAAGTTTCACCAACCCACCATCTCTACGCATACGATTCCGTGGATTACTTCGTCCGAATTAATCGAATCGCCATATATTAGGTCGACTTTCTTGATTATCGATTAAAATTATAAATAGTTTACGCTCATCACTAACATAACACTAAACTAAACTTGTTCAAACTTCAAAGTCTTCAAACAAACAATAAAAATTCAAATTGTGTGGAGTTTGATGAACTTGTGCGTGGCATTGATTTTCATTTTATCGGTTATTTTTTACTTTTGTTTTCATAGAAACAGTTTTCTAAATAAGTTAAAGGTAATAATAATATTATATAGGTCAATAATCTACAAGTACAAAAGTTATATCTATATCAATCCATTATTCATGAGAACGATTTTTCTGGTTTACTTTTATTGGCCAAATATTTTCAACTTTTCAGACATTGTAGGTTATAGGAAGTAAGATAAGAATCATTTTTTATCTACTTGCTGACATAGGATTGAAAAGTAACTGTATTTATCAAGCTTTCGCAGTTGACGATGTATTTAAATACTTTGATACTGACTGTACTAACAAAACAACCTACCGACACTATTTTGTATCTACTTTAGTCTGTTCAGTCTAAACAGGAACCCTTCTTAACTTGGCATAGAACTAGGACTAGGTAGATTTTAAAGCATAATTAAAGGAAACATTAAAATTGATCTTTAAACATTAAGAGACTTCGGATCCTCATCACCACTTGCACAGATACTATAAATCAACATCTAAACTCATTGTCTTCTTTCAGAACTAAACTAACAGTGAAAATGCCTCTGTTCAGTGGACGATGTCTGAGTACAGCGAAGCTAGTTGGAAAAACAGCTCTAGTTACTGGCTGTAACACAGGAATTGGGAAAGAAACTGTGCTTGACTTTTATAAAAGAGGTAAAGTATTTATAAGCATAAATTATTTCTTTTTAATGTGACCTACTACTGCTACAATCCAAATTTCTTTAGTTTGTGTAATATATATTCCATAATATCCACAGGTGCCAGAGTAATAATGGCATGCAGGAACATAGAGAAAGCACATGAAGCTAAAACTGACATAGAACAAGTATGCAAAGATATTCCAGACACTGGTAACTTAGTTCTGGCTAAATGTGACCTGAGTTCCTTAAATTCTGTACGAGAATTTGCTCAGAACATTCTAGATACAGAACCTCAGTTGAACATACTGGTGAATAATGCTGGTGTCATGATGTGCCCAAAGGGGGAGACAGACAATGGCTTTGAGACACAGTTTGGGACAAATCATTTGGCACATTTTCTTCTAACCATGTTGCTTCTTCCCCGCATCAGGGAGAGTAAGCCAGCAAGGATTGTTACAGTATCATCTAGAGCTCATATAAGTAAGTAATAAACAAGAACTGGAAATATGTTTTTACATATTTGATGTTGTATATCACAATATATACACTTATTTGTTAATGGTAGTTTAGTGATTTCATGATTTTACCTCACAAAAAGTAAACTAAAAGTCTTAAAGGCTCTGGTGACTATGTAGAATGAGTAATGATCTCCACCATTAACTCATGTGGGCATACTACATATTGTGTTACCTTTCTGTAGATAAACTAATAAAAATTACTAGGTATATCCTTACCTCTCAGCTCCATAACAGCTAAAAAATTTAATGAAAATAATTATGTTATTTAGATCATAAAATAGATAAGTAGCTTGTGTTCATTCCCATCCAGGAAACTGTAGGTTATGCCAGCTTTACCTACAAAAATGTACTGCTACATAGCTACTGAAAGGTAATTTTAAGATAATGTTAGCTGGATTAACACTATTAGAGTCGTAATTTGGGGAAAATTCTGGGATGTTTATAGCATCATCATTAATTTCAAACAATTACAAATAATTTTGTCAATGCATGTCAAATTGTCATTGCAATTTAAAACTAAGTATCACTTATTTTTTTTCAGGATATGCCATAAATTTTGAAGACCTAAATTATAAAACGAGGTCTTATAACGCAGCTGAAGCATACTCTCAGAGCAAGATTGCCAACATCTTGTTTTCGAGGGAACTGGCGGCTAAGCTCAAGGTTATATTTAATCTTATAGTCTTTACTTACAATGATTTGCAGTCTTATGGTATTATAGGTAATGGTGGTGTACACAAGACAATTATGATTGTGGTTAATCATATGACATTAATTTAATAGGCATACTGTTAACTTTGAATGTTTAGTAGTTCTTCCTATGTTGATCATCAGATGACTACTTATCTAGATGTCTATTATATAGTCACCAGTATGGTAATAATACCTTATTTAAAATATCACAATATTTATCTTCACTGCAAACTGTAATTATATTGTAATATTTTTTATTTTTTTTTTTAATAATTATTAAATTTTTTACACTAGCTTACTATTTTAAATTAATGTTTTCTTGTTATAAATTATTGTGAATGATGTGCATGCCTGTAAGAGACCTATTTACACTGAATAATTTTTAAGAACCCTTTTATATATATTGAATAAATAAATAAATAAAAGACCTGTTCAGACGAGCAATATTTACAGCAGGTGCGTAGCAATAAAAACTGATACTAGAATAGTGCACGGGTTAGGGGGCATTAATTATGTGGGGCTTTTTGGGGTTGGGTTAATTAATAGACACCCCCTTATCTATATCCTATCAGCAGGATTACCGCTGAATGGTATAATTGGCAACACGGATCTTGAGCGCTCGGCGGTAGTGCAGGGATCAATGGATAATGGAGGGTCTCAAGATCCGTGCCAGCAATTATACTGATTCCCATGGATGTCACATTTTCCGGGAATCAAAAGTAGCCTATATGTTTATTCCAAGGCGTGCTCCATCTAAGTGCCAAGTGTCATCCAAATCCATTGAGTAACTTTTACGTGAAAGAGTAACAGACATACATATGTCTACACGTCTATCCTCACAAACTTTTACATTTATAATATTCCTATAATGTCATAATTTTACATCTTTTAGGAATATAATATTGAAGGTGTCAACACATACAGCTTACATCCAGGCTTGATAAAGACGGAGCTGGGCCGTCACCTCAACGACACCCTATTCTGGGGAGCCAGGAAGATCATCGGCTTTGCTCTGTCACCGTTTATGAAGTCTCCTCAGTTGGGCGCGCAGACTTCTATTTATTGCGCTGTTGATGAGAAATGCGCTAATGAAACTGGCTTGTACTATAGGTAGGTCGCACCATTATAGAAAATACAGTGTAAACTCTTTATAACGAAACTCAAGGGACTGAGCATTTTTTGTCGTTATAGAGAGTTATCGTTATATGGAGTGAACAAAAAAAAACAAAACAAAGTGAACAAACCAACCAACTTGGGCTCACTTCAACGTTATAGGGAGTTTATCGTTATAAAGGATAACGTTATAAAGAGTTTACACTGTATATAATGTCTTCCCGCCGCGTCTGTCTGGCTATCTGTCTTAACTCACCAATCTCTGGAACTAATAGTTGGATTTAAAAAGCTATTTTGTACTTAATAAAGATATAAATATCCTGACACACTCTTTACACACGGTCATCTGATCCCAATCTAAGCAGAGTTTGTAGCGATAACTGATAGACACCTGACACAGAACAAACAGACATGTTCATGCAAACCAATGGTTGCCCTGGGTGGGAATCAAACCCACGACGTGCGTCGTGGCTGTCAAGGTTTTAACCACAAAGCCAACTGGCCTGTAGTTTAGATTTTTTTAAGCCAACCAAGTAATTATTTTTAATTTTACATATGTGAATTTTAGATTTGGATTATCCAAATAGTCTGTAAGTTGGCTTGGTGGTTAGAGACCCTGACTGCCAAACCGAAGGTCGCGTGTTCGATTCCCACCCAAAACAAACATTTGTGTGCATGAACATGTCTGTTTGTTCTGTGTCTGGGTGTAAATATCTATATACGTATGTATTTTAAAAGTAGTAAATGTAGTATATCAGTTACCCGGTAGCCATACTACAAGCAGTACACTCTGCTTAACTTGGGATCAGGTAACCATGTGTGAAGAATGTCTTGGGATATTTATTTTATTTATTGCAAAAATCAATAAATGTTTAAAATTTGTGTTCTTACAGTGACTGTGTCGTTACAAGCCCAGCATCAAAGGCGTTGGATGATCAATCAGCTAAGAAACTGTGGGACGTTTCTGTAAAGTTGGTCGGTTTGGAGGACTACAACCCCTTCACTGCCAATGATCCAGGTGTCAAGAACAAATAGGTTATAAGCTCACACAACTTTTTAATTATAGTTTATGGAATATTCGTGATACCACCTTCTTTATCTTTCACATGATGGATATTGGCTGGAATAATTGAGAAAACGTTTTTTGGATTAAATAAAAAAAAGTTGCATATGACTTCATTCATTGTCATTTATAGTGTTGTTTCTACTAATGCAAACGTCTGACGCTTATCAATTTCCAGACAGTTGAATCATAGGTTTATGAACCTTAAGGGATAGGGGCTTAAGAACCTAATGCATCGTGCATACCGTGACGTTGCGCGATGTTAAATTTTCCATTGCATTGGTATTTGGCGCACTCGATACGATGACGATACGCTTGCGATAAATATTCGTGAATAGGCATATTGTCAGATGTGGTATCATTATGATTAATACTCAGAGTTACATATTTATTATAAATGTTAATTTGTCCCGGAAACAAATCAATTATATTGATTCCGTTTTGGGGTCATTTGTATTAATTTTCTTTATTATTAAATAAATTATAATACCGTCCATAAATTGTAGAACATTTTTAGATTTTTTTTTAATTTGGTAATGGTTTTTTTTTAATCTCGCACAAACTAAACGTGACAATATCAATTCTTAGTTTTAAGACATAATACAGCCGTATGTAATAATCCGAGCCGTAACGTTATTTTTAATGTGTAACTATAATTTGTTGTGTAATAGTATTCTTACGAACTTGTTTGATGTTATTTAATAGTGAAATGTTTATTATTATATACTAACTGCCCCCCGCGGTTTTACCCGCGTTCCCGAGGGATGTCACGTTTTCCCGGTATAAAAAGTAGCCTATATGTTATTCCAGGATATGACCTATCTATGTGCCAAGTTGCATCTAAATCCGTTTGGTAGTTTTTGCGTGAAGGAGTAACAAACATTCATACATACAAACTTTCGCATTTATTAGTAGGAAGTAATATTATACTATGATATTTTTAAAGAGTCGAATTATTTAAGAATGCAATACGGTCACCTCGGTTGAAAGCACTCTGTGTTGTAAAGTTCATCAGATACCGTTAAGTAATTAAAAAGTAAGTATTACTTGGAATTCAACATTTACAAACCATACATGCGCATGACATTCGCAGTTGGCTTTATTCCAAAGGTCATGAATTGTCATGCAAACCGGACAATACCTCTCGTTATATTCTGAGTTGGAAAAATGGAAAAATAAACCTTGTGCAAGAGATGTACTCTCAGACATAGGTTTCCGATAAATGAAAGTAAAACCAACTTTTAGTTATATGCAATAAGATCTTATTTTGACTTAAGGCGGTTGCGTAGTACCAGCTTTCCATTCATTTTTATTTTGGTCAAATCTCTGAAGATACGTGGGTTTTATATAATTTTTTGTAGTTTTATGGGGTTATTACGAATATATAGTATCGCAACTTGCATATCAGCCAAAAATATAAAGTAATAAACGATCGTTCAATAGCAATTTAAAATTTATACAGGTATATGTTCCCAATTTTTTTTCAGTTAAATATATTTACATTTAATTGCCCTAAAGCCTTTTATTTCCATGCACATTACATTAAGTTTAAACTACAACATGTTTCTACAAATTAAATAAAAAAGATTAAAAAAACACACCTTTTTTTTAAATCTTAATGTGATGTGCATGGAAATAAAAGGTTTTATTATTATTATATTTACATGGTTATCTATCTATGTTAACAAGAAATATAAAGCTCAAAAGAAATAAACAGATCTGCGATCTGGGTTATTTCTGATAGGGTTCTTTTTGTACGCAAATTATGTTTTATATTTATACTTTCATATTTTTATAATAAATGTTGAACTACGTATTTTATATTCTTTTAATGCTTAATAAATATCACCTTTTGTTGCATATTTTTTCAATATAATGTAAAATCAATTCACATAGTAGTCTGCAGTCAAGAGAAACTCTTAACTAATATTAAAGATGCAAACGTGTATGTCAGTTTGCCCTGTGTTTAAGAAAATTTCTTGTAATATAGCAGAGCCCTACAGGTGGATACTGACCTGTTACGGGGCGTAATGTGTCATTCGCAGCGAGCATGTAACGTTACACCATGCGCTAAAATCGGTCTAAATCCGCTCGTTGCTCGCTGCGAGCGCTTTGTTTACCCGTACTGACTGCACGAACGCTTGTGGTGTAACACGTTACATTGCGCCCCGTAACTACTGGTTAGTATAATACCCACCTTTAGACATCGGCAATGAACATAGTAACGGGAATGAATTAGATCCCGCAGCCCCGTCAACGGCGACTGAAGTAACACCCAAAGTTTTTAGTAGGTAAAAATCTGACATATGCTGATGTGATATGAAGGCGATGATTACGGTAGGCTTTGCAGGATTTCCCCGAGTCAAAATAAAAATAGGTCACCTACATGTGAATGAAGTCGCAGATATTTTGACCGCATAAAACTAAACTTTATTTACAAGGAACATACGTACGTTTCTCGGAATATGTGGTTTATAAATAACGCACCCTTTTTTATTGCTTTCTGGACCCGAATTGTGCAACTCTCTGATTCTATGTGGAAGACTATTTCATAATTATAGATTGACTGTTTTGCGCGGGACCTTTGTGGTACAACAGTCGTAGCGGCAATGTTATATTATACAAAATTGACTCAACATTCCGAGAACATTACACAATCGCCCTGCTGTTCAACTAACAATTCGTTGTCTTGACCTTCGTAAGTGCCCTTACCGAACCTTGGCTTAGTTATGGCATTGAATTTAGTTTTTCTTTACTACCTTGTGTTCGAATCCGTGAATCATTTATTTGTCGCTTGATTTTTTAATTCGATTGATGAACCTTATGACAGTAATTTTAAATACACGTAATGTCAAAATTTTACTTCAATCTTGCGATTTTAGATCGGGATCGTATATAGTAACCCGGCATTAGTCGGTTCTCATAATGTTTTGGGTTCCATACCTCAAAAGGAAAATGAATCCTTATATAAGTCGAATGATCCAAGAGTAAAATCTCAATGGAAATCTGTTTGACATGAGTTTTCAATTTGTCAAATCCAAGTATCGGTGTAACTATGTAGGTAATCGAATAAAACATTTACACTTACCCAGGTACCTTGTCTCTGTGCTTGATCAGGGGCCCTTTCAAAAGGTGCTTTAAAAATTAATATGTGAACATGGTTTTTTTTTATTTCAAAAAGGTCTTTACAAACACTCATGAATTGTTACTCTGATACCGGTTCGGAAGGTTATTTTATTTTTTAGGTACTATGATGACCCGACAATGAACTCAGCAACTACTCTTTTTATAAAAACGAAGTAGGTAAGATTTATTGTGTGTTAAAAGATTAGAAAGAAGAAAATAAATATTGTCAGGCCAGCAATTTATTGCCAGGGTATCCTCTTAGGTACCTTGATATATTCCGATAAAAACCCTTGTGATACAAAGTTTTCTTTAGGTACTTCAATTTTAAATTCATGCACGGGTAATTCTTGATTGTCTTTGGCTATTTTGTTAAAGAATCGTTACATTAAACCATAATTTTTCACTTTCGTTAGTCGAGGTACAGGTGCTTATTTCTAGTCTTAATACTATGTCGCTATTTTAGGAAAATTCTGTAAATTTCTACGAATATACTCGAAATTTTCGTATATGTACTGTGACGGCCCAGTTATTCAAATTTTTATGGTTTAAAACTTTAAGTGGTTCCTTAATGTCGTGTTGTGATTGCATGAACAGCCTTCTTCTGTAAAATAAAAAAAAGTATTGATTCACCACTTCCGCAAAGGAGGATGCCATAGGACATCAATCCATAAAAATAACTAATAGGTTTATACTAGTCTAGGTGTTGGATTGCTTTAATCAGGTTCTGTATCCGCGCTCGGACGGATTCTCATTGACTACTAAACTTGCGGCACGTTATGATGGCCGTTTTGACGTTTAACAATGACAAAGAAAAATAACCTTTATTCCTTCGGACATAAAGTGCATCTATCGATCCAACAGCTAATTGTATGATGATGGAAATCAACCTTATTCCAAAGCAATACAGTTTCATTTCCTATGACAACCTGAAACGTCAAAACGGCCATCATAGCGTGCCGGTAGTATAGGTAATACTACCTACTAGCTGTAGGTACTCGGTATGCGTCGCTGTGTTTTTTTAGGATCAGCCTCCTTATTCAGCTAATACAAACTTCGTTGGCGATCCGCTTCACGGAGGCCTCGGATAGCTTATCTCTCACGTGATTAGTAGTATTAGTGTAGTTAGCGAAAAAGACAGAGCACGGAGGCCGCGACGAAACATCCTCGAGCTAGTGTCATTTTCCTAACAGAATCGTGCCCTAGGAACCGTCGCAGGCGTACGTAGAACAACTCACTGAAGTTTCAACGCTGTTAGATAAATAGTATAAGAAGGCATAATAATATGGTACAGACATACAAACATGAATTTATATATATATATATTCATAGATCAAAATTTTTGGAGCATAGTATAACTCTGCAATGAATTGCTCACCTGAAAATCTACTTAATTTACTACCAATTTTTGTTGTAAAATTCATTAATATTATTAGTACTTATGATAAAAAAATATGTTGATGATTTATGAGCATTTGTGAAAGCCAACATCATTTCGTATTCTATTCTATATATTAAATTATCTATATTCTGTACATCAAATTAGCAGATTTTGTATCAGGGTATATGGGTACAGTACAACCAATAGTTTTTTTTTATGTTGAGATGAACAAACAGGCGATCTACCAAAGATAAGTGGTCAACGCCGCCTGTGGACATTTGCAAAACTAGGGGCATTGCCAAAGTATTGTAGACCCTGAGACGTGAAGTTTGTTAAGTCTCATGTACCTGTAATTAGACAGTCATCAATAGTTAATTCAAGACTTGGTACGTTTTTTTTCTTTTTTATTTTGACAGGATTGCGATTGGCCTCAATCGCACCTGATGGTAAGTGAAGATGAGACCGAAGATGGAGCTCGCTTTCCCGTTAGTAGCCTATTCTCTCTTTCTTAAAGAGCCCCAAGTTGTAAGTACATATCTGGGAACACAGACGAGGGGAGAGAATTCCAATCTTTAGCTGTGCGCATGAGGAAGGAAGCTGCGAAGCGCTTCGTGCGAATTGGTGGTATCTATGTCTACAACATAAGGGTGAAAGTTCTCCTCACGCCTGGTAGTCCGATGACGAAAAGGTGATGGAGGAACTAAATCGTGAAGTTTGAGATGTGTCTTACAACTTTAAAAAAACTATCTATAGAAATCTTCACGCTCATATTATCAGAAATGAGACCCACTTTCCCCTGAATAAATTATTTAAGTCTCAACGTGAAATGTGGTAAACATTGTCGCCGTCTCTAGGGCAGTACCAATTCCAAGGTATAAGTTATGATTTCTAGACAAAAGTTATTATTACCATGCCCAGGAAACGACCCCAGGACCTCAGTCCCTAACCAAGGTTTATATCGCTTTACCACCTAGGACTACTATAAACATACCTAGCTAATCACTACATAGTATAAAACAAAGTCGCTTTATGTGTCCTTATGTCCCTATATCCCTTTGTATGCTTAAATCTTTAAAACTACGCAACGGATTTTGATGCGTTTTTTTTAATGGATAGAGTGATTGAAGAGGAAGGTTTTTATGTATAATACATGTGACATCCGACGGGAACACGGGTAAAACCGCGGGAGACAGCTAGATAGAAATAAATAAGACTATGTATGCACGTGCACGCATGCGGTTTATTTACATTTATCTCTTCGTTTTCCTTGAATTTGTTTAAATGTAATGGATCATTACTTAGTTACTCGATGCACTTGCATCCTTCGTCTTCAATGTATGCAGACAGATGGAATTGTTCGTTTGAGTTTATAGTCAAGTTGGGCTTGTGGGCATCTGAATGTTATTTGAAATATTCACTACAAAGCTTTAACTTAGATTTCTATACACGTTCATTTATTTTTCATTCTAGAGTAGAAAAGCTCTTAGTGCAGAGCTCGTTCGGGGAAGTACTACCACATCTACCACCGTAGCCATTTCGGCCGTGAAGCAATTGTGCAATTGTGTTTCGGTCAGAAAGCCAAGGGGACCAGTGAAATTTGAGACACATGAGACTTAACAACTTCACGTCTCAGGGACGACAACGCCATTGGCAATGCCCCTGGTGTTGCAAATGTCCACATGCGGCGGTGACCACTTACCATCTGGTAAAGTAAAGGCCAAATAAGAAAACTTTGCCCCTATTTTGTAACACAAATTATTGTTATACTGAAATGCCTATCCAACTGCTCCACGCCACACAAAGAGCTATATAGCGAAGTGGAATAGATGGTCCATTATTCATGTGATGAGGCACAAAAGTGGGTTGATGGCGCTATTCTAAACCGGAAAACGACACGTGCCTTTAACTAGTTCTTGCCACAATTAAATTTGTTTATACCGCGGAGGACAGCTTGTTTACATATTACGCGTGAGTTTGGGTGGGGGTTACTCTTTAAACTAAGCACGTATCACCAGGGGAGGGAGGAGGTGACGTACAAGTAGACCGCTCTGGACCCACCTGTGTATTGGCTTATTAACGTCACGTGAACAAAACAATTCATTACTATATAACTCAGTGATTAATAGATTTATCATATATATCGCTTTCGGCGTGTTGGAGCCCCGCCGACTACTGGCAATCGACCATTTATCCTCTCAGGCCTCTGAGTGACCGTTTGGGTCTATTACACACTCAGCGTCCAACGCTGCTTGAATACAGAACCCCGATTGAGGGGTCCCGTCTAAGTTGGTAGTGTATCAATATATATCTGTCACCTGTCTTCGTGCGTGAAACCACCTTGCATGTGGAATACTTCACTTTAAAGACCGGAAAAAGGACTGTCTCTATCAGTGTTTGTGTGCGTTGCATGTAAGTTTTGGTTTTGTGCGGTGTCGAATGCTTCTGACATATATCTCACACATTTGCTGCCTGGACACAAAGGTACTGTTTACTTACTTTTTCCATCCGGTGAAGGGCGACCTTCTTAACTCACTTACCTTTTCCGCGGTTAGTAACAACCTTGTTACTCATTATTTGTACCTAATATATTTAAATCTGTGCCTACCCACCATTTTAACTTGTTGCTTAGTGCTCCATGCTCACACATCCTTTTTTTATTCACATAAATATTCACTTACAGGAAAATATTAATATCATCAAATAGCTTCATAATCATAAATGTTAAATGCCGATTAGTGGAGGCGCCAAAGGTAGTTGAGTATGAAAAATGTGGGGACCGACAACAATGGTCAAATTCTTTTACCTGAGCCCTGAGACCTAACAACGAAAAAACCATTATGCCGGTAGCTATGCTGGTCCCTTTCCCTTCTCTTCACCCTGAAGCAATGCAGAAATGGGTACTCTTTATCCGTTTAAAACCAGTTTTCACGAGGTTCTCTATATGTCGATATGCAAGCAGACTAAAAGTGACATTATTTACCTTATTGAATGGACGCAACCCAGAATCAATAAAGATGAAAAAGATATTCAAAATATTCGCGCTTTGAAACATTTACACCGGTGAATTTGGCGATGAATCTTCGCTATTGCTGCCAAACATAGTAGAACATTGAAAGGTATTTTGTTTTGGGGAGCAGCAGCGGATATAGAATAAATAAATATCCTGGGACTTTACACACGGCCATCTGGTCCCAAACTAAGCAGAGCTTGTACTATGGAAACCAGACAACTGATATACTACATATACTACTTTTTTTTTCTAAATACATACTTATATAGATATTTACACCCAGACACAGAACAAACAGACATGTTCATGCACACAAATGTTTGTCCTGGGTGGGAATCGAACCCGCGACCTTCGGTTTGGCAGTCAGAGCGTTAACCACCAAGCCAACTGACCATCAATATTTATTAAACAAAAAAGAGCAATTCGTGCAATTTACAGTATGGGTCCCCGTGAATCATTAAGAGATTTATTTAGGGAAATAAATATAATGACATTACCTTCACTATATATTTATGAAAATATAATGTTGATACGTAGAAACATAGGAATGTTTAAGTCAAAATTAGATACTCATAGTATAAATACAAGACAAAGGGAGAAGTTAGTTGTTCCATACTTTAGACTAACTAAAGTTAACAAGTCATTTCTTGGTAATTGTGTTCGATTTTATAATAAGATACCGCTTTCAATAACCAAAATGTCTGATCATAAATTTAAAAATTATATTAGGATAGTTTTGAAAGATCTCTATCTCTCTCTATCTCTATCTCTCTTTGAGAGATCTAAATCTCTTATTTAAGTTGTAAGTACCTAATTATTGTTATTTTTTATTTTGTAGTCTTGTCATATTTTTTTTTGTTTTGATTTTTAATGTACCTATAATAAGTATTTTGTAATTGTTAAATATAAAATGATGTAAAATTGAAATTATAAAATAGCCAAAAAGTCAGAATAAGTAGATAAAATTTTTTATAATAAATAAAAAAGAATGTAACCTTGCTGAGTTTCTTGCCGGTTCTTCTCAGTTGAAGGCTGACTTCCGAACCGGTTGTAGCTTCAGTAACTTTAAATTTGACCTTCATAAGTGCCCTCCGAAGGCCTAAACTGAATAAATGGTTTTGAATTTTGAATTTTGAAAAAAGCCTTTGTTAAATACGTATGTAAATAAGCGAATTGTGAAAATAAAAATTTACCCGTTTCTATGTAAAAAAAAAATCAACTTTGGGAAGTACACTATTAGTTAGAAAATGAAGACACGATTAGTTAGAATACAAAGTTACAAAATGCAACAGATATAAGTCTCCTTGAAAGAAACTTGTGTTGACGAATCTCCAAATTGGGAACTTGCTCTTTAAATTTAAAATAATTGTAAATGTGATCTAAAGACGTACCTATTAAAAATCCACATACCTACTTAATTATTTTTATGTATGGCGCATAGTCATCGAATCCAATTAATTTATTTTCATCACCTTTAGTGACTTTGCTGAGGCATTTATCAAACAATCAGTCTTTTCCTGTAGTCAAATGTTACACAAATAAATATTGTGTTTGACAGATATGATATTAGTATTATATTTCGTTAAATTACAGACAGACAGAGACAACTTTACGGAGTAAAGACCAAATGATTAAAAATACATATTATAATTTCGCTCAAAATTAAAAACAGATTATTCTTATGTTTTTCTGCTGACTAGCTGAACATATCTTAATCATAAGAAAAATTGTGGTCATTAACCATCGGGTGGACTTTCCAGCAACATTCGAATCATTAACTGCAAGCTTTTCTGAGCTTAAAATAATTAAGGCTACAGAATGCGGTCCTCATATTTTGCACACTCAACTCCATCCAGCTCCTGGCCTAAATAGTGTCATAATAATAGCACGGTCGTGGACATTATTTACATTTTCATTTGTACCTACTATAAGGGTCCGTGGAAAAGCCCTTTAAAATAGGATTTGAATTTACAACACCATTGATTGTTTATTTCGAATCTCCGTGAAAGGATAAATATAACTGGCTAACTAAATCCTTGGCGACTGTTGCAAAGCCCGAACTACTGATCAAGCTGTTTTAGTATGAGATTATATGTTAAGCTAGTTTCAGCATTTTCCCACACATATAAGGGTTATAATATAACACTACTAAACGGCTAATTCTGTACCTGCATTTGTTATCGATAGTACCTATTTTTAAGATTTTTTATGTTTCTGTGCACGTTTTTCTCGTTATTGACATGTTTTGTGCGTATTCCTAGGTATATTGAGGGTATTTTTATAATTTGAAATACATATTTGATTTTGATAGTGTGGCAGCGACAGGGCATCTTCAATAATTTGTCTGTTTTTCTTATAGTTTTACTAAAGAACGACTGCGGTTCCACGACAAAGTCATGGATTACTTGAGTGGTTGGTGTAAAAGTAAGCGACGTCTGGATGGGTACACAGCCATCATTACCGGTAGTAACACTGGCATTGGAAAAGAGACCACACTGGATTTCTATTTGCGGGGTGAGTATCTATCAGTCAATTTTGCTGTTGAGTTTCAGTAGGCACTTATTGAAAAAATTGAGTAAGTTGTCGAGTTCTAATAGGCGCGATTTGACAGGTAGAGGTTTCAATCAATGTCAACAACGTCATGATGAGATTGATTAGCAGCATCATACAGATAAACATTGGGTCAGTAGATAAACCTTATTCTGAAAGCAATAAAGGTGGTTTTCTTTATACATTTTTGTCTGTCAAAACGAGTGTTTCAAATCATATCAACTGTAATAAAAGTGTTGTTTCACGAGTAAGGAAGGTAGTTTCTCATCTTATTGTTTTCTTTTTACATGTTTTTTTTTCAATGTTTTTGTGTTGGTGTAACAAAACCCAAGGTGTAAAAAAAAATCCTTACATCGATTTCGCTACGAAAACTATTGATCGAAAGAACAAAATTATGTAATATACTTCGGGAAAGTGGATGAAACCGTGGGTGACAGCTAGTATATAAGTTAAATAAAATATTGTTACAGGTGCCCGAGTAATAATGGCGTGTCGAGATACAAACAAAGGAGAAGAAGCGAAAAGAGAAATAGAAAAATCTCACGAAATGGTTAAAGGCATAGGATCATTAAAAGTGGACAAATTGGACCTCTGTAGTTTCAAATCTGTGCGAGAGTTTGCTTTCCGAGTGTTAAAAAGCGAACCCACCATTCAGATTTTGGTAAACAATGCAGGAGTTATGATGTGCCCTGAAAGCAGGACCGAAGATGGATTTGAGACTCATATTGGTTCAAATCACTTAGGTCACGCGTTATTAACTTTGCTTCTGCTACCGAGAATGATAAAAAGTGCTCCATCGAGGATTGTTTGCGTCTCATCTCGAATTCACGTTTGTAAGTCTTGTTTTGTTGCTTTTTTTATGCGGAGTCACTTAGACGTATGCCCCTTTAAAGTAGTTCCATTCAACAGAGAATGCACGGTTTGACCGTTCTTTATGATTGGCATTTTTGTTTTTAACTAATCTTACTTGTAATATAGTGTCTCTGTCACAAAGATGAATTAATATGTTATTGCTTTTATACGTAATTCTTCCTACTTTAGATTTTTTATTATGTTATACTAAATTCCGTGGGGTGAGGACCTGGTGATCTGTACTACAGGCTTACACCTATAATAGACACCAGCTCCGCACATACACTAGACTGTAAACTGTGAAACCAAAATAGATATTTTTGTACCTAGCATAAGTCTTGTCATTGTGAGGAGAAATAAATAAATATTATTATTATTATTTGTGTAGGTCCCTGGGTTGTTTAGATTCGCAATTGGACCGGGTGGCGCTCTGATCGAGTTTTAGGATTATTTTTGATGTTTTAATATATTTTCTATGGAAAATTTATATTTTGATAATAAATTTAAAGATAAACGATAAATTTTACCACTTATCAGTTCCACGCTGCTGTTAAGTTACTAAAAGCACATCCCAACATCTACTTGGCAGAACAACGTCTGCCGAGTCAGCTAGTTGTTTGTATAATTTTTCCCATGTATTCAATATTTAATTCTAAAGATATTTTATTTCAGTTTATAAACTCGACTTCAAGGATATCAACTATGAAACAACTCCCTACACTCCGCTTGCTGCTTATGCCAGAAGTAAAGTCGCAAATGTATTGTTCGCGAAAGCACTTACACTAAAATTTAAGGTAGTAAATTATTTTTTATATTGTCACGTTTACTTTAGGCAAGTAGGTATTAATATCTCTTTATATTGTCATTTTATTATAAACTTGATGTTACCGGTGTGTGTTGCAGTGCGTTTTAAGGCTTCCGTAGTCAACAAGGAGCCTTTATAGTTTCACCATGTCCGCCTGTCCAGGGTTTACCTCAGACTGTTGATTGATACAAAAATACTGTAATTTGGCATGGTTATGTGTATATATTAATGATGATGAACGTATAATTTTTGGTAGAGTCAATGTACATGCCCCCTACAAGCTAAACTGTTATTTTTGTATATGTTAAAGTAACGTAATAGTAATACCTAGTATTTACCGGGTGATTTTCGAAGTGAAAACTTCATTAGCGGCTTTGAGCACTTTTCTTGGCATATAATGTTAAACTCACGTCAGGACACGTGACCTGATCGAAAATTCGTAAGACGGTAAAAATGCACAACGTTAATGTTTTAGTTTTCACTTTTTTTATCGTCTTGATAATAAATATGGTGTATTGTTTGTGGAGTAGAATGATTTTTAGTGTACGAGTATGTTAGCAAAAACAAAAGAAAAGTATCCATGGTTCTACTCCATTCATCTATCACGCACAATGTCTTTCAAAGTGTTAAAAATGTCACCGACAAAAACTTAAATAGACGAGGAAGCTTTACACGTTGACGAGTAAACGTCAACCAACTTATAAAATGTGGATAAAAAAATCTTAACACTCCATAGAAAATGACTTTAGTGAAGTTTAGCCAATAAGCTAATAGTTAAAATTAACTTTCAGGAATTAGATATAAATGGCGTATCGACCTACAGCTTACATCCAGGCATAGTCAAAACTGGTATCGGAAGGCATTTCAAACAAACCGCCTGGTCCATTATAACATACGGCTTTCAGAACGTTTTCTTGAAATATTGTTGGAAGTCACCAAAATGCGGCGCTCAAACAAACATCTTCTGCGCTGTTGACGAAGCCTGTGCGAACCAATCTGGATTGTATTACAGGTATGGTAATATCGTTTCGACTAGTAGGTATTTTAATTCGTTTTTTTTTTTAAACGGATGTCATTATGTCGAAGGTTATATTTCATGCATGCCGGAAATTTTCCAGAGACAACACGTCATCTTTTATTTTTGTGTGACCTGCGTTTATACCGCGGTGGACTGTCACATTATTTAAATAAGGATTGACAGTGGTTTGAAATGATCATGTTCCATTTCTTTTTTTTTTAAGCAAAACTTCTTTGAAATTCTAATCCGTAACCTTTTTGTGTAACGAAAAATAAATGTATGATAAACACAACATGTGCTATTCAAAAGTGATTGATGATAGCTAAAATGTTTCCATGTAATAAAAAAGTTTTTTTTTCATTACAGCGACTGTTCCGTGTCGTCGCCGTCAAGACAATGCCGAAATAATATCAATGCAACAAAGCTATGGGATATAACAATTGAGTTGCTTAAACTTCAGAACTACAATCCATTCGGGGACGCGGACCCGACGGAGGACATGTTTACTAATAATAGATAAAGCCTGCTTGTCTCATAATTTGACGACTTCAAGTCTTTACACTATAACTTTAAGTCTCGACAGACGTTGTCCTGTCGAAATAAGTCCATACAAGAGTTCCATAAAAAAAACAATGCAGGAAGTCGATCGCACCGACACCTACCGGGTCCAGTTGTGAATCTATACCATTCTCCAACACTGGAACACAAAAATAATAATCAAAATCATTTCAGCCGTTTAGGAGGAGTTCACTAACATACACACGGACAAAAGAATTATATTTTAAGATACATATAATTTTGATAATATAATATGATATATGGATATAGATATGAGTGTTTTTGCACCTTCTCCTACTCCATCTCCTTACGCTGCTGTTTATGTGCTACTATGAAGCTGTAAACCATGAGCTATGAAGTTAAACATGGCCCTGCCTTGTACTTACAATAGATCTGTCTCATTGAACGTGCCATGACACGGTTGATAACATGCCTAGGGAAGGAAGGTACTTAGGTATTTTATATGCATAACGCGATCTTGGTTGACGATTTGCCCACGTTGATAAATGAGTTATCTAGTAGGTCGGTACTTATTATTAACTATTATTATTAAACTTACCCATTTCCGCCGTGAAGCATAGTTGTTTTTATTGGATCTCGGGCTCGGGGCATTGCATCTCAAGACATTAATTCCAGTATTGGTGGTTCGGTTTTAAGAGGCAGCTAAGGCCGCACTTTGCAAAACAATAACGAACTATTATTAAATGGGCAATTCTATGGACTTGTTGAACACACGAGTGTTTGGTTCGAAAAGCAAACTGCTCGTCTGGAATGAGTTTATTACCACCGGCATTAGCTTTTAATCGGATATATGTGAAGTATTAGTGCACTTGTATAATACTAGTTCAATCTAATCTGTTATATTGTTTTAGAGTTTGGGGAGGTACATTTTAAAACGAGATACATTTAGTATCAGAATTTAACATGCACAACAAAGTATTCTAACCAGGGCCTTCTTTTCAATTGGGCACTATGGGCAAGTGCCCAGGGCCCCCTGGTCCGAAAGGAATGGAACCCGTTGGAGGTCGATAGTGACGTCAGATTGGATCGGTGTGTCGCGCTCTGAGAGTTCTCATAGCGTAGTCCCTTATCCTAGTGCCCCTTATCCTAGTGCCCCTTATCCTAGTGCCCAGGGCCTTCAATAGTTTAAAGACGGAGCCGATTCTAACGGTTATGTTACTAAAGAATAAAATACACAGTAAATCCTAGCTATAAGTATGGCAAATGATCTGACAGACAGACAACTATATAGGTATATTGTAGTGTATCCCTAAATATACGTATAAAGCTGTCTCGGTAGATCGTAATATCCTTAATCCCCACTCTGTAATAAACAGAAAATAAATATATAAATATCCTGAGACATTCTTTACACACGGCCATCTGGTCCCAAACTAAGCAGAGCTTGTACTATGGAAACCAGATAACTGATATACTACATATAATACTTTTTTTTTTCTAAATACATACTTATATAGATATTTACACCCAGACACAGAACAAACAGTCATGTTCATGCACACAAATGTTTGTCCTGGGTGGGAAACGAACCCGCGACCTTCGGTTTAGCAGTCAGAGCGCTAACCACCAAGCCAACTGGCCTGTCATAAATAAATAATGTAATAAAACTGTAATAAAATAGAACATTTAAAATCTACATAATGACTCACGTGAATGCAAGATATTTCTGACAAATTGGTTTAAATATTAACGCATGGAGAAATTTAAATTGTTTTAAAATGTTAATAGATCTTAATATAGCTTTACACTTAAACACACACCGCCCTCAATCACAGCATTACACACACACACCCGCGCACACTCTCACACCCCTTTCCATCTCACGTCCGTTACACACTCATACCACATGTGAAACATATAATTACGCACACAAACACTCACACATTTACACATCCTCACTCACAATTTCACATGTTTTAATACACAGAGACCCTTTATTTAAGTTCTGTTTCATTTTATATTCATATATTATTTATTTTTAAACATCACCACGAGGTTAATCGCAATCCAGCTATAAATAAAATATACAGGTTTTTCTCTAACTTAATGGGAAGTCCCAAGCCATATGATAACTCTACTAGTAACGTAATAAATAAATTTAGTATTCCTGTTTCGATTAGAAATAAGGGTAAATAAGGGGAACGGTGACATTACAGGCACATGACACTTAACAACTTCACGTCTCTCATTGGCTATGCCCCTGGTGTTGCAAATGTCCATAGGCACCATCAGTTAGACCGTATGCCTGTTTGTCGGCTTACTTTGCAATAAAGAGTTCTATATTTCATTTAACATAAATTTTAACATCATATAAGCACATAAAGGTAAAGCAAAACTCACTTAATAGTTTAAAAGCAACATTATACACACAAATGACGTAGGTAATATTGATTCGGCATATACACTTTTATAATCAAATTAAGTAACAAGTCGTCGGCCGACCCCGTTTTTTGAAATGCACAACCAACACACGGCAGTGATGCAGAAGTCGTGGGAGCGTGAGTACGGCAGTAAATGTGCAATGAATATGACTACGTAAGGCCTTTAAAAGTTTCTAAAGTGTTAATTTGTCAAACAACGAGTATAAGAATCATCTAGCCAAGGTATGTTAACTTATTATATACAAGGAAAACGAGCATTCGTGTAAGTGCCTACTATATGCTGACGACGTAAAAATATTGTATGCTATGTCAACCCAAAATCACTGCCAGACATTACATGAAGACCTAAATGTTGAATGCTGATGCATAGTACTTGTACATCAGTAAATTTTTCATTAAATCTTTTTGTAGAAAGTGGCACAAAATTATCAATGGACAGCCGCTGAATTTTGTAACTCTATCGAATTCAACGTTGTAGCCGATTTCATAATATGTAGATGGATGGTTCTGTGCGCGAGTGTGGGACAACAGCCGTCAATGTTATACAAAACTGACTGCAACGACTTATTGTGTATCCTAAATAAATAAATGAAATAAACATATAGTTGATTATATAGAAAATGATGGGCTTGGTGGTTAGAGACCCTGACTGCCACTCCACAGGTCGTGGGTTCGATTCCCACCCAAGACAATCATTTATATATCTGGAAAATACGAAAATCTGTTATCTGGTTTCCATAGCACAAGCTCTGCTTAGTTTGGGATCAGATGGCCGTGCTTACAGAATGTCCCATGATATTTATTTATTTATTATAAAGGTGCCATATTTTGTTATTGTTTTAAATACAGAGTGGTTAAATACAAGTTTATATTTTTTTTTATACCCAGATACTTTGCAAAATAGTTTCAATTTGTTTTTATAATCTTTAAAGAAATGTAGGTAACAGGACAAGTAGGTAGTAATTTACGCTACTTAAATTTACATAATCAAGGTCTGCCAGCAGTTACAAGGAAACTTAATATTTATAATATTTTTCATTCTTACTAAAATAACCTACATCATATTATACGTAAACAACACACGAACCATTGTTAGATTGAAAGTTAATAAATTACAACATAAAATGTGGAACAGCAACGGGAATAGACAATTTTTCTTTTTAGTTACACCAGAGTCACCAGACCAAAAAGAACCTATTTCAAATAAAAAATTATGACTAATCGTAAGCTACAAAGTAAGATACATTAGTAACTCATAAATATATTAAAATTAAAAATTTCCTAAGCTTAAATAGCTTGTCATATAAGTCATGTAATTATGTAATTGCATTCAGGTACGTATAATTAAAATTGATTTATTGCTACATTAGATTGCTGATAAAAAGATTGAATACCTGCAGAACATAACAGTGGTTTCAGTATATAAGTATGTCCGACCAGTAAAATATCATTTTTCTTATAGCCATGGATTACATAAGTGGTTGGTGCAGAAGTAAACGGAGGCTGGATGGCGTCACAGTTATCGTCACTGGCAGTAACACGGGCATCGGAAAGGAAACTGCCCTTGATTTGTACTTAAGAGGTAATTAAAACCTTTCTACAATAATTAACTTTGAAACAGCTTTTACCTTATTCATAACCACCAATAAATACGAATTTGATATCAAAATTGGTTGCGATTTTTATATACATAAACGGCTGGCTAGATGTCTAGATCTGGTGGACAGGTCATAGGTTCGATTCCCGCTCAGAACAAACATTCATGTGCATGATCGTGTCAGTGTCTTATCCTTGTATCCTACTAATATTATAAATGCGAATGAAAATAATGAACCATTTAGTAGGATCAGTTATCTGGTTTCTATAGCATAAGCTCTGGTTAGTTTTGGATGAAATTACCGTGAGTTGTGAATTTCCCAGGATATATTTCCTTTTACAACACGTTAAAATATTATTTCAGGTGCCCGAGTGATAATAGCATGTCGAGATATAAGTAAAGGTGAAGCAGCAAAGAATGAAATTGAACAAGTTAACGAAACAAATGGAGGGAAAGGCACTTTAGCAGTAGAGAAACTAGACCTTTCCAGTCTCAAGTCTGTCCGAGAGTTCGCGTTCAAGGTCCTAGCCAATGAAGAAAATATACAGATTTTACTAAACAACGCTGGGATCATGTTAAGCCCAGAAGGCAAAACTGAAGACGGGTTTGAAATGCATATAGGAACGAACCACTTTGGCCACGCATTATTGACTTTGCTGCTGTTGCCTAGACTTATAAAAAGTGGTCCTTCAAGGATTGTTTGCGTTTCGTCATGTTTACACGAACGTGAGATATCTATCCATATTTGTTTTGTATAAACATGTTTAGATTATCGATTAACTAAGCATGAACGCATGTTAGTTAAGGCTTGTAGTTATCAAATTTTAAAGATACCTCTAAATTGTTTTAAATTTTATTTTCAGGAAAGAATTTCGAGCTGAATGATATAAACTTTGAGCAAAAACCATACCACGCATTAGATGCATATTGTAGAAGTAAAGCGGCTAATGTTTTATTTGCGAACGCTCTGGCACAGAAATTAAAGGTAAAAGTTACGGACTTTTTCACAATAAATATATACCTAATCTAATCCAATAAATATGCACTATAGTTGGATGAACTGATTCTCAAACACCAGACATCGTATAATTGAAATCGACCTGACCGTGTCGACCCTGAGACGTGGAGTTCTTAAGTCTGATGTGCCTGTAATTTCACTGGCCACCTTACCATTAAATTTACCCGTACCACGTCGGAATGGGTAAGGTGGTAGACTTCCCTGGACGAACTCTGGACTGATATTTTCAATCCTTCTTTTTTTACGTTTTTCGTAAGGGTCCCAAACTCTGGGTGCCCGAAGGCATGACCTAAGACGGCCTGGCTCTATTTATTTATTTATCTCTCTAAGATTCTTCTATATCTACAAGATTCCCCAAAATCTTCAAGATACGTAAATTGTTATCATGTTTATATTTTTAAGGAGCACAACATAACCAATGTGACAACATACAGCCTCCACCCGGGCGTCGTCAACACGGACATCGTGCGACATTCAGACAAGACGGTCTTATATGGAGCATCCTGGATCTTCCACAATGTGCTGGGGTGGTTCATGAAGAGTCCACGGTGTGGCGCGCAGACCAATATCTACTGCTGTATTGATGAAGCATGTGAGAAGGAGTCTGGACTTTACTACAGGTATAATTCTGTCCTAGTTCTCATAAACATGAGTCTCTCTATCTATGGCTCTGCTATCTAGTAACTTTCTGACAGCAGACCTCTATTGGTACTTCATCGTTCCAACTTTACTCTCGATTGTAATGTTGTCTTTCGACCTGAGATGTTCTAGGCAGCTAAGCGTTGAGTCCTCAAATAGGGTCCCGATATTTTCTAAGCTTTGCTTGTCATGGCTCCAATACAGCGATTCTATTGGCGGGTTTACCGCTTAGCTAGCTCGCACAACTCTGGTGGAAAGGTAACCTAAAAATGAAGTAATCAAATCATGTCTATGTATAGGTAAGGACTCCGCCATAATTAAAATACCATCACAGACCTTCATTAATCTTTTTAAAATATTTTTTTTAGTGACTGTGCAGTGAAATCACCCTCGAGGCAATGCCAAAATGACGCCGAGGCAGCTAGTTTCTGGGATCTGACTGTTGAATTACTGAAGATAAATAAATCTAATTACAACCCATTCGGTGATATAGATCCGAATGAAAAAATATTTTCTTAATACAATTTAATATGAACAGGTATAATAAAGAGGTGGATATTGAATAAAAAAGACTTATTAATCCTTATTTCGATATTTCAGTTTATGAATTTCATGGTTATGTGGATGAAGTGGTAATTTTCTGAGTAGCTTTGTACTGATGTTGGAACTTTTGTCGACTTTCTCGCAGAAGAACATCGCGGGTACATCGCAATCGGCGACCGCTAGTAGGCCGCTGCGTTTCAAGCCACCGCAGCGAAAGTTCGAACCATTGATAGTAGAGCATTGAGATTTTAGATCCCAGTCTGAATAGCCTACAGATTCGATGTTCTCACCTAAGGAACATAAAATAGCTTTACTATAATTGCAGAAATTAGCTGAAACGCCATTTTGAAAAGATAAAACAATTAGGGCAAAATAGCTATCCCTAAAACTACTGCTCGTACTAGCGGGGGCGGTTTCAAATTCAAAATAACATTTGTTTTCATGTTGTTCGATTTTTTTTATAGTTTATAGTATGCCTGAGAGAACTCCAGGACATTCGAACCGACGAACGACACCTTAAGTTTCACCCTTTCACGTGATATCAGAGTTAGTTACAAGGGTTTTGGATAATGTCTGCACTCCGATAAAAAAAATCGAACGATGTTTTCAATGTTTCCAGCTATTAGTAGATATATGATTATTATTCTACGAGCTGTGGTTAAATAAGTCGAATATTACTGAACAAGGATTACCATGCACAGTCAAATAGTGATATCTCTGAAACAGGTCACTGAAGCCCAAAAATGCGAAGTCATTGGCGGGCAATCTTCGCTCCTCGACCATTTTAAACAGTCCTCTGATATACTCCGCCTCGTGACGGGTATTCAGGATCGCCAGGTGTCCTCCGGCCGAGAGGCACGTGGAGTACGCCTCTGACCAGGTCTGTGGCTCGATGTGGGTGATGTAGCAGCTGCCGTTTATACCCAACGACCATTCTGTTGAATTCGACCATGATTTTGATGTCTACTGTCCTATGTCATAAAACATACAGACAGGGGTACAAAAACACTACTCTATTCAAAACAGTACCAATAGACATCGCAAATACTTGCGAAAGCACTATTGCTTTGCTATATTCTTTGCTATGAGTGCTTGCGTAGGTAGGTATTTATATTAGGTCAAGACCGAACCATTTCGTAACAAATTTGGTTTCTAAGGATGTATTTAATAGAAAAAATACCTACTATATGTAGTTATTAGTATATCAGTTATCTGGCAAAAGCACTGTTCGTTTAGGATATGGTCGTCTGTGAAGGTAGCTTTTAGTTATTATGTTGGCCAAGAATCGTAAGTTACGTCGCGAATTATTCAAGGATTTAATCATTAAGCAACCGGCTATGTTATGTCATATATGTCATGGAGTGACCCGTGCGATAAGTAAACACAAGTGGGTATTCATTTTTGTAGTTTGTAAGTAATTAAGATATTGATAACACAAAATTTAAAGTGTCTAATTAGGGGGCGTCCACTATTTACGCATAAGGAGGCCGGTGAAATTACAGGTACATGAGGCTTAACAACTTCACGTCTCAGGGTCGACAACGCATTGGCCATGCCCCTAGTGTTGCAAATGTCTATAGGCGGCGGTGACCACATACCATCAGGTGGAGATATAAAGCTATAAGTATCTAATTGCGGTTATGCGAACGGGTCAAAGTAGCAGTAACAAATGTCACGTGAGATTAGGGGTGGGGGAGAGAGGGGCCTCACGACGTCTCATCTGGAGAAGGGTCGAAAAATTAACCCTCGTAATTAATGGATGCCCTTACAGCACAGGATGAAAAGATTTCTAAGGCTAAGAAAGATACGATCGGTAACAAGCCTAAGTATTTAAGGTAAACATACTTGGATGAAAGGTGGTACACTCCTCGTTGTAGACTATTTTCTCCGCTTTAACCTTGCAGATAAACGGCAGTGTCTTGGAGCAGGAGTGTAAGAACATCCGGCCGTTCCGACGCATCGCCACGCAACGGCCCCCACTATGGAGTGGTTGCATGTGGTCCCACAGTAAGTTAAGAATTGAGTTAAACGTACCGTCCCCTACAAACAACAAAGTCGGTTTAGGTGCTCTGTTACAAATGATCTATAGTGTTCTATTGTGGATCCAGGATAAGATTTTGGGCTTGTTTGTTAAGCTGCTGATTGCAGTTCTTTGTAAGTAGGTAAAATTGAGTGCTATACATACCAGCGTTTTATCGGTAAGGACACGAGTCCAGGCAGTGCTTCCAACGTAGGTACCTAAACGCGGTCTGTAAGGCCCTCGTGGAAAATAATACCTACCTAATTATTGTGAATTGAAAATAGGTAGATGCCTAGATATACCTGTGTACTATAATTTTCTGTGATTTAGGTTAGGATCCCCAGATAGAACTGTCCTCTTGTTTTTAGGAGCAGGTATTACGTACGTACTACGTATTGTTTATAGGTAGAAATAATAAACTATTTATAACCTGTCTCACCATTGATAGTAACGAACGACCTTTCGGAGTACCAGTCGTGCATGCCAAGAAATATTCCTTCGTACTTGCTCAGTATAGAAGCGACGAGCAGCGGCATAGCGTCAGCCTCATCGAGGGTTTCAGGGACCATTAACTCTGCACCCTCGGCCTCACAACGTATACGCGCTTCAGACCACTTCGCGGCCAACTGGTGCAACTTATAAAATGAGTCAAATGCTTTCTCATATCTATAGTCTCCTCGAAATAATGGACGATCCGATTCTGTTCAAAAATTATTAGCAATTTCTGTTAGAGGTCCACACATCTAGAGACAGCAGTGCGCTGTCAAGTCAGTGTAGTAATCCTACTGCTAATGATGCTTCAAAAGTGAATCAAAGTGGAAAGGAGACCCTGTTACCAGATGGACAAGTTAGGTTTTAGGCTTTGAGTAATTTTATCTACGAATGCTCACTAGGTAGATACTGCGCCGCGTTATTCATTAACCAAAATTTGCTAATGAGGTTTCTGGATCTCTTATCAAATTGCGCTGTCCACGAAACCGACAATACCAACAAGAAAAGTTTTGCTATTCTGTTAATACAAATAGTCTCTTTCTCTCACTCAAACTCTGTCAATAGATGAGAGGCCCGTGTCGAGTTTTGAATTGTGAATATGGAATCATCATTATTATTTCAAAGACGTCCAATCCAACACCTAATTGAACTTACCAACCAATATAAAAATGGCTGCCAGAAATGGACTGCAAATTCGGAATGATTTCATTATATAACAATGCTATGGGCACATTTTTGATTTTAAAATAATGCAAATATTCACACACAGTCGCTGTTTATAAAATGTAATTACTCCACTGCGTGAGAACAGTTATTACCATCCAACGATTGTTGTTCATGGACCGGAAAATTGTTTTGGCTTCGTCAGTCACTAGTCACTACTACCTATAAAGGTATACTATACATATATGTAGGGGTAATGAAACACAACGTACCCATTTTATTTATATTTGCGGTATAGGTAGGTACAAGTGGTTTCATGTATGCAAAATCTGAATTACAATTTAATGCGATTATAAGCTTCCTTCACAGTAAGTTCTTCTTTTACATTAGAAATAATTCGTTCGAATACATTCTAAAACATGCTTTTTCAAAATTCGAATTCACAAATGCCAAAAAAGAAACAAATATATTTTTTTTTTTTTACTCTAAATAAACAGTGAAACAGATCTCAGCATTTTACATACAAATTCAAGCGAAATTATTTACAACAAAACTTGGGAAATTATTGTTAGAAACATAACTACTTATATGAATTAACATGATTATTCATTGACATTGCAATATCCCATTTACTACTATCACAATAATCCATCAGGGATGGGAACTCCAATCACAAAATGGATTAGGTGTTTGTAACAATATTTACATAAATGCTTTTATTTCTATTATAATAAAACATTGTCTACTTAAAACAAACTGTGCAACAATAAATACTATCTCATTTCTCGAATTGATTTACATCGTATATAACAATATACAAATCACTATCACGACTGAAGAGTTGTTTAATACTGCAGTTTTACTATGTACATTTATGGTTAGGCCACCATTAACTTTAGCATAGAGTTAATGATTAAATAGACGGTAGCTAATTATGAAACTGGCTTGATCGGTGAAAAGCGGACGATTGAATCACTTGGCAAAGGTTTATATTATGGGAGATTTGTATACAACAATAACAAAGACAAATAAATAAAAAAAACTGATACAGTGCATCGCGGTGACTAGGCGTATAAAAATTTCCTTAATATTTCATAAGAAGCGTTTATAATACCCCAACTTAAAAACGCTCGGGATATATTGAGTAGGGCTCCATGATAGAAATTTGCAAACTTTGAACCACGCTTGTGTAGGATATACGTAAATTCGTACGATATAGTTCTGTGTGGACCGCCAAGTTCACATTGCATAGCGATTTTTATAACATTAAGCGGATAGAATAACGTACTAAGAAATGCGCCGATCGTAGCTCCAGCTAAGAAATTTTGTATACTTTGATACAGCATCTGTTCTTGTGGTGGTAGCCGTTGTCGCACTTCATCGCGGATAACGAAAAACAGAGAGTTCGAAGGGCCGTTTCTTAACAATATTGGCACAAGCCCTCTATAAAACTCTTTGATACCGTAATGTCTAACAATATATGTCGCCGCATCCTGCGTGTTCTTAAACTTATTGTGATACTTTGGATGGATGAGTAAAGTCTGAATTCTTTCGAAAGGCATGAGTGTTGCTTCGAAACATCCAGCGACGACACCCGCAAGGGATTTGGCGACATAAGGATTAATTTTGTACGAGAGTAGCGGCTGCAAGCATTCGTCGTATACGCCGAACATGAGAGACATCGATAAAGATCTTTGCATTAACGGAGGGAGCATTCCACGGTAAAGGTATGTTAAGCCCTCTTTCTGCAACTGATTGAGTGCAAACGTAGTTTGCACACCATGCATCATCTGGAAAGAAGTAATAAAGTATGAGACACAGCCAGCATTATTAAATTTGTATTCAAACTAAAACATTAACTCAATAGGTTGGTATTAATCATTTTAATTATTAGCCTTTTGAACTTTGTAAGAAGGAAACCTTATATGTTTTTGTGTAACTGAATTCAGAGTCAGATTTACCTATAGAAGATCATTTTTGGAAAGACTTGACATACTTACTGTACATTTTGATTGATAAATATTCATTTTGTTCACCTATGCATAGCTAAGTGCACATATATCACAGCTTTATGCTGCCATCAGCAGTTGTTATCCACATCCTTCATAGTGATTTATTTCTAAAACTTGCATTTTTTAAACTAAAGCAATAACAATTTTATTTGCAATTTTAGGTATCCAATTCTGATTTTTAAATTTATTATTCCCCTAATAGTCATTTCAATGACAAGTAGATCCACTTAGGTACTGACTTTCTCCATTACTGTAGATTGTTTCTTTTTTTTTTTGATGATTATGTTTTTTCCAACATTTTTAAACTCCTGATACCAAATACCTGATCATGTCACTATTCCTTTTTTTTTATCAAAACTTTGTATATTTTTATTTATAGCAGCTAAAAGTGCAACTGTACCTGTCTGAATATCAGTTTGTTGAGAGGATAGCTTATCAGTATATTGCAGAAAGAAGATCCACCCCCACACACAAACTCCTTCCAGTGATCAGGGAGGCTTGCAGAGGGTACCTGCATTTCAATGCCGCCTTCATCAAGGCAGCTTCTATCAAGGAGTTGACCCTCAGACATGTCCTGCCTATTGCAGTCATTTGACATTATTTGTGGCCTTCCATCATCTGAAAATATAATTTGATAACCTTGACCAATATATATTAAAGTAACCATAAGTTGGTTTGGTAGATTTGATTAGCTATTTATAGGGTTATGATCGATTAATGTCTTCGTTTAAAGAAAACAAAACATGTGACACTGTGAGCTCTTTCCGTGATTCTAATTAGATTAATGCAACTAAACTCATTAGCGAAACTAATGACTATCGAAGTATTAATTCAGCTATAAACAGTACAATTGATACTTAAATTTGTCTTATCTGTAGTTACCATGTTGCTTACCTTTTCGCGATCCCAAATTAATTATGTAAATTATTACGTGTGTGATGAATTAGGAAACTCCAGTTGTTTCATGCCAATTTCTAGTTTAGGTTATTGAAGCACAATGGATAATTGTAACTTGTACAATACACAAGACGTACAAGATTTACTAGTCTTCAATTTTTACTAACAACAAATTGTTGATAAATTAAGTTTTTTGAAGAAAATCCTGTCATAGAAACTAGAGGCTAATCAACTCAGTTTGACAATTATATCTTGATATACAATAGGTAGTCTTTGATCTTGAATGAAACTGGGATGTCAGTATACAAGAGTAAGCAATCTTTGATATTGTTCGTCTGATATGGATAATCGAGTGATTTGAGAAAATTAGATGTTTTTAAGATTTATTAGAATCATTCAGTATCATCAGATCTATTCAGTAAATAAATTGACAACAATTTTAATAAATATAATACATAATATTATTTCTTTTGTTATTATTTATAGAGTTTGGAATCTCTTACATCAAAGCCTTATTTTAACTGTATAAAAACCGAGGTCTCTGTTTTTTTATCAATTCCGAAAAAGCAAAACGTAGACAAAACCAAATTTTCATAGACTTGTACTACCTCTGTTTGTTTTGCACACGCATGAGCAGCGGCGGCCTTACCCATTGCGAGGCTCCGGGCGGCAGGTCATTGCGAGGCCCTTTGTCCTTCGTGAAAACTATGTGATGCGAAAGTCAGTCTGGTTGTTTGGTTTAGGTATTTGTCATGTTTGACAATAAATGCTAAAGTTATACAAATAAATAAAATTTTGAATCCATATTTTTTTAATTTGGGTGGTTTTTAGTTTGGGTTGCGCGAGGCCCCTGCAAGAGCGAGGCCCCGGGCGATTGCCCCGTTCGCCACCCCCTAAGGCCGCGCATGAGTCTAGGTGAAATAGGAAGAATACCTACCTACCCTGAAACAGTCACCACTTCACCCTTAAAAATTGTAGTCCGTAATTATAATTCAGCTTAAGCTAGGAGTACGTAAAAAGTTAAATAAAGCAATCTATCAGACTATTTAGACATTAGCTTTGGCAACACTGGTTGGGTCTAACTAACGTCAAAATAGAGTGAATAAAGGATTGTTTGTGTACGTAAATTAGATCGCAAATAGCATCTTATTTTATTCACATTAAAAGTTATAAGCTTGACTTTGATTTACTTCTGAAATGGCCGCACTACTCAAAAAGAGAGCTTTAGCAGAATATAACAAGTCATTTCAAGTACGTATAAAAGCTAACCTTAAAAAATAAATAAGTTGGAAACCCCCTGTAAATACATTGTATTTTTTTCTCATTTTAGGATCTAGGGCCTCCGTCAAAGAAGCTTCATTTAGCTAAGAAACCACTAATAGGCAGTTCTGCTGCTGCATTCGTTGGCCTTCTTGAAAAGTGCAAGTCCAGTGATGAAGCCCTACAATTATTACTTCGTGTCTCTGATTGTCTCCAATTCCAAGAGTCAGATGTGGAGGAAGCTATCAAGAAACTGGCAGAACACTTTCAGACGGAAGAGGAGGCAGTCGTTAGGGTCAAAATATTGTGGCTGTTCTGTGATATTGGCCTTGAATGCCCTGGCGCCAATTTGAATAATTTGATCGATAAAACACAGTTGTTGATTAAAAACGAAACTTCACATAAGGTACTGGAGCTAGCATTATTATGTAAAATATTTAAGCATCTTTTTTAATTACCAGTGATACTATGTGATTCTATATCATTAAAAGTTTATCTTTAAGTTTTAATGATTTGTAGGTTTGTTAAAATATATTCATGATTTAAAATATTATTTGCCACTAGGTTATAGCTCAAGGTATAGCCACACTACTAAAACTGGGCAATAAGTTAAGCGAAGACAAGATACTGATGATGCGCCTTGTATCAGTTGCCAAAGATAACTTGAAGGACACCAGCCACATGGTGAAATGTAGGTGCTTACAACTTATTAGCGAGCTGTACCCCATTTGCTCTGAGTCAGACAGAACTTTGGAAATTGTTGCTGAAGCTGATGCCATTGTAAAGTTACTCGGAGATTATTCCAATGCGGAGGTTAGTTGTGATTTTGGATGTTTTTAATCCTTGTTAGCCAAGATAGGTAAGAAACAGGGAAACATAATCTGTATTGCATCTATAAACTAATGGAGAAAGAACTGCTTTTATTTTTGTTAATGCCTTCTTGATAAACTAAATCTCTGTGGAGAGGTCTTTTGACAATTGCGTTAGATTGATTAGCAAATAAGAAAAGTAATGATGCAACATTTGTCTTCATTAGCTGGCATCCCATAGAGCATAGCATGGAGAAATACTAATTTCCTGGGCTAAATAAAGAATTTCTGGGTATATTAATTAATTTATAAACAATTTAGGATGCAAGAGTGAGATGTGAAGCTTTCCAATCGCTCCTGACTCTCCATGAACGCGGTCAGACACTAAGTGCACTCCTATATGAGCATGTTTGTGTGGCACTCTCTGATGACTATGAGATTGTGAGACAAGTAGCTCTCAAGTTGGTCTGGCTGCTGGGGAATAAATATCCTGATAAGTAAGTACAAAATAATATTTGAATATGCAATTTTGAAGTAAAGTGTTTTATTTATTTAGGAATCTGTTTATTATGACGTGTTCTTCCCATTTAAGTATGTTATTGCTTCACAATAATGAAAATCACCGTATATACTTTATATAAAATACTAGTTGTTCAGGGTATGTGTTGCAATGCATCTTTGACTTGTGAGATATTACTGTCTGTATTCAAAGAAATCTTATAGAAACATGCATTTTCCAATGTTTCCAGGTATTTTTTCCCTAAAAATCTTATTTGTTACACAATGCACAGTTTAATAATAGAAATTGCCAAATATAAGTTATTTTCATGAAACACGCTTACTAATGAATAGCATTTTAAGTGAATAGATTAATTAATCTGTTGATCTGACTATGAATGTGGATATACAGCACAGTCCAAAATTCAAAGTACTCTATATCTATCCTCCATTTTTGTATGTCACTTTTAAAGACCTTTGTATCTATTCTTTTAGTGTAATAACCTTGGAAGATGACGAGACAACCATGAGGCTAGTGGACGACGCATTTGTGCGCATATGCTCTGCGGTGAATGACCTGTGCATGCAGGTGCGCGCGCTGGCCTGCACGCTGCTGGGCACCACCCGCGCCGTCTCCGACCGCTTCCTGCTGCAGACCCTGGACAAACAGCTCATGAGTAATATGAAGGTAACATGTACTTCATATGGCAGAGCTCCCGTTAGCGTAGGGTGTCATTTGTCATTGGGTAGCTGAGGAGGCCATTGGAAAATAGATTGACGGTAATTTTTTGGGTCGCGTATAAAGTAGACTGTTGTAATTTTCACTGAGTCGGTCACACGGTTGATTACATAAATGTAAGAAATGTCAATGGGGTCCCCATACAAGAAACGTGTTTTTTTGACGCGTTAAATTAAATGTTGTGGACTATTATACGGTGGTACGGAACCTTCAGTGTGCGAGTTCGTTAAACCAAATTAGTATACCATTTGTCAATCTTGTGAAAACCTAGAGTAGGATCTGATTAAATTTAAGTATTTAATAAATGTTGCAATTACTGTATATAATTTTACAATATAATGTAAATAATAACAGTAGTTAAAAATACTATTAAAATTAAATTAAATGTGGACTATTATACGGTGGTACGGAACCTTCAGTGTGCGAGTTCGTTAAACCAAATTAGTATACCATTTGTTAATCTTGTGAAAACCTAGAGTAGGATCTGATTAAATTTAAGTATTTAATTAATTACTGTATATAATTTTACAATATAATGTAAATAATAACAGTAGTTAAAAATGATATTGAAACTTAATTTGCCTTATATAGAAAAAGCGCACCGCCCACGAGCGCGGCGCGGAGCTGGTCCGCAGCGGCGCGTGGGCCAGCGGCCGGCGCTGGGCCGACGACGCGCCCGGCCAGCTCGTGGAGCAGCACACCGTGCAGCTGCTGCCGGGCGGCGCCGCCGGGGCCTTCGTGCACGGCCTCGAGGACGAGCTCATGGGTGGGCTCAATGCATTACAATTACATTACTAATTCCGTGTCCTATGAAATAATATTCATTTATTCATTTGCCTAGACAAAGGTATTTGAGTGAGTATTTCTGCAATAAATAAATTTCGTCACCAGAGGTCCGTACTGCGGCAGTAGACGCTGTGTGTCAGCTGTCCATGGAGAACCCAGTGTTCGCGACGACGTCCCTGGACTTCCTCGTGGACATGTTCAACGACGAGATAGAGGATGTGCGTCTGCGGGCGATCAACAGCCTCACGCGCATATCGCACCATATAGTACTGAGGGAAGACCAGCTGGAAACTATATTGGGGGCTCTGGAGGTAATATTTACAAATAACTGTTGCATACTTACATATACTTAATAATAGGTATCCTTAATTAAACTGAGTGTTAACATTAGGTATAATGTAAAAAAATTACAGGATTTCTCTATGGACGTAAGGGAAGGTCTCCATAGACTGCTCGGCGCGTGCACAGTCGCCTCCAAGACTTGCCTCGAGATGTGCATAGACAAGATTCTGGAGAATCTAAAAAGATATCCTCAAGTAAGTCAATATTATGCTGATCCCTTATTGTCGAATTGCAACATCTATTCTTATTTATTTGAGTGTACAAAAGGTTATGCCTTAAGCCAAAGAACTAAGGTGCAATTGGTTTGGGAGTGACCATGCAACGTCTTTGGTATTAACACTGGTAAATTAATGAAAGTACGATGAGTAATAAAGAGGACCCAGACCTTACAAATACATTTCACTCTTATCTTATTTGTTGATTAGTTTTAATTATGGGTGATATTATCTGTAGTGACTGTTGATCACAATTTTTTATTTCTTTTAGATTCACTTCTTGTTAAAAAAAAATTGTGTCATCTGTGTTGTTATAGCTCGAACAGATGTGGGTATTGAATTCATTATATGGTACTGTACTTTAAATAAAATAAATTTATTTGCTTTTAGCAAATAATCTGTACACTATAAATATTCTATTAGGGAACACGCAGAAATTACAAATTACAGGCACATGAGACTTGCCAAAAAATCACAATTGGGATGAGTCCTGTATTAATTAATAATAAATTAGTTTATTTTGCATATTTTCATAGCCTCTTGTCCTATGGCATTTTGTTTTGGGGAGCAGCAGCGGATATAGAATCAATATTTATTATACAAAAAAGAGCAATTCGTGCAATTTACAGTATGGGTCCCCGTGCATCATTAAGAGATTTATTTAGGGAAATAAATATAATGACATTACTTTCACTATATATTTATGAAAATATAATGTTTATACGTAGAAACATAGGAATGTTTGAGTCAAAATTAGATACTCATAGTATAAATACACGACAAAGGGAGAAGTTAGTTGTTCCATACTTTAGATTAACTAAAGTAAACAAGTCATTTCTTGGTAATTGTGTTAGATTTTATAATAAGATACCGCTGTCAGTAACCAAAATGTCTGATCATAAATTTAAAAATTATATTAGGAAAGTTTTGAAAGAGAAAGCGTATTACAAGGTAGTTCATTATATTGAAGATAAAAATGTATGGAAATAGCTGCTCTCTGCACAGTGCACCTCTAAATCTCTTTTTTAAGTTGTAAGTACCTAAATATTGTTATTTTCTATTTTGTAGTCTTGTCATTTTTTTTTTTTTGTTTTGTTTTTTAATGTTACCTATAATAAGTATTTTGTAATTGTTAAATATAAAATTATGTAAAATTGAAATTATAAAATAGCCAAAAAGTCAGAATAGATAAAATTTATATAACAAATAAAAAAGAATGTAACCTTGCTGAGTTTCTTGCCGGTTCTTCTCAGTTGAAGGCTGACTTCCGAACCGGTTGTAGCTTCAGTAACTTTAAATTTGACCTTCATAAGTGCCCTCCGAAGGCCTAAACTGAATAAATGGTTTTGAATTTTGAATTTTGAAAAAAAAAGATAAATGATCAAACACTAACCAGTGTATTGACCATCCAAAAATGTACGAAAACATTAAATATGATCAAAATTAAATCATTGTGATTTTTCAGTACCGATCTAATCATAAAGAGTATGTTATTTGATGCTGTACAATTATGACGTCACAACTTACTATTTCATACAAAACTCCATACATACGATCGTTTTTCATAAAGAATTGCTGATTTGACATGTCAGGACACATCCCTATTAGTTCACTAATTATGTTTCCCAGGACAAACGCTCGACATTCCGATGTGTGCAACGACTGGGCAGTTCTCATGCGACCCTTGTGCTGCCGCTCACCCCGAGGTTACTCGCCGTCCATCCATTCTTCGACATGCCCGAACCTGACGTTGAAGATCCAGCTTGTATCCTTTCAGAATAGACTTAATTATAAAAAACACCACTAGGGATTGTAGCCAATTTCGATAAGAGATGGCTACAGTCAAATTTAAATTCTATATTTATGACATGAAATTTTTTTTCGCTTGAACACAATATGTTGTCTCGACTCTATATACATATTGGCGAAATATCTTTCTGACGCGTGAATTCATAAAACGCAAAACGTAAACTTATGGACTCTTCCATCTGATATTGATCGATTAAGAATTTAAAAATCAAATGACAATCGGTGCAAAGGTATATAAAACCTAATTTACGCAGTCTTCTCGCCGTCTCTTTCGCACGAATCGAGTGCGCACGGGTCTACGTCGGCACGCTATGATGGCCGTTTTGACGTTTCAGATTGTCATAGGAAAAGAAACTGTATGGCTTTATAATAAGGTTGATTTTCATCATCATACAGTTAGCTGTTGGATCAATAGATGCACCTTATGTCTGAAGGAATAAAGGTTATTTTTCTTTGTCATTGTTAAACGTCAAAAAGCGTGCCGCAAGTTTAGTTGAAACAGCATGATTATTAATGCTCCGTTGTTATTGCTTGAGCATCCTTTGAGAATATAGATTCCTTAGCCCGCGACAGACATGTGCGTGCTGATCCTGGTGCTGAACGCGGCGCGGCGCTGCACCACCATGCTGCCGCTGTTCGAGGAGCACACCATCAAGCACTACACCTACCTGCGCGACACCATGCCGCATCTGGTGCCACATCTGCCTATCGGTAACCATTTACATTACACTAACTTAAAATACTATTGTTTTCTACCCTTAAGGGATGTTGTAGCCAAATCCCTCTGCGATACTGCTATGCCATAAATATATGATATACATCAAGTCGGTTCATCAAGAAAGTGTCGCATCACGACAGCCTTTGTGCAGTCCTGTAATTGGTTAAAAGGTAACTAAGAAAGGCGTGAGGTATTTTAGTTTCATAAATGGCGGCCAACAGTCAAGAATGATTGTTTCCTTTTTAATTAGTTTATTTTGCATATTTTCATAGCCTCTTGTCCTATGGTATTTTGTTTTGGGGAGCAGCAGCGGATATAGAATCAATATTTATTATACAAAAAAGAGCAATTCGTGCAATTTACAGTATAGGTCCCCGTGAATCATTAAGAGATTTATTTAGGGAAATAAATATAATGACATTACCTTCACTATATATTTATGAAAATATAATGTTTATACGTAGAAACATAGGAATGTTTGAGTCAAAATTAGATATTCATAGTATAAATACAAGACAAAGGGAGAAGTTAGTTGTTCCATACTTTAGACTAACTAAAGTTAACAAGTCATTTCTTGGTAATTGTGTTCGATTTTATAATAAGATACCGCTTTCAATAACCAAAATGTCTGATCATAAATTTAAAAATTATATTAGGAAAGTTTTGAAAGAAAAAGCGTATTACAAGGTAGTTCATTATATTGAAGATAAAAATGTATGGAAATAGCTGCTCTCTGCACAGTGCACCTCTAAATCTCTTGTTTAAGTTGTAAGTACCTAATTATTGTTATTTTCTATTTTGTAGTCTTGTCATATTTTTTTTTTTGTTTTGTTTTTATTAATGTTACCTATAATAAGTATTTTGTAATTGTTAAATATAAAATTATGTAAAATTGAAATTATAAAATAGCCAAAAAGTCAGAATAGATAAAAATTTATATAACAAATAAAAAAGAATGTAACCTTGCTGAGTTTCTTGCCGGTTCTTCTCAGTTGAAGGCTGACTTCCGAACCGGTTGTAGCTTCAGAAACTTTAAATTTGACCTTCATAAGTGCCCTCCGAAGGCCTAAACTGAATAAATGGTTTTGAATTTTGAATTTTTGAATTTTTATATCTATATTATCTATATATATATATCTATATATATATATCTATATATATATATATCTATATATATATATATCTATATATATATATATCTATATATATATTATCTATATTAAAAATGAATCCCTATTTCCCTTGGTCACGGCATCACGCATGGACGGCTGGACCGATTTCGCAAATACTTTTTTTGTTGTGTTTGATATTGTCAGGAGATTGTTCTTATGAAAGAAAAAATTAAGAAAGTTGCGTGCAAAATTACAAAATTTAAGAAAACTCAACGACTTTACTAGCGCTTTTGAAAATACAAATAGACTTTTTTAATGTAACGTGTGACATTATTGTCAGTCGTTTGACAGTTGGCGCGAAGACAGTCGGGTCAGCATCCGACAGACGTTTTCCTAATAAACAGAGTAGTATCTAATAGTTTTGGCTATGACTACAATCTCATTATTATAACTATTATTAGTATTGATGTGTTCAAAGAAAGAAACACTAAGGCCTAGAAGGGGTCTAAAATGTAGTTGTTATGCTTATGCAATGTATTTAATAATGTTCTCTGCTATAATTTATTTCGATCTAAATTCCTTCACCAGGCGAGGCACAGCAGTCAAGCGCTGAGAAAAGCGAAGCGACGATGGACGATAGCGCTGTGCAGCGGTTTTTCGATACAGTGTTACAACATATCGACAACATCACGCTTTCAACAGCCGTGAGACTCAAGATGTTGCAGTCTGCTGAGGAACAACTCAATAAGTATGTTTTAGTAAATTAATTTTAGATTTTTTTAAGATAGTTTGATTTAGTAGTGGACTGTTGACTATATGTTTAATAATAATCAATAATTGCTTTGTAATATTCTTATCTCCGGTAATGTAGATCAATTTATGAACATTCGTGCAATGTCTCTCGCAGAAATATTAGTTTTTCCTTTTACCATCGCTAGCGTATATCGATTACGTTAACGGAGGAAATTTTAGGTAATTTTAGGGGTACTCTGCAGAAATAACACATATATATGTATACATATAACTCACATGGACATGTTTATAATTGAAGGCTATGAAATAAATAAACTGACATGGTCATTTTTATAATTTCGGGCTATGAAATAAATAAACTGAGATGAACATTTTTATAATATCAGGCTATGAAATAAAGAAACTGACATAGGCATTTTTTATTCATGTCATCTCAGTTTATGAAATAAATAACTGACATGGACATTGTTCATTTTTATTATTTCAGGCTATCAGAGATGGAGCCACTAGTGGCAGGCGCGGCGCACTTCACGGCGCTGTTCGCGCGCTGCGTGGTGCAACTTCACACCGCACTGCACGCGTCCAACGGTCCCCCAGCACATGCACTCACCAACCTAATTACAGACAGTCTCAGGTGATATTCTATGTTTAATTTATAATATATTTAGACAATATTTAAGACGATATGAACGACTTATATTTTAATAGGCCAAACGCCTTGTCTTGGGTGGGGGCAAAAGCATGAGATCAATAGTATAAATACACGATAGGTCCTAAAATATTGCTGAAATTTGGTTTGCGATAAATAAATATCCTGGGTCATTCCTTACATACGGCCGTCTCATTCCAAATAAACAAACTTGTACTGCTTATACTATGGCAACCCAATAACTACGTATACTACCTTTTTTTTCTACACAATAGATACTTATATTGACATTAGTTATAGTAAGGGGGCGTCCATTAATTACGTGAGGCATTTAGGGGGGGGAGGGGGTTGAGCCAAATCTCACCGAATATCACGTGGGTGAGTAGGGGGGTCTCGGCAAATATCACGTAATTTTTTTATTAGCTAGAAACCGTGTAAAATTCCGAGAATGTGGTTAAATCATATACTTATGATAATATTCGTCGCGGTATGCAAACACCATAAAGTAGTAGTAGCAAATCTCGCGTGAGATTTGTGACGGGGGGAGGAGATCGAGCAAAGTCTCACGACATCTCACCAAGGGGAATGGAGGGGTCGAAAAATCACCAAAATCCCCTCACGTAATTAATGGATGCCCCCTAAACGTAATTTACGGATATCTATTTTTATTTCTTTAAAATTAATTATATGGTATTTAAGATAGACATTTATAAGACTGTAAAGTTTTGTCATAATCACTGTTAAGAAAACTATTTTATTTTGTATATGTGTACAGTAGGTGTCTGCTAACTTAATAAATAAATAGACAATAAGTCCGATCCTTTTTTTTGAGATATCTGTGAGAACCAGAGCAAATTGATAGTTGCAATAAATTAAAATAAGAAATTCAAAATTTTAAACCATTTATTCTGTTTAGGCCCTCGGAAGGCACTTATGAAGGTCAAATTTAAAGTTACTGAAGCAACTACCATATTTAACTATATCCTTTATATTGTAATGAGAATTAATTTCGTTTAACTTCACAGACTTCAACACCAATTCAGCGGTGTATCAGAACAGGAGAACGCTTGCGTGTGGCAATTGGCTTTGCGAGTGTGTGCGGCGAGGCTGTGCGCCGCGGTGGCCGGCGTCGTGCTCGTGCCGCCCGGGGGCGCCGTCAGTACTCTTGGCGCGGTTGGCGCAGCTGGCGTGGTTGGCGCGGTTGGCGTGGTTGGCGCGGTTGGCGGGGTTGGCGCAGTGTCGGCACCAATGACAGCGGCGGCGCTGTCGGCCGTGGCCGCGCTCACGCATCACGCTGAATTGCTGGATAGGTTGTTAGCTTCCGCAGGTACTCTCACCTATATTGAAACTTATAATAATGTAGAAATGACATAATGTAGGTTTTTGTTCACACATATTTGCGGAACCACTACCTACATTTTTCCGTATTTTTCCATTTATTGTGGATAGTTCATGTGTTTTATATATTTCTTATAATATGTGGTTATTTGTAGGCCTTTAATAGCTAAATAAAGCAGTTATGTAATACAAAACTATGAAATTAAACATATGATGTTATGTATAGCTGACTGATTACCTGCATAATTAAATCAAACAATTAAAATAATATAATTTATAGACAGTGATGTTTTTGTTTGTTTTGCTTTTAACATTCAAATGATAGTCTTATTAAAATATTTTGTTTATGTTTTAGGTGTGGAACCAGATCCATTCACAATAGCTGTATTCCAGCAGCTGTCGATGAACGCGGACAACAAGCCGGCGGCACTGGCGCGCGCGATCATGCCGCTACTACAGTCGGCGCCGCTGCCCACCATTCCTAAACCTAACCTCAAGGTACGATGAGTCATGAACATCATAAAATTTACTCTGTTAAGCTATACAACGGTCAAAGCCTACGTTAATAAGGATGTTTATCCAATTTAATAACCACGAAAATTAAAAAAAAAATCATTTAAAATTTAAATTAAATTATATTCCACATTTTTGTCACACATCATTTACTATCAGAGCAAAACCCAACTTTGCCCGTAAAATAAATATGTTCCATTAGTTTCATGTTCAGAGGTTATTTTTGAGAGTTATGTTTACCAAGATGCATAATTTACCAACCCACAGATTAAAATGTGCACAGCGACGATCCTAGAGCCGACATCCGATAATGACACTATAGTGCGATTCGGCGCGGGGCTCGTGGCGGCCGTCGCGCTGGAGGCCGAGGTGACCCGCCTGCGAGCCCCGGCCGCGCTGCGGGTCCGCGTCGCATACCCCGACACGAGGGCACACGCACTTGTGCCCCACAGGGACCATCTGAGGCCCTTAGATATTAACCATATTAGTAAGTATTATTTTGTTTTATTTTGATGTAAAATAGATTGTAATGTGAGCGAAAGGACGGAAACTAAATTATTTACTAAGATTAGTATTACGAAATATCGAATAAAATGCAAGAAATTACCTTGTGTTATAACTGAGACGAATGCTGAGCAATCAAAAAGAATAATACAATCGAAAGTTTGTGATGATGGATTTAAAGATAGATAGGTTTGTTTCACGCAAAAACATCCAGATGGATTTAGATGAAACTTAGCATATAAATAGAGCATGTCCTAGATTAACATAAAGGATTTTTATCACAGGCAGACTGGACAGAAACCCGAGTGAAATCGTGGGGAACATATTCTAACTTCTATAGGTAAACTGAAAATGTAATTAAGAAGATTACTTCACGTATATTGCGAGTGTAATACGTAATTTTTACGATGCGCAATACTCATGTTAGCATAACGAACAACCTAGTTAGCACACAACATTAAATTCAGCCACTAGACCACTTTTAAAATGTATGTTTTTCCAGATGATGATGGAACACAAAATGTTCGTCTGCTCACAAAAGTGTTGATCTCCCACGGCGCGTGGACAGAGCCCTGTGGTGTTGACATATCAGTGTGCATCGCAGTTGAAGAGGGTGGAGGCCGGGAGCCTGCTCCCCTTGTTGAGCTTTGTCGCCCAGTTCGCGTCACCGTTGCACCCAAGCCCATTAAACGGGGCATATAGCATTGTAAAAAGACTGTTCCAGCAGTCTCAACAGAACAGTCTCTTGAAAAACTTGTAGTTCGTGCCGCTTCTGTGGATTCTAAAGATAAACACCAGAAAACTGGATAGTTCTGCTGTGAATGTGTGACTACTCCATATAATTGACTTATAGAATTTTAAATCAGTTAACAATATTATGCATATCTACAATAGTATTTTTCATATAGCATGAGTTGGCTTATACATGAAAGATTTCTCAATAGTTTACGTATATTTCGACATAATAAGGGGGTACTGTAATACAGCAAGGTCTCAGCAGTACATAGTGTAGTATCTCAGAGTAATAAAGTGCTATTTTACAAGATATAACAGTTTCAAAAAATATTATATGTTATGTATATAATATAAAATATTTTCAACTGTCACGACTCATCATAGGATGAGTGAAATAGATTATAGCTGTAAAATGAAATAGTATTGTGTTATATCTAATTAAACATGTAATCTATATTTACATATATATCCTACTGGAAATTTTTATACTGTAACTACATTACTAGACCATGTAAAGTGTTAATAGGTTTAAGATAAAAATAAACTGTAAATATTGTACTCAAGTTTATTATTTACATTTATACATTATGATTATAAAACACAATTGTACATTTCACTCATGGCAAAACAAAGCATCACAACATAACTTGACTATTCATTTACATCACATTCTCTTATAACTATTTAATAATATTACTAGGTATATGTCCAAAGGATTAGCAAATACATAACTTGCCAAGTCTATTGTTACATGAATATACAATTTTAAATATTTTCAATGTTTAATAATCCTACATCTCAGTACATTATAAGAGGTGCTTTTGTGCCTTCACTCCTCCACACACACTTAGGGAATGTACCCATACTACATGACCCATTTGGGGGGGGGGGGGGGGGGGGGGGGGGGGGGTCTTCAGAATACCACACATAGTCACAGGGAGTCATGTAGTCAATAACCTCTAAGGAAATTACACGCCTTATAACAATATTCAAATATGGTGTGCCTTATTAAGTCATTTTTTTGTCATTCTATTTGCGAAATATCTTTGAAAGCTGTATTTATAAATTACTATGTACAAATTAGTCTTGGCATCTACTATGCATGGTCACCAAGGGGGGGAGAAGGGTAAAAATTGTAAAAGAATGGGTCACATAGTATGGGTACATTCCCTTACTCCTTGTCAATAGCCAACAGTTCAGACCGTGCTATTGAGTGGTGTATAAGTTGTTTAATTGCTGGCATCCAGGTACCAACAGCACTCACATGGTCGACCATCAGTGCTCTGTGAACTTCATCTGCTTGCGCTGGTAGATCATCACGCAGAGCTGTAAAGTTTTGTAATGGTTCAAAAATGTAATAATTACATTACTTACATTCCATTTTGAAGCAATATCATTGAATAAGGCAAGTTATTATTTCTTCACTTAATAAATATGGAATGTTTATGCTTTCTTGTATTATAAAAGCTGTTGAGGACATGAATCAACCCAGTACCTTTAATAATTATAATTGACTGTGTTCATAGTCACTTGTGATTTAATAAGTTTCAAACACTTACCACAAGCTAATTCCTTCATTTGCAAATGTATGCTACTATTAAGTTTCCCATTTGCCCACATTTCCTCCATTACACTTATTCTTCTCTTAATACCACTGGCTTTAGGGCGCAATTCTTCACTTTTTTCCAGAAAGTCCAGCAGTATTGTTTTTATTTCTCTCAGTACATTATCACTATCAATATCTATTGCTTGAATTGGTTTGTTATCTTCAGATTTATTGGATATGTTAGGTAAGGATGGTGCAATGGGCGTTCCAGTCGAAATTGGAGGCAAATTCACAGGAGGCAGAGGTGCAGGGCTCGACGTGGAGCTAGATAAAGGAAACGCAACTCTTTTATTCAAAAAATTACGAGGCCTGTTAGGTGTGACTTGCTGTGCGTTGTATGAGAATGTTGGAGGGTCATTCCAACCAGGATCATAAGGAACTGAAACAATATTGCGAAATATTATTTCAGAACAGAAGTAAACAAAAGACTTGATGTAAATTACAGTTTACAATTACCTTTGACTCCTTGGTTGGGAGTGTTACAATTATCCATAATTAAATAGATCGGGAGCGGGACAACAGTATGTTGGAATAGATGAGCAGTAACGAAAATATGTGTTATAATCTTTAGTACTAAAACTCGATTCATTCAATATGTTGAAAAATCATGAAATCTGATAGCTTGATGTATCTGACGTTGACGTTTAAGGCAAGCAAAGTAGGACTGTTGATAAAATATCGATATTATTATTTCAAATTATCGATATTTATTACTAATATTTTTATGGACGATATATCGATAGTTCGATATTGAAATGTCGATATCGGTGGTCGATATTTTTTTAAATACATTTTTTTTTCGTAATTAATTTAATCTACAAAATCATCGTAGACTTAATCTACCGTATTTTATTTATGAAAATTAAGTTAGCCGACACTCAACAATTTGTGACTTTTTTAGAATTTAGAATTTTGAAGTATTTAGATCAGCCAAATATTTCAAGGTCTTGAAATGCACTGAAATTTTGGATTGATAGTAGGCATTTTACTCCCGTGCTATCAGAAATAGCTGTTAAATATTTGATTTCTTCTGCTACATCTGTAGCGTCTGAACGAGTTGGTTCTACAATCAATATTTTAGTGCCTAATAATCGTAGTAGCCAAATATATCGAAATATAGATATGTTTTTTCGATATCGAGCTCCGATATTGATATATTTAAAAATATCGATATATCGAAACCCCGATATTTTTGTTTTGATGCCTATAATATCAATTTTACTATCGAATGAATAAAAATTGCTGTAATTAATCGACTACGAAGCATCAGTAAACCTTAAGTAGCCTATTGACAGCAGTCTGCTTTTCCGTCAGCTTTATGCAGGATTGTGAATGTTGTCGCACTGCATGGTGACCTTGCACCCTGCAAGAGGCCTGTGAGCTTCGCCCACCGCTCTCAGATCAATCAGTACAGTACAGTCTAACTCAGAGTTAGATCCTGTTTCGCAGTCCTGCACGGCGCGGTATTGCTAGCCAGGAACTATCCTGGCATTCACTAGAATGGGTGTCCCTTTATTGCCGTAACTCTATTTATGCTTAGTGAATGTTTATTTTCCAAAGCTGATGCAATTTTGACGGGCCAGTTGGCTTGGTAGTTAAAAACCCGGACTGCCACGCCATAGGTTGTGGGTTCGATTCCCACCCAGGACAAACATTTGTATGCACGAACATGTCAATTTATTCTATGTCTGGGCGTCAATATTTATTTAGGTGGATATTATAAGATTATCAATAAAGCTTTGACACAAAATAGAAAGAAGTTATATCTTTTTGTTGCGTCAAAGTCATCTTTAGAAATCTTATTGATGTTGATTCCTAATTGTCGTGTGTTTATTATATTATTAAATAATAAACTTCCAAAAATATCACATTAAAGTAACATTTCGAACTGATCAAAAATCATCGCTATAATTTACCGGTCTGTCAAATATACTTTGTTATTTTGTTTATCGTCCAATCCGTAATAGGGTTATTATAAATTTAATATAAAATATATTAATGAATAATATAATAAATTATTATAAAATTTGCTACGGATACAAAGATTTACACCTTATTTTACCCCTGACTCCGGTCAGGAATGTGACCCAAAAATGTATAATGTTGTCCAGGCTTCATTACACATATAAACAATACATTTTTAAAATCATAAAACTTTTCTTCCCAGAGATATAATCGTACTATCAGTTTCATCGACATTGGCAACACCAACTTCATATGTCTATCAATAAACCAACCAATCATAATCATTTCGTGGTTTCGTTTATTAATTTTAACCTGAGTCTGCTATTTAATCTTAGTTTAGTTAGGAGTTATGGCTTTTTCCAATATTTTGTTAAATTTACCAAGCATATTTTCAATATTGTTCTTCGCTATATTGATAATAAAACATTCAGAAGGTATTATTACTGCATTAAATTCCTTTTACTCAATATCTTTATTCATAGTCGTTTCTGGCCGGTTAGCAATTACGTGGCCTTTTGTTATGGGAGGATATTATTGATAAAAGTGAACCTAATACCTATAATGATAAACTATGCAACGTGGTTATATTATTTTCTAGGGTCTAAGGCGGAATTTGTGACGTGTGGTACAATTTTGAAGTTAATAAATACTGATTTGCGTTTGCGACTGCACTCTCATGATGTGAAGTATGGCTCGGGCTCAGGCCAGCAATCAGTCACGGCTGTTGAGGTTTCCGATGATTCCAACAGTCATTGGCTAGTACGTGCGCCTACAAGCGAGATCTGCAAACGAGGGTAAGCTATTATAATTGGTTACTCCCTTGGATAGCTTTACAGTACATAGATAACGCCTATAGTTTACTTGACACGGTAACAAACTTTATATTATCTAAATTCCAATAAGATATGGATCAACAGAGTATTTACCTTATAATTTTTTTTTCCAGCGCACCTATAAAATGTAACTCACACATTCGCCTGCAACACGTAGGCACTAAGAAGAACTTGCATTCTCACTACTTCTCCTCTCCATTGTCTGGTAACCAAGAAGTATCGTGTTATGGGGATGAAGATGGGGAGGGAGATAGTGGAGACAACTGGACTGTTGTCTGCAATAATGACTATTGGAGGAGAGATTCTCCTGTCAAACTTAGGCATGTGGATACTACAGCGTAAGTACTTAAATTTAATGTTGAAAGTCTCAATGGATTTCAGTAGCTTTTCTTCAGACTATAAATGTTAATAAAAGGAGCTGTTGATAAAATTAAATATATACAAATAATTTTAATGTGGAATAATCAGTATGTGAAAAATGTTCATGGATTTATTAATTTATTATACTATTTTTATAGGGATTTTTGTCACAAATCTAATTCTTAGGTATGTAGCAAAATATTATTTCCATCCCCCCATCTCAGAAAGAGTATTTTTGTTCTTCGATAACTGAGTGCAAAAGTCATTTTTATCCTCTAGAGAGGTAAAGTAAATTGAATTTAGAACATTGTGTCACATGTTTGTGAATTTAAAACATCATTAAACCTATTTAATTCTACCTCCATGGTGCCGAATCTATCATACAACCTATTTAATTTGTTAAAAACTCAGGCTCAGAACCTTCTAGGTGTACTTTTTTTTTTATTTGCATTGCACACACCTTTTTTTTATTGTTTTTGCATTTAGTCATTTTCTCATTGAGGTGGGATGAAAAGTTAAGTGTTACACTCAAGTGCAAAGATTTAACCCCATGTGCTCTTTTGATTCCCTCGCTAACACTCAGGATTCTAATTATTGAATGACTTGCTGCACTCGTAATTTAATTTTAGAATCCTTCGGTCATCAAAATTGAGCATGCGGTTAAAAAGCAAATAACTATGGTATTAAAAATTTATATAACTATTACAGATACCTAGCAGGCTCTGGACGTACTTTTGGTCGACCAATTAGTGGCCAGGGTGAAATAGTTGGTGTCACCTCACAATATGGACCATATAACGACTGGAAAGCTATGGAAGGACTTTTTCTACATCCCAGTGATCTACCTCATCAGCATGCAATACACACAGAACTATAGAATAAGTTATGAAAGTAGAACCTTTATAATTTTGTAAGTTTTACAAACCTACCGAACTAATGTCAGTTCCTGTTTTAAGAAGGTATTCTGAAAAAAAAAAAAATTTTATTAGCCCAGTGTAGGGCTGCCAACAACAAAATTGCATGATTCCCACATGATTGACACAAAAAGAAAAACTCATTCTCAAAATCCCATCCAGACGCTCCCCGGACACCCTCTAAACTAGGACAAATCAGGGGAAACCCAGGCGGATGGCAGCCCTAGCCTAGTGTCACACTGCAGGGTAAAGACTTCCCCTTATTTTTCCACAACTGAAAGTGTATTCTGACCTCTTGTGAACCACACCTTTAAGTGCTTATCCTATTCCATTACCAGATGGTATAATCTCAATGTAGGTCTTGAGATGAGAATGTAATTAAAATTTATTTGAATGAATTTGGCAATACTATATTCAGTAAAGGCATACATGCATTGATGCTCATGTTATAAGGTTCATCAAGTATAGTAGTAGACATTTTGAGGCTAAATAATACTCTTTCAGATTGTTCATATAGATTGTCCACAAATTCCATGTATGCTTACCATGTATGTTTAGTTCTTACTAGTTAAATCGTCCTCATTTTTGTTATAATGGCATTGTGCTAACACTTGAAAGTAGATTTTGAGAGACTTGCTTTCTCATAAAACAGGCCAACCGACTTTAGAATTAAACAGCCTGTGCAGTGCTCTGAGCACGAACATCCATCACAAGAGTATCTTCATCGTATTTAGTGCGCCAAAAAGTAATGCAATAGAATATTATAGTAAAGCTGGTTGGTAAAAATTATTGCGATGATTTTCCACACCCAATATGATGACGGTACGCTTGAGATAGATATTCGTGCTCGGTCCAGCGTTGGGCTCTTGTATGGTTAAGCCAAGTGTAGGTGGCAAAAAATGTTTAAGCTCAACTCTCCAATCGCAAAAATCAATATTCGATCCCGTACCAAAATGGCTGGGGTGTAAGCCACCAAGTATTAACTTTACTCATAAAACGGCGCGGCACCTGTTTATCATCGAGAATCGTTATACAAATAACTGTTGCTTGAAAGGCTGTCCTATAACAGAATTCAAAGTTGTCGGTTTAGAAATTACCGCATGATTGCAGTACTTTTTTTTAAAGGTAATTTGTGATTTCTAATATCGCCACAAAATTCACTTTAGAGATGGCAAAAAATAATTCCAGTACATCACGGTGATTTTTTGCTTGACATCCCTGCCCCTGTAACTGTTGTTTTTTTAAGATGTCTGTATTCCCTTAAACTACTTCACTAGGTCTGAGTACTATGATCTATTCTGTGGTAGTTAAACGTTTTTGGTTCGGGCGCGAATGTTAATTTTGGCAATATGGTAACATGCACCAAATATTAGAACTAAGTTCTGCTTTACATTGGTTAAGGAGCAGTAAAATCTAGTTATAAGGGCCTTATCACGCCTGCGATTTGCGAGCGAGTTTGCACCGACCGCGCGGCGGGCCCCTTTGTAAACTCGCATCCAACAGCCCCCCCCCCCCCCCCATTTCTTTGCGTTCTGTTCGCCGCGAACTCGCCTCGCTTGCGAATTACCAGTGTGATAAGGCTCAAGATTTGGTGCACATCCCCTTTAACTCATTTAGTGTGTTATATTTATTGTACTTTATGGCTGAGAAAAGAAATGAAAATAAAGGAACATGAGTGATAAAAATAATAAGTTTTATTTTCTTAAAACTTTATTGTCAAATGTTGTATTATATTACACGAGGTAACAGACCTCTGAGAAATTTCCGAGTTACAAATCATAAGTGCTTCAACACCATCGAATTTATGATAATATAATACTGTATTTCACATGAATTTTTATTTAATTAAAAGAAAACCTTGTTGCCAATATCCTACATAAATAGCAGTATTTGCTCACTTCATTATGTTTTTTGCTCAACATATCCGATGTTACTGAAGCACAGAAACAACTGTTACAAAAATATAGTTATAAAACTAAATAAACAACTACAAACTTTCGTGTGCTACTTAATTGCACCCCCGCTCAGTCATGGTGCGTCTCCTCTCTCTCTTTATCTAATATATATCGGTAAAGAAACGAACTCAACTAAAATTTTACCTAGAAACCCATAATGGAAACACAAATGCACAATAACGAATCCAAGCTTGTATTTCCTATGCAGTTGCAGTCAAATCTTTTAATTATTTCTATGAGCTATACTTCAGGTATAGTATTTGACCAGTTACCATAGAACAGCGATCGAATAATCTACTAAATAAATAATAGAAAGTATCAGTGGACTAAAATCAAATTCGATGAGTAGGCAAGTTATAAGTAGTAAGAAAGGTTATGTAAAAAAATTGATTCTTTTGTGACATAAATTTCTTAAAAAAAAGTAAATGAGACTAATAAACTACGAATCAAACGAAAGGTCGATAACATCACCATAGATGCACTAAACATAAGAACACTGGTTCCCGTTATCGCAATATTGCCGTACCATGAGACAATATATTAAATCCATTGTTAATTATTATGTACCTTTGCAGTCAAATCAAGTATATGTGTGAAGCTAGCACAGTTTGTTAGCTAGTATACTGTTGACTTTCTCTAGCGCGTACGTGAGGTTGGTGTATAGTTTCTTATCACAACCATGCTCCTCTATGGTGCTGAAACGGAACGTTCTGAAGTTCTTCTCAACGTCTATATACGTGACTGCTTGCATAAGCGGACAGAGTATTATTTTCGTGTGGTCTTGGAAGTTTATCTGTAAGAGGTATGAAATCATTTATTATAGGCTTAGTTAGTGAGTTAGTTATACAGGGCTTCTTCTGCACTTAGCCTCTTGAATAGGTCATTGTGCGTCAGCCTTAGTATAGGCTTATTTTGTATAATTACGCCTGCATTTCGACACTGGGAATAAATACCACATGAAGCCCCGCTCGAGATTAAAAAATGTTTTGCCAAGGTAAAGAAACAAGCTTGTCCACGAAATGCACTTCAATGTTGTCTATAGTAATTAGAATGTATTGAAGAATATTACCTGTAGTGTTCCATTGGTTAAATACATAATGACCGCCAGGGTCGTCCTGAACCACTGGTGCAGATGGGGCAATCGCGACAGGCCGTCACTCTCGCGAACCGGTACTGAAGCTCCTACAAAAACATTTAAGGACAATTAGACGTTAAATTTTAAAATTTTCATGTACATTTGACAAGTCAATGAAAAAAAGCTAAATCACGGGGGAAACGACTTCATGCAACGTCGTTCTTCATATGTCGGTATGGCATGCTTCATCTAATGTAATTGTGATCAATTTCAAGTAAAGGTTTAATTGTCTTTGTTCACCACTTTAAATTCATGGCAAAATTTACTTAGGTATGTGATCATCATTTGGCATCAAAAGTTGTAAAAAGCGGGCTGATGTGGAAAATGAACCTTGATACTTTTTAATTTACATGATAACCTACCGGCTTTCATAAGGTGTTCAGTCATGTATCGTCTGAAGTAGGTAAGAAGTTTCATCTTTTTGTCTAGCTCGTGTGGGTACTCGCGCATGTTCATGTACTGCTCTTGGCCCTGCCGGTTGATGTAGTGCACGTTCCTGTAACATTCACATGCTCATAATGTCTCTGAATAGTTTACCGTAGTTAATGTTTTTTACTATGACTAAGTAAGTTCTGTTAATGGTAGTGTGGATTTAGTGAAATTAGCAAATCTTAGTGCTTTAACTTCTAAATCTAGAACTGACTGACTGAGGTAGATATGAATATAGGCGTAGGTAGGTGTTAAGCTTGTTATTCCATCGTTTTTAACAAGATTTTTTTTATGTGTGGCTCATTGAGACCGTACTTCGAATCCAACCCGAAGGCGCCCAAATTTACTGCCCCCTTTGATGCTACCATCATATAATTTCTTTGGGTGACAATCAATTGAATTTTCAGGTAAAACATGATATAATGTATTTTTGTAAATAGTTAAACACTTACACTCCATTAGCAAGCATAATAAGCTTGGTGGTGTCGTTGAACATTACGCCAACGCTCTCGTCGCACAGCTGATACCCAAAGCCATACTTGTCGCTATAGTCGACCCATTTGCCGACCCACACGAGGGGCTGGGCTGCAGGGTCGCTTAGCTCGTCCGTCAGGCATTCTGGACGACATCTTAGCTGTAAGAACGAAAAAATCCCATGTAACTAATAATTTTAAAAACCGTCAAGAACTTTCTGGCGTAACTGAAATTGGACGGAGCCTTTACGAGAAATGGTATTAAATGTGATGCATTGAATATGCTAATACAATAACCATTTTCTGAATTATTTCCCAAGAATAATCTAGGTCTTGTGTACATACATTTAGTATTAAGACCAATATTTCTTATGTAAACCTGTCCTCCACATACCTTGCTAACAAGCAATGCGGCGAGTTGGTCGCGCAGCGCCAGTAGGTTCTGCCGGTAGGAAGCGGGCTCGCCGGCGCGGGGTTCGGCCGGGATGACGCCTTCGCGCTTTACAGGAGAGTCTACCGCCATCGCCACGTGTTCTGTGGAAAGTTCATTTATTTAATTGGATAATTACCATTTTCCTTATCTGACTACCGTCGCAGACGTCGTTTTATTTTTCCGATTCCTAATGAACTCTTTATTCACCTTCACATTCTCAGTTTTATTATAATTTTTGAAGCCTCTTTTTGGATTTTGTTTTGAATTTTTGACGTCAGTCAGGTTTCAAATGAATTGTCTTGTACTTGAGTGACATGGTTCACCTATAACACTAGAACAATTCCTTCGAATGCACATTGGAATTTATACCTAATGTTTTATACATCAATTCCATTTTGTCTGTTGCCTTCTCTTTAATGTAGTATGAGAAAAGCCAAAATAAATTTAACATCTTTAGCTTAATCTGTAGGCATTTAATTCACTGTTGACCAAAAGTGATGATGTGTTGGGAGTTGGATAATAAGATAGCATAGAGAGTAGCATATAAAACTCAAATCTGAGTAAACCAACCGTTAGTGTTAACTTCATTGAGCGGCCGCCTGTGCAGGGTGACGACCTCGAGCTGGTCGGTACGAGGCGCAGTGGTGAGGCACGACACCGGCAGCGCGGCTGGTAGAATGCCCGATGAGAAGAACTCGTGTTGGAGCAGTTTGTCCACCGACGGACGACGCGCGGGGTTAGACTGCAGCTGCAGCACAATCATAGATGCTGCTGGCTTGCGGAGTGATGAAGGGATCCTGAAAATTGTCTAGTGTAAGTAGCTATCACACATAGCTGCCATGTTGTAAGAGCCCAATACAGATGTCTGGTGAATTATTTGTTGTTGTTAATGTAGTAACAATGGGATATTTTTGAGCTGTTAAAAATTCTAGTGTTTTATTTAGGGATTTTGTGTATGGGCCTTGTGTTTTTGTTTACATAATTGTCCATACATATAATTTTTTTTTATTGGGTTTAAGATGGAACTATAAATATTGAATACTTTTTGTGTTTAACTAATGATTACAGTGTAGCGAATATTTTTAGCGTTTTTAGTAACAGAAACATTTTATTTATTTATTTATGATGACAACGGATTCAATGGCTTAGCTTAGCACAGTTATTAACAAACAATAAATGAATATGTGAATGGTTGGCACTCAGTGATTAAACATTAGAACAGAACGGCACAAAATGATCTCATGTGACGATCAGTACCATCACCAGTAAGGTATATAAATGATTGGTGAAATTAACCACCTGTATCGCTGTTTGACCGTATTATCGTCGGATATGGCCTGAGCGTACCGACTACCCAATGCTTGCCATGGTCCGGCGAAACATACGCGCATTGCTAGGTATACTCCCTCGCTATTTGTGAACAATACAAATCACATTAAAATCACATCACCAAGTTGGATACATACAATGCTGGAAGACTCTAACTCAGAGAAGTGGGAACATTAATTATTATGTAAGTTGGATGTTTGGGGCTTCTATAATATAACTTATATGAATCCTGTATGTCTCCCATGTTACAAAATATCCCTTCAGTTTTATTCAATGATGTTTCATCTCAACTAATAGTCATCAAAGAGTGAAATTTACGATTGGGTCTAACAGGTCATGCCAAAAATAGATTCTTTCGATTATCTCACATGGTAAGAATCGAATAACGTGTGCGTTACTGTCAGCTAGCACGCAAACGAGACTCCCATAGCGTGAGCGTCATAGAATTACCATGACAAAAAAGTTGTAATAAATACTTTGGCCATATCTTTGTTTGTGTAGAAACAAGAAATATCAAAGAAATCTAGTGTGCCTCTGTGACCTAGACAGATACCCAGTCGGCAGTCTTATCGTAAAAATATCTATATCTCTTGCCATAGTCAAGTAAGAAGTTTTTAGTGTAGCTACCTATATTCACATTGCTTGATTCTTTTGTAGGTATCCTTGAGCGTGGATGTCTCAAACGGCGGCTTGCCAACAAGCAGAGTGTACATGATGCAACCCAAACTCCAGATGTCCACTTCGAAGGAGTGCCCCTTCTTCGTCAGTATTTCTGGCGCTATGTAATTTGGAGTGCCGCATAGAGTCTGCTTTCTCTCTCCTAGAAATTTATATTATTTTTATTGTTGCTGGAGTTAATAACAAATCTATAATTATTTGTATTCAATTTGTAATTAATTGTGTATATTACTATAATACTATGTAACTTAGTAGGTGCAATATAAAAATGCTAAATACTTGCTTTACAATCTTTCAGAAAACAATTGTTCTGACTGAAAGGCAGATGGACAAATCAAAACATTTGAAGATACCAAATAAAGATGAATTTTACCATCATATTCAATCTTGGCAGCAAGACCAAAGTCTCCAATCTTGACATGAAGGTCATCATCAAGGAACAGGTTGCCAAGCTTCAGGTCCCGGTGGATGATGCACCTGCTGTGCAAATACTGCACGCCTAGGAGTATCTGGTGCATGTAGAACCGAGTTTCTGGTTCTGTGATAGCTTTTCTTCGCTTGTGAAGCTCCATCATTGACTGTGGAGTGTTGGGAGTTATTTAAACTTACATAACTGGACATTTAGGGTATCCCATATTTTATTAAGAATGTTAAGATTTGTATATGAAGTCTCTAACTATGAAACAGCTTAAATAAAAGGGAAGTTCCGGAATGACATAAGTTTTAACAATACCAATACTCTCTCTACCCAGGACAAAAAAACAAAATAAGTGATTATTTTACCACACCCCATAGCAAACTTTGCCATTTAGGAACGATATTTAAAACCATAGATAAACCAACACTAATTTTATTTATCTAAACAAATCATGTAGAGTTTTTTATATTAGACACTAACTGATTCTGGCATGCAATTCTATGATTCCTGTTGTATCAGAAAACTTCTCTGGCATATGTAGAGCAACAATTTCATCACTATTGGATAATAGTATAAGAACATCATTTTTTATTTTTTTAGGATAGAATTTTTAACTGACTTCAAGTTAAAAATATAAAAGAGACAATGTACTCACCCGTCGCTTACACAGCTCCAGCACAATATAAATATTTAGTGAATCTTCAAAGAAGCTATGGAATCCAACCACATGTTTGTGCAGTAGCGAGCGGTGGATAGAGATCTCCTGAGCCATCTTCTCCTTCTGGCTTGATTTCACCATCAGTTTCTTGGACACAATTTTGCCTGCATATACATGGTTTGAGGCTATGTCTTGTATTTCGTAGCATTTTGCAAAGCCACCCTAAAAATAAACAAATTTATAATGTTCCTGCAGTATGGTGTATGATTGAAATAAAGGAAAATAAGTAATCCAGAACTACTAGTAGATTTGTATTTATAAGACAATGATTTTTAATATTCTGACAGACCAGTTAGCTTGAGTTTGATTCCTACCCAAGACAAACATTTGTCTTTATGAACATGTTAGTTAGTTCAGTCTGGATATCATCTTAAATAGTAGTACATATAAATGGTATCAGTAATGTGTTAAGCGGACACCCCAGAATGTTTCGTTTCTTATTCTAGTCAGAGGTACCTAACAGGATTCTATGATCCTTTATTGAATAAGCATTGTAGTCCCTTTGATTTTATGAAAACTGGCATGTTCCTGATACATTGATGTAGTCAATCGTAAAGTACAGTAAATAAGGTCATACATGTTCGAAGAATAAACTTTTTACCGACTTAGTTAACCTTAGGAATTAAGTATCTATCTGTATTTAGTTGGGTTGCACAAATTTTATCAGATATAACTAACATTAGATGAGCACAGGTGTTCGTTTATTTAAAGTTTGAAATGTAACTGACAAATTACTCAATCAACTCTATATTACAATAATTACGTATTTTTAATTGCAATTTGCCTCAGAGATTAATAATTTAATTGGAAATAGACAGTGTAATGTGTTAATTGGTAACGGTAAATTTCGTATTTTTTCCAAAAGCAGATGTTCGTTGGGGTCTTCTTACAGAAATATAATGATACTGTTAGTGATAATCATTAAGGTTCAATTACAAACAATCCGTAGTTGTAGGAAGTAAGTAACAGAAATAGGTAGTAAAAGAAACAAGCACTCACCTTCCCAAAAAATCTTAACCTTTGGTATGTACTATTCGTTTGAGGATCATGGATTATTTCAGGTATTTCTTTTTTTTCTTCTTCTTTGATCGACGTCATTTTAAACTAGCTTAAAAATAAAAATTATAGTCAAATAAAATATTAAGAATTAACAGAAAACTTTTGATGATTGTTGACAAATTCACAATGGAGATTTCAAACGGCCATACGTTTGAACATAATTTGGTTGAAGGCTGTTTGAACGGTTTTAAAACCAAAAGCCAATCACAACTTGGCATTTTCTACATCATTGCCAGACGGTAAAAGATAAATTGTATAACATAATATTTTTTTTATTCTTACCATATTTTTTTAAAATCTATCCGTCTATCTCAAATTATTTTAATAACTATTATAGATTATTATTATTACCGTCCATTATGATATTTGGATTTATCTCTGTGCTTTTTCCATAGAGCTATCCAAAAAAATAGCATGTGTGGTTGGTTTAAAGCCAGTAAAAGTGAAATCTTCTCAAAGCCGCGAGAGAATGAGATGAATGTAGTATCAGGATAGGATTATTATAGGGCTAACTAGCTGTCCCCTGCGATTTACCCCCCTTTTCCGAGGGATATAACATTTGATTTGTAGATTGATGTAGATAAAAAGTATGCATGTTCTATCTATATGCCAGTTTCATTCAAATTATCTAGTAGTTTTTGCGTCATCATTATCATCATCATCATCAGCCTATCTCCGTCCACTGCTAGACATAGGCCTCACCTATGGCACGCCACTGAGCTCGATCTTCAGCTCTTTGTTTCCAACCGCTGCCAGCTAGTTTGCGTATATCATCGCTCCATCTAGCTGGAGGGCGCCCTACACTACGTTTTTGCGTAATTTCGTAAAATTATAAAAGTATAATTGCGTGAAAATAAAAACAAATATCTATATTACTATATCCATTCTTACCATAGATTCTTACAAATTTTCGCAATTGGTAAGATAGGATAGTAAGATTTATTAACAATATTGGTCTCAAATTGATAAGTTTACATTTTATTATTCTGTCTCAATGTTTTCAATTTCTATAAATGACACAGTATGTATTTGTATTCCATCTCATTTTCTCGCAAGCTAAATCCTATATTCCCTTCTTTGTCCGTTTTCCACTGTTTCCTGAATGAATTATTTGTTAAAACCATGTCTAACATTGTTCTTACATCGTGTTGTGATTTGTTTTCGTTCTTTCTGTTTACGTGAGCCACTGAGGTTCATGATACCACTAATGAAGAATTAAAACAGCAAATACCGAATACCAATACCAATCTGTTTACTTTGAAGTATCTAATATTGTAAGAACATGAAGTATCTATTAGTTTTTTTAACGTTTATTAAAGAATTTATTCGTTTTAGCACTGATTTTAACGCCACATTACTGAACAAAGAACATGTTATGCTGTCTGATGTAACGTTTGTAAGCACAAGGTTGGTAGTAAATTAAATTAAACGAAGGTTATCTTACGAAGGAAAGTACAGAGTGACACTCACATATATGAATTATGAATAGGCAAATGGGTTGGCGGGAACTTACGAAGCAGCGCTGTGGCGATGTGTTTCTTTTTTTATCTACATAAAATCGTATAATTTTGATAAATAAAGTTTCATACAAGTACACGAATAAAAATGTATGTATGTTAAATTAATTTTCAAGTTATCTCAAACATTTCATAAAACATTTAAAATAGTTATATGACTATTTACGTCAACATAAAATGTAACTCAACATTGGCAAAGGATAAGTCTTAAAAAAAAATTGTTGCCATACTCAAAACCAAGAAGTAGAATTTTAGAATTTTGAATTTATAAGAAAATAATTTGTGTGCTAGAAGGGTATGGGTCGTACTTGTTATATCGAGTACCAAGGCTTCCAAGTACGTCCACGTTAAAATACCAGTGCAAAATAACAGTTTCAAAACACTTTCAAAGTATTTTCTTTCTGCATAGAAAATTAATCCGTAACAATATACGCATAAAGCATCATTTGCAAAGAAAATAACTTCTAATCTTGCTTATGAAGTTGTTCCATGCGTCTAAACTGTGGAAAGCAGCCGAGCGAGAGCGATGTATCATTTCATCGCACGATATGACGATAAGCGAGCGAAACGGGCCGAAGCACGTCACACGTGGACGAGGACTGAGCGTTTTTTTTGTTTTCCCGGCGATTCCACCATTAAACCAAAAGAAAAGAGATTGAAGTCTTAAAACTCTGGTTTCCCGCAAAATGCTACCATTTGCTCTATATTTTAATTGTGTTGAATACTATGGGACTAATGGAACTTTTATTCTCCTTCATTCCTTTGCCAATTTATCGTTCCTCTGTTTGAATGAGAGACTAATATCGGAGCGATCCTGAAATCGATTATCATAAATAGCATTCTTGTGTTTGGTATAACTTACTAAACTTGGTAAGCTAAATGTGTGTCACATTTCAGCAAGATCTGTTCAGTTGTTTAACTCTGAAAGCGTAACAAATATTTTTTTAAAACCAATTTTTTAATATTGTTTAGAATAATAGGATTATGATTAAAATATAAACAATTGTATTATTTTTACTAATTAATTTTATTAATTAATTATAATTGGATCCTAAAAATGCAAATTTGCTTAGATACATAGGTATTTGAGATTACATTGGGTACGCGGGTGAAGCCACAAGCAAAAGCTGGTACGCCCTTAATCATGATTATTATAAAGTATAATTGGGTGGATTAAATACTGTTTAGTTATAACAGTATCTTGTTGTACGCACTACGGTGCACTTCGCAGTAACTTTACCTCAACTTTAGTAGGTCCTGAAACGTAGCGGGGTTTGTGTATTAATCAGCTGCTATAAGAATTAATCACTTTTTACCTGCTTTTAATTAATATTTAATGTAGTGCTAATTACATTTTACGGTAGTGTCAAACGGGACTCGTTGCTAAACGGGTCTATTATCAATTTATTAAGTGTTAAAAATATTCTAAATTATTAAATAAAATGGAATCGTTCACACATTCTGTGATATTAGTGGTTTTGTTTATATTTAATGTTGAGGGAAGTTATCATCGATCGTGGGTTACAACGGATGAATGTAAGTTTTTTTTTATTGTTATTTTTGTGAGGCACCTACGTTTTTCCTATTTTTTAGGGCTGAATAATATAATAATAATAAATAAGCAGATAAATTTTAGAGTATGGGATTTAATAATTAGAGTACTGACAATTAGGCAAAAAATTGTGCTTAAATAATTTTTATTCATCCTGTGGCACATTTAAAAATGTATAATTCTGTGCTTGTACAACGTTTTTAGAATAGTTACGCGGTCATAAATATGAGATCTTTATTTTTTACCTTCATTTCGATAGCTGTAATAAATTAATAAGTTAATGGCGAAGATAACTTAGTGTAGTGACGTCAAAAGCCATCACAAACATTATGAGTTCAAACCATAAATGAGCTTGGCTTTTGTGAAGGACAACATCGTGAGGAAATCAAAACACGTTAGGATATGGCAGGGTAATTTGTTATACTCGACTGGTTGGCTACTACCCTCTAGTTAGGAATATATCTCCAAGTACCTGCCGGTGTTACAACAGCTGCACTTGAGAGCCTGTTCAATACGCAGTCACTTACCATGGTTATATTGTGGTCAAACCATAGCCTAAATCTATGCTCTACCACTCCAACTACGCTCCAATGCTCAGATGTTTTTTTAAATACATAAACCTGATAATGATAAATAATCAGCGTCAATATATATACAATTTTTTGACAGGCCAGTTGGCTTGGTGGTTCGAGACTCTGACTGCCAAGCCGAAAGTCGCGGGTTCGATTCCCACCCAGGACAAACATTTGTGTGCATGAACATGTCTGTTTGTTCCGTGTCTGGGTGTAAATATCTATATTTATATATATTTAGATATGTATTTAGAAAAAAAAAGTTGCATATGTAGTATATCAGTTATCTGGTTTCCATAGTACATACAAGTTCTGCTTAGTTTGGGATCAGATGGTTGTGTGTAAAGAATGTCCCGGAATATTTATTTATTTATTTAATGTAGTAAAGCTGAAGACTTTATTTATTTTTTGATTTGAATACCTTAATCTCTGGAACGACCAATATAATTCGAAAAATTCTTCATGTATTTGATAGACCAATCCTGAGGAAGTTCTTCCTATACATAGTTCCTTCCTATAAAACAAAGTCGCTTCCCGCCGTGTCTGTAGGCTCAGGTTGTTCTTTTAAACTACGCAACGGATTTTTATGCGGTTTTCATCAAAACATGAAGGTTTATATGTGTGCTTATACATATATCGGGAACACGGGGGAAATCGCTGGGGACAGCTAGTATATGACGCCGGGACCCTTAGGAGGCGAGCAAAATGGATAAAAAACCGAAAGAACGCTATGCGGAAACTGAAGAGTCGAACGTGCAAATTAACTAACTCTGAAGAAAGCTCTCTGTACCAAATCCTGAAATTTGCGGGATCGCCCCCGCGAGAAAAATATAGTGTACCTAAATGTACCGTATTTACTCATATCCAAGCAACAATCGAATACGCCTTAGATAGAAATACCCTTGAGATCGTAACAAGGAAAACACTGTAGGCAGGTGCGGTGCAGGTGTATTAGATACACTATAATTGTCATGCTCTAAAAGGCCCATTTTGTCAGAGAAAAATAATCTTTGTTGCTGTTAAAATAAGGTTCAGCTATGGTAAATCTTTTGAAGATCACAATGTCATAGGGTAAATTTTTCTATAACAGTCTAAACTGTCAAAACGAGCCTATTAGATCTAGATCTCGCTTACTTTACCTATAATATTTAATTGCAAATAAACTACAAAGAGAAGTCACTCCTCGTATTTAAATTGGCTCAGTTTTTAAACATGAAAAAAAAACATTGATGGGGTTCTCAAGTCGACACGTATATATTTTTTTATGTATGACCAGTAGTCCGATTTTGATAACGTTGACTGGTATGTCAAATCAGCAACTTTTTATTAAATGTCAAAACGATTGCATGTATGGAGATTTGTTTGAAATAGCAGGTTGTTACGTCATAATTGTACAGCATCAAATGAGCTACTCTTTGAGGTTAGATCGGTACTTAAAAATCATATAATGATGAAATTTAGATCACATTTGATGTATCAGTGTATTTTTGGATAATTAATACATTGGTTAGTGATTGATCATTTATCTTGAATACAGGATAGTACCCTATTGTCTCTGATTTCAAATGCATCAGCTAAGTGATGATATGGCCAAAAATGGCATGGACCCGACGCCTTGAAAGGAACGAATCAGAAGACGAGTTGCCGAAATCCACCGCTAAATGCTTGGCGGAAAAATCGCGTGCATTCGTATTTATCGTAAATTCAGCAGATTAAAAGTCATTTTACTTTTATCCTTGAATTATTCCAGAAGATATTTGAAGGCAATTTAAAATCTTTTCCTGATGTACAAAGTATATTTTCATGTAAATTGGGGTTTTGAGGATGAGTCTTAAAAATATTAATTTGGAATTCGTAGAAGTCCCGTAGTTGGGTAGTCACCCACTCGACCGTTATGTTTTGTGTTTAATTATCGCGTACCAGCTTGGGGAATTTCCCTGTCCCTTGCCCTTCAAGCGGTCCAATACCTGAGGAGGCTGAGGATGGTCTATATGGTCCCTAATCACTGTATTAGTGCCAAAATGTATGGCAAACTTTTAACGCGTATTTTTTCAAAACAACATTTTTCAAGTCGGGGGCAAGTTTTTCTCAAAATCAATTAAACCAATTGACTACTGGTTTGGCACCTCCCTCACGTTTTAGTTAATCATTTTCCGGGATAATTATACTTTAATTTCAGACATCTGCTTTTCCGAAAATAAAATCGTACTTAGTTCTAGTTCAGACAGCAAAATATTGTTCTTCTGTATCAGACAACTAGAACCACCACAACCTCTGTGATTGGACAAGCGTCTCATGCCACGAGCTGCATAACAGCGCATCACTTGTATGGAATTCAATAAAGTATTTCTTAAAATTTTGTGATGTTAGTTAAATTAAAACATGGTTTATTATGCGTCTGAAACTCCGACACTGTAGGTTTGATAGTTTTCGCAAAATTGACTCCCAAAAATTACTTGAAAAGCAAGCTTCTAGCTAGTAAAAGCCCCTAAATAATTAAGTGATCATTTAATGACCATTAACTAATTAAATCTACGTAAACTGAAATTACATAGTAAGCCATATACATACTAATTTAATCGCCTTTAATTAAATTCATATTTTCAGAAGTACTCGCCATTCCGATCGTCAGTTGTTGTTCTCATTCAATTTAGCTAAACGAACAGGTAGTCTGAAACCTATAGCATATGAATACATTGTCGTGGATGACATGTCATGCATTCGCTGCACAAAGTAATTCGTCATAGTATACGTTACGGTTTTATACAAGGTCTACTGATGACTGGCATAATTAATACTTCTAAATGACCACAACATATCATTGCTCTTTAAAAATGTGATTTTCCATTTAAAATTTATTGGTAGTAGTAGTTAGTGACACATCGTGAGATCGGGGTCTTCCTTTCCCTTTTTAATAATGAACAAATACAATATGGGGAAAAAATAATGTACCTACCTATAAAATAAATCATAAGTTGGAATGATTTTTAGCCTTTTCTCGTTCACAACTTTACTTTTTAGGAATTATTAGTCTATGGCTTGATTTTAAATCGTGACACATAATGATGAAGGGCTTCAATTTCAACGATTGAGCCAAGCCTCTGCGTGAAGAACACACAGGACCGGCTATGCTATGTCAGGCACAGCGCATCGCGTGTTCAACTCTCGCTGGCGTGTAGAACGCCACTCCGCGATAGACTGCGCTTATTGAATACAATGAACTGTTTCACGGAAACTCTTACGTAGTCGAGGTCAGGATAAACGGTGATCCGTTGTCTTAGTAACCCCGTTGCAATAAAATTGGAGCCAAGGACGAAAACGAACGCAAATGCGAAATGTTGACAAACCACGAAATTTGCTTATGGTCTTTAAATTTCAGTATCTATGCCATGCGCTAGTTCTCACGTAAATGCCTCGTCCATATTAGGCCTGACCACGTCACGTTAGTATTCTTTTGAATGTAGTTATATAATCTCTACCTCCTACTGAAAGTGATGAAGGCATCACTTCTAGTTTGTAGAGCTGACGATACGCTCTTCAATAGTTGTGTTTGTTTTCGGGATATTTAAATGTATTCATTGGTTCTTTGACCATTCTGGTGCATACTAGTCGCCACTCTGTGGTTTTATCCATGTCAGTACAACATGAGGATTTTCAAGAAGGGTGTGAATAGATTATGTTGTGCTCCTGGTGACGCAAGCGACAATAGGCTGCAGTGAGTTTACGTGGGCCGTTAGCTTGTTTGTCACTTTAGTAGTATAAGTAGTTGAGACTAGGGGGTTATGACTCCAAGATGATTGGAAGGGGGATTCCGTAAATTAAATGGCGCTATGTCAACAATGTACCAGCGCTATCTTAACGCTTTGACTCTTTCGATCACTTGAAAGATCTGTCCTCCGAGGCCTCTTTGTGTCCAATCGCCAACGAGGTTTGTATCAAAATTCAGGGCGGTAACTGTTATTATATTTCTGATGGAAAGACTGAGTATAAGTAGGTCTATATCTGTAGCAAAATATAAATAAACCAAAGGTATCAATTGGATAATAAATAGTGTTATTAGAAGGCCGACAGATGAATGTAACCCGAAATTGGGTAAAGTGGCCAAGGTCGCGTACTAATGACACAGGGGTAAGTCAATAATGGTAATGAGTAGGAGTAATTACTCATTTATTTTAAGATAATGATAATGAGGTGGTTTAATAATATAGATACTATTACATATGTGTACTATTTAAACAAGGTATAACAGATATATAATGGAAAGCAGAAACCTTTGATCGGAATCTCTTGTTGAATCCATTTCAACAATTTTTGGTGGGTTATTTTGATCCATCTCATTAAGAGTATCTGTCACGCAAATTGGTGAAAATGAAAAACAATTAGTGTATTTTTATTAATCTATACACAGAAATGAATAATCAAAAATAGAGTTTTAGAAAGTTATCAATGATTTCGGATACTTAAAAAAAAAAATAATGTAAACAAATATATACATAGAAAAATACAAATACACAATACAAATTACATTAGTTACTATATTATGTACACTAATAAAACAAAACCGAAAATTTTGCTAAAATAAAAGGTCCTCTAAATGCTCCATGGTACCCATGATACTAGCGGCGTTGCCCCGTTCGATGGTTAAGCTTAGTCTCTGGGCAAAAAAGTCCCTGGCTCTCAAATCCCCAGAGGCTAAGACCAAACGCTTGCCTATATCCTCAAAGGCACATTTTGTGTCAGATGACCATGGGCCCATGGTTTCCATCGCAAGAGCCGCAAATTCATAGTCGTCCGATAGACATGAGTATTTGCGACGCTTGAGGATCTGTGCATTTTCCGCAGCTGCTCCTGCCCCGTGACGCGTGCTTGAGATGTGGGAGGGTGCCAGTGTATCTACACAAGTAACGTCCCACACCAGGGCACGACCTAGTCGCCACGGCACTAATGTCATACCATCCGGTCTCTTGCCATCGTCTCTGGAGAGGCCACAAGGCTCCAGTTTTGCTGGAACAGCGGCGGTGACAAGAGCCCGGCGGATTATATCGTTAAGTGTGACATGGCGGTATATGCGGCCTGCACTTTTTGCACAAGATAGACCATGGCGCCCTAGCTCATCGACATGGTATCCACAACCGCGGCAGGTGTGGCGCTCGCAAATTTTAGTGCCTAAGCGAGGACATATGGCGATACGGAGCACCGTCGCGTCTAAGAGGGTACCTATGTTGAGTGACGGAAGCGAGTGCAACCAGTGACCTGATTCCTTTTCCGAAACTGCAAGTAGTCTGGCTTTATCCACGTCATTAGAATGCTCAAGAAGACAAGCAAACGTTAATTTTAGCTGAGGCAAATCCCACCCTCTCTGTGACTCTCGGTTTACTGGAAGGTTTTCCCCCGGATATGAAGAAATCCAGTGAGCCACTGCATCCGCTTGACCACTGACACGAACATCAGCTATGGATAAAATTAGGATCTTGCTGATGAGTGTCAGAGTGCTGTGGGTGGATGAAAGAAATGCTGGAAGTGCTACGCTAGATGCAGTGCGAATACCGAGGCCACCTAACCTAATAGGAAGCGTTGCTTGTCTCCATGAACGATCGTCAAAATAAAATAACTTGAAAATTATTTTGCACGTTCAGTTCAACTAACTGATCCAAGATTTCGTTCCTCCTCCGTGTCTTTGATCTCTCTACTATATTTTTTATAAGTTCCGTGTGTATGGCCAATCATATTTACATCCCTATGCCTAATTTCGATAAATAATTGTCCACAGTGGAAAATCACATCAGTCCTGAAGATTTCAGGGAGTTTTTCAAGATTAATAATACGACTTTATCTGCGCCCAATGAAACGGATGTTGATTACGTTGCTGCTATAGAGGTAAAAAAAAAGAAAAAAAGTTTAAAAATTCTTTTTGAAAACGTTGTTTTTCTTAGCACGAGTGTAGAATTTCTGGATTTGAAACATCTAAGAATTTTAATTTTCCTTGTTTTTATTAGAAATAAAAAAATGGTCTATAAACTTTAATTGACTTTAGAGAAGAGCATATATTTGCTCCACCCTACTATGTAAGTTAGCCTTGATTATACGACCGAAAATTTCTGTGTCCTTAGTCACAGTATTTCTGTCAAAAATAGAAAATCTGCAATGGGCGTGCTGCAGTTATAGGAATTTTGATTACATTCAATAACTCTAGCCTACTGCTAGTTTTATTTATATAATATTTTTAAATAAAATTTTACTGAAATCTCAAAAAAGTATAGGACATTGTACCAATAAGAGAAAAATGTCATTTAAGATAAAAGATAACTATTGTAGTTTGGTTGCCAAAGTATCGTTTCATGAAATTTTACGCTGTATTTATTAATAAAGATTGTTATATATTTTTGATACTTGGCGAATATGAATGTGGTACTGTGTCTTTATTCTAATTATTCATTTTAAGTACAATATTATCGGGACTTTAAAAAGTTTGATTATAAAATATTTATTTGTCTAATACAGAATACATCACAAGGGCTTCCAATCCCAAGCATGGTAGATTGTTTCGGACTTGGCTCCATTATGAGCCAGGTAATACGTCTCTTCAATATGAAACCTGATTCCTCGGACAACGTCAACACTCACTTCTACTTTTCTTCACGTCGAAATCCTATTAGGGTTCAGGTAACGAGCAGTGGATTTAAACATTGTATATGAAATCGTTAATTATAGACAAAGTTAATGATGATCCTTTCAGGTAAATCCAGGACCACAGTTTGGATTAGAATGGGTGGATTTCGACCCTAAAAGGAAGACAGTAATGATTGTACACGGGTTTATGAGTCACAGCAATGCTTCCTGGGTCAAAGATATGACTGACGCATTCCTTGCATGGGTATGTACCATTTGGGATGACGAATAAATGACAAAGAATAAGGAAATAAAAGTGAAATTTATTACTTCGTGGTTACAGGGTGACGTAAATGTAATTGCTGTAGACTGGAGTGGAGGTGGAAACACTTGGAAGTACTGGAGAGCCGTTGCAAATACCAGAACAGTTGGGTCTGATGTTACTGGGTACGGTATTATCTTGCGTGTGTGATCCCCACTTGATTTACAATTGAAACTCTTTGTAAAAACAAAGTGCTTACCTTTCACAGGTTTTTTCGGAAGCTTATGAAAGCGACAGGAGCGAAAGTCAAAGATTTCCATTTTGTCGGACATAGTTTAGGAGCTCACATTGCATCATACGTCTCATTTCATATTGGAAGAGTTGGCAGAATTACTGGTAAGAGTATGATTAGTAATACAAGGTGTTCCGATGAGGTCTTGAGTCGCTTTTAATGTCCATATTAGGTCATATATTTTGTTCTATATAAATTTAGGTCTGGATCCAGCTCAGCCCTGCTTCAGAACGCAAGACGACACCGAGCGCTTGGATTCGACAGACGCTGATTTTGTCGACGTCATCCACACCAACGGTCGACTATTCACGAGGATTGGATTTGGCCTTCCAGAGCCTTCTGGTAAGCCTGTAGCTCTTACTTTTGACCATATACATTGTGGTCAAACGCAAAAAAATACCAATAATCCTTAACATAAATGAACACGATTTTTATTTGCGTTAACAAAAATTTTTAGGTCACGTAGATTTCTATCCAAACGGAGGCATGCAGCAACCAGGATGTTCAAACAGCAGTAATTCTTTCATCTCAAGGCTGTTGCCCATTTCACCAGCCAGTACGTATTCGTAAAGATTACTTTGAAGTAGTCATTAAAATGATTCTATTGTTCAAATGCAAATCTCCGTTTACAGAATTGGAGCAAGCAGTATGCAACCATGGACGCGCTTATCTTTTGTTTACCGAGAGTTTGATTAACAATAACTGCTCTTTCAAAGCATACCGATGGAACCTCACTTATGATGGGTAATTATTGTAATTTATATGCTATTAGCACAGTTTTAAAGGGTTATTGTTCTACGAAAATTCTACTAAAATAGGCGATCATCATTATGAAGATATTGACTTAATTTCTATTATAAGCGACGGCAATTTCCATTAGAATCTATTAATGAGCTGTGGTAACATTGACACCAAAGCTATGACCTGATAATTCATCCATATTTAGTGATAATAAAGTGAAGCCAAAGTGGCTTATTTATAATTGTAGAAATATAATAGAGCTAGGTAAACATCTACTGTATTTAAGCCAATGTCCTGGTGGATTATGATGTGCATCAAACAAAAATTTGCTAGAATCTACGAACGTCCCTTTTTTCTCCTAAAGTTGGAAAGAGTGGAAGGGATGTTTAGATCAGTCACTTTGATCAAAATGTTACCTATTATTACGTGATTTTAATACTGATTTAATTTAGAGACAGGAGGTCTACTTTTATTCAATGAAAAACGAAGTTTCTGTTGTAATTACGTGCGTTTCTACTTTGGTGCCACTCGAAAATTTGTACGAACGAAATTTTTATGACGTTTAGAATCTTCTAAGCCTACTCTAATTCATGAATTAAAAATTAATTTTACAGGCGATTTTTAGGAATTTTATCCTCAAATTGACGAAAGATTTTATTTCGAAAATTCTCTATTGGAATGAAACATAATGTGCGTCTCGTTTAAATGCTGTTCGTTTTAGAAGTTTCGTTTTGGAGAAAGAGAGTAGACCCCCTGGATTAAGCTAAAGTCTTTCAATATCTTAAAATTTCCACCTATATTTCCTTCCTTCTTTTTAGGGTAAATGCAAGTTTGAAAGCTGCCAACGAGAAAGCATCGGCGTCTGCTGAAATGGGAATCAAAGCAATTGGGGCCAGAAAAGGAGCTTATTTGACGCTCACAAATGGAAAATATCCGTATTGTCGTAAGTATCCTTTTGAATAGTAGAGATCTTAATGCAGAGTTCGTCTGGGGAAGTAGGTACTACTACCCTTATCCGCCGTGAAGCAGTAGTGTATTGTATGTGTACTGTGTTGCGGTTAGAAAGGTAAGAGACCCAGATAAATTTTAGGCACATGAGACTTAATAAATAATAAATAAATATTCTGGAACATTCTTGCCATCTGGTCCCAAACTAAGCTTGTACAATGGGAACCAGATAACTGATACCCTACTTATTTTTGATAAATACATACTTATATAGATATTTACACCCAAACGTAGAACAAACAGATATGTCATGCACAAAAATCTTTGTCCTGGGTGGGAATCGAACCCGCGACCTTCGGTTTGGGAGTCAGAGTCGCTTACCACCAAGCCTAAAGACCTATCAAACTTAAGTCACATACGTTACTTAAGTCACTTCACGTCTCAGTGACGATAAAGCATTGGTGATACCCCTGGTGTTGCAAATGTCCATAGGCGGCGGTGACCACTTACCATCAGGTGGACCGTCCACTTAAATTTCGGCCCATGTGGTATAAAAAAAGTATATTCTTTGATAATAGATGTATAGATTTTACGTATCACAAAGTATGCCTTTAGGCCAATAATGATCCTGTTTGAACACTTATTATTTCCGCACGTAATCATCATTGTATTTGCAGATAAGTATATTTTTAAATGATACCTATTAACGCAGTAGCATTTCCGTGTTATCTGCTACTGCGAACTTCCGTTCTATTATTATAAGAGTAAATAAAAAAAATACGGATTTATACGCCCCTGAATGAGTAATATAAATGAAGTCTTTAACATTATGAGAGCCGGATAATTCTAGTTATGGACCTCTCTAGACTGCTACAATCTCGCCACCTAGGCTGTGTCGTTGAGACTTAAATATCTACAGTTGAAACAGGGGCTCGATTCTGTAAGGAAAGTGACACTAACTCAAGGATGTTTCATCGCGGCCTCTATGTTCTGTCGCTTACTAAGCTAATACTACTAATCACGTGAGAGATAAGCTTTCCGAGACCTCCGTGACGAGGCTCGCCGAAGAAGTCTGTATTAGCTGAATAAGGGGGCTGAACTGGCAGTAAAATATATCTAGAGTAGTAGCTCTTAGTGCAGAGTTCGTCCGGGGAAGTACTACCACCTTACCCATTTCTGCCGTGAAGCAGTAGTGCACTTGTATTACTGTGTTTCGGTTAGAAAGGTAAGGGGGCCGGTGTAATGGCGGCAGGTACAGGCACATGAGACTTAACAACTTCACGTCTCAGGGCCGACAACGCATTGGCGATGCCCCTAGTATTGCAAAAGTCCATAGGTAACCACTTACCATCAGGTGGAACCGTCAGCTTGTTTGTCTACCCAAGTGGTATAAAAAAAAGTTGCCTTCAGAAGATGGCATTTGTTTCTCATACTTATGGCGTTTATTTGTTTACCTACTAGCTGGCGCCCCATCATTTCGCTTCACAAGATTTTTCAGGTGTGCAATCCGAAAAATCTTCTATTATTCGCGATAAAATGTACCCTACAGTTTGTTATTAAGTAAATAAATATATGTGTGCTAAATTTCATTGAAACTCGATACGATATTTCGGAGTTTATTCGAGACAAACTTTCAGGTAGACTGACAGAGAGACATAAACTCAAAAAAAGTCGACTTTGATTAGGCAGTTCTCACTAAAACTTTGCTATTTATTGAAATTACAGATACTTCATCTTGTTTTATTGGTATATACCTATAGACTATTTAGTCCACGCATGTACCTAATTCGGATTATTGAAAATATTTAACTTGAACCATTTGGTAAGGTTCAGGCAGAGCATTTGTCTTTGTCAGTCACGGAACTGTTTTAAAAGAGAATATACGATTTATTTTTCTGTTTCCTTTGTCAGTAACTGAACTGCAGCGTCATCAGACTCCTCGTCTTATTGAGCTCCTCCGAGACCTGAGATATGGGTTCAAACTGGATCGTTCACTGAAAACTGTTGTTCAAGTGACAGCTCCGTACGCTGATCCATTAGCTGAGGATGCAGAAACTACTACTGCGGCGAGCACATTCCGGAGGTTTTTGGACTGGGTCGGTTCAAAGATCTAGTACATAATGTTTTATATAGGTAACAAACACCCATATTCTAAGACGTTTCCTCATACGTCACTTGACTCCAACTCGACTGAGGATACCTTAAGCATTTTCTCGAGGAATTCTCAAAATTTGTATTCTAAGTTATAGCTTGACCAAAACTCGAGCAATCCCGACTGATGTCGAATCGAAGTGTAGTCAAGGTAACATGTCATTAGTAACGTCATTCTATTATAAATAAAATAATGAGCTTCAGTAACTGTTTATAAGCAATTGACTTACTTAAGGTTGGTCCCGACGTACCTTGAAGTTGACAGTAGTCAAGTCGAGAAATTTTCGAGGAAACGTCTTAGAATATTGGTGTTAGTATAGTGTCAATAAAATTTGCCGATACTATTTCAGCTTCAGTCCAGAAAATGTGACGGCCGTTTAGACGTTTAATAATATCATAGAAATATGAACTTTATCCATATAGAAATTAGATGCATCTTTGTATAATGATGTAGATAAACCTTGTAATGGAATGGGGTTTGATTTTATATGACACTAGCTGCGCCCTGGGGCTTTGCCCGCTTTCAACCTTCCTTTTGAATTACTCTATCTATTGCTGAAAACTGCATTAAAATCCGTTGCATAGTTTACGATTCTATAAAGAACATACAGACAAACATTCATTTTTATATATGTAGATTCATTAGCTACAAAACGGGCAGTTTAGTGCCTCTAGGTCACTTATTTAGCTCTTTCGATTTTAAATTGGAGATTTTTATTTTCCGATTGAAATACCTACCTCGTTTCCCTAAAGTTTTTTTTTATAGAAAAGGATAATTGGAACAAGGTTAAAAACCAAAGAGATTATTTTTCTGATACAAGTTTAAATACCTACTTACCTGTATCTATGATTTGTAAATTTGTGATACTCAACTAAATTATTCTTAAATATAGTTTGTGTTAAATTGTAAACAATTAGATTTAGAGTACGGATAAATATTAAAAATGTTATATTAAAATGATGTATTCATTTACCAAATCATCAATCCAGTCAGTATAAAATAAGCAATAATAAAATCACATGGTTGAAAAGTAATTTATAACACATGCAGCATTGTTAAATAACAATGTAATTAGAGATACCTACTTATTATAATAATTGCACCTTACATAGTAATTGAAAAGCCATTTACATTATTATAAATAATAAACAGTGTTAAATAAACCAATTTTTTAAACAAAGTCCTTATGCCAGTCACAATGAAGCGTGTCGATTTACAATTTCGTAACAGATTCTTATTTTTCGGTCGAAACAGTGGTATTCATGGATTAAACCACTTATTTAAAGAAAATTGCAGTTACTTGTCGAGGTAAATAGTCTTTTATTTGATAAAATAACGTTATTTTATTCTCTGGACGCAGTAGATATCTCTCATCTTATTTACAACAGAATATACGTTTACCTACTTGATAAGGTTAGGTACTTTTAAATTTCTCTGTGTTCTTAATAGGTGTAAGAAAACTGACACTTATAATATACTAGCTGTCCCCCGCGGTGTCACCTGCGTTTATCGATATCATATGTAGCCTAAAACCATCTACGAAAAATTCCGCGTCGAATGGTAGCAGTCCCATCCCGATATATTTAGCAGTTTTTAGGTGATGGTGCGTCAAAGGATATTTTGCTTATTTTATTGATTTGTCACCATTTAATAATAATTGGCACTCCATAGAATCAAAGGAATTCTTTAAACATTTGAACATGTGTTTTGGAAGGGATTAAGGTTTCCTGCCTCTGATGGCCATCTCACCCTTACGCAGAAGATTTCGATGAGCGCAGAGGAATCGCAGCTGAAATACCAGTTTGTAAATGGTCAACGCCCTTTAAAATACCAATAGATTTGCTAATGTCAAAGAGTAACTTATATGCCAATGCTTTGTTGATATAGGTGAGCTCTTTCACCCCACCTCTTTTTATCTGATTTTTTTTATACAACCGAAGCGAAACAGTGTTCGCCGCCGCCTATGAACATTTTAAAGACCAGTGGCATCGCTAATGCGTTGTCGACCCTGAGACATGAAGTAATTAAGTCTCATGTGTCTGTAATTATACCATTTTCTGGCGTAAAACATATGCTGGACATAATATTTCAGAATGGGAAATTTCATTCGAATCCGTTGGGTCGTGACAGTAGCACTCATGAACATTTTTAGTATTAGTGGAATGATATTCCAGGTTATTCTGGTTGCTGATACTCATAGCTTCAGCTGGCTCTCTATATCTGCTGTTGGTGTCAGAGGAGCAGTTAAGTACAGAGGTTGGGTTCACTCCTGACACCCGTTATCTGGAATGGACGACAACATTTCCTGCAGTTACTGTTTGCGAAGAGTTTATCGCTACTTCTGTGCAGAAGAAGTTCGCTGAGAAATATCGTAATATTTTTATGAAGTTTGTAATGTATAGTGTATTATATAAGAGCCTGCAACCTTAACTAGGGCATCAGAATGACAAATGTCGTTTTCAAATGTAAATACCTAGAGGAAGTTAAAATATGTAGGGTATATTCATCAGATACGATCTGATCCCAAACTAAGCGGAGATTGTACTATGGAAACCAGATAACTGGCACATATACATTTATAGGGTTTCGAACCTCAAAAGAGAAGGAACCCTTATACGATAAGGCCTTTTTTCTCAAGAACAAGTCGAAGTATCAAGATGAAATTAAAATCAAATACTCAGGTTTGCAATCCCTTGGAGCTGTGAAAAAATAAAAACTTCTAAGTCTAAGCAATCAAAACACACGACCATTTCTGCCGCATATTTTGGCCCTCACAAGGGTATCAATCCTATATGGTAACTTATCTTTGATTGAGAAACACATTCTTACATCACAAAAAACAATACTTGTGTCTTTTGAAATATTTGACGAAAGGCATAGGCCACAAAAGAAAACAATAATTTCTGATGATTCGTCAGTCAGAGAAACCACAAAAAAAAACGCCCGACTGGATTTATGTGGGACGATTCCGACGAGGATATATTATATAGTTTGTTAAATGACCACAGGAGTATAATATCTTTTCCGTTGACATTTTTTTTAGACGTAAGTGCCAAAGATTTTTTATTAATATTTGTGTAAAGGTTCACCTTCAAATCAAGCATTCAACCAACAATCAAAATGAGGTCTTTCTTCAGAAAGACCTCATTTTGATATATTTTTTTTGTTTATTGGTTTTATACTGATTGATATGATTATATTGAGACGCATTTTGTTATTTTCTGTTGACAATTCGATCTCCTCTGTAGCCGTATAAAAAATAAAAAAAGTGTTTTTTTTCTAAAATAGCGAAGACTGATCTCTAGTGATATTTTTGGAAGAATATTGATAAGTAACTTTAAGTAAAAACAAAGTTTCATAATATTAACAGAAGTTTTATTTAAAATATTTTCGTTATACCAATTTTTGTGTATTACCCATTTGGGGTAGCAGGAGAAATTGGTAGCATTTTCACACAACTAGAAGTGATATAGGAGAATAATCACGTTAATAAACTACCGATCTAGACCTATTCAATATGAGCATCCCGGTACTGAGGCGTCTGCAGACCAGAGTTAACAACAATGTTCACGGATAATTAAATTCTGCCATAGATAATAATGCACTATACTTGTTCTTCCACTAAGTTTCTGTTTTTATTATTCTGTTGTATTTTTCGCCTTTTTGTATAAAGTTAACGAATATATTCATATTATTGTGTGTTTATCAGTGAGGACCTCTAAATGGCTCACCAATTTTGTATGATGATATTGATCAAAACTTTGTAAGCTGTTGGTCCTCCAATTGTAAATAAATAACTTTTTAAGCACAATTAATGGAGCCTCTGGATTTCGGCTACCGCAGATTCCTAACGAATTTGCTGTATTTTCAACCATCATGTAATAGACCGCAGACTGAGACATGTGGCAAGGAGGTCTCATGTGACTTGTCTTGGAAAACCATCATTGACGATGTAAGTTGTACCTCTTCAGTTTCACAATAGGTATTTCGAATATGCTACTATAAATATCTCCTTGAAATCATCATCATCATCAAACAATGTGGTTTAGTATCAGTGAGTTGTATATTTATTAGTTCTGTTAGTGTTAAAGGATGTATCTACCACGGACGTCAAGGTAATTTGACAAGTAGACATCGATTTGTTTACAAATTGGGAGATAGGAATCTACAACAGATACCTAGTAAAATCTTTTGTGTTAATTACAATCTTACGATCAATTATATATAGCAGATACCTATAGTTAGTAATCAAAATAAAAAGTAACTACATACCCCGAAAATCACATCACAAGCACTATATTAAAATGATGATATTCACTTTTGTAGATACACAAAAGCTGCAACGAGATCATAACCGACTGCAGCTATAACAACGTAGAGTTCTCATGCTGTGAGGTCTTCCACACAGTGGATTCAGAGCACGGATCATGTTATTCATTCAACACTTTGCAACACGAGTGAGCGATTTTAGATACTATGCTATCGTTCAGAGATAGATAAGATCATCGTGTGTTTGTGTTTGAGATATGAACGGCTAATTACGTATAAAAATCGCACTACATTCTTGTTTCTTTTCAGGAATTACGAACAAAGTTTGTTTACTGTGAATAGAACCGTTGGGCCTGGTTTTCTGTCGTTTCGGCTGTTAAGTAACGCTGACGTATGTATCTATCTATCTAATACCTTTAAACGAGCAATTCTATATACGAGTATATATAATTAGGATCTCGGAAACGGCTGCAAGGATTTTCATTAAATTTAGTATGTAGGGGTTTTCGGGGGCGATAAATCGATCTAGCAAGGTTTCATTTTTAGAAAACGTCGTTTTATCCTTGTTTTTAGGCAATGAAAACTGCTACAATACCGTTAGAATACGAAGGTAAAAGCACTTACACTTAAAGGTACGCCCTTTATGATAGCATCTAATTCGTATCTAGGTATATATGACAGTGCTTTAAAAAAGAGAATACGGCAGTAGTCACATTAGTAAGAAAAACCCGAGCAAAGCTCGGCCACCCAGGTACTTTTTTTTAAGCCCCAATTTTTTTTTCTAAATTCAAAACCATTTTATTACAGCGCCTAAATGGACTTTTATGAAGTTACCACCTGTTTGAAAGATAGCCTTCTAACTCTAGATCTTATTGAGGATGATGCATTATTAACCTACTTCGAAAAAGAAGGAGGTTCTCAATTCGTCTGGATTTTTTTTATGTTTGTTACCTCATAATATTCAAAAAAAAACTCACGGACAGTTGATTTTCCAAATTCTTCCTATAGATATCAATACACAGTAATGAAGAATTATCAACAAACGATCTTGATTTAAGCTTCAAAAAGAAAGTTCATATATTTGAGAAGAATCGTATTGAACTCGTATTCTCGATTGTGGAGATAGAGAACGAACCGGCTTTAAGGTTTCAGGACATCAGTGACAGAGGTTGTAGGTACTTGGACGAGGTTCCTGACGAACCATTTCATAATTACTCTGTAAGTTACATTTAAAATAGTCATTTAAAAGTCCTCACTACCATACCATACACTAATGCAAGTCTATATTATTTATAATGCTTTTTTTGATATCATATGTGGTGCTAAGCTTTAATTCATCAACAATTGAAGTTCTTGATACTCTTCAGGTATATTCGTACGGAGCATGTCGTTTGGCACACTACACAGAGCACTTGTTCGAACATTGTGGGTGTGTACATCCTGTGCGAGACAAAATCTGTAAGTACCAATGTATATCTCATCAATAAAATTAACGAACATTTTCGGGGTTATTCCAAGCTGGGGACCGTATGAATCTAGAAAATACAGGGTTCAATTTGGAATTTCGAATTTCCATTTTTTTTTTCATTAAGAATGGGCTTGCGTTTGGCTTTCGACTGGCCCCAGAAGGAGTTATGACGAGGCCGAGGATGTAACACGCTTACTCAGAAAATGCCTATTCACTCTGGCCTTGAATACATCCAGGTTAAAGCTGTCGGGAAACACTGACCCCGGAAGAGAGTTCCACACCTTTGCTGTTCGTATAACGAACGAAGAAGCTAAACGTTGTGTTCGCAAAAGCGGGATATCGACAACGTGTGGGTGGAAATTCTCCCGGCGCCTTGTGGTTCGATGGAGAAATGGGGATGGAGGAATTATACTAAACAATTCAGTCGCACACTCTCCAAACTACATCCTATAGAAAACCGACAAACTCGAAACCCTACGACGATGTTCAAGGCTTAATTAATTAAAACGTTAATTGGATTGAGGCTGTCGATCGGTAGCAATGATCAGAAATACTGCAGCAAAATTTTAAACAATGAAATTGTTCCTACTGATCGGAATGCAGCTAAATAGGCCTGGACAAGATCTGACCAGGCAGTCTAGTCTCAAGTTATTAATACACAAAGACATTCGTGCTTATAAAATTATTTCTATTTAATGAGTGGCAGTCCTCTTGTTTTTTTGTACGTGGTACATTATGTGGTTAATAAACTACCTACAGACCATGCGTGGTCCATGTTATAAAGTCCATAACAAACATTCAAACTATCTGTTTCAGACGAGAAAGAATATTGTAACTATTCAGGAATACGATGCTTGGATTGCTTTGAAGGTAAGGTATTTAGTTTACAATATAGAACACAGTATTACAATTACCAGATATAAAGACATTTTACTTTCAGCTCAAAAAAGTAAAGTCGGTGTGGACAAGCATTACAAGGAGCACAATTGTCTGCCATCTTGCGTAGAAAGTGAACTTACAACTATACACGTTTTCGAGTAAGTCAGCATTATCACTTGGTACAACTTCATCAACAGCATTTTAAGGTGCGTTTTCACTGCTGAGGAACTTTCTGATCTAGGCCATAGTACCACGTGGGGACTCTGCAGTTTGGTAAATAGGCCGTAATAGCGTAGTGATAGTTGCGTAGTTGTTGTCTAGCTGGTTAACTATCCTTCTATAGACATTAATACCTTTTTATTATTATAATTTCTTTTTTGTTTCCGTGGTTGAAAATCCTCATGGATGTCGTCCGCCCTAGGGGGGGCGGAGGGGTCTATCAGACTCTTACTGACTTCAAACCACACCGGGGCTCGCGGGAATATCCGATCCTTACGCAACCCCCGACTGGAGCAATTGAAATAAATTCCTAAAGTAACTTATTCTTACTGTCCGTCAACAGTTAAGAACCAGTTTTCTTTGAGCCTTTGTGTGCTTACCTCCATACCAAACCATAAGTATCATGGTGAGACTGGTAGGTTGATGTAAGATGTTTTCTTTCACTAAATACACAATAGTTTATCCTTTCGTTTTAGAATATTAGCAAAGCCCTGTTACCTATTAAGCCAATTCGACATTGTTACACTCCTTCTATTCATCAGGCGATGGGATCCTGATGTAGCTGGAAAAGGCGCTGTGGTTGGCGTTAGAATGTCCTCGCTCCCCACACTTCGATATCAGAGGCAACTCCTGCGAAACTATTTGGATTTAGTCGGTATAAAATTTACTCAGATCTCAGCCACTTTAAAGTTAGATTTTTTCCTTTTTTTTCTCATATATATTTTTTTTTTATATTTCAGTGTCAGTAGGCGGGATCGTGGGTCTCTTCTTTAGCGCTTCTGTTCTCAGTGTGGTTGAAATAGTCTACCTTTTTTCTCGAAATCCTGACAAATGACCTGGATATTATGCTACTCCATACCTATATACTTCAATTATCTTTGCTTGTTATTTATATTGCTATATCTGCAAATACTGAATAAAAAATCGTATTTTACATACATAAGTATTTAATTTAATAAAATTGTGATGTTTGTGATAAATGTTTTATTGAGATTTATTTGAGTTAACTGGAGATCCAATATGAATAAATGTATTATAGATTTTACTTACGCAGTTACGCTCTGAGTAAATTTTACTTGAACAATATTATTTTTACTAAATCAATGAAATTGTGGTTGACTACTACTTCGACCTGAGCACAAATGTTAAAATTGGCGACTTATTTGGGCAGAAGTTTGTACAACTCAAACTTGTGACCTTCGCCATTTTTATTTGACATTTGACGTTTCCACTAAGCTTTCCGCTTTAAAAACCTAGCAACAGCTCTGTTCGACTGTTGTATCGATAAAACTGAACGCAAACTTAAGTTGATGCTAGAAAAAATTGGGAACTACAGGCTCTAGAGTAAAAGTTACATCATCTAACTGTTAATTATAAAATGGGTAATACAGAAAGTAATGTAACTAGTGGAGTAAAGAAGCAAGCTGGGACATCAGAACAAAAGCTTTATAAGCTTATTGATGTTAAAGGTAAAGTTATTCTGTATTTTTCCATTAAGTAACCGACTATGCATTCGATTTATGTGTTGTGAAGGAAGTGATTAGATATGGAAATGTGTAGGAATGGATTGTGTGTGTCAATCAATGCATGTCTATATTAATGCAGTATTCATTTATGAGTGAGAACAGATTAATTATATTGCGATTATATTGTTTAACTAGGCTTTTGTCGAAGAGGTAAATTATCTAGTTTAAACAATTAAAGCTGTTTTCCTTGTATAGCATTCTAAGTAATTTCTGGTTATGTGCAAATATTTAATTTAATTATACCAGACCCCCGCGGTTTCACCCGCGTTCCGGAGGACTGTAATCGGCGAATTGTCAAACGTGCACGAAGCTCTCAATACGAATTTTTTTTACCTGCTTTTACCACATTTTTCATTGATGCTCTGCTCCTATTGGCCTTCCTCGATAAATTACCATGATCCCACCAACATGATCCACCTACATGATTACCATCAACACAAAAATATTTTTTCAATTCGAACCAGTTGTTCCTGGGATTAGTGCGTTCAACCAAACAAACAAACATACTCTTCAGCTTTGTATATTAGTAGGTATAGCTAGTTTCTGACATATACGTACCTAATGCTGAAAATTCTGTAAATAAAGGTCAAAATAATAGTTAATATATGTATGCAGCACTTCTACCTGTATATGTTAAGTATGTCTCATCAGGCGGTGGTCTCCTCGTGGATATGATGAAGCGAGCTCTGCAAAACAAACAGTACGCTGAGATCGATCACGCTATAAAGACTAAGGTGGAGCCATTCCTTTACAACAGGGGGAAAGGCCGGTACATACCGATATCACATCTGGTGCTGTTGAGGAATAAGGAACGAGCGAGGCATAAGCTGGTTAAGTATAATTTACGTATAAAGTCTCCCTGATATTGCAAATGTCCATGGGCATTGGTGACACCATAAAGTGGACCGACTCAATGTCAACTTTAGTTAAATAAAAGAGGATTTAAAAAATGTTACTAAAAACTCGCTACTAAATGTAATGTATAAATAAATGAGTCCAAAATCGAGAGGTAAACTAACAGCCACTTCCACCATCCCCTACTGGATCATCAGATCAGCTCAATGGCATCATAATAATTATACCATCCTGTAGATCCAATATACTAGCAAAGTTTCGAATGAAGAATTAGAAGTAGGTTAAAATCGATATCCTAGGTCCTAGATTATATGACATAGTTACAAATGAAACTAAAAAAAACGTGTTAAAATTGTATATGAATAAACAAAATGTATATATAACCGATCTATGTACCTTATATAGGTGACCGATAATAATTAAGGACACTAAAGTCTTCTCAGCTCCATGAAACATTTACATTTGTTTTGCTCGGATTTATAGTTACCTCCACTTAGGGGTATGGAGAACCCCGATGAAGAGTTCGATGTCGATAAAGACTGGCCCGCAGTTAGCCAAGAGGAGTACGACGCTAATCCTTTAGGGTACAGAGAACTCTGCTGGGACTTGAAGGTAAAACTTTAACGTGGTCGTAGAACTAGAAAGGCAATATAAAAGTTTAAATTCATGTTCTGTTAAACGCGAATTTAAATTTCTAATGAGATAAAACTAGTACATACTTACCGCACTGGTAAAATTTTGTTAAAAGTTGTACCAATAAAAGTTTATAGACTACATCAGTCTGCCAAAACTGAACCACAGAATAATAGGGGTAACGCCTAGTGTGCTGTTTTTCGCAGAAGTATTTAAAAGTATGATGTAAACTTTTTGCCTAGTGCATTTATTTGTTATGGTTTGGTAATATGCATTAATCAAGGACTATTCAAAACGTCTTTCTACATTATTCTCTAGATTATTTTTTCTTTCTTACACGGCTTTATTTACATTGTAAACTGCCAGGGTTATTTATTTTCTGTATTATATTGTAATAGGAGCGGGGTGCAGTCGGCGAGACTATTCTTCATCTGTGCCTTCTGAACGCAACTTCTTTATTGGCCGACCTTGCCAAAAGGCTTCTGCGGTTTTACCCAAAGCTAATCAACGATACATACATGAGCGACGAATATTACGGTAAAATACTGCGGCACATCACCCTTGGCCTAGATATCACAATAGAGAATAGATATCACAGTTAATTTGATAGAAAGTTCGATAAGGACGTGCTGAAAAAATTACCGGTACTTGATTTAGTGGATACTTCCTCTGTAGTTTATGGCACGGAAGTTTTTTGATGAGCTTAGTTTCCTATGAGAATGCAGATATTATGTGAAACACTATGGAACGTTGCTTATAATTTAAAATTGCTTTAGCACCGGTACCTAATTAATATATTCTGCAAAATTTGTAGTGGTAGGAATTAAAATGATTTTGCATGAATCTACACGTTTTTTTAGGAAATATTGACAAAGTTAACAGTCAGTTTTACTGAGGCACAAAAATGTTATAATGTGCAGGTGAAAGCGTTCTTCACATGACAATTGTAAATGAGGACCCGACGATGGTGAAATTCCTGCTGGACGCCGGTGCTGATTATCACGAGCGATGCTGTGGCAATTTCATGTGCCCTGAGGACCAAAAGGCATCTCGCACGGACTCTTTTGACCACGAATTTGTTAATGTACAACCAGATACTAATTATAATGGGTAAGAAAGTCAGACTGTAAATAGATATTTGTTAAAATGAAAATGACGTAAAATCCATTCCCGTCAAGAATAAACTTAGTGAAGTTAGTTAGTTAAGTAAATTTAGATTATCAATCATGATAAGACCTCTTTCCGTTTTTTTCTTAAAAAAGTTTTTATAGTCTTTAAAGTCTTTACTTTCTTAGTCCCCGGTACTAAATGCATATCAACACTTTGTACTAATTTATACTTTGTATTGTTTAATGACTCCACTAACTTGATTAAATCTAAACTGCAATTTGTACCAGGTACGTGTATTGGGGTGAATATCCACTAAGTTTTGCGGCGTGTCTTGGTCAGGAGGAGTGCTACAGGTTGATCCTAGCTCGAGGAGCAGATCCTGACAAACAAGACACTAATGGTAACACAGTACTGCACATGCTCATCATATATGACAAGATCGTAAGTATTATTATAGTTGCCTATCTAATTAGAACTTTAATAACACAGTAGTGAGAGTAGCCTCTTGACAGCGGCGGCCTTACCCATTGCGAGGCCCTATGTCCTTTGTGAAAAGTATGTGATGCGAAAGTAAGTCTGGTTGTTTGGTTTAGGTATTTGTCATGTTTGACAAGAAATGCTACAGTTATACATGTAAATAAAATTTGAAATCCACATTTTTTTTTATTTGGTTGGGTTGCGCGGCGTCCCTGCAAGAGCGAGGCCCCGGGCGATTGCCCAGTTCGCCACCCCCTAAGGCCGCCTCTGCCTCTTAAAAACGAGAAACAGTACTTGTTCATAACATAATCGAACCATCAAATATACAGAGCACGTTCGACATGGCATACGAAGTTGGAGCATCACTGAACATCCGCAACGTTTTGAACCTGACGCCGCTTACCCTGGCAGCTAAACTGGCGCGCACAGAACTGTTCTTTCACATCCTCAACATTGAAAGGGAGATATACTGGCAGATAGGCGCGACAACTTGTGCGGCTTACCCACTTGGTCAGGTGGACACCATTGATACCGAAACGGGACTTATTAGTAAGGATTCGGCACTTAACTTGGTGGTTTTTGGAGTGAGTATTTTCTCTTTGCTAACATTATGAACTTTATTGGTCTAACGGTGTGCCAATATTATAAAAGCGAAAGTGAGGCTGTCTATTTGTTTGCGATTATTTCTAAACCAAGGGTCTGAGGTTGATCAAAATTGGCGCAAATCTATTAAACAAAAGATTAGAACATTATTCTTACAGGCCAATTGGCTTGGTGGTTAGCGACCCTGACTCCCAAGTCGAAGGTCGCGGGTTCAATTCCCACCAAAGACAAACATTTGTGTGCATGAACATGTCTGTTTGTTCGGTGTCTGGGTGTAAATATCTAATATATGTATGTATTTAGAAAAATAAAAAGTAGTATATGTAGTATATCAGTTATCTGGTTTCCATAGCACAAGCTCTGCTTACTTTGGGATCAGATGGCTGTGTGTAAAAATAATGTCCTATATTTTTATATTTATTTTTCGGACAGAAACACGAAAGTGATGGCGAATAAATTAAAGAGCTGGAGTTCAGACATTACGTTACTGAAACTAATAATTTTCTTACTTTGGGTAGAATAGACTGTTTGTTAATACTTTTAGGGCCCGTTCACACATACCGGCGCGAGTTATACGCTCGGAACTAGCCGGAGCCAGAGACAGCGCGGAACAGTACGACATCAGAGGCAGCCAGTCGGCTCCTCTTATCATTTCACACTAAGTGCGTTTAGTTCATCTAGCATTCTCAATAATAAGGAAATTGATATGTAACATAAACCTTATTACAATGGCACAAAACTGTTTTAAACGTGATAAAAAATCTGAGCTTTCCAAGACGGCCAGTGAGAACGGACCCATAAAGTTGTCGAGATTTATTGGCCCGCTTTGATAGCGTAGTGTTATAGAAAAATCAACCCTTCGGTCTTGTGATAAGGTATGATAGTGCAATTAACCAATGGATCAGTAGATGAAACTTCTAAAAAAAGCAATACAGACTATTTTCCTATGACATTCGTAGCTGTAAATTATTTAAATTTCGACTACTTTAAAAATAATGTTATTGCAAACAGTTTTACTGACTTTGATTGAATACAATTAAACAAGGCTAGTTGTCTGCCGCGGTTTTACCCGCGTTCCTGAGAGGTGTTACGTTTTCCCGGTATATAAAGCCTCTATGTTATTCCAGGATATGCTCTATCTATGTGCCAAGTTGCATCTAAATCCGTTTGGTAGATTTTGCGTGAAAGAGTAACAAACATCCATGCATACAAACTTTCGCATTTATAATATTAGTGGTATATAACTGCTTCTGTTCTTATGTTATAAAAGTAATTAACATAAATACAGCATTAAGGATTATCAAGCTGATATTTCCAGGAAAAAGACGAACATTTAGAACTGCTGGAAGGAATGCTAATAGATCTCCTTAAGACAAAATGGAACACGTTCGTAAAGTTTCGATTCTACCGCCAGTTCATACTGTTCTCATGCTACTTCCTCGTGTCACTCGTCTGTTTCACGCTAAGACCTGGACCACCAGAAAGACCTGTTAATGCTACAGCTGTCAACTCTACAGCTGGTCCTATTGTAAATGAGACTGAACTGGTAATTGATGGTAAGTATTTAAATCAAATTAATATAATTATGAAATGATTATAATAATAAAAAAAAAACTGACAAGAACATTATAATACGTACTTACTAGTAAATAACAGAATGAAAGTGTTTGGCCAAAACAGTGGTATCCAATATATTTAACTTGTGTTATTGATACCAAGGTTCTCTGTACACAAGTTTAACACAACCTAAAAATAAGAAAAATATAATAAAACTAGCTGCTCGGACAGACGGCGTTCTGACGAAATAAGTCCATACAAAAATGCAGGAATTCACTCGCAGCGCCACCGGGTTTAATTGTGAATCTAAACCACCCAAACGCATACAAAAAAATAATTCAAATCGGTCCAGCCGTTTAGGAGGAGTTCACTGTCAACACACGTACAGAAGAATTATATATACATATAAAGATATATACTCGTATATAGAAAACTATTTTAACAAATTTAAAGGAGGTTTGTGTCTGAAATACTAATTTAGCAGGATTCATTTACTCATGTTTTATTTATTATAGAAAACTGTACCTTACCGTTAAACGGAATAGAGTTCGATCCTGGAGCTGTGGAGCTGCTAAATGGGTCGAAACCTGTAGGGCCGCAGTGTGCGCGGTTCAAAAGTCACCCTAAAGACAAGGATAAACGTAAGATATAAATTAAGCTACCAGTGTTTTTTTTAAATATCCCAGGACAGTCGTCACACATGGTTACCCCAAATTAAGCAGAGTGTACTGCTTGTACTATGGCTACCAGGTAACTGATATACTCCTTTTTTCAATACATACTTATATAGATATTTACACCCAGACACATAACAAACAGACATGTTCATGCACACAAATGTTTGTCGTATGTGGGAATCGAACCCACGACCTGAACCCGGCTTGGCAGTAAGGGCCTCTAACCACCAGGGCAACTGGCCCGATAACGGTTTTAAGATGTAAGGCTATATAATGAAATGAACATATTTTTATACAAATAGGCTTTTACAAGCACTTATACATATATTATACATTTTAGCAACGGAAGCACCAAAAGACTCCGACATGGAAGATTGGTGGGACGATCTAACTGAAGAGTGCAGATTAATGAACTTTGAATCTTGGCAAGCAAAGGTAAATCCAATTATACGTCAATCATACTTCCCACTAATATTATAAACGCGTAAGTGAAGAGAAGGTGAAGATGGTAAGAGAAGTATGGATATTTGCTACTTTTCACGCAAAAACTACCTAACGGATTTAGATTAAACATATCTAGTCATAAATTGTTTATAATCTGGATTAACACGTAGGATAATTTAAATTCTGGTAAAATTTTACATCCCTCAGGAATGCGGGTGGAACAGCGGGGAACAGCTAGTACATATAAAATCGATATGCACCGATATGTCCATATATCCTAACAAGCATTTTATATAAGAACATTTATTACTTTGTTGTAGTTGAGAATATCAGCAGAACTATTGCTTTGGGTCGGAGCATTAGCTTACGTTGGTGCTGCTTTACGTGAAGCAAGATTTCTGGGCATAAAGATGTTTATAGAGAATTTGAGCACCGTGCCTTCAAGGTATGCAGAAATTATAATCATTCTCTCAAATAGCGCTAAACAAATTTCATGTGCATGTGAAACTAATCCTTAATTGTCTTGTTGACTAGGGTGATGTTCCTGTTTTCATGCCTGCTGATGTTAGTTCTTCCGACCTTAAGGTTGGGATGCCTTGATGAAGAAGAAGACCACCTCGCCGTTATCATTATGCTGACAACGGCACCATACTTCTTGTTCTTTTGCCGGTACCTAAATTTGTGCACAATTCTCCTTACGTCGAATCATGGTTCGCTTTAACTCATATAGTAACTCATTTATTTGGAAATCTTAGTGACGTTGAACTCTTGTTTTCTTCACCAGGGGTTTCAAAACCGTCGGTCCCTTCGTGGTGATGATTTACAGAATGGTGATGGGTGACTTACTTCGTTTCGTTTGTATTTACCTCGTCTTTGTCATGGGATTTTCACAAGGTTTGTTAGGTTCTCGTACTAATAGTATCTTTTGTTGCATCAATTCACATGGTCTCACTAAAAGAGCGCGAAAGCGCGCGCTTTACCGTATAGGAGTTACTGCTCGACCAGTTTTTTTTGTGAAACTGTTAATTGCTTTTCAATTTCCAGCTAATTTAAGCTTTTTGATTGGAATTGACCCATTGTACAATGGTTTTATAAATAGATATCCTGGGACATTCTTTTACACACGGCCATCTGGTCCCAAACTAAGCAAAGCTTGTACTACGGAAACCAGATAACTGATATACTACATATACTACTTTTTTTCTAAATACATACTTATATTGATATTTACACCCAGACACAGAACAAACACGTTCATGTACACAAATATTTGTCCTGGGAGGGAATCGAACCCGCGACCTTAGGTTTGGCAGTCAGAGCGTTAACCACCAAGCCAACTGGCCTTTTATAATAGATTAATGAAAAAAATATTTAATTGGTATCATATTTTCAACTTTCTAGCATACTACGTAATATTCCTATCCTTCGACAACCCGAATACCCCCGAAGGTGTCGACGACTCCGTATCGAACCCCATGCCTTCCCCCATGGAGAGCATCATGGCCATGTTCCTTATGTCCCTAACCTCATTTTCGGACTACTATGGCGCCTTCGACCGAACTGACCATGAGATAGAAGCCAAGGTATGTGATATAGCATTTTCACACACATTTTGTAATTTGCTTTATAAAGGCCCTACGATATTTGCTGTGTAAACAGTGTTATGTTCACGTGTCGATATCGAAATTTGTGATATGTGAAAACCGGCAGAATTATGTGGTAGAGTTAAATAAGCAAGTAAATGAAATGAAAAATGAAAATGAAAAATTTATTTATTTCAGCAAAATGCACATCAATATACATAAGATATTAAAAAAATAGAAAATAATATGCATAATGTTGGAGGTTTTGTTCTTAGTGTAAGTTTATGACCTTCACACTAGGCAAAGCCTGTAACGCGAAGGCCGAAAGTATAATTTGAACTGTCCTGGTGAAACCTCGGACCAAAGAATACAATTTAAGAGAAAACAAAATTGACAAAATAAAAATATAACATTAAATCCAAAAAACAAGAAATAAAAGTAAATTAAATTAAATTTGCCTAAAAATTACAATAAACAGTGAAAAAAAAAAAATACAATAAACATCGTTATGAAGTTACTAGCTTATGTCGGCTTAAATATTACCACAGATATACTTCTGTCAGTTGGGCGCAAGCTTAGACTTTCTATTACGATACGGCGATACGACAAGGCATAGAAAAAAAAACATTTCAAATCTACCCCTAAGAATATTGACTCTGAGAATCAAAAACTTTTAATTTTAAACCATGTGCTATGTTCACAGCTCCTCTTCGTAATCTACATGATAATAGTGGCCATTCTGCTAGTGAACATGTTGATTGCCATGATGGGCAACACTTACCAGAAGATTGCGGAGACGAGGAACGAGTGGCAGAGGCAGTGGGCGCGCATAGTGCTTGTCGTGGAGAGAGGTGTACCGCCAGCGCAGAGGCTCAAACAGCTGTTGGCTTATAGCCAGCCGATGGCCAATGGGAAACGGGCTTTGGTTCTAAGAATTAATCAGAAGGTAAGAATGATAAAATATATATGATTGAATGATATATAGTGCCTACATAATAAAAAAAAGTAATCCTGCGATCTAAAAATGTTTACACTATAGTAAAAACATCCTTTTCAAATAGGCTACAATCTATGTAATATAAAAGTATCAAAATACGATTCTTAGTACAAGTTCTGCTTAGTTTGGTATCAGCAGGTGGCCTCGCGAAGAGAATGTCTCAGAAAAAAAAGGAAGTGCAAAGAACCTTAAATATGCAGATTCACTATTCTAATAGGAGAAATAACTTGACAGGAATAGGATAGGTTGAAACGGTAGTTTGAAAGCTATGCTCACTAAGATAAGGTTGTTATTTTCAGGACGAAGATAAAGAAGAAATGAAGGAGATACTAGAGATGAAGCGCACACATATACGCATCGTCGAGAAGAGGACGCAACGGATGGAACAGCTTAAGGGGATGAAGGGTCGTTTGCCGCCACCACCAGCGGTTAGGGACTACCCAACAAGAAAATAGAGGAAATACGCTTATTAATGTTCTTCATTGTCTCATTATATAGTTTTAGTCATAAAGTGAATTTATGTAAAAAAAAATTCTGCAAATTATTTGATAATATTAGTAATATTGTAAAAAGGTATGGCATTTAATAATGTAGGTTATATGGTAAGGTTATGGCATGTTAATCTTAAAATAAATAATTTACGAAATACATAGTTACATAACAGAGGTATAATCCAGACTTCGACAAATTTATACATAAATTAGAGAGTTATGGTAGTTTCAATAATTCTATAATAGAAAATATCAATGGGAAATTGCCTATTACCTGAAGTCAATGAACCTTTGATATGTTACAAAACATGTTAATGAGTTTATAGATTTTTGTATTCAAATGTTCTGACCTTTGATATCATGAATTTGACAGCCCATACACAATGCGTGAGAAATGGGTGGGGCTACGGCCATGGATGTCCTCTAGAGAAATTTAAAAATGTCAACTTCGAAATCTATTATCTAACCCATTCTTACATGCGTAGAAACTATGTGATTGCTTAATACATAAAACAAATAAAAACTATTAAGATTAATAATACATTGTCTCAGTACTATTTATTGTTCCTATAATCCTGAAACCTTTTGAGTAGTAGAGCTTTTAGTGCAGAGTTCGTCCGAGGAAGTACTACCACCTTACCCATTTCTGCCGTGAAGCAGTAGTGCACTTGCATTCCTGTGTTTCGGTTAGAAAGGTAAGGGAGCCGGTGAAATTACAGGCACATGAGACTTAACAACTTCATACCTCAGGGTCGCATTGGCGATGGTCTGGTGTTGCCAATGTCCATAGGCGGCGGTGACCACTTACCATCAGGTGGACCGTATGCTTGTTTGTCTATTCACGTGGTATAAAAAAAAACAGCCTTTGTTTATTTACTGATAAAAGTTATTAACTTTATTGTCAAAGTTAAATAATCTAATGTATTGTGTCTTAGCAGACAAATGTGTAAATTGACAGTTGAACGCTTGCTTTCCATTCTTACCAAATTGTTTGCACCTTCAACCTCAATCTGGGCAGGCCATACTTAGCCAAATATTCTGTGAATTACCATATTTACATATATTGCCATATTACCGTCTATGTACTTCTGCGAACACCCACACACTGCAGTAAATCGTATTTGATTTCTTTCTTTCATAAGTGTCTTTGCTTACCGTTGTGGTAAATATCTAGGTATTGACAAATCCACTGAGCACACATAATTCATTCTAAATTGAAGGTCATTGCTGTGTTTATATACGTAATTAGATAATCGGTGATAATTCTTCCATGTGATCGATCCTTCATCGATCAATTAATCGAATAGCTGTCAAGGTAGGACATAATGACCTACTATATACATACCCCTTTTGTATTGTGTGGCTGAACTAGCTGTACCTTTTAAAAATGATAATAATACTTTATTGTTCAAAAATAAATGTTGTTAACAAAGGTAGTTCACTAGCCTCCACACTAGGATTCCCTGTGTCGTGGAGAATAGTCTCTGATGAAAGCACCACTCATCGATCATATGGGATAGACATGGCATTGTCTATTTTTGGGCCTCTTGAATCAGGGCTTTACGATTACAAAAAAATCGTAATAAAATGTACTTACATACTCGAGAAGCGATATTAGAAGACACTAGAGCCGTCCCCGTGGTATGACTGCGTTCCCGAGGGATGTTACCATTTCCCGAGGTAAAATGTAACCTATATTTTATTCCAGGGCATACTCTATCTATGTGCCAAGTTTCACCCAAATCCGTTTGGAAGATTTCGTGTGAGTAACAAACTTTCGAATTTATAATATTAGGAGGAACATTATAAATTCGACATAACCGATTAATGATTAATAGAAAGCATATTGTTTGGAAAATATCGAGCTTTTGAGGTATTAGTGACATCCCTTTTCGACAATGATGTCGATTATAATAATAAATATCCAGGGACATTCTTCACACACGGCCACCTCATCCCAAACTAAGCAGAGCTTGTTCTATGAAAACCGATGACAAATATACAACTTTAAAAAAAAAATCTATATACTTACATACTTTTATAGATACTTTACACCCGGGCACAGAACAAACAGACATGTTCATGCACACAAATGTTAGTCCTGGGTGGGAATCGAACCCGCGACCTACCACTAGGCAGTCAGGGTCGCTAACTCGCTAGTCGCAACTGGCCTGTCGATTGGTAGCTTTCAGAAATAAAACATTTTTCTGAAAAAACTGTAAATGTAAAGAGATGTTGAAGGCAAAGCCATTTTTTTCGTTCAAAGTATTGCTATTACCATGGATTCGGAATTCAAGATCAGCAAGTATGTAATATTCCCTTTTTAATAATATTGATGATTTTTTTTAAGTGTAATAATTTACACTTTATACACTAACGTACAAGTTACACTAAAGTCAACAAAAAATCACGAGGATGCTCAGCCTTAAACCTTATGTGGAATAAAAATATGACTGGACCATAAAACAAAGTCACTAACCAAATTAGTCCTACACAGTAAAAAAAACGCCTATAAAATTATACAATTTCGTCAAATCATAGTAATAAAGGCACAATAAACTAAAGTAACACCATCTAAGTGATTGTAATAACTGTACCAAGAGGTCACGCTTCTGTAAATTATTACGTATCTCCTGAAAACGTAAAGCAATATACAAATTGGTAGGTTTGTGAAATTACATTGACCGATGTGTCGTGTACCTACCAGATAGTGACGCGTCCCATAGCACGGTAGGCACAGCTAGGTAGTGGTGGACGCTATAAAACTTTGGACACACCACTAATGTGTCACATATTGTCATACACACGGGCACAGAGATGAGGAGCGCGGTAAGTTGACGCAAGATAAAAGTGAAATTGTTTACACGTCCTAAACACTATTCATATTTAACTTGTATCTTTGCTAATGAAGTGACCCCGATTTTTTATGTTTGTTAACATATAACAAGATGTTCAATCTTTGGTACAGATTACGATACTGTCGTTGGTAGCAGCAATAGTGGCCGAGGCGCCGTACCATCTGCCGCGGCCGCCGGCGCACGCTCCTGCATTCCACTATCCTTCAGCACCAGCACCACCACCACCGCCACCGCCGCCACCTCGCCCAGTACCACAATTCGCACCGCAACCTGCTCCTCAACCATTCAATCCCAACTTCGGTTACCAATACCAACAACCTAGCATCGGGCCTGCTTTTGTGCAGCATGCCCCTGCTCCAGCACCAGCTCCCGCTCCAGTGCAAATTCCACAACCTATTCAGTACCAGTATCAGCCACAGCCTCAGCCCCAGCCCATTGCCTACCCTCAGCCTCCTCAGCCCCAACCGATCTCTTACCAACCACCGAGTACTTCCTATGGTATACCTCAACCGAATATAGTACCACGTCCTATCCTATCTCAGCCTCAGGGTGAATCGATCCAACTTTTCCACGCCAGCGCACCTCAACCGGCTCCTCTGCCTCAGCCAGCACCCCAATCTCAACCGATACCGCAATTCCAGCCTCAACCGTTGCCCCAATTCCAACCGCAACCAGCTCAAGTGTATCAACCCATAGCCTACCCTCAACAGCAATTTACTGCACAACAGGGATACTCGTACCAACAACCACAAGCTCAGCCCCAACATATAGCTCAGGTGCCACTTCAAGCTCAACCGCTGACTAACACCTCACCTCTCTCTAGCTACCAAGCGGACTCCAATCAGTACAGCAGCGAGCAAGCCCAGACACATAGAGACGCTCTTGATTCAATAGTGGTCGACCGTGTTCAAAGTATAATCAAAGATGACGAACACTCATCGGCTAGAAATGCTGGATACCAGTCCCTAGTTTCAGGGGTGTCTTTAGAAAGTGCGAAACCGAGTGTAGAGATTTCCTCGTTCGTTCATTCTTCACCTCTGAACATTGAACAGAGTTCAGGGTTGCAGAGTTTATCAGGAGTATCAGGAACATCAGCGCCTGTACCCTCAGCAGATTATGGACTCCCGTCAACAGCTGCCAGCAGTCAATCGAGTCAATCTGCCACCAGTTTCTTGCCGCAAACGCAGCCCGCTACGTCATATGGACCACCAAATTAAAGAAACGATTCTATGATAATTGTACAAACTAAATAATGTTAATAAAATAAGTATTATTATGTTACAACTTTTGTAAATAAAATTCATCAATATTATTTCTTATTTATTTTATTATTATAATCCAACAAAACATAACATAACAAAACATAGATTTTAGGAATGGCCAATATAATATATTTTCTTGTCATAATTTTATTTTAAGGGCCTGCTCTTGCTTTCTTCGTCAAATTTGTCGGCACGAATTATTTTCATAAACAACGGATACCCAACAGAATTTTTCACCTAAAAATACAGTTCATGTTTTTTCAGTATTTTTATTAGATCAGCCATATTTTAACGAAATAACAATGTTAAATAGAATACTTACAAGGCTTATGGAACAGTCTGATGTTTGGACACCATAATTTATGAACACTTTTTGTCGCTCGGTGTCTCTCGTATGACAGCCTTGATGTTTCCGGATTGCGTAAGAATCAGCTGTTTTAATATCAGAAGTGGCTTTATCTGTCTTTGTCGGGCGTATCGGCGAAGCGGGCTTATGGTTTTCCTAAAAATATTATTATAATAAATTCGTATTGAATGTTTGTATAAAATACAAGCTATTGTTATAGCATATCCTATGTCAATCGGGAATGGTGTAGCTTAGGGATGTTGATATTTTTAAAAATATCGGGTTTTCGATATATCGATATTTTTCAATATATTTATATATTTTTATTTATTTCTTACACATCGTTCTTTAGCATGCAAACATATCAATATCGGAGTTCGATATATCAACAGTCCTAGTGTAGCTTTCTATACGTGAAATCATTTACAAATTAGGTGCAGCAATAGGGATTTTGACTGACATGTCAAATTAGAAACTTTTTATTAAATGTCAAAACAATTGAATGTATGGTTGTGTTGTGTACGAAATAGAAGTTGTGACGTCATTATTGTACAGCATCAAACGATCTACTCTTTATGGTTAGCTAAGTACTTAAAAATCATATTAATTATAATTTTTTTATCAAATTTGATATATTTGTGTATTTTTAGACTTTCAATACAGTGGTTAGTGTTTGATCATTTATCTTGAACACAGGATAGTTCCCTATTTTGGAAATTAACCTCCACTCTCAAAATTATATGATTACTAGCTGCCCGGACAGACGTCGTTCTGTCGAAATAAGTCCATACAAAAATGCAGGAATTCGCTCGCAGCGCCACCTACCGGGTCCAATTGTGAATCTAAACCATCCAGGGCACCACCCAAACGCAAACAAAAAAAAACATTCCAATCGGTCCAGCCGTATTAAAAAAGAAGAAATAATTGAATTTCACGGTATTTCGTTTACTACAAAATAAATTTAATTTATACATTAGCCTCAATAACACGTGGTAATCATGATATTGAATTGTAGCTTATATGACACGTTCGTAGATTTACCATAGCAGCGCCATCTATTGATGACTTACTCAACCCAGTCGAAAGGTATCGACATCTCTTAGAATCATTTGGAGTTAACAGATAATTGTGACTGTCAAATAATAACAGACAAATAATTAGCAATAAATTAAAATTGCGACTATAATTTGAGATTTAAACTATCCTATCTCTCAAGTTGGATCGAACTGCACATGGTGTGCGAATTTTATTATAATCGGTTAAGTGGTTTAGGAGTCCATTGAGGACAAACATTGTGACACGAGATTTATATATATTAAGATTTTACCATAATAAGACAGTTAAGATATTTATGTAACAAGGTTTGCTTACTTGTTTACGTCCACCAATAATCTGGGAGCCGTCATTGTTGTTGTATTGTTGCTGATATTTATTATTGGCATCAAGTTTATGTACATATTCCTTAGAGCATTGACAGGAATCATTATAATATTCTTTGTGTACTTTATTATGGGGTATTTTGGAAGCCTTAAATTATATAATTGACATCACTATAATAACCTACATTCCTACCTAAATTCGTTGGTAAACCCATCACTTGAGAAAGGCAAGACCGAAATGGCTGACTTAAAAATTTTCAATGCTTCGAATAATGTTTTTATAACAAAAATTTAAACAGATTCCATGAAAATAAAGTTAAATATACTTTTACTGTGAGATTTTTGTATGAACTCAAGTCTCGAAGCTGCATTACAAAGCATGGCGGGAACAGCTAGATATCAATATATTTGTTAATGGGAATGCACAAGACGATAGCCACCTTGCATACTCAGGGCAAACTCAGTTGTGCATGGGCATAGCGGCCCTCTTATCAGACGTGCTGGGTTCAGAAGGGGAAATCGACAAATCTATACTGAAAACCTAGCAGCCTACCTACAGTTCGGTAACTACTAGTGTTATAGTTTTTTACCTTAGTTGGAGAAAATTGTTTTGGTGAAGTTAATAAATTGTTACTTTCATACTGAGTTCCTGTCTTAGCATTTATAACACTGTCTTCAAAACATTGGCATGCAGCGTCTTTGTATCGCAAATTAGAAACATCCATTTTTGATGCATTCATTTTAGGCTTGGCATTCATAGCCTGCTGTTGTTCTTTTCGCTTCCTAATTTTGGAACCTTCATGTACAACTATAATTTTCGGTGGTGGTTCCTTTTTGTTATCTGTGTCTTGCCGAATATTTGTTAAACTTTGAGATTTGTATGAATGTTTGATAATTGTGGTGCTGGATGGATTGCAATTGCTTGATGGGGTTCTGTAATATTGTAAATATGTATTTACTTTGAACAGCTGTTCAGAGCTGGCATTCATTTATGACTTTTTATACGCACACATGATAGCTTTCCGATGCTGGTCGAAGCAAGTCCTTAGGGCGCAGAATGAATTCAAAACTTTGGGTTGATCTGTAACACATAATGAGCTCAAAGTGTGAGTATTATAGTTTTAGAATATAACAAATTCTGAATCTCAAATTATTTACTTCCCGAGCGTATCTCCACCTTCTATACTTCTCTGGCGTCTCCTTTTCTTCCATGGACTGTACAAGCAATTAAAGTTAACGAATAAAGTATACAACAATAGTAAATGCAATGACGTTTTACCTTCTCATTCCGTTAACCCTTTTTGTCGTTTTCGGCTCTAGAACAACACTGAAATCAACCATTGTAACATAAGTACAACCATTTAACAAAAGATTAGTGCTTCGGTAATATCACCGAATGAGTCAAGTAATTGATAGTGCACTAAAAATGTAAAAAATACATATATTCCAAAAAGTTTTTCGTGCCCTTACGTTTTGGGTATTGCGTCTACTTCAAGTAAAGACGTCTGTTTTAATTTAAGGTGTAACAAGCTTCTATCAAGCTGGCCCTCTTTGAGAAACTCATCGTATTTGCTGTCCAACCACGTTGCAAATCCATTCATGCGGCGATTGCCCTGGTAACTTCTTTGTGGCGGAGGCACTAGTTCCTAAAGAAATTGTGGTTATGTTTATTTTACCAGAAATCATTAAAGTGATGAATTAAAGGTAGTCAGGATAGCAAAGCCTATGTGCAATATATGTGCCATTTGGAATATACCGGGCATACAATTGGCGACAATTTTTTCCTTGATCAGCCATTCCCAAGGTGGAATATATCTTTAGAAGTAAAATCTTTTGTAAATGTAACAGTAAATGTTCATACCTGGGTATACCATCTAAAAGCTTTAACGAAGCAATTGGGATTTCTTTTGCCGCTATCCTTGCTTTTTTGCCTTCTCATAGGCCAGGGTAGGCGAACCAATGGCACGCGTGCCATTGATGGCACGCGACACAATATTTTGGGCACGTCGCCGATCATAAAACATGTGTAAAAAATGTGTTTAGTATTTTATGACAATCGAACGCGAGTGATCCTACGCTACGGAGTGTTCGGTGCGCGGGGTGTGGGCGGCGCGGTGGCAGGCAGGAAGCGCTGCGCGGCGCTCGTTTGTTTTTATAGGTCGTGGGTTTCAATTGCGAATGACGCATTGTTTGCTTACGCATGAAGTAATAGTGAGTTTTGTTGACATAATTGTATTTTAAAATTTATACGAGTGATTTTTATGATTTTAAACTAATATTTAATATGGCCAGTTCAGCAAAAAAACAAAAAGTGCAAGATAGTAAGTGTATCAGAGAATTTCAAACTTGGTGGACTGAGAAATACGGCATGATTAGTAAAGGTGACAAAGCGGTGTGTGTTTTATGTTCTGGAACAGTGGTATGTAGAACATCGTCTGTTAAACGACATTTTGAAACAAATCACAAATCTGTTAGTCAAAAAAGCGAAGCAGAGCAAAAAGAATTAATTGCAAGTGCATTGAATGACAGAAATAAACAGTCAACATCTATGATTAAATTTGTTGGCAAAAATTGTCATACGAGCGCGGCAAGTTACGCAGCTGCAAATGTCATTGCTCGGCATAGTAAACCTTTTCAAGAGGGAGAGTTTTTGAAGGAAGCCTGGTTAGCATGCGCGCCCTCCCTTTTTGATGATTTCGATAATAAAGATAAGATAATTCAGCGCATCAAAGAGACTCCTCTATCGAGAAACACAATGAAAGAAAGAATCTTAAAACTGGCCGAAAATATAACAGATCAACAAAAAATTGACATTAACGATGCTTCTTTTATATCGCTATGTCTTGACGAAAGCACTGACGTCACTAAATCTGCACGTTTAGCTGTTTTTGCTCGGTATTGCGTAGGAAACGTCATTAATGAAGAATTAATTGCGATAAAATCGTTGCTAACAACTACAAAGGGAACAGATATTAGTACGGCAGTTAAAAATTCGCTTGCTGAAAAAGAAATTGATATAAAAAAAATTGTTTCTGTAACAACTGATGGTGCTCCAAGTATGGTGGGTAAAAAAAATGGTTTCATAAGTTTATTTCAAACAGACGTAGGACATTCAATTCTTGAATTCCACTGCATCATTCACCAACAAGCTTTGTGTGCTAAGAGTGGTTTAATATCCCTTGATAATATAATGGCGGTAGTTACAAAAATAGTCAACCTCATCTCGTCACAGGCTTTAAACAAGCGAAAGTTCGATGCTTTGTTGGATGAAGTCAACTCGGTGTATAATGGCTTACTGATGTATAATAATGTTCGCTGGTTGAGTCGCGGGAATGTACTTGAAAGATTTGTTGATTGCTTGGAAGAAATCAGACTATTTTTGCGAAATGAGGGAAAAATTGAACAATACCCACAGTTGTTGGACGTTATGTGGCTTTCAAAATTGATGTTTTTTACAGACATATGCCAACATTTAAATACACTAAACGTAAAGCTTCAAGGGACAAACAAAACAATTATTGTCATGATAGATCTCATTCGCGCTTTTGAGGCTAAACTGCAAGTTTTCAAGAACGATATTATCACAAGAAACTACAAGTATTTTCCAAACTTGAAAAAATATATCAATGATTTTGATATTCACGAGACAGCAGACAGAGAAAAATTTACTGAAGAATTTATTTCTGCGATTGATTCTTTAATCAAGGAATTTTCAGAGAGATTTTCTCAGTTCAAAGAATTGTCGGAAATACTCAAGTTTATTATGTACCCAGATGTGACGTCATTTCATAAACTGAACTTTTCTCAATTCGATTGGTTGGAAATTGAAGAATTTGAAATACAGCTAATTGATTTCCAATCTAGTTCAATATGGATTCAAAAATTTATTGAAACAAGGAAAGAGTTGGAATTAATTGAAACTGAAAGATTGACGAGTAATTTAAGTAAAAATGCTAATAACAAAATTCTGGAAACATGGAATGCGTTACCAGACACATTTAACTGTTTGAAGAAGCTGGCTCATGCTATTTTAACAATGTTTTCATCTACCTATGCCTGCGAGTCATTATTTTCAGAGATGAATAACATTAAAAACTCGGTTAGAAACCGTTTGACAGATGAATCCAGTTCAGCATGCATTTTGCTAAAAATAACATCTTACAATCCTAACATAAATTATTTGTCATCTAACCTGCAGCAACAGAAGTCACACTAATTTTACAGTAATTTAATTTATGCGTGTAATAAAAACATTCCAAAATGTACCTTTTTTGTTTACTTTATTTAATAAAGAGTTCTGATAGTATTTATTATTATTATTTTCCAAATAATCAGAAAGTCAAAATTATTTGATGGCACGTCAATGACCCCATTAAACATTCTTTAGAAAAAATGGCACGTTGATGCATAAAGGTTCGCCTACCCTGTCATAGGCGGTTGTTGCTGGAAGGAACATTAGTTGTACGTTTATCACCACATGCCCTCCTTATTTCCATTTATTAAGAGTTCAACAGATTGCCTTCGCCATTTGGTGCATCATATAATACATGAGATAAGGCAGAGGTTTTATGGCGGGAGCCTGCCACACGCTAACTCATTTTGGGAATAGTAGGTAAGAAAGAGCCTATAGTATATTACCATTGTTAACTAAAGAGAGAGACCTGGACATTAGCTTTTTTTTCAGACCATACCTTCCAGGCGCGGATCTATCGCACAAAAAAGGTTGTGGTCACAGAAATGCGAAAATTGGCCAAGTGCGAGTCGGAGTATGACCTCGCTCATGATCGTTAGTGGAAGGATACATATGTTTTTTTTAATTTAATATAGGCATTGGTTATAATATCATCAGCCTATCGAGCTCAATAACCCGTGAAAGTGTGACATCGCAAGGGTTGTGGGCATGCCTATCGTGCCCACAACTGTGGAACCGTGCTTGATGCCTTCTGACATATAACGGACCACCACAAAATAAAAGTACTCAAACCACAATCGCCAGCAGCTATAAAAATCCGCGAGGCCTGTGATTTATAGGTGTTTATAGTGTTTTGCCTATGTAGAGTTAACTTTGGAGCTTTATGGTAATACGTACAACTTGGGTATAATAGACGAGCGGCTGCCCCATGGTGGGATAGAAAGGAGTACCCTCATAGCCAGCCTTTCTGCCAAAATTCCTGTCCTGGTGGAATGCGTAGTAGCAGCATTCGCTACAGTCGCACTCGCTGGATGAAGATGAAGACATTAAAATTGTACCTATAGATATCACTTTTAATAATTTATATATACATTATCGATTTTGACGTAAATATAAATACGGTGTTATGTTCTATGGTTGTACCACAGATTATTGAGGTACTTAAAAGGGAGTAAATGAGTGAGAGTAGGGCGTAGATGACGTTTGCGAAATAGCAAAGAGGTATTGTTGATTGTTTAAATCTTCAGATTTGTAAACATTTCTAACAAAACCCAATAATCTAGCTTTTCAATATCTCACTATTCCCAATCATATTATAAAGGGATGGATGGATTAATTTTGGATGGACTGTTATTTACACAAATACTATAAAACCGATTTCAATTAAATTTGGCATTATTTATTCCGGGAAATATAACATGCCTTGGGAATGAGGGTGAAGCCACGGAAGACAGTGGTGACTATATGCTCAAAATGCCATAATCCTAACATGAGGTAAGTTGCCTTGACAGCTTTGAATATTTTGAAACTATGTTTCTAAAATACCTGACTGTGCTTGCAAAGCCATATAGATTCAACAATCTGACAAGTTGTAGTATACTGTTATAATAATAAAATAGGATAAAATGTTATTACATTTATTAATTATGTACTGTTGCATAATTTCTACATCAGCGTACAGGAATACCCTGTTTACTATTGTAAATAATTATGTTAATTATAACAGAAGTGGTAAGAAATCTGACTAATATTATGAATGTTTGGATGAGAGTTAACGGCCTAAAGGATTTGGATGAAATGGGGCTCACAGATAGAATAAGTTTTAATGAAAAAGGATACTCTTGTTACGTTACAATATGAGATCTAACAGGTTTTGTCGTTCGATAAGAAAAACACAATTTTATGGTTCAAAATACACTTTATTGTTCAGGATAATCTCCCTGAATATTAATACACTTGCTCCAACGATCCTCTAATCTGTGGATTCCATCCATGAAGTGAGAATCCGGAAGATCTGCAAAATACGCATCAACAGCCGTTATGACTTCTTCATTTGATGAAAAACGCTTGCCACGCATAAATTTTTTGAGTTCTGGAAACAAATGGAAGTTGCTAAGGGCCAAATCTGGTGAATACGGTGCTCCAACAATTCGAACTTTATGGATTATTCATGGATTTTAGCCATTGTCAAAATGCTCTTGTGACACGGTGCATTGTCCTGATGAAAAAGAATTTTTTTTTCTGCAAACCGGGTCTTTTTTCACGATTTTTTTCCTTCAACTGATCCAAAAGGTTGCAATAATATTCAGAATTAATTGTTTTACCAGTTTGCAAGTAATCCACAAACAAAATTCCTTTCGCATCCCAAAAAACTGATGCCATAACCTTCTTAGCCGATTTCCGGACACGAACTCGTTTCGAAGCCGAACAACCAGGTTAACACCACTCTTTAGCCTCTTGTTTTGATTCAGGATCATGATGATAGACCCAAGTCTCATCCATAGTGATGAATCGACGCACAAAATCCACTTTATCCTATTTGGAGCGTTTCCAAATGTTGCTGAGAAAGTCGCATTCGAATGTGTTTTTGTTCCATTGTTAGCGAATGCGGCAGCACCCATTGTGCACACAGCTTTCTAAAACCCAAAATTTGACCTTTAAATATGGCTCACACTGCCTAATGAGATGTGTAGAGCCTCTACTAAATCTCGCTCAGTCAATCGACGATTTTCCAAAACCATATCCTGTATTTTGGCTATGATTTCTGGTGTTGATGCGCTTTTTGGACGTCCTTCACGTGGATCGTCTTCAAGGCTTGTACAACCACGTCTAAATTCAGCAACCCATCTTTCTACTGTTCTAATAGTAGGTGAACAATCATTATACACTTTTAACATTCGTTCGTGAATTTCTTTTGGTGCTACACCTTCCAAAAATAACAATTTTATCACTGCATGATATAAAATTTTTTCCATCGTAAAAAAATACTGTGACACGGCGACACTAAATGGCTTGTAAACAAAGAATGAATTGTCAGATTGAAATGAAACTTCACATACGTTGATATGAAGAGCGTACTAACAAAACAAAAAAAAATTGGACTAGTGGCAACGCCCTCTCTTATCGAACGACAAAACTTATTGAATAGCCTATACTACCGGCACGCTATGATGGCCGTTTTGACGTTTCAGATTGTCATAGGAAAAGAAACTGTATTGTTGATTTCCATCATCATACAATTAGCTTATTTCTGAAGGAATAAAGGTTATTTTTCTTTGCCATTGTTAAATGTCAAAACGGCCATCATAGCGTGCCGCAAGTTTAATAGAGCATAGTCAGCAATCACACATTACGTAGTTTCTTTAAGAATTCTGAACTAGGTAGTGATATCTATTACTCAGAACAAACATGTCTGCCTTTGGGTGTAAACGGTGTTTTAAATCGTTTTTTTTTGCTAAGGCTCAGGCCACTTATTCATCTAATACATATTTCGTCAGCGAACCGGCGTAACGAGGTCTCGGAGAGTTTACCTCTCACGTGATTGTGTAGTAACCAAATGAGACAGAGTATAGAGGCCGCGACGAAACATCCTCGAGCGACTTTTACCTTACAGAATCGAAGTCCCGCTCAATTATTCACTGTGGCTCTGCCTAGTTTCGGATAGGATGGCCTGTAAAGAGATGTTAATCCACCGCAATAGCATGTACATACTGGTATATTATTCCATGTGATTTTCTTATCGAGAAAAAAGTTTCCTCATGATGTTTTCCTACACTACTCAACTTAAAAGTTTGCAGATACCATATAAGCACATGCTGTGACGCCTTAAAAGGTTGTGCATTTACATATTTTTTTTTGTAATCTAGTTTTAAGTTTTAATTGATGTAATAACCACTGGTTGTCCATGAATAAATAAAAAAATAAAAATATCACGAATGAACAGGGTATGTACGGAAGTATGTATGAAAGCAGTCAATTATGCGTCAATAATAAATAGGTTACTTCAGAAGTTTTAATAAGAACTTATTTACAGTGAACGAAGGTGGAAGAGTAGACGAAAAATCGGCCGCCAGAACGAAGTTATCCCGTAGTGATTATACATTAGATAAACTATCAAAACAGAAGGTTAACATTAAATTAGGAACAATTAGTGAAACAAATCCAACAGAAAAAGGTTAGAATATTAAAATATTTATCATACCTAGGCGTAAAATATGTAACATCTATACAGAATGTTACAAAACTACCCGTAAAGCCGAAAGGAGGCCTTATAACGAGTCCATTCACAGTATTTAAGAACCTTAGTAACACTGTATAACATACCACCCCAAAAAATAAAAGAACAATTTTTTATGAATGAAAAATAGAAACAATTATTAGGATAACTATTGGATTTTCTGTAAAAAGCGTATTTTTTTAAACTATTATTTATTTTTCATTTTTTGGTCGATTTTTTTATAAAAGCGTATTTTTTAGTTTTTTTAAACTATTATTTATTTTAAGTCTGTAATCATCCGATAAATAAGTAAATCGAGTGCCTGGTGCCCACCTTAGATAAGATAGGCGGTTCTCAGGTTCCCTCTCCGAAAATTTTATTTTAAGCACAGTCGGTAAATTATCCGATAAGTGAGTAAATGAGTGCCTGGTGCCTTCCTTGGATGAGATAGGCGGTTCTCAGGTTCCCTCTCCGAAAATTTTATCATAAGCACAGTCGGTAACTTATCCGAGCAATAGGTAATCGGCGCGCCTGGTAGATTCCTTTATTGGTCTTGACGCAGACCTTCCGGGTCTCAGGAAAACAAAAATCGCTGATCCTGATTATCCTAGTAAGGATAACGGGTAAAATATTGAATTGTCATCGGTCCTTAATAAGTATGCCGAATTTCGAGTTAATCCGACGTTTTGAAGGGGGTCAAAATCATGTTCAAAGGTTCCATTACATACTAACATACGTCTGAAGCTAATAAAAGCGTATTAATGCGCGCCTTTCTGTTAAATGATCTGGTTCCCTGACATGACAGCTTGCTAGGGTTGTCGGCTTTGGTAATAAATTATATTTTTACGGGGTATTTTGTAGCACGTTGTATAGTAATATATAGTCATTTTCAATTTATTTTAATTGAAAGTGGATTCATTTGTCCCTTGTCTTTCCATGAAAGTGTATTCCTCTTATATAATAATAAAATAAATAGCACGAGTTGGGTGACACATGGTGTTTTATAAGATTTCTCAATGCTTTATGTTTATTTCGACATAAAAAGGGGATATCGTAACAGGGTAAGGTCTCATGAAGCCTTTAGTGTAGTACTCAGTGTAACCAAGTCGTATATCACAAGATATGGGTGACCAACCTTCAACTGTTACGACTCATCCTATGTGAAATAGACTATAGTTCATCTTATATAGCACAAGCTATCCCCCGCGGTGGTCTGCTTGTTTGTCGGTCCATGTGGTATAAAAAATGATCTATTATCGCTTTAAAAATCATAACCGGATATAATAATGGGGGTAGGTAAACTATGACCTATCTATGTTTATCATTTTACTTTATTGGGGTGCTAAACTTGCGTTTGGTAATGGAATTTAACTAAATTCCATTTAACTCCTAAATATTATAGGAAATAAATATTAATCAGAATTATGAACACTTATTTTGCTGTTAAACATAAAGACCGCTTTGAAATTAGTTTTGTCGTTTTGAAGCCTACGTTTCTGCAATTATATTTAATAAAAATTTACAGATCCAATGAGTATCTTCCGAAAAATAATTCAAACATCTCTGTTTGGTGAAAGAGTGGATGAAGGTAGGAAAGTATTTATTATGTTTTACATATTTTCATACACGGAAAAATATTGATAGTTGTTCAGTAGCTACATTTCTTTAGTGTCACCTTAAGAATGCTTTTACGCCCTTACACGAACAATTATATAATTAATACCTTTATTTATTGATTTTCTTGGTAAAAAGTGTCGTAAGAGCCTTATCACACTGGCGATTCGCAAGCGAGTCCAAAGCGAGGCGAGTGCGCAGCATGACCCTATGTAAACTTGCATTCAGCAGCCCGCCCCACCCCATTTTTCGCGCACTCGCATCGCCCTGAACTCGCTCGCAAATCGCCAGTGTGATGAGGCCCTAAAAGTGCGTGTAAAAAGTATCTGATAATAATTTTTTAAATGACTAACTATGAGACGAATGACAACTAATAAGTTGTCGCGATCTTAAGGCCAGTTTTGATAGTTAAGAAGGTCATAAAAAAATCACCCGAATTGCTTTAAGGATAAGGTCATCTATTTATCCAATAGTTAATTGATGATGCTGAACACTATCACAACGCCATAGGGTTAATTTTTCTATAACCCTCTTAGCTGTCAAAATCGATTTTTATTTTATACTAGCTGTCCCCCGCGGTTTTACTCGCGTTACTAAGGGATGTTACATTTTCACGGGATCAAAAGTATACTATGTGTTATTCCGGGGCATTTTCTATATATGTGCCAAGTTTCATCCAAATTCGTTTGGTAGTTTTTGGGTGAAAGAGTAACAAACATATATAGTTAATAATGGTGGGATGGTGAGTTAAACAGTAATGTGTAAAATGTCCGAGGAGATATATCACTTTATGAGTAAAGCTTTTTGATATAAATCTTGACGATTTTTATTTTTAGATTATGACTTAAAGCCGTCGGATAAATTAACATTATCACCTCAAAGTCCAACAGTCTTGGATCTTTACGCCCATTATCCTTCGGGAAAGGTAATGAGGTAAGTTGATAAAATGTCTGTTTCATATTTCTCTAATATTTCGTTTTTTTTTTATACCACATGGGCCATCAAACAAGCAGACGGTCCATTTGATGGTAAGTGGTCACCGCTGCCCATAGACATTTGCAACACTAGGGGCATCGCCAATGCGCTGTCGTCCCTGAGACGTGAAGTCTCATGTGCCTGTAATTTCACCGGTCTTACCTTTCTAACCGAAACACAGTAATACGAGTGCACTACTGCTTCGCGACGGAAATGGGTAAGGTTAAACTTCCTCAGACGAACTGTACACTAAAACTTCTAGGGCGATTGTGTAATGCTCTCGGAATCGTTATTGCAACCTATTTTGTATTACATTGACGGTGCTGTGGCTGTTGTCTCACACTGCCCGCACGTTGAATCATCAATCTACTAAAAATTGGCTTCAATATTAAATCCGATAGAGTTACACAATTCGGGAGCTCACCTAATCAATAAAGTTTTTGAGATCGTAAATGTCATAGGAAAATCAATTTTATATATTTTTGGATAAGGTTAATTTATTGATTCAATAGTTCATTGTATGATATTTTTATTGCACTCATAGCCATCAACACGAGCTTATTACGTCTATAGAAATTTAGAAGTAAAAATCTATAGAACCATTTAAATGAATAATACTTGTTAATGGTAAAAGGATTTAGGTACCGGGAAAGAGTAGAATAAAGTGAAGAGTTTACGTAGCGTAATTTTAATTTCACTAAAACTTTAAATACATTCCACAAGAATATGTCTATAATCTTTTTCACATAGGATGAGTGACTATTGAAGGTTTTTTACCTATATCTTGTGAAATTGCACTTGATTACTCTGCGATACTACACTAAGTGCTTCATGAGACCTTGCTCTGTTATGGTATCCCTGATAATGTTGAAATAAACATAAACCATTGAGAAATCTTTTTAAACATCATGTGTCACCGAACTCATGCTATTTATTTTATTATTAAACTAGCTGTCCCCCGCGGTTTTACCCGGGTTCCCGTGGGATGTCACATGTTTTATACATACATATACATAGGGTTGCCACTATACCTAATAGCCGGACAGACCAGTCAGTTTAGCCGGACATTTAACTTAAAGGGCCGGACACCCTACATTATTGTGGATTTCGGGTCTCAGTATTAATAGGTACGCCAAAAAAAAATGTTAAATCAAGCTTCTTTGATTATTACCAGGTCGTTTGGGAAATATAAAAAAACCTAACAAAAGCCGGACGAGCCGGACACAATTTATTTTGGCCGGACACGCAATCAAAAAGCCTAACTATGTCCGGCTTTATCCGAACGCCTGGCAACGCTAATTATATTAGGTTGGGGAAAAAGTCTTTTCGCATTATAGTATTTATGAACTTGTAATAAAATCTCTTTGGCTATACTATTCGTATCTGGCTGGTTTTGGTATCATTGAAAGTTTAAATTTTAAAGAACATAATTCCAAATTCAAATTAGGAAAATGTGTGATTTGCATTTGTTTTTCGTACCGCCAAGAATCAAGAATCTAATGAATAAATTAGATTCATTTTAAAATTGTACTACAAAAAAGGTAAAAATGCAACGCAAGCCGCGAAAAAAATTGCGATGTTTATGGACCTAGTGCAGTGTCTGTGAGAGTAGCACAAATTTGGTTTAAGCGTTTTCAATCCGGAAATTTTGATGTCAAAGATGCACGTCGCTCTGGTCGCCCCATTACGGATAAAATGGATGCCATTTTTGAAAAAGTGGAGCAAGATCGGCATATCAGTAGTTACGACGTAGCTGAAGAACTGGGAATTGACCACAAAACAGTTTTGGCGTATTTGAAAAAAACTGGGTACACAAAAAAGCTAAATATTTGGGTACCTCACGAGCTCACTGAAAGAAACCTAATGAACCGTGTACTCATTTGTGATTCTTTATTACGACGTCATGAAACCGAACCATTTTTGAAGAAGGTGATAACTGGTGATGAAAAGTGGTTCACGTACGACAAGAACGTGCGAAAAAGATCGTGGTCACAGGTCGGTCAGGCTTCACAGACTGTGGCGAAACCCGGGTTAACTCGCAACAAGGTGATGCTGTGTGTGTGGTGGGATTGGAAGGGCATTATTCATTATGAGCTGTTACCACCAGGCAGAACCATCGATTCTGAACTCTACTGCGAACAACTGATAAGATTAAAGCAAGAAGTTGAGAGAAAGCGGCCGGAATTAATCAACAGAAGGGGTGTGGTTTTTCATCATGATAACGCTAGACCTAATACATCTTTAGCCACTCAGCAAAAATTAAGAGAGTTTGGCTGGGAGGTATTAATGCATCCGCCGTATAGGCCTGACCTTGCACCTTCAGATTTTCCTGTTTCGGTCTCTTCAGAATTCTTTAGGCAGTGTCAGGTTAACATCACGAGAGGACTGTCAAAACCACTTGTCGCAGTATTTTGATCATGTCCCTACCTACAAGATGGCAAAAAGTTATCGAACAAAATGGTACCTACATACTTTAGTTAAATGTAAATAAACTATATTAAAAATGTTTTGAATTTTCTTAAAAAATGCGAAGGAACTTTTTCCCCAACCTATTACATAAAAACTTTCCTCTTCAATCACTCTATCTATTAAAAAATCCGCATCAAAATCCGTTGCGTAGTTTTAAAGATTTAAGCGGGATATAGGGACAGAGAAAGCGACTTTGTTTTATACTATGTAGTGATTGTGATAAGAGGAAGACACTTTCTTGGAAAGACAAGGGACAAATGAATCCACAACCCATTAAAATTAATTACGAAATTTTACCAGGGCTGAACTGTTTCAAAACAAAAGTGCGGTGAACCTACCGATGTCAGAGTTTTTCCACAGTGGACATTGCTACCTGAGATTAACTAAAGATTTCATGCAGACGGCCATTGATGCCTTCGCCATAATGCTCGAAGGAGATATTCAAGATGTATTGCGTATGCCGCCGTCTTATGTATTACAATCTGTGAGTATTTAATATATAGAAATTGATAACATATTTAATGCCTGACCAGAAAAATGATTTGGGGACAGTACCTTCGCTTTACATTGCAACAATACCTACCTGTCATATTTGTAAAAAAAAATTTTTTTTCGCAATGCGTCGAGGTTTTTTTATTTTCCAGGTCAGGCTATAACTTATTTATTCCGCTTAAGGTGGGACGAATCTAAGCTCTACTTTAAAAATAAGTGTGAAACTAAAGTTTTGTAGATTATAGGATCATTACAATTGTCAAAATATGAGAAGAAATTTGAACAGCATTATGCAAGCTACTCTTGTGTATATAGGTTAAAAACTAGCTTTACTTTATAGTGGGTTCATGGTATATTTATTTATAATCTGGCAGAATAATCAGAAATATTTATTGCTAGGAAGTGTGTTGTAAGTAGGTACGATAATAAATAAACTGAAATTGATTTAGGCTCGAACAATTGCGATGATGAGATTAAGCCGTGAGAAGCTGGCAGCGACATGGTCCGTAGTGAAGGGCGACAGTCGTCCAGAAGATGTCACATACCAGACCCTGGAGATGTATAGACCACTGTTCAAGCATCTGAATGGAAGGGAGATAGCGAGACTCAATTTGAGTGATGAAAGAATCCTTAAGTATATTGGGACGCATGCTGATTTGAGCAGACATCAGGTACAGTGAACTTTAATACTAATATAAATAGCAATAAAGACTAAAGCTCCAAATCAGCTTCGATTTGGAATATCTGAGAGCAGTTTTCCCGCGTATTCAGTAACATAGGTAACTTACACAACCCTCGTAGGTACTACCCATCTTACTTATCAATAATATGTGAAGATTTCACAGACAGATCTCTCTAACGTAAGACGTATCTCTACTAATATTATAAATGAGAATGTAAGTTTGTTTGTTACGCTTTCACGCAAAAACTACTTATCTGATCATCATGAAACTTTGTACACATATACTTGGAGGTATTAGCAGTAACATTGTATACTTTTTGTGCCGGGAAAATGTTACATCCCTCGGGAACGCGGGTGAAACCGTAGGGGACAGCTAGTACTTTATACAAGAATTTACACTACACTTTTGTAAATTTAGATCGTTTCAGACACTTACGATGCTGAGTAAACCTATCTTTAGTGTACAGAGCGTTGTCAATACCAATAACTTGTATGCTTAAATAGCTCTTCGTAGGATATTCAACGCGGGGCACGTAGCATATTCTGTCGAGGGGCCTTTGGTCTGCTATGGGTTCTTAAATATAAAGTGGTAAAAAAAAAATTGGTGGTGGGCGGCCTTAGACACGCGGGCTCCCCTTTTGCGCGGGGCCCGTAGCAATTGCTACTCTTGCTACGTGGTTAATCCGGCACTGACCATTGTAGACTTGTCTGTAAAATTTAATACTTCCAGTTAATTCAGGGATATTTATGTTAGTGCTTTTAATATGACTATTTCCAACAATCCCTTAAGGTTGGCGTCGTTGCAAGTAAATACATTTCATTAAACCGTCAATGGAGGGAACCGAAATACCTAAATTTGATGAACAATTTGCTGTGTGGTGTTCCTATGACCTTCATGAGAAGAGTTCCGGAGAACACCTATTTGCAGTTAACTCATCAGGTAAACGTTATTTTAAACAAATCAAATATAAAATAAATAAAACAAAATTGGACCGAAAATGTAGCCTTGAGAAACGCCGGAGTTGGTCTTGGTTAACATGGTTTTCAGTTATGAAGTTTTATTATTTGCAGGTATTTTACCACATCCGCGCTTGTGATCCGCTGCAGCGGCGTTTCTACTTGGCCATGATGACTAGGACTCAGGTAGATGCTGATGTTAATGACACATGATTATTTTATTCAGATCATTTAAATTGTCTGTGGTAATCACCAAATCAATTTTAGGACTGTATTCTCAATCAATGTCGAATCGAATCGATTAAACTTCTGAAATGCTATTCGTTTGATTAGTCAATATATCACTGTTCTTTATTCAAATTGACAACCAGCCAGCGTGCCGAGTATCTGACCATAGACAAAATAGTTCTTAATTACCAAAGGACGTTGAGCCTTCTCTATAAAATAATATGTTGCCCTTGAAAAACGTAACAAGAATATTCATAATGAAGATATTGCTTGTATGCTTTTAACAGGCGATAGGAAAGTCGTTCAGTTGGAGTGCACGCGATGTTTCTCGATTAGGTCTGCTGCTCTCAGAAGTGGAAGGATCGGACCTTAGTGCTGTCAATCCTGAAGCAATGACTGGCATTACATCTCAAGTAAGTAGGCACTTAAGTAAGATTACTAAGTTAGAAAGTTCCCTTTTTTTTTCTTGTAAAAAGCTTATTACTAGTCAGAATAATCAGATACTGAGCTTGTGGTACCTTAGTAGTGCCCTATAATTAGGTGCGGATCCAATCCACAAAAAAGGTTGCGGTCACAGTCATCCGAAAATCGACCAGATGCGAATCGGAGTATGAACTCGCTGATGATCGATCCTAGTGCATAGGAATGTACCACATCTTTCACAAAAAAAAAACCTCCCTTATTCCTATGAAGGTTTTTATTTTTTATAAAGGCATTGGATATAATATCATCAGCCTTTCGATCTGAATAGACCGTGAAGCGTGACGTCACATGTCTAATAGGGTAGTGGGCATGCCTATCGTGCCTACAACGATGGATTCGCGCTTGCCTATAATCTCATTCATAAAACTATTTGTTTAAAACTTGAGACTGAGTACTGTTTATGATGATAATATCCATTTATTTTAATAGGTGATGCTAGAAATACCAGCACACACTTTAACGTACATCACCGAAATGCAACTACGTTATATTCAACAGAAACCTCGAAACATTCTTGCAAGGAAGCTTAAAGCATTTCAACAACAACAACAAATATTTAACAATGGAAGAATTAATGTACCGTTATTATATTTTATTGTTGTTCTATTATATATCTGAAGATAAAATAACATTTTCAAATGATCAGGGTCTATTTGATTTATTATAAAACGGACTACCCTTATCAAATACTGCATTGTATACTATTTAATAGGATTTCAGTAATGTTTTCTTAATAACAATTTCATGTTGTTTCTTATATGCCAGTGTGTAAGACCTACCAACATTTAACAAGGACTTTCACACCACCAAAATTCAAAACCATTTATTCAGTTTAGGCCCTCAGAAGGCACTTATGAAGGTCAAATTTAAAGTTACTGAAGCTACTACCGGTTCGGAAGTCAGCCTTCAACTGAGAAGAACCGGCAAGAAACTCAGCAAGGTTACATTCTTTTTTATTTTATTAAATTCTTTTTTATCTATTCTGACTTTTTGGCTATTTTATAATATCAATTTTACATATTTTTATATTTAACAATTACAAAATACTTAATAAAGCTAACATTCAAAAACAAAAAAAAAAAAAGAAATAACAAGACTACAAAATAGAAAATGACAATAATTACTGACAACTTAATCAAGAAAATTAGAGGTGCACTGTGCAGAGAGCAGCTATTTCCATACATTTTTATCTTCAATATAATGAACCACCTTGTAATACGCTCTTTCTTTCAAAACTTTCCTAATATAATTTTTAAATTTATGATCAGACATTTTGGTTACTGAAAGCGGTATCTTATTATAAAATCGAACACAATTACCAAGAAACGACTTGTTTACTTTAGTTAGTCTAAAATATGGAACAACTAACTTCTCCCTTTGTCTTGTATTAATATTATGGATATCCAATTTTGACTCAAACATTCCTATGTTTCTACGCATAAACATTATATTTTCATAAATATATAATTAATATAATATGGCTCCCATCTATTATTATTTGGCTATCTACTTGTGCTACATTCGGTAAAGAAAACCTTAAGCATTTAGTTTTCTTTGAATTTAGTAATAGATTATTTGTAGCAAACCACCCACAGACAATTGACATAGTATGATTAACTTTAGTTAGATCTTTGTCTTTTCTATCAACTTTAAAAATTAATGATGTATCATCAGCAAACAAGACAATATCTGTGAGATCATTTACAACATATGGCAAGTCATTTATATAGACTAAAAACAAAAATGGACCTAAAATTGAACCCTGGGGTACCCCCATTTCGACTAAAGAGCCCTTGGATGTTGTGCCAGTAATCCCTACCTTTTGTTGACGATTTGATAAATAAGATAAAACAAGATCATGAGCAGTTCCACGAATTCCGTAGTAGTCAAGTTTTAGAAGTAGTGTACGGTGGTCAACGCAATCGAAAGCCTTGGATAGATCACAAAAAATGCCAATCGCATCCTGAGAATCCTCCCATGCGCCATAAATGTGTCTCAGCAATGTTGCTGCCGCATCGGATGTAGATCTTCCCTTCGTGAAACCGAACTGATGACCATGCAATACCTTATGCTTAGTAAAGTGACCTAAAATTTGATTAAGCAGCAGTTTTTCAAAAAATTTACTAAGTGCTGGCAGAACGGAAACTGGTCTGTAATCAGAAGGATTCTCCTTACAACCGGACTTAAAAATAGGTACTATTTTACTGTATTTAATTAAATCAGGAAAACAACCCTGATCAATACATTCATTAAAAATATTTGACAAAACCGGTGCAATCACTGTTATTATTGATTTTACGATTGTTACTGATAAGCCCCATAAATCTTCAGTACTTTTCATATTGAGCGAATTAAAAGTATTTAAGATATCGCTAGCATTAATATGCTCAAATTTAAAACTAGGAAATATATTATGAATATGCTGTTTGAGTAAAGATTCCGCTACTATAGGACATGATTTAAGGCTTTTAGTAGTTTTACCAGGTATACTCGTGAATAAGTTTTCGAAAGCACAGGCTACATCTAAATTATTCGTTAAAATTTTATCATTAATTTTAAGAGTTACCTGTTCATTATTATTTCTAATTTTACCAGTTTCCGTATTAATAACATTCCAGACTGTCTTTATTTTATTATTCACATTACCTATTTTATTACATATATAGTAAGATTTAGCTTGATTACACACTAACTTGAATGTTTTTGAAAAGTTTCTAACATATTTATGAAATTCCTCGTTATGAGTTAGAAATTTTAAATGATAAAGTTCATACAACCTATCCCTGCTCTTACGAATACCTTTAGTAGCCCAGTCACTAAATCCCATTTTACTATTTACCTTCACTATTTTAGTAGGACAGGCTCTATTAAAATTATCGCAAATCCCGGACAATAAACCTTCATACAAGACATTGGGCTCATTACTATGATATATTGTATTACAGAGTTTCAGTTCTAAATTATTCTTAAAGGTGTCTAATCTTGCCTTAGTAGTCGGTCTAATTACTTTCGTTACTTTAAATACTTGTCTTTTAAATGGCAATTCTATTAATTGAGCCTTATGATCCGAGCGAACACCACTAATAATCGATTTCCCCAGTATACTACTATTAGTTAATATATTATCAATACAAGTAGCCGAAGTGGCTGTAGATCTTGTTGACTCACTAAATAATAAATCTAAGTTGAATGATTTGAATAAGGCAACTAAATTCCGACTTTCAGATGAATTACTAAGAGTATCTACATTAAAGTCGCCACATAGAACTATTGATTTGTTACAATTATTAAATAACTTACGAAGAATCTCTTCTATTATAGAGATAAACAATAAAAATTTTGATGCCGGTGGCCTATAAACACATACAATAATATAGCTCTGCAACTCTGCACAAGACACCTCACAAACACGCTCAACAGAGAGGCTGCAAATATCTTTCCGATCCTTGAATTTAATATTATTATTTATAAGAATTATTGTGCCGCCACCTTCTGCAGATAATCTATTGAATATACTGGCAACTGTAAAGTTTTTAATATTAAAAAGCATAGTGCCCGGTTTCAACCATGTCTCTGTAAAGCATAATACGTCTATAGTTATTTTATCTAACAATAAATGAATATCTAGAATTTTGCCAAAGAAGCGATTAATATTCTGATGTATTACAAAAATCGAACTGTTGAGCTTCTCTGTTGTCAAAAGTTTTTGTTTAAAGAACTATTCTGAATATTAATGTTAAAATTACTTATTTTTACTGAGTTATTATCCCTTATCCTATTAATATTATATGCTACAAGTGACGCAATCAATTTCTTAAGCCTTTTTTGGAATAAACAGTGTATCCTGTTTCAATTTTAACTTACTAACAAACTTGTTAGTATCAAAATATATAAAATTAGCACTATGACATGTAACATTATGCATATGGTTATTTAAATGCCAAATAAAATTTATTATTATTTAAATTACTATATCAGAGAATGATGGATATGTTAGATCAGATTTTAATTCAAATGTCATATTTTGGGTCAGATGGCTTATTGGTTAGATCCTGACCGCCACAGCGCAGGTCGTGGGTTCGATACCCACCCACGACAAACATTTATGACCATAAACATTTCTCTTTATACGCTGTATGTATTTAGAAAAAAAAGTTGTTGATACAGCCTTGGCCAAAAGTATTAGGCACCCCTCTTAAACATGCATATCTCAACACGTATTTTAAAAATACAGCAAACGTTTGGAACCAAAGCCATGCCGTTGCCGTCAAACGATTATTAACACGATAGATTAGCTTTTCCTATGGGCCATAAAACACCTGGCGAGCTAAACTCAAAATATGGGTATTTTCCAAAAAAAAATTTTCAAGAATGTTATCAGCCTTCAGTTGTTATTCATAGCGTAAAGAAGCTTTCGTGTGTGATTTTGTGGTGAAATTGGCATTCTCCTATTTCGGAAATGCCGAAAAAAAGTGAACTGTGCTACGTGAAACGTATTAAAATCCAGTTGTTACAAGAACAAGGAGTCCCAGGTAGAGATTGCCAAACTCGTGAAATGTTCGTAGTGCGACTAAATATTAGTGATTTTTGTAATTTTATGTAAATACAGTAATTTGGCAAATAAATTTGTTTATATTTTCAGTACATTTTAGGGTGCCTAATACTTTTGGCCAAGGCTGTATATGTAGTATATCAGTTCATGCTCTGTTCCCATAGTTCAAGGTCTGTTTAGTTTAGGATTATATGGCCGTGTAAAGAATGTCCCAGGACATTTATTTATTGGCAGTAAAAGACATTAATGAAAATGTAAAAATATATTCACAAAATCAGATGGTATAATATTTGAGGACTTGTAGCGGCGGCAAATGGAACGTGTATCGACCGTCATCGTCACATCTTGCCTCTAACTGAAATTGAAAATAAATAACTACGAGTATATGAAATGAGTTACAATTAGGTATATTATAAATTAAATATTATATATGATGAAGCGAAAATCGCCTTGTATACAACGTGTTACAAAATACCCCGTAAGAATATAATTTATTATCAAAGCCCTAGTAAGCTGTCATGTCAGGGAACCAGATTATTTAACAGAAAGGCCTACGCACCTATTCTACCTAATAATTGTCTACTTTAATAGTTTTTCTATTTTTCAATCATAAAAATCTGTTTTTTTTTATTTATTTTTTTGGGGTATGTTATACGGTTACTACGGTTCTGAAATATTGTGAATGAACTCGTTACAAGGCCCCATTTAACCTCCTTTCAAGTTTACGGGTAGTTTTGTAGCACGCTGTATATCTTTTCTAGAGATCAGGAGGTTATGGATTCGATTTCCTGGTCGCCAAAGTAATATTTGTTACCCTAATCATAATAGACCGGTAATAGTTCTGTGGGATTATACAAAAACAAATATCTAGTGGATCTCCTTCTCTGTCAAGTTCCAAACAAGGAAACTCAACAGGATAACGACACGTGTTTCGCTTTTACACGAAGCATCTTCAGTTATTAGACCTACTGTCACTGACTCCACGCACTATCACCACAGACGTGTTACCTCGCCGACCGCCGGACAGAAAGTGACTTTCTGGTGATCCAGCGGAATTAGTTACAAGATATTTGTTTTTTGTATAATCTTACAATGGATTTCCGCAAGGTCACACCTGAGTCAATTAGTTATAATAGTTCTGTGTTTAGAAATGGTTGACTGAAGCCATTAATTGGTAATGTACATGAGAGACGGCGACAATCCTCTCCATATGTTACGTTGGGACAAAACTGTGTTCGGTGTAATTTGTTTTTCATTATCTACTAAGACCTCTGCTTTTAAGGGGACAATAGGCAGGTAGTTCCAGGCCCAGAATAATAAAAGCTAGTAACAGTATTAATTTCACCTAGAAACCGGAGACGAGAATCGATTTGTGGGTCTGTGTGAAATTACGTGAGGCTTGTGCAACCTCTTCCAAATTTTCACTTATTTCTTTTTATCCTAATTAGGTAATTAAGTAATGATTAATATTATATTTACCAATAAATTGCACCATTCAGTTTGCGTAGACTTATCAACAAACTTTGAAGGAACTGTTTTTTTTATCACAGCATTATCAGTGTTTTTTGTTTCCACAACTATTTCTGTAGGATTTGGAACGATTAGATCAACAACCTTAAATTCTGATTTAGCTTGCTGTTCGTCTACAGCTACATGCCGACTCGTGGATATACACTCGCTTCTAGAATACACATCTTCATTTGTGGTCAAATTTGTGGAATCTGTAGCCGTCACATTCATATCTTGTGTGAGAATGTGTTCAGGATCTATGGTTGGTATGATATCATTATGAAGCCTTTCCAGAGACATATCGGAATATGTTTTCTTTATGGAATGTATAATACTTGATCTTTCTCTATAATACGTCTTTTTTAACTCCTTTTCATTTGGTAATTCGACATCGCATTCGCATCTGTAATTTTAGATGGATTTATCAATTACTAGCTGTCCCCCGCGGTTTCACCCGCATTCTCGAGGGATGTAAAATTTTTCCGGCACAAAAAATATCCTATGATCATATCATGATGATCAGATCAGTAGTTTTGCGCGTTAAAGCGTAACAAACAAACTTACATTCACATTTATAATATTTGTAGGGATAGATTGCTTCTTCGCTGCGCCGACTTCAAGCTTCGGTAATGGTTCAATGGTGTGTAATTGTAGTAATTCACACAATGAATCATTCGGAATAATAGAGTCTTTATTTTTTCTGGGAAATCTTTCGATCCCATTTTTTTAATATTAGTCCCTACTTTATGAAAACGAATAGTAATTAACAAGCAATAGTCAGCTTACCTCTCGTGGTACCCTCTACATTTCTGGGGTGGTAATACCATAACATATCTCCTGTTATCTTTGAGTTCAGTCTGACCTTGTCTATTTATGTTATCGCGATAGAGATCACAACACTCACATTGCATCACAATAACTTTAGAATTTCCATCACCGTTTATTAGATGGGCGTAATCGCTACCAAATGTTGAGTGTACAGATTTACTCTGTAGAAATATGTCGCTATCAATGCGTACTTGAGAACTTTTATTTGGTTTAAAACTTGCTTTAGAGGTTGGTTTTGATGGTTTCGATGTGGTGACCGTACCTTCAGCATTCCTCACTTCAATCTTTAATTGGAAGTTTATAATGTCGCCTCTATTTATGACGGCTAAATAATTATCATCAGGTTTGTCCGCACTGCATCCTTGAATGGATGGAGCGTTTGTAAACTTTATTTTACTAGAAATTTTCGGTTCAGTTTTATTTTTTTGCGACGCGTTGTCTACTGTCTGGTTATCAAAATGCTTGTAATTCTGTGACGTTGCACTCTCTTCGTTAATTTTAATTAGATTGTGAGTTATACATTCTGTTTCAGCTGTGTTGCCGTCTGCATCGACAACTATAGAGATCATGTCACTGACTGAATTTTTGTATAAATTTGATACACCAATGTCTTTATCATTCATAAGGTTATTGGCTTGGTTATTTGAAGTTATTGCAGTATTTGTAGTAGCTAGTGAGAGATCTGTTGTTTCAGTTGGTACATTTTTAGCTTTCAAGGAATCTACGATGGGCTGAGGTATAGCTTCCTTGACTTGATTGTATATTGTTTTACTAACTGAATTTGGTACGTCCAAATTTACTACGGCTGGTAATTCATTTGTTTTTCCCGGTGCTTTAAAATTTTTTTTAGGCGAGCCATTTTTCTTTTTTAAAACTACTTTTCTGCTATCTGGTGGTGCTTCGATCGGGTTCAAAGTGCTGATCCTTCGAATAAGGGGTGGCCGTGATCCAAGTGATCTCTTTTTATCTGTTTGTTTTGTAGATATTAAATTACTCTTTTGGCTTGATCTTTGAGTGTCAGGTGCTGTTGGTTTCAAGGTCTTGTTGAGGTGTTCAGATGAGTTAACGGCAGTCTATAAAATAGATACTTCTTAATTTAATTATACTATACCTAAGGAAAAGACAAGTGGAGAAAAATAATAGCAATACTCTAATATATGATTTTAGCTTACTAATTCAACACCAGCATTATCTTTTAGAATATTTGTAGTGGCTATAATTACGTCTTCAGTCATCTGCTCAGATTTTTTTGTATTTTCATCTGAAATATTACGATTTACTATGAATTACTTCTGTGCAGTTTTTTACCAAATAAATTTCATACAAAAATTAATACTTTATACGACATAAATTATTTATGTGTGAAAATAAGGAAAAATAAACCTTGGAGTAATTTTTCGTTACTATTAGGCTTCTTTGCTTGACGTTTCTCCAATGATCTACGAATATATTTTTTAGAAAATAATGTAAAATTAAAAAACAAACATAATTCAAAACCCTTGATTCAGTTAAGGCCCATGGAGGGCACTTATGAAGAGCTACTTATCAGATGATAAATTGTGTTAAGTCCTTTGCAAACCATCAATTTTACTTAAAAATCTTAATTAGAATCACAATAATATTATTTGCATTAACTCTAATACCAAATACCTACCAAAAATGGTATTATCTTTCACTCCATCATTGAATATTCAACTTAACTATGCCATATTGATGCCAATATATCCCCGGTTATGGTGACCATAACCTTATGATCAGTTCGCTCAATCATATCACCATTACCAACCTTACCTGGTAGCTTTCACAAGATATTTATCATAGCCGGTGTCAATAAATGGGTTTGGTGGTAAAACTGCAACATATGCGGTTCCATTTTGTATTTGCAGAGGTCCTTCCAGTTTGTGTCCGTCTGTTGTATATAAATCAATAGTTGAATGGCTGAAATATAAAGTTTAAGGAAACTAAGGATTTCATTATTTTTTTGAGTTAAATAGATTTAATTTAGTGTACCTAGGGCTGCCATCGATCCAGTTTCCCCAGATTTGTTCTAGATTAAAGTGTGTCCGGGGAGTGTTTAGGGTGGTTTTTTAAAAAGAGTCTGGAAGAAACCCAGACACTTTTTGGCTCAGGGAGTCCTAATTAATTAGTAGATAAGCAGTTAAAAATGTATTCGTAATTGTGAACTGCACTTAATTAAAATGTTAACTACCTTTATCTGTCAAAATATTTTTTAGGCCGGGTAGAAACCCAATTTCACCCAAACGTCAAGTTTTTGTCCGGCGTTGGCAATTTAGGTGATGGCAGCCCTAACTGTACCTTAACTATATTACTATCAACTTTTATAAGACCTCATAAAGAAATCATTACTAAGCAATTACATTGATCCATATTGCGACCTGGCTAAGTGGTTTAATGTAGCATCCCACCAGTTGAGCTCCTCAGCCTGGAGGTGGTACTTCCTCGGAGGCGAATTCTGTTGTCCATTGGAAAATACAAAGATATCCATCGTTTGCCAGTCGTTTGTAATACATGGGACTTTTGGGTCGTTCATTTTTATCATCATCAACTTCTCACTTTTTTGAAGTTGCCCCTCGTTTAGTTAGCATGTTGTGACAATAAAAAATATTTACAATTTATTGTTTGTAAATAAATGCCATTCGAGCATTGAAGTGTACAGAAACACTATTGGTTCTATCAAAATTAACTAGAATTTAAACGATATTCATAGGAAACTTTGACAATTAAAAAAATCTAAAAGTTATCACCAATTTTGTAACAAATTTTAATTTAAATTAATAATTCCTTCGCCGTAACCAAACATTACTGTCAAGTCAAATGTCAAATTGACAGCTGAACTTGGCTGTGTTCCAATAACCAATAACCATTAAGATTCTGAAGCATAATGTAGGGTATCAGTATATTTATCATTATAAAAAAAAAGAAGATTTAACTAAGCTTTCTGGTAAGACAATTTCTTTTTACAAAGCTCATGTAGTCCACCCGTTCTCAAGTGATGGGTTATTATTACATAGATAAACAAATATGTAAACTCTTTCAAACATTGTGTCAACTCTATCGGGTCTTTGTGGGTTATGGGGACTACCACGGGATTAAACCAAATAGCTCCAAGACTCTTAATGTCTTTTCTACCTTTTATACTGATGGACTTGAATATGATCGTGATAATAGTATGGTAATGTTGTGAATATGTGCATTTCTTATTAAGTCTGTCGGTAGTAAGGCGGGAGGTTTGATTTTCATTATAATTTATCATATAAAATAACTTGACGCAGATTTACCTCCATGCTGTCGAAGATATTTTAAGTCTTTACGTGACATATCATGAACAGTCTCGCTGTTTCACGGTGTTTCATTGTTTACTCTTTACCAATCTCGGGCTAGAAGTAATCAGTTACATACGAAACAAACTATAATATTACCTTGACCGACACGAAACTCGAACCCTGGACCACCAGGTTTCTAGCCTTTATAGCACTCGACCACCGAGGCGACTTATTAAATACTGCGTTGTTACGTTGTGGCATTGTTATGACTTTTACTAGTTTTATTAATGGATACTATAATTACATAAGTAATGGTAATATGCATTACATATTATAACCTTCGTATTTTTACATACATTTAATTATATTTTTAAGTGTTGTTTTTTTTTAATAATAACATAATCTTCATAAATCCGATAATTACGTAGGTACCTACTAATGACTACTTACAAGATTGTGATGCGGCCATATTAAATAACATGTCATCTAATTTATTCATTAGGAATCTGCGTGGACAGCGTATATCTATGATGATGTGGTTTTCTATATCTCCACTTTAAAAAAGGGTGTCTGATGAACACTGATTGATGTTAAACAATCCTCCAGTATTACATAATTACGACATATTATTATTTTAAGACTAAAGACTAAGATCCTAAAGAAGTCGTATTACAAACCATAGCCAAAACATTCCTAGTTTAAAATGAGTCAGACCTGCACTCGAATAGATTTTCATCACAAAATAATTCTTTATTACAGTTTACACTACAGGCGGGAGTCCTCAGGTTCGTGGTAACAAAACTCCAATCAATTTAACAAAGCAGCAATACCCTCCTTTTACCGCGACTGCAAAGTAGTATTTTACTGTAAGGTCAACGGTCGGCACTCCCTGCAAGAGGGTGGCGGTAAACTGAACACCACTCATGACGTTTATTTATGTCTATTTTACACTTCCCTTCTTTTACATATATAACAAAGCTAATCATGTTTTGTTAAAAGAGCTAGGGGATACAGTGAGTTACCCTAGCTCCAATTGTGTGATAAATATCGGATTATTGCGTGTTGGAACACGCGCTGTGTAAGGTTCCGAACTCAGTACGTGCATTGGTAAGGTACAGAAAGTCTTATACCTAGCCAAGGGGACCTAGGACTTATAAAGTTTCATCATGATGTTATTTTATCAGTTGATAACTATTCAGTTAGTCATTTTGTTTATAAAATTATTATATTTTATTTATTCAAATATATATTTTCACTGATCTAACTACTTAGGTATTTAGAAGTTATAAGTTGATCAACTATTTCATGTACACTAGACTGAGAGGGTTTTCCTTTTAAATTGACCAAACAAAAAGTTAATCGTTATAAATGCTGAGTTGCAGTTTTAGCCAGTTAGTCTTGTATATATGCAACGAAATATTAATTTTTCGTGTTTACGGTAATATTTTTAAAATACGAATTTATTGATGAACGATGTGATACATAGTCGAATAACAAATTCACCCCCACATTACATTTAGGAGAGATGTCTTTATAAAAGTAGGCCTATGAAAAATAAATCATTTTAAATCTTTACATATTTTTTTAAATGTAATTTTTATAAGTAAGTACCTACTTACAATCAGAGCTATGTAAGTATTGACATCTGTCATAATTATTGTTTTGTCAATGACTTGTACCTAATCATATTCAAATTATCAGAACTAAGAATGCTCAAGCCTCTCTTAAGGGAAATAAGGGTTATTTTCGACCAGTAAGTGACTATAACTCTGATAAATTTGCTCATCTAATAATCTAGCTACTCTTAATCGGCCTATAGGAATTGCAAATATTCTGGCTCCTAGCTCCAAAGTTTCTAGTTTGTAGTCACCTCTGAGATCAGAAAATATTTAAGTAGGTTGTTAGTTTATGTAGTCTAATAAGATCTATATTATTTATCTCTACATAACAACGTTACAAAGTATTTAAAATAATTTGTCACGGTGTCTAAGCGATGCGATGTCTGTGCCTGAGGCCATGCTCGTTCATTTACATTCATGTTTTCACTTTTCTCTCACCATGTTTAGCTCGGTGTCTCTATTTCGATTTCGTCATGAGATATTCTCTTGTAAAAGTTTGTTTTTATTTCTTCGGTGATTTTGCACTTTCATTCGTGATTCGAGTAGGTACCTACTTAAGGTTTTAAATTGTAGATAAATGCGCAAAGACTAATCCTATTACCATTCCAAAGCAAATAAAATAATTAAAAAATCTTTTGAAATAAATAAAACTTTTATATTCAATTTTTTTTTTCTTTTTTGACTCTTTTCTAACCAAGTTGTGCGTACTATTCTCAATCACAACGCTACAGTAGGTACTACTGAGATATCAGTCATATGCATGCCAGTAAATTCTGACAAAAGCAAAAGTTTGCAAAGGAAATGTCAAAAAAAAATGTTGTCTCAAAACATAAAACTAGAAACGGACACTATTTATTCCTTTCTCTTTTCTTTCCACGTAGCAATACCGCCACAGGATAGTTAAGTGAATTACGTTGTATTATTCTAATCTAATAATACCGATCGTATAATTAATAAGCAGAAACCTAATCATATTCGCACTACATAATCCCTATCAGCTCGTATCCGTACACTAATTAGGTTTTCCTGTAAGAATAAACGGTACCTACCTGTTAGTAGTATGTTAATACGTCAACAATACCCAGCAATAATAGAAGTATCGAATAGCATTGTACAAGTGCATAGTACTTGGAATCGTGCTGTTAGAGTAAATTAGTACCTATTAATTTATAAACCAACAGTTTCGGCCGTGCATTGTAATTAGGAATGAACCCATTGCTATTAAGCCGTACAATCAGTTGAAGAAGCTATTATCCAGTTCTGCCAGTCGATCGGCACCCGGATTCTGTAACTCATGTGCAGTTATTCAATGTTGAAGCTGATTTTTTAATATATTGATGGTTCGGGGCGCGAGTAGTGTGTGACAACAGCCGCAGCGCCGTCAATGTAATTTGTACCATATGTATAAAATTTACGACGACGATTCCAAAAGCATTACACTATTGCCTGTAGAACCCTTATTTTCGCATACTTAGTTTAAGAAAGGACTTTATGAGATCTACTTGGTTGATATTGCGATTGGTACGATGAAAAAAATTGTAATTAATGGTATTTGTTGTGTTTGTCTCTGTCTGTCGACGCCCATTTTGAATGGAAAATAGAAACTTCAATTCTGTAGATGACCTAATCGATTTGTTACCCGAATCCTATCCTATGCTATCCGAATTCTTTCACAACATATTATTGTGTCGCACGTATAGGTGGCACATAAAATACAATATACCCAAGTACCTACATACAGCAATGAAAATAAATAATTACATAAAACATTAAAACAGGTTCTTCGTTCATAAAACATATTTAACTTTTCCTTAAAGTTATATTATTAGATAATATACGAGTATAGCTTTATGAGAAAAGTTATGAATTAAATCTAGAATAAAACCACTCTGTCTTTCATTCTTTGTCTTTATGTGAGATGAGATTATTTGTAAGTTTTTTTATGTGATTGATCTCAGAAATCACATCAAATTCTTTCACTGTTTAAAAGGTAGATTATTCAGATAGACATAGGCTACGTTAGAGTCCCAGGATACATTTAGTCCCTCGGCAATGCGGGAGAAACCGCGCTGCGGAGGCTAACTATAATGTAACGTGGTTACCTAAACCAGTTTCACTTTCTTACAATCCCAGTGTAACGGGCTACTTTATATGCAAATACTTGTTGCTACATAATTGATAAATGATAAAGATACTTAGGGCTGTCCATATTAGTTTAACTTAAAAGTGTTTCATGATAAATAAAAACACACCTAAAAGGTTCTTATAGCGTACCTACGAATTAGAGAAATAAAGACGATAGAAGTAAGTATCAGTCAGGCAATAGGAAGCACGTTATGCCTATGCAACTGCTCTGTAGCAAGTAAAAAAAAATAAGTAGGGGAGCTTGTAAATAAATATGATACGGCGCGTGCTATTTGTGTCGCCGACGCGCGTGCGCGACGCGACGCTGAAGCCCGCCAAAGACTCGTTTTCCTCGTCACAGCTCAGATAAGACATTATGTTTATGACGCTTAAATAAATACAAAATTGTCCGAGGTTATAGGGTATCAAATGCTAACCTGACAATATTCTCATATTGATAAGGGAATAAAAACTTCACAATGAAGATAATGGTCACTATAACTGTACATAACTGTAAATACTCGATAAGGCAAGATTGTGAATGAAACTGCAATAATAATAGATAGTAGGTAAAGTAGGTCTGCCTTATACGTTTCATACAAGGCCTAGATAGAAATGAGTAACCAGCGGCCGTGACCAATCAGATGCTTTATAGCTTATCAGTAGGTACCTATGTATAATTTTTGTTTCTCTTTTTATATTCAATACTCTTTGATATTTCTGTCCGTCCTTGTCATCGCCATGCAGCTCATCGCCCAATATGCATTCGGTCCGCCCAACCCAGCGATATGTGAGGCCTTGATTTAATTTCTACTCGATTTCTTTGCAGCTTGATTATAGCATTTTATTTGTTCAAGTAGGTACCTACTCACGGCATAATCTTCGGCTAAAATTTAAATAAGCGGAAACCTTTGTTTGCTATCTGGGACTGGTTTAATAATAATAACACATACACATAATTAATAATGATAGTGGATCCAAATTGATTTCTACTTAACTATATTAATATAGGCGCGTTGTATCGGGACAGTCTGGAGCTAGGACAGGAGCCGGGAAGGAGAGCGCGGGGCCTCCGCGGCTGGCGCGGCGCGCGCGGGCGGCTGGCTCTCGGCTCTTGCCGCCCGCACCGCGCCGCAGTCCGTGCGAGGTGCCACCGTCGGATTGTTGTCTACGGCCTCCCGCTACACGCCGCATCGTGACACGCGATCGTCACCTTTGTTTATTGTTGAACGCGCGAACCACTACAGCTGTTCTGAGTGCTCGACCTGTCGCGCTTCGTTCGAGTGGCTTTATTCTATGTGTTCTAGTTAGCAGTGCTTTCATCAATCTGTGTTTTTGTGTGAACTGTGAGTGTAGATGGGTCGGTCCGCATACCCCTAAAGCGGACGGTGTGGTGCGCGCGCCTCGACCGAGCTCGCAGGCGGCGAGCGAGCGGCTAGCGGCTAGGCCATGGCGGCCACGGCTCGCCGTGAAATCGACACCGGCGAGGAGGACATTGCCGCCATCGCCAAACAGATTTCTGATCATGCCGAAGCCATATACCAGACCTGGAAGGCGCGCGGCCTTGCACCCACGGAGATACTCTCATGCAGGCCCACGCCTGGCCTCAAATTAGCCGAAAGCCTCCGAACGAAGCCTAGGCCGGAGCCTAAGCCCGAAATAAAACAGCGACCTGAGATAAGACGAGATCATCGCCCGGAGGTGATCCGAGACCAGCGGCCGGAAGTACGGAGAGAGCAGAGGCTAGATCAGCGCCGCGAGCATCGACTAGAGCCTGAGGGCGATACTATAGAGGTGAATTTACCTCCGGATCTAGTGCCAGAGAGAAATGGTACTGGAGGCGCCGGCGCAGGTGCGAGGCGTGCCGATCCGGCTGCGATGCGTCTCGAGGTTGCACGCGAAGAAGAGCGGCTTCTCCGTGCACTTAGAACTGGAGGCGTGGTTGCTGAGCGATCAGGTGATCGGCCGGATGTAGTACCTCCTATATCTCTGGTCGATTACGCCAAAAGTCGTTACCAGGATAGGTTAGAAACCGGAGCTAGAAAGCCATCGACGGGTGCCAGTGGCGAGCGTCGGGCTTCACTCGGCTCCCACGTTACCGAAGCTCGGTCAAAGTTTGAGGCTCGAGCTCGGCGGGCGTCGAGTGCCGGCACCGGAGAGCCAGCTACTGCATCGGGAGCAACACCCGTGCGACCTTTCCTCACGCGAGGATCTGTCGCCGAACGTGTGCTTATGTTCGAGAGATGTCCAAGTGAAGCCACATTAGAGCTCGCCAAAAGAAAATCTCCGGCTGCCACCACCTGGCGGGGACCCCACGATGTCATCAACAGAGCACAGGTACGTCAGCTTTGAATGAATGAATGAAATTTTGAAATGAAAAATTTCATTAAAAGTTTTTCATGAATAACGCGGTTCGTAAACATAAACAATGCTTGGAGGGCAGCGGGAGGATACGTGAGGTGAGCAAATAGCGCGCCATGCGCTCCGCAAACAGTAATTTTACTGTCGCGTCATGGGTAGCCGCAGCGACAAGTGCGAACTATATGCAAATGGGGAGATGAAGTATTATTGTAGATAACTGCTGTAGATATGCTGCGATTATTTTGTGATTCGAGTACGATGACATCAGTCCATAGTGGAATTCTACGAATCTTTAGATTGTAAGTGAAATTATTTACATCCGAATGATTTACATAGAGCACTTAATAAGCTCGCAATTTGAACAAGTATCCTTACATTAATTTGCGAATATGTTGAAGTTCCAAGGCTCCCAAGAAATCGGCGGTGACCATATACTCGTATATATTATGTACTTGTTTATTTTATTAAGGTCACCGGTAAACAGTATTTTGTACATTTTAGCATCCGTCGAAACTAGCTGTTCATTGTACCATGCCGTAGTTATTAAAATACTGTATGTTATGTAGAATATTGTACAACACAATGCTGGTCTATCATCCACAATGTCAAATGTCTACAGTTAGCACACATTTCGAAATGCCATTATAAAATCAGTCATGTCAGTGTATTAAAATGAGTCCAATGAACCAGACTAGTTTGGCGCTATTCAATCATCCCGAAGCGCAGCATGTTCTGATTTACTATTTATACATTATATACTCGTATGTATGTTGTACAGGGTTCGTTGCATTTTTGTCAAATTGCCAATTTGTTGTTCGTTGAATCGAGTTTCGTATGTACGACATAGCACAGCCAGCGAACCTATCTTGACGTTTAGAGACGCCTACTTTTGCGATAGATTTGTCGTCATTCTGACAGAACGTAGCAGAATATATCATGGAGCATCGCAATATTTCCAACCATCAAAAATATATTTTTTCTAGTGTTTTGTGATAGCTGGTATCACACATTCATGAAATGTTTGATCATATACATTATATTTGAGAGCAAATTACGGCTATTTGTTGTTTTACGAAGATCCTTGACTTAGTTTAAAGTTGAGGGCACAACGCGGTTGCGGTTTTTCCGAGCAATTTGCACCGGCTGGATAAATTGGTGCTGTTTTTACGTAGCGTTAACCTAGAAAACAACTCTTTTAACCGTGTACATATATATGACTGTGTTTCTATAAAAACAAGACCGTTTATTCATACATGACACGTAATACTTGTTGTGGGTAAACTGTTCTGCGCTCTTCTCATCTTCAATTTTCTTATCGTCGATTAGTTTATGATATACTAGCTGTTCCCCGCGGTTTTACCCGCGTTCCCGTGGGATGTCACATGTATCCAAAATCGTATCAAAATCCGTTGCGTAGTTTTAAAGATTTAAGCGTACATAGGGATATAGGAACAGAGAAAGCGACTTTGTTTTATACTATGTAGTGATGACACTCGTATTTTGAAAGACCATTCACTAACTTAACAAATTCTTAACACGTTTGTATTCCATCTGAATTTCCACTGAAAGAAACAAAAGCATGAATGGGAACTAATAAAGTTGGTATGTAATTCGAAAAGTATTTGATCTCCTAATCCACAACTATGACAATAAACGCACGCTTCCATGTAACTGTTTTATCAACGCATTTGGAATCATAAACAGCGATAAACAGGATACGCGACTAGGTATTCGTGTCACGGACCGAGGTGCAGTTGTGTGTACACATTTCGTTGTTGTATAAAGTCCAGAACATGATTATTTTCCACCAAACGTCCGCCGCGCCGCTGTGATCTATGTATGTTGCCCACGATGTAATCGGGAATATAATGTATTTCCAAACGGAAAGAGATTGTTCACCTCATGGAACGTATCTACTACGGGCACGGAAAAAATAGTGTTCCAAATTTAAACTCGTCGGAACGGCGGGAACGGCTTGGCTAGCGCCCAGCGGCGCCCGATTAGAGCCGAAAGTCATCCGACTGCATCCGAATGATGTCGAGAAAATAGGAACGGAAACTACGATCCATACTTTCCGAGTAAAATGGTTAAAAGAAAAAAATATGGTCATCGATTTAAATATCAAGGAGCAGGAAGCGAGGCTCGTTGTATCACCTACAAGTAAATTGTAGGAAATCGCCGAACTGGGCGGAAGTGATTGTTCAGTTAGCAGCTGATGTCGTGTGAGAAATGATTCGACAGTCATCATCGGTAATTGGGACAAACGAATCGTTACGCAACTCTGTATGAATGAGAACAGATACAAGTGTCATGTAATCCAGAACAATTACAATTACACACGACACGCCAAGATCGACGAAATTAATGTTGGTATACTGACATTTTCTTTGAAGACTGTACTTCGTTGGAAATGCCACTTGATTAACTTGTTTCTTGTGAGAGGTAATGATATAGTTCTTGACATAACATCATAATTTATATTTTGACCCAGAATACGTGGTATTCATGATCCAGAATACTTTTAACATTTTCGGAAACGCCCATGCATCTGTCTGACGTATTTTTAGAATTGAGTTGCATTTGAGTAGCACGGACAAGATGTGACAAACCCTTCATTATAAAATGAGATGCGTTCAGCATTTTAATAATTGTAGGAGCCAGTAATCCATATGAGCCTATAAGTCCACTTTCCCTTCCTATATTATTGATATTTTCGCGATGAGAATTTAGTGAGTTGTTCTACGTACGCAAAGGTGCCTGATAAAAAAGACACATAGCAACGCATGCCAAAAACAGCTAGTTAAGAACAAATTTGTACAAATTTGCGTTAAAGCATTAATAGTAGAAGTTGTTAGGGCAAGGACACGAGGGTCGATGAGGCAGTCGCATGTGCTCACGCGATCCTAGGCCTAACGGAAACAATATGGGCGATGTGTTGCTTAACCAACTGTGAAATGTGTATACGATGCGATTGAGTTAATACTTGTCTGGAACTCTAATAAAAACACATCACATATCTATGATCCACTCAACGCAACAGATTGAAGAAATGGTATATGTATAGCTCTACAGCAGCTAAAGATTGAGTCGCTTTCTTGAGTCTGCAACGGTGAGAATTTAAAGAGGGAAGCGATTAATTTGCGAAATATGTCCTACTAAGACAGTAATCGCAACTCATTGTGAGTTTTGGAAGAAGCCCAACTAGCTGAAGAATTACAAATATATGTATCTACGCTTGAATTTGTACTACGGCATACCGTATCTTTTTGAAACTTGATCAAAGTAAATGTTAGTGTAAAACTTTTGTATTCACGATTCCATGTTGCGCTTTGTTAAGTTGGTAAGTCACGCTAGTTGCTACTTAACCTACCTTTTGTTGGAAACTTGAAAATGGTAGGTATATTAATACAGAAGTTTCTCGAAACTATTACAATATGGGCATGCGATCAATCGAGCGATATGCATCGAACATCTTCGTGGTCAGTCACGTAAAGGAAAGTTTCACTCTGGTATACGCGTACAGTGTCCACCTGTAGGTAAGTTCTATACATCGAGCTTCTGAATGATATATCAGCCTTAATCGACTTGGCTTTGTAGAGCGTCGTCCTTGTCAGACAATTATTTCGTGCTCGCTCAAGCATGGCTGATTGTTTTTATCTAAAGCTCCAAATTCTTCCCAATTATAAAGTGTCGAAAGTAAATCGAAAATAAATAGGTAAAATCATGAAAATATCTATCACCATACATACATATATATGGATGTAAATATCTATATAAGTATATATTTAAAAAGTAACCTAGATGTCGTATATCAGTTGTTTGGTTTCCATATTACAAGCTCTGCTTAGTTTAGGATCAGATGGCCGTGTGTAAAAGAATGTCCCAGGATATATATTATTTATTTATTATTATATCCACTGGATAACGATGCTAAAAGGATACATTCAAGAGTAAGCAAAAGGTCTGTAGTACGCAATAAACTGCGTACATGAGTACTTTATTGACTGATGTATTGTGTATTCTATCTATTATTTAGAACCGCCACGGCCACTGAACAAACTAGCAAAGTATCTGCATTGGGTGCGCCAACAATGTCGCTTGCATTACATTTTGCAAGTTGCCACTAACTTTTGAAACTTGGAAATTATAAATTTTGCCGCGATATAAATGGGAAAGTTAAATCAGCTGTCTAATCTTACTATAGTCTCTCTGTCTCCTAAATCTATTATCAAAACTAATATTATAAAGAGGAAAGATTTGTATGTAAGTATGTTTGTTACTCTTTCACCCAAAAACTTCAAAACGGATATGGATGAAACTTGGCACATAGATAGAGCATATACTGGAATAACATATAGGCTTAAGTATAATTCTAAAAATCTTACTTACCTTTAACTTTTCTTCATATAAAATGTCTTAGATGAGTGGGATCTCCTAACACAAGGAAATCTTTGCTTAATGAAATGAAATATTTATTCAAATAGGCCTTCACAGGCACTTATGAATGATCAGACTCTAACACCGGTTCGGAAGGTTGCTTTTACTGCGAAGAGCCGGCAATAAACTCAGCAATTACTCTTTTCAAAATAAGATTTTGTACATAAAGATGTGTCCTGCTGGAGCGAGCGCTACACCCAAGCATTGTCGTCATTAAAATAATCCTTTGTGTTGTAGAAAGACTTTTGTACTAAAACAGTCTTAATTCTTTCCTTAAATTTTTGTAAAGGCAAATTTAAAATTTCAGCAGGGATTTTATTATAGGTGCTTAGAAGGAACTCCCAAAAAAATATGTTAATTACAACCCAAGCTTAGTTTTTGATAATAAAATTTATTTATTTTTTATTTATCTCGTTCAGTTTATTTTTATACCTTGAAATCTGTTTGAAGTTGAATGTGACGTGTACACATGCACAATATTTTACTACGTCTCTTAATACCTTTGTGCCAAAAATAATATATTCTTTGGTACACTCTACGTTGTATATATGAGCTTATAATTATAATTGTAATTTATTATACGTAAACGTTATTAATAAAATACACCTGAAAATATTACCTTTACTATTATAGCTATATTATGTTACTAGCTGTCCCTCGCGTTCCCGAGGGAAGTAACGTTTTCCCGGTACAAAAAGTATCCTGCGTTTTTCCAGAGCATGTTCTATATCAGTCCCAAGTTTCATCCAAATCCGTTTGGTAGTTTTTGCATGAAAGTGTAACAAACATCCATGCGGTGGTCTCCGATAACGACTCCGTTATCAGTAACCTACATTAATAAAACCTATAATCACTTGATAATTTTATGGTTACTGAACGATAACTATTCGAAAAAACTAAAACAATAACTTAATACATTGTAAAAAAAATATGTTTGAAGTTATACTTATTAAGGCGCGTTATGAAAAAATTATGAGAGTGAAATTTTAAGATGCGCACGCATCAGTGTAACACAAAATTCTCATGGATGAAGTAAGTTGATAACGATCTCTGCGGAACATCGCACAAATCGCAACAGTCAGTGTCAATGAGTGAGTAATGATGTTATTGTCAATAATAACCTAACAACGTCAAAAAAATGTATTCGTTGCTACAGACAGGTGCAAAGAGTTTGGACACTACAATTTCAGGCTGCATAGTAAAAAATGCTTTTAGTGCAGTTTTCTCACCTATAATTTCGGGTATAACTTCTTATTTCATGTCAAGTAGGCTGACAATCAGACGGTCCACCTCATGGTCTGGTGAAGTTATAAGTCTAATGTGCCTTGTTACGAACCGATTTCGGTTGAGAGCCCTAAGCGCTCACCGATATTGTCCGCGTAAGGGTGTCAGAGCCATCTGAGGCTAACACCTTCGTCCATTCAAAAAAAAAAAAAAAAAAAAAATGTTACGAACCGAACTTATTTACATCAACTTTTTGGTTTTGTTTTGTCTTCTAAATTCTAAAAGTACTGACAGCCAGAGACTAGAAAAGTTTGCTTGTTTTATCATTTTTTTGTAATTGCTTTAAAATAAACTGTGGCTTCAATGCAGCGCGCCCTTTTTTATCTCGTATAGTTACGATCAGTAACATGCCTGTTATATCTACTGTCTCCCCTTTACTTTCTAACAGAAACAATCGCACTACTGCTTCACGACGGAAATCAGCATGCGGACAAACTCTGCACTAACTATAAGAACTCTAATACTTTTGAATGGAATCCTTCTATATAGAGTATCTTCTTGCCCGAACATAAAACAACTCTGCCCGACCTAGGAATCGAACCCAGTACCTCCAGCATCTAGGTTTACACCGCTAGAACCCGAAGCGATTCTCTAATAACATTATTTTAACTCGATAATACATCGTATGAAATCGATTAAACAACCATAACCAGTAAATCCTAGTTAGGCAGTTTGTCTGATTAAATCAAATGATATGGCAGAGCTTAGAGCTTTCACTTTCACACACTGGAAGTCGGGTCGGTTCTGCTCTTGCATAACTTATTACCTCGTCACGCCATGACAGGAGCTTTATCGAAATTAAGAGTGAATAAAAAACTGCAAACTTTAATATCTATCGATACATTTTGAATGATTATATTTACATATAATACAGCGGAGTTGTAGTCTATAATTTAGCTTCCGTTGGTTTGATTATAACCTAGCTAGTTACGGGTCGCTATATAATTTATTATTGAAAATAATTTTATGGGTGGTCTGTTATTTTTTAAACCAGATTGGTTACACTTTTTGACTATCCTATTCTACTTTCCTATCCTACAATCTTATCCTACAATTCTATCCTACTATCGTATCCCCTTACTAATTATGTAAAATTGATATTATAAAATAGCCAAAAAGTCAGAATAGATAAAATTTATATAAAAAATTATTTAATAAAAAATAAAAAAGAATGTAACCTTGCGAGTTTCTTGCCGGTTCTTCTCAGTTGAAGGCTGACTTCCGAACCGGCTGTAGCTTCAGTAACTTTAAATTTGACCTTCATAAGTGCCCTCCGAGGGCCTAAACTGAATAAATGGTTTTGAATTTGTGAATTTTTCGAAAAACGCGGGTGAAACCGCAAGGGATAGCTAGTAATATATATATGTAGATTACTGTCTTGGAACTATCATTACAAAATACATCGGAACCTAACAATAGTCATAAACCTGTTGATATAGCCACGTGGTAGCGGTGACGAATACTTCCACTCAAGCTCATCTCAAGTAGTAAGAGAAGGCTAAAGAGAAAACGTAAACTCCGTCACATAGGCCTAACAGGAAGGTGTTTGATAAAATTAACAATTGTTACATAATATGTAAATATGTTCGATGGCAATGCTAATTCTCTGACCGAGGATACGGGTCATAGGTAGCTTTAATCGTTATTCGACATTTACGAAGTTCTTTGTATACGTGATGGCTCTCGGCCTCCACGAACCCAGAGATTCGATCTCAAACGGGTGAAATTTGTAACTTGTACTATATAGGTATTCGCCGTTTGAGGGCCTTTGCTGACAAAGCCTTTTATCGGCTTAGAAACATGGGACGGTGCAATCAATAGTTATGTTAAACTAGCTGTGCTCCGTAGTTTCAACCGCGTTCTCCCCAGAAATAGCGTTGATAACGAAAAATGTTTGAGAAAACTAATTTTCGACAAGTTTTTTTTTGTATAATTAAAATTTTTAATTTGGTAGGTATTATTCTGCAATTCGGGACGGTGATAAATACAACAAATCAAAGATCATTCAAATTGTTCCGCCGTCATTAAGTGTAACTCACACGACATTGTTTTATAAATATTGATATCCCTACTAATATTATAAATGTGATTGTAAGTTTGTTTGATACGCTTTCGCGCGAAAATATTTAACCAATCATCTTGAAACTTTGTACACATACTCTTGGAGGTATCAGAAGTATCATAGGATACTTTTTGTGTCGGGAAAATTACATCCCTCGGGAAAGCGGGCGAAACCGCGGGGGACAGCTAGTAATATGTATATATGTAGATTACTGTCTCGGAACAATCATTACAAAATACATCGGAACCTAACAATACCTAACCGAGGATGTTTTCGAGTTATTCCAATTTATTTAGCATTTGTTTAGCGAGTCTGTCAATGTTTATAAGAACATTTAGTACATCATCACTATATCGAGCCAAAATAACGTGCAAGCGTTAACTTCGTGGCGAGACTACACGACACTTGGAGATTCCTGCGACGAAGTTGCGCAAGGTCATGTAAATAAATCATCGAGAATATAGTAAAATATAGCTTAATGATTGAATAAATTGTGATGGATTGAGTGTTAATGCGTCGCAAAATGTGATAAGGTCACCAGGGCAATCTCGATGTTGACAAAATGCCTTCCTTAATTTGCCAATCATTACGGTATGCGGTTCTTACTTCCTTATTGAAAAACTTAAATATTATAACAATCCCTGCTCTATTGAAAGACATTTGACAAGTTTTCTCTATTTTATTCGAAAAAAAACAGCACAATTCTTATAAATAATAATAATCATAGAAACTAATAGCCTATTACAGTTCTTCACTTATAGTAACACGCTATATAGTATGTACATTAAAAAGTAAATAAATAATAATATAAGATATAGCATCGCCCCGCGGTTTTACCCGAGTAGTTCCCGTTCCTGTGAGAATAGGGGGATAAAAAAAAAAGTAGCTTTCTAATGGTGAGGGAATTTTTAAAATCGGTTGAGTAGTTTTTGAGTTAAATCGTAACAAAAAAAAAATATTGTTTAGAAAAGCTATTATAGAATAAAAAATTATATAACATTAGTAATTAAATATGTAAGATATACCTATACGATTTACACACGGTCATCAGTACCTCTACCATGAGTTGCTATCGAAACTTACTTTAGTCACTGGCGAGTAAACGACCATCGAACCCGATCGACTCATACTACCGATTTTAGTTCTTTAGGTGACCGCTAGTGGCGCTGTTGCCATAGAAATGTTTTACGCGGTCGCTAGCGAGTACCTACGTTAAAAGGTAAAGGCACTGATTCTAAACTAAACAGAGCTTGTACTATGGCACCTATTCAGAGGACTGATATGCTACAAATTCTACATTGTTGGGTACACAGACACAAAACAAACAGACATGTTCTGCATAAATGTTTGTCTTGGTGGGAATCAAACCGCACTGTGGTTTGGCAGTCAGGGTTATAACCATGACGCCAACGGGCACGTCAACATTTACGTCAAATAAGTTCATAAACAAACGCAAGCATCAGAATTAAAGGTCTTTGAAAATTATTTTCGTACAGTTATGTCTCAGTTTTTTACTTTCAGTCATTACATATTATCAGGTTCGAATTGTCTATAACCCAGTGTTGGCAATTGTCAAAAGGCCTCGAACTGGGTAAGGCCCCGAGACACGAGAAAAAATAATCTAGTCAAATTTTCAACCCAGTACCTAACGCAAGTAACCAATTATGAATAAAATGGCATTGTTGTAGAAAAAAAATATTTTAGAATATTAGTAAGGTAAAGGGGCCCAATGGAATACATTGCCTAGGGGCCCCGACCTGATTAATCCGGCCCTGTATATTATAAATAACTTTAAGCGAGACTAAACGGTCAGATTTTAAATTAAGATTAGCCTCACATAAGGTAGCCGCAGCCGTTTACTTTCATCTCGATGTGAGCTTGTTTTTGCCACCAATCACTCAGCAACGCACACAACATATTAATTTGTCAGTTACGAATGAACTTTCATTTTATAGCTATTGCACGCCATTGCAACTATCATTTACACGCTACCATACATGCCTTCATAATGTGTGCATAGTTAAGCATAGATAAAATAGAGTTATATATAAAGGGGCTTTTCGACCGATTACTTTTTTTTATCACGTGGTGCGACAAATAGGCCGCCTATGGACATTTGGAACACCAGAGGCATCACCAATGCGTAGTCGTCCCGAAGACGTGAAGTTGTTAAGTCTCATGTCCCTGTCATTTTTTAATAATAATAAATAAATATCGAGGGACATTCTTTTACACGCGTCCATCTGATCCCAAACTAAACAGAGCTTGTATTATGAAAACCAGATAACTGATATACTACATATTATATACTATTTTTTCTAAATAAATACTTATATGGATATTCACACCCAAACACAGAATAAACTGACATGTTCATGCACACAAATGTTTGTCCTAAGTGGGAATTGAACCCGCGACCTTCGGTTTGGCAGTCAGAGTCGCTAACCACCAAGCCAACTGGTCTGTTATTGTGCTTGTGCCGTATTAGTACAGGCTTTCCCCTTTCGGATCTATTGGCGCCACGTCATTAAAAATGTTTTTTGTCAATTTTTTACACTTTGGGTTACATTATTGGACTTTTAGTAAGGATCCCTAATATTTTTTTGAAAATATAATATAGCCTTCCTCGATAAATGCACTATCCAACACTGAAAATCTTTCTTTTCAAATCAGACCAGCGGTTCCTGTGATTAGCGCATTCAAACAAACGAACAAAGAAACTCTTCAGCTTTATAATATTAGTATTGATATAAATGTACCCGACAATAACACGACGGGATCGTTCTAATGTTTTTTTGTATAGACATATACTCGTATATGAGAAGATATATGTAAATGTATGTTACAATAACACAAAATAAAATAAAAATGGAATGGCTATTTCTCTAGAAACTTTCAACTTGCAATGCGTTTTTATTATTGTTACCTTGTCATTCATATTTTTAGAAACATGAATAAATACCACAAAACCAGTTTAAATAAATCAAAAAGAATATTTTGTTGTTCGTATTTATATTTAAGAAATTATGTAAAAATAACATGTACGACAAGCCATTTAATTTTGAAATGTTATTATTATGATCGGTAAATTGTTTATTCATTGAGCGATACACATAACGATCTTGCATTAAACGCTTTAAAGAATACAAAAAGTAATCTATAGCTAGACACTATGTTTTAGGGTCCCGTACCCAAAGGTTGCCAATAGTGGCGGATTAAGCAAGCGCGGGGCCCGTAACATATTCTGTCGAGGGGCCTTTGGTCTGCTATGGGTTCCTAAGTATAAAGTGGTAAAAAAAAACAATCATAGGTAGGATAGACACGCGGGGCCCCCTTTTGCGCGGGGCCCTTAGCATTTGCTACTCTTGCTGCGTGGTTAATCCGGCACTGGTTGCCAACGAGACACAATTACTAAGCCTCCTCTGTCAGGCTGAATCTAACCTGTAATAGATAGGCACTCGTAGGTATTAAGGCCGCTATAGTAACATATTTATACAAAAAGGGTGTACTCATACAAATAAGGTGTAGATAGAATAGACAGCGTTTTGTTAAATATTGTCCATACAATACCCCTGTTGGTACGGGACCCTTTGTGGGCGTTGAAGTCGCACTTGGCTTTTTTATAGATAAACAACTCATTTTATTTATTCAATTTTTAATTAATAATTATTTTATCCTTGGAGCAGAATGGGTAAAAACTAAAAGCTGCTTTTTATATCATCGTGATATTATTTTTAAGCATTTATTACACATTTACTTAACAGAATAGTATTTAAAGTATTCTCTAATATTCTATTCTAATGTTCATGGTCTATGGTTTCAGATAAAAGAGAAAGAGGTTTTAGGATAGTTTGAAGGCTCCCATGACTTTTGAGAATATAAATAGACACTCAATTAAAAGTGCATTGTGCGTGTAATTCCGTTGTTTCTTCTTCAAAGAAAACAAAGAAGCAATTTATCAAACAAATATCGGAAATGGATGATTGATTGTTGATGTGCGATGTTCGTTGGTTTTGCCAAGTTATGTTCAAAGATCCGCTCAAGAAATAAATGAATTTAATTATCTTTTAATTGTCCAAATAATTTTTTTATGATCATAAGTATTGTTATTTTGTAGTTAATAATATATATACTTAATTTGTATATTAGTAGTTCTCGTAGAAACAAAAAAAATGTCGCCATAATTAGAATAAGGTAGAGTCATTTCGCAGCTTAGAATCTTAACTATGAACTAATTTGGTACTTGGAAATACATTTATTGCGTACTAGCTGTCCCCCGCGGTTTCACCCGCGTTCCCGAGAGATGTAACATTTTCCCTGGATAAAAAATATCCTATATATATTCCAAGGCATTTTCTATATATATGTGCCAAGTTTCATCCAAATCCATTTGGTAATTTTTGCGTGAAAGAGTAACAAACATCCATACATACAAACATTTATAATATAAGTATGATATGATATAACCACTGTTTCTTAAGTATTTGTCCATTAAAATAGGTATATTAGTTGTCAATTTCAAACGATTCAAGTATATTAAACAATAGTACAAATAATATTTGTTATTTCACATAAATTCACAATAAAACACTTGCCAAGAAACGTGTAAGTGTAGTTCTGCGTATTCAATAAATACAGCTGCCCAAACATTATCCTCGTTACAACGAGAGAAGCGAAGGTCCCGCTCCTTTATCAGCAGAAAAATGTCACAAGACGATAAATTACAGAATAAATTGCCATCGCAATAAATCCAATAATGTAAACCCTATCCAATATCTTCCATGCATAAATATTATACTCTAATGTGATCACTGGTATCATCCACGTTTAATGTAACTGGCAGTTATATTAAACAAATTGCTCGTTATACCAATAGAAAAAAAACGTGTCTATAGTCGTTAAACATCTTTTGAGGTTGTTATCAAAGAGGTTTTATGCTCAACTACATAATGATTTATTGGATGGGAAACCAAGTCCTTTTGACCGCTCATTTGGCAGATGTACCTAGGTAATTTTGTTTGAAGTTTGTTGCAATTTAAACTACTTTACAATAATAAAGGAGCCGTTTAATTATTACATAAGCACTAAGAGGGGGGGGGGGGAGGGGGACTTTGATTTGCTTATTTTTGATGACAGGGGCTAGATGGTGATAACGTCAGCAGTAGTTATTTACTTTTTTACACATATGGCAACCGATACATTGTCCATGCTTGAAAACAACCGCATTTTCGGAGATTCCCAAAAATAATGAATACGATTAAAGTCTATTTTTTTTTCTAGAAATATAAGTGCTGCTAATGAATCAATACAAAAAACAGAATACATTAAAAGAAAAATGCATATACCAATGTTTACGTAAACATTTAAGGGTTTGCTTACTTTTGCTGACAAGGGGGAGGAGGCTAAATAATTGCATTATATCTGCTTACGTAATACTTGAACGGCCTCTAATGGTATTTGATGAAAATACTTTCAAGTTTGCAAGTATTCACGTACGGGAACAATAATAAAATAGAAAATTTATAGAGAGAAATCCGTCTTGTTTTGTCTTTCATTATGTATACAAGTTACCTAATAATTTCTTAAAACAACTTTCCAGCCAGGTACTACAGAGTACAATAGGTAACAAACCATAACCGCGTAAGTAAATGAATAGCATTCCACCAGCTACGTTCATTCATGCAATAAAAGTATGAATGTTTAAGTTTGATATTGTCATATACACGAGCTTCCATATATGTCGATATATGCGTGAAACAACACGGCTTAGAACAATGGCGCGGACAACGGGATATGACGTGAAACGCATTTTTAACCTACTTCTAAAAGAGGAGTTCTTGGTTTGTTGTAACCTTTTATTTTTATTTTATCCCTGATTACTTGAAGCCTGCTCGACCGATTTGAAAATTTATTTGGTAGGGTATACATCCCCGGTGGTCCCATTTTTAAGTGAAGATCTTTAAAAATTCAAAACCATTTATTCAGTTTTGGCCCGCGGAGGGCATTCATGAAGGTCAAATTTAAAGTTACTGAAGCTACCACCACTTCGGATGTCAGCTTCCAACACAGAAGAGCCGGGAAGAAACTCAGCAAATTTATTATGAAATGAGGTATTTGATGATGTAAACCTGGAGAACTACCGTTTTTTATCAATATAAGCAAAGTTTTGAAGTCCGTTTTTTTTTTTACTTTTAGAAGAACAAAAAGAAATTGTTCAGAAACCCCCAAAGTTTTTGTTTTTAATTGACTTTAAGGGCCTCTCTACTACACCCTTTCTTACTCGGACGTACATGTTATATGGGCAGCGGCGGTCTTAGGGGGTGACGAACAGGGCAATCGCCTCTTGCAGGGGCCTCGCGCAATAACCCAAGTAATTAAAAAAAATATTGATTTTATTAAACTATATTTTTTTATTTAAATCTTTTGATTTTGATTCTTAATTATTTATTAACAGTAAATTAAAATTAGTGACTAAATCCTTCATTCAAAACATAATTGAAAAATTCATTGTAGTACTTGAATATCGCGCCTCGAAACACTTGAAGATCGGGGCAATCCCCGTGTTTCATTTCTTTCGACAACTCTTGTCACCTTGGAATTATTGTGCTTGCAGTATGAGTTACAAAATCGTTAGTGTACAGTACATATCTTTCAATTTTTATTGAGTATTACGTTCTTAAAGTGTTGAGTGAGCTGGAAAAGTGTAAAAAAACTGTGTGATACTTAAATATTTCTGAGTGTTTGTGCGAATCAAAACAAGATTTACGAAATGACTTCGTGTGATGGTGATGCCGCGAGAAAATTAGAGTCAGGTAGTTCAAAAAGGAAACGAGCTATCAAAAGAAAGCAGGTAAAAGAAAATAGTGATGATCAAGAACCCTGTACAAAACGATTTAAGATTTTAGTCTTAGGAAAAGCCGCAGACATTAATTTGAAATTTATCATCTCCGTTACTGTTAATTTGGTAAATCATTCAATGTAAAATATTTTAAAACTTAACTTTAGGATTTCTCGTCAAACATGACAAATACCTAAACGAAACAACCAGACTTACTTTCGCATCACATACTTTTCACGAGGGGCAAAGGGCCTCGCAAAGACCTGCGCCTGGTGCCTCGCAATGGGTAAGGCCGCCGCTGGTATGGGTACTGTTCACTACCTACAATGATCTGATTGCTTTATTATGCGTTGGAAAACAGACAGGCTTTGACATTAACGACCTCATTGTGCATAGGTATGCATATGCAAATGTCGCCCTACTTATTGCTGTTTGCGTATTTATCAGTACCTACATACCTATATTGTAGATATCTGTGTGATTTTCTAATTTAACCTACAATACAATTTTTATCTGTGCCCTAAGCACGAACATTTATCGTAAGCATATCGTCATCGTATCGAATGCACCAAAAACCAATGCAACGGGAAATTGAACATCGCAACGTCACGGTGTGTGCGATGTTCAATTTCCCACACAAACCAGTTTTTTGGCGTACTCGATACGATGACGATACGATTACGATAGATGTTCGTACTTAGGCTTCGTGTATCTTCTAAACTACTGTCCAGTAAAAGAAAAAAGAAACGCGATAGCCGTTACTCGATAGTCGATTTAATTGTCTGCATTTAGGCTGCGTTTCCATCAGATATTTGCGATGCAGCTATGCCGTGAGCCCGCCAATAGAATGGCGTAATTAGAGTCATGACGCGCTAAGCTATGTAAATGAAGCGCTTCTATTGGTGGGTTCACAGCATACCTCGCACATCTCTGCTGGAAGCATCCTTGATTAATCCTATTTGCTAGAGTAGTCGACCATTCATCATAATGTACTTGCTTTATTTAATCATGCAATTGTCGTGTCTATCGTATTGTCATTATTTTTTAAGCAGGCGCCATTTACGATATAAAATTTAGTATAGTTTCGATGGGATAGTTGGCTTGGTGGTTAAAGATCCTGGCTGTCACCAAAGGTCGTGGGCTGGACTCCTGCCAAGGACAAACATTTGTGTATGATAATGTTTGTTTGTTCTGTGTCTGGTTGTAAATATCTGTACCTATTAGTATGCAGTGCCGGATTAACCACGTAGCAAGAGTAGCAATTGCTACGGGCCCCGCGCATAAGGGAGCCCCGGGTGTCTATGGCCGCCCACCACCGATTGTTTTTTTACCACTTTATACTTAAGAACCCATAGCAGACTAAAGGCCCCTCGACAGAATTTGCTACGGTCCCCGCGCTTGCTTAATCCGGCACTGTTAGTATGTATTTCAATTATAAAAGGTATTTATTTTATTATATGTAGGATATGCTTTATTTGGTTTCCATGGTACAAGTATTACAAACTCGGCTAGATTTGGGATCAGAGGGCCGTGTCCACGAATATTTATTTACTAGTATATTATTATAACTCACATAAAAAGTAAAGTGCCATATAAGTACCCAATTATTTTATGCTGTTTTCTAAAGCTGCTGTGTGGTCATAAACCCACGCACAGAAGTACTATAACACCACGCAATCGAGTCAAGGTGTTAAGACTTCAACAAAAAGTGAGAACCGTACTAAATATCATGAAGTTACGAAATTGCGTTCAAATTCAATAAATCCGCCACCAATGTGGTATTGGCAAACTTATTTTGAAGACATAAGGTATATTTTCGCATCAAATATATTCCGTCTTGTTGGAAATGATTTGATTCGAAAAGATTCTTTGGGTCGGTTGTATAAGACAAATATACTTATCTATTGTGGATAAGTTATTATGTAGTTTAATGGAAAAGAGGTTCTATAACTATGTAAACTTACCATGCTATTGGTAGTTTTGAAGAAGGATATTCTAAACATGGTAGTAGGAATATACTGTTTTAAGGATTGTTATAAATTATATTTAGCTTCGCATTGAAATCACGGTGGTCGAACACTTTTTTTTTATTTCTTACGGGATTGCGATTGGCCTAAATCTCACCTGATGGTAAATGAAGATGAGGCCGAAGATGGAGCTCGCTTTCCCGTTAGTAGCCTATTCACTTTTTTTCTTAAAGAGCCCCAAGTCGTAAGTATCTGGGAACACAGACGAGGGGAGAGAATTTCAATTTTTAGCTGTGCGCACTATTGCAATTTGAAACACGGCTCAGAAACCAGTCCTGGGTTCGATCCCCAGGTCGGGCAAGGTACAGTTGATGTTCTATGTCAGGAATTATTACCTGCAGCCCGGTGTTGATAACGTGCCTGAGACACATCGCAGCAATGCTCTTACATCAAAAATAAAAATATCCTGATTGTGGGTACTGAGACCTCACTCTACCTCATAAGGGATAATGGGCGTGAATATATTTGTTTATTTTATATTTAACGATTATTACTATGTCGTTAAATTACCTATGTATTTTGTTTCGTTTCTTTTCGCTACTGTCATTGAAGGTTTTCCAGATTCTAGTTAAATGGCAGTTAAATTCATAATCCTCCTTCAATATTTTCAAAGCATGTTTTCACGTTTGTTTACATTAGTGGTCACAGAGGTACATACTTTATTTGTATGTAAAACACCTCCGTCACGCTTTTGTATACTATGTCACACTAATTTTTATAAAATATTAATAATTAAAATCTAGTTTTTAGGATATTATAATTATTGCATTGTCAAGTGTATATTTATAAATAAAATAAGAAATTTAGTATTTAGGAGCAATATATTTATTGTTTTGCGGAGAAGACAAAGTCATTGTCGATAAAAAAGAAGAACATCACATAATATTTCGCCGTACCAAAGGATGAAAAGTTATCGTAAACATGTGACATATCTTTATACTTTCATTACAAGAGCTACACTGTATCCAGGCCTGTAGGCATGCCAGTTGGCTTGGTGGTTAACGACCCTGAATGCCAAGTCGCAGGTTGCTGGTTGGATTCCCACTCAGGACAAACATTTGTGTGCATGTGCATTTGTGACAGGGTGTAAATATGTATATATTTAGAAAAATATAAGTTGTATAAGTAATATATCAGATATCTGGTTTCCATGGTACAAGCTCTGCTTAGTTTGGGATCAGATGGCCTAGAGCTACACTGATCATTTTATCTCTTATTTTAAGCAGGTTTTTAGAACAATATGTTATTTTATTGACAACCACAGAATAGTGACAGTACGGGTAAAGGCAAATTTACTACGGCAATGGTTACGTTACCCATAGCGAATAGTAAAGTGGTGAGAGTGGGCTGATCGCGTATGCGGCGATGGCGGCAGTGCGTCAATTGACCGTGAAGCCCACGCCTGGCCGCTGGCGTCCATTCATGCGTTTCCAATTATTTTCCTGTTCTCTTTATATTTTAAACATGTCGATATATGTCTATAGTATATGTATCCGTACCAGGCGTGAATAATAAATAAATATTCTGGGACATTCTTTTACACACGGCCATCGCAAACTAAGCAGAGCTCGTACTATGGAAACCAGATAACTGATATACTACATATACTACTTTTTATTTTTCTAAATCCATACATATATAGATATTTACACCCAGACACAGAAATAGACATGTTCATGCACACAAATGTTTGTCCTGGGTGGGAATCGAACCCGCGACCGTCGACTTGGCAGTCAGGGTCGCTAACCACCAAGCCAATTGACCTGTCTAGATATAGGTTGAGAAGTCGAAAATACACATTTTTAGAGCTTCAATTTTTAGTTTTACGTTTTATCTGCTAATGTTATATACCTAGTGATAGCAGTTTTTTAGTTTTAATACCTTTTGTTCGTTTCTCTTGCATTCCCGGAAGTCCTTAACATTCTACGCGTTATAATATATCTTATGTTTTAATCAAGAAAATATTTATGAGCCAAATTTCATTTAAAGTCGATCTGCCGTTTCGAGCACGTTTGAATCAAATTTTCAGACAAATAGACAGTAATCTAAAAGCGGTCATTTATAATTACTTAGGCTACTAGAATAATGACCAGTTTTCCATTACAAAAAACGATTCAACTCCAATTTTATTTAATGGTTTTATTTAACAGGAAGAATTTAAGTAAATCCTCGTTTTATTCCACCTATAGCTCGACAATATATTCCCTATCGACGAATCGTAGACTTTCGTAGCTATTTCGTACAGCTCCCTATAAAACGGTAGAATTTCTGCTTCAATTATTGTCAACCTATTTGTCACTTTGATTTATAATACAATAAATAACATGCGTATGGTGTATGACTCCACTCTATAAATAAACACAATACACATACAACAGGACAATACCTGTGTTGTTACAGCCATGAAATCCCGAGAATACCAACTGTTCAAACGATGACGAATTTAAGATGTCTAAGGGTATGTAAGGACGTATTTATTTCTTTCTTACTTATATCGGGTATAACCAAAAAGTATTGTTTTAAATTAAACTATTCATTCATTTGTTTGCTGGTATATAAATCATAAAAAAAAAAACTAATGCTGCGTCGAGATGTCGTCGCAGACCTACCTAATATATCGGAATATTGAATATAGCATTAAAATTAATTTTTATAATAATACGAGTATATATAAGTATTTTATAAAAAAAAACTTACCACATATATATAGGTTCGTCGTGGATCTAAATCTTAATATATATATTTCTTGTGTGCGTGTGTATGTGACTGAACTCCTCCTAAACGACTGGACCGATTTTGATGAAATTTTTTGTGCGTGTTCGTGGAGATTCGAGAATGGTTTAGATTTACAATTGGACCCGGTAGGGGGCGCTGCGATCGAAACCCTGAATTTTTGTATGGACTTATTTTGGCAGGACAACGTCTGTCCGGACAGCTAGTAACTATATATATTAAATACACCATTGAAAAGCGTACATTATAATTAAATAAATATCTTCACGATTATTACCTCCGAAGAAGAGAGTAGAGGTCTCAATATTAAGACACACCGAAGATATTTAAAGTCTCAATGTCGCAATGTCGTATGAGCGTTGTGGCAATATCGCGCACATTACCATAAAAACAATTTTTTTGCCCTAATATATTCTAGGGTTGTCTAACAGATCAACTACTAATAGGCCTGTAAGCTTGGGCTGAAATTACATCAGTTACTACCAAAATAATATAGGTATTTTAGATTGATTGCGAAATATCCAATCTGTCTTCACTTACGAGTACATCAGAGAAACAGCCTCATCGATTCTGACTTAAGTAGACTCCGTAAAAGCTTTTAAAACCTTAAGAACAAAAATATTTTCCTTTAGTTACTTGTTTAATACAAAAATTAATTATATTGGTTTTCGATAAACATTTCCAGACTGGAATTGAAACTTTTGGTTTCGAATCAACTACATTTTTAAAACATATTGATTATTTTAAGAGGTACTAAACAACGTCTACTACTTTGACAGGAATTAAATTCAGTATTTATTATTTCCTAAGACTAGCTGTCCCCTGCGGTTTCACCCGCGTACCTTGGGCTTGTTATATATTCCAGGGATAAAAAATATGTGCTATTCCAGGCTATAATCTATGTCTATGCCAAATTGCATCCAGATCTGCTCAGCCATTCTGGCGTGATTGAGTACCAAACATCCATACAAACTTTCGCATTTCTAATTGTAGTAAGATTTGCCACAGGGTATAATAGTGTAGAGTACTCAAACTAAGAGTTATCAAATTCATAAAGGTAATCGACCAAAACAGCATGCAGGTTTTACTTAAAAATAATATACCATGTACATAAAAAAACTACAACCACAAATTCTTGTAAATTAAATATCGAACATCTGCCGCTGGGAAACTGTCATAGTTCTTTGTAATCTGTGTTCAGTAACGCAACCATTTTAGATCTTGGCGCCGGAAAAGGCTCATTCATTGTTTACGGGTAGCTGTAGGTGACATCCTATGACTCTCGACTCGACTAACTTTACGATTGTTCCTGTTGTAGTGGGAAAGGAATGGATTTAGCGTTGTTGGGAATAACTTCACCCTATAAGGAATAAGTCAAGTTGGAAGAGATGTATATTGAGAAGTGCACATAGTTATGAAAGAAAAAAAAATTATAACAAGTAAAAGTTGGCAACTAGGTATGTCCGCAATAATTATTATTTACGACTGCCATTCGATTGTACTATGTTTGTACCAGATTTTACTGCTTTTTAAATGGTTTTTACCTTAAGGGGGTAAAAGACATAGGGGTAAGGGTTACGAAAATGTGGTCAGCAACACCGTATACAAGTTTTTCTTAAATGACAACTGAATTGAGAATTCTTTGTACCAAATTGTACCACCACCAGAAATAAAATAAAAAATTGCTTATGTCAATAATTTTTTTACACATTAACAAGTTCGTCTGTAAAAATATGTAGGAACACAATACACGTATACTAAACATTAAAATAGACACGTACCCAACTGACCTACTTTCCTTTGTTGGAACCATCGAATTGTTCGGACAAAAGGTAACCCTTTAGAAGTGAAAATTACACTAAGCACTCGGACGGGTTGATAAACTACAAAATAATATGTTCAAGCCTTCAAGGTACTGCACTAACAAAGGAAGCGGAAAGAAACGACTTCAAGAATCCTTGATTAATAAATTTTACTAATTGAGTACATAATGATCTCGAGAAAACGAAATCAACTGATGCCTTAATTGGTCAATTATTATTTTTTAGTTCTATGTCTTATCATTATCTTGATTTCTTTTACTGCTTATTTAATTTTTTAAATACAAATTATAGAGGTCGATAATTTCAAAAAGAGAATACATAAAAAAAGTATTTTGAATTGGCACAACACATCTTGAATTATTATCATCAATAACTCAATAACATAGTGCCCGAATTCATAAAAAAAGTTATGCTGCGAGTTAGCTCAAATGCTGAAATCTTTTCGCGAAGACATATACGGAGAAGCGAGACGGATGTCGCTATTACCACAGATTTATGAATACAATCTTATGAGACTATTACTTGATATTTGTTATTAAATCATGTTTATTATGTCGGGTACTGTTGAAGGCAAATATATAATATAAATTTTTTGAGTAGTAGAGCTATTAGTGCAGAGTTCGTCCGGGGAAGTACCACCTTACCCATTTCCGCCGTTTAGATGTAATGCACTTGTATTACTGTGTTTCGGTAAGAAAGGTAAGTTGAAAACCGGTGAAATTACAGACACACGCGACTTAACATCTTCATGTGTCAGGGTCGACAACGCATGGCGATGCCACTAGTGTTGCAAATATCTATAGGCGGTGACCACTTACCATCAGGTGGACCGTCTGCTAGTTTCCACCTGAATCACAGAACTGACCTTCACTAAATCTTCTTTGCCGTACCTACATAATAAGTAAAACATGTAAATTGCCATTCTATTCTTCCACTTAGAGTCGTTAATATCCGCTCCATATACGGCCAAGTTACTGCGCCTACAACAACCTGTTTAAAAGATAAACAATGCTCATGCTTTGACCTAAAGAGCATTGTAAAATGTAAATTGTAAATGTGTGCGGCAGAGGGCGTAATGTATGCCATTAAAGTAAACTCGACGCATAGAATGCAGCAATGTAAAGTGTGTTCTGGAAGGCATTATTTATACTCAACGAACTGTCATGTACTAGGTGGAATGCCCATTAGGTGAAGACTTGAGGTCTGGAGCCGTTAGATGCATTCCATTGGTAAGGCCCGTAAGCTAACAATATTTTTTTGAATATAACCAGCATTGGATAAGTATTTCCGTGCTAAAATTATGTTGCAATAAAAGATTTTCTTGGTCGGATTGTAGATCGTCTCGTGATAAGACTTCTATTGTATTTACTCATTTAATTTATAAGTTTTAATGCTGTTTTTGTTGACTTGTGCATCATTAATAACAACAATTTTTCATTGTTTCAGGTAATTACCATCATACATTTGATTCTACTGGATAATTATTTATTTTTTATGTATAAATAAAATTATGATTCAGCATGTGAAATAAATCTGTAAGTATCAACATTAGAATGGAGCAGGACCTGGATTAGGGCCAAGATAGCTTTTAATCTCCAATAATATCTTCAGATCTATAAACAGGAACATATTGTACTATTATAAACATATCTTCACGCAACTTATCCAATAAGAGGTAGGCAGAGATGTCAGCAGTGAGACATATTCCACCGAACAATCCAATGTTCATGGTGTAATCATTGACGTCGTCTCTCTGCGACTCAACTTAGTCATTTCAAAACAAAGAAACATAAAAATATTATCTCTATATACAACCAAAATCGTTAACCCATAAACAGGAAGCAATATATTTTTATTTTTTTAATTATTCTGTGAACTGGTTGGCATATGAATGACAGTTGTTCCGATGCAGTACCTACTTGCTTAAAGTTGTGCAAGTGGCCTCGGTGCCTACGCGATTTTGGCCGCCTTCGTACCTCTCGCTTTGCATCATTCCTTGTCATTTGAGGACTCTTGAGTACAAGTTGCATTGTAAGGTCAGAGGCGTGGGGTGCCATCTTCCAAAGTAGCAAGTTAACTGTTTAATGTGTAGGTAGGTTTCGTGTTAACTTTTAAATGCTAGGACTCATATGATTTACTTATTTGAGTTCTTTAAAACCATTCGACTTTGCAAAATTACTGTACTGGGGATCTACTTTCTTACTCCGAAACGAAATCTCGCAAAACGAAATTTGAACGAAATTTCGCATATAACCCTACTCTAAATCTTTTTCGGGCTCACTTATGTGTGTTCGGTTCCAATAGACAATTTTCGTGAACGTACGTAATGAATAGTGTATGTCATATGACTTTCGTCAATTTGAGGTTAAAATTCCGAACAATCTGTCAAATTTAAATTTTGGTTCGTACAAAGCTTCGGAACGAATGGAACCGTAGTAGGAAACCCACGAAATTTCAATCGAAATATCGTTTTTTGTTGAATAATAGTAGACCTCCGTGTAGACTTACTGTACGGATTTCGTAGGCCAACATGAAAGAATCCTACTAATATTATAAATCCGGAAGTTTGGGAGGAAGATTGGATATTTGCATCTCTCTCGCGCAAAAACGACTAAATGGATTTAGATAAAACTTGACATATGATACTTTTTATCCCGAGAAAATGTCACATACCTCGGGAACGCGTGTGAAACCGCGGCGATAGCTAGTCTAACATACATAAGCATTTCTACTTTACTTTAGGTTTGAACTTTTAATAGAACCCAAAATTCCACATAATTTTTCAAGAAATTATATTATAATTAATAAACGTCGAAAAACTGTAATATTAACCTTATTAGAAGTCTTAATTCTTTGTGTAAGCAAAATTGTTGGGTGAATATCAAAGAAAAGTTGAAAACACTTCTAAAGGCACTTAATTAAACTTGAAGCGGTTAACAGAAACGTTGTAGAAGAAGACGACGGAATTATGAGATGAAAATTAATTTAAAAACATACTAGCACTGTCTTTCGCTCTAGCTATATTTCTTTTCTTGGCTTGTGTGCGTACCTCCTTTGACTACATCTTCATACGTATTCAAATGTTATTCAGTATTAAAAAGTAGTCTACACCTAACAAAAAGTTTAGATTCACTTAAAAACTTAAGAGATATGACTAACCTCCTTCGACTACATCATCACTTATAACCAATTATGATGGTCAAATGTTATTCAATATTTAAAAAGTATACACACAACAAAAAAGTTTGCGTTCTCATGGAAACGTTTTATTAAGTTTTAATAGTGCAATCTTGTTTAAATACGTACCTACCATTTGTATTGAGCTATAAAATTAATTAATGTTATATTGTATTTTTAAATAAAGAACAAATGCTTAAAATTGAACGCAACTTTATTTGTTGTCATATATTTAATTTTTCATTTCAACCAGTTTTAATCCTTCTCGGTGTGTTGTTATTTGAAATGTTGTGAAATAATCTTCACGACTTTTTTTACTGGCAACTGATTGAAGCCGGTCGCTTTAAATATCATTTAAGTGTCTTGTGAAATAGTACAGTTGCATTTGAACAAGCAATACGAAATACTATGTAAAATTAGGTTACACTGTAGACTGTATATATATATATGTATATATATATATATATATATGTATATATATATATATATATATGTATATATAGCAGATTATTAAGCAATGTTCTTTTTAAAAAAAAAAAACATATTTAACACTTCACAATATAAAAAAATGCATTGGCATCATAGAATAGAAAGAACAGAAATACTGTTCATTCATGTAGGCTTTCACAGGCTCTTATAAATCGTCTTTACATTGTTTTCTTTTAAATATTACACACTTTGATTTTAAAACATAACAATGTCACAATAAAAATAATTAAATGGATAGCTCTAAATAATCAGATATACTATAAAATCCCTATTGATATAAAGTCGTATCGATTAGTAGTTCCATTATTATTCATTATTATTAAAAATAATAAAAAAAACATTGAACCTCATTCTATCGAATCACTCCCAAAAGAGCGGCCGTCGGCGTCGTTTAGGTATAGTTCAGAAAATAAATCTTCATTAGAGCCCGTATCGAAACACGCGGCCTCTGACCAGCCCTTTACTCTCTCGATTTTATCGGCCGTTTCTTTCATTGCCCATAACTAGAGCACTATACGCCTTACGCGCCGTGTGACAAATCAAGACAAATCGCTCTTGATTAGATTTATCTATTGCGATAAGCGTCTAATGATCTCTATCATAACGGGATAAGGTTAATTATTCTTTAAAACCCTTAGCTATCAAAACGTACTAATTACATGGAAACACCTTTAAAATACCTCATTTGTATTAGCAGTGGTCCTCCATTCCCCATAACTCATTCCTATCCATAAAATATATTTTATCGAAGCAAAATTACACAACGCAGTATCTTGGCATGCAAATTATGGGAGAACAGTATAAAATAATGCGATTTGTATTCAATTGGTGATTGTGAGTGTACATAACGAAGCCACCAGGTGCGTTTATATTTTGTCTTGTCTCGACATAGTCTGATTACTCAGTCTCTTCTTAGATATGTATCGTCTGGGTATGCACTAGAATTTCCTCATGCATTGCTATTAAATTGCACAATGGTTTATGATAAGTAACTGAGCATGATCGCGATAACCACTCGCCGTTTAAAATTAATTCATTTTCTATTCATACATCAACAAAGACAAAAACGTTAATTAAGAAAAAAAATGCTGTCGTAAATTGTCTTAAGATATGACTTTTAAATAGGTAGAGTGGTAAACCGGAGATACTGGGATCGATTCCCAGGTCGGGCAAGGTTGTTGTTTCTCTGTCAGGAATCTGTAGCCTGACATTGGTTACGTCCCTGAGACTCTAGTGTTCAACACAAGTCACGCTTTGAGACCTCTGCCTACCTCTCCGGGGATAATTGGCTTGAAGATATGTTTGTCTCTATGTATAGATATATAAAAAATCTTGCCCAATATAAAATTTTCTGAATCAATGCCGAATAGGCACCATACTAAATATTAAAAGAATACTTTCGCTTTCACAATAATCTGCTCCAACAGTCTACAGTGTAACCTAATTTTACATAGTATTTCGTATTGCTTGTTCAAATGCAACTGTACTATTTCACAAGACACTTAAATGATATTTAAAGCGACCGGCTTCAATCAGTTGCCAGTAAAAAAAGTCGTGAAGATTATTTCACAACATTTCAAATAACAACACACCGAGAAGGATTAAAACTGGTTGAAATGAAAAATTAAATATATGACAACAAATAAAGTTGCGTTCAATTTTAAGCATTTGTTCTTTATTTAAAAATACAATATAACATTAATTAATTTTATAGCTCAATACAAATGGTAGGTACGTATTTAAACAAGATTGCACTATTAAAACTTAAAATAATACAAAAAGGTTTTATATATATATATATATATATATATATATATATATATATATATATATATATATATATAGACGCTTATCGCAATAGATAAATCTAATCAAGAGCGATTTGTCTTTTAACGAGACCTTCATTCGATTAGGCCCTAAACATACCACCGGTATGGACGGCAGCCTTCCATAGACAAAAACCGGAGCAACACTTAACAAAATAAAAAAAATAAAGCCATTAAACAAAAAAAAGCTAAAGCCAGTAATAGTCCGAGCTTCACTTTTCACATCAACAAATCCATGAACGCTTATTCATATCTCTACTTAAGTTTATTACCGTGGTCTACCATTTGATATCCCACACGGCGCGTAAGGCGTATAGTGCTCTAGTTATGGGCAATGAAAGAAACGGCCGATAAAATCGAGAGAGTAAAGGGCTGGTCAGAGGCCGCGTGTTTCGATACGGGCTCTAATGAAGATTTATTTTCTGAACTATACCTAAACGACGCCGACGGCCGCTCTTTTGGGAGTGATTCGATAGAATGAGGTTCAATGTTTTTTTTATTATTTTTAATAATAATGAATAATAATGGAACTACTAATCGATACGACTTTATATCAATAGGGATTTTATAGTATATCTGATTATTTAGAGCTATCCATTTAATTATTTTTATTGTGACATTGTTATGTTTTAAAATCAAAGTGTGTAATATTTAAAAGAAAACAATGTAAAGACGATTTATAAGAGCCTGTGAAAGCCTACATGAATGAACAGTATTTCTGTTCTTTCTATTCTATGATGCCAATGCATTTTTTTATATTGTGAAGTGTTAAATATGTTTTTTTTTTTTAAAAAGAACATTGCTTAATAATCAAAAAGTTTACCTTCTTATTTACACTCTTGCTAGTTAGGAACAAAGTAGTCGTTATCCTTTCCTAGAATAATAAACGTCAAAATACTCTATAAAAGTCTTTTATTCGTTTTGAATTCATATTTGGGCAATTTCATCTTGGCACGTTATATCTTATACCTATTCGTGCCTGTGAGTTACAGAGTATCTTTAGTTGGGGTAAGGCTGGGGTGAGGTGTTGGAAGCAACAGTTGACTGTTCATATACAATGTATGTGACACATTACAGAAATAACAGAGACGAAAGGTACGTTAACCTCAGAGTAACCGACGCGTTCATTCGTCGTCCATATTTATTATTTACGTTATTTTTTTAAAAATTCAAAATGAAAGAAATATGATAAAAAGGTTATATAAAATTAGAGTATGGCCATGGCGAGCACCGAGATATAAATATTTGGTTTAAAATTAAATTTTGTTTCTGTTTTTTAATTATATTTCTATTATTTCACTAAGAAACAAAGGGCGTGTATCTTTATGAATATTTTTTTTTTAAACTGGCCAATTATTTTATTCCCTACTCACAAAGGTCTCAAGTTGAAAAAACATTCTATTATTTGTCAGAGTTGGTGGCAGAATATTATGTGTACCTTCACAAGCTTACATTTTTAATTAATTTCGAGTAAGCAGCGTTGGTCTTCTGCATGAAAAGCTTGAACTCTCCAGTCTAGTTCTTATAACGAACCTAACTTTGGTTTCGACAATATGTTGCTGCGTCAGACTCATCGGGTATATTAGCTACAGAAATCATATTTTAATAAGCAGCAAGGCAACTAATGTACCTATATTCCTTAACATAGCTAGGTAAATATTATTCTAGCTGTCCCCCGCGGGGTCACCCGTGTTCCCGAGGGATATTACATTTTCCCGCGGTGAAAAGTATCCTATATGTTAAGTCAGGTTATAAACTATAGATTTGTCAAATTTCATCCAAATCCGTTCTTTATGTCCGTTTTTTTTTCGTGAAAAGTAACTTATATTTATATACCCTCACAAAATAACATCCCTACTAATATTATAAATGTGAATGTAAGTTTGTTTCTTACGCTTTCACGCGAAAACGTATCATCATGAAACTTTGTACACATATTCTTGGACGTATTAAAAGTAACATAGGATACTTTTTGTGCCGGGAAATGTTACATCACTCGGGAACGCGGTTGAAACCGCGGGGGACAGCTAGAATATAATATTAGTATGTTACTGTATTCATTGTATTCAATATGCCATAGCAATTATAAGCCAAAACTCAACGAATCCCAGGTGATATAATGACTATGGGAATATATTTGTATCTACAAAAAATCCAATTCAGCCAGCATAGCGACACGAGAACAATTTGATACTAATACCATTGTAAAGAACTGTGTGTGGGAGAATAAATAATTGGAGTTTTATCTGTTGTTACGCCGGTTTAAACCGGTTTACCTACCATGGTAGATACGTCACTTCACAATTGTTTTTGGGATTACCATTACGTTTTTTAGGTTCACAATTTTATGGTGTATTCTCTTCCGGCATGTATTCCTTCAAACGCGTTCTCGAGGGATCTGGTTTTCCTGTGTTGGGCCCTTAAGGGGTAAAAAACACAAACACTTTCGCATTTGTAATACTAGCAAAGTAAGAGAAGATTAGTAAAATAGTAAAAAAAAACCTTTGTTTAAAAATAGATTAATATACTGGGACATTTATATCTATACTAATATTATAACGAGGAAAGATTTGCATGTAAGTATGTTTGTTACTCTTTCACGCAAAAACTACTAAACGGATATAGATGAAACTTGGCACATAGATAGAGCATATCCTGGAATAACATATAGGCTACTTTTTATCCCGGGAAAATGTGATATCCCTCGGGAACGCGGGTAAAACCGCGGGGGCTATTCTTTATATGATCATGGTGATTTACCATCGATATATTTAAAAACAGACTGATCTCCGCTATACCTAAACCGAACGCTTTCAGTAATAACTTCGGTGTAAATTATTATACAGTGTTTAATGTTTATGACAGAAGCACACTCAATGTATCACAAAGTGTTTACTCGATTGGTTTACCGCAACACTGTTTGGTCGGGTAAACACTTGTCCCAACATACGCCGACTATTTGCCAGCTAACCTAATAACTTATATCTTAAGCTTTCATAACTTTATGGCTATTTATAACTGCCCGAACCAAGTTCTAATAATGTTTTGGAAGCAACTTCCTTATTATTAGCTTTTTGGTTCTTTTGCAGAGAATAATACTGTAACGATCAAATGCCAGCAATTAAGGGATGATACTGGCCGTCTAAACTTTATTCTGAGACCAGTATTATGTAAGTCTTTCGGATTCTACATTGAAACTGATTTTATGATAGATTGATGATTCGAGGCGCTCGCACAGAAAGACAACAGGCGCTGCGCCGTCAATGTACCTAATACATTATTCTCTTAATCGCACGTTTGAATTTCTTTCTCTCACAAAAAAGAACTTGTACACCGTTCAATACATTACTATTTAAGAATATGCTAATATCCAAATAAATAACTAACATTATTAATAGTCTGCGTATTTAAGTGGAGAAAATAAATTACAAATTTATGTGATTTTTAACGGTAAAGTATTGTTGCGTGACAACCGGTCGTTATAAAGTTATATTATATTTTCTTTAGTTAATCGCATCCATATCATTGATATAACCTATTAATATATGGACAGGTCGTCCACGAACATTTCAGCTCTTAAAAACAGCATAATTATTAGATATCTAGTTATAAGCGCGAAGTAAGGGAAAGAATGCCACGTGACGGTAAATCTGTTGTTAGGGAGAGATAATTATACGAGTACATCGTTTGTTGCGTTAAGATTGAGTGCTGCATGTGCTTTCGCGTCATGGACATTGGAATTAGGTAAATTAGCATACTTTTATGTTGACATTTTTGAGCGCGTATAACGCATCTAACATTTTTATATCACTGGATATAACTAGCAATACAACGAACTTGTTAATTTAATATTAAAACAGAACTATCGTGTTCTTTAGATACTTTCTGGAACAACTCTAGGGAATTATGTTATTTAGTTCTAGCTCAGAAGTGCTAACCTTTATTTACTACAAAGTACTTGCAGACTGTTGCGGATGTGGAGACTCGAGGGTATATTGTTTTAATAGAAAACAAACTCTTATGCTTACAGTATAAGTTTCAAATTAAATTATTGCAATGTCTACTGAAAACTTGTAAAAATAAAATTTATTTGTGGATCGTGGACACAAAATTAACAAAACTTATTATTTATAAGTAGGTAACTAGCTGCGCCCTGCGGCTTTGCCCACTTTTAAACCTGGCTATAAACCTTAATTACTCTATCTATTGCTGCAAGGTTTACGATTCTATAAAGGACATACAGACAAACATTCATTTTTATATATAAGAGGGGATTTGGCATGTGAATCAATTGTTCCTGCTTTAGAAGTAACCAATACTCAATAATATTTATTTCCTTTACTTAACTCTTGTCAACTAATATGACTTCAAGAACGCGACCAATCCTACCTACTAAGGATTATCTCAAAAGATTTTTGTCACAATTTTATTAATACTACGTATCAAGGCAACTTAGGACGCAAGAACTAGAACCATAGCTATTTTCTCAGAAAATACAGTCTACAGTCCCTTGGAATAGATAAAATGGCCACCGTCTAGCCATCTAAGATTAATATTTTTGTCTCAATGTTACTTTTAACCTTTCTTTCATTGGGGTCATTTTAGTATTTACTTATAAATAGGCAAAGACAATTTATTTAATAGAATCGATTTTTTTGAAGTGAAACCATATTTATCACCGTTGTGATTTGTAACTAGTTGAAAATAAAAAGCGACACTATAAAAGAGAGAAACATATCGCACCCTCAGTACGATAAAGGCTTAACTTAAAATTTTGCGACATGGAGTTACGATCATAGAGAGACTTAACAAAGTACGCTCTAACCGATGAATAGTAAAACAAAGTCAATTTAATGATGGAATAAGCATACCGATACTTCAGTTTCTTTAACACCGGGACCCACCCTCCCCGCTCAGTGCGAAAGTGACCCAATCAGAGATGTGCCAAAAGTGTTTTTTTTTAAGCCCTCTATCGTTCTGAGGGTGTGATATGAAACTATAGGACTATAGGCCTGCAAAAGAGTGAATTAAGTAGTTTTGCGAAGGATTCGCTTTAACCTTAATTTTACGATTTTATTTTTATTTTGTAGAATAACCAATTAAAAAAATTACCAGTTATTTTTTTATGCAAATTCATAGACATAATTTCTGCAAATTGTTAACAATAATTATGGTGAAATTTCGACCTGGCAACACTAGTTATAATAAAATCTCTACAGACTACCTATAGCATTAATTATCCATTTAACTCTGTATCTAGATCTTAAAGCTTTATGGTGCTTATTAATCCTATCAGAACCATTTATCGTACGAAGAACAATCAATGGCAATTTACTTATTAGGTATACGAAGGAAGGACACGAGCACAATAGTGCCAGCGGCAGCGGGGTGAGACGGGATATGTCATTCTTCCGTGTACGTGTGACAAACGACCGCCTCTTCCAATTGAGATTATATATAGATACCTACAGTTATTAAGATTTATGAGGTTTACTATTTGGAGACATTAAAGTTTGGTGGAATCCAGATAAAGTTTTGTAAGCGTAATTGGTTAGTTAACTCTGTGTGGGCGTTTTGGGTCAGTGTGCACAATAAATTGGTGATCATTTAACGGTTTTAAGGTTCCGTTGTTGACATGGAACCATTGTAGTTTCGCCTTGTCTGTCTATCCGCGGCTTACCTCAAAGACCCTTGGTAGTAAAAAGCTATACATATTAATCACGTTGAAAAAGTAAATAAAATCTTGATTTTTTATGGATATCTATCATATGTTTCAAGCGGCTATAATTTATTTACTCATCTTTTCCATTTTGTGGCTATCATAGGATAGGTTTTTCGAAAATATTGGGGATATTTCAACATCGTCATCAGAGCTCTAAAGAGGTCATTTTAAAGTCGAGCCTTCAAGCTAAACCATTGTTTTTGGATATGTGAAAACACGTTGTCGGCTTACAGTTGAACGAGTGATAGCCGACCGCCTTATACTCGTGCTATGTACTTGTACACTACACTGTACACCCGCTTGGCCAGTTTTCAATTAATGATTGTGGTAAATTAAAATTTGTATATGAATTTTTGTAGCTATAACAATAGCGCAATTTAATATTGAATTCAATAGCATTTGATGACATAATTTTACGTATTAAATGGTCGCTTAGCTCTGACCTTTTCAAGTATTTGTATAGGAGTACAACTAAATTAACTAAGGACATTAATATGAAAACAATACACAATACAAAAAGTTGGTTATATTCGTGGCGAGCGGTCGTGTGTATCGAAGCACGAGTGAACACGATGCGCTGCGCCGGCGCACCCGCCAGCGAGCGACGCGACCGGCGCCCGCGCCTACCCACTGCCGATATGATGTAATCCGCGCAAGGTCGCGTCTCTATTGCACGCTGCCAGCTCAACCGGTTCCCTTGTTGTGACGACGTTTATCTCTGCTGCGACATTTAAATGATCTCGATGATTGAATGAAAGGTTTGTGTTCTGCGCAAATGCTAAAGATGGCACATTTTTTATATAAATGCATCGCATTGGGTACAGGACTTTATCTAAATAAATATTAAATATTAGCGATTTCACCCGTATTCCCGAGTGATGTAACATTTTCCCGGGATAAAATGTAGCCTATATGTTATTCCAATATATGCTCTATCTTTGTCCCAAGTTTCATCGTAATCCGTTATGTAGTTTTTTCGTGAAAGAGGAACAAACATCCATACATTAGTAGGATTCTAGGACATTTTTTACACACTGCCATCAGAATCTAAACTAAGCAGTGCTTGTATTTATACCGAGACGTAGAACAAGCAGACATGTTCATGCCGAAATGTTTCTCCATGGTGGACTATCACTACCCATTGGGCATCTCTTGCAGGGACATAATTACTCCGCAGTAAATAATAATGTGACCCAAAGTGTAGAAGGGATTTTGCTGCTAGGTTACCCTTCAAAAGATCCTGGATCCTGTTTGAAGACGGTTACCAAACCATGCAACCAAGCGGATGCTACAAACCAACCACTGTTTCCTCACAAATGATTTCTCCGACGATAACTCAAGCTAATTGCTGGATACACGTCAATAACACTGAGCTGTCATCGCGAATTTCGCAAAAGCTGGTTTTAGTTTACTAACATTAGTAACCAGTAGTTTGTTCAGCATTTTATGTAGGTATATCAAGGTGAATTCATTTATTAGTCTAAATATTATTTTAATCTATCTGCATTTCTTCGCAGTGTTGGACTTTTATTATTTCTTTTAAACATTTTTTTAAGTTGTCTACTGATTTATGGCGGAAATTGGTATTTTTTATATATTTATTTATAGTAAATTATGATGGACTTCCTCGGACGAACTCTGCGCTAAGAGATCAACTACTACTCATCAAAATCGTTATTGCGATGCTATTAGAGCTATTCGTGATATACTAGAGTTTGCCCACTGGTTGAAATTCGGCAATAATCATTATTGAAAATTTGACATATTTGCATATTAAAAAATATATATATTTTTCAATGATGACACTAAGTTCGTTAATAGCTAGAAAATAAAACAATGCATTCCAGTATCAAGTGTGCCTATTTATATGGGATAAATATATGATATAAATAGGCACACTTGATACCTGCATCAGTTGATACCTTTAAACCTAATTGCCTGTTAAGTGAAGCCCCACGTTGATGTGTAAGCGTCTATTGTTGTAAATAATACTTAGTTAAGAGGATGTTTTCAGTATTACAGCACCACTATGGGGTTAAACTATACTAAGAAGTGACTTCGGAGTTTGTACGCAATTGACACTAACTTAATTGACTTTAACTATTCTGTTATAGTTTTTTTTCTAGAATATTTCTTATCTTTCAGATTTTATACAGCTGTCCCGCGTAGTTTCAACCGAAAGGAGTAAAAAAGGGTAATTTATTCTCTCGTAAAATTTGTCAATTTGACAAACACACATTGATTATTTAGAAAAAAAAAATCTTTATTGTCGCTCAATTAGTCGCTTTCACTTATTCTTTCCCAAAAACTTTGCGTAAATATTGCAAATTACACTTTTTTACGACTTATTATATGTACCTAAAGATTAATTTATTATTGACTAGCTGTCCCCCGCGGTTTTACCCGCGTTCCCGTGGGATGACACATGTATTATACATAAAAACCTTCCTCTTCAATCACTCTATCTATTAAAAAAAACCGCATCAAAATCCGTTGCGTAGTTTGAAAAAATTTAAGCATACATGGTGATATAGCGACAGATAAAGCGACTTTGTTTTGTACTATGTAGTGATTCGGTGATCGAGTGGTAAAACGCTCGGCTGGCAACCATAAGGCCCTGAGATTCGTTTTTTTTTTCGAAATGATTATCCGATGATTGGGTTTGATAATGTGCCCAGGAGACAATGCTCTCCAACATCTTCGGTTAAATTTAGTTCTGAATAATTTGACCTCTACCAACTTCTTCGGAGATATAGCGTGAACATATTTATTTGATTGCTTACCGAAAGTTTATTGTTGTGTTTCACTTGCATCAACATAATATTTCTAAGTCGTACAATAAGTAGGTACGTTCTTAGTGATCAGTTATCTCTTACCTTTTTCGAGTAGTAGAGCTCTTAGTGCAGAGTTCGTCCGGGGTAATACTTCCACCTAACCCATTTCTGCCGTGAAGCAGTAGTACACTTGTATTACTGTGTTTCGATTAGAAAGGTAAGGGGGCCGGTGAAATTACAGGCACATGAGACTTAACAACTTCACTTCTCAGCGTCGACAATGCATTGGCGATGCCCCTAGTGTTGCAAATGTCCATAGGCGGCGGTGACCACTTACCATCGCTTGTTTGTCGGCCCATGTGGTATAAAAAAAACCTACCTATTTATATACTTTGGCAACCTTTGAATAAAAAAACTACGTATATCAAACCATTTAAATTCAAATCTAACAGAATTCATAAACCAAGATTACATAAGATACCATCATATTATCTTTTTGTCCGATGCTAATGTGATGTGATGACGTAGACAGATCGTGCGTCAACCAGATTCTGAATTTAGTTATCTACGTCATTATTGTAATAACGTAAAGTTACGTAACATCATCAATCAAGTTTACTATAGTATCTGATAAGACGTGATAATGTAAGTAATGAAAAACTAAATAAGTATTTTAAACCTGTGGGAAAATCTAGTGGCCGTATATCCGAGCTTATGGTAATATGCAAAAATCGTTACAACAGCTTTATGACCTCGACTTTCACCACTTTACCTTCGTGGCTCTTCCTACGATCAAACAGGTATTTATGTGATTAACAACTTTCTTACATATTAAGTAACAATAGTGTTACATCATAAGTAACTTTAGGGCTATCTACTCTTCATTAGTAAGTTATTTTGACCAACCGTAAAAGTTACAAAATTCTTAAATGGTGGATTCTTGGGCCGATAGATTTTTTTTACGTTTGAAATATTCTGAATAAGATTTGTAGAAAAAGAGCAATTTAAAAAGATACCTAGTTTTTTTATTCATCTTTTTTCTGATAGGTTTTGGATTTGTAGACCTATAATGTACGATTCGAATCGAACGCGCATTCCAATGCATACCAGGAGCAGCTTTTACATAAATAAAAATATTCATGTTCATTCAGTAGATTAGGAAATAAATAAACACCAATTTAATTAATAAAATGTATTTCTCAACACAAAACTCATTAGCAAATAATTAACTTAACTGCGACATAACACTAAGAACTATGCACACACTTCAAAAAAGTTTGCGTTCACTTGGAAAACTTTTCGTAAATAGTATGTTGATAATCTTATTAACGCTACAAAATAAATTTTATTCATGTATTCTTGAACATATAATTGAGATTTTTCATCAACGCAACCTTTTTTGGAAATGTATACTTAGGCATCCTTACTAAAATAGCAATAAATACTTATCGAACTTAATTATTTAAATTCAATTCCATTCCTTAGCACGATTGGATAAAATACCGAATATTCAATAGTTTATATATTTGTGGTATTGTTGAAGATAAAAGTTAATAAGGTGTAGGAATACCAACAAATTCAAATTGCCTTTTAGTTTCACTTAGCATATCAATATTTACATGGCCTATTAGATATAGAATATTATTAATTTACCAGCCAGCGGGTTGAAAATATCTGGAATTCCGTTCCCAGTCGGCGCAAGAAGTCCGTATAAAAGTTTCGAACATTCATTTATCTATGGTTTGCCTCTGTTATTCCAGAGTGTACAGGTAGACTATCTACCTATGGGCTCACTTGGAATATTGGGCTCTGTGGCTTCAGATAGAACAGATGAACCATCTGTAGGTGCCGTTGGAATACTAGGCTCTGTAGGTGCAGATGGTACTGGAAGAGTACTTATGGGCTCACTTGGAATATTGGGCTCTGCGGGTTCAGATGGAACAGATGGACCATGTGTAGGTACAATTGGAATACTAGGCTCTGTAGGCGCAGATGGTACTTTAAGAGTACTTATGGGCTCACTTGGAATATTGGGCTCTGCGGGTTCAGATGGAACAGATGGACCATCTGTAGGTACAATTGGAATACTAGGCTCTGTAGGCGCAGATGGTACTGGAAGAGTACTGATGGGCTCACTTGGAATATTGGGCTCTGCGGGTTCAGATGGAACAGATGGACCATCTGTAGGTGTCGTTGGAATACTAGGCTCTGTAGGCGCAGATGGTACTGGAAGAGTACTTATGGGCTCACTTGGAATATTGGGCTCTGCGGGTTCAGATGGAACAGATGGACTATCTGTAGGTGCCGTTGGAATACTAGGCTCTGTAGGCGCAGATGGTACTGGAAGAGTACTTATGGGCTCACTTGGAATATTGGGCTCTGCGGGTTCAGATGGAACAGATGGACTATCTGTAGGTGCCGTTGGAATACTAGGCTCTGTAGGCGCAGATGGTACTGGAAGAGTACTTATGGGCTCTCTTGGAATATTGGGCTCTGCGGGTTCAGATGGATCATCTGTAGGTGTCGTTGGAATACTAGGCTCTGTAGGCGCAGATGGTACTGGAAGAGTACTTATGGGCTCACTTGGAATATTGGGCTCTGCGGGTTCAGATGGAACAGATGGACTATCTGTAGGTGCCGTTGGAATACTAGGCTCTGTAGGCGCAGATGGTACTGGAATAGTACTTATGGGCTCATTTGCAATATTGGGCTCTGCGGGTTCAGATGGAACAAATGGACCATCTGTAGGTACAATTGGAATACTAGGCTCTGCAGGCGCAGATGGTACTGGAACAGTACTTATGGGCTCTCTTGGAATATTGGGCTCTGTGGCTTCAGATGGAACAGATGGACTCTCTGTAGGTGCCGTTGGAATACTAGGCTCTGTAGGCGCAGATGGTACCGGAAGAGTACTTATGGGCTCTCTTGGAATATTGGGCTCTGCGGGTTCAGATGGATCATCTGTAGGTGTCGTTGGAATACTAGGCTCTGTAGGCGCAGATGGTACTGGAAGAGTACTTATGGGCTCACTTGGAATATTGGGCTCTGCGGGTTCAGATGGAACAGATGGACTATCTGTAGGTACAATTGGAATACTATGCTCTGTGGGCGCAGTTGGTACTGGAGGAGTACTTATGGGCTCACTTGGAATATTGGGCTCTGCGGGTTCAGATGGAACAGATGGACTATCTGTAGGTGCCGTTGGAATACTAGGCTCTGTAGGCGCAGATGGTACTGGAAGAGTACTTATGGGCTCACTTGGAATATTGGGCTCTGCGGGTTCAGATGGAACAGATGGACTATCTGTAGGTGCCGTTGGAATACTAGGCTCTGTAGGCGCAGATGGTACTGGAAGAGTACTTATGGGCTCTCTTGGAATATTGGGCTCTGCGGGTTCAGATGGATCATCTGTAGGTGTCGTTGGAATACTAGGCTCTGTAGGCGCAGATGGTACTGGAAGAGTACTTATGGGCTCACTTGGAATATTGGGCTCTGCGGGTTCAGATGGAACAGATGGACTATCTGTAGGTGCCGTTGGAATACTAGGCTCTGTAGGCGCAGATGGTACTAGAAGAGTACTTATGGGCTCACTTGGAATATTGGGCTCTGCGGGTTCAGATGGAACAGATGGACTATCTGTAGGTACAATTGGAATACTATGCTCTGTGGGCGCAGTTGGTACTGGAGGAGTACTTATGGGCTCACTTGGAATATTGGGCTCTGCGGGTTCAGATGGAACAAATGGACTATCTGTAGGTGCCGTTGGAATACTAGGCTCTGTAGGCGCAGATGGTACTGGAAGAGTACTTATGGGCCCACTTGGAATATTGGGCTCTGCGGGTTCAGATGGAACAGATGGACCATCTGTAGGTGCCGTTGGAATACTAGGCTCTGTAGGCGCAGATGGTACTGGAAGAGTACTTATGGGCTCACTTGGAATATTGGGCTCTGCTGGTTCAGATGGAACAGATGGACTATCTGTAGGTACAATTTGTATACTAGGCTCTGTGGGCGCAGTTGGTACTGGAGGAGTACTTATGGGCTCACTTGGAATATTGGGCTCTGTGGGTTCAGAGGGAACGGATGGACAATCTGTAGGTGCCGTTGGAATACTAGGCTCTGTAGGTGCAGATGGTACTGGAGAAGTACTTATGGGCTCACTTGGAATATTGGGCTCTGCGGGTTCAGATGGAACAGATGGACCATCTGTAGGTGCCGTTGGAATACTAGGCTCTGTAGGCGCAGATGGTACTGGAAGAGTACTTATGGGCTCACGTGGAATATTGGGCTGTGTGGGATCAAATGGAACAGATGGACCATCTGTAGGTGCCGTTGGAATACTAGGTTCTGTAGGACCAGTTGATACTGGAAGAGAACTTATGGGCTCACTTGGAATATTGGGCTCTGTGGCTTCAGATGGAACAGATGGACCATCTGTAGGTGCCGTTGGAATACTAGGCCCTGTGGGCTCAGTTGGTACTGGAGGAGTACTTATGGGCCCACTTGGAATATTGGGCTCTGTGGCTTCAGATGGAACAGATGGACCATCTGTAGGTACCATTGGAATACTAGGCCCTGTGGGCTCAGTTGGTACTGGAGGAGTACTTATGGGCCCACTTGGAATATTGGGCTCTGTGGCTTCAGATGGAACAGATGGACCATCTGTAGGTACCATTGGAATACTAGGCTCTGTGGGTGCAGTTGGTACTGAAGAAGTACTTATAGGTCCACTTGGAACATAGGGCTTTGTGAGTTCAGATGGAACAGATGGATCATCTGTAGGTGCCGCTGGAATACTCGGCTCTGTTGGCGTATATGGTACTGGAATAGTACTTATGGGCTCATTTGCAATATTGGGCTCTGTGGGTATCGATGGACAATCTGAAGGTCTCGTTGAAATACTTGGTTCTGTGGGCGCAGATGCTTCAGGGAGACTACCTATGGGCACACTTGGAATATTGGGATCTGTGGGTACAGATGGACTATCTATAGGTGCTGTAGGAATACTAGGCTCTGAGGGCGCAGATGTTTCAGGGTGACTACCTATGGGGACACTTGGAATAGTAGGCTCTATGGATGCAGTTGGGACTGGAGGAGTTCTTATGGGCTCACTTGGAATTTTGCCCTCTGTGGGTCCTGATGGTCCTGGTGGACTATCTGTAGATTCCGTTGGAGTACTCGGCTCTGTGGACGCAGGTGGTACTGGAAGACAACTTATGGGCTCACTTGGAATATTGGGCTCTGTGGGTTCAGAGGGAACAGATGGACCATCTGTCGGTGCCGTTGGAATACTAGGTTCCATGGGTGCAGAAGGTACTGGAAGAGTATTAATAGGCCCACTTGAAATATTGGGCTCTGTGGGTTCAAATGGAACAGATGGACCATCTCTAGGGGCCGTTGGTATACTAGGTTCTATGGGTGAAGATGGTACGGGGAGAGTACCTTTGGGCTCACTTTGAACATTGGGCTCAGAAGTTGTACGGCAGTCGGGTACAGAACTTTGAGTTTTATACAATGAAGGACAAGCAATTACTAATTGACATACAGTATCAGTTGTTGTAGGACTAGCAGAAACTGAATTTAGATAGTTGCATCCTGTCGAGCTAGGAATATCAGATGGCAAACTTTCAGTTTTATTGGGCTTAATGGTTGCTGGCTCGGTAAAACAAGGTGCACATAGATCAGATGAATTTGTAATATTATTTGACATAGAACTGATTCGGTTATCTGTTATGTTACATGCATATTCACTTACTTGATATGGAAAAGGCATTGGATTTGCAGTATCAGTACATTGTACATCGTCATCATTTTTAGCTATTTCTGGATTTTCTAATTTACATGAGTTTTCGGCAACTTTATAATTTACAGTACACTGTCCAACATAATTTGTTGAAGATTTTTTATTAGTTATTTCTGATTTCTGCTTGAAGAATTTATCACAAAGGTCTTTTGTAGCTTTTTTTAATAGTTTTGAGCTAGTGCTTGTATTTTCATTTATACATTTGCTATCTGGGTTTTTTAGTACCGTCTGATCTCCTTGTTCATATGGTAACCGATTCCAATAAGTAGGTGCCCATGTTTCCATAGCACTTATTGGATACTCAGTCTCAGGGAATGTCCCAATGTTACAAAAACAGTAAGTATCAGGTATTGATGGAACCTCTGGTATAGTAAAAGTTGCAAGAGGTGAAGATGACATCAACACGTTCTCTTCAGTTTTTTTATTTTCTTTTTTTTTCAGTGTTCCATACTTTCTTTTTAGTTTAGCTTCTTTTTTAAGTTTACTTAACATTGCTGTAAAACTTGATTTACACGATGAATCGGCATCTGGTATTTTGACTGGACAAATAGTTTCTCCAAAATGTTGGTATTTAAATCCATATTCCCTTGGTGTATTGACTAAGGGATATTCAATTTCAGGAAAATTTAAGTCTTTATTAATAGGCCGACTTTCCACTATTGAATTTGGGACACTTTTTTGACGAAATAAAGATTTAAATTTTTGCTTCTTAGCTATTCGTTTTTGGGCTAATGGTGCAGTGTTACATTTTACATTTGTCGCTGTAATTTCGTTTGGAGGTTTCAAATTATTTCGGTATCGTTTCAGTGAAGGGTTTTTCACTACTCGAGGCATGCAGAGACAACAAACTATCTGAAATAACAAATTGAAGATATGTTTATCGTTCTGACATTTGATACTACAATAGACGAATTAAATATAAGCATAGATGTAACCTCTTACCTGAAGTATTATAGCAGTTATGAGAATTAACGCCACCTTTTCGCGAAGACCCATATCGATGTAATCATTGTAATAGATAATCGTGTATTATTTATATTGCTGATGACATTTCATTACCACCTTTGTACGAAACGAAACGTGATGATTCAAGTTATTGATTTATCTCACTCCGTTTTAAGACAGCATGTTACTGATAGTGATTTTATCTATTTTTATTCTGCTTTTGCAACAACGTACTTAATTATTTTATTTATTCCAGGTATGTAACATAATTTTAAGAACGATGAAAAGATGCTGACATCCGTAAGTAGAAAATAAAGCAGAATATTAAGTTAATTAAATATTTTTGATTATGAATTAATTTTGAATGCTTGACCAATCATTACTCCCTGGTTTTATAATTACTTAGGTTGTATAATTAAAAAAATAGTAAACATAACATTTTGTTTTTAATGATAAATAAATAAATTTAATTCTATTCTGCTTCGAAGCAATTATTAGTCACTGTGTTATTTGATTCTTGGAAATAAATCTGCTCTGCAAAACCCCCTGAATCGGTTTCATTAAATATGTAGTAAACAGCTCCGGTATTGGCTGTTGCTTCATCGACAATATTACTATTGATTTCGAATCCATTTAGTAATTTGTGATTGAAAAATTTCTCAACATATGCTTGTATTGATTCTACGTCAGGTTTGTAGTCATTTGGTGGTATGGTTTCCTCTACAGTGTGAGTTGTATAAATGGTTTCATAAGAATTAAAATCAAAATTATATTCATCATAGTAATTCGAGGTATTATTTACATCATGTTGAAAAATTTCTGTAACTTCGATTGATTTTTCAGAGACGTCATCAGAACTAATATTGTTATGCAGGCACTTGTCAAGAATATTCACACCATCATTATTATGTAAAACGTTGCCAATATTTTCGTCATTTGAATCCGGTTCCTCATTTTCACTGCTCATATTTTGGTTTTGGTTTTGTTTCATTTCAATTGGATTATTTTTAGGAGTAGATAGGACTTTTGTAGGTTCATTTTGTATTATTGGTCTCATTGATAAGTCTCTTGTATTTAAAGCGTCAACTATCTTCTTGCCGCGATTAATTGTTCTAAAAGACGATTTCACATCATCAGTAAAAGAGTTTAGAATAACATTACAGCCGTCTGAATTTAAATAGAAGGGTGTTGATGAGTCTATTATACTCATTGGGTATTCAACACTTGGGAAATATTCGTATGAAAGATTTTGTATACTGCCAGAGTAGTAATTTTTGTTATTTGCGTATTTATATCGAGCATTCATTAATTTGTCAGGATTCTGAGCCATTAAATCGATTAGTGTGGGTGACTGTAGTTTGCCATGACTAAAAATACTCTGAAAATAAAATATATTATTAGGTAAATGCATTAAATATAAAAAAGGTTGTTTATTGGGATTTACGAGTGTTTTCTATAATTACTGATACATCTTTAAGCGTCATTTTATTTTAGAAGATTTTTCGGCACATCGGAGAAAAAGGGATTGCTTTTTTTATAAATACTTATTACCCATCCGATTAAATCTATGTCACATAAGATCAGTATATTCCAGCTGCAGAAACTTTTAAGTACAGACTTATATAGGCTGTTGGAGACCCATTTTAACATCCAATAGTAATTTTAAGTTGCTGAGAAATCATTTATGACACAGTGTCTATCTGTGACTTCAATGCGTTATAATAAATACCCATTACAATAAAAATAAAGATATAATTATGTACTTACTTTTATTAATATGAAGAACATTATATACCATTGGAAATACATAGCCTATTCTCAAAATGTATATACGGCTTTAATAAAAAAATATATTGTTGATACTCAGTTCAATTCAACCAAACAACTTCAATCAAACATATAACGGATTTGAAAGTTTTCGTAAAAAAAATGAAGGTTATATTCATTTTTGTAGCATTATTTAGAAAGTAATTACAAATAATTATTTGTAACGCGTTGAACTGTAGCATTATCTATCACATCGCACTTATAACTTATCTGTGATGTAATATAAATTATGAAAAGTAGATAATAATCATTTCAGCTTCATATCAGAGAATAATGAGTAATAAATACGTTATTATATGTAGTAATTATTCTAAGAAACTCTATCTATTGGGGATCCCTTCGATTAATTATGTATCCCTACTTCACTATATAGTATAAAACAAAGTTTCCTTTCTTTGTCCCTATATCCCTATTTCCCTATGTATACTTAAATTTTTAAAACTACGCAACAGATTTTGATGCGGTTTTTTTAATAGATAGAGTGATTGAAGAGGAAGGTTTTTATGTATAATACATGTGACATCCCACGGGAACGCGGTTACGCTTTCACGCGAAAACTGCTTAACCGATCATCATAAAACTTTGCACACATGTTCTTGGAGGTATTAGAAGTAATATAAGATACTTTTTGTGCCGGAAAAATGTTGCATCCCTCGGGAACGCGGGTGAAACCGCAGGGGAGAGCTAGTGTACCTATAAATCAACAAGAATGATGCATTGTGACTATTCTAAATACTGTAACGGTAAGCATAACTTTTCAAAATAATTCGAACTTTCCAACATAGCCTTGTTTAGAAAAAAATTATAGCATTTACTCGTGCGAACTCCAATTACAAATCTATAGAAATGAACAACATAATCCCTACTTCCCTATTAATATTATAAATGTAAGTTTGTTTCTTGAAACTTTGTACACATATTCTTGGAGGTATTAGATGTAACATAGGATACTTTTTGTACCGGGAAAATGTTAGTTCCATCGGGAACGCGGGTGAATCCGCGGGGGATAGCTAATTTTACTATAATTAAGTTTATCGTCGCAGAGAATAACACTCGATATTATATTATTTAAGAGATATCGTCTTAAGGAAACTTGATAGCTCTTCACCAATAAATTAACTTTTGAGAGACGCGTAGACCGAAAATTCAGTCTTCGATTAACCAATTTCCATCAATTTTTCACCACTTACTATTAAAAAACAAATAAATTCTCAATGTTTTTATTTTTCGTGTAACAGAACTTATCCAAATAATAGTGTAATTCATCAGTGCTGCAGTTTCCAAATAATCATGTTATGAAATTTTGCAATGTGTAGGGATTAATGTTACGGGGGTCTGTTATCTAATTAGCATCCACCGCAGCCGCAACCGCCGCCGCAACCTCCGCCGCATCCGCCACCACACCCTCCGCAACCGCCACATCCGCAACCCCCAACGTAAGGATACGGGACGGGATATCCACCGTAACCTCCACCGTAACCACCACCGAAGCCGCCATAGCCTCCGAAACCGTCGTTTCTGTTCATCATAGCGAGTAGCAGGATTGGCAGGAGTGTATCCCAGTCATCGTCGTCTCTAGATCCACCATAGATTGCAGGGTAGTATCCACCATTTCCTCCAAAGAAAATGGCCTCCGCCCAACTTACCTAGATTATGAAGTTAAAGAAGCATTTAGTACAAATAGCTAAATAACAACTCTTCTCCAATAACTAGGAGAGAATAAGACCTACACAAAAATGTTTTGTCGCAAGCAATTTTTGAATAGTTTATATTCTACATTGTTTGATAGAGAATCAACTATAGGAATATTTTTTATATACTAGAAAAAAGGTTATATCAAAACTTACGTTGAGAACGACCAACAGGGCTACTGTCGCGATGATTTTCACGAAAGTCATTTCGATTTCTTATTCCTATTTTCCACGTATTGCTTGCTTATATACGAATCATTTCACGTGGTATCAATTTACTTATTTACAAACGTGTTGAACTTTCGTAATTAATTAGGTCTATGTGTCAACTAAGCACGTGGGTGATTAAAAATTATTCATTTTGAAATAATTCAAGGACTAATTCAAAATTAATTCCTTAGAAATGAGATTTTTCAATATTTATAGTTTTTAAAAGTTCTTTATGTCGCTCTTTCTCTTCCTTGCTCTAAACGTTCTATTATCCGACAATAAAAAAAATATATATATTTTAATTGTTTACTATCTGTCCCGAGCGGTTCCACCCGCGTTCCCAGGTTAAAAAGTATATAATGAAATGACCTATGTCCTTCTTGATACCATAGGCTATGTGTATGCCAAATTTAAGCAAGTACGGTTCAGTTGTTTAGCGGTGAAAACGTATCAAACACACAAACGCATTTATAATATGAGTTAGGTAGTTAGGATTACTCCTTGACGCCTACAACTAAACGTAATGATATTTGGCGATATGTTCGTGTTAAATTATGGGCTACAGCATGAAAGGTGCATAGGATACTATTTATCCCCCGGGGAAACATTAGATCCCTCGGAAACGTTAAATCCCCGGAGCGGATGATAGTTATTGTATTGCATTATTATACTGACTAGTCGCATCCTCAGAACGATAGGTGCTTAACTCCAAATATCACTTTTGGCACATCTTTCATTGGGTCACTTTCACTCTGAGCGGGGAGGGTGGGTCCCGCTGTTAAAGAGGCTGAAGTATCATTAAATCGACTATGTTTTACTATTCATCGGATAGAGTGTACTTTCTTTAGTCTCTCTATGATCGTAACTCCATTCCGCAAAATTTTGAGTTAAGCCCTTATCGTACTGAGGGTGCGTAGTATTCACCCACTTGTCGGATTTCAAAGAGAATGGCAGTTTACTATTTTATAATATACTAGATGTTCCGGGTATGCGTTGCTATGCAATTATTGCTAGCGTTCCGAGAACAATTTACTTAAGTTTCATCCCTATTGAAGACATAGTTTATGAAGGCTTATGCTTCAAACATATACATTCTAACAATAGGTACATAAGGTATGTTTTTATATATCTATTGCTTCGTCTTATATCTAACATTACTGCACTTATATGATACCGAATTGACATTAAGTCTATAGTTTTTTAGTTTAGATTCGATGGAGAAGTTGAAGCTGAAAAGCTTTGAACGTGTGTGTGTATGTTTTTTAGGATTAAATAGCGTAAATAGATATTTTATTGAACTCTTTAAACATCCTGTTATTAGATTTTTAAGTGGCAACTAATCTTATCTCAAGTGCCTACAAAACATCAATATCTAAAAACAAAAACGACTTTTATCATCGAAAGAAAGTTGAGTTACATAACTCCTGTAACTCCTTATTAAGTACTTTTTAAATAAACCATCTCCTTAAGTTGTTTTAACAATTATATATGTGTAACATATATACCATATATATAACATATAACACCTGTTTATTGACGTATTTAAATTGTAAAATTAAATATCACTGAGAAAACCATAGAATAGCCAATTTAAACAATTGTGTAAACAAAACTATAAAGAGATGCCGCATACTTTTCGGTTTTACTTTTATTAATTCCGAGAAATTAAGATACTGTGGAAATACTTATGTAATAAATTAAAATTAACTATAATATACTAATAGACAGGACGTGTTTTTAGTTTACAACCGTAATTTCACTTTAGAATTATATGTGTCGTTAAAAAGACATCTCCCTATAATGAAAATGAAATGCTGCATTACATTTCATGTTTCAAAAAAATTCATGAGGTTATAGCTGTTTCTAATACTTCTTCGTTGCTTTGCTTCAGTTCTGTCGAAAAAATCATCGTTTTTAAGATCAATGGATCTATTTTGGTAACTGCGGAAGACAACTTCGAAATAGATTGAAACGTAGACGTTACTGTACCGGACTTATCTGTCATAGTTTCATTTATCAATGCAAAAAGTAACACGGACAGGAAACACCATAATTTGGGTTGAAAAATAAAAGACGCCAAAAACTAGGTATTTCAGTCAAAAATATTTTAATGTTTCAACAACACGGTACAAATTACCGAAAATAATTGTACCAAAATTAAGCATATTTGTACATTTAATTGCGTTAGCTTATAATGAAGTCAGGGTTATTACGTAGTACATTCGCAAAAAGATTTTGGCAATACAATAGTAATATGTGTGCAAGTGCCTTTATTGCCGTCACAATTGTTATTACATCCGCCTTTAGAACATCCGCCTCCTTTTTTTCTTCCACAACATTTACAACAACAGCATCCGCAGGAATCAGAGTTTGACGGACCACTCGGCTGTGGCGCTGGAGGCGGCGGTGGAGGTGGCGGTGGTGGTTGCTTATTATTGTTTAAAGTAAGCAACAAAGTTATGAATTCTTCGAAATCAAAGCCATCGTTATCCTCATCTTTATCATCATCTTTTATTATGATAATAGTTGGCGGAGGATATGGGTAATGTGGGTAGGTCTCAAAATGCTCTGTTGAATATGGATATCGATGTGGTGGATAGAAATTTTCAATTTGCGGGTATGGTTCGTAGTATTCATGCGTGTTCTGTCCATAATATGTGTGAGGTGATACATTCGGTTGGTATTCGTATTGAAGAGGTTGTCCAAACGGTTCAGCAACTACAGAGTGACTGTTTGGGTAATATCCTTGATCGGGAAATCCTCCCCACCATTGGCCATGATTATATTGAATCTGTAACAAGACATTTTTTAAGTCCAGTACCTGAGAAATCCAAAGCGGGTGCTCATAGATGTCTATGAAATATTTTTTCTCACTTACTATTAATGTTAAGTTTTACCAACCTGCATAAAAAATAAACATGTTATTGGAAGCAATGTTTTTTTATTAGTACAGATCATGTTGTTTCGTTAACTTAGTGAACAAGTATGTGAGGATCCAAATTGAAGGGGTCCAGTTTATATTATATTCTCCCAACAATCAAAAATGGGTTACGTAATAAAATATAAATAAATATTTAAAATTAAGATGGATGAAAAAATCACGTTCAATATTTACATAATAAAATAAATGTTATTGCGATATTTTAGCTCCGGTGTTTTTAAACTATCCAAGGCTATTCTGATACGAATAACTTCTTGGAATTCTCAAACATTGTTTAATTGGATCTACTTAAAAAAATACGTCTCTACATGGCCTCAATATCGTAAAACATGAAAGGAACTCATTTTCTATTACAATTTCGGTAAAAAAAAATACCGTAAAGGTTTACGTATTTAAAGGTTATTACAATAAAAACATTTTTAACTGTGGGTATATTATTTATTCATCAAAATTTTTGTATGCACATGATTGATCCGTTCTTATGATAAGGTTGATTTCGTTCGGTGAACAACCACATGTTTGTATGGGTGTTTGGTATATTTCATCAATAGTACCACCGCAGCCGCAGCCGCCAGCGTCATATAAAGGCCCAGGATATCCACCACCGTTTATTGGAACCGAAATAGGGTATGGTACATATGAAAGACCTCCACAGCCGCAATCATTCCCACCATAATTATATCCGTTGTTGCAGTTACTGCACCCGGAATTGTAATTATTATTACATCCACCTCCATTGTTACAACCGCATCCACATCCGCCATTAGATCCACAACCACCACTGCATCCACATCCGCCACCGCATCCGCATCCTCCACCATATCCATATCCACCACCATAACCCCCACCATAACCACCGCCATATCCACCACCGAAACCGAATCCACCTCCTCCCCGGTTTCTCATTGCAAAAATGAGAAAATAGAGTAAATGGTGCCAATCATCATCGTCATCACCGTCATCTATGATGATAGGTGGGAACCCCCCTGGGAAACTTCCAGGGTATCCTGAGTAACCAAAGTTGGGGGTGACTGCTGCGGGTTCCGGAACGTATTCAGGTTGTATGAGAGGTTTAATGACAGCTGGCACGACGAATTGCCCAGCAGGTTGAACTGTGTATGGAGTGGTTGTAACTGTTGGTCCATACGTGGTCACTTGTGGTGCATATTCAACACGTTGACCGAAGACTTCATTGCCCTATAAAATAAATCTTGATTAATTTGTATTCATCGTTGGGTTACAGAATTTAAAATGATATTTTTTAAAACATACCTTCAAAATAATGAGCAGTGGTACGATGGATATTAGCCCCTGGATCCCCATTTTGAAAGATCTAATTATGAGTGTTATTCTATATCGCGAGCCCTATATATACAATATATTTCAAAAGTAATGTCGGTTACTAGGTAACTGATGTTGTAATAAAATATTTTCGAGGATGAGCACGTTTAGTTCCAATATAATAATAATATTTGTGCAATAAATTTATCAATGTAACGTAACAGCGAAAATTTCATGGCTGCCTTTACCATTTCTATATATACCTCATCACATTGTGGTTTATTTTATGTCTTTATGTTAAATAAAAGTAGTATTTGTTTATTGTAATAACATGAAGAGAAAAAAAATAATTTGATGGAGATGAGGTACGTGTCTTAGATCGTACGTGCGTATGTTAAACTGTGTTAGATACTCGTATAATATTGCCTAGAATACCATGTGTGTTACTGGCATACTACTCAATCTCACTCTTAAACCGCCCTGTCCTTTTTCTGTTAAGATTGACAGACTATTTATAAAAGATGGATCTGAAAATATCGTGATGAACACGCAATATCCAAACATAACCAAATATTAAATAATAAAAACTAATAAATCATCTTTTAATCATAAAAAATTATCATTTATAATTTGACGGGTCAGTTGGCTTGGTGATTAGAGACCCTGACTGCCAAGCGGTCGAGGGTTCGATTCCCAACTAGGTCAAACATTTGTGTGCATGAACATGTCTGTTTGTTCTGTGTCTGGGTGGAAATATCTATATGTATGTTTTTAAAAAGTTGTACATATAGTATATCAGTTACCTGATAGCCATAGTACAAGCAGTACACTCTGCTTAATTTGGGATCAGATAACCATGTGTGACCAATTAAAAATAAAATTCAACTAGTGTTGGAAACGGATTTATTATTTAAGCAGGCTTTATACATTTATATAATAATATAGTAATTTATTAGCACCAGAAATAGCTATGTGGGCCAGCCATTTCTTTTGCGTACGTAAATACTACCTTAATTGTTAACTATTAAAAATACTATGTTACAATGGGGTTATTGATGGGTATCGGAACAGGATAAGGGATGGGTATATTGTTGCATCCGCAGTTACAGCCTCCGCATCCACCACAGCATCCACCTCCGCATCCGCCACCATATCCGCCTCCGTAACCGCCACCGTATCCGCCGCCAAATCCGCCCCATCCGCCATTGTCAGTCATAAGGAGCAGTAATATCGGCAAAATATGTTTCCATCCATCGTCACCAGAATCGGATCTTATTATAACTGGGTACGGTGACCCTCCGTAAGGATACATTGATGGACCTGCATTTCCATACTGAGCATGTACCACAAACACCTGTAAAAAAAACACTTCATAATAAAAACAAAATGAGAGGACCATAAACAATATTTTAAATAATATAACAATTAAAAACTATATTGGTATTAAAATAGTAGTCTGTATGTAAAATCTATGATTGTAATTACAATAACTATTTTATCTTAACTAATTAATTATTTGATTATATTACATGCAAATTGCAGAGTAGTACTAAAGCGTAGAGCCACATCACCGACGCCATTTTGATTAATTTGTATTAAAACAGTATTTTCGTTCACTTTTATACATAAAACTTGCAATAAACATAATCAACGATCAGTTTGGTAACATAAGTTTTTAATTAAATCAGATAAGTGCTCAAAAATTACATAATTATCAATTAATCTATGTAAATATTGTCACGTAGAATATTGCAATTGATATTAGGGACATCATTTTAAGAAACTTTTTACTACAACCTCTTTGTCAAAATTTGCTCAAAACATTAAAAATATATAATATCATCACACCTATTATCCCCGAGAGGTAGGCAGAGGTCAATATTGAGACCCACATTAAATAAATTAATATACTCAACTAAGTAAGTAAGGTAATAAACAGTAGACAGGCCAATTGGCTTGGTGGTTAGCGACCCTGACTGCCAAGTCGAAGGTCGCGGGTTCGATTCCCACCCAGGACAAACATTTGTGTGCGTGAACATGTCTGTTTGTTCTGTGTCTGGGTGTAAATATCTATATATGTATGTATTTACAAAAATAAAAAAGTAGTATATGTAGGTATATCAGTTATCTGGTTTCCATAGTACAAGCTCTGCTTAGTTTGGGATCAGATGGCTGTGTGTAAAAGAATGTCCCAGGATATTTATTTATTTATTTATTTATTTAAATATCCTGGGACATAATTTTTCTCATGGCCATTTGATTCCAAACTAAGCAGACCTACTATGGAAACCAGATAACTGATAAAAAATCTAAACACATACTTTTATACATATTTATACCCAGGTACATTGACAGGTAAGTCTACCTTGCATTTTTAATTAAAATTTACCTAGAAATGAATACCGTAATAAAGCCGAAAGCCTCATTATAATATATAATTCTAGCTGTTACCGCGGTTACACCCGCGTTTCCGTGGGATGTAGAATTTTCCCGGAACATAAAGTATCCTATGTTACTTCTAATATCTCCTAGAATATGTGTACAAAGTTTCATGATGATTGGTTATGTACTTTTCGCGTGAAAGTGTGAAAAACAAACTTACATTCACATTTATAATATTAGTAGGAATCTATGTTTATACATCGAACGTATCGTTAAGGATAATGCGTAATACCCGACACGTGTAGGAAGATTTAGGAAGAGAAGAGACTTATGTAGAACGCCCATATTCTAAGACGTTTCCTCGAAAATTCCTCGACTCGACTCAACCTCACTCAAAGATATTATTATAGTATTCATAGTTGCAAAAAATCTCCTCCACTCGACGCCTTCCCTTACTCGAGGTGAGGAAACAACTGTCAACTTCAAGGTACGTCGGGACCAACCTTAAGGAAGTTTATTGCTTGTAAACAGTTACTGAAAACATTATTTTATTTCATGAATATTTTATCTATAATATAAGGACGTAATTAATGACATGTTACCCCGACTTCACTTCGACTCAACCTCAGTCGGGCTTGCTCGCGTTTTGCTCAAGTTATAACTTAGAATACCAATTTTGAGGATTTGTCGAGAAAATACTTAAGGTATGCTCAGTCGAGTTGGAGTCGAGTGGCGTATGAGGAAACGTCTTAGAATATGGATGTAGAATTTGGGCGCGAGTATACCCAGTCTGATTTTGGGAGTATGTACAAAGAAACTAAAGATAACAGGAAGTGTAAGAATTGTTAATTATAATTTTATTATCAAGACTATTTCTACGAAAAGAGCTGTAAGTAATTATAAACACTGTTAAGCTGGTAATTATATATTTGTTATTACAAATTTTACATATTAATTATATATTTCGTATGTTTACATAATATTCACATTTAACCAAACAATTATTATCATATTGATTAAAAGAGTCGAAATGTGTACCAAATTGAGCCAAAAGGTTAACCAAAAAGATTAATAAACAATAAGAAGCTCATCAAATTCTAGTCTCGAGTCATCAAAACGATGAGGAATGGCAGGATTCTATCCATGAAGTCATCATTAGAACCCGGACCAGGGTAATAGGGTCCAACTGGGTAGCCATTTCTGCAGCCTCCGGGACACGGGTATGCTTCTGTAAGCTGATATTTCATGACATTAGCATCTGTAAGATCAAATCTGAATTTGGAAGTAATAGATATTGATTATCCCTTTTTTTTGAGACATTCTTTAAGTATGGCCATCTGAGTCCAAACTAAGCAGAGCTTGTTATATGGAAACTAGATAACTGATATATTAAATATACTAAAAAAAAATTCTATTTCATAATTTTATAAATATTTACACCCAGACACAGAACAAACAGACATGTTCATGCACACAAATGTTTGTCTTTGGTGGGAATTGAACCCGCGACCTTCGGCTTGGCAGTCAGTGTTGCTAACCACCAAGCCAACTGGCTAGTCAAATTAAAAAAGGTGTTTAAAATGTCGGATATACATATACTGAAACTGGCTAAAGCGCCCCAATCGTACAATAAGCAACGAGCGTGCCAAACTAGAAGCTAGATCGTCTCTGTTTAGTCATGAAACGTAGCAAAGAGACAGAGGCACTTTCAATTTTATAACAGACTAGCTGTCCCCCGTGGTTTTACCTGCGTTCCCGTGGGATGTCACATGTTTTATACATAAAAACCTTCCTCTTCAATTACTATCTATTAAAAAAAACTGCATCAAAATCCGATGCGTAGTTTTAAAGATTTAAGCATACATAGGGATATAGTGACAGAGAAAGCGACTTTGTTTTATACTATGTAGTGAAGAATGGATGGCATTGACGTCATTTAAATACAAATGAATAATATCACAGTTCTAAACCTAATCCAGAGTTTCACAAGTAATTTTCGTCCTTTCTTCAATGTATTAGAATAAGCGTAATATTTTTGTTTTGTACAATATTCTATAGGTATATTGCTAACAATAGGATTTACTATATCTGTAACCCCAAAGCCAATACAAATCTGAATTCGAGCCTGTACCCTATTTGTTGAAAATGTAATACCGTTTCGATTCATCGGATTATAAGGGGTAGATATGGCTTTGGCAAGGACTTTTTTTTTTAAGCCGTCGTATTTGTTATTCCTGCAAAACCTTCGTGATAGAAATGCAGTAGGTTTTTTAAAGAAATGTTACTTATTTAACATCTAATATATACAATTCTCGTGTCGCAGTGTTTGTTACTGAACCGATAAGCATTGAAAAATTCATACAACTTCAAATTTCTACGATTAACCCCTTTTTTTTAATCGCGATTTTTATATGATTCTGTTCCATCCACAGATCCGCAATAGGCTTGCAAGATGGCAATCGAATATAATAATTGTATTACGATAAATTTTCATGTGTAGTTTATAATGCAGTAAATATGACAAAACTACATTTGCCGGGTCAGTTTGTAATGTTTGTATAAGTATCTGAACTAAGAACAGTAATTAGATTTAATAAAATTTGCAAAATAAAAAAAATAAGTAAGTTCTCATCTTACAGATAAAGAAACCTTGATTGTTATGAAGCAATTTGTATAATTTTTCCACGGTACTTAGGCGTCTGAGCAACAGTATAACCGCTTACCATAAACAGCAAGGAAATATGCATGACATGGTTAAAAGACATTGAATAAATGATGAGGGCACACGAGTATCAAATATGAGATGAGACACTGATGGAGGAAAATTCTATCATTGTTTAAACGACTGACACGTTTGCTCCCGTAATATTTGTTCATATACATGAAGATGAAATAGTAAAGGCAGAATCTGGAGCAGAATCAATTCTCATGTAAGTGAATTATGATTATTAAGAGAATAAATGAATCTAAAATATACCATGTATCGATAGCATGATCTCTCTGAAGGATAGAATTCGAAATAAAGCCATCCGTCAGGGAACTAAAGTTATCGACATAGATCAAAGGATCAGCGAGCTGAAGTTGCAGTGGGCTGGTCACATCTGTCGTAGAACCAATAACCGTTGGGGTAGGCATGTTCTAGAGTAGAGACCACGACTTGGTAAACGTAGTGTGGCCGCCCTCCAGCTAGATGGAGTGATGATATGCGCAGCGGTTGGAAACAAAGAGCTGATCTCGATGCTCAGTGGCGTGCCATAGGTGAGGCCTATGTCCAGCAGTGGACAGAAATAGGCTGATGATGATGATGATGTTTGAATAAAGTCATACTCACATTAAGAGTCGTGATGACCACGATGAAGATTATCAATTTTGTAGACAACATTATTACGAAATAGTTGTTTGGATTATGTTATGCCAATGCAACAGAACGTCGAATTTATATACAACCTTTTATCTTTTCCCTTTGTCTTGTTTCTTTGTAGTTTTAGGAGAATACCTTAATAAAGGGAGTTCAAACACATCCGTCATAGATATCAAATTACAGCGTAACGCAGGTGACAAGTACAAACCAAACAAAGCTGAATGTAAATGATTCATTACTGCGTAAATAATATTCTTAGTTATACACAGGCGTTTGATGAAAATAACACAATACAATTGTTAACAATGTTTTATTTAAATATTACATTAATTTAATTTTAGGAAATAAATATTACATTAAAACGTTTTAACACTGCAAAGTTTTCAGTCATCATCAGCGTAATCGGAGTCGTCTTCGCCAGAGTCTTCGGCACTTTCTGTATTTATGACGTTTTGTCTAATATTCTTCTGTAGTACATTTTTTGGACTCTCACATTCAGTCACTGAATTCATGTTGTTTGGAATTATATCATTAAGTCCATAATCCTTTTGATTTGAATAACCACCAAATATCTTCGGTTCCTGAATTGAAACTTCATTATTATTATTATTCATACATGCGCAATTACGACAGCCACAATTGTTCTGTCTCTCCTTAAGCACATCCAAAATGAGCGGTAAAAGTTCTTTTAGATTTGATTTAGACCCTTTTGATCCAACAGTTTTAGGATATTTTGGGGTGCTTGAGGACCCCAAATGAGACAGTATGTAAGACATCAGTGTTGACTGCATCGGTGGCATTACAGTCTGAATTTGTGACGTCACTTCAGGCTGATTTTCAATTGTTGATTGTATTTGAACTGGTCTTAGGGATGGTTGATTCAAATACGACGCCATTACAGCTTGGTTTATAGTTGAAGGAGCGTTTGGTACTGAATTTACGGCTGCTTGATATTGCGGTGACATATAAGATGGAGAATTTTGGGATACAGCTATTGTTTGCGGAAACTGCATTGAATTGAAACTCGGTTGACTTACAACTGAAGACGCTACGGGTATACTTTGTACTGAAGGTACCACTGGTTGAAAACGCATTGAACTTAGCGTAAACTGATTTCCTTCTGCTGTGTTAGGTGTTGATGAAATCCCCGAAGAATATATCGCCGGTTCATATTGGATGGAGGTTATTATCGGTTCACCTGCTATTAATGTTATTGGTTTCGTATTTTGCTGACAGTTAACTGATGGATTCGATGGTTCTATAAACTGATTTTGTTTCATTATAGAATTCTGTACCATAGCTTGTTGTGATACTGCATTTTGAGGTAGACTTGACACCAGGGAATATGTAGGTTGATTTTTCATCCCTGATATTTTTTGGGGTGTCAAAGACATTAACGAAGGAACGGAATTTGGTCCAGAGTTTTGAGGTACGTCTATATAGATACTTTGTCCGGGAGATCCCTTAAGGGTGTAAGAATTAGGCACAGAAGAAAGAGGTGACGTTAACTTCATGTTTGCAATATTACTTTGAGATATCAGTGGGTTTTGTTGGGTTAACAACTGCAAATTTGCATTTGGGGACGAAGGATTTTGTTGGTAGTCTACATTTTGAAAATTCATTTGCGGTAATGAATTTTTTTGGCTTTCCAGATTAACCGCATTTAGAAATTCCTGCATATTCACTTGCTGCATATTTTGTGTCTGCCGCACATTTTTATTGGAATTTGAAGCCGATATTTGGTTTGGACTATTTAAATTTCCTTGAAACTGAGGCATTCCTTGTTGATTGTTTAACATATTGAGCTGTTGCGCGTACGCAGCCTGAAAAAGAGAAACACATGACATTTTAAATAATTTTACCAATAGAAGTAAACAATAAATATAAAAACTGATACTTGTCAATGGGAAACAAAAAAAATAACCATAAAATATAGAAGTATGATTAATAAACCAGGAATTCCGTGCGGATCCATTTTGAAAAACTTGAGTTATGATCTTGTAATGTTTCTTATATATGAAGCTTTATCTAGTCGATATATCAAATATAATCGTATGCTAATTATCTTTGTACTACCGGAGATCGCTTATCTGTAAAGATTGTCTGATTGGCTATCTTGTCACGTTCCGGAGAAGGAAACGAAAAGAAATCTGTCAATGAATATTTATAAAGATAATGATACAAAATCTCTTGGGCTGATTAAATAGCCATGTTAGTATCATTGTGAAATTCAAGTACAACACAGACTTCACGTCTCAGGGTCGACAACGCATTGTCGATGCCCCTGGTACTGCAAATGTCCATAGGCGGCGGTGATCACTTACCATCAGGTGGACAGTCTGATTGTTTGTCGACTCAGGTATAGCACCAAAAAAACACATTGTAATTATTTTATTTGGTTAGTTGTTGGCCTTTCTAGTTTTTGTAGAGATACTAGAGCCGAGCCTAGTTGATAACTCTTATAATTTTGCTATATTATATAACATTACTAGCTGTCCCCTGCGGTTTCACCCGCGTTTATTAACATCATACAGCCTATAACCATCTTCGAAGAATCCCGCGTCGAATGGTAGCTGTCTTATCCCGATATGTTCAATAGTTTTGAGGTGATGGTGTGACAAAGAAACCCTATTTTCCTTATATAAGTATACTAGCGGTCCCCCGCGTAGTCACATGTATTATACATAAAAACCTTCCTTTTCAATCGCTATCAATATCTATTAAAAAAAATCATCGCATCAATATCCGTTGCGTAGTTTTAAAGATTTAAGCATACACAGGGATATAGGGACAGAGAAAGCGACTTTGTTTTAAAGATTTAAGCATACATAGGGAGATAGGGATATAGGGACAGAGAAAGCGACTTTGTTTTAAAGATTTAAGCATACATAGGGATATAGGGATATAGGGACAGAGAAAGCGACTTTGTTTTAAAGATTTAAGCATACATAGGGATATAGGGATATAGGGACAGAGAAAGCGACTTTGTTTTATACTATGTAGTGATATAGATATTTTACACGACTCTTTAATCCTTTGACAATCCTGACGTATATTTAAATCTTGACTATTTTGTGTATTCTTTTTTTACCCCGTGGGCCGACAAACAAGCGGACGGTCCACCTGAGGTAATTGGTCACCGCCGCCTATGGACATTTGCAACACTAGGGGCATCGCCAATGCGTTGTCGACCCTGTGACGTGAAGTTGTTAAGTCTCATGTGCCTGTAATTTCACCGGCCCCCTTACCTTTCTAACCGAAACACAGTAATACAATTGCACTACTGCTTCACGGCGGAAATGGGTAAGGTAGTACTTCCCCGGACGAACTCTGCACTAAGAGCTCTACTACTCTAAAGTATTTGGTAAAACAGTTTGGCTTTTGGAAACGGTTAGAAGATTATTAGATAAATATATGTAGGTTTTTATCCCGAGTCGGAGACCGCTAGTTTGTTCATGTATTTTATATACCGTCTATTAACAAACTATTATATTTAGTAATGTCCATTATCAATGAAATTTTAGAGTAACTATCACATGCCTTACATGATGAATGATTCTTCCAACATCTAGTACTTAAAATTATCTTAATTATTTATGTACTTCTTTATATGTACTGTTTATATGTGAAATCATCTGAGAAATCTAATACTTAACGATTTATATTGTTTCTAAAACTTTCATTTTCATTATCATAAGTATTGAATGCAGTTACTCAATTTCTAATTTGTAGTCTATAACAGTAAAAGTCAATTGCAAATTTAATATGTTAATTAAATTTATGTTTTCATCTTGAAAGGCAAAAGTCGCTTGAATAGTACCATAATAATACTTAAACTTGCGGCACGTTATGATGGCCGTTTTAATGTTTAACAATAACAATGAAAAATAACCTTTATTCCTTGAGATATAAGGTGCATCTATTGATCCAACAGCTAATTGTATGATGATGGAAATCAACCTTATTCCAAAGGAATACAGTTTCTTTTCCTATGACAATCTGAAACGTCATAACGGCCATCATAGCGTGCCGGTAGTATAATTACTTTGTGGTATGTATAATACCTTTATCCTATTTACACTTTTAATTAAAATAAAATTGCCCGAGGATATCGTATAGTTTGGTAGAAAGACTATAGTACCTACACGTGTTCACTTTTAGAATAAGAAGCCTTCGACAAACATTTCTTAGTTATGTAGGTACCCCGCTTAATATATCCACTTGGTCCATAGAAAGTGCTCATCATCAGGCAGCGAGCGATGAAAACAATAAACTTAATAAATACGATCCTACTAATTTATACTATAATATTAAAATTTCCTTGTTTTAAAAATGTTTCTGAGGATGTTTGTATTGTTTATTACTCTTTCATGCAAAAACTATCGAACGGATTTCGATGAAACGTGGCACATAGATAGAGCATGCCCTGGAATAGTTTGTAAGCAACTTATTTTGCTTTTTATTCCGTAAAATTTTAACATCCCTCAGGAACGCGGGTGAAACTGCGGGGGTAGGTAGTCATAATTCAAAAATTCAAAACTATTTATTCAGTTTAGGCCCTCGGAAGGCACTTATGAAGGTCAAATTTAAAGTTAGGTACTGAAGCTACAATAAACGTTCCGTTTAGTGCGTTTACCATATTTCTCTATCTCAAATACTCAAAGAAGTGACTTCTTCCTGTAAGAAATACTGCAGTCCGGCTTTTATACCACCACAGGTTTTTAGGCGAAGGAAAGTTAAATTATTGACATGGTTTAACATCGCCCTAGTCAAGCCCAAAGTCAGATTATAAAACATGCTATGAAATAGGTATGAGTGTCTTGGAACTTGACTTGGAGGGGTCACTATCGTGCTCCAGATAATTGCATGATTGCGTGCCTAAGTAAAAAAAAACAACAAAAAACATTTTTTCTTGTCAATGTCACTCACGGGCACGTCACTTTTTAGGGTCACGTACCAAATTGGTAAAGATTTTAGTAATGAATGGTGAGGATTTGGTGTCTAGCTTTATCACAGAATATTTCAGAAAATACAAATGCTATCTATTTTTGAAGTGAAATTTCTTGGCTTTGAGATTCAGATCAGCAACTTTTTGTGTGACGAATAACAAATTAATGATACACACAATCTATGCTATTCAAAAGTGATTGATTAATAATTAAAATGCTTCCCTGTAATACAAAAGTTTCACTTCTATCGTGTGTCATTATGACAAAAAAAACAGGCTGTTTTTAAAATTATGTCTGATATGGTCGAAATTTTAATTTGGGTTCCATCTGCTCGCACGTATCTTAAGAACTGGGTATGGTAATTGAAAATAACATTTTTTGTGACATCGTTTTAGTCAATAATTCTTAAAAATCGTTACAAGAAAACAGTCTATTAATAAATCCTCTGAAACAATATTTGGTTAGTAAATAAAAAAAATGGTTAGCCATAGTATCTAGATTATATTCAACTTGTTGTCCCCTACCGTTTTACCCACGTTCCCGTAGGATGTCAGATATATTATACATATAGACCTTCCTCTCGAATTATTCCGTCTATTAATGAATCGCATCAAATTCCGTTGCGTGGTTTAAAAGATCTAAGCATAGAGACGGTGGGAAGCGACAGTTTTATCTAAGTAGTGTTTCTCTATATTATTTTTGTTTTTATCATAAATATACGGAACTCTCCTTACTCAAGCCAAATTTGCCTGCCAGATATTTTTTGTTTACAAATGACTTAACTGCACGCACAATTTGACGGATGCCATTATGTACTGTTGGTGCTGTTGACCGTTCTTTCGCATGGGTCAGAGCCTCAGAGGGACGTAAGAGGGACAATCGCCAGTAATTAGATATGACTTTGACAGATGGCCTAGCGCAAGTTTGTCGACCGTACCTTCCACAGTAAACACGAAGTTGATACAGTAAATCAATAAAATACCACACATTCTGGAAATGTTAATGGTATGATGTGATGAGGCAATGCCGTTTTGATTGTGTCTCCTATCACGAAATTTTTTTTTTGGATTCTTGGGGAAATTTAGAAGAAATTATTATTTATTTAGCTACAAATGACTAATAGTAAGGCAAACTAAATGACAATATGTATATCTTAATACTAAGTAGCATTTTTTTAGCAGTACAATTTTGACAGGCCAGTTGGCTTGGTGGTTAGCGACCCTGACTGCCAAACCGAAGGTCGCGGGTTCGCTTCCCACCCAGGACAAACTTTGTGTGCATGAACATGTCTGGGTGTAAATATCTATACGAGTATATGTATGTATTTAAAAAGTAGTAAAAGCAGTACTCTACTTAACTTGGGATCAGGTAACCATGTTTGAAGAATGTCTTGGGATTTTTATTCATCCACAAACTGTTTTAGATCACGATTTTTGTATTATTCTACTGCGTAATAGAAATATGTACTGTGACTGGCATAGAGTGGGTGAGTAGAGTAACCGTAATTGAGATTAAAAATCCGAAAGAACCTCTGACAGTTACGTGAACTAAACATTATCTGGAGTGATGTAGGTAGCCACGTCCATTTTGAATGTGGACGATACGAAACTGCTGAAGTAGCAATATCTTAGGATATTCTATCAAAAATAAACGTAAAGTAATCTTGATATACGAAATTCAGTTTTCGTGTAGGTTTTTGTATAGCCTAAAAAAACGTAAAGAGTTTATCGTATAACCTATATCTGCAGTTTTGTGAAGTTTGATCATCAGTTCAGGAGTGAAATAAAAATATTTTTTATTTAGGAATTTTATTTTTCAATAAATATTTCTTAAAACTACAATCTTAAGCATTGACACTACTAGAACTCGCGCTACTACTACTGCTGCTACTATTTCCTCCTCCACTCGCTACATTCTTAGTTTTATCTTTTTTCTCTGTTAAAACATAATCGGCATTTGGAGGTTTACTATCTGAAGCACCACTATCTCCCCCACTACTTGGTGTATCATAATTTTGACTATCATCATCATAATCATCATCGTCATTATATCTTCTATAGGGTACAGTAATTATAGGGTTGTTCGTTGGTATAGCTATTGGATACGGTATAGGGATATTATTGGAACTGCCGCAGTTGCAGCAGTTGCAGCACCCGCAGCCGCAGTTAGATCCTCCGTTGCGGTTCCGAGCAGCTAGAAGTAGAACCGTGAGAAGGATCCCCATGTCGTCATCGTCGCTGCTTCCATATTGTATGGGTGCTCCGCCATACATAGGAAGCAATGTTTGACTGGATACTTCTGATTCCTGTGAAATAATTATATTTTTAACTACAGTACTAGTTAATATTTAAAGAAGAAAGAGATTATCGTAAAGGATAACAATTCACGATTTAAAACAGTTATCCACGACAAAAATTAATGAAACATTAAAAAATTACTCCTTTGAAATGTTCAATAGAGGGTTGTATGGTTGTATGTTTACATGTAACAACATCTATTCTAAAACATAGTATTATATATTGCGCCTTCGCCTAGCCCAAAAAAAAAATCCAAGATGTGTTTATGGAACTATATTTAACGTATTATTTAAAAAATTAAGTATGCAATTTTTCCATTTGTTGGTATGAGCTGACACCTAATTGTTTTGATTGTAATTTGAATTTAACTTAATAACTTAAAAATTAAATGTATTATTTATTTTTGGACATAAGTATATGAAACATAAAATAAACTTACCTTATAACTAAACAAAAATGCCGCAAATACTATAAAAAGATTAAATGATAATATTTTCATATCTGTTGTTAATAAATTTAATTTAAAACAATTAAACACCGCATTTGTATATCCGTTGACCTTTCTGATGAACGTTACAGTTAATGAAACTAAAACGAAAATGTTTTTTATATTGTTAATGATTACATTGATAATTTTATGTAATCTAGTCTTGATCAATATTAAGAAATAGTTGATAAATTAACCTCACGTACGATATAAATGATCTTCGATAAGAAACATGATTTTGAAAGCAATCGTTTGTTATGAAAAACGAACGAATAGGTTATTTAGAGCGAAATGAGGCAAGAATTAAATCGGCCCTAAAAATTCACGTGTTTCCCAAATTTCTTTGCCTCGAGATATAAAGGTAAGTGCTTCATATCTTTCCAAATATGAAAATTAACCGTTTTCATTTTCTCTTTGATATAGGTACAGTTACGTAGTTTTATGTACAACATTGACTTTTACGATGTAATTCTTGCGAATAGCGAAATCTCACGGGGCCACATGTTCAGACATGTGTGAACGAATGTGTTAACTTTAAGTAGTACCTTGTACTTAGTTTGCTTGTGAACACGTATTAGCGTACACATTCTGTTACCGCACATTGTTATCAAAACTGTTTCTTCTTACGTCTTTGGTTCAATTTGAAAGTTTTACTACCAAGTTATCTTGAGGTTCAGTTGCAAAAAAGGTTCGTTATAGGGACGAAACTCTTTCCTATATACGAGTATATTAAATAAAATCCCAAGACATTCTTCACACATAGTTATCTGATCCCAAGTTAAGCAGAGTGTAGTGCTTGTAGTATGGCTACCAGGTAACTGATATATTACATATACTACTTTTTAAATACATACTTATACCTATAGATATTTACAGTCAGACACAGAACAAACAGACATGTTCATGCACACAAATGTTTATCCTGGGTGGGAATCGAACCCACGACCTTTGGTTTGGCAGTCAGGGCCTCGAACCACCAAGCCAACTGGCCCGTCAAACTATATATACCTAGCTAAGGTATTTCTGCTATGCTATTTACTGAGTTATTTTTTCAGTTCGGAAAATTTTAACAGATAAATGAAGGATTTTGTAGCAGTTCTTCTAATCCTCTCCCAATATTCAAGGTCAAACGGTATAAATCTCAGCTTGAGACAGTAGGTTTTGTGTTTAATTTCCGGTCCAGCTAATATAAACGTTAGATTACTGTAAGCCCAGGATGAATAATGTGTCAGAGAATCACCATAAATGCTCACCGCATATCATGTTGGACCTAAAAAGACTTTCGATTAAAACCTCTATCTCTTCAGAATGAATGGGCGTAATGATATTCGTTAATTTATTTAACCTCACAAAAAATACATTTAACAAATCTATTATTTATTATCATAACATAAATAATATTTATTTATTTAATTACTTAGTACTTTACATAATATATCAGCTATTTAAATACACAATTAAATAACTATATATTAATTATGTTCTAATTTTTAGTTATCATCGTCCATAGGCCCGTCATCTCTCCTTCTGCAAAGACGGGAGCGAGGGCGTGAACTGTTCACTATAGGGTTGTTAGTTGGAATCGGGATAGGATAGGGTATAGGAATATTGGAATTTCCACAGTTACAGGGACAGCAGCAACCGCAGGGTCTATTTCCTCCTCCACCTTGGCATCCGTCATTTAATAACGCAATCATTATTATGGGGAGCCAATGCTTCATTTTGGATCTCGATCCTTCCATTATTATCGGTGGCATTGGAGGTGGGTACATAAAATCAGATGGAATATATTCACTTGGAGGCGCTGGTGCCGGGGATGGAGGAGCGGTAATCACAGTTACTCTAGGAGCTGGAGTATTTTGTGCTGGCATATTGATTTGCAAAGTTATAGGCAGTTGGCCATAGTCATCTCTCACTACAATTGGTCCGAAGTCGTTTATTAAATTTTCAGAGGAGCATTCATCTATTTCTATCGGTACCTCCACTGCAGGAATCGTAGTTATCTGATAACCTGGATTTAAATCCGGAAACACAGGTGTAACTGTTGGAAAACCATCATCCAAAATTGGTTGTGGATGCAACAAAGGCAGAGGTCTAGGGAACCCTATTCCTGGTTGTGAAAATGAGTAGGCTTGTAACGGCACAGCTGGTGGAGATGGTGGTGGCAGGATAGGTATCTGATTAATATCATGAGATATTGTGAGAGAAGGTATCATTGTTGGTGATAAACCAGGAGGTAAATATGTACCAGATACTACTTGAAACGGAGGCGGTGGGCTAAGAATATCTGGCTTTTGACAAAATTGTGGTAGTTCTGGTTTTAAACAAACTGGTGGAATTTCTGGCCTATGAAATATTGGAGGTATTTCAGGGGTTTGAAAACCCGGAGGAATTTCTGGCCGTTGAAAAACTGGTGGAAACACTGGCCCTTGTGAATATGGCGAATTTACTATTGGTACATCAACGAACGGCGTTTGTTGCCTTTGTTCTTCTAGAAGGAAATTTGGATTCCTTCGGTCTTCTTGTAAAATTGATGTGGTTCTGAAAGCAGGCAGCAATTCAGGTAGGACGCCATTTGCTGCGGCGAGAGTGAACAGCGTATTCATCAATTGAGAACTTGGCGATCGTGAGTTTCCACCTGAACACTCATTATTCACATCTTTTACCATATTCCCAGGGAAAGAAATGGGTCCCGCTTGCACCAATTTTTGACTAAATACATCCTGCAAAAGAGTTCGAAATTATTTTCATCATTTTTTAAAGAAATTGTGGATTATAGCATGAGATAATGCGATTTACTTACGCTCAATGTTAGAAATATAAAAACGGAAGAAAGTGTCCGCCTCCACGTAGATTCCATTTCGAACAATTATTCACGGTCATTAATTTACTTAATATACCTTGTTTTCTTCATGATAATTCTTAGAATTATATCAAAATTAAGAAACAACTTACATAATTGATTACGATCACTGCAAGTGCCTCACATTTTGCAATTAAATATAACGCATAGTCAAAGAAAAAAATTGTTGGTGAAATTCTGAAAGATAAGACCTACTCGTTAAAGCGTCTAAGTTTTAATAAAAAAAATGTTTAATGATTAAATATTTGCAAATATTTACCCAAAGTTTTACAAGTCACGGCTCCGCATCGCAAATTAGTTAATTATTTTAATCACCTTAATTAATCTGTAAGGCCCGACGGTGGTCATTGTACCCTAAAACGTTTTGTAAGATCTTAATACTCGCTTAAATTTATAGAATAATGAAACCTTCAAATTGGGTACTTAGCGCCACAATACAATTGAAATAGTTCTTTACTTTAAGAATAAATTGTTCTTTAATAAATTTTGGAGCCGTAATACAGCAGCAAGAAATATGTTTATATAAAAGTGATTTATAAATGTTTTACTTTGTTACAGGTGAGCTGCAGAAAATGGCCGATTTCATAGTTGGTATGTCGACCATTTGTAACTGTCTAATTATCATAACGACTATATTGGCTCCGACTGTAGGAGTCTAATCATTTGTTACGACATCATTGATGGCATATTTCAATGTCGTTTTGGAGAGGTAGCTTAAGTTTAACTTGAGATTTATTGAGTAGCAACGCCCAATTTTCCGTAAAAGTAACAATCGGTAGACTCGACAATGAGATATTGCCAAAAAAGTATTTTATTATCCAAAAAAACGATCTCCGTAGGTGGTTTCCGATATTCACAAAGATAAGATACGAAAATCACGTAAATTGATTCATGTTTCCATCAAACTACTATATTTAAAAAATTATGATCACGTTTGAGTGACAAATGGCAACATTTGATACACATACGCAGAATATTTTTCCATAAATCGGTGTTCAAGCAGTTTCAAGATTTAAATTACATATTAAAACTAGTGTATTATACTTCATAAGTCCAAACTAAGTAATGTTTGTTTCCATTGGTGTATGCCGGATATTAATTTCCTCCTTTTTATGGCCATCGGTGTCCGTATTCTTGCATATTGTTACGTCTCTAAGGATACATTATATAAGTTTCTAGCTCTCTGTAAATATAACTCTACTAACTGTCCCCCGCGTTTTACCCGCGTTCCCGAGGGATGTCACATTTTCCCGGGATAAAAAATAGCCTATACGTTATTCCAGGATATGCTCTATCTATGTGCCAAGTTTCATCCAAATCTGTCGGGTAGTTTTTGCGTGAAAGAGGAACAAACATCCATACATACAAACATTACTCTTTATGGAATTATAAAAAGAGTGTGTGGACCTTTTACTTCGGTTTTAAAAGAAGGTTGCAGCTATAATAATATACAAAATATATCTTAATACCCATTCTCCCCGAAGAGGAAGGAAAAACGTTTCGGCAATGACACCCACATTCCACTGAAGTTATTTTAAGCTTCAACGTGACTTGTGACATAGTTGTACTCTTTACCGATCCTGGGTTTCAGGTAATAATTACAGACAATAAAATGTCAGCTGTGAGAATTACTATCACTTTACCCATTTCCGCCGTGAAGCAGTAGTGCACTTGTATTACAGGCACATGAGACTTAACAACTTCACGTCTCAGGGTCGACAACGCATTGCTGCCCCTGGTGTATAAGCGACGGTGACCACTAAAAAAATAAAAAAGCAAGGTATTTTCTATCCTTACTACAATGATAGTTCTTTATCCTTTGTCCTCCTATTGAAGTCGTAGTTATAGCTTATAATAACGCTTTCTCTCTACTTTAATATAATTTATGTAAGATAAATGGTCTCGAAATTGACTTTGTTGTTCGTTCAAAGATATCTATAGAGCTTTTGGTAACGACATCCGCCCCGCGGCTTGTGATTGATGTATTTCCGACTTGCTTCTATAATATTTAAGCAATTTTACATAATCGCGTTATCGGAGGATCCAATCGAGAGTGGTGTGGTGTACTTTGTTATATCTCTTAATTTATTTAAAGTATCTTCTAATAAGAGACATTGAATTCAATTTAGTAATTACGAGATGATTTGAATTCAATAATTATGCAATAATAATCATCAATTGAATTTTATTATTGTTATACTTTATTGTACACCAATAATTTACATTTAAAACTTACATAAGAAATGTCATGTACAAAGGCGAACTTAACTCAAAATTGAGTTTTCTACCAGCAAACCTTTGAGCGATAGAGATATTGAGGGCAAGAACCAGTGTACAATTTAGATAAAATGTATAAAATACTGTGCATAAACTTATTTAATACAAAATTAAATAAATAAATATAATTATAAATTTACTTACACAAATAAACACATAAATAAATAAATATACCTAAATAAATATATACATAAATAAATATCTACTATGTTCTTAATAAATATTTTACGCAAACTAAGCAGAGATTATACTATGGTAACCACCTGATATAATAGTTAATCAATTATTTTTAATGCATACTTAGATATTTGGCACCTATAGGTAAACAACAAATTATAAAAAAAAAACGTGTGTAGTAGTTATGTACGCACGTAAGAAGTTATACCCAAATTATTGGTGAGAAAAACTGCACTAAAATCATTAGTCTTTACTAGTCAGTCGTGAAGTTGTACTGTCCAAACTCTTTGCGCCTGTCTGTAGCAACGAATAACAATTTTTGACGTTGTTAGGTTATTATTGACAATGACATCATTACTCACACATTGACACTGACAGTTGCGATTTGTGCGATGTTCCGGAGAGACCGTTATCAGCTAACTTCAACATGTTACTTTGACGTGTTACAGTGATGCGCGCGCATCTAAAATTTCACTCTCATCATTTTTTCATAACGCGCCTAAAGATGTATAACTTTAGTATAATTTTGAAATCACAATAGGGACGTGTCCTGACATGTCAAATCAGCAATTCTTTATAAAATGTCAAAACGATCGAATAAATGGAGTTTTGTATGAAATAGCAAGTTGTGACGTCATAATTGTACTGCATCAAATAACATACTCTTTATGATTAGATCGGTACTGTAAATCACAATAATGATTTCATTTTGATCATATTTAATGTTTTCGTATATTTTTGGATGTTCAATACACTGGTTAGTGTTTGATCATTTATCTTTAATACAGGACACATCCCAATTCCTAATACTAGACAATACTTACTACAAATGTAGTAGGTACCTTACCCCATTGTAACAACTACTTCATTAAATTAGAAGCACTTCATGCAAAATTGTTTTACGACTATTTAGTACCGGCGCCGCGGCGCGTAGACTCGGCCTAAGTCGAATTAATTTAATAAAGTACCTATGAGCGTACTTGCGTAGGTTTAAGCGGTAAAGGAGACTAAATTCCGTAATTTAAGGCCATAAACGTGGTTCTGGAAATCTGGAGTCGGTTGAATAGTTACCGGTGAAGTTAGGTATTGAATTTTTGATTCTGATTAATTGGCCCGAAATGAATTAATTACATTACTTAATTTAATAAAGAATAGATAATGTTTGTAGTGGTACCCAGAGGCGGCCTTAGGGGGTCAATCGCCCGGGGCCTCGCTCTTGCAGGGGCCTCGCGCAACCCAAACAAATAAAAAAAAAATGGATTTCAAATTTTATTTATTTGTATAACTTTTGCATTTCTTGTCAAACATGACAAATACCTAAACCAAACAACCTGACTTACTTTCGCATCACATACTTTTCACGAAGGACAAAGGCCTCGCAATGATCTGCCACCCGGAGCCTCGCAATGGGTAAGGCCACCGCTGGTGGTACCTATAATATACAGATATAAATGGTATATCTCATGATCTATTCATAAAATTTGTGCTTGGAACTATCAGATTTGTATAAATGTCAATTTACAGATCGAATCTTTGGAAAAAAATCAAAGTGTGTCGTAAAGACACGATAGAAGTGAAACTTTTGTATTACAGGTAATATAGTATGTAGGTTTATCACATAAAAAGGTTGCGGATCAGTATTTCAAAGCCCTCCTATAAGAAGTTTCACTTCAAAAAAACAAAGGCCATTAATTTCATTTGGCCGACAGAGGACGTTTATAAAGGTAAAAGGTACTAGAGTTCCAACTTTTTGGGAAGCCAGCCTTCAACTGAACTGAATTTCAGAAGAACTAGTACGAAACTCACCATTAATATTTTGACTAATCACTACATATTATAAAACAAATTCGGTTTCTCTGTCCCTATATCCCGATGTATGCTTAAATCTTTAAAACTACGCAACGGATTTTGATGCGGTTTTTAAGGTTTTATGTATAATACATGTGACATCCCACGGGAACGCGGGGGACAGCTAGTTAATATATATTCAAATCCTACTATCCCACTAATATTAGAAATGCGACGGTTTTGTATGTATGGATGTTTGTTACTCTCTTACGCAAACACTACCAAACGGATTTAGATAAACCTGGCACAAACATACAATATGCCCTAGAATAACACAGTATACTTTTTGAGCCGGGAAAATGTTACATCCCTCGGGAACGCGGTTGAAACGGCGGGGAACAGCTAGTGTTTATATAATCAAACAATGATACACTACGACCAAAACTAGAGCCCTCTATTAGAATAATGAACAAAAACTTTAAAGTACATAAAATTCCCACAAAGACAGAAAAACAATGGTTGGCATGTTCGTCTGAAACAATGGGTACTCTGCTCGTCTGAGCAGAATACTTAACAGCTTTCTTTAAGGTAAGTGGCCCGAGAGACGGTGGGATCAAAGAGCGACATGCTGGTTCAGAACTAATTGGCACGACCTTTGCATTTGTGACCCACTTGCGCAGGCGCCGGTACGTGCGCACTCAATTATTTTTAATCTAGGGTTGTTACTATTAGAAAATTCTGCATTAAAAAAAATCTTGATACTAGTTAAGCAGTACTTACCAATAATACTTTAGCACAATCCGATTTGGGTATTTGACCTACTTACACAATTTTGCTTTTTACAACGGAAAGGAATCTACAACAATTATTCTAATTAGGACTTCTGATAATGGATAAGAAACTGCACCAATAAAGTACATCTCTTAAAGTTGAATGTTGGACTATCAATCATAATACAAGTTGACAGCCCTAGGTTGTCACTCAAACAGCTGGTAAGTGAAAACTGGACGGTAAATGTCGTAATAGCTCTAATGAATTGGGTGTAAAATGCATGACGTTGCGCAAAATCATGAATGGCTGCCCTTTTATGGCCTTTTTAATCTAGACTTGCGATTTAAATAGCAAATTTATACTGCCATTACGAGCTAGGTACCCCGAAGTACCTAAAAGGTAATTTTGTTCCTAAAATTATACGTTCCAATGAAACTGGCAAACGCCTGGAGGCACATAAATTGTAGAGCGTTAAACTTTAAAGCTTAAATTGTGTCACGATTTATTATTAACATACATATCAAGAACTTTATTAGTATATCTATATAAGTATGTAATTAGCATAAGAAGAAGTATATGTAGTATATCAGTTGTCAAGTTTACATAGTACAACCTCTGCTAAGTTTGGGATCAGATGGCTGTGTGTAAAGAATGTCCTAGGATATTTATTTAAAAAACATTAAATATTAGGTTGGGGAAAAAGTCTTTTCGCTTTATAGTATGTATGAACTTGTAATAAAATCTCTTTGGCTATACTATTTGTATCTGGCTGGCTTTGGTATCATTGAAAGTTTAAATTTTAAAGAACATAATTCCAAATTCAAATTAGGAAAATGTGTGATTTGCATTTGTTTTTCGTACCGCCAAGATGAGTGAATCTAATGAAGAAATTCGATTCATTTTAAAATTTTACTACAAAAAAGGTAAAAATGCAACGCAAGCCGCAAAAAAAATTTACGATGTTTATGGACCTAGTGCAGTGTCTGTGAGAGTAGCACAAATTTGGTTTAAGCGTTTTCAATCCGGAAATTTTGATGTCAAAGATGCACGTCGCTCTGGTCGCCCCATTAAGGATAAAATGGATGCCATTTTTGAAAAAGTGGAGCAAGATCGGCATATCAGTAGTTACGACGTAGCTGAAGAACTGGGAATTGACCACAAAACAGTTTTGGCGCATTTGAAAAAAACTGGGTACACAAAAAAGCTAGATATTTGGGTACCTCACGAGCTCACTGAAAGAAACCTAATGTACCGTGTACTCATTTGTGATTCTTTATTACGACGTCATGAAACCGAACCATTTTTGAAGAAGCTTATAACTGGTGATGAAAAGTGGATACGTCACGTACGACAAGAACGTGCGAAAAAGGTCGTGGTCAAAGGCCGGTCAGGCTTCACAGACTGTGGCGAAACCCGGGTTAACTCGCAACAAGGTGAGGCTGTGTGTGTGGTGGGATTGGAAGGGCATTATTCATTATGAACTGTTACCACCAGGCAGGACCATCGATTCTGAACTCTACTGCGAACAACTGATGAGATTAAAGCAAGAAGTTGAGAGAAAGCGGCCGGAATTAATCAACAGAAGGGGTGTGGTTTTTCATCATGATAACGCTAGACCTCACACATCTTTAGCCACTCAGCAAAAATTTAGAGAGTTTGGCTGGGAGGTATTAATGCATCCGCCGTATAGTCCTGACCTTGCACCTTCAGATTTCCACCTGTTTCGGTCTCTTCAGAATTCTTTAGGCAGTGTCAGGTTAACATCACGAGAGGACTGTCAAAACCACTTGTCGCAGTATTTTGATCAGAAGTCCCAAAATTTCTGTAGCAATGGGATCATGTCCCTACCTACAAGATGGTAATAAGTTATCGAACAAAATGGTACCTACATACTTTAGTTAAATGTAAATAAACTATATTAAAAATGTTTTGAATTTTCTTAAAAAATGCGAAGGAACTTTTTCCCGACCTATTACATATCTATATAATTTATTAAAAACTAGCTGTCCCCTCGGTATCACCCGCGTTCCCGAGGGATGTAATATTTTCCCAGTACAAAAAGTATCCTATGTTACTTCTTATACCTCCAAGAATATGTGTACAAAGTTTCATGATGATCGGTCGCGTGAAAGCGTAACAAACAAACTTACATTCACATTTATAATTTTAGTAGGGATTGTTACAGCATCTACATATACTAAAAGTTTTGTACCCAAAAACCTAGAGCCAAAACCAAATTTCCATTCAAGTATTATGTAATCGTTAGACAATAAGGAAGTTTATTTTTAATCTTTCCGCTCTTATTGCTTAACGTCTGATAAATGCGCACGCGGCGAGGCCGACGCCCTGAGTTGTGTATACCTGCTTGTTGCACGCTTATCTATATGTACGCGCCTTATCAGTGCCAGGTTGTGAAATGATTCATGAACAAGGACTATTTGGTAACGCTGGTTTGATAGCCTTATTATGGAATGCAGTGTGCAATGACTAGCATAAAAATACGGAGCACTACGTATTGCGCTTAGACCGATGAAAGAACTTACATTACATGTCCAGAGATATAATTTACTCGGCCATCTGATCCTAAACTAAGCAAAGCGTGTACTTAAGGGAACTAGATAACTGATATATTATTTACCTAAACTTATTGGTTTTCCGAATACTTAAATAGACATATATTTTTGGAGATTTTAAATTTTCACTACATTACGACAGGCTACGAACATTTCTTGCTGTCTGTCTCTATATGAACTTTTTCCATCTGCAGTAAAAGTTTAATTTTTCGAAACTGCTTTATTTAACTAATTTCAAACGGAAAATACAACATAGTTACGCAATATAGGTTCTGAGAAGGATTTTTAATCATACAATTGAAGTATTGGGACAGTAGTAGACATTTATTTAAAAGTGTTAAAGGCATATACCTTAAAAATGACCATAAAACATCGAGATGCAGTTGTCATGGAGACTCTTTTGGGAGCGAAACTATCCGAGGCCGAAATAGCTTAAACTTTAATATTTAGAATTATAAATTTTGATGAATAAGTGTAACTAAATTTAAGTAAATGCTAAGTTATTTATTTATAATCCATGTATCGGCAATAGAAAAATTCAATGTAAAATATTAAGGAACCACAAGCCTCAGTTCAAAACAACGAGCTGAGCAAGCGCGGAAAGATGTTAATTTTTAAAAACAGAATACAATTAATCTTAAAATAATTTATCGTAGAATCTTCAAAGAGTACGGACTAAGAGTCCGTAGAAAATGTAAAAAGAAAAAAAAAAAAAAAAGTATTAAAGGCATACAATGTCCGTTCTATCCAATTAAAATGGTATACAATAAAACGCCTACATTAAGTAACAATGCAAAATTACTGTTGTATGTGACTTAAGTTTGTTTTATTCGTGCCACGGCTTCACTTGAGTTAAATGTTACGTGTACCTTCGGAAAAAAAGGCGGCACTCCGAGAGCCGTCAGAAATGAAAACTGACATGAACATATATATCTATGTTGTACGTATATACACAATATATTTTTATATTATACTATACTAGCTGACCCGGCAAACGATTTTTTGCCATATTTACTAACTATACATGAAAATTTATCGTACTAACAACAGGCATACAACCCTATTGCGGGTCTATGAATGGAACAGAATAATATAAAAACTCGGGTTAACGATAGGATGAAATTTTAGGGTTGTATGCATTTTTTAATGCCACATTACAAAAAAATACCAAAAAGTAAAAAAGTTAATGTATGGGGTGGACAACTCTTATCACTTAGGGGTATGAAAAATAGATAGTAGCCGATTCTTAGACCTACTGAATATGCATATAAAATTTCATAAAAATCGGTGAAGCCATTTCGGAGAAGTATTTACTAACATTGTGACACGAGAATTTAATATATCAACTCTCGTGTAAACGAGGCCAATATGTAGTAACTTATATACAGTGTCGGTAACGGTGTCGCGAGTTCAATTGTTTTTTCCTATCTCCAAAAATTCCCAACGAGCCTAAATAAGTTTTCACTTCAAAAATCTCTGTGATGGTAAAAGGGGTGGCAAATTTGTTGCATAAGTTAAAGAATTAAGCGAACAAACAGACATATATGTATTTTTTGTTTTGTAAGTACTTGTGCTAGGTATTAAAGCTATGGACGAACAATAGTATCACCTGCAATGATTAATATTCAAATGAATTTGCTTGGTTAGCTGTGTAGGCGATAGAAAGGCCAGTCGAATGGAATAGAAATAACTTTGCTATACAGGAAGTGTTTATTTCTAAACAAAGTAAGGTGCTGTGATGTAACCGTTTCCTAGTTTAAGCAATTCATTTTTATTTTTTATTGGGTTTTAATCGCTAAATGTATTCAATGACAAATATCTTATTTACCTTTGTCTTTTTTGTGCACTGTTTTTTGGACTTTGTTTTTTTTTCTTGAAGGACAAAGATACGAGACTATCAGGTTAATCACAGTTAGGAGCCTTGAGTTTTACAACGATTTCAATCCCTTAGTCTCCCCTTATAGTTCACAGCCCTCTATTCATCTAATACAAACTCGTCGGCGAGCCCGCACCGAAGCGGACCTCTCAATTGATACCGATGTTTGCGAAAGTGACAAAGCATAGAGGCCGCGATCAGCGTTCTAGTGTCATTTCCTTACAGAAGCGATGCCCATATCTATACAGATTGATAAAACATTACTAATAAGACTAAAATAAATAGATATCTAAAGGGTTTTGGTTACGCTTGTTAAAAGTTTCACTCGATCATTAATTAAATATTTTGTTCGAGTTAATCAATGCGGTTCGTGTTGTATGTTATGAATACGAGACAATCAAAATGTTGTTTTCAAAGGATTTAAGTATCCATCGCGTCTGGCAACTTCATTAGTCAGTTCTAAAACTGCGTTGTTACGACTTTGTAAGGTAAAGTTAGGGAGCGTGGGTCGTCGGCAACTTTACATCCAATCTAACGATGTGAGAATGTGAATTTTAATGTTAGCATTTTCTATCCCTCTCTAATGTGCCAGTGAAATGGGAAATCTTACGACGAAGATTCCGTATCTCCAATCTAGAGTACCTATTTAATTTATCCCTCTAACCATTCTGATAAGAGGGAAAGTACCCCTATATATAAGATCCCAAGGTCTAAATAATAAACTCGGCTAAAATAACGTGTGTTTATCTCGTCATTCATTCTCATTTCATGTCAAAAGTTTTTTTTACCATAATTTTAGTACGAAAGTTGCCGTCAAAAGTGCCCAACGAGTGGTTTCCGCATCATATTTGAAACTCGGCCTTCGGTAACTGGAATAAGGTTTAATTTCTCGTGATTGACGATAATACTGCACTGGTGCATTTCGCCCTTGACCAGTGAGAACGTGGGGGCACGTTCTCTCAAAAGCCTTCGAATTAAATATTAAATTGTTTTATGAGGAGTTTGAATGAAAATGTGTAATGAACACGATGAAAACTTTTGCAGTTAACCTCTCTCTGTAACGATGTAAACTGAGTTTAAAATGGTCCCTAGTTTTATTATTTACTAGCTGTCCCTGGCGGTATCACCCGCGTTCCCGAGGGATGTAACATTTTCCCGGCACAAAAAGTTTCCTATGTTACTTCTAATACCTCCAAGAATATGTGTACAAAGTTTCATGAAGATGGGTTAAGTAGTATTCGCGTTAAAGCGTAACAAACAAACTTACATTCACATTTATAATTTTAATAATAGGGATTTCGTTGCTGGTAATAAAAAGCAAACATTTCACTATCTCAGCCGAATATTAATGTTACAATAAGTCTCCCAAATTTGTTAAAGATGAATTCTGAAACTAAACTTCCAATTGAAGAAAATTATCAAAATTAAATGTACTACAATTAATTATAAATAATGAAAAACAATACTCACTCAAATCTTTCAAAGAACCCGTATATAGTAAGCTATTCTGCAAACAACATTAATCATATACAAGTTACAGGTTTCAACACATCAAAAGGTAAACCATCATGTCGAAAATGAAAGAAAACTCTTTCATATTTCAAACTTGACGTTCTTGAAATATGATAGACTATTGATTCATCAAAATAGCAGAGCATTCACAAATAGGTCAGCGAGAACTTTTTATAAATGCCTATGATGGAGTAAGCGTACCGAGATAGAAATAAATCGATCGGCTTGGTTCTCTCTTGCATGGTATCGATTTCACTAGGTACTGAAGTAGTAATGTACATCTCAGTAGAAAGCCTTTCCCTTGGAATTTGCCTAGCAAATGTTAAGCTAAAAGCAAAAAGGTTTGTTGATTCTTTGGTCGCAGCTAATGAGCATATTTTTGTCTAGTGTTTCCTTTCATAATTGAAATAAGGGTCAGATTTCTTTGCTTAAGTTAATCCAATGACATATTATTATATAGATACGTCATCCAAATCGGCTCTCAAAAACAGCGTAAATACTAGATAGCTACTTATACTCGCGAAAATGGGAAAGAAAATAAATGCCACCGTACGGTTTAACAGTTGTTAGAGAGAGATAGATAGATAGATAGATAACTCTTTATTGTACACCAAACAAGAAAATTAATAACATAAACAACAATAAACCTTAAAACTATGTACAATGGGCGGTCTTATCGCTAAAAAGCGATTTCTTCCAGACAACCTTAGGATGGAGAGAAATTTAGGGACGATAATTGACGGTGGTGCATCTAGATTATCTAAAAATTTACATACACACACATATATAAACCAAAAATAAATATATCACATATTAAAAAGTTATCATAAAAAAGAGAAAAAAAAAAAAATATATATATATATATATTAAAAGCAACAACTTGGACAATAGAAATAATATTACCAAAATAGCAGCGATAGTCAATTGGAGAGATAACATTTTTTCACCTGATATTTAAATGAAGTTAGTGAAGGTGCTTTCTTTAAAGAGAATGGCAACGCATTCCAAAGGCGAACTGCTTGGACTGTAAACGATTTGTCATAGAACGAACTGTTATGTGGAGGCGTTTTCAAAATGAGATTTTCTGATGACCTGAGTGAATGAAGGAAATCAAAACGTTCCTTAAGATAGCGCGGGGAGGATGGATTAAACATTATAGTATAAAGAAGGGAGAGTATATGAGTATTCCGACGAAGGCGTATGGGAAGCCACTTGAGTTTAGTGCGATATTCGGAGATATGATCATATTTGCGTAAACCAAATATAAATCTTATGCAAAAGTTTTGAAGTCGCTCAAGTTTATTTAGCTGTTCCTCCGTGAGGTCTAGATAGCAGGCATCGGCATAGTCTAAAATAGGGAGCAGTAGAGACTGCACGAGCGCAACTTTAGTGGCTGTTGGTAAGAAATTACGCAGCTTCCTAAGAGAGCCGGCTGACGCAAATAACTTTCGACTAACGACTTCCATTTGAGGACCCCAAGAAAGACACTGGTCCATAATTAAGCCCAGGTTTTTTACGCATTTGCTATAGGGAACAGTGACACCATTAAATACAATTTTAGGAAGATCAGTCCAAATTATTTTAGATATCCTATGGGGGCTGCCAATAATCATATGATATAGATGAATATACTTAGTCAGTTACGATAAGATTGAGTGCTGCATGCGCTGCGCGTGGTGCGGCGTGGTTGGTGCGCGACAATATGAAATTAAGTCAATTACCATCATTTCATGTTGCCATTTCTGAGCGCGGACAACGAAGCTATAGTTTATACGTCATTGGTTCACATTCATGTTATAAATGTGAAAGTAAGTCTGTCTCTCTGGAATATTTAGTTACTACGTAGTTGAAGACATAGGGTTAATATATATATAATTTTTTTTATACCACGTTGGCCGACAAACAAGCGGACGGTCCACCTGATGGTAAGTGGTCACCGCCGCCTATGGACATTTGCAACACTAGGGGCATCGCCAATGCGTTGTTGACCCTGAGACGTGAAGTTGTTAAGTCTCATGTGCCTGTAATTTCACCGGCTCCCTTACCTTTCTAACCGAAACACAGTAATACAATTGCACTACTGCTTCACGGCGGTAAGGTGGTAGTACTTCCCCGGACGAACTCTGCACTAAGAGCTCTACTACTCTAGTATACTAGGGCAGGATCTAATGACTTATTTATACTTAACATAATCTACTTCTTTGGCTTCAATTAAACGTCTTTGTAGCAACATGTCTTAAGTAACTGTTTCAAGGATGTTGGTTTATATGAGACAAGCTGTCCCCCGCGGTTTCACCCGCGTTTATTGTCCCGGCACAAAAGTATCCTATATTACTTCTTATACCTCCTCAAATATGTATACAAAGTTTCATGATGATCGGTTAAGTAGTTTTCGCGTGAAAGTGTAACAAACAGACTTACATTCACATTTAAAATATTAGTAGGGATTTATCTTTACCAATTAAACTTCAGCGCCGTTGGATGTAAAGGTTGGCAACTCATAGTGCTTTTTTTTTTAAGGTACAAAGGCGTTTGCCTCTGATGGCTCTCACACCCTTACACGGACATTTTCGGCGAGCCCAGCCGCAGGTTTTAGATTTTAAGCAACTGCGCACGAAGGGTATCCCCTGTGGGGCTCGGACCTCGGGCTCAGGGCGTTGGGTCAAAAGACTTTACTCATCTGATTATTGATGGTTCGATTTTTATTTGCAAAACAACAACAACAATGAATAGGATTATAGTGCTTTATCATGGAGAAGGCTTTTATCTATCAATTTTACGTTAACTCGCCAATAGATGGCGCTGCATCTTCAATACCATCACTGTCCACCATAATAATAAATATACACAATTATTCAGCTAATACAAACTTTGTCAGCGAGCCGCCGCATGGAGGCCTCGGAGAGCTTACCTCTCACGTGATTGCCTAGTTAACGAAAGAGACAGAGCAAAGAGGCCGTGACGAAACATCCTCCAGCTAGTGTCATTTTCCTTACAGAATGGAGCCCCAGGACGTTTGCCGGATTTTACTAATCATACATTTTCAAAAAATTGGAAATAATAAAGGCTGAAGATCATTCAATTTCTTTATTATAACTAGGTGGTACTTTTTTATTATTGTTCCTTCTCAAAACAATACTTTCGTTAATTCTCTTAGCAACTTGGTACATAAGACATAATATTACTATAACTATAGCTAAGATGTCCAAGTTATATTGTTGTACGATAGAGATTGAGTGAGCAGCTGAGCGAAGATGTAGTGCACCCCGTGTCTCGATCACCAGCTGGATCCAATGGAGCAGTTCTTTACGAGGAGGCTGCAAATTCCGCCTGATAATGACTTGTGTAAGTTTCGCGTTACTACGGTAACTGAAAGTTAAGAAATACATTTTTTGAACCATTGGTAAAGTAGGTACTTAAAGAAAATTTTAAAACTGTCAACCCAAACCAAACATCTAAATAGCACCATGTCAGTCAATAAAACGAGCGTAAAACATTGTACACGTTACACTGACCTAAAATTACCACTATAAACTTTTATCGAAGAAAACAACAAGGATAAAAAAGTTAATTCTATCGATTCTGACGTATTTTTGAACTAATCCTCTATAAATATAAATGGAATATGATCCACGGGATCATAACTAAATACATATAATACGTACATACTTAGTTTGGATTATTCTAAACTCATTTCGAGAATCAGCCAACAAATCAATTTTAACGACTCTACAACTTACGGACGACCGTTCATTTATTGAAGAGGAACAGACATTTCAGAGGCCATCTGAATTATTAAAAAGAAACTATCTACCTTGGAATTTCTAAGAATTTCGCCTTTAGTGTTGACTTTGTCGGCTCAACTTCCTATCCCTGTACATCTCTTATTCCATTGTTCCTTCTTGGAAACTGATTGAAGTCACTCCATTGGGAATGTATTATGTATTTGAGTATAATGAAAAATTACCTTGAATTGCCAAGGATTTCCTTTATGGCTTCACCAATTTTAGATGGCATGTCTTCAGAGAAATCAACCCTGATACCTCGTCCTCTGGCCACTGCTAAATCTGTGGCAACGAAACCGTCACCAAATACCGGTATTCCTATAACGGGTACTCCGTAGAATGCTGACTCCATGTTCGAAAGGAATCCTCCATGACATATAAGCAGAATTGTGTTTGAGTGATCTGGAAACAAAGTTTAGGATCAATGATCAGTGTGGAAGGTAAACACACTGCTAGATTGAATACTTAGTTCTCAATAATAGGCACAAGGACTTGTGTCCACCATCTCGGCGTGTCAAGTAGGGTTGTAAACACACGCAGTCGAGAAGAGAACTGAACCTATAGGCGTGGTGTCACCAACCAAAAAACCACGAGAAAGAACCTATTAGTTCAACATTGGTAGAATGAGATGCAGGACTATAATCTTTCTTCTATTATAAATGCGAAGATTTGGATGACTGGATGTTTTTACTCAGAACTCCAGAACGGATCTGGATGATTATCTGATAGACTATAGTCTGGGTTTTTTTATCCCGTTAACATACCTCGGGAACGCGGGTGAAACCGCGGAGGACAACTAGTACTATATATTTAAGTAGGTATTTATTATTTCGTTGATCTACGTAAAATGTAAACTTACTCAAAATACTTTGTTGTGGCACCCAGTCGAACTGATGGATATTTTCTGGCAAATCCCCGATATGTTCTACTGATTTCCAAATTACAGTCTGCTTTAACTGTCCAAACATTTGCACCAAGTCTCTCTTCGTCTGTCCAGGGAAGTCTCCGCTTTTCATGCTAGTGCCCATGGTGAAGAAAATTGCTCCATGTGTGGCATTATCCAGAATGTCTTGCAAATTCTGTAAATAATGCATTCATATTAAGATATATAAATAAATTTTAAAATAATGGAATGAATTCCATTATGTAGACATAATGATTTTACTATAAAGATGCACATATGTTTATTATGTGACTAACTATTTTAATATCCAAATTTTGACTGGATGAGTTAAGAAGACCATTTTGATGACAAATAACTGCCTACTCAAAAGTATGTACATATTATGTAAAGTTGTAGTGCACAGCAATTTTATTAATTAGGACCTTATGTTGATGACTGTACGTGCTTAATTTAATTACCTTCGGTAACGGCATAGTATGCTCATCCATATGATGTCCTCCAATGTATTTAGCATTTTCCGGCAATGGGAGACCCTGTCCAAGCAATGGATGAGAATTGATGAGCAGGAAAGACCCATTGTAGACGAGGTTCTGGTATGAATGTATCGTACGTCCACGCAACTGCAGAGGTTTCGTATAAATTTTGTAATAAGCTGGTTTTTCAACGAAATTCGCCATGCCACTGAAATAACCATAAAAAATTCAAAAATTCAAAATTCAAAACCATTTATTCAGTTTAGGCCCTCAGAAGGCACTTATGAAGGTCAAATTTAAAGTTACTGAAGCTACTACCGGTTCGGAAGTCAGCCTTCAACTGAGAAGAACCGGCAAGAAACTCAGCAAGGTTACATTCTTTTTTATTTTATTAAATTCTTTTTTATCTATTCTGACTTTTTGGCTATTTTATAACATCAATTTTACATATTTTTATATTTAACAATTACAAAATACTTAATAAAGCTAACATTCAAAAACAAAAAACAAAAAAAAAAGAAATAACAAGACTACAAAATAGAAAATGACAATAATTACTTACAACTTAAACAAGAAAATTAGAGGTGCACTGTGCAGAGAGCAGCTATTTCCATACATTTTTATCTTCAATATAATGAACCACCTTGTAATACGCTTTTTCTTTCAAAACTTTCCTAATATAATTTTTAAATTTATGATCAGACATTTTGGTTACTGAAAGCGGTATCTTATTATAAAATCGAACACAATTACCAAGAAATGACTTGTTTACTTTAGTTAGTCTAAAATATGGAACAACTAACTTCTCCCTTTGTCTTGTATTAATATTATGGATATCCAATTTTGACTCAAACATTCCTATGTTTCTACGTATAAACATTATATTTTCATAAATATATAATGAAGGCAATGTCATTATATTTATTTCCCTAAATAAATCTCTTAATGATTCACGGGGACCCATACCGTAAATTGCACGAATTGCTCTTTTTTGTATAATAAATATTGATTCTATATCCGCTGCTGCTCCCCAAAATAAAATACCATAGGACAAGAGGCTATGAAAATATGCAAAATAAACTAATTTGGCTGTCTCAACATTCGTCAATTGTTTAATTTTCCTAACAGCAAATGCAGCCGAACTTAACTTAGCAGCTAGAGTATCAACCTGAGGTCCCCACTGCAATTTATTGTCTAATGTAAGACCCAAAAATACCGTTTTATTAACAAGATCAATATGGCTCCCATCTATTATTATTTGGCTATCTACTTGTGCTACATTCGGTAAAGAAAACCTTAAGCATTTAGTTTTCTTTGAATTTAGTAATAGATTATTTGTAGCAAACCACCCACAGACAATTGACATAGTATGATTAACTTTAGTTAGATCTTTGTCTTTTCTATCAACTTTAAAAATTAATGATGTATCATCAGCAAACAAGACAATATCTGTGAGATCATTTACAACATATGGCAAGTCATTTATATAGACTAAAAACAAAAATGGACCTAAAATTGAACCCTGGGGTACCCCCATTTCGACTAAAGAGCCCTTGGATGTTGTGCCAGTAATCCCTACCTTTTGTTGACGATTTGATAAATAAGATAAAACAAGATCATGAGCAGTTCCACGAATTCCGTAGTAGTCAAGTTTTAGAAGTAGCGTACGGTGGTCAACGCAATCGAAAGCCTTGGATAGATCACAAAAAATGCCAATCGCATCCTGAGAATCCTAAAATCATAAAAAAGTAAATTAGGAGATTGTTGAGTTTGATAGAAAACTGCGTTAGGTCGTGCAATAAAGAAAAAATAAAATAGCCTTTATTGCTGCTTTTTCCTTACAATTAGTATGTACATGCCTACTTACTAACACTTAATCACACTTCTCGTTGATAGTAATTAAAACCGGAAAACAAGGCATTTACATTTTGACAGCCGCACTTGCTATGAAAGTGAGTCCGTTTTTCATAGACAGATTTGAAGGAAAATATATAAGGTACTATTTGAATAATATAATATAGGCGAAAAGCCACACGCTCTGAAGCATAGACGCTAATGTAATCCATAACATTAAATATTAAACACAAATAAAAATTAAGGAACTTACTACATCCAAACGGATAGATACATCTGCCGCAATAGTTGATAAGCTCTTCCTCCAATCGTAAAATGATTCGAAGCCATATTTCTGGCCTGCAAGTCCATGCCGTAAGCTGAATTGCTCTGTTCATGGACTAGCTGTAGTACCATCCAGGACACATCCTGTGCTGTGTACCAAATCAAAGGACAGTCGTAGACAGCTGCTAATCTAAAGAAGTAAATCTAATGTTAAGAATCTAAAGCAATAAAATATACAGAAATTTAACGCGTAAATGTGTGTGTAGTATACGATAAATTTAATATACATATAAGTATCCTTCTTTACTGACAAATCTTGAGAGGAGGAACACACGAATATAAGTCACTTTAAATAATAATGATAAATAAATTAATATACTCAGACATTCTTACATATACGACCCAAACCAAGCAGAGCTTGTGCTATGAAAACCAGATAACTGATATACATTTCTTTTCTATATACATAGATATTTACAAACAGACATGTTCATGCACATATTTGTCCTAAGCGGCAATCAAACGACCAGTGACTTGGCAGTCAGGATCTCTAACCCCCAAGCTAACTGGCCGGCCACTCGAAGTCAATAAATAAAAAAAATGAATTGTTTTATATAAATCCAAAAAGATAAACGGCTGCCAATTGGGATGTGTCCTGTATTAAAGATAAATGATCAAACACTAACCAGTGTAATGAACATCCAAAAATATACGAAAACATTAAATATTATCAAAATTAAATCATTAATGTGATTTTTCAGTACAGATCTAATCATAAAGAGTATGTTATTTGATGCTGTACAATTAGGACGTCACAACTTGCTATTTCATACAAAATTCCATACATTCGATCGTTTTGACATTTCATAAAGAATTGCTGATTTGACACATCCCTATTGTCAAATTGTATTGTCTTTGATACTCACGGTGCTAGAAGACCACTATAAAACCACTCGGCTACCACGGCATCGAAAGTTATAGAGGGGTCATTTAGAATTTGTTGTACAGCCTCATGCTCCAAAGCCCGTTGCGCAAAAGTCTGTCCCACAATCATCATCAAATGCAGCGGATATGGATTCTGGGCTATGACCGTAATATTCAGTTGAATTCTGTCTTGGAGTGGAAGAAACGTAATATTAATATTTTTGCTGTACTAAATTGCTGGGCAACTGCAAGCAGTGTTATTTCATCGATATATAAGTTTGCATTTTCCATTGAAGAAAATGCGTCAACAATTGCATATTTTGGTTTTTGTAGGGAGCGTCTTTTATTTTTTGATGACGAAATAAAGAAACTACTGTCTAATTTCTCGAAATTTAAATTCAGATACTTCTGTAGATTATTATATTGGTTTATTATAACGACTCAGCCCTTTTGCCACCCGACAACTATCAAATCTACTGAATAGATATAATAAACGACAAGGGTTAGTGAAATTTAAATTCTCGTCAAGGGAATTTGTTAAACCAACCCTTCTGTGTCATTTATTTATATTGGATCTCCAACGAAAGATTATACACATTAAATGACATAAAACATAGTTTACAAGAGGTATTAGATTGGTGTACTCATTCAATTATAGGAGACCACAGCATGCTCAGTAAACTTAACAACAAGCTAACAGTGGTAATAAAAACAAAAATTAAAAATTTTATTTAAAAAGTGAAACCAAGAATGTAAAAATATTAAATAGGATAAACAAATTGAGTAAAATTTAATATTTAACATTACGAGAATTTCACCAATAACCAACCATCATGAACCAATAGATGCGTTCATAAGTCTGTTTAATTTATTAACCAAGTTTACTTACCCAAGATATCATTGATGATTGAGCTAATATTGATGCATGTCAATCTGTCCCTCGACTTTTCGTTAGAAAATACGTTGACGTATGTAACCTGAAACGGATTATACTCTTGTTATATAACTACCTTCCGCTCCGGGGTTTCACCCGCATTCCGGAAGGTCTTATTTTCTACGCGATAAAATGTATAATAATAAATAAATATCTCGGGACATTCTTTACACACGGCCATCTGGTCCCAAACTAAGCAGAGCTTGTACTATGCAAACCAGATAACTGATATACTACTTTTTTTTCTAAATACATATTTATATAGATAGTATCCTATGTTAATCCGGAATGTATTACGTCCGTGGGGCAGATTTTCGTAAAATCTGATCAGCTGTTTTGGAGCTTATTTGAGACAAACTTTCAGATGGTTAAAAAATATAAAAAAGGTAATTTATGATTAGGCATCGTGTAGATAGCAGTTTTCACATAAACCTTATCTTTTGAAGTCACGGACAGAAACTAAAATTTTATTTAATGGTGTAGATGGCTGCAGGCTCGTACAAAATAGTTTCGAAAATTTTAATTAAGGAGAGAATTTACCTCAACGATTAGGTAGAAAGGTTGAGGGAGGGATTGGTAGAGAGAGAGAACCTATCTATGTTCATTTCTACTGAGAAAGTTAATATCAATAGTAAAGTACCTCATGACCAGCATCCACAAGCTCATTGACGATGGAATCACTAAGAATCGCATGGCTTCTACTAGGCATCGGAAACACCACAAGAATCCTCCGTGCAACACAAATGTTCAACAGAAACACAACTATGAAACAACTAACAGATTTACACATGGCTCAAATATTCAGGCAACTACGGCAAGTGTTACTTCACGAAGACTTTAAAATGCAATGATTAAATTTACTTAATAGTTTGTCGGTTATAGACATGTCAATTAGATTTGGAACTAATGTATGCAACAGTAAGTAGGTTTTTTTTTCATTGCCTTCGCCTCTTTAGTTTCAGGTCACGAAAATTTGAGAATAAAAATTCACCCGATACTTTGTCTACGAGCTTGGCAGTTGTACAAAACGTCGGCATTGTGTAGGCACTCGGTTGATAGGCACCTTGGCCGGTGTTTGTGGCGCCCAATGTATTAGGTATACAAAAAAAATGTTTTATAGGTATTACATGAGGCTGACTTCCGAACCTGTGACAGCTTCAGTGTCATTGATCTTCATATGGGCTCTCTGCGGGTCTAAACTGAATTAATGATTTGAACCTAAATTTATATGACAAAAGACAAATGAGTGATAAAAGCAATCAATGCTATTCAAAAGTAATTGATGAAAAATTTAAATGTTTCCCTGTAATACAAAAGTTTTACTTCTATCGTGTCTTTACGACACGCCCAGTTTTTTTTTAATTGGAATGATATGAGCTACCTCTTTTCATTTGGAAATCCTAAACTATGCTTCGTTCTTACCTATTAAGATATGATAAGTTTAAATAAAACGTTTAACTGTAGTCAAGTGGAGAGTACACGTGGAAGTACACTTCCAGCGTTGGTAGTTTATATCATTGACTAGGGATCAATGACATTTAAAAAAACAGTGGTTACATACGCTTTAGCCAAGGAGTACTAAGATACTGAACTTTAGTACAAAACAACTGTTTGTACGTGTCGTGGTTTGACAGTTAGTCCTAGAGAAGTTCATTGAACCTACATCCACCTCTGGAACTTTAGCTAAACATAATAACATTGAACAAAATGTTTAAACCCTCAAACTATTTCTGCACGAGTAGATTTTCATTTCAATCAAACGCCGCCTATATGTCATACGAAGGTAAATTTAATTGTCCATATAGCTGTGTGCGTTTGCAGACGGCTGCATCCAAGATGGCGAGGCCGATCAATGGTTGCCATGACAACGCGTCGGGCCCGCTCAGCTGGTCTGAAACACGCTGAAACCAAAATACGATAGAGAGTCGCTTATGTTGGTTTTACCTTGCACGAAAGGGATGACATCCCACGGGAAAGTATGGTGAGAATGGGACGCCATAAGGAAAATTAAATAGGATAAATGTATGGCTTTCATGCTTCAAATTGGATACAATTTCATAAATGTAAGTAATACGTATTTGCAATAAGATTTGAAATGGTAGGTAAGAACTATCGTCGTGTAGAAATATCGCTCTAAGCTTTGAATCTATTTTCCCGAGAGGCAAATCGAGACACCCACACACAACGATCCGACCAGCTTAGCAACACTATATTCGGAATGCCAGAAAACCTTTATTGAAGATTGTAGATGTAGCCAACGAATAGGATTATGAACTCGAAGTATGAACTTACTAATAACGTACTAATCGTCGTATTTATAGAAGTGCTAATCAATTTCTATTCGCGCTTCATTAACGATCATTATCGCCAAATTTTCCTATAAAATTGTTTCATCTATGAGTATAAGGATTTTTGATGTACATAAGTATGTTTATATCAAATCTCATTAAATATATACATATATTTAACTACATGTCTGAAAATAGAAGAAATACGAAGAGAAGATCGTCAAAGAAATGTTAAAAAAAATATGGAATGTCTAACTGTTCCCCGTGGTTTCCATAAGGGGTAAAATGTACTCTATGTATTCTCTGACCCTTAATAATAGGTTGGGGAAAAAGTTCCTTCGCATTTTTTAAGAAAATTCAAAACATTTTTAATATAGTTGATTTACATTTAACTAAAGTATGTAGGTACCATTTTGTTCGATAACTTTTTGCCATCTTGTAAGTAGGGACATGATCCCATTGCTATAGAAATTTTGGGACTTCTGATCAAAATACTGCGACAAGTGGTTTTGACAGTCCTCTCGTGATGTTAACCTGACACTGCCTAAAGAATTCTGAAGAGACCGAAACAGGTGGAAATCTGAAGGTGCAAGGTCAGGACTATACGGCGGATGCATTAATACCTCCCATCCAAACTCTCTTAATTTTTGCTGAGTGGCTAAAGATGTGTGAGGTCTAGCGTTATCATGATGAAAAACCACACCCCTTCTGTTGATTAATTCCGGCCGCTTTCTCTCAAATTCTTGCTTTAATCTCATCAGTTGTTCGCAGTAGAGTTCAGAATCGATGGTCCTGCCTGGTGGTAACAGCTCATAATGAATAATGCCCTTCCAATCCCACCACACACACAGCATCACCATGTTGCGAGTTAACCCGGGTTTCGCCACAGTCTGTGAAGCCTGACCGGCCTTTGACCACGACCTTTTTCGCACGTTCATGTCGTACGTGATCCACTTTTCATCACCAGTTATCAGCTTCTTCAAAAATGGTTCGGTTTCATGACGTCGTAATAAAGAATCACAAATGAGTACACGGTTCATTAGGTTTCTTTCAGTGAGCTCGTGAGGTACCCAAATATCTAGCTTTTTTGTGTACCCAGTTTTTTTCAAATGCGCCAAAACTGTTTTATGATCAATTCCCAGTTCTTCAGCTACGTCGTAACTACTGATATGCCGATCTTGCTCCACTTTTTCAAAAATGGCATCCATTTTATCCGTAATGGGGCGACCAGAGCGACGTGCATCTTTGACATCAAAATTTCCGGATTGAAAACGCTTAAACCATAGGTCCATAAACATTGCAAATTTTTTTCGCGGCTTGCGTTGCATTTTTACCTTTTTTGTAGTAAAATTTTAAAATGAATCGAATTTCTTCGTTAGATTCACTCATCTTGGCGGTACAAAAAACAAATGCAAAGCACACATTTTCCTAATTTGAATTATGTTCATTAAAATTTAAACTTTCAATGATACCAAAACCAGCCAGATACAAATAGTATAGCCAAAGATATCTTATTACAAGTTCATACATACTATAATGCGAAAAGACTTTTTCCCCAACCTAATATATCTATGTCTATGGAAAAGATCGCGTCCTCCCGTGCATTACTTCGGTTTCGCTTAGCATTCTTTCTGACGTTTTTCTTTTTCCTCGGCTCCTAAAGGCCGAACCTACTTGAAGCATTGGGTTATCAAATGCAAAAAAAAAAACAAATTCGACTAGTACAGTAGTTCCTAGTTTTAGAGGTCCACATTCAAACGTGTTTAAACAAACTCATCTCTTTATTATATTTGTATACATTCATTTCACTCAGATTTTTCTCTGTTCTATGCCAGTCATCTCGGTATTACTGGCTGAAAGTTTTTGATTTTTCTAGAGTAAGTATATTTCATTTTAAAACCTCTAGACAGATTGTGTACCTACATATTAACTGAGTTGTATCTGTGGTGCCATTGACGTATGTCACTGGCGTGTAAAGTCTGTAGCATTTTTGCTTTGAGGATCCGGTCACACAGACCAGCTCGGAGAGCATCGGCCGGCGTTCTTCTTTTCACATAGACCGGCGCGTGTTATACTGGAACTGACCGGAGCCGACAGCGCGGGAGAGTCCGTTATCAGAGGCATCAGGTCGGCTCCTCGGTTAGGTTTGCTCTCAAGCACTCTTAATAATAAAAGAAAGGTAAAAATAAACCTTATTACAATAATTCAAAACTCTGTTTTGAACGTGATACAAAATCTGCTCTCCTCCCGAGCCGGTCTGTGTGAACGGACCCTTAACCTCCATTACATGTCGTACCAATATCAGTACCTGGATGACCGAGCATTGCTCGAGATTTCTTTATTAACGTGACTTCTACCGTATTCTCTTTTTTAAAGAACTGTCATATATACCTAGATACGAATTAGATGCGATAATAAAGGGCTCCCAATAACAACAGTATTTCTCACAAAAGACCTTACCTTCTAATGACATTGTAGCAGTTTTCATTGCCTAAAAACACAGATAAAACGACATTTTCTGAAAATTTATCCTAGCTAGATCGATTTAACGCCCCCGAAACCCTTTGCATACTAAATTTCATGAAAATCGTTGGAGGCGTTTCCGAGATTCTAATTATATAAATATACAAGAATTGCTCGTTTAAAGGTATAGATTTGATAGTCACATTGGATAGGTACATAACTTCCTTCAATTTATGGGAAAAGTATCGCACAGATAACTTATATACCTATAAATTTTACAGCATAAAGGCTCCTGCGTAACATTTTCTAGGGCCAATCTAACTATACCAAACTTTTATGACAGAACGTAACAAACTTTACCGTTTTTTGGTATTACACTTAAAGCTGAAGATTATATTATCTCGCATGAAAGAATGCTGTGTGGGAATACACACCTACACCTATCTTTGAGTTGTTTTTGTAATATTAAATAGACCGCCACAGATCCCATCCGTAGAGAGCACTGTACTGTGAGAGTACGTTTGAATTATAGAATTGCGTGGTAAAGTAATTGGCAAATGGATAATATAAATAACATTTTATATTCAGTAGCAGAGATAATCACTAAATATAGCGTCACATCGTAATTATGCTATTTATTGTTCCTCATTTATTCACATCCAAATGACTCTCGCCTTCCGCATTGAGAAATCCAACCAAATCAAGAAGGCACTAATTAAAAATATGCCATTTTATCAAGCGGCTTAGCTTACTTATGCAGCCCCCTTATTCAGCTAATACAAACGTTGGCGAGCCGCTTCACGGAGACCTCGGAGAGCTTATCTCTCACGTGATTAGTTGTATTAGCGTAGTAAGCGACAGAGACAGAGCATGGAAGCCGCGATGAAACATCCTCGAGTTAGTGTCATTTTCCTTACAGAATCGAACCCCAGGTTATACCAACTTTAATCGGACTTCTCTCTTCATCGCGTTGTTACCATAAGAGACAAAGCATAGAAACCACGAGTTAGTGTCATTTACCTCACAGAATCAAACCCCTGGTTTAACTTCCTCTTGCCCGATTCTAGGCAAATGGAAATTATTGTATACAGTATTAGCAATTGTAATTCAAGTGCTTAAATAAATAAATATCCTGAGACATTCTTTATTCACGGCTGATCCCAAACGAACCCGAACTTGTACTATGGTAACCAGATAACTGTATACTACATATTTTAAAGTACTTTTTCCTTCTAAATACATATAAATTTAATATTAAATAGATACTAACAAAGACTAGACACAAAGACTAACAGAGACTAACAAAGTTCTTCATATATTATATGTTTCTAAACCGTGATAAAGCTTCAAAGTTTAACGCTCTACAATTTATGTGTCTCCCGACGTATGCCAGTTTCATTGAAACGTATAATTTTAGAAACTTAATTACCTTTAAGGTACTTGAGAGTACCCAGATTACTCGTATTATTTTCTAAATACCATCAATTTTAGGTATCTACATAGACGTGTTCTAGAGTGGAGACCGCGGCTCGGTAAACGTAGTGTAGGGCACTCTCCGGCTAGATGCAGCGTTGATATCCGCAAGCTGGCTGGCAGCGGTTGGAAATAAAGAGCTGAAGATCGAGCTCAGTGGCGGGCCATAGGTGAGGTCTATGTCCAGCAGTAGACGGAGATAGACTGATGATGATGACACCTACATAAATAGATATTTACAAGCAGTCACAGAACAACATACACATGTTTTTCGTGGATCTCTTACGACTAAGCCAGGCCTGTCGGTTAGATAGTCTAATACACTTATATCTAAGGTATATTATAATGATTCAGCTCTGATCCGCTATCACTGCCGCCGATCTGTCCCCAATTCTCCAGCGCAAGGCCGACCCATAAGCGGCGTGGGCGCAACTCAGCTGTACGCGAAATAATCAACACACTTACTGTATATTTTTATTTCGTTGCAGAGATTATAAATAACATGTTGCCAAAATATCACATCTGGATTGGAACACCACGTTTGTTCGCATATTGTTTTTAGGGTTCCCTGAAAGACCGTGTTACTTGTCCTACTCAGTATGTTTACTATAATGGCTTATAAACAGTAACGATTTAAATTTTCGGTGAGAATATATGTTATTATGGTGAATACCGTATATCACTACATAGTATAAAACAAAGTCGCTTTCTATGTCCCTATATCCCTTAAATCTTTAAAACTACGTAACGGATTTTGATGCGGTTTTTTTTAAAAGATTGAGTGATTCAAGAGGAAGGTTTTTATGTATAATACATGTGACATTCAACGGGAACGCAGGTAAAACCGCGGGGGACAGCTATTAGATATATTTTGTATTTTGTTGAATATTCTTCTGGCTCTAAGTATCTCAAAATTGCAATAGCTTGACAGCTATCTATGTAATGTATGTATGTAGTGTATGCATGATAGTATGCTCGTATACTAAACTTTTCACTTCAAATCACTTCACTTTTACATATTCTGTATCACGCGTACTTAAACAAAAAAAAAATGTTGAAAACTAAATATGTAATACTAAAATGTCACGACTTCATATTTATGGGGCGAAAATTGTTGTGCCCACGAGTATATAAATGAAATTCCCCAGTAAACTTCAATTGTTTTTATTATTATCGGTTTTATAAATAGTGTACGGAGCTCTCAATGTGCAAGACTAACTAGCACTTGGCCGGTTATACTCGTATTGTGTCATTTTCTTTTACACTTATCGTAAAAAGTGTTGTAATTTTATGACATTTATTCTTTTTCATTAAAATTGCCATTTGTGTAAGTATATTGTTCATAATATAACTAGTTGACTCAGCGGACATTATTTTGCCCAGTAGGTCAAGCTAAGAGCTAAAAGTAACCTAACTACAGCTCCGCCTAATGGATCCCAGATACAGAAAAAGAAACGATAATAAATCAGTTTTTATTTTTTACTCTTAGTACGTATAGTAAGAATTATCTAGTAAGAAAAAAAAACATCAAAATCGATCAAGTCGTTTAGGAAGCGAATAATTACGAACACTCGCATACAGGAATCTGAATATATAAAAGGAGAAGCAGACTGACATTTCAACGCAGGGCCTAATATAAGGTTAAGATATAAGGGTTAGAAACTTGAAATTTTGCACAGGGGCATTTTTATAACGTAGGAGAGCACAAAGAAAGGATTTTTGAACATTCATACCCTATGGGGGTAAAACGGGGGTGCAAAATTTGTATGAAACAATGTGTTTCCATTGTCAGATCAACTTAAAACTGAACGCGGGTGAAACCGCGGGGGACAGCTAGTTTTATATATAAAGATTATTAAATACAAAGGAAAATCTGGTATTATATTTACTACTTTTAAATTATTATAATTACAATAGGTAATATATATATATCTTAAGCACGTGTTCTTCGTTCGAGATCAAGAATTAAAATAGTACCTATATTTATTAGCAAAATGAAACTGATATATTTTCCAATTTCACTTGTCCCTATGTCCTACTTCAAACGATTACCTCTCTTAATGAAAATGTATCCCTTTACCAAATACACGAATATCATATGATCCCATACGTACCTTCAAGGTTGATTTATCGGAAAATTTCGCAACCTTGTTTTAGTCTCATTTTGACAAGGGTATGATGGACACCGCCTGTAATATGTAACAGTGCAGGTATAAAACGAAGTGCCTGTACCAAAGTTTTAATTAAATTCGATACGCCCACGCTCCATTTTGATATTTCGAACGCGTAAAATACTGACAATTAATTTTAAACTGTCAATAAATTTAATATTGACCTTCAGGAATGTGCATTTAACGTGGGATGTTAATTATTTCATCAAGTTTTTTGTTCCTCTTCCCAAAGTGAATTCATTAAAACATACGAATACCTTGTTAAAGAAAAGATTATTTCATTTATAGGTACAGAAACAGACAACAAATTGAGTAGTAAGAACTTATGAATCCAGACAATTAACAATATATAAACCTGGAGTCCATACAATTATCTCCAAACAAATGTATAAAATCTTTGGGATAATAAGGCTGTATATTTGTTAAGTTTTCTGTGCTATATGTCTCTATTTAATATTAGTTCGATTTTAATTAACAATTTTTACGCTCATTTAATTAAACACAAATATATTACAAGAAATATTTAGAGCAAACAACAACAAAAGCCCTTAAAGTGAAAAGGTAAATGAGAACAAATTCTAGCACACACACTAAAGCAGCTCTTCACAGCCTTCTGTTGACGCTGCAAAGGGGCGTGAAAAAGTCGAATTTCTCATGCAAATGTAGGGTTTTAATGTAACATTTTAGTACTTGTGTACACAAGGGAAGAGCAATCATTCTTCAGATTTGCTCTAAATGCTTTCGTCTACTCAGTCATTTGAACATTTGATGTAGGTATCTAGGGAGTACGGAGTATTATATATTATTATTATACCTATTATTATAAGAATTCTAATAAATGATGTAAAAAAATATATGTAATATTTTATGTATGGACGTTCTCTTTCTATAAGCCTTTGCTGCAAGAATTCTTTGAGCGTTAACCTCGCTTTTATACATATTCTAAGTGTATGCACTATCTATAAATGTACTTTTACTAGTGTAACATCAAGAATACATCACTTACATTCTATAAAGTAGTGGTAACATTTTCCTCTGGTGACTTTACGGGGAAAGGCACAAATTCCCTTGTGCTTAACCTGAAAGATTTACTACCTATTTTTAGCCTAACGAGGTACGCGCCTACTGAATATCAATGGCAGACTTCAGCTAGACAACCGGCCCGATGTTCCTGTGTATTAAACAAATCTACTACCCAACTATCTATGAACCTTGCTTTTTCTAAAGTTGAAAAGAGTGAGACACTTTTGAAGTCGTAGAGAATATCGAGATCTAAAACGCCCGTTTTGATAGCCGAGAATTTCTTAGAAAAATCATATTTATTGCTTTGGTAATAAGGTTGATTTATTGGTCCAATGTTTGATTGTATGCTAATGAATAGGTTAATTATCATCAACAATCATTTTCATCATAACTCCATAGGGTAACTTTTTCTATAATACTCTTAATTGTCCCCGTTTTGACAATTAAGAATATTTTTGATCCAAATTTTTGAACAATTTTGATCCCGAACACTTTAGCTTTGACATTTATCCCTGATGTAAAAAGAAGTCTGTGTACTACTACATACTTCGTTGAATCAATATTTAATTATCTCTAAATTGTGTAGAAAAAAAGAAGCTGAAAAAAAATCTCCTGAAAAGTTAAATAAGATAAAAAACATCATGACCGTAGGTGGAGTATGATATTCTTTGGCAGAGCGCAAGACGCCTTATTTAAAAAATCTAGTTTAGAGCTTTTTTTAAAATACTCTCATTGACTTTAAGATCATTTGGGCCATAAACTATTCTAGATGTGTTCCAAATTTCAGTCAAATACTTTCATCCGTTTCAAACATCCTTTCTTTTACTTTCATAATATGCGTAGAAAGATTTCTTCTAAAGAATAAAAACATTCTCCAATACAATAGTATAAGAGACAGTGTAAAAATTAGTTGTTGCACAATATTGACCTCTTTGTAAAAAATTATAAGATTCAAATGTACTGAACAGCTTTACAATATAACGTTCGTCCTACAACTATGTCTAGATAAACTATATGTATATTCTTTGCCTATGTCATCAATAGCGGTATTTCTCTCCGGATACGAAACATTTTATGATCTTGCCTGCTGATTCCATAACCAGAGGGACTGTTGCATTTATGGCTGTACGCTCAGGCTGTAAGACTAATTATCGTTAAACACTCAATTTATCTTCTGATAGTCCTCCAGCCATTTTACTTCTTAAAAAGGGTTAACCTAGCCTTAGGCGCCAGTGCTTCAATACATTAGATTCACGTAAAAAACTCTTGCTTATTTCTAGCTATAACAGTAAAATGTTTACTTTATATGAGCTCTCGGCTTTAGTATCCACTTTAAAATATTGCAGTGAATGTACAAAACAACGCACAACGCGATATGAAAGGGATTCAAGTGCTTGCGACTTCACAATGTATATATATGGGTTTTAAATCATTCTTAGTTAGTGGTGCTACGCAACTGTACAGAAGTTTGGATCAGATGACTCAATGTGCTATAAAACAAAACAGTTTTAAACCCTCGAGAAGTAGGACTGAAGAATGTTCAATGATAGGTGTAGAGTGGCACTTTTAAATTGCATACTTATTGCGTATGTAATTAATTCGACCGCTGAAGCAAACTTTGTTAGCAATTAGCAAGCCTGATGCGATCTCAAACTAAACCGATGTAAAGACTCCAGTCATATGACTATGCAGTCACCGATTAATTCATGTGGAAAAATGATCATCATCACGTCACTATTGTTGGTTTATTTACCATCTATCATTGAACCGCTCGGTCGGCCATTCCCGTTTCCCGATTTGGTGTGGAGCGAGTGCGGTGGGTGCGCGCGCGCGGACATGCTGTACGCCTATTTATACCACGTGGTCGAGCGCGACGACCAAACCCCCCTCTCCGCCCCCCATCCCGCTCTTTATAAATATAGACTGAGGGAATCCATTGCGAATCGCATGTACCACGATGTTAGGCATTATTGATGATCCCATTTTTGTGAGTCAGACGCACGGTAAATACTCGATAAAAACCGGCACTCCAATAAAAACTAGTGAAAATTTAGGAGTCTAATAACTCGGTAGAGTATAGTTACCCACGTTATTGTTATTATTCTTAACAGTTGCAACGTCAGTGTGTAAATTCCTAAACTAATAGCGTGTTCCAAATAGCCAATTTTCTCACATGCACACGAGCAACATCAACGTAATTTAGATAGTATCGTTTTTGTTTATAGTTACGAGTTTAATATAAACCGAGGAACAGCTGGGAAACAACAAACTTTACGCTTCATCTGCTAACTGGCACTATTACCACAGGGCATCATAACCACTAAACTGAGCAGTAATACAGATTCATAGCACACATTATGCAGTCTTGCACAACACGGTTGCGAAAATGTTGCGATGGAGTAGAAGTTCCAAATTACTCATGATAAATTTATAGGTATGTCGCATTTTTAACATGAACGTTACAAATAAGTAGGTAACAATTACTACAACAATAAAACTTTATCATAAAGTTACCTCAATAGGAATACATAAATAATTGTTTTTATTGTAGAATCGGTAGAAGCATTAATACAACGAATGCTCGTTATTGTAAGAATAGTCCATGTACCGGTCTAAGTTTAAAAAAAAATATTACTATTGAGTGGCCAATTTCAAGAGAATCCTGTTGCACTACTGTTTAAGGTCTTCTTAAATATACTACAACATTATGAAGGTCTCAAATAAAATGCTATTTCACGAATATTAAAAACAATAAACCTGATGCATGCTAATCCACCGCATATTGTAAACAAATGAAAAAACATCATACAATACATTAGACGTAACAAAAACAAATAAATGGTCAGTTATTAGTGTCAAGAATGTAGAGGAGTGGACTCTATTTTGAGCTTATCCTTGTTCATTTAAAAACAACAAAAAATGCAAATCCTTTGTAATGAACGCTTCTTGTTTTGACTTTGAAAAGAAACATGGCAGTCTGCTGTTACCACCAGTAGCTATATGCTTTTTGCTGTTGTAATATTTTTATTACTATTTTATTGAAATTATTATTGTTTTTTTTATCATAAAAATTTGTGACTTTGATTCTTTTGTAATAAATGAATGTCTATGGTTTTGACTATATAGTAATTTACTGACTTACTGTAATAAGTTTAAATGGCCAAATGCAAATCTATCCGTATGGAAAATTAAAAAGAAAACACAAATACTTTAGCACATGTTAAACATTTTCAGCGTAGGGGGTGAAAATCCCATCTGCGGGTAACACCTTCGAGTAAATTAAAAAGGAACAGCTGTGAACAACATACCTCGAAATCGCACACACCCACAGGAATGATAATTCTGTTATCCTAATACATAAAATACGCTTGGAACCCCAGTTTGTATGTAATCAAAAAGTTTTTAATAAAAACAAACTAATAGTACCTTTTTTCTACGAGGAGAATAAAAAAAAAATACACAAAATAAATGGATCTAAATTAAAAAAACACCTAGAACTTTACCTGGAATCGAACTCTTAATAATAATGATCACATAACACTATGCAGTTTGTACACAGCTCCGCTTATATCCGCTTATATTTTCCGCTTTTTCACGCAACCGCATCACATCATTTTCAAAATTCTCCATACCATCCCATGGCTATAAAAGCATTCCTTATCAACACGCCAATTTCCCTAAAATATTCCCACGAGTAAAGTTAGAGACTAAACTATTCCAAGGCAACTACTTATTACCGCCTACCCGTAAAGTTAGCCAGCTAAGAATTCGAGAAATGGCTATGAACATAGTAGAACAAAGATTATTTCCTTAATATACCAACTAGTAGTCTCTAACGAAGGTCATTGACCTTTAAGAAAACTGAATAATACTCTTATTTTTAACAAGCCTCATCACTTTCAGTAGTGACGGACAATTTGATAAATCTACTACTTCAGCTCTATGGTTATAGCTATAAGTTGTGTTCAAACGTAAATTCCGCGCACTGCCACTTCATGACAACAATTTAATTAATAGCGATAGGAATTTCATCTATTCCGTAGGTATTTGTGTAGTTCTATAGATATTTGCAGATTAAATCAATCGGGTTTCTAATTACAAATATAGTGTTGCAAAGGAATAATCGACTACCTATATCGATTTAAATAAAAAAAAATGTTTAAAAAGTATTTTGTCACAAACAGCCAGTGGTAAAAACTGTACCTAATTTAAATCTTAATATCCTTTCATTAAAACCTCTATGCTCGATTTTATTCCTCGAAATGAATAACCAACTAATTGATTTTATAGGTTGAGGAATTGGACTTAAAACAATACACAACTACAGGCGGCTAGGCGACACCGAAATTGTGATTTATTGCTCGTGAGAGGGGTACAACGTAATTTAGTCATTATTGTGTTCAAGCGTGGGTGGTCATTAGATACTCTGCTCTATAGAGCCTCGAGCACAATATTTAAATAAAATTACGACGCTTGAACTCGTTAATAGGTTTAGAATATCCCTTTCAGAGGTCATACAGAGTGCAAATAGAGTGGAGTGTCCTCTTATGTGGAAACTTATACAGAGGACAAATTCAGTCATAGTTTTTTAAGTTCTAGTCTTACAATGTGTGTATGTACTTACTATCCTAGCCTTAAGATTCTACCAACACTAATGGGTCCCGATTTACCTAAATAAATAAATAATATAATTAAAATTATAGCAAGGTACCCACTACATCACATTTTTTTGCTATTTGTAACGCAAGTGATCCGATTAATAAAATTTTACTGAATCTCAATTTCTGGATTGGATTACGGCTATTTAATACTGGCTAGTGTTACTCGCGAAAAAAAGTATTTTTGTGTTCCCATTTTGACGTTTAAGTTTGTTAATGAAAACCTTTATAGTTTAAGAGGTTTATTTACGTCATCATACAATTTAGCATTGGATCAATAGATGAACCTTATTCTTAAAGCTATAAAGAACATTTTTCATTGACATTGATACATTTCAAAAAGGGTTTTTCGTATTACGCAGACAGACTATAGTAGGATACTTTATCACATCATTCTCTCTAGGGCGAAGGAAATTTCTCCTCTCGGCTACAATAGTCTCCTCTTGGTAGAACACAATGGAAAATTTACGGTGTGTAATTTAGTAAATAAAGACAATGCAGACCCACACATGTTCTATAATAAAACATCAAAAGTGTTTTCATATGCTATTTATATTTGCTTCACAAAGATTGAACATGATACGTGTATCAAGAACGCATCAATCACATGGAGGTAGTGAACGTGACGTTTTAGGCAGAAAATAATACATCCATCCATCCGGTATCACCCACCACCGTATAAACCTTCCTAAAAGAAATGATGGCGTAAACCGCAACAAAATCTATTTCATAGTCCAAAAGCGAACAAACAGGCAATAAAAGTGACTTTGTTTTTTACTGTTCCGAGTTATAGGATTTTTCTAATAAAATGCTTTTAAATATTTGTCATAGGACAATATCGTCAAATTATACTTTAATAAGTTATTGAAGAATCATCAATTATGCAGCGCTTTTCGGTTTTGAAAGCTGATTATTTGACTGCTAAAGTATGAATGTAGAACAGCTATACATACGTACCTAGAAACATACGTGTCTTTATTGAATAGATATATATACAACTGTAACTATGTATGTTGCCGAAAGCACAAAAGGCGTGAAAAATGAGGAAGGCCTACAAAAGAAGTGACATTGTTTGATTGAGTCGTCGGCGCCCACACTGTCGCCGTTATGAATTGAAAAGTATTTCTTTCCTTTCATTAAATATGTCTTAATGATTCTTATACTGTTATCTTTTTACTAAAAACTACTTGGAAACAAAATTACAATTTCTCTTTAAGCAATATCGCGGCAAAAATTATGTTGAATGTAAAGGCCTCTACAAAAGTAATTTTCTTAGTCGACATTTGCCGTGAATGCTTTTTAATTTTTCCGCTGTACACCAACTTTAATATTCACGAAGGCCGAACAAAAACCTTTTTTAGGCACGGATCTAACAACATAAGACCTCCATTACAGCAGCGTCGAGAAGGTACTACAAGCTTTTGAATATATTTTTACAGGAATGCTTCATACTTATTATTATAGAGTTGTCCCCAATTATCATCACTGTGACCTTCCTTTTGTTAAATATTTCTTAAACATTTAAGAAACGGCGTCTAACCACCGCGACATTTCTGGCAAAGGCACCAACAAACCACGCCAAATTTCACACCTCAAATCTAGTGCGAAGCGTCTATTTTCTTAACTAATTCTATAGGACACTGAACTGGCTGATTAAAAAAATGTTCCCTAATGATCAGCACGTGGGATTTTAAAAATAAAACGTTGAACTGTGACGCTTGAAGAGTTTGTAGGCCAAGGAGAGTTCCGAAACGATATAGCGCGTGTGCCAATGCTCAATGCTTGATGGCATGTGCTCGATGCGAGCTGATCGGAATGCAATCACATCCAATTACGATGTTACGTCCCCGTTTACGATTCGAATGTGACTCGATTCTAAATAAACCTCTTCTACTATTTAATTGTTGAATTAAGTGTAGACGAGAGAGAAGAGGGTAAAAATTCAATATTGGTTTCGGGGTTACGTGTTACTTAGCTTGCGTGTCGTTTAGTTAGTTTTACTTCTTAACTCTTTAGTTTAGCTTCCAAATATTAGTAAACAAATATATTGTAATATAACAAAGCATAGAAGAGTTTGTTTGTTTGTGTTTGATCGCGCTAATCTTTAGAATTACCAGTTGGCCTTAAAAAATACTCTTGCATTTTCAGCCAAATTCTTGAGAATGTTTATAGGCTATTTAACATCACGCTACGACCCCTTAGGATCCGAGCGAAAATAAAATGTCAGAAATTATTTGATGATTTCTTTCGCCAGTTTTAAATCTTGTTATCATTATCGGATTTTAAGCTTAACCAAGGATGAGCTTTTTGTTAAAAGCTTGGATATATTCAGAATCGATGGCGCTGCATACCGTTCCACCAATCGCCATGTAAATAAATATACACAGGCAGGACAACGTCTGTCGGGTTATACTACTTGTTCATATTCATAGCAACACACAAATACCCTTATTAATATATATTATACCTAGGTCTCATTATATACTTATACCCTAGGTATAGAGTACAAGGTCAAGACCTAAAACTCACGTAAGCAGAGAATATACGAACGTCTATCATAACAAGAATAATCCTCTTATCCCACTTTCTTTTGAGTCTAAAGCGAAAGCTTATTTCTGAGACCTTCGTTTTTTCTTCGTAGTATATGAATAATAGATTCACCTAATTTTCTTTTGGTCATGTTTAGCCAACGTAAATTCGCAACGGTGTATTTTGTTCTGCAATATATTTATTGGTGTTGAAACAAGCAGTTTCGAGTTACAATCCAATGGCGAACAATAAATCGCAATTTATGATATTCTGGCAAATTACTCAATTAACAGAAATCAGATATTGCACCGGGTCAGTAAAGGCACTTTATAAAATCCTTGTTTTTCTGACTACTCTATGAAACTTCTCTTCTCATATAAACACATGGGATACTTGTTAATCTGTAAATAAATTAATCCCTCTGTATTGCGGTTAAAACCAAGTGATGGAAGCTAGTATAAAAATAAATAAATTTTTCACATATTATGTATAAATTTTATATTAAGTTAATAATAAAACAAGGTGTGTTGGAAAGACACGATAGAAGTGAAACTTTTGTATTACAGGGAAACATTTTAATTATTCATCAATCACTTCTTAATAGCATAGATAATGTTTATAATTCATTAATTTTTCTACACACAAAAAGGTTGCGGGTCAAAATTTCAAAGCCCTAAGAAGTTTCGCTTTAATAATTTTTACATATCTTTATTAGATCTATATATATGTAATAATAAGTAAATAATGTATTAGTAATTAAGTAAGTAGTTGAGTAGACAGTAGTTACAACAATAGTCAAAAATTGTATTTGACACCTGTTTAAACAAATTTATTAAACATACACCCTCATTATCTGTCACTTGTTAATGTCACACTTAGAACTGCCAAGTCAATCAATCAATCGGGTAAATAAATACAATTTTAAAACAGTGACGTTTTTGACTTTAACCTTCTTTATCACGATAAAAATCCGTTACGCAACTTACTGAACAAGGATGCTATACTCGGTTGATAGCCCTTCGCCGAAGACGAATAGGTGTGAAAGCCAACACAGGCTAAAAGGCTCTGCCCCCTTATTCAGCTAATACAAACTTCGTCGGCGAGCCGCTTCACGGAGGCCTCGGACCTCTCACGTGACTAGTAGTATTAATTTAGTAAGCGACAGAGACAGAGCATAGAGGTCACGACGAGACATCCTCGAGTTAGTGTCATTTTCTTACAGAATCGAGCCCCTGGTTAAACTAAAAATAAAACCGTGGCAGTCCGGGAGTGCCGACAGAAGTGAAAACCTGAACGATAAATTTATTGAAATAATTGTTTACTTACATGATGATGAGTAGCAGCTCTATTAATTTATCAGCAATGATAGATTTACAAATTGAAACTTAAAAGCACTGCAGTACATTATTTCTTATTTAAACAATTTACAGCAAATAATTTATAAACACTTCATATTAGTAAGTTAATTGTATTCAAATAAGAAAAAAACATATTATAATATCTATGTTGAATATGTTGTGGGGTATTGTTCGAAACAAATTAGTTTTTAGAAAATACGCACTTATTCTTTTACTTTTACACATTCAAATCCTTCTTTGACATTTAATTTTCTTCTCTAATATTTTAATGGCATAGGTATAACGGCCAACCTGGATATTCATCTGTCCCAGGTGAACGTTTTTTCAACTGTAATTAAAAATAATGTAACGTAAAAAGTTTTTAGTTCAAATGTCAACAGAGGTATCGTTTACGGTGTCGCAAGTTCAATGTTTTTTTCCCATCTCAAAAAATGCCCAACGCGCCTAAAGAGGATTTCTCTTTATAAAAAATCCGCACACAAACACTTGTATTAATCATATCATAGCAAAGTTTATACCATTTCCTTGCAACAACTTTCCGTAATAGCGAGTAAATATCAGCATATTTTAGTAAGGTATTGAACTAGTAACAAATATTCTTCAAGAATTTAATGGTGGCTCATTAAAAAGTTTTTTATAAGGTAAGGACTTTCATGCGTGCCAGTCAGTCAACTCAATATAAAGTCATTCTGTAGGGATATGATTTAATACATTATTCGATTAAAAACCACACTCATTAAAAAGTTTTCTGACAACAGTTTATAATAACCTGGACCATATAAGTACCACTCTAGCGCCATATTCAATTTGATTACTGTTCCTATAGCCAATGAAAACCAAAAAAATATTACAGATGTCTTAACTAGCACTGTCTCGTGGATTCACCCTAGCGCCTGAAGGATGTTATATTATCCTCGAATAAAAAATATTCTCTGTATTAAACCATGTATGTGCCAAGTTACATCCAAATCCGTTTAATATTTTTTTGCGTGAAAGAGTACCAAACACCCATACATCCTCACTCAACATTAGCATTTATTTATAGTATCAGTAGGTTGTCAATATTTAGAACTCTATTTTCTATAACATAGAATTGTTTATTTCCAGAGCTATGCTGCATCAGCACCTCCGAAGCCGTCATCGGCGCCTGCACACACGACGCTCCAGCGCACAGTACGCGGGGCGGCAAACAGTGGAGTCCCTGCGCGGGTCATACCCCGATTCCATTTCCCCAAAGGACGGCCGCCGCCCGCCCACCAGCAAGACCACGCGCTACACAAAGTGCAGTCCGCATTCGCTACATTTCCTAATAGTCAGGTAAGGTTCTTGATCTATAATATAACGGCAAACTTAAGAAGAGGATAATTCAATTGGCATCTCCCTCTAATGCCGTGATAGTCACAAAGGTTCGAATCTTACATTGAGGCTCACCTTTCAGTGAAGGCACCTTGTAGTACCGGCTTGGCTGGCTTGGATTCCTTCCTCAAGTTCTACTCTCCAATTTATTCCAACCTTTGCACTTGAGACCAAGTTGCTTCGATGCTTTATGTGCTTTCCACCTTCAGCCTCTTCCTCACTTACCGATTGTGGTCAAAAACAAGATTTTAAATTACATAAAAGGTGCGGGCAATTATTGACGAATACAGGTTTATTTGTACTGTCATGGAGGAGCGACGTATGAGTCTCCTCCATTTAAAAGTGAAGATCTTCCGCCAGGCTAGGTGTTCATGCCTGGGGACCACGGTCCAACTGTTCATATTGGATGCTTGTATATATATCAAATCCTGAGAGAATCTTGATATCGCGATGTAGGATTCTCGCGTGTCTCCACTCGTTCATAGATGTCGCCACATCACTGTGGTGCGGGCGGTGAAGGATTGTAGGCGTGTTCATAGATGTCGCCACAATGTAACTATTATCTATTTTCCTATAAATAGAGATCATATTACATACTATCAAGTGGGTATATAGCTAGTATACTTTGCAAATTATAACTATTAACTGCCTAATCCATAGTGTGATTTAGGTACAATACAACAAAACACTTTCGACAAACTGACACTTCGCTATAATGTCATTGGGAGTAAACGTTTTCATAACACATAATAATAATGTTAATAAAACATAACGGTGTACATACGATCAATATAAACAAGCTATAAAATATTTGTATAATATTATGTTAAACAAATGTAAATACAATAGAATATTGTGACTGAACACGGCGAGAAAATGTATGTATCTTGTCCCTATAGAAGAGATTTATGACTTTGTTTTGAACGTGTAGGAAACCACTCGGTATGAGTAGAGACAAGTAAATATTTCCATGCAGTTAAACGGGTATGAACGTGTAATAGCTTACCTAGATATTTAATGTTTCTTAGCCTATAAAAAATATGTGCTATACTACAAAAGTCGTCGGTTCAAATCCTACAATGTTCAGAAGACTTAATTAAAGGAAAACTATGGAGTGTAGAAGTAAAGGAGGACCATCTCAGTGTACTAAAAAGTGTCCGTTGAAAGGGAGCAAATTAAGGTGGCGCTACTGTAGTAAGTGGAAGAATATTAAATAGAGCGCCACAAATTATTTTAGTAGGATACTAAATTAATATAAAAGGAAAGAAACATTTCCGTTTTGTTACAGCGAATTTTTTTAAATTATTATAATATATAGACAAACATGAGTATGGAATCAAATTATACAGTGTTTTTAAGTATCCCAATTAATTTTAAATAGAAAATAGTATTAAAGAAATACCGGAATCCAACCCAGCACACAAGATGGTCCTCCTTTACTTCTACACTCCATAAAGAAAACATAAACCAAAAACGTTAGACAGTCAAAACCAAACTGACAGGTCCCGTCTATTTTCGGAACCCTAAATCCTGTGTAAGTTGGTACTTATACATATACATAATAGCCCGCCCACGACTAATAAACATTAGATTCATACTATTCATTGCCCGTACCTAACTTAAAGATTTCAGCAGTGCTATTCACAAAAAAAAGCTCGGTGAGTGATCACTCAGGTGAACACGCGGATAGAGAACCTCTCGCCTTATTGCGAAGTCGCGAGAGAGACAGGTAATGGTCACTGCGTGATTTCGTCGTCGAGTTTGATTGCAGAATATCATAGCTGTTCTTATTAATTCTGATGTGATTCATTAATAAAAGCAGAAGACACTGAATCATCAACGTAAATAATTTTAATTGTTATTTGTCATGCTGAATAACAACAGGTCAAAAATATCCCATAGTCGTAGAAATATCCTAACTTTTCATAACTATGGTAGATATAATATAGTAATTTTTTTATAAAATATTCGTTATATAATATAAATTAATATATATAATCATAATGATATATAAAGAAAATAGGGTTCCTTTGACGCACCACCACCTCAAAACTACTGAACATATCGGGATGGGACTGCTACTATTCGACGCAGAATTTTTCACCGATGATTATAGGCTATATATGATATCGATAAACGCGGGTGAAACCGCGGGGGATAGCTAGTAGGTATATAAATACCTTTGTAAAATCCTTTTAGCGAACCTTAAATAACAGTACAACAGCTTAAGCAAAAAAAATTAAATTCTTAAAGGGATCGCAAGTAATTTATTCTGATTCGCTTAAATATTTACTCTTAGTGAAAGCTGTTGCCTAAAGCATCTCAGATTTCAGTCTGGAAAATAAATGTGACGTATGTAAATTAACCATCTAGATATGGCATAAGTTGACAGTGTTTTAAAAGTGGATAAAACGTCTGCACACACACAGTTACATTTTCAAGTTATTCCCAAGTCCAGCGGCTCTGAGCCGCTGACCTTTGCTTAAATGTCAATTATAAATATTCATATTCTAATTTGGGAAGATTTGAACAGGGCACCTTATCTATTTATATTTTTGAAGTGAAGCATCTTATGAGAGGGCTTTGGCATTCTGATCTGCCATTATATGTGACGAAAAATAAATAAATGATAAACACAATCTATGGTATTCAAAAGAGATTGATGAATAATTTTAAGTTTCCCTGTAATACATACCTATCTCTTTTTAACTTCGGGTGTCTTTACGACACATCCTGCTTTTATTATTTTTTTTGTATTTAGTATTTTTATTATGAATACACATATTTATATCTTTTATAGTATGTGATTAATCTTTGTAAGTACCTGTAAGTTTTTTAAAAAATTCGCAAGAGCCTACCCTTCAGATATTATATCTGAAGTTTTCCTAGAGCTTAAGTTTATATACGAACTTAATCTCAGACTTGTAAAATGAGTATATTATGCCAGTTTGTAGAAAGTTTATCTACAAAGTATTACGGGCTCCATATTTTATTGTTCTACAGCTGTTCCCCCCGGATTCACTCGTATTCCCTTGGATAATTACATTTTCCCGGGAAAAAAGTATTCTATGTGTTAATCCAGGTTTGTATGTATGTGCCAAGTTTCTTAGAAATCCGTTTGGTAGTTTTTGCGTTCAAGAGTTACAAACATCCACTTACAAATTTTCGCATTTATAATATTACTAGCTGTCCCCCGCGGTTCCGACCGCGTTCCCGAGGGATGTAACATTTTCCCGACTCAAAAAGTATTCAACGTTACTTATATCTCCAAAAACATGTGTACAGAGTTGGCATTTGTAGAAAGTACACATTTTAAATATACTATTACACTCGGTGGAGGCGTATAAAACTCAGCTAAGAAGCTGGAGATCCTTGGTTCAATATACAAATTAAGCAAGGTACAACGATTTTGCGGCCTGTTATTGTAAAATGACTGCTATTTATTATACTGTTTCGGTTCATAAAAGAAAAATAAGATTAATTGTAATCACTACATAGTATAAAACAAAGTCGATTTCTCTGTCCCTAGATCCCTATGTATGCTTAAATTTTTAAAACTACGTAACGGATTTTGATGCGGTTTTTTTAATAGATTGAGTGATTGAAGAGGAAGGTTTTTATGTATAATACATGTGACATCCCACGGAAACGCGGGTAAAACCGCGGAGGACAGCTAGTAAATGATAATCTTAAGTACGCACGGTTTTGGTATTGTACTTGGAACAATGCTAACTACAAGTCACGCTGGGACTTTAAATATCTGCGATTGAATCTTCAGCGTAATGGGCGTGAAGTTATTAATATATTCTTTTTTTATTTGAGACCCTTCTTACCTTTTCTTTGTTCTTACTGCGAATTTGATATGGGGTAAAACAACCTACCTATCTTTACATTTTGAGTATGATTATATCTCAACTTAATATTTCCTTTTATTAACTCTAATCACGCATTGGGTAAATTATGAAATGGTGAAAGCACGCGAAGGGCCACTATTTTATAGAGATATACCCTTTTCTATTTAACTAAAAGCTTCTAACAACATACATTTTAGATACAAATAGTGACATACGCAGAAAAAAAAATCTTAATAACAATAAAAGGGGCATATTATAATAAAATACTGTTTTACGTAATTCGAAAACTTTCTATAGGTAAAACATACTTGTAAGAGTAAATAAAACTTGGTTCTGTACGCGACCATGACAAATATGCGATATTTATCACAGAGTCCGCTGGAATTCCTCCCATTTCAATAAGACCCTTTGGAAAAAAAAACAATTCCAGTTGGGCGACATCCAAATTCGGTCATTCCGATGTCGGGCTCGAAAATGGGTAATCTGAACTTAATAATAAAATGTCTGTTCTGTCGGCATTTTTCTTTTAAACTTATCATCATTTATGCCGGTATAGCGTTAATACATATAAATAGACATTATTGACAATTGACAGGCCAGTTGGCTTGGTGATTGGAGACCCTGACTGCCAAACCGAAGGTCGCGGGTGGATTCCCACCTAGTATATGTAGTATATCAGTTACCTGGCAGCCATACTACAAGCAGTACACTCTGCTTAACTTGAGATCAGGTAACCATGTCTGAAGAATGTCTTGGGATATTTATTTATTTATTATATAAGGGTGTGATTTTGTATTTTGTCTCTTTCGTTAACTACAGAATCACCTGTGAGGTCCGTTCTCCGAGGCCTCGTTGGCTTGTATTAGCTGAATAAGAAGCCTTAGACTACATTCGATTCGATTCGAACTACACTCGATATTGCTAGCGGTCATACAAATAGAATTATGAATTTAGCTAGACAGACAACAGCCAACTGACATTGAAAATACCTTTAACAAATAATCTTATGACCTCTCAAGTCTCGAGTGAGATGCAAACATTGCAACGAGAGCACCCACGGATAGATTTAGCACAGAGTTGGGTCTCCATAAAAGGTAGTCGTGCGAAGATAACATGCCCCAAAAGGATATCGCTGTGCTTAAATATTTAGATATCCTAATAAGTAAAAGATTCCTAGGATAGCAAATTGAGAATTGATTGTGAAATGGCTCGAGGGTACTGAAAACAAACTTTGCAAATAGGTACAAATAAATATCCTTAAAAGAACCAGATAAATTATATACAACTTTTAAATATATAATAAGATATACAGAACAAACAGAAATGTTCATTCACATATATGTTTGTCCTGGGTAGGAACCGAACGATCTGTTGCGTGGCGGTTAGGGAATTCACCAAAAAGCTAAGTGGCCCGTACACTATAGATGGTTGTAATTTAGGTAAAGGTACATTATTTTGGGCCTATGCCAGACTTCTTAGCGCTTGTGATTCACCTCTAAGGAGAGGTATACATGATAGCCTATACATAGAATTTTGTTAGGATCGCACTAACAATAAGACTTTACTCTAAGACCATTTGTAGTGGGTGGAAAAGAGAAATATCACAAACCGTTATATAGAGTAAATTATGTTCTATGGTTCTGAAAATAAAATAATTTCATACTCTCGGTGGTTGGCATGTTAAATATTATAATTGTTATTCAAGTTACCTTGGAACCATGCCACTAAAGTATTCATAATTATGCGTTAATTTCTAACACATTTCTGACGGATTGACGTCAACTAAATAAAATTGTTCAATAATATATCAATAAAAAGTTCTTTACATTTTTTGTTCGGATATTAAAACCTTTGGCTTGTGTACGGGTACTATCGCATGGATCACGACTGAACAGCTCGATACAGCTTCTCTTGTGTAGAAGTGCAGTTTTGGCGGCGTGCCAACGTGCGCGGACCGTGGCTACAGCATGTTTGTTCCCCTTGATACCCCTCTATAACTTTCAAAAAGCATCAATCTTAAAACAACACTAATCTATTCGATTTTCGCTTGAAATAATATTGATTATAGAAAACCAGGTCAAAGTTCTATGCGCTACAAGTAGCGTGTAGGTGGTAAAGACGATAAAACTACTTCACATGAATGTAGCTCTGAATCTAAAACGAATATGAGAGGCGTAATGTCTTTTTGGGTTCTAAATTACTCAAAAGAATGTTGCCAACTCAGAAAAACCTAGCCAAACCTTAGGGCTTTGAACCTATTCTTCAATACTGTTTTTGGGTTTCCGAAAGGGTGCCAACGGTCCGACCATCCGCTTGTCCGCCTGTCTGTCAGCAGGCTGTATCTCATGAACCGTAATAGGTAGACTGAGTGTGTACATACTATGATCGCTTTAATAGCAAATATGTAACAATTTTTTTTAGACTACTTGTCCCGAAAACAAGCATATGGTCCACCTGATGGTATGTGGTCACCGCTGCCTATGGACATTTGCAACACCAGGGGCACCGTAAATGCGTTGTCGACACTGAGACGTGAAGTTGTTAAGTCTCATGTGCCTGTAATTTCATAACATAAATTCAATATAATACGAGAAACGTGTTCTTCTCGGCGTTTTGTTAAATATTGTAAGGCGATACGGAACCCCTTTTGGCCGCTTTTTTTCATCTAAGTACATCTAGCTCCCAAAGCCTCAGGAATGCTTACAATCCAAATATTTTTTCCGGATTTGTAGTATACATTTACTACTTCGAAATCCCACATTCTGTAATGTTATATACCTACTTGTTTACCTGTTCCCCGCCCTGCGGTTTGCCCGAATTTCAGAAGGGTCTGGAATTCCCTTGATAAAAAAGAACTTATCCATTGTGTAATCCAGGAAATAGTTATTGAACTAAAAATATTATTTATTTCTGTAGGTTTTTGGAAGCTCTTTTAAATGTGTTATTTTCTAATAATACAAACAATCAAATATTTAAAAATAATAATAGTCAGCTAAGAGATAGCTTGTCAATGTCAAGTAAACAATTCTTTGCCAAGAATCCTTAATGCACGTTGTTATATATTATTATCTATCTAGGAGCCAACATTAAATCCTTTAATTCAGCGATCTTACTTTGATTTCGAAACAAATATCTACGAAATCTTTAGCATTTATTAACTAAATACAGTAATTAAATATCTTCACGCGTGACGTTATTCCCGTAAAATCCTTCATACCCTATTCCATTTTTCTGGGGATGATTAGCAAAAAATCGCAGGACAGTAATATTTATAAATGCAAAAGGAGTTTGTTCTTGTTACACTTTCACACCTAAACGATTAAATCGATTTAAAAAAAAAAATTATATACATAGCCTATGGTATAGAGAGCTAGAGAGGGATAGAAACTGTAGCAGGTGGTACATGGACAAGACTGGCCAGTAATAGAAAAACATGGTCACAGTTGGAGGAGGCCGTTGTTAAAAGAGGCACACAGACAGGGATGTCGGAGCATATTAGTTTTAAGCAAATAAAACTGTTAACTAGGATGACTTGTCTGAATAAAGGCTCTTATTATTATATTTTTATCATTATAAAAATAATACATTTATAAATCCTTTCATTGTTGACGGCATCGGGAACAGGTTCCAAGTTAACGGTGGTCAAGGGATCAGAGAGAGAAACTTCCTCACTATGCATGCTTTCTCCAAGAGTACTGCCTTCTAAATCTGATCCAGCCACCTAACGCGAGACTCTAAGGTGTTATTATTATTATGGTATGAATAGGGATATGGCTACTTATCTCGCAAATGAAACCGTGAGAGAAAACTAGTATTAATATAATAAGGACGCTTTTTTACAATAAGATTTTTTGAAGTTATACTTCTTTAGGTGCGTTATGAAAAAATTATGAGAGTGAAAGCTGATAACGGTCTCTCCGGAACTTCGCAAAAATCGCAACTGTCAGTGTCAATGAGTGAGTAATGATGTCATTGTCAATAATAACCTAACAACGTCAAAAATTGTTATTCGTTGCTACAGACAGGTGCAAAGAGATTGGACACTACAATTTCACGACTGAAAAGTAAAAAATGCTTTTAGTGTAGTTTTTCTTCCTAATTTCCGGTAAAACTTCTTAAGTACATAAGTACACACACGTTTTTATTTAAATATTGCATTTGATTATTTGAATTACAGTCTTAAGAGCTTTTAAATAATGATTAATAAATTTGTAAGTCGGATAGCATTTATTAACTTTTAATAGAGGATTTATTCGTCTATACCGATGCTATCTGATAGTTTCAATGGCAGTCATTACACAACGTACGGACTATTACGTAGAAACATGAGTAATTATTCTTGAAGGCAATTAAGATAGCCCGAGAGACCGGCAATTAAGCTACGTAAGATACATTATGGTCTGAGTGTACGAAAACAATGATTCAACTCATGTTATTAAATGTAATTTTATGATTAGATTGTAGTCTTAATTGAAAGTGTTGTGAATAAAAGAAAATAAATTTGCATTATGTTATGTAAGGCTTATTATATTAAAGGTGCTTTTACATTAAAAAACGAGTAAAGTAAATGTATAAGTTTTTGTAGCCGTCAATAATTGTAAGGTTTCTTAGCGCCGGGGTTCCTAAAGTAAGGAATTTCGTTTTTTTTCAAGATGTTTCTGTATGTGTTTGCGCTATTTAATATCACCAAAAAGTTTTGCACTGCCACTAGATGGCCATCATTTATTCGTGTTACTTTTCTTTTCATTTTTTTTCCATCGCTTTTGGAAGGAAATTTTAGTATTTTTCTTTTTTAGTAAATGTAATATTAGTACATTGCAAATAAAATGCCGTGTTTATTTATCATTTTTCATTGTATTTCACATTAATAGTAGATTTGCCATAAAATCTACTAAAACGTCAAAAAAAGAGTTACAGTGTGGTTTACAAATAAATTGCGATTGTATGCTGTCTTTAGAACTCCCCATCAGCTAAACTACCTAATGGACAAGATAGCAGAATACGTTAACCGACTTAAAAAATTAAAACAGGATTAAAAAGAACAGTTTTAAGAATTTAAAAAGTTTTCAGCTAAAACAGTTCAGAAAGGTTCTATCATTCCTTTTCGCTAGCTTAGCACTAGGCAAGTATAGATAAGACTTTAAAAAACATTTACAGTGTAAACTCTTTATAACGAAACTCAAGGGACTGAGCATTTTTTGTCGTTATAGAGAGTTATCGTTATATGGAGTGAACAAAAAAAACCAAATTAACAAGAATTTTTAATATGTATGGGCTCACTTCAACGTTATAGGGAGTTTATCGTTATAAAGGATAACGTTATAAAGAGTTTACACTGTACTTTATGTATGCCACAGTAAATACATAAACAATAGACTATGGTTTTTTTTTATTCGGAATACCAATACCACAAATCTTATAAATATACTGTGGTATTAGTATACAGTAGTATTTATCAGAATACCATCTCCGTCTCTCTGATTGTTCAGGTCACATTGTCGCGTGGCGAGGACGTGGGATAATTCTCACGGATATTAAAACTTGCAAATTATGCAAATGACATCCTCTTAGTATCTAGCATTGTGCCAGCCAGGCGTTCCGTATTACGTACATACAACCAATGAGGTACTATAATATAGACATGCCATTCACCAACATCATGGCCCTCAAAAACAGCCCAAATACTAGATAATTACGCGCGAAGAAAGTGAAAAAAAATCTCTTAGAAAGAGATTTTTTTATACCACATTCGACAAACAAGCAGACGGTCCACCTGATGTTATGTGGTCACCGCTAACTATGGACATTTGCAATACCAAGGGCATCGCCAATGCGTTATCGAGCCTGAGACGTGAAGTTGCTATGTCTCATGTGCCTGTAATTTTACCGGCCTTAACTTTCTAACCGAAACACAGCAATACAAATTCAGTACTGCTTCACGGCGGAAATGGGTTATGGTGGTATTATACATCGTAATTTACGATAAAATTGAGATTGATTGATTTTATCTCGCAATACAGTACACAAAAACACTCAATTTTACACTTCAATAGTTAGGCACTCATCAGTTTAACAAATGATATAAGTAAGTGTTTGTTGAAACCTCTGGTATCCAAGGTAAGAATAATCTTGTGTTATGGATACCAGATAGATCACGACTTAATGGAATAAGGTCAATTACCGACATTTCATATAATGCGTCTATAGTTTATATATCATTGCATACAACGCGGTATATAGAAACCTAATACAGTAATTCATTTAACAAGGAACCACATAGATTTTTTTTGCGTATTTGAATAATCAACTCATAAACAATCTAAAGATTTAAAGTAGAACGCACTATAACTAGTTTTGCATTTGTCTGCCACAGAGTAGAAATCCCTACTAATATTATACATGTGAATGTAATTTTGTTTCTTCCGCTTTCTCGCGAAAACGACTTAACCCATCATAATGAAAGTTTGTACACGTATTTTTGGAGGTATTAGAAGTAACATAGGGCACTTTTTATCCCAGAAAAACGTTACATGGCTACGGAACGCGGGTGAAACCGCGGGGGACAGCTAGTTCAAAATAAATCATGTTTAATGACAATTTATACTACAAAATTATAATCTTGGCTGATGTCTCAAGATAAATCCAACGAAAATATTCTAGTTGTTTTACTATTCTACTATCTAATATGTACTTTGGTTTGTTGATGTTTCTATTGTTGATGTTTACTTTGGGCAGAGTATTTTTATTATAATGTTTATTATTCAAGCAAGTTCTATTTTGGGTGGATAGAAGTTCGTCACTTATTCATTGACTTACGAATATCATAATAAGAAAATAAAGTATCTTACTACAGCATACTAGCTTTCCCTGCGGTTCCACCCGCCAGCTTATGTACTTTTCCATACCATAGGCTATGTGTGTTTCAAATTTCAGCAAGATCGGTTCAGCTATATTTCCGTGCAAGCGTAAGACACGATCAAACTCACATAACTGCATAACCTTAGTTAGACAGCAATAATTACTTATGTACAAATATCCTGTAAAATTTCAAGTAAATAAAAAGTTCAATAAAGATGTAGTAAAATTCTCTAAAAAAACACTCGACCTCAAAAGTAAATTAGAATCTTTTATTTACTTTGTTAAGTACATAACAACAATGAGAAAACAACAAGATATTCGTGACTGCGATGACAACAATGGTAAATAAAAACTTGATTCCCATTGGAACAACAACTCTAGCTAAAATTACACTTCAAATAGCCTACCAACAACCTAATACATAACAATGAGATTACGCCATTAATAAGGTTCCCATTCAAAAATGCAGTTTCTTATTCTTCAAGAGTTACGTCATTGTTCCTCAATTTGGTATCGGAAACACCGATTCGGCTGAGTTGGTTCCATCAAAGGGCGCTTGTATGCCAAGCCCACTTCGCGGCCGTACCGCGACCTCTTTCACTGTTCAAAACATTTAGGTCAATCACAGAATGTTGCCTGCAGTCAAAATATAATAGAACATCACGGCTTTTTGCGATCCTTTTGCATGCTGAAATATGTGAATGAGTCAGCTGTTTGAAGGGTAATGCACTCCATTGTGGCGTCCCCTTTTGTGAGCCAAAGAATGGGATGAAAAACTAATATAATGTAAGCAAACAGAGATGAAGGCAACTCTAACCTCTAATATTACTTTTTTAATAATAACACGATGAAAGTGAACGTTGTTATAGCGAACATGACTCAATAGTTTATAATCTCATTTTATAACATCATATTGTCGTAAATATAATTTATATTTATGAAATCAAACTTCCCAAGTGGGTAATCTATTTAAATTCTGGGTCATTTCCTACTGGAGGGTAAGTGCCGTTGTCACTTCCTGCATCGTAGGAGCTTGGAACTAATAACCTATGTAAGGTATTGTTGATTTAGTGGTAAATGGCAACTCGCCTGCTAATGGAAATGCCGCATTAGCAACAATATTAGGTCATAATAACCTCTCAGATATTGAAGAACTGCTAAGTATCCTATTTTCCAGACTTGTTATCTTCCTCCAGAGTTAGAGGAGTCTATTGATTTATTTATAATTTTTTACAATCTTAGTTGCTCCGAATTTTTTTCATGTCCACGTTCTCATTGCGTCTTAAGTTTATTTTAAACTCTCTTGTCTTTGAACATATGAGCTTATTCTTTAAATAAATCAAGGTATGTTTATACTTGATGTAGACAAAGGCCAACTACATAGTTTCGTATGTATAGATGTGAATAGTCGCGCTTCAGCAGTGAAGCGACGCGGCAACAAAATACTGCAGTGTATTCTATTTCTATACAGGCTCGAGATGAATTATTTATCCAATGTTTTTGTCGTTTGGTGTCGCTTTGTGGTTACACTGATATAGCAAACTGTTTTTATTGGATATTAACTTCAGAATTATCTTTATGTTTGCTATTTTATTAATACAAAACAAACTTTCTACATAGTTGAGTTGCTGTTTTTAGCAATGAACCATTTCAAGATAATATTAATCAGAAACACGTGTTTTTGCGATAGCTATAATTCAATAATAATGTTTTAGTTAAAATAACGTTTTCAATGTTAAATTAATAGATAATTAATGCTTATAAATATTTTGTTTGGTTTCGGGTGAGCTATATTTTTATTTTTCGCAATAGTCCTATTAACCTTGTGAAACGTTTCTCTTTATGCTAAGTGCGTAATTAAAAGCATCGGTGACGAAATTAAAAACTCAGAATGCGGACGTAGTCTTGAATTTAAAATATAACATTTGCGTGCGCTAAATCAGTCTTTGTATCGCATTTGTCGTAGTCAAACAGGTAGACGGAGACATAGGTTTCTGAACGATTCTAACGAACTAAATAGAATCTGCCCCATACAACTAATATTAGACTATGCAACTCTCTGACGTCCGATCACTCAACATATCCTTCTAATATTATAAATGCTAAAGTTTGTATGTATGGATGTGTGTTACTTATTCACGAGGAAACTATCAAACGGATTTAGATGCAACATGGCACATAGATAGAGCATATTCTGGAATAACATATAGGCTACTTTTTATCCCGGGAAAACGTGATATCCCTCGGGAACGCGGGAAAAACCGCGCAGAACCTAGTAATATCTATATTATATACGCTATAGAGAAGAGCCATGGTCCTACGATGAGAATTAGTTTAGGTATATAAGAATAGTAGTAGCGAAAATTAGGTTATGTATTCCAAAGTTGCGCCGATTTTCTATTGTTTTTTAATTTATTTATTTATTTATTTATTACGGTACACCAACAACATATATACGTAGCACATTAAAGGATACAGCCATAAAGTTACACAATCAAGTACATACATAAATAACAGGTGTACACAGCTTACACAGGGACACATTAACAATGTAGGTAGGGCATGAAAAAAACATAGAGAGCACACAAATAATAAAAAAGAAAATCTAAGCTACTAAAACAATGAATTAAAAACGAAAACACATCAAGTTAAAGTTAAATGATATTATATACTAATTATGATATTTATAATTATACATAAAACAAAGTACTAAAAAAAATATATATCTTAAAAGAAGCAAAAATGTCCCAAAGTTCCTAATCCAAAGCAACTAGTTGCGCAACCTTGTTTTTGAAAATCCCGAAACTGTCGAAAAACACGTCCAAATGCTGATCTGGATAGTTTTTACACAAATCATTATAAGACTTGCAAATACGATGAACTGGTGAATTTTGACCAACTTTAGTCTTTGACAGAGGAACGTAAAACATAGTTTTTTGTATGTATCGTGAACTAGGCCTGGGCACTTGGAACGACAAACCACTGAGGATATCTGGACATTGAATTTTATTGTTAAGCAGCTTGTGAAGGAATGTTTGATCAAGGACGCGGCGCCGGTCACAGAGTTGAACCATTTTAAAATAATCGAGACGGTTCTTATATGATGCACGACTACTTATACCAGGAGCAGAGAAGGCTAAATATTTCGTAAATTTACGGCTAATATGTTCGATGCGATTATTGTGTAAAGAGTAACAGGGATTCCATATAACAGAGGCAAACTCAAGAACACTGCGGACAAGTGAGTTATATAATATTATTTTGGATTCGGATCGTTTGAATTCTTTAGTGATGCGTCTAAGGAAACCCAACATTCGTGCAGATTTGTTGATAATATAATCGTAGTGGGCCCTGAAAGATACATTAGAATCTATGACTACACCTAGGTCTCTGACTTCGTCCACTTCTATAATCTGCTCACTGTTTATGAAGTAAGAAGACAAATGAGGTTTTCTTTTTTTTGTAATTTTTATGAACATACATTTAGCAACATTTAAAACCATTCCATTACTTTGGCACCACGAATAAATAGAGTTAAGATCCTCTTGCAGTTGATCTACGTCGAAACGAGAATTAATTGTCTTAAAAATCTTCATATCATCAGCGTACAATAAATAGTTACTATTCCTTATATGATTACCTATGTCATTTACAAATAAAACAAATAATACTGGGCCCAAATGAGAGCCCTGGGGTACACCTGATGTTGCAATGTATTCATCAGATACATGTCCTCTGACTACAACGTGTTGAGGTCGGTCAGTTAAATAAGATGTAATCCACAGCAACAGCTCACCGCTTACACCGTATGCCCGTTCTAGTTTGCTTATCAATATACGATGATTAACTTTGTCAAAGGCACTAGAAAAGTCCGTATAAACTGTATCGACTTGAAGGCCCTTATCCAAAGAATCGGCTAGGAAGCTCACATAATTAAAAAGATTAGTCACAACAGATTTCCCAGTGCAAAATCCATGCTGTCTCACAGTAACCGAGCTCATTGTATGGTTTGTTATAATTGGACAAATCAATGATTCAAATAATTTAGAAAAGGCTGATAAAATGGATATAGGTCTATAGTTTTTTGTAATTTGTTTATCCTTCAGATAAAAGCTTTGATCTAATAATATTAAACGTAAGCACATGTCTTACGTATAATGATCATGTAAAAAGATAATACTGCAGCATAAACTCAGGAAGGAAAATGCAAGTGTTTTAATTTGTATGTGAGAAAAAGATAACCCTAATAAAAATCGCTGTTCACTCCTATTAAGTCTTTAAGGCATTACTTCGTTCACGACCTAAATCTTCATTGGATAACATGTTTAGTAGTTTAACTCACAAAATTCATATCGTCCGTGTAAATATGTAAAAGATATCAGAGGATAAAAAGTTTCTAAAATATTAAGAAATTGAAACAGGTATCTTAGTTATTTAGTTCAACTAGAAACTTCACTAGAAATTAGCATAAAATAAAACTAGACGTAATGTTCCCATTACATCTCCAGCATTTATTAGCCAGTCAGCCACCCAGCACTAATAAGTGGTAATTAAAAAAACTTATTTCATGTTAGATTGCAAATTAGAGGCGAGGCAAAATGACTGACCGTTCTATTGCTCATTCGTTCTTTCATTGTGACTGCAACATTGCTATTATGCAGGCCTGTATGAGCATAAAGTGGAAGTAATCAGAGCGTGGACGCTTACATCGAGATGAGCTACTACATTAGATAATGCCTGTACTATGACCGCAGGCGTGTTGTCAATCGTCGTCCATCGTCCGCTATAAATAGAGCCGTCAAGTCGGCCTGACCCACTTACACCAGGTCGTTGCCCCATGGCTGGTTGCCCGTTATGGGACATGATACGAATTGGGAGTACAGCTTATCCCATTTGGGACATAAACCATACATTATAGATCTTAATGTTTATGGAGCCAAATTCGTTTCTGGAGAGTATAGCTACATTTTATTATAATACTTATAATTATGCTCTGTTTTTATAGTATCGCCTCGGTGATCGAGTGGTGTGACGGTTTTTATTTCATTTTTATACCAAGTAGATTAGTGTTAGGTTTAATGGTAAGTGGTCACCGCTGCCTATGCAACACCAGGGTCATCGCCAATGCGTTGCCGACCTTGAGACTTGAAGTTTCGAGTGCCTGTAATTTCACCAAGCCCCCTTACCTGTCAAACTGAAACAGTAATACAAGTGTACAACTGCTTCACGGCTAAAATGGGTAAGGTCGTAATTCCCCGGTCGAACTCTGCTCTTTAAGCTCTACTTCTAAAAAACTCGGTCCAAAAAGTCCCTGTCTATTTGACTTTATAAATTCATTGAGTTTCGGCTTTATTTGAATAGGAAGAATAAGGCACCCCCGGTGTCCTGCTGCTATCACAAAATAATCAGTCATTCCCCTCTGCCTACGTGGGTGAGAGTCCGCACACCACCGTAATTAACAATACACATTAGTGCTGTTGTTAAAGCGTTGGGCTTAGGGTTGTCAACTGGACGGAATCTTTCGGAAAATATTTTGTTTTCAACATACTTATTTTCACTCGTAAATAAAAATTCAAATTGGGCAGGTATTTAGTAATATTTTGGTCAATTTTATTTAAAGAATAAGTAAAAATCGTAACAACTATCCATGAATTTAGAAGAAAAATCTCATATTAAATTAAGAACCATTATTTTTAAAAAAAGACGTTGTCATAAAGACACACGATAGAAGTGAAAATTTTGTATCACAGGGAAATATTTTAATCATTTTGAATAGCATAGATTGTGGATATTATAAATTTATTTTTCGTCACATAAAATTGTTGCGGATAAGAATTTCAAACCCCTCCTATAAGCAGATTCACTTCAAAATACTACCAAATTATGTATATATTTTTTTTTATCATGTCGTCGCATCTTCCTAAAACAATATCTATTCCAATGAGCATTTCGCATGAAACAAGCATAGCGTGGCAACCCTAAAGCATGTGCCAAGCTGTCTCAGTCCATATTCCACAATGGCGGAAGTCAGTGATGGCCCCCGGGACTCGTGACCACTCCCGCACATACAAATATGTTATAACAGCTTACACCTCACAGTTTACCGCCACCTATTACAAAACGGAAATGCGTAAGATGATCCTGTTTTGATTTGTAACTAATAAATGATGTTAATAAAAAGGATGCAGTCGATAGCTTTAAGTTGAATCCCCAATATTGTTCCTTATCCATAGTTCCCAGTACGTATATAGTAATCAGGTTTTAAAGAAGTAACACAGTAAAAAGTGAATACAGATATTTTAGCGTATTAGGCACAGCAAAAGCATCCTTCATCGAGCTTAAGCTTTGACTCGTATATTGAATTCGCATTGAATTCAAAATTCAAAATAAAACCCATAATCCGAGAGGCAGGCAGAGGTCTCAGTTCCACCAACAAGTATGTACCTGAGTTTTATAGTCCCAGCGTATCATGTAGTGAGCGTTATAGCAATCTCTCTGGTACTTTATCCTGAGCCTAGGTTTCTATCGTGCAGATTTCTAGTTAATTAAACTCGTCACAATTGAAATACCCTTTTTGACAAATATTAATGTTACAGAAAAATTCACTTAATTGCTCTCATAATAACGTTCACTTATTGATCCAATCGTTAATTTACGAAGCAGATGCAGCGTATTATTAAGCTTTAAGGTTGATTTTCGTATGACATAATTAGCTGACTGTAGTGCATAAAAGCAAAAACAATAAGTCGATCATGTTTTCCACCGGCAGGTTCCTCGAGAAAGTTTCAAGCACATCGTCAAAGCTTGTGAATGCCCTCTGTATTGGAAGATGCCGTTGTTCCTCGCCACTCAGCAGAGTCTACACGTGCCAGTGGACGGACACAAGTTCATTGATTTCTGGAGAGAGTAAGTTCATACATATTTGTTAATACAACATACCAAAAAATATTATTGTTATTTCCTAAATACTATTATTATAAATGCGATATTTTGTAATACTGTGTGTTTAGATGTTTAAAATTTCATAACTATCCGATCAGGTGTTAAGTCGTGAAAAGGTAACAAACAAACAAATACAGTTACTTTCGCATTTCTAATATTAGTTTGGATGGATACTAAGATAAGATGTATATGGTCCTTCGAGCTGAATCACTAAGCGTTCGAGGTTTTAAGGTTAAGCTTGGAGACAGGATGGTGTAATTCTAGCAGAAGGCAACAAAGCATATGTGACCATAAACACAATGTATGGTCAAAAAGCCTATGTCAACTAATGTTACAAAATAAAGAGCTGCGGCAATAGCAAGTCATTAAATTTAACCTTCTGCTTCACAACGCTATGATGGCCGATTTGACATCCGGTTATGAAGTTTCGAAAAAATGTACAACTACATAAAAAGTGTTTGACGAAACAATTGCTGTACTTTATTATATGTCGCGTGCTTGTTAAACTGGAAATAACAATTATAACAGACCTTGCCTGTAACGTTATATACCTACACCGTTTAGACTATGCCTTGACAAAATAATAACCACAAATATCATTCACTTTCAGGATGACATCTCAATGCCATGACCTGGCGTCTCGTTTCGTTTATATTCTGACACGGGGGAAGAGCGACATGCTGGCTCCGGAGGACTTCGTACCCCTCGTGCAGGACGTGGTCGACACACACCCAGGATTGTCATTCCTGAAAGAAGCTACCGAGTTCCACTCCAGATACGTTCATACTGTACGTACACATTTTGCTAAACACACTTCTTCTGCTATTTTTGGTAAATTTATAGAGATGAAAGTAAACTTACCTCAGTCGTTGATTTCCACAGAAAAGCTAGAATATTATGTTTGTTACCAGACAAAGCTTTGTTTAATTACCTACAAAAGTTTGTCTTGTTACCCTTTAAAGTTGTAATGAAAACCGTCGCTACACTAAATTCCAAGAAAAGGTGACTTTAAGATCTTCAATTTGGAATGACATGTCTTTAAGTAGTGATACGAAAAACTACTGTTTGAATTTCAAATAATAAATAGGTATAATGTATACAGTGCATTGCAATCGTAGAAGTGAAACTTTCAGAAAACTATCCATCTCATTCTCTCACAGAGTAGAATTTATAGATGTATGTTTGTTTCTTTTTCGTTTCATCGAGTTTCAAATAACGGTGCTAAACACTTTTACACCTGAAAATACTCCCCACGATGAAATCTCCATCTCCAACAGAAAATAATCTAACTTAAATGACTTTCCAAGTGACTTGCTAAAAATACTCAAACTTCTCATGGCAACATCTGGTAGCGAAAAAAGAAAATTAAAATCTCCAGACGCTCTATTTTCCTTCCAGTGTTTAATGCTGTTTCAAGTGACAAGAAACTTGTACGTCTCACTTGATACAACTTCTTGCCATATACCTTTGGGAAATCCACACGATGCATTCTAAGTGTTCAATGTTGCAGGTGATTGCTAGGATATTCTACTGCGTCAACCGGTCGTGGTCCGGCAGGATATCGATCGCTGAACTGAGGAGATCGAACCTCCTGCAAGTGATACAGTTACTAGAAGACGAGGAAGATATCAACCAAGTTACACAATATTTTAGGTAATTGGTTATTTTTATGTTAAGTGTGATAAACGGGCAGACGGTCCATCTGATGGTAAGTAGTTAACGCCGCCTATAGACAGTTGCAACACTAGGGCTATCGCCAATGAATCTGTCCCATGGCCTGTAATTTCACCGGCCCCCTTACCTTTCTAACCGAAACACAATAATATTATACTAGTGCACCGCTGCTTCACAGCGGAAATGAGTATGCTGGTAGTACTTCCACAAACGAACTTTGCACTAGAAGGTCTACTGTTTCTAAATAAAATTAAAAAAAAACAAAGAAGAGCAATTATATTAGAGTTGAGAGATGCACCGACCAAAGCCATTGCTATGGTAAGGTATGTTGTTTGCCTCACATGTCTTTTAAAATAACTTTTAAACAATTGCAACAGTCACCTGCAGCTAACGAATTATAAAAAGACAATGTCCAATTTATCTATGACACATTAAAGGGTCAACAATTAAATGCTAATTTACACCACAATGCTTTTACAGTTACGAACATTTCTACGTGATTTACTGCAAATTTTGGGAGTTGGATAGAGACCACGACTTGTTCATTGACAAACACGACCTCGCGAGGCACAATGACCATGGTAAGTGAAGTTTTAACACATCTTTTTATAATTAGATTTATAGAACTACCCATTTACCTACTGAAATTTGAACAATCCTGTAAAACACGTCCAAGCTATGTTAAACTTTAAAAAAAATATATGAAAGCTAGCTCTCCCGACAGACGTTGTCCTGTCGAAATAAGTCCATAGAAAAGATCCATAAAAAAAACAATGCAGGAATTCGATCACAGCGCCACCTACCGGGTCCAATTGTGAGTTTAAACCGTTCTCATATCCACTGGAAAATTTCTGAAAATTTCATCAATATCATACCAGCCGTTTAGGACTAGTTCACTAACATACATACGGACAGAAGGATTATATGTCTTATATTCTTTATTTACGTTTTAAATTTCATTGATAATTATGAGTTTGAGAACCAATTATTATCTGGCAGATTCATTAGATGTCTTCACATCAATACAAGTTTTTAACACAATTTGAACAGGATCCACTGACTGACAGACTAATAGTGAGTAAAAAAGGCAACCAGCAGATATATTCATAACGGGGAAAGCGCCACCGGTCGTGGGTTAGATTCCCCCAAATGTGTCCATGAACATGTCTGTTTGTTCTGTATTTGGGATGAGTAGTTTCGTAGAATATCTCCTACATCCAAACATCCATATTTTACCTCTTTTATCTCATTTCAAACGTACAGCTTTCAACCAATAAAAGTCTTACCTAGTGGACTAAGTAGTTCATACTTCATCTCTTATTATTTCAGTCCTCAGTTTGATGCTATTGACTTTCTCCATGTTAAAAACAAAGGGCCTTCTTCTCACTCCTTGTCTCCTGACAGCTCACCAACCAATTGGGATGTGTCCTGTATTAAAGATAAATGATCAAACACTAACCAGTGTATTGAACATCCAAAAATACACGAAAACATTAAATATGATCAAAATTAAATCATTAATGTGATTTTTCAGTACCGATCTAATCGAGTATGTTATTTGATGCTGTACAATTATGACGTCACAACTTGCTATTTTATACAAAACATTCGATCGTTTTGACATTTCATAAAGAATTGCTGATTTGACATGCCAGGACACATCCCTATTACCGATGTTACGGAAATAATGGAAGGCATTGGACGTCCTTAAGTTACAAAGAACGCATGCGACAAATCGTGTCGTCAGATCGGATTAATGTGTCGTTGAGCTATCATATGATAGACATACCTAAACCAGTTCCCTCGTCCCTTCCAGCTCTGTCAAGTCGTATGATCGAGCGGGTGCTCTCCGGCTGCGTGACCCGCGGCAACCAGAACCGGTTGACGTCTGATGGTGAACCGCGCATGTCCTACACTGAGTTCGTGTGGTTCCTACTTGCTGAGGAGGACAAGACGCATCCAACTGCCATTGAATATTGGTTCAGGTAACATTAAAATGTAGAAAAGGCTATTGAAATAGAAAAGAACAGCTTTAGGTACTGTGAACAGCTAATCGTAGATAAGTATTATGCTTTCCCATTTTTCTTATTTATTATATTTTTATGTAATGTTAAGTTTTAATGAGGCTATTAATAAACCCATGTATTGTATTATACATAAATATAAATAAACCCACTCTAAAAAATGGTTAAATATATTTATGCTTATTAAAAGTTGAAAAAAACGTGTCTACTATATATTAAGGAATTACAAGCCTCAGCTGAAAACATGCTTTTGGAATTTTTACTGGAAACCATTTTATTACCATAGATTCGCAAAAATATTAAATGATGCAGAACTAATTTTAACAATTAGTTTCGTATCATGTAGTAATCATGAATTATTTTAGTAGGTATAGAGTCTCTCCTTATTTAATTATACAATATATTATGTCATATAAACAAGAATCGTCACAAGCCTTGTACTAAATTGAACTTAACAAACAGAAGTTTAATTATTGCAAACAATTTCGAATAGCGAGCTCCGTTGCTTAAACTTTGTCATTGGTTGCACGATGCCACGTGAAACTTTCATATAGCACATTCTCACATTACCTACTTCCATTAACCAGTTTCTATGCAGTTTTCATTACGTGTGCTGACTATTATTTGACACTCGAAATGATACCTATACTTGCGGCACGCTATGATGGCCGTTTTGACGCTTAACAGTGGCAAAGAAAAATAACCTTCATACTTTCAGACATAAGGTGCATCTATTGATCCAACAGCTAATTGTATGGAAATCAACCTTTTTCCAAAGCAATACAGTTTCTTTTCCTATGACAATCTGAAACGTCAAAACAGCCATCATAGCGTGCCGGTAGTATAAATTTTGTGACTCATATGGTTTTATTTCGATAAAATGTCTAGCCCGACAATACGAGAAATTCCAACCAAAATTACAATATTTTTGCTGGATAACTTCTGTACTGATAGCAAATATCTGCCTATTCGAGCTATTGGGTAATTCCTAATTATATGTAATATATTTGAGTAACAGAGCTCTTAGTGCAGAGTTCGTCCAGGGAAGTACCCACCTTACCAAATCCGCCGTGAAGCAGTAGTGCACTTGTATACACCTTAACTGGGTTAAGGGTTAACTGTGTTTCGACACAGTTAACCCGAAGTTAGAATGGACGATACGCGGCGGTAATCACTTACCATCAGGTGGACCGTCTGCTTGTTTGTCGGCATATGTGGTATAGAAAAAATGCTAAATGGGTGTAAAGAAATATAACGAGTAGATCCTGAAATTCTCACATATTCTGACTAATTAATTTCTGTAGCAAATTTAATAGCCTCAAGTAACACAACAAAGCAACATTAATTCGTCACCTTATTAAGTTTATCTGAAAACAAAAGAGATCTATAACTCGCTGTACATTGATTGCAGATGTATGGATGTGGATGGCGACGGGTTCATCTCCATGTACGAGCTGGAATACTTCTACGAGGAGCAAATGCAGAGGATGGAAGCTATCGGCATTGAGACGCTACCATTCAATGATTGTTTGTGTCAGGTAAAGATTATTCATTCAATTTAATAGTTTGTTTAGGTACATTTAGGTAGACCTACAGCGTTTGTCGAACTTCTAGATGTTTAAAAGACAGCAGGATGTGTCGTAAAGACACGATTGAAGTGAAACTTTTTTATTACAAGGAAACATTTTAATAATTCATCAATCACTTTTGAATAGCATCGATTGTGTTTATCGTTCATTTATTTTTCGTCACACAAACAAGTTGCGGATCGGAATTTCAAAGAATTCTCCCATAAGAAGTTTCTCTTTGAAAGTAAAATGGTAAAAGTGAAACCAGAAAACTATGTCTAGCTATCTCATTCTCTCCCGGGCTTTTACTGTCGACTTATATGTTTGTCCCTTTTTAGAGTCGCATTTTCATTGAGTTTCAAATAAAAAAGTTTTCACTTTGACTTCAACACAAATATATACCTTAAAGTGACGACATAAAGATGTGATTGTTTTCCAGATGCTAGACATGGTCCACCCGGCGGAGGACGGTAAGGTCACTCTAACAGACCTGAAGCGCTGTAAGCTGACGCCGATCTTCTTTGACACGTTCTTCAATTTGGAGAAGTACCTCGACCACGAGCAGCGAGATCCTTTCGCCACACAACGCGACTCAGACTGCGAGGTGACTTTGATTTATTTCAAGATAATTATATTGGATACAAGCAGTTTTTAAACTGGGATATACATATCAGTCTACTACCAAATCTAACGCTACGAAAGAAGGCAATAATCATTAATTCGGGAGCGAGTTAATGATGTCAAAAATACAGGCAATCTTTTGAATAAAATGATTAATTTTCGTCTTAAATATTCAGATGTCGGAATGGGACAGATTCGCAGCTGAAGAGTACGAATTATTAGTAGCCGAAGAAGGCGGTAGCGATGCTCAAGATCAAATGTAAGTGCACCATCACATACACAGTCTCCATAATATTAATATATCTATAAATATGAACACACGTAATAACATGTTTGTTTCTTATCATAAACAGGCAGTTGTATAGACTAATGAGAGAATCAGAGAAAAAGAAGTGTATAAGTCGATTCTATGAGTTATGCCGAAATAACGGACTGAACGGAATCAGATTACACAAATAAATATACATTTGTTACGTGGTAATGTAGAACATTATTAGAACAAATGTCTTGTACCCTAATGACAACGATCCAATGCACTAGAAGATATATTTAGTACCTACATTGAGCATTTTTGATGCATTTTGCGAAGCACATGAAACATTTTGCTACTGTCGCAAACTCTCAGACCTGCACATACCTACCCTTGTTAATTAACTGCTAGTGGTCGAATACTATCGACATATTTGAAGACATAAAACTGTCAATTTAGAACTCAGTTTAGAACGACTAATATTTAGGTACAACGAGAAACTGGATTAAGGGAGTTTGTGTCACTGAAGCAATATTATATATACTTTCTTTTCTATTCTTTATAGTCAATCTTATCGATAATTTCCGGCCACTACGCTAACAACAGATTTGATTTAATACATAGATATCTATAGATATATATACAAATACATACACAACATTAAATATGTTCTGAATGCAAACACGTCTAGTTTAACATGAATGAATTAATTAAAATCATTTCCAAATATTCCATCATTTTAACACAAATCATTGAATAGTATACATTTAGTTATTATATCATTTCTATATTGTATGTATCTATGTATATAATATTCTATGTATTTTAATTATTTATTTCTTTTTTTGGTACGTTATATTTCAATTTCTTTCATCAGGGAGGAAGACAGAAGTGGCTATGCTAGGGTAAGATGTGTTGATGAATTGCAGTGTATGTTATTGTGTATTGCACTGAAAGAGTTCCAAGAACATTGTGTTCGGATGCCGCTTGACAAGACAAGCTTGTATGACTGTGACTATATATACCACGTGGTCAGCATTGCGCCTACCGAAGACCTTCCGCTTGTTCGTGTGAACATTTTGCACTTAAATATCGCGAAAACATAAGTCGTATCTAATCTCAAGTCTCCCGCCCTGGAATTTGCTGTTTTCATTTCGCTTTGAGATCTTTGTCTGCCTTACTGATGAATATAATTATTACTCCTGTAAATATTCTACTCTATAAAACCCTATCCTTCCACTACACACACGAACGTTTAAGCTTTTGTTTGTTAATAATCGAGTCACATTGGCATTTTATCAGGCATGAAGCAAAACTAACAGTTGTGAACGTTTTGTTCAATTGCATTCAGTACATATTAATATTTGGAATTAATCATAAACCTGTCACTTATTAATATTGCGTTCGTATTCCAGCTCGTACGATGAAACAGATGAAGACTGTTTATCACCAAATTTAGACGACATTACCAGTACAGAAGTTATCGAAGACTCGAGTGTCGAGGAGTCGACGATCAGCGAGGGGATGCCTACCGTCATCAGTCGCCTGAGGTGCCCGGGAGGCGGGAGCGAGCCCCCAGGGGCCGCCGCTGGCGCGCGGGGGCCCCACCCCGCCGCTTCTGCCAACCCCGGGTACGTCAACCTCAGCTCTATCTACTCAATCGGCGGAGACAAATGGGCCTACCAAACCGAACCACTCAAAAACGGCCTTCAAGACAAAAAACTTCCAGAAAAACCAATACCACCAGAGAAACCCGTCAGTCTGATGATGGTCAATGGCAAAATGGACAATAGGTACGCCGGGTTCGGTAACAACAGTTTCCTTTACTCCCAACTACTCGGTTCGAGTGGGGCGAGAGCGAAAGACCCGCCCTCTTACACCGCCGCAACCAGCGGCACGCTGTTTGACAAAAATGGTGAAAAGATGGCTATATCTCCGGTCAAAGCGAAATCGCCAGTGACGAGTCCAGTGAATGGTGTAAATAAAATATCTGATAACTATGAGAGAGCAGTCGCCGAGAGACTCAGTCCGCAGAGAGAAATATCGAGACTGAACCGCAGCAGTCTCTTCAGCCAAGTGAATACGGGTGTCGTGTCGAGCAAAGTAAAGAAGAACAACCCGCGGACTCCGGACGAGGACGACGACGACTACGCTCGCGACAGCGACGAGTGCTCCATATAGGTAGCCGCCAAAACATTGTGATATTGCCACATGCAATAATCCAGATTAAACTAGTTTTTTCCACAGTGAACACCAAAGATCACATGATAATAACGTGCAATTCAACAAACTATAGATAAATTACGTCTTAAGAATAGATTTGAAACGATATTGTTACGCAGTTCGTTGTGTTTGAAACAGAGAAAATATTTTTTCAGCGTATCCTAGTGGTCGATACGTGCCTTGTGAGTGTTGAGCGATAGTAGAATTCGCGTTAGAACATTCATAGCGTAGTGTCGTAGAACGTGAAGTGCATTAATATGTAATACGAAACTATTCGACTAATTATGGACTGTTCAATTTTGAACTTTGTGTTAACGTCTCATAGACTAGTTTCAGCATTTTATAGTGTAGTTACTTATTTATGTATCGGCTTAACAATGTTATGTTATGTTATCTACTCGTCATTCGTTATCATTTACGTCTCAAATTAAGCATATCAATCAATAGTTTTATATAATTTGCGTGAGAGTCATGCATTTCTCCAACTGTTCTTCGTATATCCGACATATTATAATACTTGATTGCAACAAATAAATCACTAACTCATATCATCAATCCATCCAAATGAAATATTTTGGTTAGCCTAAAAATCGTCATAACGAAACAATCGTCCATAGAGCTTTATTTATTAATTTATCATGACAAAAGTCAGTGTAATAAACACGCACAGATTAAACTAGTAATAAGTAGAAATATTTTTGATAAGGGGCCGGAGGTATCGTCTCGATTCTTAAATCTAAATAGATGTTTTGTCAAATTAAATTAGTAATAAAGTAAGGCAAGTCGTCGAACTGCGAGTAAATGAAAAAATGCGCACGCAACTATAGCCAAATGTTCATTTTTGATGTTAAATGTGGGTGAGATAAATAAAGGACAAAATTGAAGGGGCTCTAAGGTTTGTTCGTTATTTCATTACCTTTGAGAGCCTTTTAAGTATAGCCATCGTATTTAATCAAACGACTTGAAAGCAACACGACGCCGCGACGTTGCATTCAGCGTGACTATCGTTCTTAGATAAATATATCTAGTAAAGGCAGCTGTATAATAAGCTTGTAGGTAATGCTAGGTAGATCTTACATATACTCTAGTCTACAGGTGCTGTTATTGAGCCAACGGTCTACCACTTCGTTCGTCAAACAAAATAAACTGTTAAAAATCTACTTACGTAATATTTGCCGCAGCCAAAGAATCGGTTGTAAAATTTTACAAATCAAAATCGCCTAATATTGTTTTTATTATCGCGGAATTATGAATTTAAGATGTTCCGTTTTATATAAATAATCTTCGTTATGAATAGTTAATTTATAATAATGTGACGTCATAATAAAATAATGTTTGTTATACTGATTTAAAATCCAATTGTTTATAGTTTAAAAAACTTGAATGATGTGCAATTCGTACATGTAAAACGTATTCGTGCCTCACTTATTACTTGTAACATTTTCTGGGCAAACTATTCCCTTTTATCTTGTACCTACCCTTACCTATGTAATCCAATATAATAGCTTCACACACTAATGTACGACTAGTCATTTCAATATTTTAAAATTTCTATTTACACTCCTCAACTGAACTAACTTTTACCAAGTATTAACCAAAACGATTGTTCACATTTTTTAACAAATTTTATAATTACGTTGTGTACTATTAAATTAGAATATGTTTTATTGAAAATAAGGTATGTTTTATATACCAGTTTTGAGCTAAGCTGTTTTAGAATTCGAGTAATTTAGTTTATTAATTAATTTAGCTTTTAGGTTTGTATGTTTAATTTACCGAATGTTGCGGCAGTTTAAATTAATAAAACTATGGTATACGTTTCGTAACGCGTAGGTTTAAGTTGAGAGTAAATTAATAGTCATATTGCGTAACTGAAACTTATACGTATCTTCCGAATAACCGCAAACACGATTGTTTATCGAATTTAGTTTAAATTTGTGCAACTAAACTTGTGGCACGCTATGATGGCCGTTTTGACGTTTAACAATGACAATGAAAAATAACCTTTATTCCTACAGACATAAGGTGCATCTATTGATTCAACAGCTAATTGTATGATGATAAAAATCAACCTTATTCCAAAGCTATACAGTTTCTTTTCCTATGACAACCTGAAACGTCAAAACGGTCATCATAGCGTGCCGGTAATATAATAGTTGATAAGAATCAATCAACTGTGTCTGTTACTATGAAATATATAATACAATCTCTAGCCATTTTAAAAATAGTGCCATTTCTTCTTACTATACTAATAAGAATTATATTGATGGACTATTGCGGTTGAACACTGGCCAGATGTAATTTCGTTATCATTTAACTTTTTTTCGTCATTTATATCATGCATTTGGATTATTTGTAGAAAGAACTTGTTACTACATATATGTAACGCGTATCAGAAAGCCTAAACATTTTTAATTATGTGTTTTTATAATTAAAGTTACACAATTACAAAATCGTTAATAATTAATAAACTATTTGTTAATTTAAGGTTTTGAGCAATTTAGGTGTATAAAGTAGGTACTTTAATTCGTTTTAATTTCTCCACATCATTTCCCGTTCATAGAATTGATTTAATAAATATAAAAATAATACTTTATAAGTTTACACGTTGATCGATTTCGTTTTGATAATTTGTAATATTTATTGTGAATGTACAGTTGTAGACTGACATTAACAGAAAATACATTAGTTCAATAATAATACATATTTACCAAGAGATTACTCGCATGGAATCGCTGTTTTAAATGTAAGATTTTTTACAGACATTAGTGGTGACGTAGTAAAGTGGTGTGTTAACATGAAATGAAGGTGACAGACCTATTGTTAAGTCTCCTAATAAAGTACATTATTGTATTTACAGAGTTACCTTTTATTTTAACCGACCAGAAGCAAATAATTATCTCATGCTATTTTCTATTCCCATACTTATTTCTCAATTATACCTATAGTATGTCCAATATAGGAAATTCAATGATATATCCTACTATTATTATAAATGCCAAAGTTTGTACGTATGTATGCTTGTTACTCTTTCACGCAAACACTACCAAACGGATTTGAATGAAACATGAAAAATGCCGTGGACTAACACATAGGATTCTTTTTGTCACGGGAAAATACAATTTCCCTCGGGAATGCGGATGAAATCGGGGGGACAGCTAGTAAAGTATAGATGCGTTATCCGCGATCAGTAATGGCAACATAAAATGATGTTAATTGACCTAATATCATTTAGTTGCGCTCCAACCACTGTCGCGAAGGTACGCGCAGTGCATGCAAAACAGCGGTTTGGTCGTAATCACTACTAAAGAAAAAATCTGAGCGCTACGATATGAGATATACCTAGATATATGTATTTGCATGGAAGAAGTGACCTGTGGGTTTTATAGGCTTAGAATGTACTCATGTAGCATTATTTATTAAGGATATTGTTCGTAACCAAATACGCTTCCCTATTACTGCGCCTACGCTGTTCCTTAAAGGCAGCCAGTTGAATACAACATGTTACCGATGCTTCTATTACGACTTGGATACATAAACGCAAGGCGACAGACTTAATATGTAATTAAAATTAATGGTTGTGTGCAGTGTTACCAACTCGAAATTTGCCTGGGAGGTACATATGATTTCAGGAGTTGATAGTTTCTTACCAATCCTACTTTGAAAAGTTGATCGATCTACCACCTATATTTTTTATTGGTTAAAATTGAGTCGTGCGTGCAGCGCGCAATTCAAATTTCATATGTCATAGCCTAAATTAATACTCTCTCTCTCTAATTATTTATCGTATTTAATGAACCCGTTGAAAAATTAGGTGAACAGAGAGATAGATAGGTAGAGTTGGTAACACTGGTTGTGTGTCCACTTGAATGTTGCCATTTGTCCCGCAAACGGTTCGACCGATTTATAACCCTGGACAGACAGGGTTAGTAAATCGTCTGCAATCGTTCAGAAATGAATCGCTGGTTTATTAAAGACAGCGCTGAACGGCAAAAAAAATGCTGCCATTTTTATTGAAAATAGTCCGGCCCCTTCGGATGCAGTTTTCTGAAGTATATTACAACAATTTTTGTAAAAAAATCTCAATAAAGTTCAATTTGAAATAAGTACCCACGACGGGTATAAACGTTGTAATAAAAAATGTAAATCATATTTTTTTAGACTATCAACTAAATGGAAGGAAAGTAACCAATGAAAATCTTCGATGGCACAGGGGGACCATACCCTGCCCTGAAATGAACAAAAATATTCCAATTTTACACTATTTGACTGGCTGAAATCATGTTAGGTGCGTAAATAATTGATATTCTCCTATTGTTATATACATCATATACAGCGAACGGCAGCCGACAACGGATTTTCCGAGTCCCTTTTAGTAGGGGTCTTAAAAAATTATTAAATTATTCGATTTTTTTTTTCTTATTCTATTACAACGTTTAGGTACATATGTTGTGGGACTTCTATTTTTATACGACTAACACATTCAACGCCATCAATAGATGTGTCGTAGCGGCAAAGAATACGAAGCGACAATAGAGCAAATAGATGCCCACGGGCACCCATTACCTCGCACCAACAACATTGTCAACAACTGCATTACCAACCATACAAAAATTCCATAAACCGATGGCGACCGGGCTAGGGTATATCCGTGAATGCTGAGATGACAAGGAGAAGAGCTGAATGGAAGAAATATACATATTGCCCCGACTCGAATTGATTGGGAAAAGGGCAATCTCTATAAACATTATAAAAGACATGGAGTTCTGAGGAGGACCTCAAACACCTATACCTACTTACACATTGATTTTTTGCATTGTGTAAGTATTTGTTTCTTTTAATTTTGTATTCATTCTTGGCCGCTGTGATGTGAATATCACAGTGTGTACGGTAACTTTATACAAATACTGGCAGCCCTGTGCAAGAAATTGACACCATATAATAATGTAGGTAGGTTCTTGTTTCCGGTAGCATGCTAGGTAGGTATAAAGTGGGTAGGATTTCAAAAGTATTGAAACGCACGCTCCGCATATTCATTGTTCAGCGCGACTCGCGTTACTTACTGCGTGGAAGTAAAAGTACTTACTTATACTTTTGGCAAAAAGAGTGCTATAAGTTCCAAAAATGCCTTTCTATGCTGTAGCTAACGGTCGCAACAATGGCGTTTTTGATTCATGGTCTGTATGTAAAGACCAAGTGAATGGTTATTCCGGTGCAAGTTATAAAAAGTTTGATACTATTGCGGGAGCACAAGATTTCGTCGATAGTGGAGGAAGTGGTTTGGCCGATACTTCCAGAAACACTCAATCGCATTACTATACTAACTTTACTCCAAATAATTCCGAATATTACGATAATAGGTCTTACTCTACGCCAAAATCCACCGACAGTGACCACTATCACCAGTACTTCGATGATTCCGAAGATTTGAACGCTAGGCCACAAGTGCCTACGAGGGGTCATCAAAGCTGCGGCGAGTTTGAAATGGATGACAATGGTTTTGTTCAAGTGTATACTGATGGAGCATGCTCTTCTAATGGTCAGAGCAATGCTAAAGCTGGTCTTGGAGTGTACTGGGGTGACAACCACTCTCTTAACAAGAGTGAACCTGTTTCTGGCCGGGCAACTAACAACTGTGGGGAGATACATGCTGCCACTACTGCTATTAAACAAGCCTTGGAGAATGGAGTTACAAAACTGGCTGTGAACACTGACTCTCAATTTCTGATCAATTCTGCAACAAAATGGATGCCTGGTAATATAATTTTACTTAAATAATATCATTTTAGTAAACAATATAGGTACTTACCTATTCTTTTATTGTCAAAACCCCAAAATGATAACGTTCTTGTACAATTTTAGGTTGGAAACAAAATGGATGGAAATTAGCATCAGGTGAGCCAGTGAAGAATGAAAAAGACTTCAAGGACTTGGATAGTGTACAGCATAAGCTTCAATTAAAGTGGAATCATGTTGATGCACACCGAGGAATTCAGGGCAATGAAATAGCTGACCAGCTTGCCAAAGCTGGTGCATCTATGCAAAAATAATAACATTCATTAAATGGGGACTTCATTCTGGCAGATGTATTTCCCTATCTTGAATTTAAGATTTCAAAAATATCTGCCATTAAGAAATAATATGTTAAATACACTGTTATTATTCATTTATTTTCAGTTTAAATATTGATTTTTTTCTTTATAATTAATCATTGTGTGCACTAAGTAGCCAAACAGTGTTATTCCTTGTTCATTTTATTATAATATAATTGTATCTATTGAGCAACCTCAAAGATGAGTTTCTGTTATGTATCTTTTATTTTTAGGTAGTAGGCACAACATTTGTTAATTATTTACTTGTTGTTAATTCTAGTACTAAAGTAATATTCTCAAAGTATTGGTAGCCCCATTTTTGAGAATGTACCATTGATTGATAAAACAAAAAGTGTTTATTGGTCATAATTGCTATCAAGTAAGTAATTGTTGTGTTAAGTAGGTAATAAAGTTACTTTTTGGAAAAATAATGATGACTTTTTTAATAAAGCCAAGTATAAGTAGGTACTTAGTTACCTATCACCTACTTAGTGTAATATAAAAAAGCGCGAATTAATGCGAGTCGGACTCTCACACGAAGGGTTCCGTACTATATTTAACAAAACGCTGAAAAAAAATCGTTTCTTGTATGGTTTCTACGTATTTATTATCATAGTAGTCTATGAAGGCAGAGGCGGTCTTAGGGGGTGGCGAACGGAGCAATCGCCCGGGGCCTCGCGCAAACCAAACAAATTTAAAAAAATATGGATTTCAAATTTTATTTCTTTGTATAACTTTAGCATTTTTGTCAAACATGACAAATACCTTAACCAAACAACCAGACTTACTTTCGCATCACATACTTTTCACGAAGGACAAAGGGCCCCGCAATGACCTGCCGCCCGAAGCCTCGCAATGGGTAAGGCCGCCGCTGTGTGAAAGTTTTTACAGTAACTATATTAACACACACTCTTGCTCAATCATCCCCCTATTCTATCCAATCTCCTATCTGATAAATCCTACTGATTCGCTTCTGACTTGTGTCGTTGTTCTTATAATTATGCCTTATTTACTAGTATAAAATTAATAGTTTTTTCATTATTATTCATTAATATCAGCGTGGGAAACTAAAGCAAGAAACTACAAAAAAATTGCAAGGAATGTAGTCGCACTTGTACAAAATGGCGGCCTGCATTCCGGCTGGCATTAAAATTTGCTCTGCTTGCATGAAACACGGCAGTCCGACAGGCAGGTAGCTACGGCATATACTCATTGACACTTAAGGGGCCCATTCACGGTAGTCCGCCTTGACGTCAGTCGCTTTATGCAAGATTGTGAATGTTGTTGAAATGTCGCTACCTGCTTGGTGTCCAGCAATACACAGCAGGATTCACCTTGCATCCTGGAAGAAGCATGTAAGCTCTACCCACCGCTCCCAAACCAAACAGTATTGTTGATGGACAATTAAGCAGGACAGTGTGTGCCACACCCTACATAGAGACTAGGACGGCGGATTGATACGCAGGATAGTGAATGGGCCCCTTTAGACGCAAAACCCTAACTATACTATATTTAATATACAGTGTAAACTCTTTATAACGAAACTCAAGGGACTGAGCATTTTTTGTCGTTATAGAGAGTTATCGTTATATGGAGTGAACAAAAAAAAACAAAACAAAGTGAACAAACCAACCAACTTGGGCTCACTTCAACGTTATAGGGAGTTTATCGTTATAAAGGATAACGTTATAAAGAGTTTACACTGTAACTTTTATTCCAGCCAGCTTTAGCAGTCAAACAAGAAAATCACTGTTTTATGCAAAAGTGTATTTTTATACACAACTAGCCGTCCGCCGCGGTACAACGACGTTTGTCGATATCATATTATAAAGCCTATATCCATCTACGAAAGATTCCGTGTCGAATGGCAGCAGTCCCATTCCGATATGTTCAGTAGTTTTAAGGTGAGGGTGCGTCTAAGGAACCCTATTTTGGTATTATATAGATATATGGGCGGATTTCTAGGTGGTTGTTTGCTGACAATTACCGTGTCTGTAATTATTTCATAATCTTTTGGTCATGTGAAATGGTTTTGACGACTGTGTGAGCTAACATTCTTCCTTACGAAGTCCTTTACTAGTAGAGTACGCATTCAGTTATATTTGACAATTGTTACCTCAAAATTTTCGTGACGTATGGAACTCCCCATTGACTGAATCAAAAGTTGGCTTCTATTTTTGGGAATATACTAATGAGTATTTTTATTACAAATTTATATTTTCTTGTAATTAATAATAGATCAATCACAACACAAGAAATGCAAATATTTTTCTAATCCTGCAATTTCATTGCATATCAATCAAACAACGATCAATTATGCCCAAATATTGGCAGATCTGTAGGACTATAATATTATACAATATTATTAAAGAACAAATGTTACAAACTTACGGAATGGTTTGAAGAAACTAACTGTATGCACCAAGTATATCGACTCACGGATTCATTTAAATACACTTCTGTGGTGTACTTGTATTGATGTTTTCGGGATTACTAAATATCACGATTTTATGAAAATATGCTAAATGCTAAAATGATAACGCACGGCTTTCGCAAGATTCTCCCAAAAATCATTCATTCATGGATCTTGAGGCGGGCGCCGGACAAAAGTAAAATGTGCGTTTGTGCCTGCTATTGGTCTGCGAGCTTAAAAATATATGTTGACAAGACAACACTGAAAATGTTTATGTCATATAATTCAAAACGAAATATAAAACAATAAACAAATGTCAAAATTGAGGGTATGTTTTCAAACCGTTTATTCAGGGCTCTCAAATCTGTGTAGAAGCGTAAATAATAGAGTGCAAAAAGATACAAAAATGCCTTTTTATGCTGTGGCTAACGGCCGTAGTAAAGGAGTTTTTAAGACATGGACAGAATGTGAAAATCAAGTGAAAGGTTTCTCCGGCGCAAGATATAAAAAGTTTGATACTATTGCAGGAGCACAAAATTTCATTGCAGAGCACAATGGAGGAGGAGGAGAAGGTAGTAAGTCGGCTTCCTCCACAATTACTCAATTCAATCCTAACTCAAAATTGAGTTCAAATACCTCCAATCATAACCTTAAAAGATCTTATTCATCTTCAAATAATAACCAATCCAAATATGATAACAAACCTAAGGCACAACGGCAAAACACAACTCCAGACAGTGATGATTCCGACCAGCATTCCGACGATTCTGATGACTTGAACACTATAGTTTGCAAACAGTTGGATGACATTGAGAAAAGGTTGAAAGGATTTGAGAAAGGAGTCAATATGATTTACAATAAGAATGCAGTCAAGAAAAGTCGGTCTGCTATAATGATTGAGCCACCAATGCCTAAGAGGAGTCGGAAAACTAGTGGCGAGTTTGAAATGGATGACAATGGTTTTGTTCAAGTGTATACTGATGGAGCATGCTCTGCTAATGGTACGAGCAGTGCTAAAGCTGGTCTTGGAGTGTACTGGGGTGACAACCACCCTCTTAACATGAGTGAACCTGTGTCTGGCCGGGCAACTAACAACTGCGGGGAGATACAAGCTGCCACTGCTGCTATTAAACAAGCCTTGGGAAATGGAATTACCAAACTGGCTGTGAACACTGACTCTCAATTTCTAATCAATTCGGTTACAAAATGGATGTTTGGTAATTATTTTTTACTTAGATATATGTTTTTAAAAGATAAGTATTTGTAGCCTAATCTGCCCTATATTCAGTATTCTTTAGACAACAGGCAGATTATTGTTTTTCTAACCTGTTGGCTACATGAACAAATAAAAACTGCAAAAAGTACAGAAACAGCCAGCAATTAAATCTTGATATTTTTATATTAAGGTTAGTGAATTTAGGAATACAATAGTGTTGTTAATGACAATAATGATACTGTTCTTAAAAAATCAAATCAGTGGTGTAACTTAAACCAAGTAAACCAACAGTCAAAACTTAGCCCTGTTGTTAATTGATGTACATGCACAATTACAGGTTGGAAACGAAAAGGTTGGAAATTAGCATCAGGTGAGCCAGTGAAGAATGAAACAGACTTCAAGGATTTGGATAGTGTACAACATAAACTACAAATCAAGTGGAATTATGTTAATGCCCACCGAGGAATTCATGGTAATGAAATGGCTGACCAGCTTGCCAAAGCTGGTGCAGCCATGTATAAAACTATGAAATAATGTATCAAGCTTTTGATAAATGTATAACTCGAATCCAAGTTGGAGTAAATTACAACAGATCTGCCTGTTAATTTTGAAGTAAAGTAAGCAATTAACACACCAATAATTGCTTAATAAACTTAAATGCACCATAAGAAACAAATAAGAATTGTATACTTTTCCATCACATGCTTGATGCAGGCTGTTTTTATCTTGTAATCAAGTGGAGTTTGATATTTGTATTAAGAATGCAGAAGAAATGTTACTATCAGAGCAATTGAACCAGGCAAATGCATTTTTCTTTTACCATTTGCCAGCATTATTAGGTGTTAAAATTTTTTGTCGGAATACATTTTTTTCCATATACATACATACAAGGTGTGTCCAAAAAGTAAGGTGACTTTGTATTTTTAAGAAAAAATATTTATTTATTTATCAATATTTATGTTGTCCCCTTCAAAGTAATCCCCCTCAGATACAATACACTTATGCCAACGGTTTTTCCAATCCTCAAAGCACTTCTCATTAGCACTTTTCGGTATAGCCTTGAGCTCTTCCAGAGATGCAGTCTTTATCTCTTCAATCATTGCAAATATCCGTCCTTTCATAGGTCTTTTTAGTTTTGGGAACAAGAAAAAGTCACATGGGGCCAAATCCGGTGAATATGGTGGCTGAGGCATGATTGTGGTGTTGTTTTTGGCCAAAAAATCTCTCACAAGCAAATATGAGTGAGCAGGGGTATTATCGTGATGCAAAAGCCATGAATTGTTTTTCCACAATTCTAGACATTTTCTTCGTATTGCTTCTCGCAAACGGCGCATAACTTCAAGATAATACTGTTTATTGACCGTACGACCATATGGTAAGAACTCCTGATGCACCACGCCATGGTAATCGAAGAAAACAGTGAGCAAAACTTTGACATTTGTTCGAACTTGGCGTGCTTTTTTCGGTCTTGGCTCATCTGGGCTCTTCCATTGGGACGATTGGACTTTGGTTTCGATATCATAACCATATACCCATGATTTGTCACCAGTTATGACCCTTTTGAGTAAATCTGGGTCGTCGTTGACGTCATTCAATGGTCCTTGAGCCATGCTCATGCGACGGTTCTTTTGGTCAAAATTTAGCAATTTCGGAACAAACTTCGCTGACACACGTCTCATGCCCAAAACATTAGAAAAAAATTCATGGCACGAGCCAAGCGATATACCAACATCCTCAGCAACTTCTCTGATAGTGATTCGACGATTTTCCAAAACATTTTTCTTCACTTGAACGTTTTCATCAGTTGTTGACGTGCTTGGGCGTCCAGAGCGAGGCTCGTCATTGGCATCTTCCCGGCCATCTTGGAAGAGTTTGTACCACTTGTAAACATTTTTTTTACTCAGAACATTACATACAGAACAGTCAACATTTCAAGTGTTTCGGAGCACTTTATTTTATTTTTTACACAAAATTTGATGCAAATCCTTTGATCCATATTTTTCGATAGCAAGAAATCGCCGAGCACGCAAAACACTTATAACCTTTACGCCTCTCACAACAACAAAAAAATCGATAATCGAAAGTACGTTGCCCGCGAAATTTGAAAAGTCACCTTACTTTTTGAACACACCTCGTACACAGTTACTTATTATATTCAGAGTGTTATTAATAAAACAGCCACTTGAACTCCAGTGACCCTTGGTGCCTCAATTGGTATAATTCTCATGAAGTGGTTTGCTCTCAATATTAAGAACAAGGCCAGTGACATAACGCGCCACGCCGCGCTAACTCGCCGGAAATGGAATCGCAGACCCTTGGAACGTGCCTTTAATCTTCCTTGTATCTAATTGGTTAGTGTTTCTATAATTGTACATACTGAAAGTTGTTGATTATTGAGTTGAGAATGATATTATATTCTTAAAATAGTGTGTAAGAAAGTTATGTTTTCTACCTACTGTATTTAGCTACTTAATGGTTGCCAAGGAGTTGATGTTTGTATCTACAATATGTAATTAGTATTCATTATTAAAAACATAGTGAATCCAACAGATTGTTTTTTCTTTTACAACTTACAAGCAAACAGAAAATGACATAAGAAGGTATGTAAACTTTAACTTTATCAAAAAAAACCTATGGCTACAAATTAATTAAATAGAGGCCGCGACAAAACATTCTCGAGTAAGTGTAATTTCCTTACAGAATCGAAAAGGTTATTTATCATATAACCTTTTTGGCTACATATAAAATCTGACATTCTTTACACACGGCCATTTGGGTTTCGATTCTGTAAGGAAATGACACTAACTCGAGAATGTTTTGTCGCGGCTTCTACGCTGTCTCTTTCGCTTACTACTCTAATACTAGTAATAACGTGAGAGATAAGCTCTCCGAGGCCTCCGTGAAGCGGCTCGCCGAAGTTTGTATTGGCTGAATAAGAGGGCAGAGCTTGTACATTGATAAATAGACATGATATCAATGTTATAACTATGTGCAAATAATTATTATATTAATTATAATTATAGGAAACCAGATAGCTAATATACTACATATAATGTTTGCCCTGGGTAGGAATCAAACGCACGACCTTTGGCATGGCAGTCAGACTATCCACCAAGTCAACCAGTCTGATATTGTCAAATAGTAGATAACTGTCGAAAACTTTACATAATTACTAAACATGCTCATGAACCAACATGCGGGTGTAATATAAGCTGATAATTATTTTTAAATTATTGCGATACTAAGTTTTTCTGTGTCCCTAGAATGAATATTTATCCCAAGCGTAGTGTAAACGCATCGGGTGTGCCAACAAGTTAGTGTGTATGTAAAATTTCAATTCGTCACGTCACGACGTTATGCGATGTTCTAATATCCATTGGATTCGTTTTTGGCGCACTCAACGCGCTTATGATTTAGTTCGTGCTCAGGGCACTGATCAAAACTATATAAGGAGCGAAAAAATGATGAAATATACTATGGAGGAGCGAGGTATGAGACTGGAGAAATGGAGGCATTTAAAAGGGAAGATCTTCCGCCAGGCTAGGTGATCATGCCTGGGGACCACGGCCCAACTGTTGATTTTTGTTTTTTTTAAGTACGAAGGTATTAGCCTCAGATGGCGCTGACACCCTTACGCGGACAATAACGGTGAGCGCTTAGGGCTCTCAACCGAAATACAAAAAATTTTAAGCAACAGCACACTGAGGGTGCCCCCTGTGGGGCTCGAACCTCGGGCTCAGGGCGTTGCGTGGGGGGCCTTTTTTAAATCAAAGACTTTACTTTATCTGATTATTAGTGGTTCTTTAATACAAAACGATAATAAAACAAAAAACTCTACAATGAACTTATTAAGGAGAGCGCGGTTTCTTACGTCCACGCCGGCGAGGACGGTAGCGAGGCTGATGGCCTTGTGTGTGTGATGGATGTACTCTATCGCGAGCTGCAGATTCGGCTGCAGCTGTCCGAGCTTTGGTTATGTCATCGTCAGACTCGGCGAGGGCGTGCCTCGGTCTGCGAATGCGACTAATGCGGGACGGAGTGTAGGACGCGGCCTTCACTATAAGGGGATTTTTGTGATTTAGTGCCCGATCGAAATGGCCAACTGTTGATTTTTTTTTTTTTTAAAGGACGAAGGTGTTAGCCTCAGATGGCTCTGACACCCTTACGCGGACAATATCGGTGAGCGCTTAGGGCTCTCAACCGAAATACAAAATTTTAAGCAACAGCGCACTGAGGGTGCCCCCTGTGGGGCTCGAACCTCGGGCTCAGGGCGTTGCGTGGGGGGGCCTTTTTAAATCAAAGACTTTACTTTATCTGATTATTAGTGGTTCTTTATTTCATAACAATAATAAAACAAAAAACTTTACAATGAACATATTAAGGAGAGCGCGGTTTCTTACGTCCACGCCGGCGAGGACGGTAGCGAGGCTGATGGCCTTGTGTGTGTGATGGATGAACTCTATCGCGAGCTGCAGATTCGGCTGCAGCTGTCTGAGCTTTTGTTATGTCATCGTCAGACTCGGCGAGGGCGTGCCTCGGTCTGCGAATGCAACTAATGCGGGACGGAGTGTAGGACGCGGCCTGCACTATAAGGGGATTTTTGTGGTTTAGTGCCCGATCGAAATGGGCCAACTGTTGATGTTGGATGTTTGTATATATATGTCAAATCCTGAGAGAATCTTGATAGTGCGATGTAGGATTCTCGCGTGTTTCTACTCGTTCATAGATGTCGCCACATCACTGTAGTGCGGGGGGTGAAGGATTGTAGGCGTGTTCATAGATGTCGCCACAATATTATTAAAATGAAAAAGATTTTATAATTTCGACATGTCTTTATTGAACAAACATTTCGTAACTTAAAGGCTAAAAGCTCATAATTAACGTTAAAAAATCTATTTACAAAATTAAATACTAAACAGTTGCCATTAATCATAGAACTGGACTACATACTGTATGAAAAATGTTTATTGCTAATACGTATGCCAAGCTATATCGACAAATGATACACCAATGCTTAGTGAAACATATGATTCGAAATCTCATATAATATATTTACCGATATATGCATACAAGTAAAAATTCTAATCAATTCCCAAATGAAAAATATACAACTATATAGTTTTAAAACTACTTTGCACACTTTCATAGTAACTGAATATCAAATTATTCATTATTATGATGAGTACTAAAATTATACTCAGTTGCAATTTAAATGCACTATTTCGAGTTGAAAATAATAAACAGTCTTAAAATTATTGTAAACGATATGAGAACATATGTTACAGTTTTCTGTAAGTGTACATCCATGCATTTACTTTCACTCTTCATATATTTAAATGTTGAATATGAGAGCAAAGTTTAATTTGATTGCCTGTATTTGTGGCATTATCAATCTATTTTAAATATCATAGATTTATAAACATCAGCAACCAAAAAGGTTTTTTTTTAATACATCATGGGCTGACAGATGGTCTACCTGATGGTAAGTGGTCACCGCTGCCTATGGCCATTTGCATCCCCAGGGGCATCGCCATTCGATTTTGAGACGTGAAGTTTTTGTATCATGTGCCTGTAAGTCACCAGCCCCCTTACCTTTTGAACCGAAACACAGTAACACAAGTGCACTGCTGCTTCACGGCGGAAATGGGTAAGTTGGTAGTGCTTCCCTGGACGATCTCTGCAGCTCTGTGAGCTCTGCTACTCTAAATAACTATACAACTCAAGTATTCAGTAACATTAGGAATTTTCCAAGGTAGTAGTTTCATAGTTACTGAAATCAACAACAACGACTTGTACTGACAACGTTGTTTATCTTCCTTAGTCTAGCTTCCTAATTTGTCGTTGTCCTATAGCTTATACTTGTTGCGTAACAGTCGAGCAGGTCTGCGTGTTGCGAAGTTCTACGCTCGTGACTAGTCTGCAGATCGCAACATGCTTAGTATAAGAAATTCATGATACATAATATCTGTATCTATAATAGTATGTAAAAAAAAACACCAAAACATGTACAGCTAGGTTCGGCAGTGAAGTTACAATACTATAGTATCCAATAATGGTATTCGCGTATTTTTTCTACATGATAGAACTTAATTTATATTTTTTTGTTACACTAATTGAGAAACTCGAGTTTGACCATAATCTCAGCATGGTAAATGATAACGTGGCCGAATGTGGTGAATACTTTGAGTACTCACCACATTCTAGGCCTAGAATGGAATTGGCTTGGTTTTTTCACTGTAAGCTCAAGCGCATTGTAAGATTCGAACCATCGACTCGTCACGCTATTCAACGTCTCTACTGAGCTAAGATCGCCTTAATATTTCTATTGAGACTTGACTGATAGAACATAGAGAGTACACATCAATTTTACCAAGTTCATGTATTCGTTATTTAATTACTAGTATACGAAAATCGAACGACATGCTAAAATCTTATTGATACAGTACGAAGACATATGATTAACACATCCACTTACACATTCGAATTTGAAAAATAAATCTAGCAGTAATTTAATTTGTTTACACAAATGTGCGTATTTCATAACGTCACTCAAGTTGTTGAAACGTTTATGTTTTGTGTGGCCAATACTCATGTGTAGTACTGGATGGTATGCGTGCGTCGCGACGGTGTAACGACGGAAGAGTTGTTCGGTGCGCCCGTGCCAACGATCAGGTATCCGCCGGACGTCACCACCTTTTTGGCCGCATCTTCATTATTCATGATCTGAGCATAAAAAAGCTTAATAATTATTTTTTGATATGTCAAGTAAGCCAACAAAAAGGCAGGTGCACTCGACAGTAAGTGGTCAGCGCCGCCATGGACATTTGACGCGAGACGTGAAGTTTTATTTAGAACCATTCACACATTTCGCAGTTTACTGATGAATTCATTATTAACCGTTTTTTACAGCTCTCCGACTCTTTCGACAGTAAAAGAAGTCTTGGCAATTCGATATTTCAAAATTAATTCATGTATTTGTAGACAAAAAGGGTCGACAAGTGAAATTTTACTAAAGAAAATCATAAAAATATATATTTTTGAAATTTATATTTCAGAAATCGCCAGAAAGAAAGTATATGTAAAATAGTGCATGAAATAAAAAAAAATACAAGATTTTTTTCAAATCCTACAATACACGCTAAAGACAACATAAAATGCTTAATATACGTTCACATTAGTCAACAAAAATCTAATACTATTTAATGATTCAAAACCATTTAATCAGTTTAGGCCCGCGGAGGGTACTTTGTAATGTCAAATACCGGTTCGGAAGTCAGCCTTCAACTGAGAAGAACCGGGAAGAAACTCAGCAAGGTACTTTTTATATAAATTTTATCCATTCTTCCTATCTGTCTACACCTATCTATATTTCCTTAAGTGGTCGCGACAATATTCATAACCGGGGCGTCAGTGGTCCTAATGCCACCGGTACAGATGATATAATATCCCAGTCCTTGAAGAGTTGAATTCGTGCACAAATCGAGAAGGAACGAATAAAATGACCACGTACACAACGCCTGGGCTTGCTGATAAATTTTGTATTCACCAAAGCTCAACGTGAAAGATCTACCGTACGATATTGTACTCTTCATTATCACTCACCATTTATAACATTACTATGTGTTGTTATAATTTATTCACTATTTATTAACGGTATTCGTAGGACACATACTTGTTTGTTGAGTAAAAGGGGCGTCAACTGCGTAGTTTCGGGCTGATTGTAAGTCCCGATGCACTTGACTTGGTTGCCACCTCCACTTTCCACCATCACTTTGCTCACTGTAATTATTAATTTGTTTTCTACACAATAATGTATAAGATATATTTAAAGAACTAGAACTGTTTATAAATTGTAAGATTTGGATTCTCGAGTGCAGTTTTTTAAAATAACCTAATAAAATAAAACAAGAGCTGCATTAAATGTTGCATTACTTTTTATAAATATAAAGCTAAAAAATATTACTGTAAATGTTTTCAATCACCCCCATGGCCTTCTTTTCCATTGGGCACTCAGGGCAAGTGCCCAGGGCCCCGCGATCCATAGGAGGCCCCTTAATTCCTGACGGATCACCAACCGATAATTAATGTTACGTTTAAGTTGAGGAAGCCTAAGCATTAGACGCCTTAGGATACAGAGAACGCATGAGACAGGTAGGTTTTTAGATCGGATCGCTGCATAGTCAAATGGAGGCCCCATTATCCTAAAGGGCCTAGGGCCTCCGATAGGTTGAATACGGCCCTGATCACCCCAATATCTAACTTCGTTGAAATATTGTTATTTTTGTTCCCATGTGTATGTTTGTTACCAGTTAGCTCCTTCCGAGAAGCGGGTAAACTTGTATCTGTATATGTAATTTATGTTTGTTTTATTTTCAGTAATATGCATTATTTTTAATTATAAATTACCTCACCCCCCGTTTTTCCGGATTTCATTAAAATAATATTATAGTAACTAAGTAAATAACTTACCAATAATGGAGCCTTTCTGGGAATTTTGTGGTTCATGCGCGTAGACGCGGGTAGGTGCCAACTTTCCGCCGACCGTCATGGTCGGCGTGGTTGCATTTTTCTGTAACGCCAATACCAACGATGTTCAAAATATATCACTCAATGTGGTCTTATGTATTCAACTAGAACAATGAGGTGGTCGTTGGTCGCGACACGCTGACTGCGCGCCACTTTATAATACCATCCATAACACATGGAGTATCATTATGTATGAGTTACTCGCCAAAACTTAAAATAATTGAAGGTTTTATAAAGCTGGATTTTAGTCTGAAGCCTTGGAGCCAAATTAGTTTGTACCATATAGTTTCTTGTTGAAAGCTATGACTGTGATATTTTTACATACTATAAGTTGAAGTGATGAAAAACTATATAAAAACTTACTGGGAGATTATCTGGCAGTGATTGCAGTCTATTTTCAGGAGGGTTACTTCCATCTTCAATGCTGTTGCTATCCTGGAATGTAAAAAAAATGTATTTTATATTATTTGTATCAATTGATCATTGTTATTATCAGGTATATTGGACCTACTTATCGGGTATGCTCGAATCATTCATGACATTTTTTTTTACTTAATTTTGTATTTAACTAGCTGTCCCCCGCGGTTTTACCCGCGTTACCGAGGGATGTCACATTTTCCCGGGATAATAAGTAGCCTATATGTTAGTCTAGTCCAGGATATGTTCTATCTTTGTGCCAAGTTTCATCCAAATTTGTCTGGTAATTTTTGCATGAAAGAGTAACAAACATCCATACATACAAACATTAACATTTATAATATTAGTAGATACCCATACACTTAGTTCCCAATGGTATTAAAATCTTTAAAAAAATATCATGTATTTCAGAATAACGGTAAAATTGCAACCTGATGGTGACGTTGCTGCGTGCAGACGGCGAAGTGTTGCGTCCAGTGCGAGCGCTGGCACGGGTAGTCGCAGTACGACGTGTTCCAGCAGCAGTAGAACTGAGCCTCTTGGCTGCAGTTGGCACACCTGAACATAGAAATTGACATTTTTGTACTTATTCTATTAGATTTATGACTCTAATTTGTATGAACTAAACTGCGAATTGCCGTTGGTGAAGGTATTTGTTGTATTTTTATACGCCCAGATATAATCAGATTCGATCAGAATCCGTAAAAATACGGACCGGTATTTTTTTTTTTTAAGGGCGAAGGTGGCTCTTACACCCGGACAACTTACAAATACGGACCAGAGTAGTCGTAGAACTATTTATACGGTAGTTTATGCACTGAATCCAATTTCCGTCATCCGTGAATCTTCATTTCTGATTTTGTGTAAAATGACATCTGAATTACAGATTGGGATAGGTAGTGCGAAACCGCTATAAGACTACTAATAAATTCATACTTAACTCTATAAAATATTTATTCGTCTTTCTTTAATACAATTTAAACTGACACTATTTCTTTCTGCCTGTTTGTCTGCTTATATCTTAAACTTCGGAATAAAATTGATGCAGTTTTCAACGTCATTAAGAGAATATTCCGAAAGGTTTGTGTACGGTATTATATATACGTACCACTGCTTGTTCTTGGCTAGTTTGACGGCAGCCTCGATCTCGACCTGGGTATTGCGTCGGACTTCACTGACGACGCGTAGCTTCTCCTTCTCGAACGACGCCCGCATCTCGGAGAGCGTTAGTTCTGTAAAAATAACACATAAAACTTTATATGTCATGAATTATGTGCATTTATTCGCGAAGTTATGTGTGTTAAATAGCTGAGTACTTTAAATCGGTTAGCTTGAGTTGAGTAGTGTTGTCTCATCTCATCTCTCATCATTTCATCTGTTGGAATACACTATTAGTTGTTTAGCAACAGATTTGATAGGAATTATCTCCACGAAAAGTTAAAAAATAATCTGGAACGCGGTTACTTCATCACAAATTCAAAATCAAAAAGACCTTGTACTATTGCAAACAGAACTGATATACTATGCAGCATAGGGTAGCTTGTAGTGGGTCTGGATGGCCAAATCTAAAATTATAAGAAGTAGCAATAACGGTATACTACTCTTGAAAATACATACATATATATTTACACCCAGACACAGAAAAACAGACATATGTACAAAAATAAAACGTTAGTTCTGAGTGGAAATCAAATACACGACCTGCGGCGTCGGGTTATCTAACCATCATGAAAACTGGCTCGTCCTTTGATCTAATTATAGAGTTAAAATCCTTTTTACCCAGCCGGTATTGTTTATGTATGTAGGTATTGTTATACCAGAACATATATATTATATAAAAATATAGAGTTTTACAACACTACCCGTAAAGCCGAAAGGAGGTTAAATGGGGCCTTATAGCGAGTCCATTCACAATATTTAAGAACCATAGTAACACTGTATATCATACGCCAAAAAAAAAAAAACTGATTTTGATGAATGAAAAATAGAAAAACTATTAAAGTAGACAATTATAAGGTGAAATAGGTACGTAGGCCTTTCTGTTAAATAATCTGGTTCCCTAACATGAGCGCTTACTAGGGCTTTGATAATTAATTATATATTTACGGGGAATTTTGTAACACGTTGTATAATAACATACCGTGGTTATGTTTGATTTCGTCGATCTCCTGGGTGTGCCTCCACCGTGCCTGCTCGAGCTGCAGTCGCAGTGCAGTAACCTGCGATGCCGGCTCATCCAGTCTCTCCAAGGAATCCTCCAGAAGAGTGCGGAAGAAGTCTGTCAACTGATCACAATCAAATGTTTAATAAAGCATATTGATTAGAACCTAAATATAGTATTTTAAAACAGTAAAATACCGATTTTTTTTAAGAAAAAATGATATTTACTAAGGATTATAGGAACTTGTTACCTTTACGGCGTTCTGGTTGAGTTTGGCGGTGAGCGGGCCGGCGGAGGAAGGCGGCGGGACGCTACCAATGGGCGTGCTCGAGTCCAATGGGTTCAGTAGCACCGGCCGCTGCTGTAGTCGCGGGGGCTGTCATAGAAGGGTTTATATTTAATTCACGTAAAGCACTAGACAGGTAGACTGGCAGGAAAATGTTATTTATTTATATACTAGCTGTCCCCTGCGGTTTCACCCACGTACCTATATAAACCTTCCTCTTAAAACATTCTGTCTATTTTATATTGTAGTTTAAAAGATCTTAGCGTTCAGACGGAGGGAAGCGACTTTGTTTTATATGTAGAGATTATTAGTATAATTCAATTAACGATTTACTTTATGCAGGTAAAAATAGGGTTAAGCTAACGCCAAGACCATGGTTAAAGTAGTTTTCTATCAGAACTCCTAATATAATAGAACGATCGCTCAGTACATTCTGGAGTCGGAGTCAAGCCCTTACAGCTCTTCTAATCTACTTGAGTACTCGAGATAATCATCAAATTCACAAATTTCAATATGTTATGCTATGTTAAAAAATATCTGGAGCACACAGTTAAGAATTCAGCAACACAGGCTTATATAAATGTTTGTGTAATAAGGTAGTGAAGCAGACAGATGAGGTCACCTGACGGTAAATGATCATCCATAGAACAACCTCTGCTAAGTTTGGGATCTGATGGCTGTGTATAATGAAAGACCCAGGATATTTATTACCTCTCCAAGTGCATTATCGGAGGTCCTCCTGCAGATGGCGGCAGTGACGATGGCAGGGGGCGGCTGCGGGGTCTGGGGCGGCGGGGGCGGCTGGGGCGTCAGGGACGGCTGGGGCGGCTGGGGCACGTGGGGCGGCGCGGGCAGCAGCGCGGGCACCGCGGCGCCGCCCACGTGCAGCGAGCCAGGCCCGCGCTCCGAGATACCGTTCATCATCGGTGGAGAGGCGGCCTTCTGTTGACACAAACGATTCAGTTCTATAGCCAGATTTTTTTGGCGTTAAGAAAAAGTAATCCATAACATCTAGAAAGTAATACAACTGATTCCCTAATTCTCTCAAAATCTGTACAGTCGATCGTATTAATGTGTATCTTTGTATAAAATTATGTGAACGAAACAACGATCTGATTCTAGAATAGATATGACGTTGTTATTGTTTTTAGTGTTTATTTACTAAAATAATAGATTTATAATAAGTTAGAAACGAAGGCTTACAGGATTTTAAATAATACCTACGAAAAATCTCACCTCAAGAGCACCGACAGACATGACAGGATGTAGACTGAACATGAGCTGGCCGTTGACAGACGTGACTAGCGGCACGGTGTGTATTTGTCCACCATGAGGTACTTGCCCAACATTGGCCAAGCTTTGTGTGGGCAACGTGCAGGGCGTGGTCGTCACGGACGGGGATGACAGCGTCGACGTGGACGTGATAACGACCGGGAGCATGGGGGTCGTTAGTGTGTTCACTACCTTGTTTGCTAGAGAACGGAAATATCTTGTTACTATACTCAACTAAATTCACGTCTTTTTCCACCTATAGTTTTTAACTTAAATTGTTTATAAAACTTTATTGATGGCTTCAATAACGTATCAGGTTTTTTAACTTTAAATTAATAAAAGCTTAGTTAGACTTAGAAATTTTAGCTGATACTTTATTGAAAACAAAACTTTCACAGGTCTTTTGATTTAATGTTTTCTAAAAATAATGAGGACAGCCAAAATAATGGTGGCATGACATTAAACTATCTCCTTCTATTTTAATAACATGGAATTAAATAAAGCACTAAATGAAAGGTATCAACCAAACTAACGGGACTGCAAATCTGTTTCAACTGATCTTTTCAACTTCAAGAAAAGATATAAGAAGAAAATAGATTCAAATTAAGTTAAGATTGATGCCCAACATAATCTGGAGCAAGGATGATAAGTATAACTCACGAGTACTAGTTACAATAGGCACCGCCGGTCTCACGCCAGGCGAGGTGATGGTCCCGTTAGCAGCGGGTCTGTGCAGTCGCAACGGGGCTTGCGTCGTCGGCGGCTGGATCGGGATGTACACCATTGAGTTCTTGCCGTTCAGCTCCGACCGACCGTCGTCGATCTTCTTCGGCTGAGGGAACGTCTTCTTCGCCCTAGGTCGGACTTCGGGCGGGTTCGTCGCTTTCCGGGCGTTGAGCGGTGTTACAACAACCTGAGAGGAAAGGAAGACTACAAAGTTGTACATCGCTTAGTAGCATTCATCAGCATTAGCGACTATCCAAAGGTTTTTGTTCTAAATGAAATAAACATTATAGCTCCTTATCCACAAGTACCTGACCCATCTATAGCTAGGATACTTAAACATAAATTAATATTATAGTCGAAACCAAAGGGTTAGTAAAGTTAGCTATTTAGAATTACCTTATTGATCCGCACTTCGCGCAAATTCTTCGTCGGCGGATTAACCGGTTTTAGTTTAAACGCGTTCATCAGATCCATTTTCTCACTGTGACGCTCAGGCTCGTCTAAATCTATAGGTTCTGATTTGATTTCCACCTGGACATCGTTTGGGTTGTTCGGATTCTCCGGCGCCGTAAGTGGCGGTGGTGACGTCATACGAGCGAAAGCCCGAACACCTACACGACCGACGACTAGTTCCGTATCGTTCCTCAACTTCTTTAGCTTGTTAACCGCTTCAGTCATATTCCGAACGTTATTCATACTCGTAGGCGTAAAGATAGAATCTGTGTTCGCTTCGACGGTGATTTCAATATTTTTTTGTGAAGTTGTATTTTGGGCGGTTGTGGATAGACTTCTCACGCTGCTAATAGTTGGGAAGCATGATGCGGAAACAGATACCGCAACGTTCTTCCCCCCTCGCGCTAGAACCGCTAAGCTTGTATCGTCATCGTATTGATGGTGATTTTTACTCGGTTTTGGACTTTCCGCATTACTCGATTTAGACGATACATTAATTTCACTTGATGACTTTGTAAAATCTTTATTTTTAGCATTTGCATTGGTATTGTTTTCATTATCTTTAATGTTTATTGAGATATCCACACTTTTGTCGTGCTTTTTCTCTGCGGATTCTTTTTTCTCTGCTGATTCCTTTTTCACCACACTCCTTATTATAATGTGCGACTTATTTCTTGAGAGCTTTCTTCTCTCTGATTTTGACTTTTCATCTTTGATTTTCTCACACGACAAAGATTTTACTAGTCTATGTCTCTCTCTATTTGGGGTTGTTTTTACAGTAGGAGTATTAATTTCTTTCGGAGTGTTTGGTTTGGGACTCTGTCTGTTAGTTTTTGGGGTCAATAATATTTTGATTGGTGGCACTTTAGGTGTTGAACTGTCCTTATCGGGTGTGCTACTTGACGGTTCATTATCTTTTACCTTAAAAGTGGTTTCACCAGCTTTGTTTACTTTAATAGTACATTTAAGAGGATCTTTAGGAGCTTCTGTTGTCACCTTGGGTTTTTCAACTGCAGCTTTAGATTTTTCAACTGTCGCTTTGGGTTTTTCAACTGTCGCTTTGGGTTTTTCAACTGTCACTTTGGGTTTTTCAACTGTCGCTTTGGGTTCTTCAACTGGCACTTGAGGTTTTTGAACTGTCACTTTAAGTTTTTCAACTGTCACTTTAGGTTTCTCAACTGTCACTTTGGGTTTTTCAACTTTCACATTAAGTTTTTCAACAACATCTTTACCGGTGTTTGGTTCTGGTGTGTATTTCTTTTCAACATTTTTGTCTGGATCAACGCGTTTTCTCTTTTCAAGAGGAGTACTACTGGATTCCATTATTGTGAAAACGGCTTCTTCAAGCTCGGATCGTCGACGCTTTCTTGTTGACGGTTGCTCGGTTAATTTGGTTTGTGGGGTTTCTTTCTTTGGAGTCTGATCTACCTCCATTGTCTTGTCCCTGTAGATGATAAAAATATCAATAAACAAACCAATTCTAAGCTAACCTTATCAAATTATCATTCAGTGCTGACCTTATAAATAAATTTCGTTGACATTTCTACACACATAGTAATAATAATTTCTTCTTCATAGTACCTAATGAAAATCCTCATTTATCTATAATGACTTCTAACTGATCGCTGAAGTTTGTTTAAACTCATTGCCTCACTTACTTGTCAGTCTTATCGCCCGCATCGTCCTCTTCTCTCGCTATCTCCGCCCCATCCGCCATTTTGCGAGAAGACACAGCAGGCGTGTCCTCGTTTTCGCTTACATAGCTGTCGATAAATTTGTACATAAATTAGTTATAGATATTCAATGCCACAAAGCATGTTCCAACCGTTGACATTAAAATGTGCATGCGTTAGCTTCTAATTCAATATATTTTGTACCCACATAAATAGGTTAGCATAACACACAGATGTACGCACATTTAAAGACAAACTGATTACATGTGTAACACACACACATATGTAACGCATATCTATTATTTTTTTAATTAGACACACAGAATAATAGAAGAAATATTGTATCTATTTATATATTCAATATTAATGTGTAAATTATGACCATCAATTTAAACAAGAGTCGAAGAAATCTTTTTTGCAATTAATTTTTTAGTTTGCAGGCAAAAATATATACGCTATTAACTCACCCTTCATGCAAAGAATTCTTGAAACCCTTGGAGTTAGACCTGCTTTTCTCCTTTGTGTTTGGTGATGCGGTTGGTTTTTCAAGGCTCTTAACTTCACCCTCGAATGAAGGTATCTGTAAAAACACTCAGTGTCAACTGGTTTAAAACCATCATCACGATAACAAATTATGCAGTAGACAGGAGATTTGCATTTTATTCCAGAACATATTGCCTCTGCATATAAAATCATATTAAATTTCGCTCAGTTTCTATAAATCTAAGTGGTAACAAATATTTCTTTTCGATTCTTGTGCTTAACCATAATTTTACCATGTAACGAAGAGAGCTCGTATGTTAAGGCGGATCTTCTCTATGCGATGTCATATTCGTAACTTATTAGGATTAACAACTGTTAACAATATAGTAAGTTGAAGTGGCAGTTGGCTGGTCACATCTGTCGTAGAACCGTTCTAGAGTGGAGACCACGGCTCAGTAAACGCAGTGTAGGGCGTCCGCCAGCTAGATGGAGCGATTATATATGCAAGCTGGCTGGAAGCGGTTGTAAAACAAAGAGCTGAAGATTACGCTCAGTGGCGTGCCATAGGTGAGGCATATGTACAGAAGTAGGCAGAGATAGGCTGATGATGATGAACAATATAAATAGGTTGGGGAAAAAGTTCCTTCGCATTTTTTAAGAAAATTCAAAACATTTTTAATATATGTAGTTTATTTACATTTAACTAAAGTATGTAGGTACCATTTTGTTCGATAACTTTTTGCCATCTTGTAGGTAGGGACATGATCCCATTGCTATAGAAATTTTGGGACTTCTGATCAAAATATTGCGACAAGTGGTTTTGACAGTCCTCTCGTGATGTTAACCTGACACTGCCTAAAGAATTCTGAAGAGACCGAAACAGGTGGAAATCTGAAGGTGCAAGGTCAGGGCTATACGGCGGATGCATTAATACCTCCCAGCCAAACTCTCTTAATTTTTGCTGAGTGGCTAAAGATGTGTGAGGTCTAGCGTTATCATGATGAAAAACCACACCCCTTCTGTGGATTAATTCCGGCCGCTTTCTGTCAACTTTTTGCTTTAATCTCATCAGTTGTTTGCAGTAGAGTTCAGAATCGATGGTCCTGCCTGGTGGTAACAGCTCATAATGAATAATGCCCTTCCAATCCCACCACACACACAGCATCACCTTGTTGCGAGTTAACCCGGGTTTCGCCACAGTCTGTGAAGCCTGACCGGCCTTTGACCACGACCTTTTTCGCACGTTCTTGTCGTACGTGATCCACTTTTCATCACCAGTTATCAGCTTCTTCAAAAATGGTTCGGTTTCATGACGTCGTAATAAAGAATCACAAATGAGTACACGGTTCATTAGGTTTCTTTCAGTGAGCTCGTGAGGTACCCAAATATGTAGCTTTTTTGTGTACCCCGTTTTTTTCAAATGCGCCAAAACTGGTTTGTGGTCAATTCCCAGTTCTTCAGCTACGTCGTAACTACTGATATGCCGATCTTGCTCCACTTTTTCAAAAATGGCTTCCTTTAGATCCGTAATGGGGCGACCAGAGCGACGTGCATCTTTGACATCAAAATTTCCGGATTGAAAACGCTTAAACCAAATTTGTGCTACTCTCACAGACACTGCACTAGGTCCATAAACATCGCAAATCTTTTTCGCGGCTTGCGTTGCATTTTTACCTTTTTTGTAGTAAAACTTTAAAATGAATCGAATTTCTTCATTAGATTCACTCATCTTGGCGGTACGAAAAACAAATGCAAATCACACATTTACCTAATTTGAATTTGGAATTATGTTCTTTAAAATTTAAACTTTCAATGATACCAAAACCAGCCAGATACAAATAGTATAGCCAAAGAGATTTTATTACAAGTTCATACATACTATAATGCGAAAAGACTTTTTCCCCAACCGAATATATAACAGCATAGCCTAACTTCACAGCAGTAAATGTACAACTCGCTTGCTGGTTGCAAAACTATAACAGTTGAGGTGTGTAAACCTCTGATACAATCATATCAAATAAAATTATATTATTAATTTTACTTAACTTTAAAAATTAACTTACCATGAGTTTAAGTTGTTCATACAACTTGTTAGAATCAAATAGTGTCTTGAAAGGTGGGTAGAAGAACTTGCCGTACTTCCGAGATATGTTACGGATGTGTTCTTCTGCTTCCTAAACACAAGCAGTATAGACATTAACATATTATCTACAATACTTTAAATTCTTTTTTTTTTGACACATCTTGATTTATGTTACATTATGAATTTTATAGTATGTAATAAATAAATAAAAAATGTAGTTTCCGTCCAGTGATTTTACCCACATTTAAATTGATTATATATTTATGAGATAGGCTATTTCCCTCTCCGTACCCTGAACTACGTGTGTGCCAAATTTCAACCAGATCAGTTTAGCCCTTTGGCCGTGAAAATGTTATAAACATACAGACTTTCGAATTTATAATGTAAATATGGAAGAAAAGTATTAACTCATTTCTAAGTGAAAGGGAAATGGTCACAATTTATTACTGCTAATGTATAGCTGTGGTCAATATGATAAAATCAATATCTACTATTGCATTTGCTCTATTACCTATTAGGGTGTTCTTTAATTTTGTCAGTATTCATGCAAATATTTTAAGACTAAATTAGACTTTATTTTTACACAGAGAGGGCTTGTATTTCACCACCATAACAAAATGATAATGTGGGAGAAGAGAACTGGCGAATTATGACAGACAGAGGTATACTACAAGACTTTTCCGTTCGGTGACAATTTACGATAGAATAACTTATGTACTACTTACTAATAAATTTATAAAATAATTACCTGCATACTATCAAGTATATCCTGCCGCTTAGTTCTAAAATTGTTAGGGTCCTTCTCTGAATAGAGGTAGCAGTCTTTAGCTGGCACCCAGGCGCGGTCGTGGGCTCCGAAGAACCTCACATCGACCAAACCTGTGTTGCTCACGGACATGCCTTTCGCTGGCCAGTAGGGGAAACCTGTGGAAATACGTATTAATTAATAATAAATAAATATCCTGGTACATTCTTTACACACGCCCATCTGGTCCCAAACTAAGCAGAGCTTGTACTATGGAAACCAGATTACTGATATACTACAAATACTACTTTTTTTCTTCTAAATACATACTTATATAGATATTTACACCCAGACACAGAACAAACAGACATGTTCATGGACACAAATGTTTGTCCTGGGTGGGAATCAAACCCGCGACCTTCGGCTTGGCAGTCAGAGTCGCTAACCACCAAGCCAACTGGCCTGTATTAATAAATTTATAATTGCATTTGGACGACTATATATTAGGTTGGGGAAAAAGTCATTTCGCATTATAGTATGTATGAACTTGTAATAAAATCTCTTTGGCTATACTATTTGTATCTGGCTGGCTGTGGTATCATTGAAAGTTTAAATTTTAAAGAACATAATTCCAAATTCAAATTAGAAAAATGTGTGATTTGCATTTGTGTTTCGTACCGCCAAGATGAGTGAATCTAATGAAGAAATTCGATTCATTTTAAAATTTTACTACAAAAAAGGTAAAAATGCAACGCAAGCCGCGAAAAAAATTTGTGATGTTTATGGACCTAGTGCAGTGTCTGTGAGAGTAGCACAAATTTGGTTTAAGCGTTTTCAATCCGGAAATTTTGATGCACGTCGCTCGGGTCACCCCATTACGGATAAAATGGATGCCAATTTTGAAAAAGTGGAACAAGATCGGCATATCAGTAGTTACGACGTTTTTTTATGCTATTTGGGCCGACAAACAAGCAGACGGTCCACCTGATGGTAAGTGGTCACCGCCGCCTATGGACATTTGCAACACTAGGAGCATCGCTTATGCGTTATGTTAAGTCTCATGTGCCTGTAATTTCACTGGCCCTCTTACCTTTCTAACCGAAACACAGTAATACAATTGCACTACTGCTTCACGGCGGAAATGGGTAAGGTGATAGTACTTCCCCGGACGAACTCTGCACTAAGAGCTCTACTACCCTAAAACTGGGAATTGACCACAAAACAGTTTTGGCGCATTTTAAAAAAAACATGGTACACAAAAAAGCTAGATATTTGGGTACCTCACGAGCTCACTGAAAGAAACCTAATGAACCGTGTACTCATTTGTGATTCTTTATTACGACGTCATGAGACCGAACCATTGAAGAAGCTGATAACTGTAGATGAAAAGTGAATCACGTACGACAAGAACGTGCGAAAAAGGTCGTGGTCAAAGGCCGGTCAGGCTTCACAGACTGTGGCGAAACCCGGGTTAACTCGCAACAAGGTGATGCTGTGTGTGTGGTGGGATTGGAAGGGCATTATTCATTATGAGCTGTTACCACCAGGCAGTACCATCGATTCTGAACTCTACTGCGAACAACTGATGAGATTAAAGCAAGGAGTTGAGAGAAAGCGGCCGGAATTAATCAACAGAAGGGGTGTGGTTTTTCATCATGATAACGCTAGACTTCACACATCTTTAGCCACTCAGCAAAAATTAAGCGAGTTTGGCTGGGAGGTATTAATGCATCCGCCGTATAGTTCTGACCTTGCACCTTCAGATTTCCACCTGTTTCGGTCTCTTCAGAATTCTTTAGGCAGTGTCAGGTTAACATCACGAGAGGACTGTCAAAACCACTTGTCGCAGTATTTTGATCATGTCCCTACCAACAAGATGGCAAAAAGTTATCGAACAAAATGGTACCTACATACTTTAGTTAAATGTAAATAAACTATATTAAAAATGTTTTGAATTTTCTCAAAAAATGCGAAGGAACTTTTTCCCCAACCTATTACAATAGGGATGTGTCCTGACATGTCAAATCAGCAATTCTTTATGAAATGTCAAAACGATTAATGTATGGAGTTTTGTATGAAATAGCAAGTTGTGACGTCATAATTGTACAGCATCAAATAACATACTCTTTATGATTAGATCGGTACTGAAAAATCACATTAATGATTTAATTTTGATCATATTTAATGTTTTCGTATATTTTTGGATGTTCAATACACGGGTTAGTGTTTGATCATTTATCTTTAATACAGGACACATCCCAATTGATTTTGGGCATAATAATAGTATTATGCCCAAAATGGGCAAGATATCCCTGAGCAAAAAATCCAATTCATCAATGGCAGAATAAAGTTACATTCGTAGTAACAAATCCGTTACCTTTAAACGTCCATACCATAGATTAGAAATGACATTTGGAACAGTCACAATTAGTAAAATACAGCATATATACATACTATATATTACATTTACATATTATATATATGTATAGTATATATTTAACAGATATGCACAGGTAATACCAATTAATACAAATTTTAGTATGGATTAGGATCGTTAATATTTCCCATGCCAGACTTATTAAGTTCTATAGCTACCTTTAAGTTTAGCCCACAGCAATATATGCGGTGTGGAACAAACGTCGGTGAACCAGGTGGGCCTCCTGCCGTGGGCGGCCGCGTAACACTCGGGGCATGCCTCGACTTCTCCCATCTCCGCGCGACAATACCGCACCAACGCGCGCGCTCCACCAGTCAACTTTGACTGCACTGTGGTGTTACATACTATGTGATCGATCACTATATGTGTTTATTCAAATAAAGTACAAGTATATCATTTGTTGATGATGTTAATGAGGTTTGAGAAAATATTAGTGGAATGAAGATATAGAGAAATTTATTCTGTTGTAGTAGAAGTTTCTCTCTAGAAGTATAATAATTAATATTTACCCTCGTATTTGTATTAATCTAATTCTTACAGGCATTAAGACAGTTAAGAAACATTAAGCTTGCTCATTGCAGCAGAACTACAAAAATAATTTAGTATTCAACATAGAGAGGTAAAATTCACTTTTAACGTTTAACTGCTTTTTCATCAGATTTCAGATAGAATCAAGAATATAGTGATGAAGGATGATGATGAGAAAAGTCATAAATGATCAACTTACGGGTATTAAATATGATGCTATTGTGCAGTATCCACTGCGCATCGGCTAGGAACGCCTCCGTACTCCCGTAGGCCCCTTCGGCAATGTTATCCTTCATGAGTGATAGATCCATCGGATGCACCACGTATTTATCGTAGTCAGGGAACGCGGTGCGGTCCACTGGACTCATGAATGGTTCAACCTAAAATCAACAATAGCGTAATGAAATCATAAAGTTAATTATTCTAAACTTTTGAATTGTCATCGCGACACTTAAATCATTCGATTATATACAACACTAGCTGTCCCTCGCGTTTATCAATATCATATACAGCCTATAACCGACTATGAACAATTCTGCGTCGAATGGTACCAGTCCGATTCCGATATGTTCAGTAGTTTCGTGGATTTTATACATAAGAGAAATATATATTTCCCTTATGTATATATATGAAAGAATATATTACAATAGATTTATAATTTGCTATAGATATCGTTTTACATTAAGATGTTACAATTTATTAAAGATTCAGACTCATCTAGCTTTTTAGCAAATAAAATGTATTACAAAAGAAATGAACAATGTGTATCAAATAAAAAATATATCAAAATGTTTGTATACGATTTAGATATTGCTACCAGTAAGAATACTGGCTGACCCTAATAAAAATAATGTTATTATCTATAATGGATCACTCGCTCGCCACGTCTCGTGGTCCGGATATACAATTATTTAAACGATTTAAGAATGATTTGAACACAATTGACCAAAGTGACTACAAAACAATAACAGACGGCTAGCCAAATACTGACTTTTGAATAAGAAAATCAAATAATGTACAGATTTTGAGTTTTTATTTAATTAATTAATTAAACCCTTAGTAGCCTTAAATTTCATTTAGAATTTTAAAAAAACTGAAATAGTTTCTTAAGTTATATGTATAATCAAATTATGTGGTGCGTCGCGAAATTAATGATATTTTTCTTTTCTCTAGGGATAAGATAATAACATAATAATAACCTAAGTTTTGTATTGCATAAAAAATATCCGACGCAATTATTATTCAAGAAAATCTACATTTACCTTTATGCAATACATCGCAAATGCAGAATTTTATCGACATTTTAAATTTTGTACCAAACTCTCTTTTAAGTTCCAATAAAACTAACAATTTATACTTATATATAGTAGTATAGAGAGAAAGGATTTTTTAACATTGTTTATATGTTGAGATAATCTCCAGAACCATGACATATTTTATATTTTTCATTATTTATAAGACAGTTACGTTATTCCAGATGTAGATAGCTATGTTAACCCGTTGCACGAGTATACAAAAAAAAGTATTATAAGTCGTTAATGCCTCTAATAATAACAAGAATATTTTCTAAATAACATGAACGCCAAATAGAAAACAATTTTTTCAAGTATTTTGTCAAGTTATTACCGAGTTCAGTGACTTATGTTACGATACGGCATATCTTATATTATAATACAATAGTGTTCCACCACGGTTTTGCCTGAGTGTGGTAATATAAATGTATAAACATAAATTTGCGTTATTATTGATGAAAGCCGTCCTAATACGGCAAATAAATAAACCATCCGGGAGAAATTCTGAAAACGGCATCAAAATCTATTGCGTAGATTAAAATAATGTACAACACAACAAATTGACAGTGCCTTTGTACTATACTATTTAGAGATGAGAATATAATACTTATAGCAAACTGTTAACTGAATGTTTCTTAAGTTTAACGAACAAAGCGGCCGATTCTGCGAGGATTGAAAGGAGAACATGTCCAAAAAATAAACGATTTGATTCTGCGCGCTTAAAAAAGGGTTGATGTACGCATACGAACGTACTTAAATATGTTATCCTATGCAATAAAACTTTCATTTCAGAATAACATGAATGTGACTGATGTGTATAAAAAAATATGTTAATACAATAAAGTGAAACAAATTGTTTGCTTGCTGAGTTTCTAATCAATGAAAATATTCGCCAATTGGAAAGTAGGTTTATAATCCGTATGACAAATTCAAGAGAAATGCAGCCACGCCACGCCACGCACACATATAGGTACAGAGCAGCACATACGTTTATTATTAGCATAGAGCAAGACAGCGATAGACGCGTCGGTATCGATTCGTTGGGTAGAAGAGGGACGAAGTAGGTATCTCGTGGAACATCGGGGATCGCGCGGTGCTACGTAGATAAGTAGCAAGGTCATTTGAGCGAGGCGCAGTCGGCAGCCGCGTAGCTTGCCTCTACAATACAATTTAATGGCCGCGTCTGTTGGTCCGTGCGCCGTCGCCATGCGCTAACTCGGTGAAAGTGTATTCCACTATGCAGAATGATTCTTTATTAGTTATTCATTTGGATCTGTATGCTTTTTAGATTAACTAGTAAACTCTTTATCGTATTTTATCGAACGAATTATAAATGCTAACTTCTATTATTAGCATTGTCTTCTCGAATGAAAAGATTACATCAGCAGTTTTAATTCTAGCTGTAATTATAATAATGAGAAAACAAACATACCTATTAATTAGATAGGTATGTTAAATTGAAGTAGGCTGATATTTATCTATTCAGTCATTTTATTCACACATTCGCGATTGTTATTGATGTTTATCAAACAAAACCTAACCTTATGTTTAATAATATATTAAGGGTATCAATATATTTACCCCATTTAGATCCTGCATCCTTTCCAGTGCAAAATTCAACAGCTCACACAGCTTTCCTAGAGATATTCTCTTCATGGCATGGGATCTGAAAACAAAGGAAGATCATCACAATTATTTGAATTGAAACATTTGCTAAATATGTTTCATAATGCAGAAAAGACAAAATTTTGATAACCTACTTTGAGGTGATAGATTAACTTCAGTGGATGTTGAAAATAACATTAAAAATATACATTTTGCAGAGACTAACCTCATTCATACAAAACACATTTTACATTGGGATACTACATATTATTTCTGGTACTTATTCTATTTGTAACACTAGTGATTCAAAAAAATAAAACACAAAAGACATGACAGCTATTAAAATTACATTTTTCAGATTTATGACAGATACACAATTAAAACTGGTAAAACAATAACTCACCTGGTACCTGAACTTTCAGCATGCAATACCACTAAGCATTCAGGGCAGACCCAGTTCTTCTCAGAGACTATCTTGCTCCGTTCTGTGCCAGACAGGCATTTATAATGAAAGGTCCGTGGGCAGACTGTGCAATGCATGGGGGAATGTATTTTTTCATTAGCCTGCTCAACAGCCCAGTGGCACCGCCAGCAGTAAGGGTCAATGCGTAGCTTATTGTTTTTCTCGTGAATCTGATGTAAAAATATACCATAATTCATGATTAATTAGGTTATAAAATATGTTTCAGATTACCATCTGTATTTCACCTTAATCAGTAAATAGTTCATAACTTTCCTAAATCATTGTCACCCTTAATTGTAAGAATGACAAATTAAACAACTGGCATCCATTTTGTTGTACATATTGTTAAATGTCCATGACAAAACATTTTGTCTTATGAAATAAATGAAAAACAGTAAGAAATAAGTTTTGTTACTTATTAATATAGCAAATTCAGATGAATTATATAAATAATTAGTTAGGTGAATGACTAATAATTGAAATGGGAACATAAAATATTAATGGCAACTACGATAGATAACTTTTTTGAATGGACTTTGGTTTCCATGAGTAATCATATCAATAAGTTCAGTCAAATTATACTTACAAGTGGTTCTTCTGGAAGTTTTTTCTTTTTGGGTGTACTAGTCATAGAATCATTATGATCATACTCATTTACTTTTTCCTTCTGTTTGCTGTTCTTTTCTTTACTCATGCTGTCATCCAGGTCATCATCTGATACATCAGAATCCTTCTGTACTTTACCAGTAACAGAATTCAAGAACTGTTTGACTTTGCTTGCAAACTCTGGGTTCTGTGATCTCATTGACCTTTTCAGTGTTATTTTATCTGATTTCTCACTGCAATTACTCTTTTGTGAATTATCACTATTTCGCCTACACCCCTGAATCTTGTCTGTTTCCACAGAAGAGTTCAAACTGGTGTCTAAGATAGTTCTAGACTTTCTTGTTTTGCTTGTCAATTGGGTACATTCATTGATAATTTTAGATTCTTTAGCAGACTTTATAAGTGACTTGAGTTCTCTGCTAATACTTTTATTATGTTCTTTTTCAGAAGTTTCTACCTGAGAACTTTGAGAATCGCTAGATGCCTCTGTTTCTATTGTAATATTAATGGGAATGATGGTAGTGATGCGTGAGCTTGCTTCGTCTTCTATTACAACTGCATTTTGGGCCTTTCCATTAAAGCTAGACTTACCCACAACATTTAATTCTTTCCCTGGAATAGTCTTAGTTGATTCCTGCAACTGACCATCCATAGTAGGAAAATTTTTAGTAAGATTTTGTACTTCTGTTTCTTTAACACTACTATCCACACTTTTTGTTTTGCATTCATCTTGATTTTTAAGAAAATCAGTTTTACTTGAAGAATCTGCTGCTTCTGCTTGCTTCACAGTACAAGGTTGAGGAGCTATAATTATTAGAGCATCTTTAACATCAACTTGCTTCAGTGTCTCTGGCTTTGTAGGTGGCTTTTGTGACAATAATGATTGTTGGTCTTGGTAGGGAGTTTTCAGACTAGCCTGATTTTGACCATCCTTTGGTGGTGATATAATTGGATTATTTACAATAGATGTAGTTGGTATATCAGACTGCTGAGTAGTAATTTCGCCGTTTTTTACTTCTTCAACAACAAGTTCCATCTCTACATTGTCATTTGATCCGGTGACTTCCTGCATCTCCGGCATGTCCTCGGTGGTGGAAGACACGTCAGTCTCCATGTGGGCTTCGGAACCCTCCTCCATCACCTGTGACAGAACAACAACCTGGTATTTTTAGCATGACCTTTTTTGTGTGAGAAAAGCTAATGCTCGTATCATGCCAAGCGACACGTCCTAACAATAGATATCTAAATATTAAGGGGAACCGGTCATTACCCAAGCACAACTATCCAGCCAGCCACTTACATACCTACCTTTAATACAATCATACCGATATAAAACGGACTTACCACACGTTTTGTTTTCTTGTACACTTGAACTAGTACACAATTTAATGCAACACTTAATATAACGGGAGTTTAGTTTACGTTTCATGTGATTTCATTAAATAGCATATCGTTTCATTGAAGCCAAAAAATAAAATCATCGAGCGTCCGAACGAAAAAATTCACTAATCGCCAGCCATCGCACGTATGTGTGTACCTGTGTAGTTGATTGGTTGACGGGCCAGATGGAGCTGTTGTTGGATTCAAACTCGCTATATGTATATATCTCACTTGCACACCATGTTTCGGCTCATCTCTTTTGCAATCGTACCTTAGATAGAACCGCTCGTAGGTTGTTTGTTAGTTAGTAGTAGTAGAACATAGCTATCTCAGTCACACCGATGAGAACAATTTTATTTTTGTGCTGGCTATCATCTCATTCTTCCTCTTTCTTGTAACGAACAAGTTGAATTGGTACTAATTCGGTAATGAAGTTAGCTGTGTTTCATTTCATTTTAGTGCGTGCGTTTAACATAGTTTAATAGGGAAGTGCCTTTATTATAATCTCAGCAGTCAGCATTAGTCGAATATTTCTTTTTGTGGTGATATGATATCGGAAAAATAAAAATTGACTCTGTAAGTCATTGCTTCAGCCTTTGTGGGCCTTACTCATCCGCTTCGTCCAATACTTAGCAACTATTTCGCTGATGTTAAAGTTTTCTTTCTGTTTTTATTATAGATACGACGCGACGCGACTACCCCTTTCCATTTAATATACAGTGCTTTTTCTACGTACATCCCCCGAAAAACTTCCATAGGCAACACTGCTCGCTTAGCGTCAACTGTCAAATGAACGAGCTAAACATACATTTCTGTATGTATATAAATCTATGTATTTAAACTAAAATATCACTGAATGTTGTTACATTTTCATTTATTTTAAAATAAATTTATTTACTTGCTAAATTGGATAAATATGGAGTTTATTGAGCTTATTCTTATAAACAAGTTGGATGGAGTAATTTTAAAATATCCACATCATGAAAACGTCGACGGAACTGTGTGCATCACTGGGCATCACCTTATTTTGAGTTCCAGAAAAGAAGGCGTTCACGAATTATGGGTACCTACATAATTCAATATTTTTTACATACTATAGCCTAGATCAAGACATTAAAAATAGCTGAGCAACTGCCAACCTTCGATTATATTTATTTTCAACAAAATATATGGTGCTTTAAAATTTAGGCATTGTGCCTATGCCTAGGAATCTGGATACAAACGGAACCTTTTGATTACCAGGTTCTATGTAGTCTTTGATTTTGTTTTAGTATATTAGCCAAATGTCCCAATTCTAAGTTCTACTGGACCTATCCTAACATAGATAATCAACCAAATATGTTTGCAGCTTCTACACAAAAACATAGACAGTATAGAGAAGAAGGAGAATAAGCCAAGTGGTGGCATTCCACAAGGAGGATCACTGTTCCTCAAATGCAAGGACCTTAGAATATTCCAACTAGACATAGCAACAACTTCTGAGCTCAACATGGTGGCGCAGACATTTGAAAACTTGTCAAGCTTACAGGACCCAGGACTTTTCTATCCATTTTTTTATAGACACATGCATCCTATAGTAGAAAATGGATACATGTTGTACAGGTAAAGCTTCAACTAACTAAATAATACAGATTATTAAGTTATTGGAAGTAACTGAGAAAAAGGTATAGACATGTGCCAAATAGATTTGATAGCTGATTGTTATAAAGAAGCCAAATGTTATAAGTAAATGTATCAATATTATATGGTACTGAATCTATTAAGCCAATATGGTTATTATATATATGCAACGGCGGATCCAGGGGGGGGGTCATGGGGGTCATGACCCCCCCCTGAGCTGGTTCCAGGACTTAGGTCTACCACTAATTTAACATAATGATTTTATTTATACTTATATTTTGTCTCATTCCTCATTCCGTGCGTGATAGTGCTTCTCTGGATGACTTCAACAGAAGATGGCAATATGTACGTGTATATTACAAGTACAAGTTATTATGTGTTAAGTTTTTCAAGTGTACAATAAAGAATAATAATCTAGTCAACATATGCTTTTTAGGTCGAAACTTATTCTAATTCTCCGAAAATTATGATTTTGGTGTCATTCGATTCGGAATAGCTTATAGAAACTTTTTGAGAAAATTGAAGGGCCGCTCAAAAAAAAATTGCAAAAGTTATAAAAAATTAAGTGAAAGAAAAAGGGGGTTTGGTTTTTTGCAAATATCTCGAAAACTATTTGAGATTTTCAAAATTTAAAAAAAGTTCTAAGAGAACAGGAAATTTCCCAACGAAAAGTCTATACTCCCGGAACAGTATGACCAATATTTATAATTTTCCCAGAGGGTTGAAAATACGCCCGAAAACGGGTACTCCGGCTTGCGCAAGCCACGCCCACTTTGGACTTTTAATGAATAAATATTATTTTAACATATAAAATATGAAAATTAACTAGCGAAAAAATTCAGGCACCTACAGGATAGCTCAATGAACAATAATCCGGTCCAAAAAATTTTATCGCGTTTTTTTAATTAGTTATCCATTAGTTAATTTATATTTTTTTATAACACAATATTTACATTGCAAGACTATAAATCTGAGATTTTTTCCTATCGTGGAGCTATTTGTCAAAGACTTTAGAATAGATTCTTGTTGGAAAAATTAAAAAATTGTAAATTTTCGCTTTGTTATTAACAATTACTTAGGTTAAAAGTTATAAAGCTCCATTAAACATTAAAAAAGACTTTTTTTCATAATGTAACTTTTGCTCCGCTTTCTCATGATCAAAAGCTACTAAAAATTATTTTTAATCATTTTTATTTCCTATTGTTTAAAAAATTGTTATAAACAAATGCATTGTTTATAAGATAATTCCATTTTTTTTTCGGAAATATAAATTATGATAAAAGTTATTATTATAAAAAAAAAACCATTCCGAAAAAAATATTTTTATTGCTTAAAACGGATTTGTTAATTAATTTTTTTTTCTATCACTTATTATAATCATTTGTTTATAATAAAAAAAATATAATATAATAAAAATATTTTTTATTATAAACAAATGAATTGTCTCTCTGTATTTTTTTTCTTTTTCTACTTAAAAAAACAAAAACAATCATGTATTTTTTATATTTTTTATTAGACTTTTAATTTTCTGTTCTCTTTTATTTCATCATTCTCACCTGGTTTCTTATGTTTAATATATACCTATATTTAAATACCTTATAAACAATTATAAATATGATCATACAACTTATGTAACTTTTTCTCTGAGGGATATTTATTAACAATTTTAACGAAAAAAAAAATGGAATTATCTTATATAAGAATAGGATAGCTTTTGACCATGAGAAAACGGAGCAAAAGTTACATTATGAAAAAAAGGTTTTTTTAATGTTTAATGGAGCTTTATAATTTTTAACCTAAGTAATTGATAATAACAAAGCGAAAATTAACAATTTCTAAATTTTTCCAACGAGAATCTATTCTAAAGTCTTTGACAAATAGCTTCACGAAAGGAAAAAAATCTCAGATTTATTGTCTTGCAATGTTAATATTGTGTTATAAAAAATTATAAATTAACTAATGGATAACTAATAAAAAAACGCGATAAAATTTTTTTGACCGCGGATTATTGTTCATTGATCTATTCTGTAGGTGCTTGAATTTTTTCGTTTCTTAATTTTCATATTTTATAAGTTAAAATAATATTTATTCATTAAATGTCCAAAATGGGCGTGGCTTGCGCAAGCCGGAGCATCCGTTTTCGGGCGTATTTTCAACCCTCTGGGAAAATTATAAATATTGGTCCTACAGTTCCGGGAGTACGAAAAAGAAAGAGAAAAAGTTTCGACAAGCCATTCCGAATCGAATGACAACAAAATCATAATTTTCGGAGAATTAGAAAAAAATTCGACCTAAAAAGCACTTGTTCACTAGTCTATAAATATTTTTAAGTACAGTACTTACGTACATTAATAAAATACCTACTTTTTACTTGTATCTATTATTATAAAAAAATAATTATAAGTTCTTGACTTGACCACGACTATGTGACCCCCTCCTGGCGCCAAAGCTGGATCCGCCCTTGTATATATGCCCTTTTGGCTGGCTTCCCCTTTGACTTAATAATCTGATTCCATTTCCTATTTTGTAAATTCTACTAAAATTACAAATGTGAAAGTTTCAATGTATGTATGTTTGTTACTCTTTCATGTAAAAACTACCAAATGGATTTAGATGCAACTTGGGACATAGATAGAGCATATCCTGGATAACATATAGGCTCATTTTTATCCTGGGAAAATATGTCATCCCTCAGGAATACGGGTAAAACTGGGGACAACTAATTATATAAAATACTTACATACAAATCTTTCCTCTTTATAATATTATAATAGTATAGATATAGATTTCTCTTAACTACACTATATTACTTAAACCAATAATCTGGTTCTAATTCCAGCATAGAAGGAGAATTTACCAAGGTTCTAGCAACAGAGGAATGGCGTGTTTCGAGGATAAATCAGAACTATTCTGTGTGCTCTAGTTATGGGAAGGGTGTAGTGGTACCAAAGAACATTGATGATGATACCCTGGCAGCTGCGGCAACCTTCAGGCAAGGGGGCAGGTTCCCCATTCTCTCTTACAGACATAATAATGGAGTAAGATTATATTTTTATGTAATTAAAACCATATAATTTTACGATTCCATAGGAAAATGTGTACCATGAGACTTGTGATTGGCAGGCATCTTTACCCAGTTGTAAAAATAAAAAAATGAAGTCTGGTAAATTAAAGAAATCATTTTAAATCTCTTCAGAACTTACCATTAAAACTTTGTATTTATTTATGTACCTGACAACACTAATTACTTCATGACATTCTTTACTATTTCTTTACGCTTTGGGTACCTGCGCTGGTATGAAAAATCATTTATGGTTTATGCCTATGAAGAAGCTGTTCGATGTACTAGCATCTGTATAGTACATGGTTACATATAGTACAATAGTTGTTGTGTTCCAGGCAGTCCTAATACGTGCTGGTCAGCCGCTTTATGGTCCAAAACACCGGCGGTGTCGCGCTGATGAAGCTATCCTCAACACCGTAGTCGCGATCGGCACTAAGGGCATAATTTATGACCTCAGAAGTTCTAATTCTATATCCCAACAACAGAATAAAGGTAGCTTATCTTGTAGTATCTTTACCTTTTTGTAAAGTACTAGCTGTCGCTGGAATTATTTAGGAAAAATTCCGCGTTAATTGATAGCAGTCGCATCTCGATATGTTCAGTAGTTTTGAGGTGATGGTGATGAACTTTTTCCTATTTTGCTTATACTATTGTCATTGGTATGACAAGTACAAGTACACATTGTACTGTTCTGTGTGACACATACACACTATGTGTTCAAATTAAGTCGTAAAACCCAGGCTTGCTTTGTAAAGCAAAATGTTTGTTTTACTTTTGTCGCAAAATTTACTACAATAAAGACCTCTTTAGATTGCTGCGATAAGTAATATTATAAATAAAACTTCCGTATTTGTATACAGTTCCTCAGCTTAAGCGAAGCTCGAATATGGCGCCATATCATACACGATCGTGATAACTTTTGCGAAACAAAAACGGTTTTTTGAAAAACCTATAGCCGTCGCAATATCTGCTTCGTTTTGAATAGACCTTAAAGTTTGGCACCAAAATACTTTATATTCTATGTTTCAGGCGGTGGAACAGAAAGTAATTCAAATTATTCTCAATGGAAAATATACAATAGATCCATGGACGAGGTGGACAATCATCAACAGTTGTTAGATAGCTACTCTAAATTAATTGACGGTATGTAGTTATTACTTAATTTTATTATCATACAACTAGCTTGCATCCCGAATTTTTCCTGGGAACAAAATACAGCTTGTAACGCGCGATTATTATAAGAGCGATTGTATAATGTACTCGGAATTATCGTACCAGTCAGTTTTGTATTGAAAATATTGTTTCTTATTCAAATAGGCCTTTACAAGCACTTATGAATAGTCTGACTCAAATACCGGTTCGCAAGGTTGTTTTTTACTTAGAATAGCCGCCAATAAACTCAGCAATTACTCTTTTTACTTAGAATAGCCGCCAATAAACTCAGCAATTACTCTTTTTACTTAGAATAGCCGCCAATAAACTCAGCAATTACTCTTTTTACTTAGAATAGCCGCCAATAAACTCAGCAATTACTCTTTTTACTTAGAATAGCCGCCAATAAACTCAGCAATTACTCTTTTTAAAAACTATCTTAGATTTATTACAAAATATTTATTTTGTCTCACTGACAAAACCTGTGTGTTATCGCAGTAGTGAAGAATTATGAAACAATCGGAATGTGTACACTAACCAGTGTAATGAACATCCAAAAATATACGAAAACATTAAATATGATCAAAATTAAATCATTAATCTGATTTTTCAGTACCGATCTAATCATAAAGAGTATGTTATTTGATGCTGTACAATTATGACGTCACAACTTGCTATTTCATACAAAACTCCATACATTCTATCGTTTTAATATTTCATAAAGAATTGCCGATTTGACATGTCAGGACACACACATCCCTATTATAATATAAATATTACATTGACAACGCAATGAGTGTTGGTCCCACACTACTTGCGCGCCAAACTATCAATGTATTATGAAATAAGCTTACACATTCAATCCCGGACAGTTACAAAATATAGGTGTAGATCAGAAATTTTGGGGATTACCTTGTGTAGCCTAGTGTAGATTACTAAACCATCATACTGACAATGTTCTTAAACTCATTCTATTAAATTTGATGAATTAACTCCCTGTAATGTTCATGGATTCAAAACTGTACGCTTAACTTGGAGAATACTAGTTTTAGACAACTAAACTTGTATAAACATACATTTTACATGTCTTTCTTCATTATAATTTGTCTTAAATTAGGGCTAAGTTGTGAGCCTAATTACATTTTTAGCTAAAGCTGATGCTTTTATCATTACCTATGTATTTATTTTGCACATACAAATATCTTTATATGTATGTATTTAGAAAACTAGTATATGTGGTATATCAGTTGCTTGGTTTCCATAGTACAAGCTTTGCTTAGTTTGGAATCAGATGCATTGTGTAAATAATGTTTCAGAATATTTATTGGAACGAAGTTCCTTATCGCGCGTTGTGAAAGGGGGCTAGACGAAAAAAATTCATAGGAAAAATTGTAACGACACTTTTTTTCGAAATTTAAATGATATGGTTTATTATTGGGTTTGTTTTTTTTCATAATTTAATAGGTTGGGGAAAAAGTTCCTTCGCATTTTTTAAGAAAATACATCAATACATTTTTAATATATAAACCATATATTACATTTAACTAAAGTATGTAGGTACCATTTTGTTCGATAACTTTTTGCCATCTTGTAGGAAGGGACATGATCCCATTGCTATAGAAATTTTGGGACTTCTGATCAAAATACTGCGACAAGTGGTTTTGACAGTCCTCTCGTGATGTTAACCTGACACTGCCTAAAGAATTCTGAAGAGACCGAACAAGGTGGAAATCTGAAGGTGCAAGGTCAGGACTATACGGCGGATGCATTAATACCTCCCAGCCAAACTCTCTTAATTTTTGCTGAGTGGCTAAAGATGTGTGAGGTCTAGCGTTATCATGATGACAACCACACCCCTTCTGTTGATTAATTCCGGCCGCTTTCTCTCAACTTCTTGCTTTAATCTCATCAGTTGTTCGCAGTAGAGTTCAGAATCGATGGTCCTGCCTGGTGGTAACAGCTCATAATGAATAATGCCCTTCCGATCCCACCACACACACAGCATCACTTGTTGCGAGTTAACCCGGGTTTCGCCACAGTCTGTGAAGCCTGACCGGCCTTTGACCACGACCTTTTTCGCACGTTCTTGTCGTACGTGATCCACTTTTCATCACCAGTTATCAGCTTCTTCAAAAATGGTTCGGTTTCATGACGTCGTAATAAAGACTCACAAATGAGTACACGGTACATTAGGTTTCTTTCAGTGAGCTCGTGAGGTACACAAATATCTAGCTTTTTTGTTTACCCAGTTTTTTTCAAATGCGCCAAAACTGTTTTGTGGTCAATTTCCAGCTCTTCAGCTACGTCGTAACTACTGATGTGCCGATCTTGCTCCACTTTTTCAAAAACGGCATCCATTTTATCCGTAATGGGGCGACCAGAGCGACGTGCATCTTTGACATCAAAATTTCCGGATTGATAACGCTTAAACCAAATTTGTGCTACTCTCACAGACACTGCACTAGGTCCATAAACATCGCAAATTTTTTTCGCGGCTTGCCATGCATTTTTACTTTTTTAGTAGTAAAATTTTAAAATGAATCGATTTTCTTCATTAGATTCACTCATCTTGGCGGTACGAAAAACAAATGCAAATCACACATTTTCCTAATTTGAATTTGGAATAATGTTCTTTAAAATTTAAACTTTCAATGATACCAAAACCAGCCAAATACGAATAGTATAGCCAAAGAGATTTTATTAGAAGTTCATACATACTATAATGCGAAAAGACTTTTTCCCCAACCTAATATTTAAAGGCTACATACAACATGTTTAAAATTCTGTTCCATTTATAAATTATTATAATTAGTAATTATTAGCATAGTCTTGATCTTTTATTGAAGACCTAATACTAAAGGCGAGAGATTGCAAGTTTTTCTCAACACTGGACCTAAACTCAGCGTTTTGGTCAATTCCCATGCGTATCTTCGTTCCATCCGGGTGTACCTTGGCGCCTCTCAAGTTTTTTTTATCTATAAATATGTATATGTTACCGGCCAAACCCAATTTCAGGACAAACTAGTTTTGCCTAGGCTCAACTAGTTCTTCCTATACGCGATAGGATTAACCAGTTTAGGCTAGGCCAAACTAGTTGATCCTGATATAAATACGCACACCCAAGGTTAAACTGGTACGGCCTAGTCTAAACATTAAAGTATACCCAAAAAACTTATCAGCGCACGTTGGGCTCTTCCTAAGAAGATGAAGTAACTCTTTCCAGCGCTTGCCCACACAGTGATAAAGTACTGCAAAACAGACTGACATAAGGCGTTCTTCACTACGTAGATAGGTCTCACTCGACCGCACAAAGAAACTGTGTGCGCATTAAATGTTAGGTGTTCGTCGATTATGATGCCTAAATATTTCCGTGAGGTTGTTCGATGTAACGGCATGTACATGAGTGATTCCGGACATCACCAGAGCAGGTATGGGCTCTAAGAAGCATCACAGAGGGACTAGTGGTGGAGGTTTTCAGCTCCCTCATGGTCATATCCTGACATGTTAATGCTCTCCTCAATTACTTTCGACTCTGTTAAAAATTGGTTTAGACTAGGCCGTACCAGTTTATCCTGGGGTGTGCGTATTTATATCAGGATCAACTAGTTTGGCCTAGCCTCAACTGGTTTATCCTATCGGGCTTAGGATGAACCAGTTTGGACTAGGCTATACTAGTTAATCCTATCGCGTATAGGAAGAACTAGTTGAGCCTAGGCAAAACTAGTTTGACCTGAAATCGGGTTTGGCCGGTAACATATATAACGTAAATAGTATAAAATTGTTTCAGCTTGTAACGACCGGGATATATCAAGCGATAAGTGGATATCAAAACTGGAGTCGTGCGGTTGGCCGGAGAGCGTCAGGAATGCATTACACACCGCTTGTATCGTCGCACAGCATATACATCAGGTAATAACCTTTTTGACGGGCCAGTTGGCTTGATGGTTATAGACTGACTGCCATGGCACATGTCATGGGTTCGATTCCCATCAACTAACATTTATGTAGGATAATATACAGAGTGACTGGTGAGATACCTTCGATACTTATGGAGAGTACTAGGTACTCGATTCTCGTTAAAATGATATAATAAAATTAGGTGCTTAGTTTTTGACCAAAATTTCTCTAAAAATACGTGAAATGTGGATATTATACTCTCTAAACACGCCGCGGTGTTTGTTGTTTAAGTTGATCTAGTCACGTGCGGCACGCGCTAGTCCTCTCATATTTTGAACTACTTGAAGACTAGTGTAAATATGTAAATACGTAGGTAGGTAGTTTAATTAAATTCAATCGTTGTACATAGGTATGATTCCATTTTTTAAATACGCCGAAAATACTACGGTTCTTGACTTTTTCAGTGGCTCTGTAGATGTAACTTTGTCTCAAATTCTATTGTCTACATTCTACACTTTATTTAGTCAACAAATTAGTGATTACCTAGGTATTTTTGCCTGTCCTAAGCCAGGATTAAAGTATGAAGGGAAAACGGATCATGCTCATGCGGATCATACATGGGGAGAGGTCTTGATTTAGGTAGGCAACAGCTGTACAGTGTAGGTACCTATGTATTCTGTGTTGATAGCGCGTTGCGCGACACGTGCGTCCGCGCGGTATCCAAGTATTGCGCAACTAATACGGGACTCTTGGTGTACTGTTTACTAAGTTTACTAAGAAGTAATTTAATATTTATTTTTAATGTTATTTTCTTTTATCATATATGATCGCCAACTATCACGTCCTCAAATATTGAAGGTATCTCACCAGTCACTCTGTATATAATACTAGCTCTCCCCCGCGGTAGCAGTACCATCCCGATATGTCCAGTATTTTTGAGGTGCTGCTATATACATATATATACTTACTAAGCATAAGGTATTGCATGGTCATCACTTCGGTTTCACGAAGGGAAGATCTACATCCGATGCGGCAGCAACATTGCTGAGACACATTTATGGCGTATGGGAGGATTCTCAGGATGCGATTGGCATTTTTTGTGATCTATCCAAGGCTTTCGATTGCGTTGACCACCGTACACTACTTCTAAAACTTGACTACTACGGAATTCGTGGAACTGCTCATGATCTTGTTTTATCTTATTTGTCAAATCGCCAGGAAAAGGTAGGGATTACCGGCACAACATCCAAGGGCTCTTTAGTCGAAATGGGGGTACCCCAGGGTTCAATTTTAGGTCCATTTTTGTTTTTAGTCTATATAAATGATTTGCCATATGTTGTAAATGATCTCACAGATATTGTCTTGTTTGCTGATGATACATCATTAATTTTTAAAGTTGATAGAAAAGACAAAGATCTAAATAAAGTTAATCATACTATGTCAATTGTCTGTGGGTGGTTTGCTACAAATAATCTATTACTAAATTCAAAGAAAACTAAATGCTTAAGGTTTTCTTTACCGAATCTAGCACAAGTAGATAGCCAAATAATAATAGATGGGAGCCATATTGACCTTGTTAATAAAACGGTATTTTTGGATCTTACATTAGACAATAAATTGCAGTGGGGACCTCAGGTTGATACTCTAGCTGCTAAGTTAAGTTCGGCTGCATTTGCTGTTAGGAAAATTAAACAATTGACGAATGTTGAGACAGCCAAATTAGTTTATTTTGCATATTTTCATAGCCTCTTGTCCTATGGTATTTTATTTTGGGGAGCAGCAGCGGATATAGAATCAATATTTATTATACAAAAAAGAGCAATTCGTGCAATTTACGGTATGGGTCCCCGTGAATCATTAAGAGATTTATTTAGGGAAATAAATATAATGACATTGCCTTCATAATATATTTATGAAAATATAATGTTTATACGTAGAAACATAGGAATGTTTGAGTCAAAATTGGATATCCATAATATTAATACAAGACAAAGGAAGAAGTTAGTTGTTCCATATTTTAGACTAACTAAAGTAAACAAGTCATTTCTTGGTAATTGTGTTCGATTTTATAATAAGATACCGCTTTCAGTAACCAAAATGTCTGATCATAAATTTAAAAATTATATTGGGAAAGGTGGTTCATTATATTGAAGATAAAAATTTATGGAAATAGCTGCTCTCTGCTCAGTGCACCTCTAATTTTCTTGTTTTAGTTGTAAGTAATTATTGTCATTTTCTATTTTGTAGTCTTGTTATTTCTTTTTTTTTGCTTTTTTTTTTGTTTTTGAATGATACCTTTATTAAGTATTTTGAAATGGTTAAATATAAAAATATGTAAAATTGATATTATAAAATAGCCAAAAAGTCGGAATAGATAAAAAATAATTTAATAAAATAAAAAAGAATGTAACCTTGCTGAGTTTCTTGCTGGTTCTTCTCAGTTGAAGGCTGACTTCCGAACCGGTAGTAGCTTCAGTAACTTTAAATTTGACCTTCATAAGTGCCTTCTGAGGGCCTAAACTGAATAAATGGTTTTGAATTTTGAATTTTGAATAGATAAAGACCTATGTAAAAAAGGGCTATGTATACTACATGAACTATTTCTTCTTTGAAATATCTACGATGGTATGTGTAACTATACAATACATATTTTCAATCATATTGTTTATAGAAAGCGGAACCTGTACTTATTCACGGAACGCGTGGTGAAGATGCAACACTTCTCGTGTGTTCATTAGTGCAGATCATACTGAACCCTGACTGCAGGACACTAAGGGGGTAAGTCATTGTCGGCTTTATTGTTCATCATAGATCAATTCATAAATCGAATTGGTATCAAATCATATTACATCATTCCTCAGACTCCAAGCTTTAATAGAGCGCGAGTGGCTTCAAGCTGGCCATCCCTTCGGCACGCGGCACCGTTGCGGCCCCTACGCTCCGCTACAACAACGCGCCGCGCCGACATTCCTGCTGTTCCTCGACTGCATCAGGCAGTTCCTGGAGCAGTTCCCGTGCAGCTTCGAGTACCGACAGTCCTTCCTCATCACGCTCTTCGAACACTCCTACGCTAGTCAGTTTGGTAAGTTGTAGAATTATTCATAAAATGTAAGTCACTTTCTAGGAATATACCTACTGTTCTTCGCTTGCTATATTGGAGTACTTCCCGCGTTACTTGAAGCACTGACAACATTCCTACGCTAGTTAGCTCTGTAAGGTCCTGGAGTCTACGTATGTCGCCAACTCATTCAGCTACCAGCTTACTGTTCCTCGCTCGAGTGTGTCAGGGTCTAAACATATGGTCTGCATTGGAACTGAGCTCCAGGTGCAAATCGTAGACAGTCTGTTTAGAAACTTAGCAATTTCTGGAGTGGTTCCCTTGCAACTTCCAAGTTCCTACCGACAGTCATTTCGAATCACGATTTTCGTACATTCTTACTCTTGACGGGCAACTTTTGACATATTGGGGGCCGTGCTTTTTCGTGCACATTACCGTGCAAATACGTTCGCGGGCCGCGTTTAAAAGTACTTAGTGCATTTACTACTGCAGTACTTAGTGAGTATAACTACCTAATGTAATATTTTTTTAATTGGGGTTTTCTCAAAATGTCTCGCGGGCCGGATCATATCTTACAGCGGGCCGGTTGTAACCCATATATGCTCTAGAGAGTGTACAAGGTTTTACCATAAACTACCGGACTAGACCGGAAAATAGACACACTTACTTATACAAATTAACCTGGTAAGGAGGCCGGCTAAATTACAGGCATATGAGACCTAATGTAATATTTCAGAGTTGATAACGTAATATAATAAATAATAATAATAAAAATGTATTAATTGAAGACCAACACATAGACAAAATAATTAAGCCCACCAATCTGCGTGGCAGTTTGTCGGCGGGAACAGCGCTTTTTTAAATTTATTTATAATATTAGCTTATTTAATTATGATATACATATAATGTACCTACTTTTAGCCTCGCATTAAAACTAGATTATATAATTAATATAATAAATAAATATAATTAAATACCCAAATTTACAGCGATTTCCGAAATTAGTTGTTTTTTATATTTACATTTAAGGGATTTGTAACTTATATCAATATTTAAGTTTCGAAGCCAATCATTCTTTTTATATTATATTATATTGAAGGGATCAAATACCAATTTGTTCTTTTACCGTAGTAATTTTTTACTACTGGCTGGATCAGTTTACGTTTCCTGACATTTTTAGTGTTGAACGTGTTTTTATTTCAATTTTATGTTGTGGATTATAGAATTGTTCCAGAACCACTAGGTATTTGACCCGCTCGTGAACAGGAAGTATGTTACATGCAACAAATAGTTTTTCATAATTTTCTTTACACTCTTGTTTTAGTTTTGGATCAACAAGATATTTCATGAAGCGGATTTGCAATGATTTAATACCATCTAGATAGGTTTTAAATGTACGGCCATACACACACAATCCGTAGCCTATCAGTGAGTCGGCAAGGGCAAAGTAAATTACTCTTAGCGTTTTTCTACTCAAAGGGGCTTCAACGTATTAAACTTGCTTAAGACAATATTGGTGATATCCCTAGTACTACAAACGCATATAGGTGATCGCGTATCATTAGCCTTTTTGTAGGTCTAGTGACTCGTTCAATATAGGCTATATATGAATTCGGGTAAACTAGGTTCCATATTCTTATTTGTTTCCTATTACCCTAGGTTGCCTGGAAGAAATTGCTTCAGCAATAAGGCCGCCTAAATTGTTTGCACTTATAATAAATAAATAAATATCCTGGGACATCCTTTTACAAACGGCCATCTGGTCCCAAACTAAGCAGAGCTTGTACTATGGGAGCCTGATAACTGATACACTACATATACTATTTTTTTTTCTAAATACATACTTATATAGATATTTACACCCAGACAAAACAAACACACGTTCATGCACACACATGCTTGTCCTAGGTGGGAATCGAACCCGGGACCTTAGGTTTGGCAGTCAGAGCGCTAACTACCAAGCCAACTGGTCTGTCAATTACTCATCGTAATGTTTGTAAACTACTTTTTATTAATTTACTTTGTATGAGGTGTGAACAATAAAGCATATTTGTATTGTATTCTACCTAAAAAGTTATGAAGTCTCTGAAACCATATCACTTCGCGTCCTGAAAAATTTTATATTTAATCTTCAGGTACATTTTTATGTGACAACGAACAAGAGCGTGAATCCAGGGGCGTGTACCATCAGACGACCAGCATCTGGTCGTGGCTGAACCAGCCTGACGAACTGCCCAAGTACATCAACCCGCTGTACGACCCAACGCCAAATGTCATATGGCCTTCTGTTGCCCCGATGAGCTATGTTATTTGGGAAGGTAAGCGAGATCACTTCGTGCAGTTTACACCTAGTACTAGTGTTCAATGAAAGTATAGATGCGTTACGTGCTTGGTTTTTACCACACAAGGTTTGTTAAACATTTGTATCAATGACGCTACTTTCTAATGTTTCCATATTAATATTCTTGCGCGATGTTAAATTTCCCATATAATTAATTTTGGCGCACTAGGTACAAAGACGATACGCTTACGATTGATATTCGTGCTTGGGCCTCAGTTCCCGCTTTGTTTTAACGTTAATAAGTTAGTCTGGAAAATTATAGTTTAAAAAAGTTTTAATGCGTGTATTTTAGTTTTTTTAGAACTAATATTTATTTGTAATTTTTTTAGTAAATCTCTAATCCTGATTATCCTAGTAAGGATAACGGGTCTAACTGTTTAATACATTGAATTGTCATCGGTCATCGATAAATCTACAAATATTAAATGAAAGTTGACCGTATAAAATGGGTCAAAATCGCGCCCAAAGGAGTCAGTTACAAACATACAGGTGAAGCTAATATAAAGCGTGTAAAAATAGGTCACAATATTTAACAGAGACTTTTTGTTTGCATTTTAAATTGACATACCAGATTAGTTTACAAGAATGCCACGCCATAGATAGGTTCGATTTCCACCCAGGATAAACATTGTCCATGAACATGGCTGTTTGTTCTGCGTCTGGATGTAAATATCTATATAAGTATGTATAAAAATTAAATAGAAATAGTATAAGTAGTACATCAGTTATCTGGTTTATTTATATAGTACATGCTCCACTTAGTTTGGGATCTGATGACGTTATATAAATAATGTTCTAGAATATTTACTTATATTACAGAAATAAGGAAATATTTTCATCGAAATCGTTATTATTCCAGAGCTTTATCTGAGATGGCTGATAGAGCAACACACAGAAGAACGCGAGGAGCAATACGGTGCGATCCGCTCGCGAGAGATGCAGCTGCGGACGCGCGCGCACCACCTGCGGCGGGACCTCTACAGCGTCGCCCACATGTACTACGCTGCCAGCGGTGACGTCATATGCGATAAGTAACCTTCTCACTACCAATGTAGAAGCCACACGTGTTTCAATCGGCTTTCTAACTTGCCTTTAGTAATACCAAGGTCATTTAGAAGTCATGGTATTTAAAGTTATAAAGTATGGAATGATTTTGCAAAATCACAGTAACGGTTTACTTCTGGCTAGCCTCACTCACAGACTCACTACATCACGGATGACTTGCTTGTGACATGTTTTATTGCCACAGATAATATAATTTATAGTACTTTTCAAATAGCATGAGTTGGGTGACACATGGTGCTTTATAAGATTTCTCAATGGTTTATCTCTATTTCGACATAATAAGGGGATACCGTAGAACAAGGTATCATGAAGCATTAAGCGTAGTATCTCAGAGTAATCAACTGTTATTAAAAAACTTTCAACTGTCACAACTCACTCTATATGAAATAGATAATAGGTAGAAATGATCAAGTTATATATTTATAACATTTATAACACTATAGTGCAGGTACAATGAAAAATGTATGGGTTTTGGCCCAGAGTAATCAAGTGCTATTTCACAAGATATGGTTAAAAATCTTCATCTGTCACAACTCATTCTTTGTGATTTTTTTAAACGGAACTACATTAGATATACAAGCGAATTTGGGCAACGCATAATGTCTTTACTTGCTCGTTTCACCTTTAAACTTATCTTTTTACAATTATTAATATACAGGAATAAATCTAACGTGTAAACATCCTGGCAAAACATTAGTTTTGAACAAAAAACTGCTTTAATGCGTAAAGATTGAAAGTTCAATTCTTTTAAATTTATCAAATTTGGTGGCAAGTATTTTCCTAAAATGGGAAGAATAAACACCCAAAATTTGTTTCAATCTATAATATATTTAGTATAAATATTTTATGTGCTATTATGTTACATCTTGTATATTTACCTTAAATGGCCTAGTCTAATATTAAGTACTCTATATAGTGGCAAATACTATTTAATAGGATATTTGAAAATACGGAATATCAGCTGCATTGATAAGTGGTACTACTGTCAATTTGATTAATATTATTAATTGAATACCCTTCAAGAGCTTTAAACGAGCTAATTATGTACAACAATGTATAAATGTCGATTTAATCTTGTACCTAATCCTAAATAATCAGAATTTTTTTGTCTAACTTCGACGACAGCAAATTGCATTAAAAATGTAGCTGACTGATTTTCCTTAAAATTAATTTATATATTATGGCGATAAATTAATTAAGTATCTAAATATTTATATAGAATTTGTAGAATCCCGTCATTCTGTATAATCGAAAATCTGGATAATCGATTTCAAAGTCAAATCAAATAATAATTAAGTTTAATTATGTAAATAGCTAATGGTGTAAAAATACGGAAATTAGAGCTGTGACATAAGTCCGGATAATCGTGTGTCCGGATTGTTGGATGTCCGGATAATCGGGATTCTACTGTAATTAAATTAGTTCTAAAGAGACATATATACATATTTAAAATAATATAATTAAAGAACCTATATGGTATACCGCTTAACTGAGGCGGTCTCTGCTACAGCTTAAGACCGCCCACTGTAACTTTACAGTATCCTGTAGCATTTATATTTATCAAGATCTATATAAGATCTTAAACAGCTGACTGACAGCTATAGACTTAACTGGGATCATGATATGAATTAAACCTATTTAATATTAATATAGATTAAAAAAGATATAAGTGCTATGCATATAAAAAGCTTTAATTCATCTAAGAATGGATATTTTTTAAATAGAGCGAGCTTACTATACGGAGAGAGAAAGTTTATTCGAAAGGAAAGGATTTGGGAATTAATAAAATTGTGGTGAATTATAAAAATATTACTTAAGTACGTATAAATAAGATTGAAAATTGAAGGACGGAGAATTAATAATAAAGGCCTTTTCTCAGCTGTCTTTGGCGCTGATAATATAATTGGTCTGTAACACATAAGTCCTGTAGCGCATAGCTTCGTATAAGTATGGTTCCGGACGTCGATCATCAGTATGGTTTAATTGCTAACATGCGTAACCCGAATTTAAAGCTCTCTGCTTCTATTCTAATAATAATTCAATAATACTGCCATCTCTTTTTTATCGGAATCTAAATGACGCTGCAGTGACGTCAATCAGCGTAGCCTCCAAAATTTCTTAAAATAACACTTAAAGTTAGCGAGATCGCAAAGGTCCGTTTGGACGGTTAAGTATGTCATTGAAAAATAATATTTATTTTCTCTTGGATTCATGGTTCAGGTTCATCTATTGATGCCATGGTTCATTGCATGATGATCTTTATCGTAGCATCATAAGGTACATTTTTCTATAACACTCATAGCTGTCAAATCGAATTGTGTAACTGTCGGATCGGTAAAATTGCCGATTGTGTAAAGACTCTCACAATCGAAACAGAAGCCATTTAACCCGATACATTGACGGGCCTACTATTGCTCTACTATCTCTCTGTGCGTAAGTGTATAAATGAGATAGCAATCACCCAACGGTCAATCTAGTAGCAAATACGCTTCAACATCGATTCTGAGAGCAGTATACAATCGCCTAGCCGATTTGATGTGGACATAATAACCATTTTATAATAGATTGATGGTTCGGCGCGCGAGCAGTGTGGGACAACAGTCGTAACCCCATCAATGTAATACAAAGTAGATTTCAATTGCGATTATGAGAGCAATACACAATCGCCCTCCTGGTCTGTAATAGGCCATATAATATATTTTGACAACTTTAATATTGAGATAAATTGTAGAAAACACGGTACTATTAATAAAACTAATAAAATCAAATAATACAGGTCAAAAATAATGTAAGTATAATTAAAAAAATATTATAACAGAGAAGTGATTCAGTTTTGGCTCTGAGATCATTCTAACTACTTATTGTCATTAGTGCAAGCTTAGTTTGGGATATATGTGTGCAATAAAAGTGCCCAATATATTTGAAGGGCTGAACCTTTAATAACTTGTAATACCATAATGTAAGGCCGCACGTATAGCAAATAAAAATTATATTCTATTTTATTCCTAAAAGAGAGTAAATGAAAGTGGTGTGTGTTTTCGATAAATTGTCAATTCCAAATAAAACACCAATTTTGTAAGATATTTTTAATATTTTACCCACAAATATAACTTAAAAGTTACTCTTCTCTTTCTCGCATGTATTTAATATTATAGCGGGAAATTTGGGGTATATAATTATGCTCCTTCTAACAATGAATACTTTAAAAGGCATTGAAATGTAGAATTGATTTTTAATACCCGGAATAGCACTTAAGGTAAAATATAATAATGCTATTAAAAATATTGGCAGCGTAATTTTGGATAGAGAACACATTTGAATTCAAGACAATAAGGGTGTGTACTGACGTATCAAATCAGCAACTATTTATGAAAAGTCAAAACGATCTAATGGAGTTTTATATGGTAATACTCTTTGTGATTAGATCGGTACTTAAAAATCATATTAATAATATAATTTTGATCATATTTGATGTATCCATGTATTTTTGGCTCTTTGAATCACTGATTAGTGTTACATAATTTATATTGATTACAGGATAGTTCCCTATAATAAATAAACATGGAGTAATTTTCTTTGCTTTTACATTTTGTATAAATACTTAAGACAAGAAATAGTAAAGATTGTTCAATCTCTCAATCGATTTTTCGGTCATTTCGATTTCAATCTAACCACTTCAAACTAATAGAAATCGAATCACTCTCAATGACTCAAAATTTCCCGCATGTATGCCTTAGATAATATATGTACGTAACTATCACTGTTAGAATTGAATATAATAATTAAGCAAAACCCTAAAATTGTATTTAAGTTTATAACTATAGCATTTAAGTTATATTTAAGGCTACATTAGTATTTCACAGATTTGAGAATAAGTGCCATTGCCAAATTAAATAATTTGATTTTAAACACTCGTTATTGCAATTACTTTATGAAATATATAATGTGCACTTTTGTACCAATATAATTGTAATAATATTAAAATATATTTTATAATCTATGTCATATAAAAATAGACTGCAATTTACTTATAACTTCATGATCTATATTTGGAAAGACCTTTTACGCTCTCTCTATCTGTTACCATAATATTTTGTACACACTAATTAAAGTATATAGTGTATGTATACTAGCTGTCCCTCGCGGTTTCACCCGCGTTTACCGATATTATATATAGCCTATAACCATCTACGAAAAATTCCGCCTCGAATGGTAGCAGTCTCATCCTGATATGTTTAGTAATTTTGAGGTGATATTGGGTGAAAGGTGGTTTAGAGGTATAGTTTGGATGTTGAAGGTAATTTTCGAAACTACTCATTTGATTTCATGAAATATTTCACTGATAATAAGCTACATTATTGACCGACTGCTACAGCTAAAATATTCATTCTCTCGGAAATGTGAGAAACCGTGAGATGGAAGCTATACTCTGTCTAATTTAGGATGATAATTTTGACAGCTGGGTTTTTGACAGCTGGGTTTTTGACAACAGAAAGGATGTGGTAGTGTATAATCGATACAGAACTTATGCGATCATCGATTTTACTCTCATTAAGCATGAACTCGATATAACTGGGTGGTCCGATTATAATCCAAAACCAATTATACTTTTTCTATTAAATTAACAATTTATTTATATGACTGATGATGCTTTCGTAAGCCCTCCAACAACGACGTTTTTGACTCGGTCCTATTTTCCGCCATTTTTGCATTCACGTTCGAAATAATCTTGCAATCGAACCACATATTCGCGACATTCGCTGTTTAAAACAGTCTTTTTCGTTCCTTTTGGCATTGTGTAACCAAAAATAACAAAAACTTAGCAAAAAATATAAAATTATCTAAATATATTTTTCATCATTTTTATCATTTTATTTCAAAACCGATTTTCAATACTCTGTTGTTGTTCATTATGCGTGGCACTTCACTAAGTGGGCGGTACCCACCAATGAAGTACGACATTATTTAAAGTATCATGTTATCGAAAAAAATACGAAACAACATGGGCGTGATCTGTCAAAATTATCATCCCAAATTAGACAGAGCATAGTTAGTAATTAAAATTATCAAAATATTATTTACTTAAAAAAATATTTTTTTACTATATATATTGTATATATATTCATTCAATATGTGTTTAGTCTATATTATTTATTTCCCCGCAAATATTTATTTAACTTAAAAAAAAAAACAATAACTTGAAAAGTAAATGACACCATCGGCCTACAATATAATTACCTTAATTTGTAAATATTCTATTTGTATCTATAATAACATGTATATGGCTTTCTTTAATATTAAAATGTGATATAATGTGTTATATGCGCAGTAAGTTATAATAATTATATATAGTAATGTAAGGCATAATAAATGTAAAACTGCCGTAAATAACATTGTACCAATATATTTATTAGCTACATAGAAATTTATGAAAGATAAACTCAGTAACACTGCCTGTTTTTTCATAATTATGTGTCAGGGCCGTCTTTAAACTATTGGAGGCCCTGGGCACTAGGATAAGGGGCCCCTAACTACGCTATGAGAGCTCTAAGAGCGCGACACACCGATCCGATCTGACGATACTATCGACGTCCCACGGGATCCATTCCTTTAGGACCAGGGGACCCCATGAATCGCGGGGCCCTGGGCACTTGCCCAGAGTGCTCAATGAAAAAGAGGGCCCTGATGCTTATGATGTGTTTGAGTGGTAATAGATAAAAAAAGGTGAATAAATCCAGTGCCCTGAGTACCTAGAAGTACATTTTGAATTTAGCAAACACCACAAATATGCATGGAAGAAATTTGTTACATGAGTATTGCACTAGAGACGGTGTTTCTATTTCTATAGAGTGTATATAATTATGTCTACAATCATAGTGTAACTAAACTATAATATATTTATTTAGTAATTATTTGTTTCCCATACTATGTACAAGCTACAAGGTTAGTTTGGGATCAGATGACCTTTTCTATAAATCTTTCAGGATCTTTATTTATTTGTATATTTTTATGAATATTTAAGTTGAGTTGTGTTTAGTGTCTTTTTAATCACCTTCATTATAAAATAATTACGAAAAACAGTTCAATGTCAATTTGCGATTATGTATGAATTTATTTGTTGGTCAATTAAACGTTGCACAGAATTTCTTCCTTTTTTATTTCCTTATTAGTGCAAGGCGCAGCTAGGGTTCCCGACTTTTTGTACGAGAAATGAAGTACATTAAGATCCGAGAAATAAAATGAACCGTATTCTTTTTTAAACATTTTTTTTTCAGCTTCTTGCACAATTTAACAATTTATTATCATTTTTTAAATATTTGTAAGTCTCCAGTCAGCGAACATAAAAACAGTATATTGTATACTTTTTTTTATAGAACAGTAAAAACTTAACGATCATTAAAAAGTTAAATACTGTTTGGCATTCATCATCTTTCTGCCCTGTTCCTAATAATTTGGGGTTGCCGATCGCCTACCTGACACCACCCTTCTTTGGGAATGCTATTGTTTGCTGTGCAATGTGTAAGTGCACGTGGTCTTTTATTAGACACTTCTTACTTCACCCTACAGATAAGTTGGTGGTATTATTCGTTGCCGCCATTACACTGCATCGGTACCATACAGAACACCAGTACATCCTATAAACTAGGTGTCAGTATATTATCTAATCTAATTTTCTAATAATTAAGTCGCCAAATTCACCGACGGAGGTAGTTTTGTGAAGTATTACTTGTTATCGGCATGCCTTGCTTAACGACGTTTTGTGTCAGGAATTTCATAGGCGGTAGAAAAAAAGTACCTATATCATTCTCTCGCAGGCTGAACCCTATAGATATATACATTTATCTCTTTTTAGTGTCGCTTTTTCGTTTTATCGAGTTTCAAACGGTGGTAAACAAGTGTTCACTTAAAAAATTAAAAATGAAGCAAATCCGTTGGATAGAACGGCCGGACGGAATCCTTATAGATTTCATATCTTTTTTATTACAACTAGCTGCGCCCTGCGGTTTGCCCGCTTTCAATCCTGGTTATAAACCTTCCTCTTGAATAACTCTTATCTATTGCTGAAAACTGCATTAAAATCCGTTGCATAGTTTACGAATGTTTGAAAAGGACATACAGACGAACATTCATTTTTATATACTTATATAGATATAGATTTCTCTTGAATCATTCTGTCTATTGATGAAAACCGTATCAAAATCAGTTGCGTAGTTTAAAAGAACGAAGCGTACAAACGGCGGAAGCCCTTTGTTTTATATGTACTATGTAAAGTTTAAGTAATACACAAATAAATGGCCCTTTTGCCACGCACACATTCAAGTCAATATTTATGAAAGAACACATGAAGAAAGTATAATCTTGTTTGTGTAAAGGTCTAAGAGCCATTAGAGCCTAACACAGTCATCCCTAAAAAAAAAGAAAAGTAAATTATGACTGGGGTAATGGTCAAGGTCAGTAGCCAAACATATTTTTTTCATTCGAAGTCATAAAACCCTTCCATGTTGTTACTATTTCGGACAAAGCAGACCTTATATTAGGTTTTTAACTTGGTTGCCATTAAAATTACAAAATTATTTTTTATCACAGATTATTAACGTTTATATATATTTTGTTTATGGTAATAATTATGTCATAAGGGAATATTATGTGACAATTTATGAATGGTAATTAAATACTTAAAATATGCGGCATACGAATATAGTACATATCTAAATATAACACATCGAGTTCATTCGTATTATGACCAACAGATGGAGCTACAAAGAGCACTGCTATATTGATCCTTGATTAATTACTTTTCAGTCGATATATTGATCAAAACTTAATAATAAGAACCATGTACAATATATAACCCGGTTAATTTAAGAAGCAAGTAGTCAATGTCACTTGTACACTAACTCATGTTTCCAATTAAGCTTTAGTTATGCGTTGCAAGGATGGCACCGTTGGACATTCAAATGATATAATATTTGTACCTCATATGTACGCCTAAGACCGTCGTTTAGTCTACAATTGATTTTGATCTTTAAATCGTTGGTATAAGGATGAATATATAATTTTTTGTATTATGCACCGAATGTGCTTATGAATGTGTCCCGCGTGCCAACAATGGTGAGATGAGTCGATAAGAGCGAACGTGCGCCCAACTATGTGATATTGTCCGTTGGTTTTGATTATATATCGCAGCGGTTTTGACGTACCGACTGTAACGCCTTGAAGTCCTTGGGATTCTTTTGATACATTTACTAACTTATGAAATTTGATCGTTACTATTGCTCTTTAGTGAATCTATTGATCCACCGTATTCCTTTAGTTAAGAGTAACCAGGCAATTGTGTAACAGGTTTTTAAAATTAAAGAATTTGTGTAAATGGAAAGAAAATGTCATTAATGTTATAAAATACCGCAAGCCAGTATGAACCTTTCGGGCCATAACATTTCTAGGCACTTGAAATTCTAGAGAAATCTCAGAGTGAGTTGTAATACTTACACAATGCCCATGAACGTAGGCCGACAACTTGGCATGCAAAGTAGTGGGCATGAAAGGCTGATCAGATTGATGTAGATAAATTTCCTAGGAAAAGCATTTATCTAGACAGGATTTTATTATGTATAAAAAGTTAAAGGCGTTCATCTGACAGAAGGTGGACTGCCTTACATTTGCTGACTTTAAAGACCAACTGCCAGGCCATAAAGAACCTCAAGATGCAGGACACTAATGGGGACCTCATTCCCCACCTTAATGGTCCAACTGAGGTTTAACCATTAATGGAAGTATCATCAAAACTACCCGACTAAAGCGGTGTTTATAATATTCTTAGAAAATTGTAAAAAGTAAGTAGAAGGTAGCTAGGGGCCGGTGTTGTGGTGCGCAGTGCACCGTGCGCGCTGGCGCTGTAATGATGCGGTTGGAGCAATGGCGGCATTCAGTCGTTCACCCCGAGGGGTCTACACTGTGGTACCTATCTTATACCTACTTGTACTGAACCTTGCTTTGTGAATTGAATATTAGGATACAGCCGATCCTCTAACACACTGCCCTAATTTCAATATATAGCGTTACACCCTAAGGTTGGATATTGCTTCTGTATAACAGAGCCTTTAGTCAGGATATTATGATTCTAATTCTCCCCCGCGATTTGACCCCCGTTCCCGAGGGATGTTAGAGTTTCCCTGGAAAAAAAATATCCAAGTTATAATGTGTCAAGATTCGAGCTCTGCCCCCCCCCCTATTCTGCTAACACCAACTTGGTCGGCAAGCCAGCGTAATAAGTACTTTGAGAGGTTACCTGTCATGTGATTGCATATATTTAGCGAAAGAGACAGAGCATAGGGGCCGAGACGAAACATCGATGAGCTATACTACCGGCACGCTATGATGGCCGTTTAGACGTTTCAGATTGTCATAGGAAAAGAAACTGTATTGCTTTGGAATAAGGTTGATTTCCATCATCATACAATTAGCTGTTGGATCAATAGATGCACCTTTTCTGAAGGAATAAAGGTTATTTTTGTTTGTCATTGTTAAACGTCAAAACGGCAATCATAGCGTGCCGCAAGTTTAGTGACATTTTCTTTCCAGAATCGAAGTCCAGAAACATCCATGCATTAATCCATCGTACATCGATGTATATACCTATATATATTTACTTAAGATAAGTGAGATTCAAAAAGTTGAGCATTCCAAAAAGTTGCTGACGAAGGAGTTCAGAGAGTTCAGTAAAAAAATTCTCTTGCTCCGTTTCTTCTCAGTTAAAAACTGAACTCCAATTTCCGAACAGGTAGTAACTTCAGTATCTTTACGTTTTACTATAGCTTCGTATGATGACGTCTGTTCTTCGAATCTTGAAACACTTGGTGCACACTCATCTGATTTGAAGTAGCCCTTATTGTCATACACACAACGTTCTGGTTAGAGGACCGCTACACTTCTCCCATGCGTTTATTAGTACCATATTTAACGTTCACCATACAGATTCTAATTACGATAGCAAACAAAGAAAGTGATAGTTGTTGAAATGAGAAAATATATCCAATATTGTAGTACCTAGATTGTTTTTTTTGTCCGTTGCTATGCTATAGGCACTGATTGCTACAACTGGTTTCCATTGACCTTGACTTAGATCTTATTATAATTAATCTTGCGGCATTCGACGGTTGATATCTAATATTATTGCGGAGGCGGATATAGCCGGTAACTTTGAATATTTTACCAATAGGAGTTGCGTACCTATGTAGGCAAAAATTACTAATTAGCGAGGGACTTACCTACCCTACTAACATTAAAACGTAACATGGATCCTGATGGATTTAGGGGTTGAGATTTACATATGAGATTGCTGAAAGATATGGGAATCGCGTAATCAATAACTACACGCACTTATACTTTACTTTTGTTTACTCATGTTAGGGGAGCCTGTAAAAAGACAAGCTACGGTTTAGTGTAGACTCCAGTTTTCCCCCAAAAATTTTTTTTCTACTTAAAATTAAGGACTAACCATATCTTTGTATTAAAGCTGTAATTTGTGGAGATAAGTAAATAAAATTATTGATGAAAATGATCTTTTCTGGATTCAATGCCCACTGATACTGGCTTACAAAGAATACATCTGATAATATACTTAATATTACTATTACTCTAATTTATATTCCCCATAAACATACGCGTATACCAAACTAAGCGGTCGATAACAATCTGAACCCATTTTACAACCAGAGCAGTTCAACTTTCCTTACCGGAATACCTTCGTTCCAGTTCAATTCTAAGTCAGACTCGCAGTCGTGGGTCAAAGTTCATAGGCACTATCTAGTATATCTACACGGGCGGGCATTGTACTGTTCGAAGCACAAGCGCTTTCTCTGCGCCCGCGCCCCCCGTGTCGATGCGCGAGCGCACGAATCGATGCTCCAATACTGTAGAACCAAATAGTTACCGAGTGGAGATTATCCTGTAGCAAACTGCGATGTAGCACCTACTCTTGCTTGGTCGGCTATTGTGTTATTCTGCAACATTGTTGCGGCTTTGTTGATCAATAAAGTACAATTTCCAAACGTATTCTTATATATGTCTTTGTGTAGAAATTACTTGATCTTTTTGATGACAGTTTGAACTGAACCCACCTTTTAAGTTACCTGATAGTATCATAAATCTTAAGTAAACCGATATCCTAAGTTAGAATTTATGATACGTAATTTCTCCCTTTTTAAATAGCGAATTCATAAGTGGAGTAAATGCTCATAAATGAATTTATAACATGGTTATTAATGTGACATTGGGAAAAGCATCCTGTGTGACGTAATTCCGTAACTGGTTTCAAAGGAAACAGTTGGCCAACAGCGCACCGCGCGCAAGATGGGGCAATTTATTATAAGAACCGAACGTTATGTGCGTACATTGTTTTCTCCAACAATATATTGTGAAATTGAAATAATAAATAACACCACCATTGTGTACAACAATACACCGAGTAATTACCCCGCCTGTATGCAAACGCGGAATGAACTATTTTGTTAAACAGAGTGTAAAAAGCCTTTGTACGATCTGCTAAATGTTTAAGAGGCATTAAAACTTCAACTGCTCCGTTTTAATTTCACTTTAATGGTAATGGAGCTTTATGTAATTATATAATCCCACATTTGTATTAACGACGCCCTATAAGTAAAGAACTTATAACAAAGGGGAAACTAGATGTATTTTTTGTTTGATAACAGGTTATTACGCTCTAGAGAATAAGTAAGTGATTAAACGTTATTCTGACTGAAAGAATAGACAATATATTGGTCAGATGTCGTTAAAATATTGCCATGACAAAAAAATATATTTAACTGCCAACCAACCGATGGAATTTTGCAATAGTCCGGGAAATAACGGTAACTAAACGGACCAAATCGCGGACGCGCTATCCATCCTACCATAAAATAGCTTGCAAATATTTGATATAATGTAATGGATGTGCCAAAACTATCAGTGTCTTGATTTTTTGCGCTAAGAAAACAATATTAGTCATCCGTACACCAGACTGCAGAAGTAATTAATCTCAATCATATAGCTTAATTTAAGCTATAGTTTTCGTATTTTCTTAGCAGTCTGTGACAATGTACCGTTAACCGTTATTCTTGGCCGGCATTATGACGGCGCCGACACCGCCCCTAGCCTTCCACCGTCTGTGTTGCAACTGCCATCGCCTCAGGCCATGGGTTTTCCGATAAAAGTCACAGTAACATTATTCTAAACACATTCTAATGATAAATTCAAAGTGCGAAAGCGTGTTATACACAATGAAATTATTCCATATTTGGAACAAGCATTGAATTTGACTTAATATCCTTAGCTTCAGGTACTTGTTTAAATGTCAGATGTTTGACTGTATTAAAGCATATTTTGGTAATTATGAAAGTGTTTAAAAATGCTCCATAATATTCATTTGGATAGTTCGTACGTAACCTAAGTTCATGTTTTTCATCAATCACTTACCAGGCACTGATTATTTGTAACCTACAAACTGCTATTCATGGTGACTACTTGAAAAATGCGAAATAATCTAATTGGATCAGCATTACGTTTAACGAATTATGAGGTAAATTTATGTTTTTTTCAATTTTTTTTTATAGCTTAGGCTTTTATTTGACCACGTCCAAGGTAAGTCATAATGTGCCCAAAGGTGGTAAACATTGTACCTAGAAGAGAACTGGGTCTCAAGGGCATCTGTCGGAACACCGACAGGTGCTTAGCGACAGATTTTCAACTAGATGGTGATAACTTCATAGACGGGTACTACAAAGTAGCACAGTGTTATGGTCTCCTCACTTTATTTTTCTTCACCGAAAGCACAAGTTCAATGTTGGATTCGAACTCTCCACTTTCATCACGGCATTTGAGGTCACTACCAACTTAATTTAGGCATTGTAAAAGCGACGATATCTCCGTCGCTTTTACAATGCCTAAATGTTAGGTGCATTTTTCAATGCCTAAGCAGTAGAAGGTGTGAGAGTTATATCGGAGCTCGAAAAACTATTCTTGAAAAGTTTCTAAAATAGGTTTTTTACCACTTGGGCCGACCAACATCCAGACGGTCCACCTGATGGTGGGCACAATGGTGACCACTTGTCACCGCCGTCTATGGACATTTACAACACCACGGGCATCGTTAATCCGTGGTAGACCCTGAGACGTGAAGTTGTTGAGTCTCATGTGCCTGTAATTTCACCGGCCCCCTTACCTTTCTAACCGAAACACAGTAATACAAGTGCACTACTGTTTCACGACGGAAATGGGTAAGGTGGTGGAAGTACTTCCCCGGACACACTACGCTAAGAGCTCTACTACTTCTAAAGTAAAGTATTCGAGTAATACCGCAAGTATTGAGACTATCGAGTGCATGCATTGTAAGAAACCATCGGAAAATAAGGCTGATTTACTACTATGTACTTGCATGACCACTTTTTATATTGTAGTACCTTCAATCGTGACGTTACACTTGTTTGTGCATAGTTCAGGGACCGTAAGAGTACCTTAAGTGGAAAACATTAGATAGCTTTATCACAACCACATAGAGTTCTAAATATGGCGAAATTTTAAAGATAGATGATCTATGATGTGGGAGGACAAAAAGTTGTTTACGTTGTTGCGTAGGTACCAGAAGTAGATACCTTTAGGCAAAGTGGACTGTTATATCATTGGGAAACAATCTTTGGTATAAAGAAAACTTGATTTCTGTGTTGCATTACATTGTTTAGTAAACTTATAAGGTTTTATTTCATAACAATATAGATATGGGCTTTTCCTTATACTCGTATATACAATAATTTCCTACTTTCTGTGGGTGGGAATCATTTTCCGGATTTTCATTTTATTCATCATTAGCTGTCCCCCGCGGTTTTACCCGCGTTTCCGTGGGATGTCACATGTATTATACATAAAAACCTTCCTCTTCAATCACTCTATCTATTAAAAGATACCGCATCAAAATCCGTTGCGTATTTTTAAAGATTTAAGCATACATAGGGATATAGGGATAGAAAAAGCGACTTTGTTTTATACTAGAGTTTTTCAGGCGGGCCTAGCCCCCGAGAAGCCATGGCCGATGTGATTAAGGAGAGTTGACATAAATTATTATTGTGTACCTAGTAGCGAATAACGTGTGAATTTATTTAGGTATCCTTGAATTTCGAATCGGTCCAATATTCAGAGTGGACACTAGATCATACTGCACACTGGGATGGGCTCCCCTATATACGCCTATGTTCTTCATAGACGCCACTAGTGTTAATTCTATATCAATAATGTTAAAGAGGAGTTCACGTTTTAAGTGAGGCTATATAGTAAATATGTAGTAATAGCACTGTTAATGTAAGTAGTCAGCGGACTGGGCCAGCGCGGGACTATACAGTGTAGAGTATACACTGCCAACACTCTATTAAAATTCGGACAAGTGAGAGTCAGACTCGCGTGCCGAGGGTTCCGTTCACTTGTGTGTAGATAGTTCCATGACAAGAAACCACCGAAATTTGCCCTATGCGTCAGATTAAAAGAAAAACTAAATTTTGTTGTTGTACTGCAAAATATGTAAGTTTGTAATCGCAAAAAATATTTATGCCTTGCGTAATATTACTATCAAATTACGATTTTCGGCTTTTTCCTTTACTTGTGCTTTAAGACCATGCTTCTTACCAAATTCCTTGATTCTAGGTCAATCAGAACTACCTATAGGGTTTGATATCTTCATCATCATCATCATCATCAGCCTATCTCCGTCCACTGTTGGACATAGGCCTCACCTATGGCACGCCACGCTTGATATCTTGCAAGCGTCAAAATGTGCGATATAAACGGCCGTATCTTTTGATTGCGTTGACTTGGAAATTTGATTATTTCACAACTCCAAAGGTCACGCCACGCACTCTACGAGTTCCTAAGAAAAAGATTGGTAACAGTAAGACGAATAACGCAGTTATCCTTCAAGGGTTAATTTTTTCCATTTTAGATACTGATCCCTAAAAGATACGGAGTTGAGAGAGGAAGGTGAGTGTGAGTGTGAGTAATTATGTTCATTCAATGTAATAAATTCATTATTATTCAACAAACCGGTGAAATAGCGTCATACATCATCCATCCAGCCTCATAATACTCATGATGTCTAATATTGAATAATTACGTTCTTAAATAGTTATAATGATTTACAATTCTAAAATCCGGTCTATAGCGCTTCAGTGGCGCCTATCGATTGCTTACCGACAACCGAACCGAAATGTTAAGATATTTATAATTATTTATTATTTTATTTGACGATCTCACTGAATGCGGCCATCAATTTTATTGATTTATAACCTCGGTTTGTATCGGATTTCTTGGATTCAAGGAGGTTGAGGTAAGAGTAAATAAGTGCAGAAAATGTATAAGTAGGTAGTGCTTACTCAGTAGTAGTACTTAGTAGTGTCCTACTTTGGTTTTAGATTAAAATGGTTTGTTCATTATAAGGTACGTATGATATTATTCATTGTTGACTATCCATAGGAATACAGAAACCGCAAGAAAATCGAAAATGATTTTAAGGAGCTTTTCCCGTGTTATGTTAGGTACGTGGACGGACTTTAGGATAGGGCAAGGTTGGGCAACTAAGGGTGGGTAATAGCTTGTACCTAAGTTGCCTGTTACATTACAGGGAAAAATATTGGTAAGGTAACATTCAAAGATAAATTAAAAATTATAATCCTAGATCTTAAAAGTTGTAGGTAATATTTAATTCACAATAAACTATAGTTATATAATATATAATAGACAATCAGACATATAGGTAGTATTTATAAGGATCTACGATTTGCAGAAGGCTGAATACAGATAGTAATCTATACCTTGTTGCTATGCTAGGCGGTAAAAAGAATGACTTCTAAAAATAGTCGGGTAGCAACAAACCAGATTTATGGGCAGTACCCACGACGCGTTCTGTATCTACTGCATTAACAACATGTTTTATAACTTAACGATGTGTGTTTACTATGTTATAGTGATGCAACTGATGATATGCGATTTTATTTCCATGAGACTTATTTTACAGATAGAAAGAGATCTAGAAAAGCTTATAGGTATGTGGAACATAATGGTGTGGTCCAGAAAGACGAATAATTCTTCTAGAAGTTCCTACATTCATGCGGTATTTATACATTTAAGCGTTTGGATTATTATTATGAATTTTTTTATTTATCCTTAAAGCGCTAACTACAAAGATTATAACTGTATTTGGGAACAGTAAGGCTGACATAAATTAAGAGATTCAAAGCCTAAAATAACAGATAAAAAATATTAAATAGGTACCTATAACATTACTATTTGCATCGCATCACTACGGAGGAGCGTCAATTGAAATTTTATTGGATCCGTCCCTCATCGGACGAGGCTTGTTCTGAACTTATATGATCTACAATTGCAATGTTTGTAAGTGTTAAATAAATACAGTGCATTTTTTACTGCACGTTCACTATTTTTGTATGAATGATGAAAAGATTCCGATTTAACTTGATTTAGACGAGTTTCGAGGCTTGAAAGTCAGTCAAGCCTTTTTATTTGTGTACTAACATTAAACTTTTGTATATTTGCATTTAATATTATATTTATAAACTAGCTGTCTAGGTTATATAGCCTATAACCATCTAGGAAAAATTCGACGAATGGTAGCAGTCCCATTTCGATATGTACAGTAGTTTTGAGATCATGGTGCGTCAAAGGGATCCTATTTAGCTTATATATATGTATATAGATATCGTAACATCTTGTTCGAATGTTTTAACTCGCACTATTAGAAACATTAGGAAGATTCTAGTTAATTGAGTCGTGCAAGGCCATGACTCACACGGTAATACTTTGGTACTTACAGATTCGAGTTCCTTTTAATCATTGATGTACACGAGCGCCTTTTGAGTATTTTTAACGATTTTATAATTATTTTGAGAATAAGATATAAATCAAATAATTGTTCGTTGACATTAGTGACTTTGTGAGAACCGTGCAGATTATTCGCTCGAAGCTGAGAAGGATGCCAATAAAGCCCCATTTGCCCAACCCTGGAATACACTTTTAGCAGAGTATTAAAGAATATTATAATATAAAGTTAAATTGTGTGTTACTTTGCTGCCTACCTACTAATTTACGTCCTAAACCGATATGAAAATTTACCTAATGCGAGCCGCTACGTGTTTCTAGAAATGAAAATTGTTTTAGCAGGTTCGACGTGTATGGTTTTGTATGCATCTATATTTCCGTCAAACGTGAACAGATTCGAAAAGACTATAGTTATGATCTTACCCTGGACCTTGAAGAAGAGGCACAAGAATACGATAAAATAATTCTTCACTGAATATAATTTACAAATATTCATTTTATGACTATTTCTGGACAATTTTGGAAGGTGTTGAACCTTGTGGCACAAAAGCAATAGACAGCGATTTTATTAAATGAGATACTCTATATCCACAATCTCAGTAATAAACCTGTATTAAAATCTTTCGTTATAAACCAATTTAATGAAGGTTGATCCATTCACTGCGACCACCAGAGCAGCGTCTCATATTCCACTGGCTGGACAAATTTCGTGGAAAATCCGACGTGATTATAGAATTACCACAGGTGTCAGGGCTGTTAGGGTATTTCAAAATGAACCGATTGGAATGAGTTCTTGTAAAAAATGGTGAATGCTAAGTGGAAATAGACACGTTAAGCACAGTAGGTACTTTGCGTTTTGAACGTTATTGAGAAGAAATTGCAGGTTAAATTCTAATTCTTTCTAGAACATAACTGAAGCAACACTGACACAGTTGTAGTAGGCAACTAAACATGATAAATACTTGGTTGGATTATGTAGTAACTACCATAGGGAAGTAAGAATATATATTTTAGTAAGATAGATTTGTGCATCATTATCGAAAGTGTTTGGAGTATAATATACCTATGTATGGCAAGTTTTAAAAGTACTTTCAACGGACAATATGATTTTTTTTATCCATTGAAAAGAAGCCTTGCGTGACAACAGAAAGTCTCCGGGCGGCGCAAGGAAATTTGAGCACATCACTCGCGTTCATTCGATTCATATTAACGCTCAAGTAATGTAACAAATAAAGGGGAGGTCGTTGTCCCATCCCAGGCAAGACGCGAACGCATCACAACCACGTCTGGTCCTCGCACAAAAGAAATAGTTAATATTGGAGCTTGCTCCTCCACGAGTGTCATTAGCAGCGGCACAAAGCTTCGGAGTCATTCCACGCTCTTACTATTTGTCAGAGGCAAAAAGTGCCTTGTCCACAATAATTACGGGACCGGCTTTCGAGAGCGCTCATAATTCGTCATGTTCTGGTCGGCCGCGTCGTTTCTGAACGCATCCATAATTTGACGTTTCCCGCCAGCGGTCACGAGACGGAGCGCGGGAAAAATTACTACTTTAGTAGAATCTGTTTAAAAAAAAACAAATGTGTCCAGAGGCCATTTAGAAAACAAAATGGAATCATTACATTAACTGACTTTTATATTTAACATAATAGTGAATAGATAAAATAATAAGTAGAATTTGACAGATAAACAATTAATAAGTACCTCTTACCATAGACAAGTACATGTCAAAATTTTAAATTGATCCTCTTTACACAAAGCACAAGCTCAACCGTCCGCCAAACCACGAAAGTAACTTTAAAGAAAACCCAAGTTAACTCTCTGAGTCGTGACCTAGGTGTCAGTCAGTATTAAAATATCTACCTACATGTGGTAGGTAAGTTGTAAGGAAACAAGCCATAAAAACAGTTAGGTACCTACGTTACCGGAATAAATGAGATCTGTCTAGGTCGAAAGCAAATATTATGAGTAATTAGCTAAAAAGTATTTTTGTTTCATTATGTGGTCCGATCAGAAAAATAAATATAGTTATACATACATATGTATATTAAAATGTTTGCTATTTTATCGGTTCTTTTTAGGTAAAGGCTGACTCCCGAATGCGTGGTAAATATAAACTTTGACCTTCATAAGTGCCTCCGCGGAGCTAAACTGAATCGGAATTTTAAAACATCCATTTAGATTAGTATGCAATATGATCTATTTTCAGGCAATAATTAAAAGGGAAATTTAAAGGTGTTTTATTCAACAAAAACGCGAGGCGAGAGAATTCTACAATTGTACCAAATTTCACCGCGATGTATTGTCTGAATTTGTCATTTTGTTGCATATTAAATTTTGCTTGAATTATCAAATTTTAATATTAAAGCCCAAGCACACAAACCCAGCTGCCACGCCAACGGTAGTGGGGTCAATTCCCACCCAGGACAAACATTTGTGTGCATGAACAATTGTCTGCTTGTTCTGTGTCTAGGTGTAGGTATATCTATACAAGTATATAAAGATAAATAATGAAGAATAGTATATCACTCATCTAGTTTCCATATTACAAGCTCTGTTTAGTATGGGATCAGATTGCCGTGTGTAAAAAATATCGCAGGATTTTTATTTGTTTATTTTAAATATGTATTTACTGAAACTATCGCCTTACTAACCTGTTCCATGCGAGACGCTGCTGGTTGCTGACAAATTTTCATAATGTATCCAGTATCTCTTGGATAGCAACGAATGCACGAATGTCCTGTAGTCAAAAATTATGTAAGGATGAACCCAATATCGCTATATATTCATTGGTCATATCCTTCTTATAATAATTATATCTCTATCACTTAAATCACTAAATAAATAAATAAATATTTATTTGCAATAAAAAAATAGTAGAAATGTTTACATTATTATACACGCAGAGTTCTGTGTTATAAACAAAGCTCGTGACGTACTTAAATCTTGTTGACATGTTACCTAATTACCTAAAAGGTGTGATAATTTCAATTCGTAACCAGTTCAATATCATTTGATAAGCTATGTCTCCGAAGGGCTTAATAGTATGCTAATACATATAACATTAAAATGAGAAAATAAATATACAGGTAATTACGTCAATGAATTCCGAGAATCCTTCGAGGAAAACATAATAGATTATAAAACTGATCTATCTCTTCATTTTAAATTACCACTAATGATGGGATTGCATCATTTTATGGGTAAGCTGTTGATATTTGTTAGTATGACAAATCGGTTCGCGTTTGGAAATGAACCGAGGTGGAAAGCCAGGGTTCGCCGACCGCGACAAACAATCAACCAGCACTTCACCGATCAATTGATTGAACCATTTCACAACTGCCAGAACAATGTTTTATACAAAATTAGCTGGTGTCTGCGGCTTCGTTCGCGTCGAGTCACTTAATGCTTTGTCTTGTTAGGAAATATTAATTTTCCGTAGACGGTGATTTACTCGGGACTTACTCGAAAGTTCAATGAACCATCCGAAAATGGTCATAATCTCATCAAAACGTTTCTCTCATTGGTTTCAGCTTGAATATGAATGAGCTACCAGGATGATGGCCTCATCAGAACTTCAAAGAACCGAGATCCTGGCGGCTTTAGTCTTAGAATGTCGTCTATAAAGTATTAACTGCTCTTTTCAACATCACTTAGCAATCATCTTATACAAAATAAGCGTTTTGTATGTGGTCCTTTACATTTTATCCCTTTAAAAGACTTATTAGGTGTGTTTTATGGCTGGGAAATGCGAATCGATGCTAATTTTAATAGGTTCTAAAGGCGGCTGACGATCAATATGCAACTATTTTAAATTAAATTAACAAGATAAGATCTTACCAGGCAACACCCTTTTAAAGATCAAGTAAGAGCAAGAAAAAAAACAAATATTCGGAAAACGCTATGTACTTACTTTCGTGGGAAAACATAAAAAAGCTACGGAGTTGACAGAAGTAAAACAATTGTTTGAAAAGTATATTATTCACGTGTCATTCAAAATTACAAACAGATCGGGGACAAACTAAAGAATGGACGCTCAAATTTAAGTATATTAGCAGTAATGAAGAAAACAAACAACAGTGCAACTATTTACATAGCCGATACTTTATAATCTGTAGGTGTGAAACAGTTCAACGTTCGCTGCGCCAGTGTTGTATTGAGATGTACGAGGTCTATTGATGCGCTGACGTAGACTGCTCATTCCTCACTTGTCATTAATAATAATAGTTGAGACTGGTTTTAACATAAAAACTACCCAGTAAGCGAGATTCAACTCAAATATTTTATTGATGAAATTACTTTTAGGTACCTATCGTTTACTATGATAAAAATAGCATGAATATAATAGAATAGATAATATAAGTCGCTAATATGGGTTTTCAGGATAGAGATTGTCCTTTCGGAGGTTAAGAATCTCTATGTAAAACTATATATTTTGCAACGAGAGCTAGTTCCTTTCTAGGTGATACCTAATACACCTCTAAAAAGTTGTCATGAAGTTTCGTTTTTTTAATGGTATGTGGTTACTGTCGCCCATGGCCATTTGCTACACCAATGCAAGAGCATCGCCAATGCGCTGTCGACCCTGAGACGTGAAGTTGTTAAGTCTCATGTGCCTGCATTTTGACCGGCCCCCTTACCTTTCTAACCAAAACACAGTAATACAAGTGCACTACAGCCTAACGGCGGATATGGGCAAGGTGGTAGAAACTACTTCCCCGGGCGAACTTTGCAATAAGAACTCTACTAAATATTACCTACTCACTACTCTAAAAAGTTTAGTTTTATTTCAATACACATCATCAAATAAATGCAAAGTCAGCATAATTTGATTACAAGTTAACAATACCATCTTAAGAACATTAAAAAAATCTCTTGCTGAAACATCAAGAAAGACCTCAGCCCATGTAAGTTTCAAAAGAAGTGTGTATAGTTAGTTATACAGCCTCCTTCAGAAAGACAACAACTTTAACTTTACAACAAAACAATATGGGAGTACAAGTGCTAATTTGTTTTTGAATTATATTTAAACTAACTCTCGAGGACGAGGGTTCTTCCCCGTTCCTTTCCAACGCTTGTTATTTGAGATTCATCAATCAAACAATGAATTAAAGTGCAGTAATGATTAAATCAACATGATTGCGGGTGTGTGGCCCGCATTGCGGACGCCCCGGTACATCAGCTCGGCACGTGGCTGTTCTGCGGGTATTTCGCTTCTATTGAGCCCGCGCGGTGTTATCACCCCCTAATGTTGATTCCAATGAGTACCCTCATCGCTCTAGATTTTCACATGAGACGCCCTGATTGACAATTCCATTCACCGTTAATTGTTTTAACGGTAGCGATAACGACACCTCATTTTTTATACCCGATAACAATGTTGCTTCTGAAAAGCTAACTGTTAGTTAGATGCTTTACATTTTATTTGTTTTGATTTCTCTACTTTTTCTCGGTAATCTTGCTAGTCTCCGAGATTGTTCCGATAGTTTTTGAGATACAATTGTAGTTGTTATTCCCACAATTGATTGGTATTTAAAACAAGTTTGCAGTTGAAAACAAAACGTGTTATTGGATTGATGGATAGACCAGTAAAGGAGTGTAAGTATGTTATTAAAAATCATTTTCGAGTTTTTCAAAGATGTTTTTTTTTAAGATGCCCATTTACACATTATGCTTTTATGATTATTAGAACCTGCTGCAGTATCAAAGGCATAATTTAAAGCCGGTTATTGCCAATAAAAGGAATAAAAGGTATCCATAAACCACACAATGAAATGTCACTCGGTATAGCCCCGCTTAAATACTGCTTTCAACTTTGTTGCAAAGAGGCAACAATTTTGTCTTTGATTGTCGACTTTTGACTTGACAATGTGAAATTGAACAAGTAATAGACATTCAGGTAGAAATCAAACAGACATGTTCATGCACAGCCATTATATCCAGTTTTGGGATTCCAACATATAAATTAGGTTTTTCATAGAAATCAAAGTCTTTAAATAACCATCCCGCAAAAATGACCTTGAAAGATAATTAAGTTATTCAATAATCCACTAAATAGGTCTGGACCTTAAAACAGCAGGATCTTTTACTCAAACCGTGAAAGCCGATGGCAGAAAACTAATAAAAAGTGATTTATACATTCTGTGTACGCAACTGGGTAGAATTTGTATGAACACAAAGTATAGGGAATTATCAATTTTATTCAGAACCCTGTAAGCGAACGTGCTCGCTCTACCATCGAAGTATTTTGATGCTATCGTGAGAGATGCAAAAGATCTATGTAAGGTGGTTTGTTCGTTACGAGGCAAAATAGACGAAGATGAACGATGGTATCTGCACGTGGTACTCGGAGGGCCGAGCGGAACCGGTTCTGTAGTAACCGGCGTAGGGCACTAGCCGCTTTTACGCTGGCTTGCAATAGTACTGGCCATACCTCGTATATCGATGATTTTAATAAATGTTCCTAAAAAAATTTGATTTAATTTATTAATCGTATTAAATTATAAGAAAATTAAAGTAGTCTTTTAGAATACTGTTTTTAAAGCTACACCCGCTTTGCTTAACAGGAAGTATTATTCTATATCGAGTGTTTATTTCTAATATAATAATGATTTAATTTATTCTTATTTATCTTTGACATTATCAACTATCATGCTAAGTCACAGTACCTACTCGCATTTAATATTTTTGGTGGACCTTTAATTTATACTGAGAGCTTTTTTCCGCTAGGTATATAAAATGACATCAGAGTGACTTAGACTTATTTATACATATTTTCTACTGTGTCATGCGAATTGTAATGACACGAAAATGATGACGGGGCGGAGGGCGGCGGCGCGGAGCGAGGTGATGAATAAAAATTTACGTCAGCGCATTGTCAGCGCGTCCATCGACATAAAATTGCACATCACTACGGGTTGCTCGTCCTCAAACAAAGGAACAGCTACACAGGCAGGAATCCGTCAAGTCACGCCGACGAACCCCGCTCTACCTCCGCTCAGCTAGTGTAACAACCGAATACTAATCGAAAACACCCGGAACTAATCATTTTCTAATTATAAAAAAATGCGGATAGCGTCGAATTCCTTAGTTTGGGCGAGCGACCGAGACGAGGGAAATCTAAAATCGGAGGTCTCTAACGACAAAATTAATTTACTTGGTAATTAAAACACATGTAGTTGAAGCGCAGCCGATCAAATGTTTAAAGCTAGAAAGCCGTTAGAAGTTCGCACGCGCACTCGTACGCATGTTGCCCACGCTACCCGGATCTTTCCCGCAATTTTTTTCGCGCGCTTATACCAGTTCAGTCAGTCTGCCGAAACACGTAATTAAGTTGCAGATTGCCGTACTTTGGCTGGAAATGTTTCAAACACAATTTGCATCATGTTTGATACGAGTTAATTGCGGCGTGTAGAATTTCATTTAATGGCAAATAATCATGTTGTAGACACGGGGAAATAGATCGAGGGCTATTGTAGTTACCTAACTGGTTTTAGATGCGTGTGAATCTTTTTCCTGCGGGCAGTAATAGCAGGTATCGACCGCGCCCGCAGCGCGCCCGCACCCCTCCATGGTTTTATTATTCATTTACGATGTGAAACGTCATTATTTTATTACACCACTAACGTCACCGCGTCATGATGCTGACGCTACGTGTTTTATAATTCTCGGAACTTTGGTTGGGATTTTGATAAGTGGTTGCCACAAGTGTAAATAAAAAATATCTATTATTTATGTTCCTTTGTATAAAATCAACTGCTCCGAAAAAGTATAAATTCTTTTTTATCACCTGTACTTTCTAGAACATTGTACAAAGACTGACCCGAAAATAATATGATGATCAAAATGAGTATGCCATCATCGATTATCATAAGGCATCGTGCCTCTTTGTATTCTTTGGGTGCACCTCACAGAAATAAAAAAATGTTGTATTATTAATGCCATATTCTTCGATTACAATGACGTGCGTTGTAATGTCAATAGCTTAACTACAAAATTGTATGTGCTTTTCAGTCTGTGCTTTTCATAATAATTCTCTGATTGTGCTATAATTCATACGAGTTAATAAAATTGGCCGATATTCGGATGATTTTTGAGCCGTCGGGTAAATTCCTATTCATCTCGAAAGTAGGTACCCCATAAGTGTATCCAAATTCTATCAAAATGATGATATATAGCAGGACTAAATTTAATATAATAACTACAACATTGTGCATGGCCTATCTGTCTGTAAAATCTGTTGACGCAGTAAAATCATCAACAACATCGAATAACTGCATAGACTTAGAGAACAAGATATGCCAAACAACAAATGGAACATTATCCCTAATAATATCGGCATGTAACACCCTGTTAACAGCAACTACAGTCTCGGACATTAATCATGTCTGCTCGTACTTGGAAACATGCTCGACACACCCAAAAGAATGGAAATGTTTGTCAAATGGACACCCAATTGATTGTTTCAACTGCATATCAAAAAACCACCTCGTGAAATATAGAAAAAGCAATGGAAACAAGAGACAGTTGGGTTTAGGGGCAACAATTAATGGATCCAGAGAAATTAACGAGCAGAAATTGGCCAGGGCAATAGTAAATGAATCTGTGGTGTTAATAGTTGCCATTGTAGGTTTAGTTGTGTCGATACTCTTCATGGTTAGAGTACAAAGAGGTGATTCTGTTAATCTGATGATACCATTGCTCGTCCTTCTTATTGTGTCAGTTGTGGCAATGATAAACATGGTTGTGGACCTACTGACTTAGCCGTTTTTTACATCCAAAATATATTTAATTTTCAATTATTATTATAATATATAATTATTCAATATTTTATCGTTTTTTTATTTTACTTATTTATTATATATGTTATTTATTTAAAAAAATTGTTTTATATGTTTTTGTCTTAATAAGCATATCTTATACATAAACGTAGTAATTTTTCACCGGCGGCGTTGCCGAGGGATGTTAGATTTTCTTGAGATTGTTACTCCTTATAACATCAGCTACCTGCCAATGGAAGTCCCGTCAAAATCGGTGTAGCCGTTGAGGGATTCGACGGAACAACCAGAGAACATTTAAAAAAAGGATTTTTGTTATAATTGCCATATATACTTTCATATGCATTTAGTAATAAGCCGTTATTTTGACAATTGAGACAGACACTTAAATTTGATTTATTTGTATGCAGCGACGGCTTTACCCAGGTCATTGGGAGGCCCTTTGTCCTTCGTGAAAAGTATGTGATGCGAAAGTAAGTCTGGTTGTTTGGTATTTGTCACGTTTGACAAGAATTTCTAAAGTTATACAAATAAATAAAATTTGATATCCATATTTTTTTCATTTGCTTGAGTTACGCGAGGCTCCTGCAAGAGCGAGGCCTCGGGCGATTTCACCATTCGCCACCCCCTATGGATGCCTCTGTTTGTATGGATTAATGACAATGCAACTAAATTTTCCATATTAGTAAATAAGGGTCTCTTTTTTTCTACTTCAGTGACAAACAAGTTGATTGCCCGTCTGATGCTAACGGTCACCGCAATCTAATGACGCCTGCAACACCAAGGGTAACACTCTCTTCTTCGTTCTCTTGAAGAACCCCATGCTGTACTCACTTAGGAAAATTATAGCGGGACCTCATTTCACAACCTGAGCATACGCGGTAGGAAGCTCCTTTGAAAACGCTCCGTACGAGACCAGTTTGAAACCAATGCGGCAATTATGGATAAAATTAACAAGTGAATTAAGCGGTCATATTGCACCAATGTCGACCCCATATCTTTGGAACAGGCAGAATATAAGGATCCATGTACTCTATAGAATGAGAAAACTCTGTATTTCTTATAAAGTTTAATGGAACACATGGTATTTTATTAAAATAAGTACATAGTTTTATAGATAAGTGATAGTGATGTATAAATAATATAAATAACATTAAATCACTTGGCCCGGCCCTGTCTAGCAAGTCCAGCAACATTTATAGTGAATGATAATGACAAAATGGACCACATAAAGTCTTACTGCCTGTACAAGCTGCTGTACAAGTAGTACTCATGGTACTCGATTACAATAGCTAGAAATTTTCCGTATTATTGCTCTTCCAAAGAATTTGCAACTGTGACTTGATTGGCTAACTGGTGATGTGATGAATGACCCCAGACTGTCGTGCTTAAGACCCTTTCATCTGAATTAGGTACAAAAATAAAAGAAGCCTTTGTCAATGGGCTTTTCTAAGCCACAAAATAAATAAAATTGACGTGCCATATTCTGTTTATCGAACCCTTCCATTAGATACCCACGTGGTCTATGAATTAATAGATTGCCATCCGCCATATTGGATTTAGAATGACGTCACTCATTCACGCAGTTAATCATGCGTAGTTGCCAAAACCAAATGTGTGCAGATTTTCATCTCAACCGACCAGGTTTAAAATTCAGATTTATCCCAACCATACACCCTGAAAAAATAACGTACTTTGTAGCCGGCCATTTCGCTTAACCATAACATCTAAACAGTGATAGCCATGCAAGTTGTTGAAATCGAGTTCTGATTCAATCTAATACCGATTTCCTGAGTAACCCTTACTATTACTTACTTACATGTTCTCTTGAAGCGGGCCGCCTGGCTGTCTCGTAGCCGGATGCAAAATAGTATGGTTTTTGCTAGCGATGTTAGCATTACAATTTCCTGTCATCAATATTAGATATCAGAGCATAATTTTAAAGATTGTCAGCTTAAGGATATCGTTGGCGAAAGTATCTACAAGGAATATTGTAACCATGAAGAAATACCGTAAAAATTGCCAATTTCCAGAACCCAGAAAAGTAATATCATAACGTTAAAGAATTTTTAAAACAATATTGTCAATAATTTAGCTACTCCTGCGAATCGTGTTACTTACTACTATTTTCATTAAGTGTAGAGTGACTTAAACTTCTTTCATATACAAATGTACAAATTCGTATAAAATGGGAATGCTTTACTTACCCTAAAGGTAAGACAAATTCATAAAGATTTAGTTAAGATTCTTTAGCTTATAAAACATCAAAACCTTTTCAAGTGTATTTATTGGTAGGTGATGATTAGACAGCGGATGAAAAATTTAAGCCATTAGCCTTCCTCTACTGCCATGAATTCCTCTATTTGGATTCCCCTCCGTGAAACATGATAAAAATAAATTTGCAAACATGACACGGCGTCCAAATTGCCCAGTTAGCGTAGGTACTCGATAATAGTTATAGTCAATATTTGCTACATTTAAGTATTAGTGTAATTTGATGCTCTTTGAGACTAGCTCGAACTTCTAGTCATTCTAATGAGTAGTCAACTTATTATTAGTACACTATTGTCGTAAAATGATCCACAGAAGTTTCATTAAAAATGTCCTTTTTTAACCGTCAGAAAGGTTTCCCCCGTCCGTATAGGCGCGATATTTTCAGAACGATTATTATAATTATATCACTGAGGTTATATGTATAATATGGAATCATTTGACGAAGGATCAACAAATAATAACTTCTAACAGAGGTCATTTGGGCTATTTGGGCCCATAAAAGACTGTACTAGAGCGTAACATTTTTGATGCATCTGCCATATACAATGTCCCATTGATTAATGATGAGAATCCTTAAATGGCATAACGGTACCAGGTGCTTTAAGCAAGTGTCTTTATAATCTTAATTGTATGGTCCATCAACATAATTTATAAAGTAGCACGACTCATGCGGCTTGTCCTGCTAACCTACAGAACAGAAACCTACGTTTTTGGAGAATCAGTTTCAATCAATGTATATGGTTGAATAGATAGCTTCACCCTATCTATCTATTTAAATAATATTCCGTTAAAGGATATCTTCAGTTAAAATTAGGCGTTAACTGAAAAACGTTCAAAATGATTCAGTAGGTACAAAAAGTTAGACAATTGTAAGATTAGATCTGTAATGAAGCGTAATGCCTTCCTCCATATTTTGTTCAATTCGGGGATTGGTATGTCCGAACGGTCACGGCACGAGACCGATTCGTCAAGGTGTTGCCATCGACTGGCTTCTAAAAACTCGAAGTACGGGGTGAGGAAAGCAGGGTGCGGGGAGGCCTGTGCTGGGAGGGGCGGCGAGGGGAGAGAACGCAGCTCTATTACGTGCCGATAGACGTAATATCGAGAGTACCGTCTTGTAGTAAATCGGCCGTAACCTGTGTCCGCGTGCCGCTTCTCTATCACGAACTGTAATACCACTGCCGCTAAATTGTATCTTGATTTTGTTGCTTTTTGTCAAAAAGTGCTGACTGAAGGCTTGGAATCGTTAGTGCTGTTTTAGTAAATCTATTACACAAGCGGCAACTACTTAATAAAGCTTTTATCAGGTAAAATGTGGAATCGTTCATTTGTTCATCAGATCATGTTAGATATTAAAGCTCAAATCCATTAATGCAGAAGTGCTGAAAAATTATGTTAAACGAAAATAGTAACGATGTAAAAAATAAAACATTTAAAAGTTTCCAGTGTATTGGTCACCGGGTTAAAATTCGTCTTAGCGAGGCCTCGCGGTGAGTCACAAAGATCGTTGAACCCTCGCGTCGGCCATCTTGCAGCTTTGCGCCCGCGCAGCCCTCTGCTTACAGCCTTCATCCACTAACCAACCCCTTATCGTTACATATTTGAATGACTCTTCCGAAACGTCAAATAAATTGGTTTAATTATGAAAACATACTTAATTAACAACATTTCATGATTCTTAAACTCCTACATCAACAAATCAGTTTCTTTAATTTCTGAGAATAACCATAAAACTGAGAAATTACGACATTAATACGGTGTAACAGAGAGCGAGCATGGCAGTGGAACGTGTCGTACTAGACTAACACGGTACCCTACCAATATCAGCAAATGACGTCACTATGTCGCAAATATCCGTTTAGAAGGGATAAATCTAGATTATTTAAAAAAACCATATCACATCGTATTTCTTTAATTTAGTTTTATTTATGCTTCATTATATGACCATGTTTAATAAACTTTTTTAATTTGATCAAAAATGGTTAGAGATATATTTTTTAGGTATTTTTTTGATAACCTAGTTATTGGATCAAAATATGGTATACTGCATCGTCCAGTATCCCAACGTAGCTACCGAGATGTTTAGGGTTGAATCTGGAATTAATAAAATAAATAAATGAATATCAATAGTTTCTTAGCGCAACATGTAATACATATACATATAACACACAACTGTCACATTCGGGAACGTTGGTCGTTCAGTTTCATCCTACCCTTGGACCAATCTATTAACTAAGGTATATTTATGTTGATTTACATAAGGCAGGTATACCTAATGATTTATCAGAATAAAATCATTTCAATATAAAATTGTCTAGAAGTACGCAAGTAATTTCAACGCTCTCGGGTATGGACCACTTTGCGGTTATACTATTTTATAGCATTGTAAACTACTGCAATCATTGTAAAACGAAACAATTCAACTGCTACATACAGCCTTTGTGTTGCGTCATCCCGGCTCTATAAAACAACAATCGTATATTTTGTTGTTTTATGAAAACCTTTGCAGCTCTGCTGTATTAGAAATTCGGTATTGAATTTTTTGGGAAAGCAGATTTCCTGCAAACACTATTGCACGTGGAATTACTGCATATAGCATTAAAAAGACACTTAACAGCTGCTTTAAATTGAAAAAGAATTACTAAGGGTGGCTGGCTACAGTATACGATGTCTGTTTTACAATGCCTATGTAGGTATAACTACGTAGCCCCAGTTGCATATGCTATATGAATATATATCAAATGTAGAGAAGTTGCCTGTAACTACTAAATTACATACACGTGGTCAGATGCAGAAAGTGTGAAAAGGTTTTCCCCTTAGAATATTATTATACCCACTTGTTTTACCCCGCGGTTTTACTCTCATTACCGTATTAAAATGTATAAATATATCTCCGTGTTCTAAACTGCCCGGTGCCTGTAGCTAAGCCGTTAAAAAGCAAAATTCAGACATAACAGGTGCCCTAGCTATAGGGGGATGTCCAGCGTTTTCCATTTAATAAAAATATATTTTATTTCCATAATGTTGGTTCAAGTTAAGAGCTTGGAGAGAGCCATAACAGACAGAGAAAGATTTAAAAATATTATTACACATTTTCGTATCTCCTGATCCTTCACCTCAAATCAGTTTTTGATAAATATATTAAATGTAAAGATACGTCGGTAAAGTTTTATTATATGTATGGATATAGAAGATATTTATAGATAATCCATAAGCGACATTATTGGCCATCTACTTCGCGCGTTATACCAAATGAAGCTCATTCGAGAAGCAACATTATAATCAATTTGTTCACACATGCGGGAATCGATTTTATTGCGTGACTCCTTCCTATTAGATCTCTCACCGAAACTATGTAGTAGTTTTGTAGTTCTGTTGTAATATTATACTAAAATACGTGTAATATCTCAGCTCAGGGCTATTAGCTCGGGCAATTACCGTCGACTCTGATCTCCAGCGCCTCAAATTGCGCAATAACTATCATTTTTTTTCTACAATCATCTTTATGACGTGTCGCCTGCGTTGAAGGTAGCGGTGTGTGTAATCATAGGTTAGATCTGGGATTTGGTAGGTACTAGTGGTGTGTTCTGGCTGCTTACTCATAAGCAAATTACTCAAGCGTTGCTATAATTATCCAACAGGCCAGTTTTAGGAGCAAATGGACTTGTGGCCACAATATTTGAAACTGTATTGTCTGGAAGAGCTTTCAACTTCAACAGGGTCGGGGTTACAATTGGCTAATCCCTCTTTCAATTGTGCAGTTTGTATGTGGAATTGATAAAATTCTCACGGTTGTTATATCATTCAATATTAAACATGGTTAGAAAAAGAATTGTAGAGTTAGTTTTTTTTCTATTTTGTACCATATTTCGAAATACTAACACAGCTTGGTGTTTATGATGGATAAAATAAGTAGTTCGTAGTAACCGTCAGTATTTTGAACCCTCTTTGACGAATTCCTAGGAAAGTACCGGCCCATGTAATTATTACACGGTTCGTAAGTGATTCACAGATAATGTTACCAGCTACGAATGTTAGGAATGGGGTCTAATAACTCTTTTGTATTCATATATAGTGTCACTAATGGGCACAGGTTTCTTTTATTTATATCACAATCGTGAAATATTCACAGTCGTGACAACCCTGGCGGAGGCTTCGGTTCATTTATGTGGTTACTATGTAAAACACCGGGCGGTCTTTTTTGAACGCTTGCTTTAGTGAGAATTGGTGCAAATTAAGATACTTATTTCTTAGCCTTGCCGGCCCACACAGCTGTGGCACGACCACGCAACGAAAGCATGCTATGAAAATGTTTTATGTATAAAATACTAAATAAAACTTTGCGTAGTCTGAATATCGTATGGCAACCCAGAGATTCAGTGGGCCAGAGAAATAGAGACTGCACAAAATGGAACAAAACATTTGAAATTACTATACACGTCAGAGGAAGTATACCGAACAAAGCATAGGTAGTAGATGTATTGTGTAGCAAATAGATACCAACATAGTACCCAGTTGTAGACTGGATATTATGCGTGTACGATTATCAGTTACCGATCTTTAACCTCTCATCGTTAGTATACAATTTCCAGATGATTATCGCATGCGAGCTTGCAATAAACTGACGTTGAGCCACCTATAACATATCCTTTTGCTTTCTATAATGCTGATTACTAATTTAGTCATTATTGATCAAAAAATTTGTAGACTGGTTCAGTATACCAAGGAAATGCAAGTTGCATGCATCTCCGGACTTGATTAAACAATAGGGTGCGTCGAATGCGTCACGGACTTGATGTGTGGTCTGAGTGAGAGCTCATTATAAAACTAGATTTGTTAGTGAAGAAAACACTTTAAAGATTTGTGTCAATCAATCAACTCAAGTATGGTTGTGAAAAGTATTTAGTCAAGATACAAAACCACTTTAAAAATTGCCTCTATCTCACCATAGAATTGTGTTGGCCACATCAGCGGACAAAGCTGCATTACCATGCAGGGTTCGAATGAATCAACTAACCCTTCACAGACATGATTGTAATAATAGGGTAGCGGACTGTATTAAAATTAAATTGCGAATTATCATTGATCAAAAAGATTGCCTCACAACACCCCTATAAATGTCCTTCAATTTTAATTTTGCGATTACAGAAAATTTTATATAAATAATTAATCAAAAAAAGTACAGCAATTGAGTATGAAAAATTATGACGTCATAAGTTAGTACTCAGTACATTTTGCATACAAAATTTGCGTTTTGACAGATGATAAAAAGTAACTGATTTGACAAGGCAGTCCGGTACCCTATTGAGCCGTCTTCAAATGAACGAAGAGAAATGAATGAATGAATCATGAAATCAGATATTATTGCAGAACTCACCAAGGTTACATATTTATGCTCATGCGTATAAGAAGATAGAATCCAAAAGGGTTCGAAACCAGCCAGGTGAGTACTCCAATGTCCCACCGTGCTATGGTTTTCTCACGATGTCTTCTTTTACAGTGAACGATAAGTATGCATGCTTACAACATAACGTGCGTAAATAACTAGTTGTATTTAGAGTAAATAGTGTCACTATTAATCGTTCCCACCGTCAACGCTCGGGTCCCTGGAAACTGCTAATGATCACGCTTGTGGGAACACCACGCTTCCGCGTTAACTTGCACTCATTTTGTAATACCATTGCATGTCTTACTTTCTAGAACTTACAAGCTAAAACGGATGCAATGCTAAGATGGTCAAACCCTAAAATAATAAAGAAGCCACGATGATGTCGTGTTGTTGGTAACAACTTGCGACCGGGCTTTAAAAGCAAAATCATGACTTATAACTTTTTGCGTTAACAATAGAGTTGTTTTTGTCATGGCTATTGAGAAATACTACCCTTTAGGCTTTTTATCCATTGATTTTTGAACTTCGAACAAGTAGTTTTCGTCATAGTTTGAAGAGTGGAACCAATAAGTTTAAAAAATTTAAATCTCACTTCACAATGGTTCTAACCAATAATACATACGACAATCAATAAGGAAAACTGGAAAGAGTTCAACGGTACAATTCTGAGAAAGCATGAATTAATATCTGCATAAGTAGGTATTTTCCAAGGCTGTGCGTGTTTATTTGGGCCAGTATGTTTGTCAATAAACACGACAAATTGATATGACGCATCTTTACCAATCATGCACTATACTGGTAAGGGAGATGAAAGAAAAAAAGCCGAACGCTGTGATCTGATGTGTCATATCTATCCTGTAACCTACTGAACGGTTTCGTAATAACTTTGGTTTTATACGACCCGTTTCTAGCAATATTATTTGATATAGGTACGTAACATTATCGATGTTAAATATAAATGACGCTTCAACCTTCAAGGTAAAAATTTCCAGGGAAGCACGTGGCTGTGTCGATCAACACGCGTAACCTTATAAAAAGCAATCAAAGTTTATTTCACTTATCGCCGACACAATAAACATTCGAAGCGTTATTAGGCAACGGCCCACTTGATCCCGCTCACTCGTCCCTAAATAACTATTTTAAATTGTTAAGGTTCATTGACCTTTGTTGTGGCCTTGCCCTTCACAGCGCGCGGAATCAAGTCATTCTTCATACGCAGCTCCAGCCAGTCCGGCCGCGGACAGATGAGACGTGCTTGCTACATTATATTTATTACCACACGTAAGTCAATTTACACGTCCACCGTATGGCGCGGTAGAGTCGAGTCGCACGGTAGTGTTGCTTGATTAAAAATTGATCGCCCGATCGTTGCGAATACGTCCACACCATGTAGGTAAAATCAATGCTTGCTTGGCAATATCTTGATTCGTAAAGTTATCGATACAAGGAAGGGTAATCGATTATCGTATATCAATAAATTCTTCGTGAATTTGTATTTGGTTCCTTAAAAAAAATGCAATCTATTCAGTTAAATTCTTACTACTGACTCCGCCGCCGTGTCTATGGAGTCTGTTTTAAATGTGCAAAACCAGACGCTTAACAGCGATTACACGTATAAACTTCTCTACCCACGACGTATAATTACACTGATTCGAAGTAAAATAGAAGCGGCGAATTAGCCCTGCCAAATAAAGATACTACACAAGTGGGCTTTTGAAATTTTCACCGTGTTGGTACCTACGCTGTTAATCTGATACAATTTCCATAACTCGAGTATTTTATGTCCTTTATTGAGCTTACCACATGCTTCCTTCCACGAATCCGGAATTTCGGCTACTATATTTAGAGCATTATGTGCTTACGTGGAAAAAAAAATTTACTTGTATAACGAGGGGGTGCGTTCACTCCACACATTTAAGCTTGTTTGATAAACTCTGGTCTACAATTCCACAAGAATAATAATGCCTGATAAATCGTGTGGCTCTTATTTAGTGCGAAGTGAAACATGCGGTCAAAGGCCGAGCGATCTTCTTCCAATAAGTAATTATAGTTTCAGACATCCCGTCATATAGTCACGATCGGACTGTGTATAAAACAGGCACACATATGCACCGGTCCTACCGCTTCTTGCTGCGAAATTACAGTGCCGACTAACTCCACTTAATGTTTTCTAGATATTGCATCCAATGACAGTTCGCGAGCTAGAGAAATGATTGAAAATTCCCTTCCAAGAAGCGTGAAATGAGAGGAGGGTGAGTGCAGATGGCGCCGGCCGGCCGGGCCCGGCGCGGCGGCGGCTGCGTTAGCGCTGCATTCCTGTTGACCGCAGGCCCAGCCCCGTGCTTACACTCACTGCCTTCAGCTTTCCACGTTTGCATGGCTATATCTAACTTCTTATAAATTAATATTATCCTAGTTATTTATTTTGTATTTAAGTATTAGTATTGGAAAATATACTTTATTCGTTAGGTATGTCGTACCAACCATAACAAAAATAATTTTTATAAGAGTAGTTTTGTCTTTCATTAACGATCCTCAAATAATATTTTAATTTTTAACAATGTAGACATTCCTTCACATTTGACATTACTGACAATTCTTGCATTATGTTCATACACTGGGTTTGACAGAGGGAATCGAGAACACTATGTACCTAAATGGTACCTACCAATACAATCGACACTATAGATCGCTGCTAATGCAATCAATTGTAGTAAATTACCAACCTAATTCGTTCTCAATGTCGATTATTTCAATCTTCTACATCCAGCCTGATGAATAACTGCATAATTTTGTTATAAAACTATAGCAGATCTCTATGTGATCGTGATACTTGTGGACAAATTGAGGTCGGGACAGGAAACGCACAAGTACACACGCTATTACAATTAAGTGGCTTACAAGACACCGATCACTACTGTAATTACCGTCACGCAACTCTGAATCATATTATGGACAGCCTTTCTAACTAACGCGTTTTTAACATCCACCTAAATCCCACGGACCAAATATGATGAGCTGTTATTGTACTCAGATATAGTTCACCGCTCTATTTAATAACTAAAAGCGCATACAAATTTGGTTTCACTGTAGAGCTCCTATTTTGTTATTTCCGCCCGAAATTCATAACAATTTATTATATGACTCCTACAATTTTGTTTTAAAACAGAGACCCATATGGGTAGCTTGGGAATTCATTATTATTTCATCTGTAGTAATAAAATTAAAAGCTAAAGTATGTTTATAATTATGGATGTACTTAAGTAGGTAGTAATATAAGAAACTACTTATTATTATTATTAAGCCTTTATTGCTGAAAACTAAACACAATTATAATCTAATAGTATTTAAAAAAGATAAACCATAAATCTAACACAGTGGGTTTTCCGGTTTAGTGATCAGCGTGTCCTGTGACACATAGGCCTCTTCCAGCTCTTTCCACTTAATTCTGTCTCTAGCTTTTCTAGACCAGGTAGTACCTCCAAATTTCCTTATGTCGTCTATCCATCTCTTGGCCTGCCTTCCCCTTTTCCGTTTGCCGAGATGGACAGGGCACATGACGAGAGAAAGTAAGTTAAAATGGAAACAAACTATAACAGAGTGGCAACCACGTGATGGCAAACGGAAAAGGGGAAGGCAGGCCAAAAGAAACTACTTACCCGATTTCAATAATTCTTTCACTGAAAGAAAGCTAACTATTCCTGATTGACAAGGCTATGTGATAATCCTTGGATTTATTAGCTCTCTTGGAATCCCGAGTGAAACTCCGGGATGGTATTTAGTTCTGCATTAAAGCAAACTACATTCAATGCTCATGAGTTGAAATGAGTTACTAATGCACAAGTAATGTTCAGAAATAATATATTAATACATTTATGTGCAGAACTAATGTCAACAACTACTCTACAAACATAAAATCACAAATATGGTACCATTCTTCAGTTCTCGGTGGAGAATTCGCCATTCGCGGTAACCAGCGATTCCAAGAATCGTCAGGTGTGCAATGACTTGATCATTCTGACGGACGCCCGGTTTGCCATGTTGTAGCGTGGTGTTAGTTATTCGTTCTACTCATTAAAACACCTTTAGTTTTATGGCATTTCAAGTTACTGTTTAAATAGGTAAAGGTGTTCGTAAAACTGGGTATATGGCGGTAACTCGCTTCCTAATGTGCCTCATGGATTTTTTATATTCAAATGGAAAATATATTTTACTTTGCTCCGGGACAGTAGGTAAATGGTAAATCAGGTTATTTGAGAATTAATAATAAATAAATAAACAGTTAATGGATGAGAATCGTAGGCAGTTAAATAATTAGAAAAAGAAGCCTTAAAAAGGCATACAACTACAAAAGAGTTGAATACTAGACTTGCTTACATTCTGAACTGATTCTCATCTTAATTTTTACCTGTCAATGAAGATGGAAAATACATGGTTTTTAGCGAAATGAATGGGCACACAATAAACTTGCCACAGCTAATAATATCACACAAAATGTTATAGCTTAGATCTATATAAAAACAACAAAGAGTCAATAACGTCATAATATGTTTGTCGACCGTATTTTTTGCAAGACTTTGTAACGACATGACAATGTATATAAATGCTAAATATTTTTATCTCTACTTAAATTTTAAACGTATTTTTTTTTTCCGAGTAATAACTTACAAAGGCCGCATTAGCCCAGGGAATATAGAACCAACATTTTATTTCTTTTAAAAAAGTAAGTTGTTATTCGTCTACATGGCTGGATGTAAATATCTATATCAGTATGTATTTAAAAAAGAATATTTGTAGTAGAACAGTAATTTGGTTTCCAAAGTACAAGATCTGCTTAGTTTGGGATCAGATGGCCGTGTATAAAGAATGTCGCAGGAGATTTGTTTATTATTATAAGCACTAGCCTTACATGTCAACTATCCAAGGTAAATCTACGTCATCACGTCCTACTTCTAGCCTCTGGCGCAAACGATTCCTCATAAAATAAAGAGCAATAGGTTAAGTACCCACCTACTTTTAGTGATTCATTTCAACAGTGTTTATCAATAAATCTACTCCCTATAGTTGTGAATATTCACACAGGAACTGGAGCCTACGCTTGCACAGGTACCCTATCATTAACGCGAGCATTAAAGCAGATGGTGATCCAGGGCCCTACCTACAGTGCGCCATTGTGGGCAAAAAGTTTATAACCACCATGTTATCGGTATTGCTAGTATATGTATAAATGAAGCATACAATCATACGGTATTTATTACAATACAGAAAATTATTTGATGAGCATTTGCTTAACAAGGGCTAAGAGCGTAAATTAAAAGCCCTGAATATTTCTTGTAATTGAATTGGGCTGGCACTCCATAAAGACTTGGGCATAAAAGCCATTAGCCCCAACCTCTCTGAAGCCCTAGTTGCCCGTGAGCACCCCGCGTGACGGTGTCGGGGCCGGCGGCCGGAGCCCGGGGGCCGCTGGGAAGTCAATGAAACATCGCTTTGACACAGTCCACAACGGCGACACGCACCATGCCCCGCAAATTGCCATGCCGGCCGCGGCTGTTACGCAACGATAAAATTGTCGTTGCATTACGTATACCTACATACCTACGGACATTACAAAGCCGCAATACAGTACGTGGTGAATAATATGAACGTTTCCACTGACTACAGCCGTTTCCTGGGACTTGGTGCATTGTGAAACAATTTTCGATGCGTTGCATTATTGTCTTCGTTTTGAATGCGACAATAGATTACAATGAATACTAAGAGACTCCCGGTCGATATCAGTAAATCTTGTTATGACGCAGCAAAATAATAAGTGAATACTATTTATGTAAGAACATGTATTATTTTACTCTTTGTAAAATATCGGCTCATTGTTAACCTTACCTTATGTAACTAACTCAGTTTTAATCTTTTTAGTTTACATTGGTAGGTAGGTTGAACAAGTAATTGTACGTTTTTATAAATTCCAAGTAAATGTCGCGGTTATTTTAGTTTGTAGGACTCAAAGTTATGATTTTTTTTTTAATAATATAAACTAGTGCTTGACTGCGATCCCACCTGATGGTAAGCAGTGATGCAATCTTAGATGTTGAGGCGCACTAGTTTATTAAGCGCCTATTCACTCTAGCCTTGAAGACACAAAAACTGCTTATCAAATCAACATATATACAGCCTACGTATAGTTATTAAAACAATTAAACTTTCGTTCTCGTACGGCCACACATTACCCCGGCAGAAACATGGCCATTACAAACAAAAACAGCAGGCCTACTATGAACTCTTATTGCGATTCATTTGACGACCTAAAATAAACTGCCCCGCTATTTCATACCACAACGTCATTAACGCGATTCAGTTTAGGTTGACGCCAAATCAAGTCTGCAATTGGATGGCAAACTGTTTTCATTCGTTCATTTTTCGTACCATGAGGTGACATATCAACCTAAATTGGATAGTTTAAGTGTCAAATTAAGCGATCCAATAAAAGTTGCTTCTTTCTTGGCGTGAAGTGAATCGTTTTGTTAATAACTTTTAAAAAATAGTGAAAATATACGTAATTCAAGGTATTTCAAGGTGTCAATGTAAACAAGTGATTTGTAGAGCATTTTTTATTGTAGATGTCTGATGAATTAGTCTTTTTTGAATTCATGGAAAATGATAATGAAATAAACACAACACGGCGACAAAAAAGACGTCTAACACGGTAACAATCGGACCCCTTTCATTTGGAAGATGCAGAATTCATAAAGAGATATCGGTTGTCTAAACAATTGGTATAAGAACTGTGTGATGAACTGAGGATTTTTTATTAAAGCCCGTTGCTATGTCTTTATTTCGGTTCAGAAATTCCCAAAGCTGCTCAAGTTGACCGAACGTTACTCTTCGACGCGATTCATCACTGTAAAAAAAACCACTTAAAATACATTGGTACTTAAGTTAGGTACGCGTTTGAGATAAAGAAGTTTGTAAGTTTACATTATGAAAATATAACATTATTACACAAACTACACAAGGATACTTGCGCCCTTATTCGTATTACCAATTATTTTAAGTCAGTGAAACGTTACAACACTTATAAATAAAATAAATATGTACTAATAATAACACGTAATTTTCTTTCAATAATAGTTAGAGATACCTACTTTCAAAACTCTAAAAATCTCAACAATAACAACCGCCTTCTGTCAAATCCAACATGAGTGGAGGCGCGCTCTAAACTCGTCATAATCAATTTATTTTTACGACAACACTAAACAAACCTTTAAATTGTAATGTAAAAAATTATATAAATTACTATTATTTATTAGTACTAATTAGTAATTTAGTACTAAGAAAGCCTTAGTGGTATTTAATTTTATGCTCAATAGCGCAATTTTAAAATATATTTGTTGTTATTTTTACACATACGAATTCGAAACGCAACACATATAGTTCGAGTAAAAGAGACAGACTTATGCAACGACGGTATAGCGTTATCTCTTTCTCAGCGCGGACCAGAGACAAATTTCGGTCGTTCATTCCTCCGTGAGCAATTCAAACGCCAGTCAGCAAAAGGCACTTCATGGTACGAATCTTAGCGATTCAGTTTAGGCACCTAAACTGAATTGCATCGGAATTGAATGGATAAGTAAAAGTTGATGGTAGGCCTGCAGGCGTAATTACGCCTCTGCCCAGCCTATAGTAAACAAACCCGGGTCTGGTTGTAATACAAGGTCGTTACAACTTGAGCAACGGACTCCTTCTGCTACCCTTCTCATACGTCGGTTTACAAAAATTATTAAGAAGTTATTGTTACGACTGGTTTCCAACAAAATTTAATTTATAAATATCCTGGGACATTCTTTACACACGACCATCTGATCCCAAACTAAACTATGCTTGTACTATGGAAAACAGACTACTATATATTATTATTTTTTATTGATATTTACACCCAGACTCAGAACAAACAGACATGTTCATACCCACAAATGTTTGTCCTGGATAGGAATCGAATTGTTATTAAAAAATAACTCTCTTATATGATGAGTAATTGTAACCAGCGTTGAATACAAGGGGATGGAAAATTATAAACGTTATAGGTTAATACAATACGCAATATTGAAACTCATGTTGAAATTCACGCTTTTTTTTATCATATCATACAATTTGGATGTTGTACACGCCTAGTATAGGTATACAACAGATGCAAGTCATTGTGTGCCTATATTCTAGCCTACTTATTTTAGTCGGTTTGTCTATAAACAAATAAGTTCGCACCTAGCGTTCCTCCAACTCAACCAATTTAACTGGGTAAAGCTCAAACGATTACTTTGCACAAACGCACAAACATCTCTCACCCTAAACGCATATACCTGCTCCGTTCCGTCGTGGTTAACAAAAGCGAGAGTTTACAGACCAAAACCGTGTACCTCAATTAGAACCAGAGATATAGAGAAAAAAGTCTATAAAACATTAAAATTGTACAGGAGGAAATCACGTTTGAGTAATATAGCATGAGAAAGGGGAAAGTTATGTGACTTATCCAATACTTGACCACAAATCTGTGTATCAAGGTCTATTATAAAAAAATTACCCGCCTGGCCATTTCACAGGCGGTAGAAAAAAGTACCTATATCATTCTCTCGCAGGCTGAACCCTATAGATATATACATTTATCTCTTTTTAGTGTCGCTTTTTCGTTTTATCGAGTTTCAAACGGTGGTAAACAAGTGTTCACTTCAAAAATTAAGCAAATCGGTTGGATAGAACGGCCGGAAGGAATCGTTACAGATTTCATAAGTTTTTTTATTATAACTAGCTGCGCCTGCGGCTTTGCTCGCTTTTAATCCTGGTTTATAACCTTCCTCTTGAATTACTCTATCTATTGCTGTAAACTGCATTAAAATCTGTTGCATAGTTTACGATTCTATAAAGGACATACAGACAAACGTTCATTTTCATACAACGTGGTACAAAATACCCCGTAAAAATATAATTCATTATCAAAGCCGACAACCCTAAGTCTTAAGTTGTCATGTCAGGGAACCAGATTATTTAACAGAAAGGCCTACGTACCTCTTTTACCTTATAATTGTCTACTTTAATAGTTTTTATATATTTCATTCATAAAAATCTGTTTTTTTTTTGGGGTATGTTATACAGCGTTCCTACGGTTCTTAAATATTGTGAATGGACTCTTTATAAGGCCTCATTGAATCTCCTTTTGGCTTTACGGGTAGTTTTGTAACATTCTGTATATACGAGAGAATATCTCGTATAGATAGAGGATTATTGTTGGAAATCTATTGTAAAGCTTAGCCGGTGTGATCTGGCAGCGGCACTTGAAATCTTTCCTTCTTGTGTGCTTACCACCTTAGACTACAGTAACATTTGGCATGGTGAGTACATGATTACTTGGCATGGATGTAGTGACTTCCGAAGGGGTGGTTACTTTGACCTTTATAAGTGCCCTCCGTGGATCGAAACTTAAATAACCAAATAAATATCCCGGGACATTCTTTACACACGGCCATCTGATCCCAAACTAAGCGTAGTTTGTACTTTGGATACCAAATAACTGGTATAAGTACTACATATACTAGTTTTTTTTTAAATACATACTTATTATTTACACATTATATTACAGAACAAACAGACATGTTCATGCACACTAATGTTTGTCCTGTGTGGGAATCGAACCCACGACCAGCGGCGTGGCAGTTATTGAATGTTTTTGAATTTTATACAGTACTAGCTGTCCCCCGCGGTTTTACCCGAGTTCCCGTGGGATGTCACATGTATTACACATAAAAACCTTCCTCGTCAATCACTCAATCTATTAAAAAAACCGCATCAAAATCCGTTGCGTAGTTTTAAAGATTTAAGCATACATAAGGATATAGGGACAGAGAAAGCGACTGTGTTTTATACTATGTAGTGATGATTCCTGCAGTAAGAATCCGGGCAGTTCAAGTTGTAAACGCGCGCGGGTGGGTTCGTAGAGTAGAAATAAAATCAACTTAATTTTACAGGCCAATTGGCTTGGTGGTTAGCGACTCTGACTGCCATCTCGAAGGTCGCGGGTTCGATTCCCACCCAGGACAAACATTTGTGTGCATGAACATGACAGTTTCTTTTGTGTCTGGGTGTAAATATCTATATACTCGTATGTATTTAGAAAAATAAAAAGAAGTTATATGTGGTATATCAGATATCTGGTTTCCATTGTACAAGCTCTGCTTAGTTTGGGATCAGATGGCCGTGTGTAAAAGAATGTCCCAGGATATTTATTTATTTATAAACATAAAAAGATCTATTTTGACTAGTAAAACTAATAAGTATGATTTTTTTTTGTTACTGTAAAATATTGATTTGTTTCTGTTTTTCCGGTACGATGAACACGTAAAAAAAACTTGTTATTTGTCTGAAACTTTCCTTGCCGCGATTTTGTTCGCGTTGCCTAGGGGTCTTATGTATCCCAGAAGTATAACAAAGCCAATGTCCTTCCGGAAAAATGTACTTTTCAAATGGTGAAATAATTTTTCAAAAAGGTGCCGGACATTACCCTCCGCATACAAACCTACAAATTCAGAAAAACGCACTCTCTCTTTATAAAATTATATTTATTAGTATAGATTGATAGATGATATAGAAAAACGGTTAAAATGTCCACATACCTATATAGCCTACAGACAGGAAAACACAAGGTCACACCATTAGTGTTCTTTTTCGCACTGGAATTGTAACGAAAAAAAAAATGGAGTTTCAAGTAAGTTCCCATGTAAGTCTATAAAAACAACAAGTCTCACGATAAGTGTTCATTTTCAAAAACTGTTCAAATGGGTTCTAAGATATTTAGTAGTAGAGTAGTAGAGCTCTTAGTGCTGAGTTCGTCCAGGGAAGTACTACCACCTTACCCATTTCCGTCGTAAAACAGTAGTGCACATTACTGCGTCTCGGTTAGAAAGGTAAAGGGGCTGGTATTACAGGCACATAAGACTTCACAGCTGTGTCTCAGGGTCAACAACGCAGGGGCGATGTGTTGCAAAGGTCCAGCGGTGACCACTTACCATCAATTGGTCTGCTTGTATGTCGGCCTATGTGGCTTAACTTCAAACATTCCATATCTGATACCCATAAACTTCCAGCAGGCTTTTTATATCAGGAATACTAATCTGCGCACGGAAGTTATGTCTTCGTTACCTACTTAAGGATATAGGTAGTGCATGTTTTAAAACAAGCTGTTTCTCGCGGTTTCACCCGCGTCCGCAGGGATGTACTATTTTCCTGGGTTAAAAGGTTGCCTATATCTTATTCCATTCTGTCTATGTGCCAAGTTTCATTTAAATTCGTTCGGTAGTTTTTGTGTGAATGACTAACAAACTATCTATACATCTGTACACAGATCCTTACAAACCGTCATTTATATAATACTGGCTGTTCCCCGCGGTTTCACCCGCATTCCAGCAGGCCTACTATGAACTCTTATTGCGATTCATTTGACGACCTAAAATAAACTGCCCCGCTATTTCATACCGCGACGTCATTAACGCGGTTCAGTTTAGGTTGACGCCAAATCAAGTCTGCAATTGGATGACAAACTGTTTTCATTCGTTCATTTTTCGTACCATGAGGTGACATATCAACCTAAATTGGATAGTTTAAGTGTCAAATTAAGCGATCCAATAAAAGTTGCTTCTTTCTTGGCGTGAAGTGAATCGTTTTGTTAATAACTTTTAAAAAATAGTGAAAATATACGTAATTCAAGGTATTTCAGTTGAATATTTTGTGTTTCTTATGTGTTAATGTAAACAAGTGATTTGTAGAGCATTTTTTATTGTAGATGTCTGACGAATTAGTCCTTTATGAATTAATGGAAAATGATAATGAAATAAACACAACACGGCGACAAAAAAGACGTCTAACACGGTAACAATCGGACCCCTTTCATTTGGAAGATGCAGAATTCATAAAGAGATATCGGTTGTCTAAACAATTGGTATAAGAACTGTGTGATGAACTGAGGATTTTTTATTAAAGCCCGTTGCTATGTCTTTATTTCGGTTCAGAAATTCCCAAAGCTGCTCAAGTTGACCGAACGTTACTCTTCGACGCGATTCATCACTGTAAAAAAAACCACTTAAAATACATTGGTACTTAAGTTAGGTACGCGTTTGAGATAAAGAAGTTTGTAAGTTTACATTATGAAAATATAACATTATTACACAAACTACACAAGGATACTTGCGCCCTTATTCGTATTACCAATTATTTTAAGTCAGTGAAACGTTACAACACTTATAAATAAAATAAATATGTACTAATAATAACACGTAATTTTCTTTCAATAATAGTTAGAGATACCTACTTTCAAAACTCTAAAAATCTCAACAATAACAACCGCCTTCTGTCAAATCCAACATGAGTGGAGGCGCGCTCTAAACTCGTCATAATCAATTTATTTTTACGACAACACTAAACAAACCTTTAAATTGTAATGTAAAAAATTATATAAATTACTATTATTTATTAGTACTAATTAGTAATTTAGTACTAAGAAAGCCTTAGTGGTATTTAATTTTATGCTCAATAGCGCAATTTTAAAATATATTTGTTGTTATTTTTACACATAGAAACCGCTAAATCATATCAACTAGGTTTCGAAACGCAACACATATGGTTCGAGTAAAAGAGACAGACTTATGCAACGACGGTATAGCGTTATCTCTTTCTCACCGCGGACCAGAGACAAATTTCGTTCGTTCATTCCTCCGTGAGCGATTCAAACGCCAGTCAGCAAAAGGCACTTCATGGTACGAATCTTAGCGATTCAGTTTAGGCACCTAAACTGAATTGCATCGGAATTGAATGGATAAGTAAAAGTTGATGGTAGGCCTGCTGAGCTATGAATGTCATTTTTATTTATATTCAATCAACATCTAACCACAAAAATGACACCTAGATGGCGTTGAAGTAGCTAGATTTTGAGATGTTTTGACAAACAATTTATTTATTACTTCTAATACCTCCAAGAATATGTGTACAAAGTTACGTGATGATCGGTTATGTAGTTTTCGCGTGAAAGCGTAACAAACAAACTTACATTCAAATTTATAATATAAGTAGGGATTAGGAATAGGATTATTTGGATAGGATATCTAAGTAGAGATACAATACCGGGTAGAATTTTTCACGTCAAGTTTTCGTATGGCTTCATCAAATCTTGAGTACTTACCTACTGAAAGACTGTAAGTAAGCCGAGTACTGAAATCTAAAATAAAACCTAAGCTTTCCATAATTGAGTATTTTTTTTTTTTATAAAAACTTGATCGCATTCGACTGGATCTCACCTGATGGAAAGTGACGATGCAGTCGAGGATGGTACACGCGAACTCAAGTAATGCCCATTCACTCTTGCCTTAAAGACTCCGAGATATATATTTCATTATATTTCTCATTGAGTTTTCAGAAAGGATAACTGCAAAAATCGGAACTTAATGGTAATTTCTAGATTTTGGCTTTGGCCCTCAATTTGCTTAACCGACTTCAGAAAGTAGGAGATCATATGCTCGTTTGAATTATCTACTATATTTTCATCAATTGGTAGACCAACTTAAAAATTATTTTGTGTTTTATTGGCTATACTTCTGAGATTTTCCCATTGTCTCGAAGCCAGGATCTGATGATGGAATCTCAGGGATATCTTCTGAAACCCTAAAAAATTATAGGCACAGATAGTGTGTTTTATATGTTCTATGTATCATTTTATATTTTTAATCACTTATTCCGGTGCTTGCGTCTGGAAGTCTTCATCTCATGGTGCTATGCTGATGATTTAAGCCACAGCACTAATTAACGATTAGGAGTTAGGGATAATATTGATATTTGTCGACAGAAACTACTTAGTAATGTCTTGGACAGACATGTCGCTTACATACAGCTGCGCGATCGGCTCGTCCCATTAGATATAACTTTAAAAAGTTGTGAAATAAAAAAACATAAAAAATATTATTGGTAACATAAATTAACTAAAAACAACAATTTAGTACTTATTTATTTTTCCATTAAACGTAGGTAATAAAGAAATACAAGTTTATAATACAGAGTGTTTTTTTTATAGGTACAGATTAGATCTATTTGCTAACAGAACAATCCTAGTCCGCTCACAGATATTTTTAACACCAAATACGTATGATATCCACTATTATACGACATTGTCGGATACTAAAGGTAGAAATAAGTTGAATAGGTCCGATAAAATAGCGCTCGACGACAACCAACCGTGGCCTGACCGTGGTTTAGTCGAGTACTGCTCACTCACCAATTAATCCGTTCAATTGAACATGTAGAGTATGTATTGTAGAGCTAGAATAAAGAACATAATTGTACCTATACTTATGCTGGTACCAATAATCTCTTAGACTAATAAGCTTAAACTACTAATATTACAAAGAGAAAAGATTTGTATAGAATACACTCATAAACTACTACCGATTTTAATAATTCTTTCTCTTTTAGAATGTTATTTTACCCAGAAGTAACACAGGCTATTCTATCTCAGGATACATTGAATCGTTCGAGAATGCGGGTGAATCCGCGGAACAGGAGCTAGCCTGTTATAAATTAGAAGTATAATTTACTCTATTATCATGGTTGGTAGGTATGGATTTGATAATACAAGTTTTCGTTTTTAAGTCGGAACCAAGCTTAGAGGGAGATTAGAACGTCTGTTGAGTTAACGAAGTAAATAAGGTAAAAATAAGGAGGAAGTAAGAGTTGGGGATCCCCTTGTAAGTCGTGAAAATCGTCAACAAGAATCCTGTCGAAACGATGTTATGACTCCATTATAATACTATGAGGATAATATAAGTACCTACCTAACTATTTAAGGTTGGTTCAACTCCATTTTTGGTTTGGAAACACATAATAGTGACAAAGGGCTGACTCATAAAAAAAACATTATCTATCGAAAAATTCCACAACCTCAATTTTTTTATGGGTTTGCGTTTGGCCAACGAATCCTAAACTTTGAATTAGTTTTAAAAATTACCGGTTGCCACCTGCCATTATGACTTCCGCACCAACATTATAAAAAAATAACTATGAACGATGATAAAATATATCGCATTGCTCGAGAGCGCAGGTGTACAGTTGAGGACAATAACTTCAAGGTATCCACAGTGAATGGTAGTCGCGTGAATGAACAGTTCTCGTTCACATAACCACCCGGGCGGGAGCTGTCGTGCTAATAAACAAACGACCAATAGAACGGACATTGTGGCCTAGTTAACGATACATTTAACTCCAACTATCGTCCTTAATAGTCGATATTGGCATTAATGCTGCGCGGAGATAATCTATGTGCTAATCAAATACAAAATGAAACGATGCATTCACACGGACGGCGATATGCTAGGATTTCTTGGTGGTCACAATCGGGGACTTGACCGTATGAAGTGTGCATAGTGATATGGAAATTCTTTATGACTCGTAAAATTCGAAGGTAATAAGACACGTCGGTTGTTATCCGACGTTTCGCGTACGCGCACCGCACGTGGTGGAGCGGCGGTGTTGCGTTACATGCCGCTCACGTATCAAGTACGGCACAAAGGATACAGGATTCAAGATACGGAGCATATGTACCGGTCCTTTATTGAAAATATCGCGCTAATAACTCACTGTTACTAAGATAAGTCAAGCGAATTTTATTCGTAGTCATCTCACGCACGTAAAATTGCTAATATTTAAATATGCAGAACTTCGAGTGTTTTCTACACTCACGCAAGGGTATTGGACGGTATATGATGAGTTTGAAATACTTAGGGACCTATTTTTAATATCATTTTAAATATTGAATCATTAAAATAAACTTTTAAATTAAGAGCTGTATCATAGAGATAAAGATTTCATAGCTCGTAAGTGCAACATTGTCGGTAGAGTACTTGCCAGTGTAATCGTCTTGTCGCTGCCGCTAGTTTACAATCTAATGAAGCAATATTTGACCATAAAACCTCCCATCGTTCATTAAAATGGCTCTAGTGGACATTAACTTGTATTTATGATTATTTTCATTGCATGTGATGTAGTTCTTTAGTAATAACTTATTTTAGCAACACATCGATATAATGTTACCCACGTAACATGATTGGTAGGTAGGTAGGTGACTGAGTAACCAAAATGTCACATTTTTGAAAAACCTCAATTTATTTCTGTGCTACCACTGGGGCTTCTACGTAGCATAGTTCTTTATTTAAAAGATATCTAGGTATTATTAAAGTAAAGGTAGGTAGTACTTACCTACGTACCTATTTAAGTAATTTTTTCACCATCCATGGTTAATTTTATGACAAAATTATTTGCTACGGCCGGCGAGACAGACTCTTAAAATGAAATTAAGCAAGAAATATGCCGGTAAAGTTTTTACAATACTGCGCAATTAGCATGCATCGAGACTGACAATTTGACGATTGCAAAAAACGAAGCGCCTGTTGTAATTTGTAACCAGTGAATTGAACATAAAAGTGCAATAATGATTGTGGTGTCACAAGCTGACAGCAATCGTGACCACGCCGCCCGTGCCGCCACCGCGCCGAGCCGGTGCGGTGCAGCTTCGCGGGCTCGCGGGGCGGCGCGGTGAGCCGCGGAGTGGCTCGGGGCGGCGCGGGGAGGCGTGGGGCGGCGCGCCGGCACGGAGCTGACACCGCAATCCGCGCGCGCGCACCGAGCGCCACGCCGCGCGCCGCCTAATGACAGCTCACCCGCCATTAGCTCTCATTACCCCACAGTCACGTACCGCAGACAGAAATGGATTTGTCTTTGCAGAAATAATGATTGCAGATTGCAGACCGCCTTCAAAGAAAATTGGATTCGAATGCGCGTAAACAGGATCCCAGGCCAGGATAGGCAGTTCGCTTCGCTGCCCTTGAGGTATGAGGCTAGCTTTGGTCGTTGCACTCGCTTGCAAGAGTCGTACCGCAGTCTAACAATCTACTGTGGTTGTATGTTTGCAGTAAATTATTCACTACACCATAGATTGGTTTTCTATTTCTCATCTTAGTATTTTGTTAGTCATACCGACGTTACATTACAGATGCATAGAAGTTGAAAGAAAACAGCAATATATGTGACAAATTATATTTATTAAACAACTGATTTCAGAACTAAATATCAATTTGCTGAAACATGAGGCCGCTGAGTAATCAGTAACACGATCCAAAGCCCAATTACTTGTTTTGATATTCGATTCGAGCTCTACCGAGTTGATGCTCGATGGGAAACTGCTGAACTATTATTCGAATGTGGTGTTGTAACTCAGTACCGACTGTATGATTCATGCTTCTGTTTCGTAAAACAACGTACAATAGGCATACCTAATTATAGTGACGTCTAAAGAAGTATGGACTATGGGAAATAACATACCTACGAGCAATTTAATTGTGTACGTGGCCGTACAAAGCGCAAAAATATGACCATCAGGAAGTATCGGTGTCGAGCGCAGCTCACAATGAACATCAATAAAAGTTCATTACCGAATCAATAATGATACAGAACAGTTTGCATAGCATTATGCACGCTCGATGCAGTACAAGGACTGTGAGTGACACTTCATAAACAAGATCAGCTCGCTCCAGTTCGTGTGTCGGCGCGGCGATTCGGTGCGTTATAATGAAATCCAGTAGCGAGGAGAGGCATCGACCTCGAACATTTCACACATAAATCTTGTTCACAGTCCCCGTGAGCCGTGTTCGGTGTTCGCTAACAAATTACAGCGCGTTATCCGACCGCGGCCGACCGAGGGCCGTTATTACAACTAATTGACGACAATCAAGGCGGCTGCTACTGCTTTTGTGCGGCTGAATTTTCTCGTCTCATCACATCGTCTTTCAAATACGTTTCGACTAACATGTTATGTTAAAGTCTTAACTTATGCTTAAAACAGTAATCATATTATAAATTGTTGATACCTAACTGCAAATACTGCCAAATTCAGTAGTAGGTATAAGCTTTGTTAACGAAAAATTCATAAATAAATCTTAAATTAGCTACATGTAATGCAATTGAACTAATATATAAATATAAGTGGCAAACTAATAGGTATAGTCACATTGTTTGATTATGGCACCTAACCACCATATAAGTTGCATATGCAAACGTTAGCAAAGTTATAAAATAATGAAGGCAAAGTTACATTATATTCTGAACTGAACTGTCTTCATCACTCATAACAAAAATACAGAAAGATACGTCTATTTGAACGCTAAATTAACAAGTACCTAACGATTTAGGAGTCTACGGGAGATCCCAGGGTTTACCAAATGGCCACTATGACCACACAGCGTTACTGAAAGAATTACGATCACTTCAAATAAATAAACCAAAGTATGTACCTAACGTCTATACTCTTACAATAAATAATCATATACAGACGCGTAAAAAACGTATTCCATTCATAAACAAAATAAAGGTAGAAAGTTAACGTACCTTTGCGTTTATTCGCACAGCACCCCACTGCACCGCGGCTGCGGCATCGGCATGCGGCACCGGTGCAAACTGTGCGAGCTACGCTAATGCGTTAAACAAAGGAAACTTACGTTAGGTCGGCGTTCCCTCGACCCTCGGTTCGCACGGCCCAGCTAACGCGGAAGAGCTGTGTTTATACGACAAAAAAATGGCGTCGTCGTGCGCACACCCATACAATACTATACCATAACTTCACAAGTCATGGGAATAGTGTGAGTCGAGTCGCAAAGTCACTCGATATCGTTATTTATACGCTTTGAGGATTGTCTTCGCTGGTTAATTGTAAATACTGTTCTAGAAGTAAATTATAGCATTGAATACATACTAAAGTATTCATAGGCTGACATTAAATACATTTACTGGGAACCTCTAGCTCTGTCCCTTTCTAGTTATTCAATAAACTAAGATGGGCATATTTATCAGTCATCTTGCCAATTTAATTGACAATTTCCAGTTCACTCACTCAGTCGATTCATATGGTCCTTTGAGCCGGATTTAGCAATGTTGGCTACATCAATCTGAGTAATCTATATTTGATGTTAAAAAAAATTTTGTAAGACGTCATTAGCAGAACTTATTCATAGTTTCAGGGAAAATCCAATCATACTGTATACATTTATAGGAAAAACATTTTTTTAATCTTATGATTATTGCAGCCCTGTACTTCCAATGTAACCTTTTTGCGACTATTTTCAGTAAATATGAATGCCTAAATGCGATGCCAAACAAATTCTTGAGGTCGAAACTGGATAATAAGTCCAGAATTGTTTACGCTTTCAATATACAAAATATCATATAGTCTGGAATGTTAGGGGGATGAGGTCAACTTCCTGACCATTTTCCTCTCTGACAATTACATAGTGATAAAAAAATAACTCATTCATTATTCACCGTGGACAATAAACAAAACAATTGAATTACAGGCGCATTAACGACCGTCGGACATGACAGATATTTGTGTAACTTCACGGTCGAGGACCAAACCGAATAGCGCATTTGTTTTAGTGCCCACTTATATCTCAAATTAACACGACCAATTATTTTGACGAGAAATGCTTTTAAAATGTAGTTGAAAAAGCAATAAACGAATGCGCCAATTTGTTATTCGAGCAGCGAAGTAAACTGGGCTAAGCGATTCGAATGTCTAATTTACGCTTTAACAAAACGAACGGCGGGCTGGCAAGCCGAGGCTTACATAATTATTTTTTTGTTGAGACCACTCTTTTATTCTCTCTACCTGGCGAAGGGTACCTGCCCCACTAAACTCACTACCCGGAACACTATTAAACAGCTCCGCGCGGCATAAAAAAAGCATAGAATTATTAGAGACCCGACTGCTTTAATGGACAGAGAGCAATTTACTCTCCAGAGTTTTGAGAAATTGCTTTCAAGACCATTTCCCGGTATAATTTGAATCCATTCGATAGGTCGATGGAGTCCATTTTTTACACATACACAGAATGAGGGCGTAAGACGATCTTTATCCACTCGATTACTTATTTCCTCCGCATCGAGGAAAATTAATGCACAAGGAAACATTTTAACCGTGTACACAATAGTTAGATAAATATTGTGTACAAACTACAAAATTACCCGCTAGCGAATTGAAAGGAGGAAAAGTAATTTAGAAAATCTACAATTTAATGCCTCAGTGAGCACGTTAGTAATTTGGTCCACCGAAATGATGATGAGATTTCGGTGATTTCGATTTTATCGTCAAAAGAATATCGAGACCTCATGTATATTTAGGTTTTATGGCTGCATGAAATGTGTACGGACGCAAAAACATTTCAAAATCTACGTCAGATGTACCTCTAAGCTGTGTGTAGGTACACCGGCGGGTGGAGGCGGGGGGAGAAGGTTGTCGGCCCCGGCCCGTGACGTCACTGCACTGACCACTCCGGGACCGCCACAATGGCCTTTCTCAGAAGGAGCAGATGCGCCTGCGCCGCTATCTGCCGCTCCTTCCTTACCGCGCGTCCCGGCCCGCGCGCCCCTCGCCCCCTCGCCCGCCACCCGACCACTCACCCCGCCCGCACGTGAGTTTTTGGGATGGCGCCGATAACCTTTGCGGGCTAAAACCAAAAAATACCACCTATTCTTGAAGAGATACTCGCATCGAAACCGTGACTTAAATGTAAAAAAAACATTCTGTATGTAATAAAATTGTACAAAAAAAATGCCACAAAAACTCACTCTGAATAAGCAATAGTTTAACAGCGCGAAGTGTACCTAAACGACATAATTTGGGCAGCGCGGAGGCAGGCAGGTACCGAGCAGGTAGAGACGCCGAGGTTACCTTAGCGTTAGAGCGCGTACCTGGCGCGCTCAACGTATCATTACGGCACACCGGTAATGATACCCACCCGTAATCACCGGCTCACGAACACCGCCTCGACCCGCGACGCCGCGCCGCGCCGGAAGACACACTCCTGAAGCGAAGAACCTCGCAACTTCCATGGATGAGTGTGGATCTAGTCATGATGAATTAAAACATGCACTAAACCTCCACTCATCGAAAGAAATTGACCTTTCCGCCGACCGACGAACAAGGACCGAGGACCGGCGACCGGCGACCGCCGCCGCTCCGTCCGCGTCGAGCCCGGAGCGGACGCACTGCACGCACTGAACGTTAGCGATGTCACGCCGTAGAACCGAACCGTTCACGAGCACGTTGTCGTGTTTTTTTAAACAATCATTTATTGTTAGCGGCCGCGCGGCACCGCGACGTAGCGCGACCCGCGCACTCTGCCCGCTCACTACCAAATAAACGGTCGAGATTTGAAATCTGGAAATCTAGACGCTGCGCGTGCGGCGGGAGGGGACGCGGCGGCGGCCAATCAGCGCCGAGCGCGCGCAAACCGTGACGTGGAGGGGGCGACCGCCACCGCGGCCCCCGCGCCCTCGCCCCCTGCCCTCCCTGCCCGCGCCGCCCGATATTATCTTTTCTTTAAGAACGTTATTTTCTTTCTTTCCTACTCGCCCGTCCGTTCAACCGACAGCGGGCGGAAGTGAAATGAACGCGCGCGTAAACTGCAGACATGATGGTAGTACTTCAAAGCTACAGCGAAGCGAGCTAGTACGCACACTGCGAAATTCAACGTCAGGCGAATTATGAATGAAAGTAGCCGTGTGTTGAGCACACATTAACATAAACGTTAGGTTTCATCGAATTAAAGAGATTTATTACAAACACATTCTCGGTTGCTGAGCAATATTTTTAACAACAAATTCAAATATGATACGAACCAACCAAACAATGCTGATCCACAGTTATGATAGGACGTAGGATTACATTATTTGAGAAATTGCAATTGACACTTAGCATATAATGTACTTAACGATCAATAAAAACAAAATATCACATCATGGGTTATTATTAGCCATTATGATAGTGCACCCGAGATCTGTGAGCTGCATCACCTCGGCGCCTCCGTCCAGCAGTCGATGGGAACAAACAGCCACTTTCTCACTGATGGCACACTTCTGCTTGTTAGTGAGATGACCAGCACTGACCACGGTGGCGCTTAGTTGCTCCAACAGTTGAGATGCCGAGTAAGCGTCCATTAGGAAACTGCAAAAATGAATTATACTTAGATTTGTTTTTACACATCATTATTGATTATATTTTAGGTGATGTGTTCGAGAAACAACCACACCACAAGTCAGGTTGGAACTTCAAAACATTTTCGGTGGAATGTAAGTATAATTACTGAGAATTCTGCCTAACTGGCGTGAAGATATGTATGTGTATACTGTACTTGATGAAAAGTTGATACCAAATTCTTCATCAGTAAATAAATAAGCACTCTGTCCTTTCATGGTTTCAGTATCGAGATTGTTAATTTTGTTTGCATATTAAGTGATAATGAACGAACGTATTATCACGATTATATTTATAAACGAAATGGTCATAGTGGTGTTTCCACTCAACACAATTCCCTCCAGTACTTCATCAATCAACCAAAATCACAAAAACAACTACTATCGTCCTACTTTAGGATAAATAGCCACAACATTACTTGACACCGAAGATAGATCTGTTGGTGTGGGCGAAACATACACAACAAGCCTACAGCTCGACAAACTCGTCATATGTGGTTTCCACATAATGACGAGTTTGTCACTGTCATTTCTCAGGTAACGTATCTTGTACATATAGGTTTCATTATGCATACCGATATGCCTAGATTAGGAGAAAAGTTGGAAACTGGGTTGGGCATATAAATATTGACGTTCATTTGTTTAGAAACGATTACATCTAGGCCAAGATTGGTAAAGTAGCCAAGAGGCGGCTACAATGTTCACCTCATGTGAATGTGGGTCTGATTACTGAAACATCTGCCAACATTTTTGGGAATTGGATATAGGTAGATTTCATTCTCACATCCCCATATCGCACCCTCAGAACGATAGGGGCTTAACTCAAAAAAACACTTTTGGCACATCTCTGATTGGTTCACTTTTGTACTGAGCGGGGAGGGTGGGTCCCAGTGTTAAAGAGGCTGAAGTATCGGTATGCTTATTCTATCATTAAATTGACTATGTTTTACTATTCATCGGATAGAGCGTACTTTGTTTAGTGTCTCTATGATCGTAATTCCATTTCGCAAAATTTTGAGTTAAGCCCTTATCGTACTGAGGGTACGATATTTCCATGGAACCGCTGGCTGATTTTCCACCCGTAAGTGCCCGAAATACCCCACATATATGCACGAATTTATTGTTGTAACATACGTTTTCACCGCTTCGAAAATACCTAAATCTCCAACTTATGAAACCAATATATAATTTATGCTAGCTAGATTAATACCTTATTAAATACTAGCTGTCCCCCGCAGTTTTACTCGCGTTCCCGTGGGATGTCACATGTATTATACATAAAAACCTTCCTCTTCAATCACTCTATCTATTTAAAAAAACCGCATCAAAATCCCTTGTGTAGTTTTAAAGATTTAAGCGTACATAGAGACAGAGAAACCGACTTTGTTTTATACTATGTAGTGATTAGATCCATAATGAAATAGATGGTATCTGATTTTTCTTTCTCTTACCATGTTCTTTGTTTTACCACTATGATAGTTTAAACCTTTCTAGAAGATAGTTCTTAGAGATGAAACAACTTACGTTTCAACAAACTTCTCCAGTTCGCTATAGTTCTTCACGCTGAGGTACTCATTGACCAATTTATCAGGTACCAATCCTGTTACCTAGTAAACAAATAAACACACACATTAAAAATATTACAGGAGTTTACTCTCCGGTTAAATAGTTTTAGTTTTATTTTTAATACTACAGGGCTAACAAAAAAGCAGACGGTCCACCTAATGCTAAGTGGTCACCGCCGCCTATAGACATTTGGAACACTATATTAAACATCGCCAATGTGTTGTCGACCCTGAGACGTGTAGTTATTAAGTCTCATGTGCCTGTAATTTCACAGGCCCTAATACCTTTCTAACCGAACACACAGTACTACAAGTGCACTACTGCTTCACGCCGGAATTGGGTATGGTGGTAGTACTTCCCCAGACGATCTGTGCATTAAAAGCTCTACTACTCAAATGGTATCCTTCTAATATTATAAATGTCAAAGTGTTTGAGGATGGATGCATACATTGATGAATGTTATTCTTTAAAAAACCACTATACGGATTTAGATGAAACTTGGCAAATATATAGTTTATAACCTGGTATAGCACAGAAACTTTTTATACCGGGAAAATGTTACATCCCTTGGGAATACGGGAGCAAAGGCAAGGGCAGCAAATCTTTCCTATATTATGCTAACTGATTCTAAAACATATAAAATAACCATGTTACTTGAATATGCCATGTTAGGTGTCATGTCGGGAAGCCACATGGACCCACATTTGGGTCTAGATCTAATTTTCAGCTACAACTCTTTGTTTAAACTAAATCTTCTGTTACCTCAATAAGGCCTTCTTCAGTGATCTTGCCGAGCAACCGCTGGCAACACTGTAGTGCGGTGAGCGCGCGTCGCAGGTCTCCCTCGCACGTGTCCACAGCCTGGTGGAGGACTTCACCCTCACCCACATCCACATTTTCAGCTTCACATATCTCACGTAACCTGTAAGTGTGTTTGCTATAATGAGGCAGTTTTTAGAATTTTTTTGTAATGTTATGGTTATCTAATAACTATCTCATATAAGGAAAATAGTTCCTTTGACGCACCCTCACCTCAAATCTACTGAACATCGGAATGGGACTGCTACCATTCGACCCGGAATTTTTCGTAAATGGTTATAGGCTATACTTGATATCTATAAACGCGGGTGGAACCGCGGGGGACAGCTAATGACAAATGCAGCCTAGTAATTAGTTACCTACCAAAAGAAATTACCTTTTAATAACATTCTCCCTAGCAAGCGGCTTGAAACGGAACTTAGAACATCTGCTGGTAATTGGAGGTATGATACGGGAGACGTAGTTGCATATGAGACAGAACCGCGTGGTACGAGTCTCGCGCTCCATCGTGCGACGCAGTGCCGCCTGGGCCGCATTCGTCATCGAGTCTGCTTCATCAAGGATTACTAGCTTGTAAGGAGGACATGGTCGACCGCTGAAACATAGAAAACATTTGAGTAGAATTCCTTATTCATTAATTCCTTACCAAAATAGAAAAAGGATAAAAGAAAAAGAGCAACTGTTAATACAAGTCTTAAGTGTCTGTCTGTATCTCTGTGCTGTTATTCTCAGCAGCTTTAAAATGTCAGTGATAATTCTCAATAGGAATTAAAAACAAGGTGCTAAAATAGAAATAAATTAAAATGAAAGCAAAGAAAGTGTTTTCTCGATTTTAATCCTAATAAAATGGATTTGCTTGCAGACCATGAATATCAAATTACAAATCTTGTACCATTTACCCGTGTGGAAACTTATCAAATTAACAAAGTATGCAGATGGCCTATAATATTATTTTTGATGCAACCTTTCAACAAACAAAACTATTCTTTTCTAAACAATACATACATTTATCTAACATCAAGAGGCATGACTTACATGACCATAAATATTAAATTGAAAGGCAACATCACATACCATGTCTCCACAAAAAAATCAAGACATATATGTAGGTTTTGTGGTTTTAACCACAACTTAATTAGTGAACATAAAAAGCATGACTCAAACCTATAGTTGTTGAAAAAGGCCAGTGTTTACAGTGTCATAGAAAATATAGCTTTTAAGATGAGGTGCATCTATTGATCCAATGGATGAACCTTCAACCTCGTCATAAAACTAAAGGGCAAATTCTTTGATAACACACTGTAGAAGGGCCTATTATTCTCAACAACAAAGTTTACTTATTTAAAAACGTGAATGTCCAACCATCTTTACTATTACTTTATACAGATGTTGTTATTAAGATATTACAATTAACTAAGGCTGCAGCTCTGGTTGCTGTACTTCAAAATCTGCAACCAAGCATGTACCAGCAGGTTTCTCAGCTTGATATAGAATAAATTGCACTTATTAAGTTTGCGAAGTTTACTCACAGAGGGTCATCAGTCAGCTTTGAACTGAGAAGAACTGGCAAGAAGGCTCAGTGTACTTAAAATATATAAACAAATATTTTCTAACCACTTACTCTGGCCTTACACTGCTGACAGTGAGTTGAGCGAAAGTCTTAACTTTGTCCCTGATAACTTGGATCCCTCGTTCGTCAGACGCATTCAGTTCCAGAACTCGGTCTCGGGTTATATCACCAAAAAGTTGCCGGGCGGCAGCGAGTATAGCGCTCGTCTTACCGGTACCCGGAGGCCCGTAAAACAGCAAATGCGGCAAATCTCCACCGGACAAACATTCCCTCAGCACTTGTACCACCTCTCCTTGGTCTACTATATCATCAATCGTCTTTGGACGGCTAAGAAATACAGTATTGTTATTAAAACATTGCCCAACAACAGCAAAGAAGATAATAATCAAAAACTTACTTACTATTTTTCTACCCATGGTGCTGGCGGTTTCTTTTTAGTGGTTTTTACGCCAGACGTAGAGGGTTTGTCTGACGCTGATATTTTACCAGTTTTGAGAAAAGCTTGCATGGTTATTAGATTGGCTTCAAAAAGTTATAAAATTATTTTCGAAATGAACTGGAACAAAAGGTATAGATAAATATTTGTTTTTTTCTCTAATGCAGTTCAGGGATGAGGCGAGAAATAACCAAAAAGATCGGATTTTTAAATTCGCTCGCTTTATTCACAATATTTTAGGGATGTCAGTCAACAAGAGACAAAAGATAAGAATGTCAATCAATCGCAAATCGATGCTTATTTTATGCGGTGAATTCGAAATTGACAAAAAAATATACTAAAGAAAGAGACATACAAAAATAATACCAAACTATTCAACTTGGTGATGATTTTTTACGATAGTTAGTATTAATGGTTTTATTAAAACATTGTAAATCAATAAAATTTTCATCAGATTCGGGAAGCAAAAAAATAAGGAAAGTATTTTAGAATAGGGACTTTTGAATTATTAAATATTGTCAATGATAAAACAATATTTATTATATACCGTCAATTAAACGTAACAAACAAGTATCTACAATAATTCAAGCTTTATACATTAATACTTGACACAATAATTTGCGTAAAAGGCCCACTTCTAATTACCAAAAGTCAAATTTAAAATGTCTCGTACCATTTACGATATCATTTTCTTTTAGAGCTATTGAAGAACATATTGTATTCTCCATTCTACTCCACTGTTGAGACTTTAAAGTTATAAGGTTTTCTTCTTTCGACACTGGCAGTTGTAAGTTGTCATTGTGACACCTGCTTTATCTATGCATGCTGCGAATATTGTCAATGTCAAATCAAAGAAGAATGAAAATTGCGCGAAAATCTCGAACACATCGTTTACTAACTCGTGTTTTATTTAGGTTGTGATTTAAGCTAAATTTAAGCTTTTCATATAAATCGATCATTTAATTCCACAACATGAGTACAAGATCTCATAAAAAGTCGCCAGCCATAACGGCCACAGTAGCTTATAAACGAGTGGAGAATTCCTGGATTTTGTTAATGAAAAGTAAGGTGTCATTGATTTCTTTTTGAATCCGTATTTATTTTAACGATAAATATCATAATGAATAGCTTTGATTGATATGTAATCTTGTTTAGTTAATCACAGTAACTTTGTATTACAGATTCTATATTTGAAAACGACAACTTCAGTATCATAACACTTCCACATCCCGGTCACAATACTCCTACAAAGTTCTGCCTGGATGACATTAATAAAAAAATATTTGAAGTTGTAACATTCAATGAACCACATCGTTCATGGTTTATTGGAGAAACTGTTAAATCCGATGGGAGTTTACAAATTATGTCACCAGTCAACCCATTGTTTTTAGGTTTGTCGTTTATCTTTTATATAGAGTGATTGCCGAGTTTATTGTTGGCTCTTCTCAGTAAAAGCATCCTTCTGTACCCGTGTTAGAGACTGACTATTCATAAGTGCCTGTGAAGGCCTATTTGAATAAATATTTCATTTCATATCAATCATTATACCTAAAAGTGTGCTAAAGTATTAAATTCCCTTTAAAAATGAAAGCTCTGAAGATTGTAAATCATTATCCAAAATCCTTTGACTCTTTCATTTGGCCCCCCCTCCCACAAAATTTAATAGAGGGCCCATCTGAGGCAAGCTACGCCGATTAGATGGTTATTGATTTGATAAAAATTGTGGTTTTATTTCAGTATTACCAAGATTAAAAGAACAGTGTAGCAGCCGAGCCATACCTCTAGAAGACTTGATGTCTGTGAAGGGATTTGACAAAATAATTACCTTTGTTTCCAATCTTGACAGTGTGGCTGATTTAAAGGTAATTTCTTAAATCAATATGGATAATTTTAATAAAACCCCTGATTTTATCCATGCAAAATAACTTGTTTTACTAAAGCAATGCTAAATATTGACAATATAACGAAAACCCATGGTTTTACCCACATTTTTATGTCTATAGCCAGCGGTGACCACTTACCATCAGGTACCATGTTTCAAATACTCCCATTCATCTGGTTCTGTGTGATTTTTCTTACAAAAAAATCTTGCTGAAAATCCTATTATTTAATAATTTTATAGGGAACTGCAGATATGAAGGCATATAGATATAATGAAGACAAAACACTCATTTGGCTTGAAGAGAGGGTGAGAAGGTTAGCAAAAGTATTGAGAGACAAGAATATCCATGTGACAACAGGAGCAGTTTCTGCTACATTTGTAACAAGTAACATTAGCAGCAATAGTGTTGATGAAGGTAAAGATATAACAATTCACTTTAAATAGTACTCTCGCTCTCTCTCTCTATCTATCTATCTCTTTCTCTGTAGAGGTTTCCCTATCTGCTGAGAATTCCACAATCCACATCCAAAAGGAGCCACCTCCTTCTGACTTTGTGAACCAGCTGTCTCCATCAGTTTTGATATGTTGCTTGGTGCATTGCAACACTAACTGGTACTTCCAGCTCCTGCCCTATCTGGTCTGCCCACCGCCTGGGGCTCCAGGCTCTCGGTCTCTTTCCTTCCACCCTTTCAGTCACCATCAGACATTACAAGTTGTTATCATCCCTACTATTAATATTACATTTGTATTCAAAAATGTGTCACAAATTAACATTATATATTTTATAATTTCAGAATTCTACCTGAAATATGCTCATGGCATTATATCACAATATCTTCAGGAAGATCTAATGCTTGCTTTAGAGAAGCAATTTAATTTTAAACCAGATTTAATTGAATCTATTGGGAAGAAACGGAAATCAGAGTTACTAGAGGAGAATGAAATAAAAAAGAAAGTTAAGCATGATAATTCTGAGATTGAGTACAAAGAAAATGTACTAAATACATCTGATCAAAAGTTTCATGAAGATAAAAAACAAAAACCTCTATCAGCAAAAGAAAAAGCTAGACAGAAAGCAGCAAGTGGGACTAAGACAATTTCAGCATTTTTCACAAAAAAATAATCCACTTTATTGAAATGCAACCATTGTTTAAAAAATTTTAAGAGTTTATTATTTACATACATTTTAATATATATTTTATTAAAATTTAAACAAACAACAGACATGATTAGACCCCTGCTTAATAAGGCGGGTACCTTATTAAGCAGGGGTCTAATCATGTCTGTGATTTCTTTGTTTTCAAATTGAAACACACCTTCTTATTCAGACTTACACTGTTACCATTCTGGTCCATGGAAACTTTTTCATGGTATCTATGCTAATGATATAGTCTGTTCGCAGTTTTGTTTTACCCCAACCATGTTCAGTGTGACTGCTTCATTCCAACCAAAGGGATTTAAGAAAATATACTCTTATTAAATAATAAATTAAGATATATATGTCCAGGACATTCTTCACACAAGGTTACCTATCCCAAATTAAGCAGAGGGTACTGCTTGTACTATGGTTAGCAGGTAACTCATAATTCAAAACCATTTATTCAGTTTAGGCCTTTGGAGGGCACTTATGAAGGTTAAATTTAAAGTTACTTAAGCTACAACTTTTTAAATACATACATATATATATATACAAATAGATACATGCAGACACAGAACAAACAGTCATATTTATGCACACAAATGTTTGTCCAGGATGGGAATCGAACCCACGACTTGCGGCATGGCAGTGGGGGTCTAACCACCAACTGGCCACTGAACATGCGCATAGCACAGCATAGTTTACAAGACTCGATGTAAGGAAAAATAAAATTAACCACAAGGTAAGAAACAAGTGCCAATTGCTGTCATCGTATTTCTGTTAGTTTAGTCCTATTTGGGTCCTCTGGCAGACTCATATTAAAGACGTTATAATTAATTTCAAATACCGTGACGTCTGTATTTTTATTGATTGACGGCATATCCATTGATTTAATTTTTTATCAAATTATTATGTTTACTTTTTGCACCTAATTAGTTCATAAAGCATAACCACGGCATTAGAATTGAATTATAACGTTATTAATGTGAAACAGCCAAAAGTCTTAACAGAAATACCCTAACATTTCGTACTCAATAAGACACCTTCAAATTTATTTTATTTATTCCAAGTTGGGTTACATACACTTTTTCAATCTTTTTATTTGAACCCTTGATGGGACAACAAAAAGAGTAGTAATATGAAAAAGTGATTACTACATTTCATAAGCAATTTAACAATCAAGTCTAGGACATACATCATTAAATAAATTCCGGCAATTCGGCAATGCTGCGAGTTCCTCATAGCCGTAGTTATTAAGAGTAGATATTTGTAAAATGTTAGTTTGTAATGAAATGTGTAATAGGGGCTGTACACTCACGCGAGTGCACTCGTAGGAGAATGTACATGGTAGCGCTCGCCTCGCCTCGTGATGTTTCGGGTCGTCTCGTCTGATCTCGCTTCCCTAGCGGTTTTTTGCGCCCGAGACAAAGGGTCTCGCCATGTCCTGCGATGAGCGCCGAGACCATTGTTGCTCTCGCGCGCTTGATTCATGCAATTTCTAGTGCCTCCATCCTCTCGAAGGCGACGAGAGTCGATGCGCTCGGTAATAGGCCTCTGGGATGAGAGTTCTGGGCGAGACTTGATCACTTTGATGAAAGTGTAGGTACAGCCTCCATAAGGGTCTGTGGAGGGTAGTGGGGGTGAACAAAAATATAAACAACTGTGTAACTAAGTATTTGCTTATTATTGAGCAGTATCAAAACTTATCAGTTTCAGAGTGGTATTATAAATCGTTTCTATATAATACATAACTAAGTGTTGAAGTAGGTATTTAGTAATATTACTTTAAAAAATTACCTAGCCTAAGATGATATAAATGTTTCATATACATTAATTACAAAATTAATTTAAATTAATATGGACGAAATTAACGGGCATGAATTTTCGTCTTGTGACAAAGATAAAAATTACTTTCTGCCACTTGGTTTATTTTTAGTTGAACTACGGCACCCTAGACTGCGTGTGGCCCGACACACGACGAGCATTTGACTGACTGATTGGCTATTTTTTAATGGTGTTTGACATTGAATTCGGAACTCTCTCTATGTTATTATGACGCTCTATAACGGGTTAACCTTTCTAGTCAAAATTTCTCGCACCCGTAGCTTATGGTTCGTGGTATTTCTGAAAAAACACAAAAAGCTGGCAATACAGACAGCAAGCAATCGCCGCCATTAACAAAACGTCCATCCGTTTTGGACTTTTAGTTCAGGGATTTTTATATTTTACGGACATAAAATAATTTTGTGATTCTGGGACACATTGGACATTGTGTAGTGAAACTGATGTGATTTATTTTGTTATTGTCGTGATTAAAGACTTCCCTAAGTGCTAAATAATCTCAAAATCGCAGCCAATGTCAGCAGGCGTGTCAGATCAGGTATTTCGCATTTACACTATATTTGTGGCTTATTTATTAATAATATTGTATCGTAACTTAGCTAATGTTATTGTTTTATTTATTGTTTCATGATGTTCGCGGTCGTAGCGGATGAAAGGGCAAGGGAACCAAGGTAAAGATAGTATCGTTATGACGTTGCAAAGTGTTTTCTCCGAAGGAACAGCGTACCGGTCGGCTTTGCTTTACATTGGCCATTCGTCAAATGATGCTGTGATTAGCACTGAAATCTAAACTTTCACTTTGTCTAAAAGCATAATATTTTTTTAGTAGAAACAAATTTTTCTCTCATTTTCAAAACGCAACTATATTTCGCCACAGCTGATGGAAAGTAACCAAGAGCCTAGTACATAAGTCAATACAATATACACCTGAGCTTATGTAGGCGGCATACTGCCCACATTTACCTGTCTAGACTCACATAAAAATGTTTCAACTCCCACACAAAAAGAACAAAATCAATATATTACTTACCTACCCATTTCTGCTGTCCATTTAATACAGTGAACATTGCAGATTCAAGATGTTTTGCTTCAAGAGTAAGAAAATATTTACTTAATACATTACTGTTTAGATTATTTTCATTTTAAATTTGTATTACTGTTACCAGTGGAAGTATTTTCATATTTTGTTTTTGGTATTAGGTTAAATATATTTTATATCTTAATCCAGAATTTTGTATGTGTGTTGAATTTTATGGAAATCTGCTCAACTGTTTATATTGTGATTGAGACACAAATATCTAATCCATCCTTTTATTAGTGGGATTCATGTAGCAGAGGACATTTATAGATTATATTTTGTAACTGACTTACTTTACTTCTTGCACTAAACAAAATTGATTGATTTTCATATGTTGCACAATATTTTGTCTGCGGAAACGGATTCTATATATAATGATGTGCTTTTTAAAATGCTTTATAATCCTCTGTAATTACCATGTAGTCCTTTATTATACAGTTATACCAAAATTACAGTAAAAACTAGGGAGTGTAAAAAACTTATAGTGTTGTGATTATAGTTTAAAATATAGGTATATCATTGGAAAATAAAATAAAACATTGATTTGTTTAGTGAGAACTTATATTTGATACAATAATTAAAAACTAATTAGTAAGTAGCCAGACAAACTGGCAGATAGCCCACCTGTTGGTAAGTGGTCACCACTGCCTATGGTCCCTGTGGGGTGATCAGGATCAGTGGTGGTTTCAGATCCGGATATGGATACATGAATACTATTATATTGGCTTGGTTACGGATATGAAATTATTTCATATTACCCAATAATTTCAGTTATGGATATTAGATTTTGTTGGAATTATTTTTGGGAAATACAAAGTAAGGATGATACTTTATTTCTGGATGTTTGTTGTTATAATTACATTTTAGAGTAGTAGAGTTCGTCCGGGGAAGTACTACCACCTTACCCATTTCCGCCGTGAAGCAGTAGTGCAATTGTATTACTTTGTTTCGGTTAGAAAGGTAAGGGGGCCGGTGAAATTACAGGCACATGAGACTTAACAACTTCACATCTCAGGGTTGACAACGCATTGGCGATGCTCCCAGTGTTGCAAATGTCCATAAGCGGCGGTGACCACTTACCATCAGGTGGACCGTCTGCTTGTTTGTCGGCCCAAGTGACATAAAAAAGAAAAAGAAATCATTGGCCTTAAAATTACTATTATCAATACAAATTTTTCAGTACATAACACTATCATCATCAGCCTATCTCCGTTCACTGCTAGACACAGGCCTCACCTTTAGCACGCCACTGAGTTCTATAGAAAAACAAAATTATAATAACCAAAAACAGCTTTTGTAGTTCCTTGTGTATATTTTATAGGGTTCATTATGTATGAAAAATATATGTATTTAGTTTGTTAGGACACAAACATAGTAGTTATTGGTACATAAGAATGTATCCAATTATTAATTTATTCTTTCTAAGAGTCATAATTATATAATGTTAAATCTGACTAAACAAATGTATAACCTGTCATGAAATATCTCATTTAGGCCTATATCTGTTACTTTTATGTCAGATCCAGGTACAGTTTTGGATAGATTTTTAATATGGATATCCAATAGTTTTGGTTACGGTTACAGAGCTTCATAACATCCCTAGTGGTGATGTTGTTAAACCTCATGTGCCTGTAATTTCACTGGCCCCTTAAATTTTCTCACTGCAACATAGTACACCCTGCTTTATGGCAGAAATGAGTAAGGTGTTAGTACTTCTCCAGTCTTACTAAGAACTACTACTTAATTTTTTTTATAGAATAACCTGTGGAACGCATTTGAAATCCATTTATTATTGAACGCATTTATTATGAATACATAATGAGGTTGAAGAGAGATGGCAGTTGTAGTGCCATCAATGTCTTGGAAAATCTGCTTCAGCTTGAATTCTCAGAATTTAAGACTACACAATCACCTTGCAAATTATCCCGTGAACAAATCATTAAGACTTGCACATCACTTACATTTTAATGTGTGCAAGTAAAACAGCTTACTTAAAATAATATGTGTAAAGCTGTAATTGTACATGTAATTTAGTAACAAGAGGTCCCAAGGGACGGTTTTTCTTATGTAAAATACTATTGAATTTATTCTTGGTGCACTAATCAACAATCTTTATTTAAAAGTTCTCTGATTAAAGAAATATACTTGAGTACTACTTCAGTAATAAAGTGCTTGATATACCAAGAAGGCTCACTGCCAATATCATATTATGTTGTATCCGCCAATTGCCACTTATTCTTTTATGCGGAAATATGACGCGATAACAAACTGAGGAAATATAAAACATTATTACATAACTAAATTCATGTTACTTTTGTTTACAACTGGTGGTTCTAGCTACCAAGTATTTATGGCGTTGCATATTGGCATTCTTTTACTTGATGACTCATTGAGTTATAGTGTAGATTAGTAGTATTATTCGTATATTATATAAATATATAGTAATATTGGTCGGTTAGTGATTATAGATGTTAAGTTATCTTAATTTGTGTAGATTTTTAACTATTATTGTTTTTTTTTTTATGTAAGTTAGATTGTATTGAGTTTATTCCTGGTAGTGCATAGATACATGATTAGTTTATTATATATTCCTTCTCTCTTTCTAATTCGCTGTTTTTTCTGCAAATTTCAGTAACAAATGCACCGAAAGATCAACATTTAGAGAGCGGCGGTGACGAGTTGGCGGAGGTGTCATGGCGTCACCAGCAGCAACCATCGTACGCGCCACCCATCTCGTCTGCGGCCGACCACTACAGCGCGGCAGGTAGGTACATATATTTAATATTTTATTATTATTTTTTATTAAGATGTAATGTGAAGCGCAGTGTTACTCAACCTTTGGTCTAACGATAAGATATTTTTAATGATTGGCAATGTGCTGATGGATTAAAAACAACAAACAACAAGTTTTTTTAATTTTGATAAACAAAGGAATAATATGGTAAATGTGCTAAAGCCACAAAAATTGTGATATTCGCCATTACCTGAATATGAATCAGCTTGTTTTTTTGCGAAGGATTCAAGGCAGCGCTAGTAGCAGCAGTAAATTACCTGCCTCTGAAAGGTGGGGGATATTAAAACATAAATATAAAAGGTTTAGCAATACTGCAGATAAATCATGTAAGCATAAAGGTAATAAATATAATGTTTTTGACTGTCAGATAAGCTTTATGTTTCTAGCTTATCTATCTAATACTTTTACATGAAAAAAGTAAGAGCTTTTATGTGATTTGTTATTAATAATTAAATGTATTCAATAATTACCTTTATGCCTGACATTGGATTAACTTAAATAAATATTATGAGAATATACTGAAATTAAAATTATTTAGTTTCCTTTAGGTCAGTCATTTGCAAAGTAGAAGTCTCATTTTGATAAAACATCTTTTGTATCTTGTTGCATCTAGATATTTTTATAGTAGTTGTACAAATGGCAACTCAGTTTGTTTTAAAGTATTGAATAGTTAATGAAATTAAAAATGTAAAGAAACAGTTGCCATATCCTTAAGAAAAATGGGACATCTCCTTTGAGGAAAATATTTTCCATTATTTCAGGTTATTACAGTACAACAGCACTACCTTATCAAGCTTTTGGCGTCGGGGATGGGACATGGTCCACCAATGGAACAGACCCGATGACCTTCCTCGGAGGATACAATCCTCACGATTCTTATGGAATGGATGGTAGCTAGTATTTATTGAGTAACAAGAGAAAAGATGTCACTATTATCATTAATTAATATTCATTTGTTTAGTTTCTGTTCACACAATCATAAGATTACTCAGATGCTTTGATATCCACACACGGCTACACATCAACCTCGATACTCTATATACTATAGAAGATAACTACACTGTGTTAACTACTTTTTATCTAGTTTGTAGAAAGTATAATATTCAAATAAAAAAAACGACTGTAATACAGACAATGGTTGGAAAGGATGCATCGTTGCATTGGCCATAGTGCGCTCACACAGAGAGATGCATTTTTTTTTGCAATGTTTTTAGATCGTATGGTAATTTTCGCTATCGTTCAGATAGTCACTTCCCAAATATCGTCCAACTGCAATTGACACATGATCCATGCAATTAATGACTAACTTCGGCAACATGGATTAGCTAAAATTGTTAATATTTAAGTTTTATTTGGCATTTAAGTGGTTTGTAATTTTGATGGTAGGCAGAGGAGTAATGAGTAAGCCTAGATTGATGTGTCGCCGTGTGTACATATAGTTAGGGCATCCATATAAGAGCGTCTCGCGAATCGCGAATCCAGCGCATGCACGAACCATATCATATGTTAATTAGTGGTCAAAATCCCTAAAATTTTATGAATGCAAATAAAAGTGTTTGTTTTTTTATAAATATAATTCCGAATATATTATGCTTATGTATTTTTTGATACCTAAACTCTGGGTGGGCAGATGGTCATTGTAATTTTTTTTACAGAAGTACCTCCTTATGTTTGAGGGGTCAAGAAATATGTGTAGGTACTAAAAAATACGTATTTTTTTCATAACTAACTATTTATGAAAACTTACAATGAAAAGTCACCCAGATGTTCAGGAAATAGATAAAACAGATTTATGGATGCATTATCACATTATGGGTTAAGACTGATTTATCATAAGCATTTATGATTCATGGAGATAGATGAGATTCATAGATTTGTCTTATTACACAGTTCACTTTACTTACAGGTGTATTCGGACATTCAACAACACCATTTTCGACCGCTCCATTCGGGCAGCCAGCCTCGACATTTAACTATTTTCACGGTAATGGTGACTACTCCACCTGGGGACAATTAGGTCGAGCAAAACAATATGACGATTACTATAGAGCCGACGGGCTATACGTTCCCGACGGAATCAAGGCGGCCGAGACTGGCGTGCAGGCACTCTCGCTCGGCGACCAAAAGCCGGATAAGGAGCGACCACCCGAACTCAAAGACGTCTCCGGCGGATCGCAACCCAAAAAGCTGACATGGGCTTCCATCGCGAGCCAGCCGGCCAAGCCCGCTCCCGCCTCGCAGGGCAGCGTGGTAAAGAAGAAGGGCCCCGGAATGCCGCCGCCGCCGATAATTCCGGGCAAGCACAACATGGACATCAGCACGTGGGATGCGGGTAAGAGCGCGCCGGTCGCGACTGCGCCACCGCCGCCGCCCCTGCAGCCCCCTCCCGCACCGGCGCTCCAGCCCGCACCTGCCCTCACGCTTCCGCCCGTCCTTGCCCCCGCTCCCGCCCCCGCCCCGCCGCAGCTGCAGCAGCGCGGGCTGCCGCCGCAGCACCAGCCGCCCCCCGCGTGGGCGCACGCCCCGCGCGCTCCGCTGCCGCACCAGCCGCACCCGCCCCACCAGGCCCACCAGGCACACCAGCCCCACCAGCCGCACCAGCCACACCAGCCGCGCCAGCCGATGCCCGCGCCGCTGATCGCCCCGCCGCCGCCGGCGGCGATGGTCCCGCAGATCCCGCACCCCGTCCTCGACGAGCTGCGGGTCAAGAACGATTATAACCCGAAAGAGTTCGATCTGAGCGCACCGCTCGCACGTTTCTTCGTAATCAAGTCGTACTCGGAGGACGACATTCATCGTAGCATTAAATACGAGATCTGGTGCAGCACGGAGCACGGCAACAAGCGGCTCGACGCGGCTTTTCGAGAGCGAGAGCGGGAGGGCGGCATGGTGTACCTGCTCTTTTCGGTGAACGGCAGCGGTCACTTCTGCGGTATGGCGCGCATGACGAGTGCCGTCGATTACAACTCCAACTCGAGCGTGTGGTCGCAAGATAAATGGAAGGGACAATTTCGCGTGAGGTGGATTTATGTTAAGGACGTTCCGAACGTGCAACTGCGATATATCAAATTAGAGAATAATGAGAACAAGCCGGTGACGAACTCTCGCGATACCCAGGAAGTGCCACACGCAAAGGGTTTACAAGTGTTACGAATCATGCATTGTTACTGCCACTCGACGTCTATTTTCGACGATTTCATTCACTACGAGAGGCGTCAGGAGGAGGAAGATTCGCGCAAAGTTCCCATTCACAGCAATCAGGAAAATAGTCGTGAGGACCAGGAAGGCGGTCGCGGGTATCGCAACTATCGCGACTTCCGCGAGCACCGTGAAGGGGGGCGTGATGGGCGCGAGCACCGCGACGGCCGCGAGCCGAGGGAGCATCGCGATGCACGCGACCCTCGTGACTCTCGTGATCTCCGTGACCCTCGTGACCCTCGTGACTCTCGCGACCCCCGTGATCCTCGTGACCTTCGTGACCCCCGTGACTCTCGGGACCCCCGTGATTCACGTGATCCACGAGACCATCGCGATCACCGAGAGGATCGTGACGGCAGAGAAAATCGAGACCATTCTTATCGAGAACGCGAGTCTAACTTTAGACCTCATCATAAGGTAAGTTTCTAAATTTACTATAGCTATATAGTTTTTCATGAACATTGTGTATGATATTTATCGTGTGTTTCAGGACCGAGACGGTTCCCGTGGGCGCGGACGTCCTCGTAACTAATTATGCTTGATGTGCGAGACAAATTCGAGGACTGGCTTCTCCCCATAGACAACTAGTAGTCGAGTAATTAATTGGTACCGCATTTCACAGAAGATGTATGTATTATGTATACATATAGGAATGGTATCCTCCGACTTCGGACGACGTGAACGGTGGATGTTGTGTTCCGACCTGAACAATTATAATATTACTTATAGTATTGATTGTTTTAAACAGTGCATCGCAAAAAAAAAACTTTCAACAAATTATAATGTGCTAAATAATAAATATTCGTACTGGATGAACGTTTTATAAAACAAACGCCTAGTGAACAGAACATTAAATAAATACCGACAGTCGTCATGCGTCAGTTCCACGTGGCGATGTGTGGAATTGTGGACTTTATTTCAAATTTGTGGACTGAAGGTAAAATATACTTAGTAATTTTTATATCTAGGAAATTCTGTGGTGAGAGGAGTTGATCCTTTTGATTAGGGACTGGTGAAGTTATCGAGATGATAAAGTAACTAAATATCAACACATTGTGCGCTGACTGAGTGTAGTGTTAAATGATACCACATCATCAGTGTCTATATGTAATGAATTATGATTAGATATATCAGTGGTGACTTATAACTTTTATATTACACAAACATTGTAATCAAATGAATGAGGTGTGGAACTTTTATACACATTTTTTTAATATCATTATAAAGGACAGTTAAGGATGAATTCTCTCGTGGCATTGAGTTCAGGTTTTACTCCTTGTGCTCGCGATTACATTACCACCATAACACATTTGTTGACAAACTACACTATTCTGTCGTAGTGGCACTGTTGCATTGAGTATGACTATCATATCCATCCAATCTACCTACTTTGTGTACAATTTGTGTTTAGTTGAATCTGGACACATTTATTTCTATAAGTTGTAGGTATATATGGATTGATCCCTGTTGAATTATTTTAACATGTGTATATATTTATATTATTATGGAAATCTAAAGAATATTTTCTACTTTTAAGTGCAACTACAGTGTAACGAGAGAAATTTGACGATCAACAGAAGGAAATTTCCATTATACCTTGCTCTGAAATTGTTCATTATAAATTTGTATGCATGTATTATTTATCGCCCCACCTTAATTATTTTAAAGTGCCTTTTTCATTTACAATAAATATAAAAATTATAATCCGTTTTAATTTGTGTAGATGCATTGTTCTAGTGCCACAAAGGTAATTGTTTATTTTTGTACAATTCCTTAATGTTTTTAGTTCGCATCTTGCTAATTCACTTCAGGTATTTTATGTCAATTCCTGTTTTAAATAATGTGGAAAATATTTCCAACCTTCGCATAAAGTGTTGATTTTAAAAATTATGTCGTACCTACTACATAAAATTCTCTTAAATTAAAACTGATAAATGGATTAAAAACTGTCATAGAAATTGTTAAGTGTTATTTATATCCAACCCACCTATTTAATATATTATTATGTACTAATTTGCCTAAAAGTATTATTTTCTTGTGAATATTACATAATTGTAATATATTTCAGAGCTATTGCTTGATCATTATTTGTTGTGAATATTAAACGAAAAAACATTTTTATGATAAATTAAGAAAAGTTAATATGTTTTTGTGAACACTTTATTTGGAGGATTCATAGGGTCTTAATATGATTTTATGAATCTATATTTAAACATTACAACGTTATAACCTGTAATCTAACATCGAAACAAATCTCAGCTCATATATTCAGATGTTCTCTTTACTACGCCTCTACATATACATATGATAGACATTGCATAATAGGGAACTGTCCCGTATTAAAGTTAAATGATCAAACACTAACCAGTGTATTGAACATCCAAAAATATACGACAACATCAAATATGATCTAAATTTAATCATTTATGTGATTTTTAAGCACCGATCTAATAACAAAGAGTAAGTATGCTATTTGATGATGTACAATTATGACGTCACAACTTGCTATTTCATACAAAACTCCATACATTCGATCGTTTTCACATTTCATAATGAATTGCTGATTTGACATGCCAGGACACATCCCTATTGCGCACTTTTCGAAGAATGTATGGGAGGGATATTTTTTTTTTATTTTCTTAATACCACATGGGCCAACAAACAAGCAGACGGTCCACCTGAAGTGGTCACCGCAGCTTATGGACATTTGCAACACCAGGGGCATCGCCAATGCGTTGTCTACCCTGAGACGTGAAGTTGGTAAGTCCTCATGTGCTTTTTAACCGAAACACAGTAATACAAGCGCGCTACCGCTTCATGGCGGAAGTGGGTAAGGTAGTACTTCCCTGGACGAACTCTGCACTAAGAGCTGTACTAAGAAATTTGATTATTACTCTATTTGATATTTACTAAGTAAGAGATTGAGTGACAAATAATCACACAAATAATGATGGCTCTGTTTCATGGATAGAATATATTAAGGAATGGGTACAAAACAAAATCAAATTTGATAATGGGCGATTTTTATAACTCGCTGGATAGTCTTTGTAGGCAGGAAAATTCTAGTAAGCCTATAAGTCTGCCTCTATTCTCAATTTGATCAAGGCGAAGAAAACTAAATGCTCTTCATAAAGTACAATATGACCGATTTTAAATTATGGAGAATCCGTGCCTTATCGCGCGAAAATCAAATGACTGTTATGTTTTTGATTCCCGCGAAGTTTATAATATATATATATATAAAAAAAGGTACGTAAATGAATTTCTTTATTTCCCTAGATTCAAAACAATTTATTCAGTTTAGGCACTTATGAAGGTCAAATTTAAAGTTACTGAAGCTACTTAGGGCTAAGATAAGGCTTGTTTGTCCACAATTTAACTAGGGGAAGCTATGTTATGGCCGAAGGTGTGCAGCTTTCTGAAGGTGCTTGACGACAGATTTTCAACGTCCTATTGTTGGATCGCGATGTTTTCCTTCACCGAAACTTCATTGTAGATTAGTACTCGGGACTCTTATCACGGCATTAGAAGTCACTACCAACTGAGCTAGAAAAATCAGAGACCTAATCACGAACATATAACGTAAGCGTACCGTCTATTGATTTTCCTATTTTGTATTCAATAGAAAACCTGATTATAACAATGAGCTACTTATATTTTTTTTATAAATTTTGAAATACTACAATACAGGCTACATAGAAATAAATTCAGATGACGTTTTTGGCGATTCATACTTGGCAACATTGATACCCTTAAACATTAGGGTTGTGCTGCACTCGAGAGTTATAACGATATTTGTAGTGATTTCGATTGATTTATCGAATCTAATTTGTTGATTGTTTTTTAAGCCATTTTCGTAAAGATAAAGGAGCAAATGCTGAGTTGACGAACAGTAGGGCTGAATTGAAAAACGTACTCAAGAAACGGACCCCAACTGATTGGGAAAAGGATAGGTAGAAGGAGTATGTATCAGGGTCTATAATAAATAGGCAGGACTAAACTTAAGAAAATGTTACGCAATTCAATTTGGTAGTGCTCGATCATAATACATTTCATCCACGTTAGAAAATTTCGTGATTTTATCTGTTTCTTAAGAAATATATTATGTTAAAACAAACATTACATTATGTTAATAGTACCTAGTAATATTTAACAGGTGATTGAAATGGAATATATAAAGGGAAATGAAGAAGGTCGTGAATTTATTCAATTAGAAATTTAAAGACATTGTGAAAACTAAAAAAGCACCACCTTTCGTTATTATTAAAAGAACACTTGAAAACTATCACTATATCGGCGTTATACTATTTCAACCTGACATGACGGATGCTTTAATGATGCTACATAGTGATGATATCCATTTCTTGCGTTGCAAATAGTTATTTAGTAAACATTTATTTAAGACATAAATATAACTCGGTCCGATTCTTGTGTATCTATTGCAATGATTCTATCACTTTAAATCGATTTAAAATATTTCAAACTCGATTGATCGACCACAAGTCGACATCTCTAAATACTCTTTGGCCAGAAGTGCCAGAACCACTGGCTGGCTGGCTGGACGGACAGACAGAACACTGAACGACTGCGCGAACGATGGCCTGCATTGTGTTCTCGGCTTTGTTATTGGCGAACTTATCCGAGTGATACCATCAAAACTCTGTTATCATAATAATAATAGATAATCTAGGATGATAACGACGATGTGAAGTCAATTGAATAATAATATACAATTGGACTTAGTTAGTGAGAGATGGGACGGAATCGGTGAGAGTGTTTGGCTGAAAGGATTTTGTTTTGTAAAAATGAGACATGCATTCGGCCGAAATGCAAAAAAGTGTATCAGTGCAAGTAGATAGTGATTTCGCTTTGTTGCTGCCCAGCGGAGCTTACGAAATTAAAAAAATGGAGCCAAGATCGAAGCTTCGTAAAGTGATACTTTTCTGTTTACTACTATCACTATTTGGAATGGTTGCATTTGGATATTTCTGTCCTGATCAGGTGAGCTTTCCATGTCTCTTTTTGGATCTACTTACTACTTTGAGTCAGAAATTATTACAAGTAATGTGTGGCTGTGTTTAAAATTATTTGTTTACTAAATTACAAACAACAAATGCCTGACAAGTGATATTTTTTAAATGTATTATTTGTGGCTACTTTTTCGATTTCGTAGTTACCGAGTTAAAAAACAATTGAAAATAAACCAATAATTTTAAGGTGGCTAGTCTCTGAAATTTATTGACCTATGAAACAGTCATACATCATATAACAAACAATCTTTTAGAGGCATATTAATCAATTAATGTAGAGCATATAGTTAGTCAGTCCTTCGGTACTTGAAATCAATCTATTCAATTGATGGTATTTATATGAAATTCATGACCATCATATTTGTACCATATTAATATTACATACACTGAAACATGGAAATTAACATGGTATAAAAACATTACCATACCCACTATACTTTCACATATTCTTATGAACTTTTCATTGTTGATTTTAATTCATTTAGTCCATTTAAAGTTGTTGGTATAAAACAATGAATACCAACTTATTTTTGAGAATGTTTTAGATTTGGAATTCTATAGGCTCCCCATTTTTTGAGAGATCATTGATTGCAGATCGGTCTATTATAACTTTTAAGTAAAGACACTTAGCTTTGTTTTCATCTTTAATTGTTTATGAATTTCATTAAAAAACAAATATTATTAAAATATTGGGTTCATCTCTTGTTAAAATGCCAACATGATGTCCTCCATATAATATATAACTTGATGTGCGCTATGACCCTCTGTATACCAAAGACTTTGTGTTCCGAATGTCAGCAAGATTGGGTCCGTTGTTTCACTGTGAAATAGTTACAAACAAATAATAAAGTAAACAAACAAAATTCACATTTATGTTTAGGTGTTAGGATATTAGGCTGTTAAGTGAGAGTTTTATAAAATAAAAATGTTAAATATTATATATTTGTTTGCTATAAAATATTGGATGATTTCAATAATTTTTATTGTATATCATCATTACTTCAACAAGGATAATTTTTTTTAATTCGCTCCATTTATAAGGTGACCTATTGAATAAAAAGTCACACATAGAGATAGATTGATTGTACCTGGAAAATAAAATTGGAACTACATTTTATCTCAGTAAATCACTTAATAAATTAGGAATGTGGATTCATAACATAAAACTCGTGATTTCGGGATTGCATACCATAGCAGGGAAAAGTTGGCACAGGATCCTCCACATTAAGTCTTTCCACCAGCACCATTGGTCAGGCTCGAGTAGTTGTATACGTTTTCCTGCTCACTGAGGTTCCTGTTCGCTTTCTCAAAGAGGTGACGGAGAGTTTAGAACTCCGGTCTTCAACTTTACCCAAGGCCTTGCGATTGCCAAGCCGGTCGGAGCTGGGTCGCGAAAGAATACTTCCTATTCCAATCTCCACTGCCCACGCAGCGGAGTGGTATCCACCTTGCTTTACCCTTACTTAGAGTCAGGTTGTATGTTATATCCTTCCATTTCTTACGATCTATAAGATATACATACATCAAAATGTTCCTTAGGCAATAATGTAAGTAGGTATTGGTACCTCGTTAAGCAATAACCGGTGATTTTAGGTGAGGTCCTAAAATGATCTCGGGTTTTCACCAGCTAGTTGTGTCCGCTCATTCAGGTACTGCCCAACCATGTACCATCATTTAACTAGCTACATATAACTTTAACCATCTAAGTACCTCGCGAGGACACTAATTAAATGGTGTGCAAGCGAAGCTGCCTTGCCTTCCTTGGTTTTTATGATTCACAGCTTCAAGGGCGCGCTGCGATCAACAAAAAGCTCGGGTTCTGATCGTCTAACATTCTATCATTCAAGTAACTAGGTGCTAATGAGATCTGTACGTTTCATTTAATTCAACTTCTAAACTTGATGTTAATACAATTATATCGAAGTACGAATGAACAAGTCGCAAGAGACGCGTTCAGGGCTCTTACCTGACTTACGCTGAAAAAACCATTCAAGAATACATCAATTAATGTACTACGAAGTTGTACTAAGGTCGTTTAAAAATACTACCTTTATGCCATGCGATTGGTTCCTTAATGTTTACATATCTAATTGCCGAGCGAAAATGAGTATTAAAGCTTAAATAACATATTTAGTTTATTTTATTTTTAAACGGCTACAAATAGTAGATTATACCCGTGCGATGCCGGCCAGGCGTGGGTCGCAAGTTTAAAATAATTTCGACTTTTAATATAGTCGGCCTAACGAACCAAAATGTATCCCGTACTAATAACAATGTAATGAAAGAACACAATTTTTACAGAAAGTGTTTTGAAAATGAGCCACTGATCGCACCTCTATTATATTTATTTTCCTCCCTTGTTTGCGAGAGTTCGGTCTGCTGAGATAAGGGAAATTCGCTGAGACGTGCTTGTTACAGGCGTTGGGAAAATTAATGAAAGTTCCCTCTGTTCGCCTTGTTAGTGAACATTTTAGTAACGTGTACAGAGCATGACCAGCTTATGTAGGTCTACAGTAGTAAGTCTATTATTATATTATATATTTATTTTTATTTGTACATTATTGTAACTATGAAATTCCGAATAGAGGTAAATTTAGATTTTACTTGTAAATATTAAGATTAGGTAAATCTTAATATTTACATTATTTAGTAAATTTAAGAATTGATACTAACCCAATCTGGCCTGAGATTTACCGAGTGAATTCTGGTAAAAGTTCGAGATTTATGTTTAATACTGAGTAGTTCGGAAATTTACCGCAATTACATGTTTTACTGTAAAATCTAAGGTATTTTTTAAGGTTTACCAACAATGGTCAAAGTTATATTTTACATTAAAGCAAAAAAGGAAAAATGAGAATTTTAATGTAACAGTTATATATAGATATACATATAAATACAACTATTGCTTTTTTTATAAGGATATTTTTTCGTTCTCAACGATGTCAAATAAAAAAATAAATTAAAAGATGAATTAACAAGTGTCAAAGTTAATTATCTGTGTCCAACTTCATTCAATACCCGATAAATAAGCTAAAATAGACTTATGTGTTGAGAGAGTCTAAGTGTAAATCAATTTGATCGCTGCAACAATTTACAGTGTCGCATAGCCTTGCGTAGGAAGACGATGGACTAAGTGGTTTATGGAGACGACGGGCTGAAGCTTTGAGGTATACGAAACTTAGTCAGAAAAGGGAGCCGCAATTTGGTGATTTTTGAATTGGATTTTTATCATTTTCATAGGATAATTATGTAATTATGTTATGTAAATGATTAAGGCTAATTATCGGTGATTTTTGTTACTGTGAATATTTCCAGATTTTATCACCACCAAACTATCACTACATAGTATAAAACAATGTCGCTTTCTCTGTCCCTATATCCCTATGTATGCTTAAATCTTTAAAACTACGCAACGGATATTGATGCGGTTTTAATAGATAGAGTGATTGAAGAGGAAGGTTTTTATGTATAATACATGTGACATCCCACGGGAACGCGGGTAAAACCGCGGGGGACAGCTATAAAAAATAAACTATAATAGTTCGTTACTTGACTAGTTTTCCGTACAAACAAAAGAGCTCTCCAGGGCCAAGAAAATGAAACCTCCAATTAGTATTATACCGAGTTCTCGCCTCAAAGTTTGCATTAAAAATGAAATTAGTTATAAGTTGAATTAAGTTCAACTTCCCTCTTTGTTCGTTTCTTTTCAGTCTCAAATTGAAAATTAAACTTAAGCTTGCATTCACATAAAAGTTTTTAGTGAAACAAAAATAACACTTCTATGTTTACTTAAAACGTTTATCTATACTTTCAATCAATTATTATTATTATTACTATGGAGTAGTAGATCTGGTTTTGTGCATCTTACTAAAAAGCTTATGTTATTTAATAACACTGATAAATACTACTAGATGAAACTTTTAGAAATAAGATAAATCTTGGCATGTAGATAAAATACGTAGATCCAGGATTAAAATATAGTATATCTAATATTTAGTCCGGGTAGACATCAGATCTAGCATACATATATATTTTAATTGAATGTCTGGTAAAACTCGAGACGCCGGATTTTCCTAATAATGAAATTTGTTAAATAATACTTTTTTAATTCAGAGTACGTACAAATAGCGACAGCTGGCTAAACAGACGTGTCGTGTCGTGGGCGGGTGGGTGTTAACAGGCGGAAAACAATTTTGTAATTTGGATAACTGCAAACACTTTTGCAATATTGCTACGCTCACATCTGTGTATTGTACCGACACAATGTCTCAGGGTTTTTGACCCCTTGAAACAAAAACTGTTTGCAAGTTTCAACTGAAAACTGATTTTAAAATTGATAATTATAATTAATGTTATTTAATATTTAAGGAATGTATAAACTTACATAATGAGTCTTCTAATAGGCATACCTAGGGTATGATTTCGGCATAGAAAGAAAAATATTACTTCACTTGAAATTTGTCGTCTCTCTGTCTTTTACAGGACTGTATTATTTAACATTAATAGGTACTCGGTTGAAATTGTGCGAATAACCATCACAAAAAAGTTTAAAGTTAAAATCCCGATGCATCAGACCATTTGGTCTATGTTTTTTTCTTTAATTGCTAATTGTATAAAATGGCCCACTCAACAGACTAATATTTTCCCAATATCAGATACAGTACAGCCGATCACCAGTGGCATGATAGCTTCAGGATAAACTTGAAATACCACTTGCACGCCTATTTTGGTCATACGCTTAACATTCGCATTGCAAAGTGGAGAAACAAAGAATAAAATAGCATTTCTTTGCGCGCAAGTTGCGTTTCGTGCATCGAGTGTCCATGTGCCCACATATGGAGTAGTCGAGTTCTGTCCGAAGCCTGCTCGGGTCGTTGTTCGGATTGCGCTGCGAATTGATAATGGACAGGATAACACCTGGTCTGAAACGCCTACGTTAGCTAATACCTCGGCTCTAAGTGGCAGGTGTCTATCCAAAATCTTTAAGACATCAACAATCCAAGCTGGATTTTACGTTTAATTGTCGGACATGTATCAACCTTCCTACGAATAAGTAACGGGATGTAGGGCAAAGTGAATGGCTAAAGATTTCATCAATACCTTTTTAGGTTTTCTGACATCAAAAAGACCTTTTTAGTCTCATACTTTTCTGTAGTTACAAGTGTTTATATTATAAAAGTTAACCTTTCCGTAAGTTATTGGGAACCGTAACACTTGACCTAGATATTAAGACTAGATAAGATCTCAAGGAAGTTCTATCAAGAGCAGAGAAAGCATTGAAAGTGACATGAAGCAAACGCTTACGTAACGTACTATATCGGTGTTGTTTTCACACAAAATGAACATTTAGGGCACACCGTGGTTTGCGTTAAGTCAGACATGTGTAATATGAAACTTTGTGATTGCCTATAATGTCGCTTGCAAATCGTAAAATACCAACCTATAAAATATAATAGTTTCATACCCCAGACTGGTGGCGTCGGCTCATATTTCTTATATCTGAACCGTATTCTAGCTTCTGCCAATGCAATGATGAGTAATCCGAGCGAAACGATTAATCGATGAGTAAGTCTACTTGAATTTGTAATAACGCACTTGTTTAGGTACTATTATAATCTGCTAAATGTTATGAAGGCATTAATTACGACATATTAATCTGTTGTCGTAAGTTAAGATTTTAAGTGTCACTGCGACTGTCCTGGGAGAAGGTTATCAGGCACATCTTTGTAATGTAAACACCTGTGTCCGGCTTGACCGATTACACATATTTTTTTGGGGTATCCCGAGTTCTATCTTCCGTTTTATCTGCTAGTTTTATCTAAAACTAAGTAATTGTGAATCCCATTTCCATCATTATACAATTTTTTACTTATATTACAAAAGCGAAAGTGAGTTTGTTTATTTATTTCATACGTTTTCGCGACTTGAAGTATGAACCGATCTTACTGAAATTGCACCCACAAAATTTATGGTACATAGAGATACATTTTTTTCGGTGATCGCGGGCATAACCGCGGGGAACAGCTAGTACTATACTATTCTATATACCTATGTGAAAGTAAGGATGTTTGTGCCCTAGTCACGCCTAATTGGCTGCACGGATAAATATGAATTAGGCACACTGATAGAATATGTTCTAGACTTTTTTTTTTCTTTTTGGCCGTTTCCTCTAGAAGCGACCGCATCGTGTACCCCTGGCATGGTCAGTGCCCTTTTCTATAATCTTTTTTAATTTTTACTATTATTGATTGCTTCTCGGCCTTTTGGCTAAGATCGAAGGGTAGTATCTGTTCTTTTCAGCTTAATAAATAATATGTTCTAGGTTAACACATTATTAGTTATCCCGGAAAAACACAAGATCCCTAGGGAACGCGGGCAGAATCGTGAGGCTTTTATTCAGGTCACGATGAAAGATACTTAACAAATCACCGTGGTTAGTCAGTCGGGAAGTTGAGTTATCCGACGTTGAATAAAAAACTGTACATTAATGGATATAGGGTGCTAGTGCTACCCACTTCATTAGGCGTACAAACAAGCGGGTAAGAGGATAGGCTCCCCTTATCTCGTCACCCTCTTAACCCTCCGCCCTCAACGTGAGCTAAGTTATTAAAAATATTATTCCTCTCGAGATTGGGTCTGTTATTGTAGCCGAGGCTATGGAAATATGAACTGGGAAAATAAACAAACTCGAGACATTGTGTTTTCTTAAGGATTCTTTCACTTTTCCACATAATCATGGTGTTATTATGTACCTAATACAACACATTAATTACATTCTTTATGTACCTCGTTGCTTGTTCTTATTATAATCAGAATACAAGTAAATATGTAATTAAAATTTGAAGGTGTATTAAGTAAATGCTTCGCTCGGGACACTATTTATTAATAAATAGCACTATTTTATACCATAGATACTAGAAGTTTAGATTAAACTGAGAGTATAAAAGTTATTTGCAAAAGTATTGTATAGAAATTGCTATATATATATATTTTTTTCATTTAGAATCATTAAAGTAATTGGGACGATCTCAACGTCATTAACCGTTTTTGTGAAAAAGTAACTTAAGTAATATTTTAGGTTTTTATGGTTTTTCTCCGAAATTATGCCAAAATGTTTGTATCTCCATCGAACTCAGAACAATGTTATAATTTCGGAAATGAGCCAATATTCCAAATGAAGTGAGGGTGGAAGTAGTAGAACTCTATTTTATGGGATATTTACGAGATGGTACTAAATGACGACCTTAATCTGATTACTAATAGAGCCGTATGAATAGCCCCTGAACATTGATTTCGATTAGGCCGGGGTCGGGGTCGCGTCTGGAGGGGCCGCGCGGCACAAGCGCTGGAGAGAAACAACTTTCAAGGGCGAAGCTGAGCTCGACGTATATTATTACCTTTTAAAAATAATAAATGTGCTTTTGATTAAACGCAGTTGAAGAAATTCGATAAACAATCACCAACTTCGTAACAGCTGTTGGACTTATTAATAATGTCCTCAAGTGAAAACGAATTACTAATTTTATCATCGCGATTCGCAAATTCACACCTTAGTGTAATGTGAATAGTGAACAATACTGTTTTGAAGATAAGTAATCAAAGGCTAAACGGTGTATTGAAGATCTAAAAATACGCGTTATATATCAAATACGATCTAAGTTTTAAGTACCGTAATGAGTTGCTATTTCGTACAAAATGATCATTATGACATTTAATAAAAAGTATCTGATTTGACATATCAGTCGACATACCTATTATCAAAATAAGTAACCGTTACTTTTGGTAACAAGCTGACAGTCTAATGATTTTTTGTTTGTTGCAGGTGTGTGCGTTAACACCAAGGGAGCGAGTCTCCGAGTCGTTAGCGCTCTCGTACGCGGAGGCACCAGGGCGACCGCTTCCTGACCTCATCGCACAACCGGGACTGTCATACGACGAAGTCCTACACGATGACTTCAGATTCGACCTGAACGCGCATGACGTCATGGTCTTCTTGCACATACAGAAAACAGGTGGCACGTCATTTGGGAAACACCTTGTCATGGACCTTGACTTAAAGGTTTGTACAATATATCCCGATATGTGTGTGGGAGGTTCATTCATTGTTTGTCTGTTGCTTGTTTACGGCGCGCTGAAATCGGAATTGATTGGGTACCTAAACTCGATAAACAATTAAGATCGGAGTCCAAATAAATATACCTAATAACAGTAGCTTCGGTAACTTGAAATTTGACCTTCATAAGTGCCTTCCGAGGGCTTAAACTGAATAAATGGTTTTGAATTTTGAATTATTTGATTAAATTGTAACGTTAAGAAAGAACTGGTAATTTCATAACTTATGAAGAAACGAGTGAAAGAATGATACGAAAATGGAAATCCATTGTTGATTGTAGGGTCACCAACAATTAGCTGAACAAAACGTCAGTTCACTTTATCTTTCTATATTATCAACAGCTCTCAACTCTAAAGACATATGTTTACAGGTGTTTGATATATTTGGATATGCTTGTTACCCACTTGTGTTTCTGAATGTACATTTGATACAATGATGCTTGTACGATTAAAGTCTTTGAGGTAAGAAACTACCCACAGATATTCTCAGCTTGTATAAATGAAGGAATATCGAATGAATTCTCCACCCACAAATACCTACCCACTATATCCTCTTTACACATGCCATATCGTGCTATCTTGTTGTCACATCGATTTAGTCACGTTAAATAGTACTAAAAGCTTAAAATGGACTTATTTTAAGGCTAGTTCATAAACCTAAAACGATTGGCTATTATTGATATTCGAGTGGGTGATCGGTATTCAGGACCACCTATAGTCATTAGTGCTCCAGGTGTAGGCGTTTAGATCTTGCAACTGTTTAGTTTCATGTCTTGAAATGAGGGCAGTAAAGGAGTTCCGATCATAGATTACCTCTTATATCGCCTACACGTAACAAACCACATCAATAATATAAACTGTCAATGATCATAAGTAATTGTTATTAATTTGTGTTACCAAACTTAATTTATTATGCCATACTTCATGGACGTTTTACCTATAAACAATCTACGTTTAGTAGAAGTTTCCAATACCCAGAATCGCCTGCCGTTTCGTTGAAAACTGTTAACCTGCGAACAGAATGTATATTGACATTTGCATGCTCTAAACGTAATATGAACTGAAACGAAAAGAGTAACAGGGTGAATCCTCCTCTATCAATTTTGAACGAGAAAATCTCCATGAAAAATCTCAGAGGGACGTGGCAGACTTGTGAAGTAGTATGAGACCCGACGAGTGCCTATTAAAGAGCGCGCGTGTGGTGACGGCGCAGAACTGATGGAAATGGGGGATACGCTCAAAGAAAACGTCGCGTCACTCTCACACCCTGACTTCCTTGGTGACTGTGAGTTTGCTGACACTCATAAAATCGAGTCCTTTCAACAACCCTTTTATCAAAGCTCCTAACTGTCCCCCGCGGTTTCACCCTCGTTCTCGTAGTATGTAATATTTTCAGGGAATACAATCTAATATGTGTTAATCCAGGCTTTAAACTATCCATTTACCAAGTTTCATCCAAATGCGTTTAGTAGTTTTTGTCTGATTGAGTGACAAACGTCCATCCTTTCGCCTGTTTTTACCATTAGTAGGACAGGATTATGCTATAGAAGTCACCATATTGCGATTCTTCTGCGTAATTTATTTTACTTGTGCCTTTTTTTTTTCATTACATTTGTCTTTGTATTGTGCGTTAAATAAGTATCAATCAATCGCATCGTTAGCGGTGAAATTCGAAATACGTCTAGGTTCATCGTTCGTTGCTAATCGAATTGTGACATTCGTTTACGCAGTTACGAATATTGATGACGTTGCGGTTGACGTTGAAAAGATTTAAGGCCTCTGGGAACCTCCGTAAGTAAACCACGAAAGTATTTTATAATATCTACTGTTTAAACGTATTTTTCGACCCTTCACGTTATAGATATAGTATCGATATTCTCCTATAATGGCTTAGATTCGATTTGAATGCAAATTTTGATAAGTTTCTTCATTCAAGATAGCCTTTTTCCATAAAATAAATCATTTCCTTTAATGTGATGCGTAAATGGTATTTTATTATACATAATTCAGAACGGAAAATGTACATTTATATCCTTTTTTACATAGTAGCTATGAGTTGTGACAATTGAAGGTTTTTTTACGATATCTTGTGAAATAGCACTTGATTACTCTGAGATATTACAATATATGCTTCATGAGATCTTGCTCTGTTACGGTATACCATTATATCGAAATAAATATAAACCATTGAGAAATCTTATATCTAAACTATGTGTCACCCAACATGCTATGGTATTAGAAAGTAGGTGATGTAAACCTTATATTTTGTTCACTTAAACCTAGGCTTTGTTGTCAGAGAGAAAAATATATAAATCTCTTGAATAAAAATTACCTTCTTACCATAATAATTGAACGACTTTAATATCGCGATAAATAATTTTGGGAATATTTTGTTGGGCTTTTTTAACTGTAACTTTTTTATAAATGCGAATGTTTGGATGGATGTATGTAACTCAATTACGTCGGAACGGCTGAACGGATTTGGATGAAACTTGGTGCAGAGATAGATTATAGTCTGGAATAGCACAACATTTTCCTGGGGAAATGTAATATCTCTAGGGAACGCTGGTGAAACCGCGGGGTCAGCTATTATTGAATAATTATATAATTAAAAGCTATCTATTATCGTAATACAGTTATTAATAGTTGATGTTGCTTTTCGTTAAATAAATATAACTCTATATTAAACAAAAACAGAGTCAAATAGACTTTGAGGTGAAGGGGCAGATAAAAATAACGGATGCTTTTACTTTGCTCGTGGCCAAATTGACCTGCGGTATCACGTACGCAAACTTGCGGCTGTTTCAATGAATATCCCAGTGCTTATAAATGCGGTATCTTTGAAATATTCGGCGAAGTAATCAATTAAATGACTTATCTTCGTTTTTCTTTTTATTATGACGGATATGCATACTGAGAAGTTTGTTTAAGAGCTGCGTAAAATGTTATGTTTCTTTTTTTTTATATATATTTTTTTATACTACGTGTGCCGACAAACAGGCAGACGGCCCACGTGATCGTCTATGGACGTTTCTAACATCAGAGGCATCGCAAGTATTGTCATTCCTGAGACGTAAAGTGCCTGTATTATTAATCTTTTTTATAATGAGTAGTTATATTATGTCGGTCAATATTAGGTAGTTCTAATACAGATAATAATAATAAATAACCGTCAATAAAAAAATATTTACACAAACTAGGTAAAACCTATATTTCTGGAATTTCCTTATTGTTACAGATAACATTTTAACAATTGTAACTTTATACACGTTTATATAGGAAAAAGTTATTTTAATCGTTACTTTGCAAGTTTTAATCAAGATTATTGATTTGTGGAGGTGTGTTAGGTGGGGGGTGGATATGCTAGTGCACTGGCAACAAAACGTAAAGTAACTTGGCAACATTCTGTCGACACTTTTGAGTTTAAATATTCCCCAGTGTTGAGTAAGAGTTTTAAGTGTTAGCGAATGACATCCGTCAACAACCTAACTACGTCACATCCCGACTATGCCTACATTATTTTAACTGTATTAACTGATATACTTGATGTGATCTTAGATTATTACCTAACGTGTCTCATTATTAATTTTAAATCGTATTGTTATCTTTTGAATAATATTTAATTTTAATTGTTTGTATAATAATATTCCGGAAGTGTCTTAATGTTTGTCTTCACCGGGAGTATCATTTAAGAGTATGTGATTTGGTTGTGGATTCTTTTAAAATTGTAAACTGTTCTTGGCCGTATAAAAGCGATTACAGTGTGCTTATATTATTCATTCAAGTATCAGATATTGTACAAGGCCGAAGCTCTGCCCGAATATATAACGAAGAACCAAATCAGTATTTCATTTCACAATCGTTCACTAGTCTTCACTTCAGTCCTAACATAAGATACATCCAGTTCTTCAAATTGCAGTTAGACCGACTCCTAAGTACTGAAACATGCATGTTCCCTTCTTGAAGAACACATAATTATCTGTATATATACTTAAATTCAATATGATTGTTGATCACATCGCATAGTAGGTACCTTTTTGTACGTACCTATTTTTGCTAGATTTAGGTAAGTATTTTTTCTTATCATTATTCTGTATTGTGTTAGTTTTATTTTTATTCCATAGTTTGGAATGAGGCGGTTTAAAACGAGGCCGCCTGTTTTCAACCGCAATGTAAATATTTTAACGCTCTGCCAGTTTCGGCAGTCGTCACGCGGTTACCTTCCTATGGTATTGGGATGTGGTTATAAGTGATCGTTCATACGTAAGATTTCTGTCTACTGGGATACTGTATCAGGTCTTTTCGAAATACCAACTTTAATCTTAACCTACAAATATCAAAAAATGCTAAAGTTTGTGAGGATGTATGGATGTTTGTTACTCTTTTACACCAAAACTACTTAATGGCTTAGGATGTAACTTGGAGAGTATATAGTTAATAACCTGGATTAGCATATAGGATACTTTTTATCCCGTGAAAATTTTACATCTCAGGAACGCGGGAAGCCGCGGTGTACAGCTAGTTCTTAATAAGCTATCAATATACTGGTAGTCATGGATTCTCAAATTGTGTACTTAGCATTTACTATTCCTTTTTGAAGTCTTGCTTCGAGCGATCACACTTCTAGCTTTACTCTACACACAACATTTTAATTAAAACAACCAACACAGCGTCTAATGGTACGCAGTAGTATTAATGGAATTTGTGGTAAATTTGTGGTCACATGTGTTGATTGGTTCTGATCACCAGTTGTAGTTGTGGTAGGACTTCGAATACCTACTGCTTTGCACACAGTTCGTAGTAAACATTTGTTTCATATTGGACACACAGATACAGCCTGTCCGGTACGATATATGTTATAGCATATTCAAATTAATAAATTTCACGCCCATTTTGGAGTGTTTTCAGAAATGTCATCAAGTGCTATAATTGGGATGTGTCCTGTATTAAAGATAAATGATCAAACACTAACCAGTGTATTGAACATCCAAATATATACGAAAACATTAAATATGATCAAAATTAAATCATTAATGTGACTTTTCAGTACCATTTTTCAGATGCTGTACAATTATGACGGCACCACTTGCTATTTCATACAAAACTCCATACAATCGATCGTTTTGACATTTCATAAAGAAATGCTGATTTGACATGTCAGGACACATCCATATTTACTAGTTATACAGATAACAGAGCGGCAATTAGTTAGCTACTGCTGACTGATAGAGTCAGAATATTCTAGCTGTGCTTAAATGTCTGTGAACATTGTATGGTTTGGGGGCACTTTAAGTCTCAACAAAGGATGAATGTATTCTGTTTCGGACCCAACTTTAATTCTATGTGCATGCACACACACGAATATAAATTCCTAGTTACCTCCTAACTGCTTTGTTTCTCCGTATTACAATGTGCCTGTATAATGTTCAACGTCCATTGTTATAACTATAGCGATTGTTCCGCCATTGAATAATTTTAAGCACAAAATAAGCTTGATAAATACTGGTCACAGCTGTGTATACAGATCACTTGAAAAATGTAGCATTTGTATACTTAAGTGTAAATATTGACGGGCCAGCAAGATTACATTGTTTTTATTTTTAAATAGTTTTTTATATAAATGTAATCTGTTCTGACTTTTTGACTTTTTTATAATATCATTTTTATATTTAAAATTACAAAGTACTTAATATAGGTAAAAAGACTACAAAACAGAAAATAAAAATAATTACTTACAACCTAAATAAGCAAATTAGAGGTGCGCAGAGATTAATTAGCACATCTAGTAGTAGTATTAGACAAGTAGTATATCAGTTACCTGGTTTCCATAGTACAAGCTCTGCTTACTCTTACTCTGACCAGATGGCCAAGTGTGAGGAATGTCCCTGGATATTTATTTACACTTAATACATTTTTATATTCGAAAAGGAAGCTAAAATACCACCTAGACGATATATTGAGCTTGACAATCAAGCCGGAAATATAACCGAATAAATTGTAAGCAGGATGTCCGTATCACTTTATCAGTAGCTGGTTGAATTTCATAGAAAAATTGTATATTGTATGGTGTACGCATACGTCATGATAGTTACTATTATTTACGCTATATAAACGCGTTATATAGGCATTCGGACGGCTATATTAATTGCACTTAGTTAACTGTTGCTAAGAGAAGGATTCATTGGTCTGTCGGCCAATCAACGCTGCGATGATAGACTCAGATTGCTACATTGACTGACTCTTCTACTATCAAACAATACGCCTTTTCCAATATTTCATTCATAATTTTCCTTATTATAAAATGATGCATCGTAAATACACTTTTACTGGATTTATTTGTTTACTTTATATACATTAACACTTTATCATTTATGTTTTTTCACGATTTAGTTTCTTGCTTAATAAGTCTGTGGGTGTCGATAGCTGCTAAATAAATCAGTTCGATTTTGTATCTGGGAACCCTCAAGCATATACATGGACGGCCAAAATATGCGATTTTGTGCTCCAATGTGCAATATTGTTTTTCTCTTAGAAATATAGATTTGAAAATATCTGCTGGTACAGTAGAGTATAGATGCAACAAATACAGCTAACAATCAACAGACGTGGTCTGGTCTTACAAATAGTAGTTGTAATTTAGTTTTATTTGAATATTTTAATAATGTACCAACTGCTGGTAAACCTAAATAAATAAATTGAGTATGAAAATTTAAGGGCTGCTGTATATTGTTCTATAGGTCTTTGTTTACTGGCGTAACATCTGCTAGTCATTTGTTCTGCGCTTTAAAATTAACTCGCTATGTTAAGAGAACGGTAAGGGGAATAAGAACCTAGACAAACACAGTAATGTGACAAACCATATATGTATGTTCAATATAATATTGTTCAGTATTATACTAATAAGGCCACGTAAACTACGTTTATAGTATATCCACATTTAAAGTGTAAATTGTACAAAGCTAGATTTGGTGTGAAGCGCGTGCACGTTTCATAGGATTTTCGTGAAGCTCGCCTCTTTACCGATTGTCCACGTCTCACGTCCGCTCTCAGCGCACCAGCGATACCGATTTCACTGGTAATTTCCGCACACTGTGCGATCCTCAAAGAACTCACGCCCAACGGAGGAAATGAAAATCCCTCCCGCTTAAATCGGCGCTCGTGAGCAATTTAAATTTTACACTTATAAAGCAGTATTAACTAAAATCCTTCTCGATCTTGTATTTTATGGACAAAATGTAAATTTTATACTTTTTTGCAGAGGCCGTGCAACTGTCAACGAGCGCGAAAACGCTGCCATTGTTTTCGTCCACACAGCAATGAAATATGGCTCTTTTCGAGATACTCCACCGGCTGGAAGTGAGTACCTATCATTGTTCTCCAGAATATTTTAAATATCCACATGGTGATAAAAACTTTTCATTGTCGACGCCGCAAATCTATTCACAAAGCTTTTTGTGGACAAACTTATTTTTAAAGTAATGAATACTTAATATAAAGGGTACAGACTATGTAAACCTGCAACACGTGTCTCATTATTATCTCGTATTGGCGTCCCAGCATTCTGAGGCGGCAAAGAGTTGAGGCACGTCGAGGCTTCCGTCCGGTCGCGGTTGTCTGTAGCGCAATAAATTCATGTCGCGGTAACAATTTCGATGTTCAAATTTGAATATGTATAATTATTGTTGTTCGGTGCGTGGGACAGAAGGGACACTCGATTACATCAGCGCCGGCGCCGTCGTCTGCCACCGGGACGTGTCCTTGAGCCCATCGCTTGCCTATACTACTCGTTTTGGGCATGCAAATGTGCCGAATGTACATAAATAATAGCCACTTGATATACTGCTACCATGCAAATCACCTCTCCTGACTATTGTTCGCCGCCCTTGGGGATTATACGGCCGTTCGCAAGACGTGCTGGGCATCGTTGATTGAGAACAAATTTCGATTTGATGAGTACTGACAGTATTCAGTGTAAACATTTCAAGTACGAACCGTTGTTAGAATAAATTACATAAGTAGGCATGGAGAATACTTGTGGGTGATTGGAGCTTCGGGATTGTCTTACAAAGGAACGTTAAAGAAGAATATATTCAATTCTTCTTATATCATTATTTGCCTTTTTCTATTTCGTTCGACTGAACGTGATCACGAAAATTTATGAAAGGAAAGAATTATTTTAGGATTGCCAATCATGTTTTTGAGTAAGCGGTTACAATGAAGGCAACTGTGTACCTTTATAATATTTAATTAAAATATTCATTATATTCAATAGTTATTTTATATACGTGCCTGCTATATAAAAATTGGGTAGTGACTAGTGATTGACGATTAAATCAATTTGGTAGCGTCTAACACTTGGCCTCTCATTGCTATGCCGGCTAGTGAATCGTAAATTAATTCACCATCACGCTGTATTTGACACTAAATTTAGTATACTGGTGGTCTACCTATTCAATACAGGGCACGTGCTACTCGATCGACTTGAAATCGAACTGCTACTGGTTTTATTGTCATTTAAATACATAAATATACTATACTACAATAATTTAGGCGTGAAATTATACGAATTCGAATACACGTTCAAGATTACACCCACTGCGTATGATTTTTATTACCATACAAATGTTGCAAGTATAAGGATCTTTAACGTTTTTATAAAAGAATTTTATTGTGATGTGATAAGAATGGGCCATGATGTCGTTCATTTTATGTGCTTCCCTTTACTTTTGGTTATAGGTTAGGTATCGTCGGTTACATAACCTACAATACAGTACATACAAGCAAAATAATAAATAAATATCCTGGGACATTAATTTACACACGGCATCCCAAACTAAGCAGAGCTTGTACTATGGAAATCAGATAACTGATATACTACATTTATACTACTTTTTTTATTTTTATGACAAATGACAAGACATGTTCATGAACACAAATGTTTGTTCTGGGTGGGAATCGAACCCGCAACCTATGACTTGGTAGGCAGGGTCGCTAACCACCAAGCCAATTGGCCTATATTTGATAAACAGTTGCTTGAAAACCAAACAATTTCTATATTGGTTCAAAATGTTTCTCCACGGTAAGGGAGATCAGAAGAAATTGGGTTTGATCAATTTGCAACGAAAATAGTGAGAGGAAATAGCACCCTCCTGTAACCGCAACGAGTGGATGATTTTTTACATAGATTCCCATTAAATCTATCTAAATGTTTAATCTTGTTCTTGCGGTATTCCCTTTTTTGCAATTCTCGTTTCCAATCGACTAAACCTATTTAATTTTACCTGACCTATTTTACACAATATTCTTAAATCACGTTGTAATCTGTAGAGGGATGCCTGGCTAGTATACAATTCAAACAAATTAAAATCACTGTATTAAAAATAGGACTGAGGCTTGATAAAAAAAAATGTATAGCAAACCTTTTTTTTCGCGCGGTATAAGTGAAACCTTCAGAAAACTGCCCATTTCATTCGCTCGCAGGATAAATTGTAAAGAAATATATGTTTGTCTCTTTTAAATGTCGCTTTTTCGTTTCAACGGGTTACAAATCACAACGGTGCAAAAGAAGTTTTCATTTAAGAAAAATCGTTTTTTGCTGTCGAAATCGCATGTCAACGCGGTAGCTATTAATAATTGTTCTTGGTTTGCACTTTGGTTCCCTACTGTAAGTCATCACTGCTACTTCAGCCACTGAAATAAGCGATGACGTCATGAACGCCAAGATAATACGAATATGAAATAATACACACAAAAAGTTCTAACGAGACTGATAAATGTTTGACTGCCACCAGCCACATAACGATCTATTCAAACATACTACATCTTTTGAATATTTCATTCATTACATTTAATGCTTACAAGCAGAAAAGACGGGTATACAATCTCGAGCGCCGTGTCGAGAAGTCATCGCACGGTAATTGATTTTATGCATAGCAACATCGACAAAAGTTAAGGCGCTTATATTGAAAGACAAGAGTTTGTTAACTCGCTGCCTGGCTCATTCTCACGGGGTGATAGTTTAAGGTGGCACTATCGTCAGTAGACATGAAGCTATTAGTTTTGGTCGTTGCATCGTGGGACCTCCCAAGTTGCCGTTGAGGCGAGAGCTGGCACTGTTCCTTTATTTGACAACATGCACCTCTTTACACTAGATTAGCTCATTGTGCCCGGTGTTTGCTCTGTAACTAATGCCTGACGGATTACGGTATAAGTAAACACTACCATAGAAGGTGGTGGGCCAATTAACCGGTAGGAGAAGGAGGTATTATTTTTATTTAATATGGGATAAGCATAGGATTAAGATCTCGTCTCGGATAAGACTGAAGGTTGCCTTATTCATCGACCTGATTGTGGCAGTGGCATTGTGTTTATTGATAAAATACTATTTATTATCTTGATAATCGCTGCGTGGGTGTTTATTAATGGTCCTGTTCTGTCTACGTTTCCGACAAGTCTAACTTGATCTAACTAATATGTTAACTATTTTACAACATCACTAAGATATTCTAATAGTTATACGTTGATACAGAACTTATTTAAGTGTTTGTTTGATTATATATTTATTCTTAGTTGTTACTTACATAAATAATGCTTCATTTTATTATGCTAGTCATCTACTTGTCCTTTGCTTGCTAGTTTCCTGTAATAACCTTAAAGTTATTCTTAAGTCAGTAATGTATGTCAAAAATATATGTTCATTTCACTAACCAATTAAGTCAGTGACAATACCCAGTTTCGATTGCGGTGAGGAGACAGTTTTAACGACTTCAGTTTCGTCTCGTATCTAAGACCCAATCTATCACGTCCGCTGGCGTTAGTGGCGGTGAGGTGTTATCGTTCCATCGTAAATTAACTCAAATTATCTGTCACCACTCTGTAGTAGTGCAGCATGCGACGCCTCTCATTATTACTCTCCACATCCAGACATCGGTATCTAGTATGTGTGTTTCATATTGCGTGTATCTTAGACTTTTGGTTTATTATTTTACTGGTACTTCTGTACCTTTGACCTTCATAAGTGCCCTCAGCCTTAACCTAAATTGCATAAATAATGGCATTGAATTACATACTTTTTTACTGCCAATTTTTATTCAGAGAATAGCTAGTATTATTTCAACAAACAAAACAACATCAGTACTGTTTTATTTCTGCTGACTGCAATATTTGCCGGGCTTTCAATGTGATTTGAACGCTTTAGGTAAGTACTAAACGTCACTCCAAAACAATATTCGATAGCAGCACAAATATGCTTTATTAGATTATTATATGTTCGTTCGCAAAATCAAATTGTAGAACGCTGTTTATTTCTACTCTAAGAATCTGATTTAATTCCGCCCTTGTATTTACCTCCCTAATAACAACGTAACAGCGAACGTGAAGCGTTGAACCAAAATTGAGTATTTGCTTGAACATCAAAGAAAATTATTGTGGCGATAATTTTATTCCAGAGTGCCTTTGAAGTCATTCACACCGAGCATAAAGTGCACGGTTCTCTTAATTGTATAGATCCGAATTCGATTCTTTTCATAAAGTAAAATTCCCCAGAGAGTATCTCCTGTCCCACCCCATGTCCGTTCTCCGGTCATAAATATCTTTAAAACCGTAGCAAGGCACGGGAAGCAAAAAAATTGGAAGTGGATATCCCATAACTCTTACTCTAAAAGGGTGAAAGAAAATCGGATACTTTCCCCGAGAGGTTTCGTTATTTTCCGATTAAAACCGTTGATTTTAGGGTCCCTTGAATATACGAAACCCAGGGAATATATTCATTTGAAATAGAGTCGAGGGCTGCGTTGACCTTTCACCCTTCTCGTGTTATCGTATGATATATTATAATAAGAATTTGAATAACATTTTATCACGTGGGCCAAATGTGGTGAACAATGCCGCTTCCCGGAGTAGTCGACTGTTGAAGAATTATTCTAGGTAATTTATTTTAGTTCTTGCATTGCAAGAATCTTGTAGATTCGTGTATCGTTTATGTGTAACAAGATATGTAAATGATGTCACGTCCGTATTTTACATGTTCAGCGTGCAGAAGCGGTGTCTTCTGATAGATCTACCGCGTAGAACATTGAAACTGCAATGTTTATATCATTTGAATTAACAAACAGAATAAAATCTTCCTGGTTTACAAAGCTCGCGATAACGCAAAACAATGTAGGTTACATTCAGAGCGCAAATGTTGTGGGTTTTTAGACATAGAATGAAATTAGAATAACCAAATTAAGATAGATACGGTACAATAATTAACATGATACCGTACCGTAGTAGTAATAGCGAACATAGTTGTATCAACGATTGAGTGAATGAATAGGGACGTCCATGATTTTAGCTGTTAACAGATTGACAAAATATTATACATATCATCAAGACATTAGCAGCGATAAAAAATATTTTTTATAGTCGAAGAAATTAATTGTTTGTGTAATGACCACATGTATAAAATGTCGGGAGTATGATTTACTGGCGCGCGCTCGAGGCAAGACATCCAGATATCTTTATTGCTTAGTTTGATAAACAACAAACTAGAACTGTCGTGTGAATTAATCGGTTGTTGAACCTACCGCCGGTCATAGCTCATCGGCGTCGAAACTGAATTTGTCCGAGTAGTAGTAAATTAATTAACTTGTTTGTATTGCTCGCCGATGAACGTAGCGGAACAAATTCACCGAATCACTTCCTGCCTACTGATTTACCGACATTTCGGCCATTTCCTTTGTATCTTCGTAATACTGTCTGTAAATGGTATTTGAGCGTGGCTCAGAATAGCAGATCAAAAGAATTTTTGTTGTTGTAAAAACGCCAAAAAGAGGCCATTGATTTTTTTTCTTCTCAAACTTGTAAACCATCTCTTAAACAAACGTCTTGGAATATTATAAGCAGGTGGGTATCCTCATCCTGTATTTCCGAAGGCTACGACTGTGATTAAGGTATGAAACCAAATATCGCTGAAAGCCTTATAGTACTGTAAGTTAACCGATATCCCGGAACACTTTATTCAAACGTTATCGATAAAGTATGGCTGAATTTCAGCTGAAAGTGCAATTACTTTGGGAATTTTAAGCTATAAATTCTCTCATAGTCCATATGGTTCGAGGCAGGCGTAATAATAAATTATTAGTTTAAAACCGACGACTGCTCCATCTGGCTCTGTGTGATTTTGTCCCCTCCAACTTGCCTACTCGGTGGAAACTACGTAACGAGGGTGTGACACTCGCAAACTTAATTTGGAATCTAATCTATTAACACGCTCTTATCTTTAACCTGATTCTGAAATGTGTTTCCGTTACCCATATCTAAATTGACACAGCTATTGTTTAATTATGATCTTTATCTCTACGTACCTAAATTCAATCTGTGGTTGTCATGTTATAATATGGATACTGACTCATTTTATTGTATTTTTGGGGTAGATTTAGTAGATAAATTTAATTTTCTAGGGTATTGTAGCATGCAATTCATATGTTTCTTAGGATTTTTTTTATTAACGTGTACATATCACTAGCATTATATTTGTATATTGATAACTTAATTAGAATTGTCGACATGACAATACTCTTATAGTAAGTGGAAGATGGAATTCCTCCGTTCCCCTTTTCCTTGCCACCTACTATGATATGCTTGGGCACGTGGTTGCGGTTATTGTACTGACAATCATTTTCTTTGCTAGAAATAGGGGAATAAAATTTTTGGAAAATTATAACAATATACTTAATTTTTTTTTATGTATTGTTCATTTGAAATAATTATATACCATCTTGTAACCGCTATGACCACTACAGCAAAGTTTAAAGTACAAGTTTCCCAGCGTAGTCTAAAAAGTACTTAGTATGGATTTCCCCAAACTCAACCCCAAGGTGGGTGAAATAGGAGACGTAAGTTTGTATCAGAACTACGGGGCGGATAGTTAGTAAATTATATTTGCGAAGTGTCCTGTGCCCTCGTGTCCAGCGAGCGTCCGTTTAGAAATGCCGGTGGTCTCCATTAAATTACTATGTTATGATATCTATTTAAATGTTAATTGGAAGTTGCGTTACCACCCATTACGTCGCCCGTCGGATCTCTTATCTAATTAGGTAGTGTGCCTACAGATCGTATGCGATATAAACGTAATCAAATATGGGAATTCTGACTGTAATGACTCGTATTCAGAAACATAAATTTGTTGAGGGCATTAAACACATTTAACGAATTGACATCCATCATTAAACAGTATATTTATATGTTTAGATTTAAGCGTTTCCATGACTGGACTGGACATTCGGCTTGGCATCACTCTTTAGCCGTTGACTTGTACAATAATAAATTAACGACAATTGCACTAATTGTGCAGCTAATGGCCCGCTCACTGACGCATTGTCTAGCTCCGCTATCCGAACATTAATTACCGCGCCTCCGGAAATATTTGACGCGTGGGAATGGCATTTTCGCTCCCTCAGCACTCCACTATACCTCTGCGGTATATCCGGACTACTGATATTTTGCCAACGTTATTTTTCTTTATTGCATTACGTGATATGAATTTTTCCAAGCCCTAGTTATGGAGTTCCCTTTTCTTTCCGGGCTATACGCATCTTACGGTACAAATCAAATCAATGTCATATTGTAACTTAATACGAACGGAGCACCTCTGGTACGGGTGGGAATAACTGATGCTTATATTTGTGGGGATCGGGAGTCTCGCAAAGCGCATGTGGCTGGTGCTGAAATTGCTTTCAGTGTATGGAGTTCGCGTGAGGCGCGCCGCCAATCTAGGGCCGATATAAATCTACAAGCCTGCCGAGTTGGGAATAAATTGCAAACTATAAGGATCCGTGCAATTTGCCCACCCCCACTCGCCCGACCGTCTATCGCCGAGCTAGCCACGCGATTCGGGCGATTTGTCACGTCAACTTTGGACGGTTTTTTGTAGAACATTCATCTCGCCTATAGCAAAATTGAAAACGAGTTTGGCTTTTTCTCTGGTATCTCATCCATGTATATTTTTTGCCATAGCTTGTGTATAACATAATAAATTTTATCGATTCTTAGACTTATAGCTGGAATATTACCATCGAAAAAAGCAATGACAATCCTTTGGAATTAATTTGGATTATAGTCAAAGGCGATTTTGTATTTTATAAACTGCTCAAAATAACTACTATAAAATTATTTCTCCATAATGAAATCGAGATTAACCGTTCAAGCGATTCACCACATGAATTGTTATAAGGATATTTGAAGCTTAAACCAGATTTTTAATTCCATGGGAGTGCAGCTATACTTATCGTTAGACGAAGTCAAAGCCATTTATTCTGTTAAGGCCTTAGAAAGGCACTTATGAAGTTCAAAGCTGGCGAGAGCTTATAAATTACCACTGGTAACCGAGAAGAACCGGCGGGAAATTCAACTTCATTCTTTTGAGTGACTTTCTGGCAATTTTTTAATGCCTCACAATTTTAAAACACGGATAAAACATGAAATTCATGATGTAGGCGATCTCGGTTTATGGGTACATTAAAATCTCCCTGAGTCGAGTGCTCAAAGCCATTGCGACATTGTTTGCTAGTAAAATGAGATAGTAAGGGTTTTCTTTCGGAAATGGATTTACGAGATGAAATTATGTCGCAAGTTTTACGACTTCCTTATTATTCTTTAAATGCTTTTGTTTCTATGGGGTAAGATAAATTGATCGTAAACTTTGTTTTAGTATTAAGAAGGAAATCTAAAATCATTTCCGGGGTTCGTACTAGAGAGTGTTAATTGATTTAAATTCCTAAAGATTCAAATCTGGTAGACACTGCATACTTGACGCACTTGTGCAGTCCGGTTAGTTAAAACATTGAATTATTTGTTTTTCTCTGCTCTTTGTATCAATTACCCTAACGAATTATTCACTGTTACTGAAAATGCCATAGTTGTAAATCAATTTCATTTTGCATTCGAATTTGCAATCTGTTTCACTACAATGACTGATTTATCTGAACATTGAGTTAAATTTATGTTCGAATTGCATCTTATAATTAGGTTTCTTAAAATAAGCTCGCTTGTATAACATTCCAAGCTGTACAGTTCAGTTAATCTTTATAATAGTTGAGACCTGTTGTTATTTTTGGCCCTGTGGGTATTTGTCCGGTTATAGGTACACGGATTAATAATTTGCAAATTTCCATCCTTCCACTACTCCCGGATCTACCAGCTGTTCGGTTCAATGTAATGCCTGGGTGAGTCGAGTGTTTAATCAATCTGTTACGCTTTGATTCTAAATAACCCTACCGGTCTATTCGTGCGTGAGATGGCGATTATCTACAACCCATGTTTATATTAACAATTTATACTATTTTAAATGTCTCAATCTCTCAACATACAATTTAAGGTATGGGCTTTCTCATCTCTCTGAAACTATTGTATTATGTTAACTTAAACGACAGTAGCTTGTATCCTACCAAAAGTTTTATATGGAGGATGTGTTGAGAGACACCGGGCGGCACTGATCTAATTGTTTTGGTTCGAGAGACGGGCCCGGCGGCACATGTTTCAGACACACGCCTCTAACAAATAGGGTTGTATATGGATAGTGTAAATCAAGTCGTTAGTTTAATGTTTCGCGAAATGACTCTCCGTGAAACCTTGTTATTTATCTGTTCGAAATTTGCGTTAAATTTTATTACTCTTGTGTCTTGCACATACAATATATATATATATATATCTTTTCATTTGATTATGTCGGAAGTTCAGTGTCAACTGTTACTGCAACGCCTGATTCACACAGGGTATTTATTTTCCTCGGACTACGGTTAGTACTGATTGTGTTTTATTTAAGAGTATGCTGTGGGCCGACCGGGTGCTTTACACTCTGCCTCCGGCTCGGCGGATATTGTTGTCCCTATGAAGTTTACTTTATCGTCAGGAATTGCAAATCTTGCAACATAATATCTAACGACTAGAACAAAGAAGGCATTCTCCTAACCAATTTATCCCATATAAAAGAGTCACCGTAAAGCGGTCATGTAACAAATAGGGAGCAGGCGTGAGGTCCCCAGAGTGCGGTCTGGTAACGAGGTACGTTGGGGCACGAACTAATGTCTCCACTTCGCACGCGTCATCAATGTCGCCACTGTCTTGACCCTCCACATAAACATAGGAACGCGTGCACGTATGTGCCGCTGTGTCAGCTCGGAGAGGCCATAAACACATCCGAGATACGAGAATTCTCTCAGTTATAAACACAAAGTACGGTTTTTACGTTTGTGAATATACAAAAAACATTTTTGGAACAATGATCAAATAAATGCCTCTCGCATTCCGCTCTTAGGGAATAGCATTTCGCATTGTGAGCATTTTTATAATTCCGACGACTTAAAATACATAATTTGGCCGTAATGTTTCCGGCTGCCCTGAACGGAAAACGTCTTTGTTTGCTCACGGATGCTTATTACGACAGGTCCGGAAAATTCGTCGCGGCATGAAAGTGATGAAAACACCGGTCCGTACTTAAGTGGAACAGTTTTTATACAGGTCTACAGCACGCCGCCGCCGCCGCTTCGTCTCGTCCTCCCACTATAATGTAATCTATTTTTTGTTTTATCACTGCCATGAATCAACATCGTCAACACGCATACTGTCTATTAAATGGTACGCTCAAATCTGACGCCCATACGGATTTAACGGATTATAAAAAGCAACTCCTGTCTAGTCGTGTGCCGTTTTGCTTCATCCAGGCCATCGAATAATAATATTATATCTTATGTTCCAATAAAAGGTAGATTGTTTATTATTTTCAGTCGGTTAACATTTTAAATTTTTAGACCTATCACGTCAAACGAAATATTGGAGAGGCTCAGCCGCCTTTGACGCTACATATTGGCTCGACGTCAACAAATATAGAATGGGGAGGGTCAGACGGCACTCCGGGGGCTTTGGGCTCAACTCCACTTTGCTGAAGATGCCCACTCGATAAATCGAAACATTCCACTTGATCAATTTAAAGCGAGCGCAAAAGATAAGAATAAAACTGAACCAGTGTACGATTTCAAGACATGTATTGAATCCAAATTTATTTCGTTTTCTTGTTATTTTTTTGTTTTGAGTGTTCAACAGTAGGTATATATACCTATATTGTTAAGCATTTGATTAATAAAATAGCCAAATAAGTCAAATTATAAAAAGTTGTTACCTTGCTAAGTTTCTTGCCGGTTTTTATCAATTGAAGCCTGACTTCCGAACCGGTGGTACCTTCTTAAGTGCTCTTCTTTGTGGCTTTGAATCTTTTATCATTTTTTTTAGTTTTGTGTTCCTAAGTAAATGGCTCTGAATTTTGAATTCATTTTTCTGGTTTTGTGTTCCCGTTTCCTCCACTGTAAAGATAATAATTTTATACTAGACTGTTCTATTCTAATATTGATAAGTGGTCTATTAAGTTATTTATTGAAATTAGATACTGTGAACCCGGTAATCGATCAACGATGATTAATTATACCCCTTATCAATCTTATGCTTGAGTTAGGTGATTGTAAGTGAACAAATTACTTGCACATATGTCGATAAGTGACTCGGTTCTATAGGTAGGTAGGTACGCATAATGTTAGTGAGTGAATGGAATTATTATGTTGATTGGATTGAGTTTCGTACGAAATGATAATGTGGTGATCAATCAAACGTGGCATACAAATTTACGTAGGGCAACGTTACGTTACGTTCGGAAACAGGATGCAAAGAACATTATTGCTTTTTACATATGAATTTCCCGGTTTATGGAGTCTCATAATTAAGTTATCAAATGTTTTATTACTACCGCAAATGTGTTTGACTTGTTTTTTGTATTACTAATAGAACATGTTGGCTAACGTTGAATTTTGATTCGTGTAACTATGTAGATGACTTATTTAACAATTTATATACCGTGCACAGAACACAATATGCATTATTAATATCATCGGTACCTATGCTAATATTAGACGCGTGCGATGATAGGTAGTTTCTATCAACTCTTCCACTGCAATTATATTTAAATCAATAATTAGTAATACGTTATGGCTGTCACTGTTCTAACAAAATAGTACAACTTTTTGTTGTGCTATGATTGAGGGAAAATCAAACTTTTTTTGTTTGCACATGATAAGACCCAACTTTCAAATCGTTCATAAACATTCCAACACAGCGATTCTCCAAATTGAATAACGAACAAGATTGACAAGACTTGACCATTCAAGGTTTGACCCCAACTAATTAGGAATTGGAGAGAATCAATCAATGCGAATAAAGGGTGTCGACCGTTGACATTTTAAAGATGTACCTAATACAAAGAAATTCCTAACTTAACCATTTCAAATAGTTGTGAGGACACAAACTTGAAGTTCAAGGGTATATAAAATTGTGTTTACCATAAACATGCCGTGTATAAATGCAATAAAGGTAATCAAAGCTGAGCTCACGGCATCATTTCCCATTAGCATCGATAAAGGGCAATAATTACAGGTAGAACCGGTCTCTAGTTAAAAATTAAGTTCTTCCGTGTACCAGATGCGATCGGGGCGCAGTGCACGCATCTGGGAGCGGGTGGCGCGCGCGCACCGACATTGCTTTCCCACGGCTCATTGAAAAAAACAGCTACACCAAACGAATCGAACTATCTCACCTATTAAAATAATCGATGAGCGAGGAAATACCAATTTATTTAACGCCCACTGCACCTTTACGAATGCTGCGACATGTTTAACTAAATAATAAACTAATTGGTGCAACGAGTGTCCGCTTACAGAATCGGAATTGTTAAATGACAGATTTATACAAGATAGGTGGTGTCTCTGTTCGTTAAGATAAACGATTAATTGGAATAATCTACATGTATTAAATAGGTTTTAAAGCGACGACTCGTGAGAGAGATTAAACCGATACCACGCTATGAACGCCACCAATACTAAATTGCTATCAACTGCGCGCTACGAGACGTGTCCAGTTATTCAAAACATTTGAATTAATCACTTATTAGTTTCCATTATTATTTTGTTATGTAGTTGCATGTCGCATGTCGTTTGTTTAGATTTATGTCATCCGCTTCTCAACGATCAGTGGTTTCAATAATAGCTTTTATTTATTTTCTTTTCCTTCTCGAATTCTCAAGGGCCGGGTTTCAGTAGGTGTTCTATAGGTTACAACAAACACCGTTAAGTCGTTTACGATGTTTGCATGCCGTTTGAAATGATTCTTATGTTCTTTCTGTAAATATTTGGACATACAATTTAAACTCGTAATGTGTTTAGGTTGTCACAGTTGTGTACTGTCACATTGTGCTAATAGTGTGACGCCTATCCGTGGAACGTTTAAAGATATTATTTGAAATGGCGCGGGCGGTACGTACGACCACCAACGGTCATTTCCTAGCACGTCCCGCGTCTGGTATTGTGTGAAGCGGCACAAGGCGAGTTCTCAATTCAACATTAGAGGTACGGGTCACGTCTTAGGAGACATACAGACATGAGGAGACGTCACGCGCCTCACTTCCGGTGAGCACGCCCGTCTCCGTAATGACATATGCTGTGGGAGCTAGCCCCCACGAATGTTTAATCAGCATCGATCCATGCAAATGCTGACACTATGTTTGTTTATCTGATTGAACCGATATGTTAATGTAACAGTTTAATTAACCTATTGATTGGTTTTGATGAACTACAGTGTTATATTGTTGTTTACATATTGGTTTGACTATCAAATACCTATTGGCCCAGTTATTATATCTCAGACGATAGTATAATTGTGATTCCAATATCGGCTAATATTGCCGCTGTAATATTGGCGACAGTTTCCTTTTACGAGTGCGGTTTATTCGTTGGAACTTTATTTTTTTGGATCTATCACTATGGTCGGAAGCGACAATTTCCACGCTACGCTATCCATAAACTGAAGCGCTTCGCGGTGCTTTTGATGTTGACAAGGCATGCGTGATTACCGAGTCGTTTGAAGTCGAATGGAGGGGAACTGATGATGAAATCTATATAGCTATTTTCTGTCATAAAAATAGTAAACAACTACCTTGATACTTATAATACACAGTGATAAAACCTCGTCAGTTATCACAACGCATCAAGTTAACTAGCACGGAGGATGCAGGCTTGTTCACGCGATTAGACCGGCTATGGATTGTAGAGGCGCGTGACGGACGGACAAAGGGATTCCGGAGACGAGTCGACGAATCGCAATAATGAACAACGCCCGCGGCCAGCCCGCCCTATTGTCTGCCGAGTTGCCGACGTAGGGTTACATCTCCCTGCTTTGATGTTAACTTCTCAATCAAAGCTATTCACTAGGGTTCTTCGACATATAATAGAAAAGGTGATTGTATCCTCGAAATTGTTTCGATTAATACGGGAAGGGATCTTGATCGTGACAACCCTGTTTCGCTTTTTAATAAGGTCTTGTAGGGGTTTTAGGGTACCACAATGGTTAACAAAGAAAGCCTTTCTTTGTCTGCCAAAGTTGAAGAAGAATTATTGAGACTGATAGATATTAAGCTTTTATTATTAAAATAAAAAGACGTTTTAAAACTTTATAGGTTTTTAGGACTAAAAAAGATGAATTTCATAAAAAATTAATTGGGTTTATTGTACGGAACTCTACGTGCACTGGTCCCAACTCGAACATGCTCGGTTTTTATTTTAAGTAAGTAAACAGTGTTTCTGATGCTTGCTCAACAAGCAGAAAATTAAAAATTTACAAACAACCTCAAGGGAGGTTTGTCTGGAGAAGTTATTTCTGTTCCTATTAACTTACAAGGGTTTAAACAAGTTATTGTAACATACGAGTATAACTTAACAGTAAGACTGTACGATCATTAGTAATTCATAAATATTGCTAATTACTAAAATAGCGTGCATCTACATTTCTGCAATAATTGTATTCTACCTAAACCATGCCAGACAAGACTATATACGAGTACATACCGACAGTCCAGTTGGCTTGGTGGTTAGCGACTCTGGCTGTCAAACCGAAGGTAGCGGGTTCGATTCCCACCCAGGACAAACATTTGTGTGCATGAACATGTCTGTTTGTTCTATGTCTGGGTGTAAATATCGTAGTATATCAGTTATCTGGTCTCCTTAGTACAAGCTCTGCTTAGTTTGGGACCAGATGGCCGTGTGTAAAGAATGTCCCAGGATATTAATATTATTTATTTATTTATGGAATACGTTAAGTGTTATTCATTCTCCTATAAATTTTGAATACACGCCAACAAATACACGTGAAAACAAAAAGTATTTGCGAGTAAGTGATGCGAAAGAAAAATATTCGTGCAATTCTTAAACTGGTGACAAGTTCCAACCTTGACCCCTACTTAACGGAGTGAAGGTCTGGGGGGAATAGAAAATTTCCACGTGGCCGGCTACTGATTATGACAATTTCACTCAAGACTTCGTGAGCTTTCCCATTAGCAACATAATCAATTCTGGAAATTGGAACTTATGCGTCTCTCATTTACATTTGGGGCAACTGGTACCTACCGCTTGCTCGTCTTTCATGAAAATAACAATATTTTTACATCTATACATATAAGTAAGATTGGTGTATCTTTTTGCATTGCCAAAATAACATTAAATAGTATATACTTACGGTACTTATAACAAAAAAACTGTTTTTATAATGTTGCTCTTTTTTTCTGGGTGATCTCTAAAAATCGTTTTATATCGGGAAAAAGTAACATCCCTTGGGAACGCAGGTAAAACCGAGAGGGACAGCTGGTATGAATATTATAGCTAGATAAAAAACTTAAATTCAATACAAGATATAGAAGTAACAATTGCAGGCTGAAAGTAGTCTTGCAAAGTTACATCAAAGCTTGGAATGTACCGTAAAATTCTACAAATATCTCACTGAGGCAAGCTAACTTCAGCGGATATGCTTTTGTTTTGAAACAGTGCGTTTCTTTCCAATAGGAGACCACTCAATTAATAAAAAAAATGAAGCGATTATGTTTCGTAAGTCGTATTATGTCGCAAGTAGAGTCCATGGCCTAGTATTTTAATGTTTTTCTTCATGTAAAGTTAAGTTCTTATACCGCAGGACACGGTAACATTTTGATCAAAATTCAACCCGCATATGCACCCCAAACCCGTCGTCCACTTTTTTCCCAACTCCATCTTTCGACAAGTTAACACGTCGATTCGAGGATACCGAAAAAAACTTATACAATCTTCTCGGTAGCCGTGACATCGGGCTTCAACTGCATAATAAATGTTCACTTAGCACATTTCATAGTCTCCATCTCATATTATTTAAGCTTCCTCGTTTATTTCATTCCATGCAATTAGTCAAAGCAATGCTTGTTTATGTGACTTAATATATATAAAGCTGTATTAATGTTTCGTTAGAACTCGACTTCGCGTTGCGTGCTCCGCTATCATCACAATAAATACATTAAATTTTATGAACGGGCATATTTGTACCTAGATATTATGTCGCGCATTAACGCGTAAATGAAATCATTACAAAAAGGAAACGAGACCTTAGTCGTTATGTAACTGACGTCTATTCTATTGTATAGGGGACAGGTCGAGGCACGCGAAGCAGTAGTATCTACCTACATACTTAATTAAAACTTATATTAACTTCCCTGATTACCTGTTTGGTTCAAAATGTTTTACTATTTAGTTCTGTATAATAAAATCAGATTAATTACCTAATTACATAAAGCACAATAGTAGGTATTGTGGACTTAATTAGGAATTTGAACATAAACATACCATTAAGGTGCAATTGGTTAATAGCGGTAATAATGTATTTGTCAATTTTAATAATACACGCTAATGATCGGATAAGTGAGCTGTTGTGTTTCAAAAGTGTCAGTTGTAGATGAATTATGTTCTGTTTTAGTCTCATAGAGGATGCATTAGACGAGTGGTGAAGGCGGCGAGGCGGGCCGTGCCCAGAAATACCCAGCGCACGTTCAACTAGATATTTTCGTCCTCCTCCATCGACAGGTATGCGTAACGGGCATAACTAGTCAGACAATGGTGTTTACCGCATTTTTATAAGCGCCACGCGTTTTTTACTACCGGAAAATTATGTTAAAATACATAATGAGAATGTAAACTCTGCAACCGCTGAATTGTTTCAGAGCGGCACGGCGAGCGGCCATATACGATACATAATTATTTGCTACATTCATAAAAGTCGGACCGGTTATCGGCTCGTTAACGAGACCGAGTGGGAATGATTGTTTACAACTTTTCAATCCATTAACGAGCGTATTGAACGGTTTTGATTGCTTAAAATTGAATGAGACGAATTTTTTGTTTCATAAAATTAATCAACTACCATTTAAAGTTATGTTGGTTATTTGAGATTTTACGGTAATTATTTAGAAATGGATCTCAGACTCTTTGTTAAGTAAAGTTAAACAAATAGTCTAATTGGAAAGTTGATATCTTCGTTGTAACTGTCAATTGTAACTTTGTTTATAAAACATTTTCTGTTTTACTTAAGTTATTATTATTTTCGATTTGATAGTCGAAAGTTGTCATCCTTAGGTATCTTGCGGTTAACCCCTTGGCCCAGAATCGGTAGTATGGATATTTGTCTAGAGAGGGGATCTGAATTCTACTAAGGAGTTAGCTCTTTGGGTACTGTCGAGCAACTTGTCCGGATTATCCGGATAATGCCACGGGCGTTTCCAACTGATACTTCTTATCGAAACTCGTAGAAAGACGCGTTGTGTAAATAATAACTTTTCAATAATACCTATAGATAGAGTACGTATCTATTCAACATCAGACTTTTGTTGCGATATATTTTAAATTCGAATCAGTTGTTCTTAAACAAATCTAAATCGATATTAAGTAAGGTATATATTTTTTATCTAAGTTGACTAAAAATAATTCTTAATTACCATTCAATAAGAGCTCTAATCTCTTTTGATAATAATATAGTCGCGATACAGGTTCTCAAGTCGCGATATTGATAACGATTTAGGAAATGTCGTTTTATGTATTCCCTCCCAATTGTGTTTGAAACATACCTAAAGCATCCTTAAAATATATAGGTGAGTAATATAAAAAAAACTCCGACATAAAAAAATTATAAATCCCAACGGTGGCGGCAAAATTTATCTCCATAACACGTGAAAGTACTTATCTTTAATAAAAAAACCCTCACTTTGTTTACATTATTTTGGTTGGGTTTTTACGAAAGACGTGAAAATTACGAATTTACGCAGAAATAATCCGGTATACGCGCGGATTACTGCAACGAAGGTTTTCATTAGTGGAGAAAGGGGTCTAAATAAAAAGAGCTAGAATTTCGCTCTCATGTCGAAACCGCGTTAATGCGACCGAGGGTCCGTGGAATCCTTTCTGGCTGTCTAATTAGTCTCTCTCTACCATCACTAAGGGCTTTCATTTGTATTTATATTAATCTCAAGTTTTAAATATGAAGATTAAATGAATGTGTTATTGACATAATATACCACGATTATTCTTATTTAAACTTACGTAACGCGATACCCATTACTCTCATCTCACAAGTCCTGTAACTATAATCCCATATTAATCGGTCCAGCAAAACACTATGTCGTAAATATTCCCATAGGATTAAACAGATTGAACGAACATTTACATTGCTCCAGAAGTATACGTTGAAACATTAATAGGCTCACGAAAAACAAACACATGTTATAATAATTTTGTTAATATTGTGACAGTTCTCGACTCGACTTCATTTATGGTACAGTTGGCTGGCAGTAACTCTGTGAAGCGTGGTGGGAGACGGCTGAGATCCGCTTGTAAGGATTAGTTGATTATATCCGACGGGAGGACAAAACCGCAAACTTCGTCAGTCAGTATGTACTCCGAAAATAAGTACCCTAGAGATGCTGCTCATTTTGTTTTGTAAATTATTTGTTACTAGGTAAATTGTTACATTTGTCGCTCAGGTGAACGAAAGGAATTTATTACGGAAATTTGACATTGCCTATGTCAGTCGGGAATGGTACAGATAGCTGCCTATCGGTAATATGAAATCGGATGAACAGTATCGAAGATTAACTCCAAATGTATAAACTTATCTCTTTATAACATCATTGTAGATGTGTTCCTGAAATGAAATGAATATTTATTCAAATAGGCCTTCACAGGCACTTATGAATGATCAGACTCTAACACCGGTTTGGAAGGTTGCTTTTACTGAGAAGAGCCGGCAACAAACTCAGCAATTACACTTTTCAAAATAAGATATAGTTTTACCTGTTATGTAGATATCTGTTTTACTTGTCATAGTACGGTCGTGTCTATTAAAAACGATAAGCTATAAACATGGTTTTCTAAATCAATTAAAGCTCACATTTGTGTAGCACACAGACACTAAATTACTTTTTTTCGAACAACCATCTGATCATTCACCTTCAATACATGTCACCTGTTATAAATAAATTGTTGGTGTTGATTCGTTGAAAAACTCGCCTTTAGGTGCCAAGAGTAAATAAACGCTTGATATCTACAAATGTTTATTCATTCTTTACGCCGGATTACTTACAGTAGGCGCATAACAGAGCGGCTACCTACCGGGCGCCATACGTAACGAGAAACAAATAAGGAACCACCAATTGTTGCCTTTTAAACATGTTAAAATAAACAGCTTCATTTCAACACTGAAATTCAACGCGTTGAATTGTTTACTGTATGCGCTAGTGTTCAAACTAGAAAGATCTGTGTTAGCTTCGCAACCGAGCCATACATTATTCAGACACATGCCCAGATTGGTTCAGTCTCTATGCGGAAGAAAATACATACGTATTCTCCACGTACAGTAAAGACATTTAAAACAAAATATGTGGTTGGCTGGCCACGCAATTCAGCAACGTGGGAAAATAGACAAAAAAAAAATAAAAAGATTGCGGCCGCTATAATGCGGTGGGTACTGGAGCCCATCGCTTTTCAGCAGCTTTGTCTTTTCATCAGCCGAAAGCAAATCTCATTAGCCTCCGTTCCTCCTCTGAAAGACCGACTACACGCTCCGAAAACTTGTCACTACAATTATTTATTAAACGGGTCCCATTAAAATACAAGCGCAAAAGACATACGGAACCGATTCCAAGTCAAGGTTTACACGATTTCATAAAAACTTCGATCGTAAAACACGATGCTACAGTTATTTCTTGTCTCATAAGTTAGTGTTTCCTTCTTTATAGCCTTGCAAACTGCTGTCATTGCAGTTGAAACTAAGCACTTGTGATATTACTTTGGAACCGGGCGCCGCTATACGATCATAACAAAACTATCCACTATTTTGCTAAATCGCTGGTACAATTTTACAGCTTCATGCTTCTGAAACTTGTGTTCTTTTATGATATAAATCAATAAGAACACATTCCTGCTATAGCATGAATACGTATTTACCTTCCCCGAATCCGGAAATATATATTTCCGTTATATTACTCGTAGTCCGTATATAATTCGCACCCGACCCTCATTCTAGGCTAACATTTCATAGTATCGATCGATTAATGACCTTTTTTTTTGTTTAATAGATAATGATCGCGGTCGTTTAATTATCTTTGATGTAGGGTGTATTTAAGTGGTTTCACGATGATTGGGATGTTAATAAAAAATGTATTTTTGAGCAAGCGCCCGCAGTGAACATAACACGACATTATCGACTGTTTTAGAAATAGAATGCACTCCGAGCACGATGTTTTATTGGATACCGGTTTTAGAGATCGATGACAGGATAACGTGATACGATTGTAATGTATATTTGACAGACGACGATAAACTGTTGTTAGCTAATTCACAAGGTGAGGATGGTAGTACCTACGTAGAGAGCTCAGAGTGGCTCGACCAGTGATGTCGGTGAATGAACCGCAGGGAGAGCGCGGCCCGCACTCTTGTTCACAGGGAAGTGGCTATGTGCCAATCCGCGCTCGAATATCCTACGGGAGCCGTTATCGTCACACTTGCGTGTACTACTAACTAATGGACAATAACATTTGTCAGTGTGTCTCGACTCCTGTCATCGTGCATTGCCACCGCTTATTCCATTATTACGTTCTTGTTAGTTATTCTGTTAAAGGAATGGCTATTATTTATACTACCTATGATATCACTGAAATGGTCACGCACACGCTACTCTGCAATAAGCGGAAACATTTATCTTAACGGCAATCCGGATTCAGGGTTAATTTATCGTTTGTAAGTGCTTAAGCATATTGATGACCACAGATACATTTTTAAACAACGACTTGCTTTTTTAATGACACTTGAACCACAGTGGTGGAACAAAGTGGTATTTGCAAAATTACAAATGGTTTGATAATTTTATTGCTTTCATTTTCTTATGCATAATGACATACATATTATTATCATGTAATTGTGATAAAACTAAATAATTTTAGTGAAATAGAACAATATCCATTATAGACTGACATAATTCTGTTATAATACTAAATTGCTACGATATAATTCGTGCATTTTGCAGTCGATGATGCAGTTTAACGCGGCAAATTAGATTGATAAAGTATAATGATTGCCATTATCTATTTGGCCTGGCATCGTTTACAGTGGCCGGGTGCCAGCAGTTTGCCACGATCCAGTATATCTCGATTAAACACACGTTCGCTATAAAACCCGCCCGTGTCGCCGCCGCCAAGCTGTCTGAAGGTGAACCTCTTCCTGCTACGTTTATGCATATGGTAAACATATGCAAAATCACACTGGTTCGGTAGGTATGCCGCGATCGATATGTTAAATCGATGATTTGCCACTGATTTATCACATTGCAATTTATCTTGCCTGGATTAGATCCATGATCTGCATACGACAATTGCTCGTAAATGCGCTGCAAGGCTAACAGCGATTTAATCAATATTAGTAAACCATTCTAATAATGTGTTTGCTTTCCTTAGCAAAAGACGTCACCTTTAAAATGAATAAAGAAAAGGTTAGCCGTCGATTACTGTTATGAATAGCAAATTAAAAAACAAATGTGACATCTTTTTTAAATTTAATAAGCAAAACAAGCAGCAGACGTGAGAAGTGTTCAGAAATAAATGGATTAAATTCAATTGTGAATATTGAATTTGCGTCGTTCTCGGTCCGTCGGGCGGCCGTCGTCGTATCTGTGACTTCACGCTTCACTTCAGGCCGCGTTCTTCATCGTACGTTGTGCTCTTATCCTCGGCAATTGTATTTTCTACAAACCTAAGACATGTTGTGAAAATTTCATTGTAAATAAATAGACAATAAAATGGAAAACGCTTCAGTTACCTTTGATGTGCAATTTCCTGGGATTTTACGTCTCAACGATGTCGCCAGTTTCAGGAAGCGCCCCTTTCCAGTTTCTTTTAAAAGGGGACCCCGAAGGAAAGGAAAATGGGCAAAGTGAATGTTTGATTTTTTGCCTGCCATTTGCGACGAGCGGCCATTGTTTCTTAATTGCGTCAACCAATTTGCAAATCGAGGACTTAATTCATACACTTAAGGAGTCTGAGTCAATGATGTGATTGTCCTCAGATGCGGGCTTCATGCTGACTTCACGGAGCTGACTGCGTGTGTAGGCGGTGAGCTGGACCGACATGAGGGATCAGCAGTTCATAGACGATATTTCTACATCACATTACTTCGGGAGCCTGTTGCCAGGTAAACTATGTAACTTTGTATTAATATGTAGGTATCTAAACATGGAATGTACCATCTAGATGTTCAGATTACAGAAATATTCGTTTAACGTCCGCTTCGGTCGATATTAATGGATATGCAAAGAAAACATAAATAAATGAAAGGACTCCAACAATGGCATCCAATTAAAAATATTTACGAGTCATTACACACAAGTATTGTATTCTCTTCGTAGAAATTCAATAATAGAGGGATGAAACCTGACCCACCCTCCATAATGTAGTCGTGGTTCCGAGTGTACAAATAAGGGCTAAAAGTGCAGTATCGTACTACAATAAGCTTTTGACAACTGCCAGGGTGTACCGACGTTTTGGAAATACATGGTTAGAATATTAAGATGGCCGTGTATATTAACTGTCTCCTACGGTTTCACTCGCGTTTATCGATATCATATATAGTCTATAACCATCTAGGAAATAATCCGCATGGAATGGTAGCAGTCCCATCCCGATATGTTCATTAGTTTTGAGGTGAAGGTGTGTCAAAGGAACCCTATTTTGCTTATATATACATAGATAACTTAGAAATTACAGGCACATGAGACTTAACAACTTCACGTCTTAGGGTCGACAACGCATTGGCGATGCCCTTAGTGTTGCAAATGTCCATAGGCGGCGGTAATCACTTACCATCAGATGGACCGTTCGCTTGTTTGTCGGCCCATGTGGTATTAAAAAAAAAAAAGATATATTAATTTTTTTTTAATAAGTATTATAATTAAAATAGAGATAGGTGCTTGAGAGCCAAAGAGAACGGAAGAGAATTTTCTGTTCCGTCGTTTACAATCACTTTGAATGAAGTTACCTACAATTTAATTCTGATGTATGTTTTAGTATCAGAGGCAAATGTGATTGACTATGTTTGAAATAAACGCGAACTATTCGATAACATTTTAATAAATAAATACGTGACTCAATATTACTTCTTTGTGTTGTTATTAAATCAACAGAATAACAATAGGTTTTGCATTGCGAGTCAATATTGAATTGACTCTTTGGTTTGACGCGATTTATTCTATATACCGAAACTTTTTAATGTCCATATTGGAGCATGGAAATGTATATTCTTTTATCTCATTTAAATATTAATCATTTATTAACGTAATGTTCGATAAGCATTAAACTATAATTTGGATATAATTAATTATTTTGTCGACGTTCCAATGTGATACTTTAATTAAATAAATGTTGTAGTTACATTATCTGTATATGAAATGAATGATTGAATGAATGAATGAAATGAAAATTAAATTGACTGTCTGCATTCCTGATAATCACGCTCTATATTAACCTCCCAGCAGTTTCAGCCATCACAGATCGCATCTCCAGTCGCGAATATTTACTAATACTGCTTTATTGGCAGTTTCTTGTCTCCCATGTACTTTTGGAATTATTGACAGCTTTGTAGATACTAATAGATATCTTAAAAGAAAGAGAGAAAGTGAATTTTGTGAGTTTGTCTATTTGAACCACTATACCTATTTGAATTTTGTTTCACTTCTTGTAAGGTACATTTTTCCAGTTGGACATAGGCAATGTCATAATACCAAGATACATTAAATCTCTTAGTCACGCGTTGGGTGAACGGAAGCTAGTATAAGTATTCATAAAATGTTTACTGGATTACCACAACAAACCTTCTTATAACGCTTGCATCCTTTAGCCAGGTGTGAGATCGCTCACCGATCCAACACAGTACCACGCGTCGGATCACGCGGTACCAGATTAAACTAATAATTAAATCAATATAATATTATCAACAGGTACTTATCCGAGTATCGGCACGTGAAACGAGGTGCCACGTGGAAAGGTTCCCGACATTGGTGCCAAGGTCGCACGGCTACTGGTAACTATGATTCTTATCTTTGATGAAGTTCCAAACTTATTTATTTGCTTTCGACAACAGTTGTGGGATCAATCGAAGTGTATTGTTTGGCGCTAGAAGCGTTACGCGTCGCTTATAGGGGTGGGAGTGCATTGTGACAAGTCTTTTCAAATCAACCCTTACATACTTTTGTCGAGTACCCTTCGCTTATGTCACGGGGAAATGGTTGTCGTTTGTGGATCTCAATTTCACTCTGATACATAGTACCTATTCAAGACTGACGTATTTTATTTTTATCGTGAAAGTAAATGTGCGTGTGAGTGATTGACTGAAGAACGTTTGGTATTAATACAACAGCTCTGCCTATTAGCATTAATTGATATCATGTTACGATGAATATGTCTAGAATAGTTAGGTAAGTGTGGCGATATGGATTTTTACGTTAGGGATATTTATGAAAGGTGCCGCTTGTATTCAGAAATAGGTGAACATTGGCTGTCAAAGTTGTGCTGAAAAATGTAGCCTAACTAACAGGCAAACGGCCCAACTGATGGTAAGTGGTCACCACTGCCTCTGGACATTTGCATTAGTATCGTAAGCGCCAATGCGTTGTCGGCCCAGAACCGTGATTTTTATTATTTATTGCTGTTAAAAGTAAATAATTAAGCAATAAGTAGTTTATAAGACATTGATTTGACACTTAATCATGAAATATCAAATTTTATAGAAGGTAATATAGTTATTTAATTACCTTTCTAAAGAACGAGATTTGAAGTTTTATTATTATCACGTTAACATTTAAAAAAATCTATCGCATCGAAATTTAAGAAAATGTAAGTGATGTACCCTATTAAATCAATTGCCTTTTATTGCCTTCTATTGCCTTGCCTTGGCATATATGTACGGGCTGATTTATTTTGTTCTATTCTAAATCAATTGTATAGCTTGTCCTATGACATCATCATGACTGTTTATATTAAATTGGTGATAGATGGGGAAACCGTATCTCTTATTTTCTAAGCATATAGAGGTTTCATTAAGGAACAAATATTTATAATTACTATTGTTCGCCCACTGGTCGAAACTCAATCATAATTGAAAATTTAAGGAAAATCGAACCCTTTCATCAAAACTTTTTTTATTTATAGTTTAATAGCTTTTATATGAAAAATAATTCAGAGGGAATGATACATTACTATTTTGTCTTTGTCTATAAATAATAATTATGGTTATGTTGCTTGGAAGTAAGATAAAAATCAGGATAATAAATAAATATAGTATAAGACTAAATAATGAATATTTTTCGCTATATATTTTTTGTTTTATAGAAATTTAATAAGGAAATTCTTTTAATTCTTAGAGGCAGTTAACGTTTTACATTTTGCTTGTGTTGCTACATGAACATGAGTTAGTAGTGAAGACAGCAATTATGAAATGTTGTCACCGCTGAATACTAATGTCATATCGATTAACGTATAAAAATGTCCACTCACTTCGCACGATACTCACCTAAGTGGAAAATAGCTTTATTTGATTTTCATATCTCTAGTGCCGCTATAAGATGGGAACGTTATTACAAAGCGACCTTCAGGGGACACCGCTACCACTTTTACCTACGTGATGTACATTTATCTGGCCTCATACAACCATCTCAAATCGCAACCTTTTCGTTACAGCACTAAGGATGAGAATCGTTTATATACTTCTATTGCTGAGCTGAGATATAATTTACTGTATAATTTGGCCATATAACATTTGTTCCTGTTTGTGACATTTATATTGTGTGTAGCCGCGGAAGTGCCACCGTGCTACACGGGTGATTCTTGGCGTGGCGTCACCTTGGAAGAGTTCGCGGCATGTCCATGGAACTTGGCCAATAACCGACAAACGCGCATGTTGGCTGACTTGGCGCTAGTGGGGTGCTACAATGGTACCTTGCGACACAGGACGGTGGACTCTGATAGAGTTCTTCTTGCGTCCGCCAAGAGAAACTTGGCTGCGATGGCTTACTTCGGACTCACGGAATATCAGAAGGTATGTGTTGATTTAGTTTCAAAATTGATTGTAACTTTATTGATCTGTGATAATATTCCGTTGTAAGTTCCTCTTGGCCATTTACTACAACTTAATAAACATATTTTAAATAAATAACAGTTTCTGGAATGAGTAAAACCGCGTTTGTGGTTCGACTTCCACTATTAATCATTATCTACGTGCTTGGAATTTTTCCTACCTGAACAATTTTCATAAATCATCTAACTTGTTGAGTAAAAGTATGGACAAAAACCACGCTTTTCCTGCTCGCCGTTAATTAAGGTCAATAAAACGTGTCTGAAAGTAGGCACTTCCAATGCGACACGTTCACTTCGGCCCGTGATTCATAAAACCTCTCACATTATCCCCTTATATGGTCGTACATGTATTACAAGAAAATTATAGCTGGCCAGAACTTTACAAGTGCTGTATGAAATAAAAACATACGTTGTTAGATGTGCTTCTATCTGAAGGCGCACATACCTTCACAAACACTATCAATATGGTAATTTCTTCATCGCTCATCTTCCTGATTTTTAATATAAGGTGCAAAATATGGTCCCGATTGCTTCTTCAAATTGCGGGCGTCCTAGCTGTTTGTTTGCGTGATGCTTTAAGGTACATAAAACCTCGTAACAAATTACAGGGTAGGTATTCCACGTAACCTGTACTTAGTAAATTGCTTGGTACCTTCTATTCAGTTTATTTCAACGGGTAACCGTTTAAAAGAAATGTTTACCTAGACTAAATGACGAACAATAATAATAATAATTTACTGTCAATCTATCCTATCTATATACATAATGCACATATAGAAGGTTCTATAATTTGCCTACATTAGTCCAGCTAGATAATCTCCAGTCTATATATTACGTATTCCGTTCCGGCCCAGTGACCCTAGTCGAGATAAGCACAACTATTATTTGCACTTGAATCATTGTTCCCGTATCTGCGACGCCATTTGTCGACATTGCCGGCTCAGCACGGGCCGTTGTATTCTTTGTATCAATGAATATTCATTGCTCATGTATGCCTAACATATGGGTACAACATACCTTTGTGTGGTTGCCGTGCTTCATCTCAGTGTTTAGGTGTAGGTACTTCATCTCTATTGTAAAGCCTGTACAGGCGTGTTCACCAAGGATATGGCTATTAACTACAGATACAATATTATGGTCTCGTAACGTCAGCTTAATATTATTAGACTTAACATCTGATAGATTACACTTTGAAACCCTAAAACTAACAGAAAAACTTTGTGAGTTTCGTGGGAATAAAAACATTCTTGTTAACAGCGGATGGAAACTAGAACCAAGCCATCAATAAAGTTAAAACGTTAATTAAATTCCATTCAGACACACACATGTCGTCGAACGGAGAATTAAACATGGCTGTAAAAATTGTGCCGTACTAGACGTGCGTTCTTCACAGGACGGTTTTTACTCATATTTTTTGCCGCAACCCCACTCGAAGTTGTATAATACGTACCACATTGCGCAGATATCCCAGTACGTGTTCGAGGAGACTTTCAACCTGCTATTCGCGGTGCCGTTCACGCAGCACAACGCGACGGTGTCGGGCGCCACCCTCGCGGCGCTGTCGCCCGCGCAGGTCGCGCACATACGCCGCCTTAACTCACTCGATCTCGAGTTATACGAATTTGCTAAAAACCTCATGTTTAAAAGGTAAGTGTGTCTATGTTCTAGGTTATGTTAATTTTGGTGGAGGCCGCGGTCTATGATGCAAGTGACGGCGAAAATACGTCCAAAATAGTAAAATAATAATATTAGTCAGTAGTAGGTTTTGCAAGTTTCCATAGGCGGCGGTGACCACTTACCACCATGTGGACCGTCTGCCAATTGCCCAAGCGGAATAACAAAAAAAATACAAGTTTTGACCTCCCATCTGTTCCTTGCAACGTAGTCCTTGACCACTGGTAAACCTAATTATTAGGCTTTTTAGAGCACGGTGGCAGCCCTCTTTTAAAAGTGTAACAACCCTCATAATCATTATTATAATTTGACTGACTTTCTATTGTTCTGTTGATATATCGCGTCTCCATCCCAATGTAAATGTCAAAGATGCGGAGACGGTTTTACAAATAACAGTCTGAATTCCAAACTCAATCGGTTCAGTAATCGCAACGCAATCCAATTTCACCAGTGTTTGAGGATAGCCCATAACAGTAAGACCGCGATTCCACTTACAATTTGTTTCGCTCAGTGACACAGGGATCAACCGCTCTCCCCTAAAGTTTTTGTTTTAGGGCCCCTCTTTTTTTACATAGTAAAAAAATAAAGATTCCAATGTGTAGGCCTCCGCTAAACGGTTCGTGATTCTTTGACAGATGGAGAAATAAAATGCTGTTGAAGATTATATCTTAGCTTATGATATTCGATATACAAGCACGCAGACTTGGCACTCGTGATTGTAAGTAATGAATAACGTTTTTTCGATAACGTAATTCGCGATATTTATATATTTTTACTATACTATACAAGCCCTGGCGACAGAAAATGGCTATTGTATGCGATAACAAACAGGGCGCTTATTACATTCGTATCTCTGCTTAATGTGCTTTCGTTGAAAGTGTTACCAGTAAAGAAAATATTACTAACATATTATATTGCGCATTGCTAATAGGCAGAAACTAACTCAAATGTCATAATTAATTTGAATAATATAATTTAATTAAGAACTCGTATAAGCTACTGAATCATCTGAACGATAGGTCTTCTTAGTAATTAATAATCATAGAAAATTCTTCTTACGTTTAATTTACCGTATACTGTATATTCAACAAGCAATTTTAATTATGTAACAATATTAATTAACAGCTACCTGTTATTTTTCGTCTGAAATGTCTTAAACCTAACCGTGATTTGTGTATAGAAAATGCAAATTTTGCTTTAAATGTTGAGTTTTACTTAACACAAATAAATCGTGCCTAAGCACCTGTAAAACTATCGTAAAAATCACGCGAAAACATGCGTGACCACCGAATTGTTTCACTCGCGCACTACACTTATCGAGTGTAGATCGACTGCTTTCCGTTTGACACGGCTCACTAATAAGGTAACTTAATGTCTTGAAACGATTTAGTTTTTTGTAAATACTACCTTACGCGGCCTTTCTTCAGACGGCAAGCGACCTTCATTCACAAAAGCTAGGATAAGATTATTGGATTCCTAATCTCAGGAACCGAATCAACTTTGACTCGAAAGTTTTCTGCGGTAGAATTTCACGATTGGAATCTAAAGTCTTATTCAACTTTTTTCGTAGCGTTCCAAGATTTCTCGGTTAATTTTCATTTGTTTGAATCGTAAATAGAAGAGTAGACTACATTTTGATTTGCCTAGTTCTTTCTTAACATATCTATTCGTGCTGTATACTTTATAGCTATTGTTAGGAATACATGTGCACTATATTATCTACCAAGCCATTTATGCAAACGAAAGGGGAATTTGGCGTTTTAGGTGATCTTTATGCCTTGTCTCTTATTGTAATTGTTTTTATCCTATGTATTGTAATGTTAATTCATTCAGAACCTAGTCTACGTGTGTATACATTTTCTAAATTGATAGTTGGGTAAAGTGTATCAAAGTCCACGTTTTAATCTTGCCCTTTAAAGCACTAGCCTATTAATAACTGAATCGGCCGGTCTAGTTTATAAGTATAGCTTGACCTAATTTCATGTCACCATTTATACAGATTCGAGACACTAAAGAAGCGCGATTCGGATTTTGAGTACCGGTGGCGTCACCTGGGCGAGGTGTCGCGCAGTGGGGTTACAGAGTTCGACTGGGACAGCAATCTTGAAGACGCCACCACCGAGAAGTACAGAGGCAAGTAACTGTCGCCCGTCTGCGTGAATGGCATCATTACCCTAGTGCGTACACTAGTCATTACATAACCGGGAATTATCATTCCCATGGTTACAAAGAGACAAAAGTTGGTGTAAATAGAAATAGTTGTTACTGAGCTCATTTTGAATGCGGTGAGGTGGTACTGTACAAATATGTTACGTCAGAGTTTTTAACTTGCATTTATATTGTTCCGAAAAACTGTAATGGGGTTGCAATGCTGAATAGCAACATATTGTACTTTTATTTTTAATGTTACAGCAGCTGTTGTACGTTTACTTTGTTATATTTCAATTTTATTAATGGATGTGTTAATTTATACGACTTGTTCTAAATCCATCCCTCGTAAATGTTAAGTATTGGTACGCTATATTTTACCTATAGTAGGTATTAAAAACAGTCGGTTGATGAACGATGATATAGATACAGGGTAGGTAATACATCTAGGATGAGCCCAACGAATTGTAGCTCTTAATATAATTAATCAGTGAATAATAAGCTTTAAAGGTCAAAAATGTGTCTAAAAGTCATCAATGGACTTGTTTGTTTAATTTTAATGTCGTCCAGTAATCAACTCACAGATCAAAAATACTTTATTATATTACGTATATACTCGTTTATAGACACCATGTACATAGTGTTTTAAGAATCACGTGTAGATTTATTAATAAACTAAAAGGCTTGGGAAGCGTGTTTCTGTGAGGATCTCATCGAGAACGTATCTGGGTCTTAAATTTAATTATAATTTGCAAAAACTGTAGTAGGTAACTGAAGAATTTTGCGGTAAATTGCGCAATGCGATACGAATGTTGTTGCTTTTAAAATCAAACTACATCGGTATTGCTAATTTATTATTCAAACCTTATTACTCTACTCCGTTGGCATATTTTTGAATATCTCTCAAAAGGTGATTAGGTACCTTCTTTGGTAGGTTCATAGGTTTTTTCATTATTTCGTTGACGCCTTTTATGTTTGTGTTAAAAAGATTTAACTATAGTTCAATATAATGATGGATTTGCTCCTCACAAAGTTGTTATTTTCCGTTAGTATAACCAATGAAAATAATCTCATTTAATTTGACCAAAGAACAAAAATAAATGAGTGCTCATCATGATGACTTTATATGAGATGAGTTAAAATTTTTACACCAATAAAATTAAATACCTTTGAAAATTATAATTTTTTTATTTTTTATTTCTTGTACATCGGTAAACGGGAGTTCTCTGCCTACTGATGGACATGAAAAAAAAAGTTTTTGTTCAAGGGTCATCATTATTATTAGGGAATCGTGCAGCTGTAAATATATACAATCGATTGTGTTCTGTGTTGTTAATTATTGTAGGTAAATAGGTATATATGTATCGAGAACGGAAGTCGTATATGATATTATTGTAAATATAACGTTGTGTAGAATCCGCAATGTTGGTGTTACTCTAAATTCCTTCATTATCTCTGTAAATTAACCGACAATACACGCTGGGAAATAGAAGCTCGTGTCTTTAGAATTGAGAAAATTACAGTCCATATCAAATACTCTAGGTAATGTGAATAAGGATTAAAATGCAATGTCTCCTTTTTTTCTAACGTTCTGTGATCATCTTTATCAGACGTTTTCTTACGTGTGCATGTGGCAGCATTATCTTGTTATTTATAATTAATATATTCACATAGAACTAACATCAAGATGATAGTTCGTTAGACGGGAATATAAATATTAAAATACCCGGCTGTATTGAAATGTGTTTAAGTATAAAACAAATAACCGTCTTAATAGCATACTTCGCGATCTGTGCGCATTATAATAAAATGGATAATTTACAGATTGAAATATGACTCGAGTACCTAGTTCCTATTCATTTGAGACCGAAATAAAAGTAACTCTATTATAAACCGTACCTATCTTTAAATAAAGTTGAAAGTTGGAAGTTCATGCAATTAGACAAGCGAGCATGATTTATATCAAAGCGAAAAGTGTCTTTAAACTATTCTAACCACTCGGTCCCGAGTCGTGACAGAGGTTAGCAACATTTTTTGCGCGTCGAAGTTTTCGAAATAAATTGTGTAATATTTTTTGTTTGACTTAACAGTCATGCTGCGAAGTCCGATCTTACATTGCATTTATTTTTTAATCTTATTATCATTTACAATAACGCGAAGCTCAAGATCGTAACTTGTAACCCGATAGCGATATCACATGTATTCAAAAACGTGTTTTTACAAATAAACGACATACGGCACGTGATAGAAAATAAAAAAACTCAAATTCTAAAAATGCTTCGTCATTTTAGGTTTCTTAATGAGGAAAATATTGGCTGTCCAAAAGTGTAATCTATGTAAGAAAGATAATATTCAGTGATTTTGATTGGACGATGTTTCTCAATACTGGAGTATACAGATAATGTACCAAGAAGAAATAATTTATTCGAACAACAGATAATCATAGAAGTTGCTAAGTGCTCATGTAGGAGAAACTTTGTAATTTCTATAATGTATAATGTGCATAATTATGGTCAATTTTGACAATAAATAATGTAGTGCGCACCATAATCGTGTTATTAGGTTGTGTGTACAGTATTGTGTTATATTATTATATAAATAGTTTTATTTATAGTCTATACGTAAAAGACAGCTTACTATGTGTATTTTTTAATTTTCTAGCAAACAATATTTATTATGTATTTACATTACATACTCAATCTCAATAGGGATTCCTATACAACGGAATCGAAGCTACTCTCAATACTAGAACATAAGTGAAGAAAATAGTCGTAAGGCGATAAACGTATGTATATTTTTCTGTGTGTAAAATAACGCTAAGCCCTGTGATATGAAAATAATTGCACCCAAGGTTTTGGAGTAATATCCTATCATTGTATTGTTTATTCGAACGATTGTACTGCCAATACTATTAACATTAATTTGCTTTATCGTATTTCATGCTTGTAAATAATTAGCAATAATTGTAAATTGGTCTACGACGTGGATAACTTATAAACGATGGGTGCATAAGCCATAAGATAAGTTAGCCATATAGTGCACGTTACATTGTGGTGAAACGATAATGAACTACATAGATACCTTATTATTAGTTGTGTATGTGTACGTACCTTTAGCGCACTACCGGTACAGTTCGAGTTGTCTAGTACCAAAATTTAGTTTTTAGTTTTTTTAAGTTCCCGACTGAACCAAAATATAGTACTTTATATTGTGTTAACGATCACCGAGTAATAAAAAGAAACGAAACTACTCATTACTTTTATTTCTTCCCGTTCTGTACATTCGAACACTTACGACATGACATTTATTGCCAGCTATAAATTCTCACAGTGGAATATATGAAAATTGCAGCAGCGAAACCGACTTGCCGACTGCCGAGTGCCGAGCACATAATTAGTAAAAATTGTCTGGAAAAAATATGACGGAAATAGCAAGGGGCCAATTAAAGCTTGGAAGTTGCGCAGAAAATTCTATAAATTTAAGATTATATGTTTGGTCTATCTCGATATGGTAGTGGAGGAGTGGCAGATACTGGCCGGTAGCATATAGCCGGTAGCGCGTAGTGCAAGCGTGCAGGAAGCTCAAATGGTCGAATTTGCATTTATGTCATTAGGCCGCATCCGTCGGCCGGTCGAGTGGGGAGCGGCCGGGAAGTTCAGCCAGCGTACGCGCCCCCCTCGCCCCCCACCGCGCTCACATAATGTGTCACCAACCCGTGTCCAATTAGTACTCACGTTTGTTAATCAATCTCGATTTGCTGCGCTGATGTTCGGACCCAAGTAATAGTCATTTGGCAGCCGTAAATCTTATTAGGCAACAAGTTAATTTCAGATATATCTTACTAGGTTATCTACTACATGGAATAAAATTATGACCAGTGTTTTCTTTAGGATCCTCGCTACGCTTGAAATAAATATAGCTAAAAAAGAACCCTTCAAAATTCTGACGCTGTGGTAAATATTGAACGATACTTAGGCATCTGTGCATCAACACAATAGTGGCTGATTGCGGAGATCTCGCATTTAACTGATAACTGAATGAAGAAACATGTAGCAGTAGTAATACACGAGTTCCCGATACACTGGATCGATGGTAAGCTATGTACAAGAGGTATTTTTGGAAAGTAACATCATATATAGTAAGTAGCTAATCATTATTTAATCTCTGCTAACAATCTTGTTAAAAAAAGGCAATTGAATTTTTACTACTTAAAAGCTTTAAAAGAAGCTCTCTTTCTCTAGTATTAGGGATGTAGCGCAATAAAAATCATATTTAAATCAATGGCGTTATTAAAAAAATACTATCATAAGACGATATCCGCTGGTCCATCCGTCAGATAACATCACTACACGCATAATAAAGCGATCGCGATTCTGGATGTGGTGGTGGTGGCTGTGCATTAGGATGCAGCCGGGTACTTCACCCCGACGATCCTGCCTCGAATTACCCGAATGAGAGCTTCCGCGAATACATAGTTTGTGGCCTCTATTCTTGGAAAATCCAAATACTTACTGATTTGTGAATAGAATAAAATTTCGTGCACAGTTCTAGAATTTTAATATCTCCTGTTGAATCCTTGAATGTTGCCATTCGAATGTAAATAGCTGGTACTCTGGTTTTAGTAGAGCAAACGCTGTCTTCATTGAATAAGAATAGGTAAGACACTAATAAGTTGTAAAGAATATTATTTTATTTATAGCCTAATTGTTTTATGGTTTCTACGTTGAATTACGTTGGTTAGATTAACATAACCTATAAAAAATATATATGTAACTTTTATTACTAAATGTTGCCATTACGTAAAAATTTAAGTTAACAGCGTACCTCTCCAAAAATATTCTTTTACTCAGTTATGATTCCCGTTGGGATAACTCTGGAGTTACCAACAATATTAATGCAGTGGTTACATAAGTAATATTTTAAAAGATCTTCTTTAATCCGTAAAAGCCTAACATAACATTTCAAAAGTTTTCGTACAATTTTATAGACAGCATAAACCTATTGATTTTTATATGTAACTAGCTGTCCCCCGCGGTTTTACCCGCGTTCCCGTGGGATGTCACATGTATTATACATAAAAACCTTCCTCTTCAATCACTATCTATTAAAAAAACCGCATCAAAATCCGTTGCGTAGTTTAAAGATTTAAGCATACATAGGGACATACGGATATAGGGACAGAGAAAGCGACTTTGTTTTATACTATGTAGTGATGAGTATCAGGTAACTTCTTATAAAATGTACGTCGTAGTTCAGTTTGCAGACATGATTTGTTTTGGCATATTTCCAAATCTACTGGGAAAATAAAATGAAGTAATTAAGAACAAACTTTATCACTGAAAGTTTTGAACAAGCGCGAACACAATACGGGTTCATCAAAACATACCATTGTTTCGCGTAAATTGAAGGAATCGTATTTAAGATAAAGGGGTTTTATTTCTGTGCGAATGAGCGATGTTGTTTCAACGGAGACACTTCACTAAGCGTTTGAAGTTTTACAATAGGGGCTGGTTCTCTAAAAAGCTTTTAAGAGTAACGTGGACTCCAACTCGGTAGTCTCGCTCGCTACTCTTTGTCTACGTTATGTTTCTCGTAATCGCCATTGTGCTCCTTATCGTATCCACCAGTTATCTTTCGGAGGCTCACCAATTTATAGTTATTATACGGGTGGGCCTCAGGGAATACCAGTTATTACCTCACGCTTTTGTTTTGTTACTGATAAACTGTCGTTATCTTCATTAGAAGTTTCTCCATTATATGGAATATAATAAAGTACCTATTAATAGTTGATATTATCAATTTCATTCGTTTCTGTTTAAACTTTTATGATCATTTTGATTCTATTTCTTTAAATCGGTGCGAATATTGTCTTGTTTGTAGTGTTTCTCCTGCTAACTATGTACATAAATGTACTTTACTCGTATATAGTATTGATGTAAGTATATGTGGTTACCTACATTGAAAAACGTGGCTGTTTGCAGTCAAGAAATAAGTGGTTCAGTTTCCACGGTTATTAAAAAATATTTTGTTACTTATAGAACAAGTATTATGGAATTTTATTTCATATTCTTGTAGATAAATCTGGTGGAATGTACGTAGGTAAGTACCAATTCCTTGTAGATTTCATTTCTAATTCGCTTAACAAACACTAATCATTGAGCATGAAAACAATCCAAAGATCATCGACTGTTTGATGTGTCTGAGCATTGCTTAAAATTCAAATAGCACGTGGTTAAATAATGCAATTAGTAGTTGATGCGCCTACCTATAAATAAAATTAGCATTACCCTTTAATAATTTATGAGCGCTGATGGACGGTAGGAGACTCATTAATCCCTTGCAACGGTCTGCGGAACGGTGAACAAAGGGATATTGTTTAGAACGGACGGAAAGGGCGAATGAAGGGCCATCGGTATAGCGCAATAAACTACTATCGGTGCTTACGACCGCAGCAATGGCCCGTGAAACTTGATGCCCGAGACAGACGCCCAGTATTCGCTTGGTGTTCGAAAACTTACTGTTGTAAGTTCTATTATCGATTATATTAAATAGGTCATTAAGTAAAAAGTATTGTTCCATCTCTATTAAATTATTTTATAAATAACTAGCTGTCGCCCGCGGTTTTACCCGCGTTCCCATGGGATGTCACATGTATTATACATAAAACCTTCCTCATCAATCACTCTATCTTTAAAAAAACCGCATAAAAATCCGTTGCATACATAGGGAAATAGGGACAGAGAAAGCGACTTTGTTTTATACTATGTAGTGAAGTATTATTGAATTACCTAATAAGTGACGAATAGCTACTACTAATTGGCACCTACCTACTAAGTATCGAGAAAAATATTGGTTTATCGATACGATTTTATTGTAATTTTTTTTCATAATGTATTTAATAATATAAGTAAGTACCTAATACGTAATATATGACAGTTATATCAAATATCGTTAACATATGTAGGTCATCTAAAATGGAGGTTTTTCAATTACTTTGATCGGCAAGCATGACATAATTATTTACAATGCCTAACATTTATGTCTAGCTGGAAAGGCTAAATATGCTTTTAGGCACCTATTATTATAACTAAGCATTATTCTTACTAGATACGTTAAGCCTTTAGATTTTGAGAAACAAGTTAGAAAATGCTTAACGCTTTGGAAAATCCTAACAGTCAGTTTTTCATAAAAATCATTATTTAGTTCTACTATTTATTATAAATGTAAAAGTTTGGATGGATGATGTATGTAACTCAATAATGCACTTTTTATCACGGATGTACGTTACATCCACGGGTGAATCCGCGGAGGCAGCTAGTTTATCTTTAATAGCTGTCCCCCGCGGTTTTACCCGCGTTCCCGAGGGATATCACATTTTCCCGGGATAAAAATTAGCCTATATGTTATTCCAGGATATGCTCTATCTATGTGCCAAGTTTCATCCATATCCGTTTAATAGTTTTTGCGTGAAAGAGTTACAAACATACTTACATACAATTCTTCCTCTTTATAATATTAGTAAGACATACTATATATAGCAGTTAGAAATTAGTTAGTAAAATTGCCATTACTGCAATATGCATACCTAGATACCTACTTTAAATTTAAATAAGACTATTTTTGGGTTTCGGTACCAGCTAAAAGCCATTTATTCCACGTCCCAACCTCTTACTGGTTAGATTATAGACTAACTTTGTCATAAGTGGAAAATCTTCAGAGATGTTCACAGAACTGCACTGGTAGGGGTAAATAGGGGAAAGTTGAGTCATTAACCTGTACTAAGAGGGTGAAGTGGGCTGCAGTGAAACGTGACGTGTGCCATTGCAACTGAGGATGTGTAAAGGACACTTGTGAGCCGGGATTATTGCAAACGGCAGGGATGACGTGCTTTACAGTGTTACATACTATAGAATATATAGAAGCTATGGAACTTTCCCTTGTATTTGTAGTTTAAAATTCTGTGTTTCGGTTAGAAAGGTAAGGAAGGGGCTGAAATTACAGGCACATGACTTAACAATTTCACGTCTCAGGGACGACATCGTATTGGCGATGCCCCTGGTGTTGCAAACGTCCATAGGCGGCGGTGACCATTTACCATGAAGTGGACCGTCTGATAGTTTGTCATGTGGTATAAAAAATAAAGAATTCAAACTAAGGTTAGGTTTAATTATATTAGGTATAATTATTATTTACTAGCTGTCCCCCGCGGTTTCACTCACGTTCCCGAGGGATTTAACATTTTCCCGGCACAAAAAGTATCCTATGTTACTTCTTATACCTCCAAGAATATGTGTACAAAGTTTGAAAGCCTGAAAGCGTAACAAACAAACTTACATTCGCATTTATAGTATTAGTAGGGATGTAGTAGGTAAGTACAATATATGAAATAGTACATAGAAAAAGGAAAACAGGGGTGTGTTTAAAAAATTACGGAAATTTCAACCGTAGCCGCAACAAATTGATGCCAAAGTCTGTTAAGGGTTGAGTGATCATTATGGCTACCATCCGTCTGGTTTACCCCTAATTTGTCCATGTTTTAAAGACGGGGTGACATTATTTTTTTCGTGTTTCTGTGGACTGTGATTATTTCTATTTTGTTTTTGTGACTCAATATTTTTAAGCCTTCTATATGTAGCTATGTTGTGGTGTATGTACCTAATAATTCAAATAAAATTTACTGCAGCCATTACACTACTTATAAGTTTTAATGTGTATACCGTTGGGAGTGTCTATTAATAAATAAATATTGTATAACTATGTACCTACGTAATATACCTACATGCCTACCCATAGCTGCCCATAGTTCTAAACAATGCGGTCATCATGGAATTTATAGGTATATTAGACTTATTGATTACGGAAAGATAATTAATTTTGACATAGATAGGTAGCGTTGTTATAGAGGGTCGATTAAATATGTTTGGGGTACATGGGATAATAATAAGGGCTTTCATACCCTGCTTGGCAGCACTATAAAGAGTAGGTACTGCACTGGTAAATCCAGATTCTCGATCTGAAGTTTTTTAGGTGTTTTATTTGTAATTAGTTGTCTCCCGCCTTCCCGAGGGGTGATTTTCCCGTGTTAAAAAGCGTATGTATGAGCCAAATTAACTAACATCCATGCATCTATGCATCCTTCACAAACTTTTTCATTTATAATATTAGTAGTATATGATTTTTCGTCTCAAATATTTATCTCATTACTATCCTACTAAACTTGCGGTACGCTATGATAGCCGTTTTGACGTTTAACAATGACAAAGAAAAATAACCTTTATTCCTTTAAACATAAGGTGCATCTATTGATCCAACAGCTAATTGTGTGATGATGGAAATCAACCTTATTCTAAAGCAATACAGTTTCTTTTCCTATGACAATCTCAAGCGTCAAAACGGCCATCATAGCGTGCCGGTAGTATGATATTATAAATGCGAAATTTTGTGAGTACGGATACATGTTACGCTTCCACGCAAAAACTACCGAACGGATTTCATTCAAATCGGTCCAGCCGTTTAGGAGGAGTTCACTGTCAACACACGTACAGAACAATTATATATTTAAAGATCATATCAATGCCAACAACTCTAGTAAGCTGTCCTGTCAGCGAACCAGATTATTTAACAAAAAGGCCTACGTACCTATTTTACCTAATTATTGTCTACTTTAATAGCTTTTCTATTTTTCATTCATAAAAATCAGTTTTTTTTATTTTTTGGGGTATGTTATACGGCGTTACTACGGTTCTTAAATATTGTCGGTCCCATTTAACCTCCTTTAGGCTTTACGGGTAGTTTTGTAACACTCTGTATATTATAGTCTGGAATAGCATATAGACTTTATTCCGGGAATGTGTTACATCCCTAGGGAACGATGGGGAAAAAATTCTATGTACATTTAACCGACTGATGAGATGTAGATATTATTTAGGTACTAAAAAGTCCATAATTAGCAATTCGATTACATTATTACAGTTACCTACCTACTTAGAGATACTTTTACTAAATGAACATATAATCTGCATAAAAAAATACTTACAAACCTAGATTATAGACTCTAGGTAATGATCAATAATTCACTATAATTGAATTTACATTTTAAAGACATTACTTGCCAAAACCTAAAGAGCAGACATAACGTAAATTACACTTTTTTTTACCATAAAGACTGATTTGTCTAGGTCCCATTGTCTGGTATTGTAACGGTAACAGAGTCGTAAAAACTTTTCAAGCGCAAATACCTATTGGTATTAATTTAAAATGATGTGCAAATAGTCGCTTTAGCGTAGCGTATTCCTTTTACTGCATTGTCAGTCGGATAGATGCAGCCAGAATCGATCTAGCATTTACCTATCTACATTACACTAATATTTTAAATAGGTAAATATTGTTAGTTTGGATTTAGTAGTCTCTGAAATTACTTTGCCGATTTCAAAAATTTTACAGATATAGTGACATTAGTACCGTAGGATGTTCAAAAACAAACAAAACCATTTATTCAGTTTAGGCCCTCTGAAGGCACTTATGAAGGTCGAATTTAAAGTTACTGAAGCTACTAAGGATGCGGGTGAAACCATAGGACGGTAGCTAGTCATCTTCATAAAAAAAAATGTATGTAAACGCATCACTTGAGTATTCGAGACTTTTATATAGTCTGAATTAGATTTTTAGTGAAGGACAATTTAGAAAAGTATTCAGGAAATTCGAAAGTTCCAAGAAAATATGAAGTGCCTGTTTTGGAATATTTGTATGAACTCAAGACCATAACTTAAAATTTTGACAAGACGTCTGCAGGGTCAACTAATCAATAATAAAATGTTATGGTGTAACTAGACACAAATATCTTTGATACCGCAATAAAACAAAGAAATCAGAAACAAATAGTACCAATAAGAAACATTTTCAGAAAGTGCCTTGGCTACGAAATCGTCGAACACTAAAACCAGACGACATAGACACATTCTATAAAAATAATAGTAGGTATATTATTATAAAAAGTACATTATTACAATCAAGACGAATAAAACTAAATTAAAGAAAGTAATGTTAATGTTGTCTAAATAAATTTATTTAATTATACAGGAACAGTAACAGAGTAGTAACTCGGAGATTATTATTAGAACGTCAATTCAATATACATTGATAATAAACGTTAGATAAAATCTGTGATTCATAATTATCTACATTCCTATGTTAGATGATAGCTGTGTAGTAATTACGAGGGGCATGGCTTGATGCGGCTTCGACCGCCCACGAAGCATTCGCTCGTGTACACAGAAGGCATAATGTGCCTATAATCCGTATAATCCATGATAATGCATTGCCGGTAATTAAACATTCTTTAAATCTTTAAGACTACAAAGGGTCTACGTTATTCGGTCGCCTTATAAGGATTAGTCGTGAAATACGTAACCTAATAAAATTTAAAAAAATTAATATTTGAAGGATATAGTCTATAAAAAACTTATCAGTCTATTCTATCTATTAATATTATAAATGTAAAAGTTTGTGAGAATAGATGTATGGGTCTTTGATACCCGGTCACGCAAAAGCTACAAGCAATACAGAACGGATATGGGTAAAACTCGCCACATAGACATAGCATGCCCTGACATAACATATAGAAAAACTTAACATCTTTCGGAAACGCGGGTGAAACCGCGAGGTTTTTTTTTTAATCGAGGTCAAACAAACAGTATCACAATATATATTTATAAGTGAGAATAACTTAAAGTAACATAAATAATTATGAAACTAACATCGTTAACCACTAGTTATTTAAAAGAAATAACAAAGAAAAAGAAAAAACAAGCATCTTAGCTAAAAGTTTGATAATAAATCTGAGGCAAAATACTTAAAACTATTCACGATATAAAGCAAAAGAGAAAAAAAAAATATTTAAACAAGGTCAAGCTAAAATTAAACATAAACGAGGTGCTATTATAGTATAAAAACTATGGAAAAGCTTGAAATTTGGAGTAAAGTTTATCTTAAAGATATAATAAAACGTAAGCATGTCTAAAAGCTAAAACAAAAGAATTTTATTTTAAAGGAAGCCAAGCCGAAATATATGCATCGCATGATAACATCGAAACAAAACAAGCAACAAAGGCTGTCAGTTTTTGCACGGCCTTAATTTAGTATGCAGCTTTACACCATTTTTAACGATCGACAGAACGATACACGTCCGTTACCTCATCGGATAAAAACATTATAGGATGATAGGATGTAACAGATCAATACATTTTCTCTTCATAATTAATTTTTTTTTATATCACAGGGGCCGACAAACAGGCACTTGGTCCACCTGACGGTAAGTGGTCACCGCCGCCTATGGACATTTGCAACACAAGGGCATCGCTAATCGTTGTCGACTCTGAGAAGTGAAGTTGTTAAGTCTCATGTGCCTGTAATTCACCGGCCCCCTTACCTTTCTAACCGAAACAGTAATACAAATGCACTACTGCTTCACGGGAGAAATGGGTAAGGTGGTAGTACTTCCCTGGACGAACTCTGCACTAAGAGCTCTACTACTTAAGAGGTATGCATGCAAATATAATGCAACATTTTCTGTTTTCAGACCTATCTAACATCTAAACATTTATTTATCATACATACACATCTGTCCACTTTCATTCACACTATCCATACCAAGTCTATTATAAGTAATATAACAAATATGATATGTGATGCAACAGTCACTTATGTACCTACTAAACTGGCGACACGCTATGATGGCCGTTTTGACGTTTAACAATGACAAAGAAAAATAACCTTTATTCCTTGAGACATAAGGTGCATCTATTGATCCAACAGCTAATTGTATGATGATGGAAATCAACCTTATTCCAAAGCAATACAGATTCTTTTCCTATGACAATCTGAAACGTCAAAACGGCCATCATAGCGTGCTGGTAGAATAATTAAATTAGTAATTTAGTATCTTAAGGACTCAATGTTGAATAAGTCATTCCTCTTATAGGTTTTTATCTGTGGTTTTTTTAGAATGATCGTATATACCAATACCTACTTCGAATCTAATCTGTAGTTAAAATTTGTTGCTGGTTAAGGAATTTAAAAGTTTATATTTATAGAATTCACATTTTTACTGGGAACAAACATCAATAAAATGCATCGAACGACGCATTAAAATACCCACCTTTTATGAGGAGCCATTATCACAGTATCTACAACATTTATCGCTACAATAGCAATGGATAGCGAAGATGGTATTCATTTCCGATTACCGACACCATTCTCACCGATTACAAAACGCTAAATAACAAATAATTTGTATCTTTTTTTATGATTAGATTATATTTGTCTCTGAGTTTACTATTACACGTAGAGTGTGGAGATAAAGAAAGGGCGCCGCAGGTCTCCCGGACGCACTCACCGATTTATTTATATTTATTAGGAGGCGCAGTGTAGATAATTGACAATAAATTTTAAGCAGGTGTTTATATTGGAAACTCGAGATAACTACGCTCCTATACGGTTATAAAAGTGGAAAGTTCAAAGCTTTACATTAATTTGAATTGGTATCGTTTGTCGATACGTACCACGAACACTCGGAACTGAGACCCTGAACAAAAATAATTTTATAGTAGCTATCTTGACATTTTTATAGTGATTTAGTGTTGGGAATAAAAGATAGAAATACTGTGTTTATGTACTATAGTCATTTATTTATTATATTTTATTAACTATCTACTTAGACTTAGGCTTGAGAATTAAACGCAGAGCCGTCTTTAAACTATTGACCCTGCTTAAACTTACTGTTGTAATAATAAACTAAAGTTACTTGTCAAAAGGGCACTACATTCAGAATTTATAAAAATACTAGCTGGTCCCAGCAGTTTCACCCACGTTCCCAAGGATTTTTGCGGGTTATAAATACCATATGTGTTATTCCAAACTATAATCTATCTCTGTGCCAAATTTCATCTAGATCCTTTCAGCCGTTCTGTAACAAACATCCGTCCACCCAAACTTTAGCATTTATAAAAGTAAGTACCTGGATGGCCAAGCACTGTTCGGGATTTCTTTACTAACGTGACTTCTACCGTATTCTCTTTTTTAAAGCACTGTTATATATACCTAGATACGAATTAGATGCGATAATAAAGGGCTCCCAATAACAGTATTTCTCACAAAATATTTAACTTGAAATCCTTACCTTCTAATGACATTGTAGCAGTTTTCATTGCCTAAAAACACGGATAAAACGACATTTTCTGAAAATGAATCCTAGCTAGATCGATTTGACGCCCCCGAAACCCCCTGTAGGTATACTAAATTTTATGAAAATTGTTGGAGCCGGTTCCGAGATCCTAATTATATATATCCTAAGTATATATATATATATTTATGTATATACAAGAATTGCTCGTTTAGAGTTATTTAGATTAGATAGATAAGATTTCAAGAGGATTTTTTATTTTTATTTACAGGAACTAGTAATGACGACCTAAGTATTAAAGGTACATTAATTTTACTATATTATATTGGCATCTTGGAAATACAAGTGGAAATATCTCCCTCCAGTTATTCAAAGATTTAAAAGTAATTTGCTCTTCAACCTACCAATGAATTACCAACTACTGAATGGTCAGATAATATCAATCAGCATTTAGTGACAGTCATTCTGTCTACGAATAAAATATGTAAACTATTTTACAGATTTTCCCCCAAGATATAGCTATTATAGTAAATCGTATCACACTAATGGTGTAATGAATTGATGTAGTTCATAGTTCCCAAGCTCGACAATTTCAGATCGCTTCTCATCTCGCCTACACGCCTCGAGGAATTAGCTCAAATGACAGATTAACAACGATATACGACAATACGCGTCAATAGGGCTGTCACACAATATGTATTTAAATACCTTGTTGAAAATAACATGGGAGTAAAACTTGTAAATGAAGTCGGATTTTCTGATTTTTCTGAAATACCTTGCCAGTTAAGTTATAGATAATAATAATATCCTGGAACATTCTTTACACATGATCCTAAACTAAGCAGAGAAACCAGATAACTGATTTTCTAAATACATCTCCTTATTTCGATATTTACAGCAAGGACACTGAATAAACAGACATTGCCACGCACACAAACGTTTGTCCTGGTTGGGAATCGAACCGACGACTTACGATGAGGCAGTCAGGGGCAACCACCAAGCTTGGCCTGTTGACATATTAAAGCGTACACTGTTACTGCTATTTGATTTTTTTAACTATTCGATAAATATCTATGTAAATTTTTGAAACCTATATATTATCTTCTAGTAGGTATATTTAAATAGATAGCAGCCCTGCCTATGACGTAATATGATGTGAGTGAACAATGGATTAACTTTGCAGACTATTGGGAATAAGGGATTTAGTACACTTTCATAAACTAGGAATATTTTATCCGTTCAGATGGGAAACATTTACGTATGGGAAAACTGGTTTGAGGGGAAAACTAAGGCATCATCGTAAAATAACCGCTGTGAAGCAGTAGTGCACTTGTATTACTGTGTTTCGGTTAGAAAGGTAAGGGGCCGGTGAAATTACAGGCACATGAGACTTAAAAACTTTACGTCTCAGTAAGGACAACGCATTAGCGATGCCCCTGGTGTTGCAAATGTCCATATGCGGTGGGGACCATTTATAATTATATGACATAAACATTTCATGATTTTGTTTGATGTCTTGTAACTGTAACGTGTGTAAATGACTCTCCACTCCACTACAAGTGTGACATTATATAAATAGTAGAAACCATGTCGTGGTAAAGGACAATATATAATGTTCCAACGCTTTGAACAAACGCTTAACTTGACCGACGTTTTAAGATTTATTCACACTTTAGAGCTAATGTGTCACGCCGTGTCCTTACATACTAAACTTGTAAACATACAAACAAGTGATTTTAAATAGCAGGTTAATCGTAGGCACATCGTAGGCCAATCAACACGATTGTTGCATTCATTGAGATTGCGGTTGACCTAAATAGTGATGAAGACGACTTCACTAAGAAGTGAGCAAGTATGTTCAAGGATGTTTTCAGTTTCCAAATTCACAATAGATTTTTCGACATCTGAAATCTTACATACCTAAGTGTCTTTGCAAAGTTTTTCCTTTTATATTGTGTTCGCAGTAGGAGCACAGAAAGGACTAAACTATTATAATGTTCCAAACTATGTTTGCGCGTCGGGCTTAGAACTCGAGCAAGGAAATAGTGCTGTTGCATGCTGAGGAGTTGAAGACTGGAATTTCATTGGTGACTCGTAACGATACTGCACTGAATGCATTGAAGTATGCTAGGATGCATCAGAGAATACCTTTGTTTGCAAGTGTTACCAAATATGCTCACCTTCGCTCCCACGATGCAAAAATGCAAATGTGATGGAGTGCAAATGAGTGACCCGTGCGCCGCCTGCCAACGAGGCCGGCCTGTATCCCGGACACATCAGTTTGTCCTGTCCCATTGTCGTCCGGCTACTTTATGAGGGGTTGTCAACGCGCTATTGTCAGCTCATTTAGAGAGCTTTATGCGACGATCGGTCGCGTTCTGTTCATTCATTCATGATGTGTCCCTGCTCTCCGGGGTCAAAACAACTCGCTGCCGTATTGTGACATTCTTTGCAGTGGGTAGGTACAATTCAACATGTACAAATATTACTCCCGTAAGCTACTGAATTATTCAAAGCATAAAAGAATTACACTGGGAAATTTAAATATGAAATTATGTTGTTGTAAGTATTGTTGATCTAGAATAATTGATAAGGTTTGATGAAAGCTGTCAGAACTTCCATTAGAGTTGATAATCTAAAACGTTTTGATTAACGATTTTGTAGCTTCGAGTGTTGCGTAACAATGACTTCATTCGTGTGATTGGATTTTCATGGAAATCTGAATATTATTTCGTATTTGTAATGATTTAATGTACAAAGCGAAATCTAACCTTTATGTAGACGATATAAATTTTAATGAATTATCTAATATGGCCTACCCTGTAGGATAGATTACTTGATTGAATACATCGCACCCTCAGAACGATAGGGGTTTAACTCAAAAAATCATTTTTGGCACATATCTGATTGGGTCACTTTTGTACTGAGCGGGGAGGGTGGGTCCCGGTGTTAAAAAGACTGAAGCATCGATATGATTATTCTATCATTAAGTTGACTATGTTTTACTATTCATCGGATAGAGCGTACTTTGTTTAGTCTCTCTTTGATCATAACTCCATTTCGCAATATTTTAAGTTAAGCCCTTATCGTACTGAGGGTGCGACATGATTTAAGGCTTTATTGGCCCAGAGTTTCCTCTCACATAGGTATCTGCCAACTTTACAACTTTATTAAGTATACTATATAGTATATATATGTGTATATATATGCATAACTAAGTAGATATTTCAATTTAACATACAATTTACAGTGTAAACCATAACCATATTACAATAAACAGATCCCCTATTCTCATTTAAAACTATCAATCGAACGCAAACATTAATATTTATAAAGCTCCCAGCTCCGCGAAAGTAAACTCAGTTTATTTGCAAATGTTATCTATGTTTCGTAGATATGTGATATTGCTCGGTAACAGGAGAAGGCACTATTATACGAAGTAAGCAGTTTATAGTTGTTTGTCGTTGGCCTCTGGCGTCGGGCTCCATTGCAGCCCGAGCCAATGGCACGCGCGTTGCGACGTTGTAAAGCCTCTTTACTTTGCAATACACATGTACAGGCTACAGAGCTAGCAGTCCACAAGCGCTAATGCGATTATTATGCGCGCTACTCCCTAACGAGGCTTCCTTCTTAGGCACTTGCATAATATATTATTAGACGCCCCGTGGGTAGATGCAATCTTTCGAAAGTGATATTGCTTCGAGATATTGGAAATGCAAGACGCTACGCCATCTCAATCCTTGGAACAATAGTAACAAGAAATGATGTAAGAAAGGAAATGATGTTCGACCGTTGCGGGCGATGCGGTACTTCTATCTGACGATGTTTATCGATTGGTTATTTTTCTTTTTATTAGTTTTAAGTATTGCAAGCAATTTATTTAGATTTATTTTTAGCTAGTGTCAAGTTATTTATAAAGTTGAAGTTGCCACTGCTAAAATTAATGTTTTAGTGAAATAGTGGTCGTTTTACATACACAATGTCTTAGGCAACAGTGTTATCTAAATACCTATATAAAATGAATGTCTCTAACAGTATGCAACGGATTTTAATGCAATCGATCTTGTCTTACTAGAATAATAGTAATAATACCTTTATTTGACCGACAGGCCAGTTGGCTTGGTGGTTAGCGACCCTGACTGCCAAACCTAAGGTCGCGGGTTCGATTCCCACCCAGGACAAACATTTGTGTGCATGAACATGTCTGTTTGTTCTGTGTCTGGGTGTAAATATCTATATAAGTATACATTTAGAAAAAAAAAAGTAGTATTTGTAGTATAGTTATCTGGTTGGGACCAGATGGACGTGTGTAAAGAATGTCCTAGGATATTTATTTAGTAAAAAAATCAGCTCCCGTCGCAAACCTTAATCAACCACCTTTTGTTCCATTTTTTTCTGTGGTCAAGTCATTTAGTCGTCGGTCCGTTTATGTCTGTGTTGTCGGCCACTCATGTAAGTATCAGTATGGAGGTTGGATAGCCGCAACAGATAGAGTCATTCAAGAGGAAGGTAATAACCAGGATTGAAAGCGGGCAATGCCGCAGGGCGCAGCTAGTTATTTAAATAAATAAAAGAGTCCTTCTGGCGTTTAGTTAGGTACATACGATTTACGAATAAATTGATTTTCATAATATTACGCCACCATATCTTGATCGAAAGGTGACTTAGTAATTTTCTTTATTTAATTATGTCAAGTTGCGTGCTTTGTCACAGTTTCCCACCTCGCTTGCACTACTCACAGGCTGAATTGTAATTTGCTCTAATTTTATACTTCGGTGCCATGAACGTGGATTTATGAAATCGGTTATCTTGATTTTAATGTATAAAATTAATGTATACAAACAAACAATACGTAAATGGCGCTTTAACCTGCTTTTTAGGAGTACTGTTGATGTGTTTGAACAAGCTCCTGCCACTTTCACATTCGGAATCAATAAAACAAACACAAACAAATCGGATTATACTCTTATTTATTACAGTTTCCATTTTAAATTAAAATTTTCAACATTAAAGCTTTTAGTAAATAGTTTAAAACAGGACACCAGTCCGCTCATAAGATTTTCAAAAGGCTTGAAAATAGATTCCAGATAAAAGATACTCAGTCAGAGCTATCGCGTACGAACAAAAGCAATAAAATACACTTAATAAAGAATGACACACATCATGAATGTAAATTGCATGATTGTATGGCCGAGACGCGATACGGCAGGAAAATCATTACGAAACTTTTCAATCAAGCATGACTTTTATTATACTCATGATGAACGGATATTTTGCAGGGAGTAGCTACCTAATCCCCGGCGAACATTCAAAGCTTAGGAAGTGATTTATTTAGAAGTGCCCTTCACCATTAATCGCTGCTTAAGAAATCTCGCACAAATTCCTGAATCATAACATTCAATGGTTTTCAACCACCCTGACACGTCATTAGTCCCTCACCGACCTCACAGAAGACATTCCCAATGTTCTAATTATAATGGAAACATAAACTAGCATAGTTACAACTAATGAAGGGAATGTTAATATTCCACAGCTGGACAAGTCGTGTTGATTGTTTTAAACGAGAAATAATTGATCCCATCAAAATGCCCGCTTTCTCGTATTGTATTTCATTTATATTGGGTAGTTAATGTCATTTATTAAGACCATTGCAGATAGTCCACAACTGGCTGTGTGTACTGCTTGTCATCAGGGTCGTCTTTAAACTATTGGAGGCCCGGGGCATTAGCATAATGGACCTCCTAGACTATGCTATGAGAGCTGTAAGACCGCCACACCGAATAACACACGATCTGTCGCATGCGTTCTCTGAACAACGGCTTCCATTCCTTCCGAACTAGGTGGCCCTATGGATCGCGGGGCCCTGGGAACTTGTCCAGAGTGCCCAATGGAAAAGAAGGCCCTGCTTGTCATTGGATTATTCTACAATTTATTAACTAAGAAACTCAATCAATGTTTGCTAGAAGTTGTGAGAGTTGTTAAATTTTAACTTCACCTGTAGCACTGCTATGCGTAATAATAGTATATGTAGTATTAATAATGGATGAAAATGAAAATTGACATAATTTGTTGGTTGTATAGAAAATTCCTTCCGGTAAATTTCACCTTTTTTCATTTTTATGACACTAATTCAGGTCAAGGTAAACTTGAATAAAAAACCAACAAGATTTATTGTTGAAATGGTGGTTGGGTACGTAAAAGATGATTTATTTGCCAGTTTAATGAACAAAGACCCTCAACGGGTGATTAATATTCTTTGGGAAAGATAGAATAGGACTAACATACAATAAATAATAGGGTTGCTATATAAGCTAGACTCGGAGCTCGTGCTAGAAAAACAAAGAAATGTTATAATATTTATAATAATGCATGTCTGCATTGACCATAAACAACTCTGTACATTAAAAATCCGAACATAATTTCTTTTTTACGTCTTTCAAATTCTTAACACTAAACATACCATAACCGGGTCAAATGACCCATTTTGAAGTTTGCATTGAAAATGCACGTATCATCTTATTGCTTTTGCACATTTGACTTCGTGAGTGTTTCTTACTAATTAATATACAGTTATACTATTTATTTCCCTTCCTAACAACTATATTTCATACTTGTATGGAAGGAAAATAAAGTCACATTTGACCCACTATGGTAGAAATAGGTAGCTAGTAAGTGTCGGTATGATTAGTGTTAATCTTTTGTAAGAACATGGATTTACAATCTGTTATTATAATATAATGTTCAACGCCATGTATATAAATGCCACGGGAGCGTACAAAACCATATCACAAGGTACAAAAATAAAATAAAATATTTTTTCATTGGATACTCAATCAACATACAATTTTACCTACAATTAATGAAAACATGAAAACAAAAAAAAAACAATAATTGCACTGCGGCCAATATCTTTGTTAGTCCTCTTCGAATACAAATTATTATTACTTTAACCTTTAATTAGGCGCGCGGGGTCACCGCGACCTTCCAGTGATCTTCAAGTTAAGTTATTTTTATACCTATTAACGCTGTCAACCCGAATTTCTTGCTAGCTTCCTAACTCTCTACTTCTAGTCCCCTAGGTCTAGCTCTAGTTTATAATTGCATACCTATCAATGTGGTAACTGCAGACCCCGCACGACTAACAATGTTAGCTTTTTGGCGCGCCTAATGAAAGATTAATTAAAAATGGAAGTGGAACTTTGCTGATGTTTAATATTTTCAATACGGTTGAAATCGCCCGCACTAATGAAAGCCGTTCCCGAAGTTCTAACAAACCATTACATCTATTACTCTGGCAACCCTATTCTCGCTGCCACTTACAATTCACCTACTTACTGTACAATTCATTATTAGTTTCCATATAATGATGTATTCGGAATTGTGGTTTAATTTAGCTACGCGCTGTCTGAATTACTACTATTGGGCCCGAATGTGGTTTTGCACGAAATGGATCGCTTTTAACCTTTGAGGGAATCCTTTATTCTCGTCTTTATTCTACCAAAACATACGTTGCTTCACATAGGAGCTCTGGGGAATTAATTAAACCCTTACTACTAGCAATCGAGCAGAGGATTTACTTTTATTTCAGAGGAACAAATATTGTACACGTATAAATATGTGTATAAGTTCCTAGTTGCACTATACTTTCGTTAGAGTGTGAAATAGATTTGGATCAGGCGTAAATGCTGTTGTAGGTGATTGTCTTTCAGAATCTACTCTTGAAGCTACATTTACACTTCTAGCTGTTCCCCGTGGTTTTACCCGCGTTTATCGATATCATATATAGCCTATAACTATCTACGAATAATTCCGCGTCGAATGGTAGTAGTCCCATCCCGATATGTTTAGTAGTTTCGAGATGATGGTGCGTCAAAGGAACCATAGAAGACAGCTCATTTCAATTTGAAAACTATATCGACGGTTAAAAGGCGACTTGATTCAAGCGCCATTTTGAAAACATTACAGGATTACAGCTATTTGAAAATGTTAAAACCCAAAAACAGATACTGCATCTAAACTTCTTAACATTCCACATTGAAGCTGCTGAATATTAAAATTAAATGCAAGCTTCAAAAAATTTGTGCATGGGCTATCATCATAGTAGTATGAGAAAATTTTTGCTTTCGCCAAAAATGGCGGTTGAGTCATGTCGCCTTTTACCCGTCGATATAATCTACAATTTACATAAGTTATAAGATTTAGTTCATAGCGTCTTGATAAACAGATGATCCTTGGTTAATGATAGTTATTCCCCACTGATGATGCTAAACGACCGTCGTTTGGTCATTTAACAGCTGTATGCGGAAGTAGCACAGTGTGGCGGTCATCTCTAAGCGGTCACTCTGGGTTACATAGTTAGTAACCCGCTGTAACGAGTAATTAGACATTTGTTTATTAACTCCGTCGGTTAACGTCTTGTTACACAACCAGGCAACAGGGAATATGCTGATGGTGCAACGGTGAATACGCTGATGGCGCATCACTTCATTATTTATTGGAATTGAAGTTATTGCGTCAATCGTCGACACCTGGCGCCGCATCAGCAGATTGCGTTACCACCGGTAGCGGCGTCTCAAATTGTTCACTTGCGTTCTGACATCGAACCTAGTAAAACCTTGTAATTTTAGTCTAATTGTAATTTTCTTTTATTAATAAATTAAGTCTAATTAAATTGGTTTTTTTTGGAACTATCGCTGCCGCTGAACGTAATTGGCGCAGTCGGTAGGATACTCGAGTCAGTGCGTATAGGCGACAAGACTTTCTTACATCGAAAGGACCGGAGCGGAGCCCTGCGTTGCTGACCGGTTTTCAAACCTTAGACGAGTATCCAGAATCTACGGAAAGCTGCAGCATAGACGGTATCCAGACATTGATACATCTAGAGAACCAACGAAATGATATTGTAAGTACACAGAATCTTTCTTGTGTCCTTCCTCTCTTTGTGTTAATATAATCCTTCCAAGATTTTCCATCCAAGGCAATCTCGGACTTGTAATCTTAGGGTAGATAGGCATAGTCAGCGTATAGAACAAATAGACGCTAATAGAAACGTAGATAAAATGTCGGAAATAGATACGATTTATAAAGCACTTCGATTATTACCAGAGTTCGATGGTAATTCGAATGTTTTAACGCGTTTTATTAAACTTTGCGATTCATTAGTTTTACAATATGTTAGAACCGAAGGAAATGAGTTGGCGAATAATGCCATGATCAATGGTATCTTGAATAAGATCACAGGACCCGCCGCACGTTTAATTAACTCGAATGGTATACCAGATAACTGGACAGGCATACGTGAGTCACTTGTGAATAATTTCGCCGATCATCGCGACGAATCCGCGTTGTATAATGATCTTTCCCTACTTAATCAAGGCAATACTACACCTCAAGAATTTTACGAGCGTTGTCAGAATCTTTTTAGCACCATAATGACGTACATAAGTCTACATGAATCATTACCAACCACCATAGAAGCCAAGCGTACCCTGTACAAAAAGTTAACTTTACAAGCTTATCTTAGAGGTCTTAGGGATCCCTTAGGAGCACGTATCAGGTGCATGCGTCCTGATACAATTGAAAAGGCATTAGAATTTGTTCAGGAAGAGGTTAATATTTTATATTTACAACAAAGGAGTGATACTATCCCCGAACGTAAAATTCAATCTCAATTAACACATAATTCGAATCCTAAGCAGTCATATACTGTTCCCTTATTTAATTTACCACAGTCTAAGCCAGCGCTCATGTATAATATCCCCGGACCATCACGACCACCTATGCAATCTTATATGCAACCTTGGAAACCAAATCCACATCCAAATCAGTTTCAGCAAAGCCGTGGTCCCACACGCACGCAGCAAATGTTTAGAGCACCCCCGCCAAACTACAATCCCCAAAGTTATGTGTTTAGAATGCAGCCTAGAAATCCACCTGTAAATCCAGGGCCAAGCGGACCAAAGCCGATGAGTGGTATAAGCCATTACGTCACCAAGCCCCTGCCTCCTAGCGGGCATGATTGGCGCAAGTTTGGCAACCCTCCTCCACAAAATTATTTTAAGTCTAGGGAGATGAATTTTAATCAGTGCTATGAATATGATCCTTACTATAATGATTTTTCAGATTATGATTATGATACTAATTACTGTGTTGATTCCAGCGACTACTATGATCAGAACTTTGATCAGTATTCTACATATTATAACCCCATGATTTCGTGTGATGATTCGTCTCAGGAACCAACCCCTGTTAGTGAAAATCAGGATTTTCAGAAAGACCCCAAGTTAGACAAACCCATATAGAAATAAATTTACAGACTCAAAGACAGTTACCTTACATAGAAATTAGTTCACCCCCTCTTAAATTACTGATAGATACAGGAGCTAATCAGTCATTCATAAGCCCAGATGCTGTAGAAAGATTTTATTCAGACATTCCTCTTAACTATGACCCGTTCGAAGTTACTAATGTCCATGCTACCAGTAGGAATGAATATTCTATTTCTCTGCCATGTTTTTCAGAACTTAACGATAATACCGAGATCACACTTTTCATATACAAATTTCACGATCATTTTGATGGGTTAATTGGGTCAGACTTATTAGATAAATGGGAATCAATTATAGATTATAAAAATAAAATTCTTATTACACAGAGAGCAATGAATCCACTTAAAGTTTATAATTCACGGAACGTGAATCTATATGAAGATGTGATCCCAGCTAATTCATCTAAATTATTACGATTACCGATTAATATGCGCGACGGTGACGTCATTGTCTCGGAACAAATGATTTCAAATTGTTTAATAGGTGAATGTATAACGGCCGTAAAAGATAGTAGAGGTTACGTAGAAATTACCAATCCAACCCAGTATGACGTAATTTTCTCAATGGACCGCCCCGTGTGCGCCGAACTACATAGCATTCAGTGCGAACGTACCGAACAAGTCTCTCCGCGTACAAAAGAAGTACTATCGCGCTTACGTACAAGTCATTTAAATGAAGAGGAGCGCGCTAATTTAACTTCACTTTGCACTCAATATGCAGATGTTTTCTATATTGATGGCGAAGCCTTAACTTTTACTAATAAGATCAAGCATTGTATAAAAACTACTGACGAAACACCAGTCTACACCAAGACATATCGTTATCCTTATGTCCACCGTCAAGAAGTTAGGGACCAGATTAGTAAAATGCTTGATCAAGGTATTATTAGACCATCTGATTCCGCGTGGAGCTCTCCAATATGGATTGTTCCTAAAAAAGCAGATGCATCCGGAAAAACTAAATGGCGATTAGTTATTGACTTTAGAAAAGTAAATGAGAAGACCGTTGACGACAAATACCCAATCCCTAATATTACTGACGTGTTAGATAAATTAGGGAACTGTCAATACTTTACCACGTTAGATCTCGCAAGCGGTTTTTATCAAGTCGAAATGGACCCCGCCGACATTCACAAAACTGCATTCAATGTTGAACGAGGGCACTTTGAATTTCTTCGAATGCCTATGGGTTTAAAAAATTCCCCTTCTACCTTTCAACGCGTAATGGACAATGTCTTACGCGACCTCCAAAATGTAATATGCCTAGTTTATCTCGATGACATAATTGTCTTTAGTACCTCCCTTCAGGAACATATTGTCAACCTTGAAAAGGTTTTTCAACGACTCAGAGAATCAAACTTCAAAATCCAAATGGATAAATCCGAGTTCCTCAAACTAGAAACTGCCTATCTAGGCCACATCATAAGTACAGATGGCATAAAACCAAATCCAGATAAAATCGCCGCGGTTAAAGCCTACCCCTTACCTAAAACTGCTACTGAGATAAAAAGATTTTTAGGCCTACTAGGATACTACCGAAAGTTCATACCGGATTTCGCTAAGATTACGAAGCCCTTCACTCAATGCCTAAAAAAGGGATGTAAAATAATTACTAATGATCCAACTTACATAAATTGTTTCGAGAAATGTAAAACCTTACTAACAAACGACCCAATCTTGCAATACCCCGATTTCAACAAAGAATTTGTACTCACCACAGATGCCTCTAATTTGGCCATAGGAGCCGTTCTCTCACAAGGACCCATCGGTTCAGATAAACCCATATCATACGCATCTAGAACACTTAACACCAGCGAAATTAACTATAGTACAATAGAAAAGGAGCTATTGGCTATAGTGTGGGCAACAAAATATTTCCGTCCTTATTTATTCGGTCGTAAATTTAAGATCATTACCGACCACAAACCGCTACAATGGGTAATGAATTTAAAAGAACCCAACTCCAGACTTACCCGTTGGAGACTTAAATTGAGCGAGTATGATTTTACTGTTATATATAAACAGGGAAAATATAACACAAATGCAGACGCACTCTCCCGTATAGAAATCAATAATGAGGAGATTAGCTCAATAGTAGTTAATCCTTCTGAAAAGCCACCTTCAGTAGCAGGTTCATCCACCCTTACAGCACATACATCAGCTGAGAATCCTATTTTAGAAGTACCAATAACTGATGAGCCCTTAAATAAGTTTAGTCGTCAAATATCTTTTATCGTGGTAGGTGACATTAAAAGGAAAACTGTAGTTACCAAGCCTTTTGAAACCCACACCCGTTTCGCTATTCAGTTATCTAAATCTAATTTGCACCTGGACGTTGTAAACGCCATTAAAGAATATGTTAATCCCAAAGTTAGAACAGGTATCATAATTAATCCACCCTTAGAAATGTACAGCATTATACCAATTATTCAGAATGAATTTAAAAGCTCTACAATGAATTTAATCTTAACAAAAGTTGAACTTGAGAATATTAAAGATTTCCTTCGTCAACAAGAAATAATTCAGAAATATCACGACGGCAAAACCAACCATCGTGGTATTACAGAATGTTATCTCGCGTTATCGAAAAGATACTATTGGCCGAAAATGAAAGAGCATATCACTAAATATATTAATGAGTGTACAATCTGTGGGCAGGCTAAATATGATCGTAACCCAGTCAAACAGCAATTCCACATAGTTCCACCTCCAACTAAGCCTTTCGAAATTTTACATCTTGATTTATTTACAGTCCAAAACGAAAAATATTTAACACTTGTGGATGCTTTCTCTAAGTATGCACAAGCGTACCATTTGAGGGATGGAACAGCAGTTAGTGTTATTCAGGCTTTGTTAAATTTCTGTACGCACCATGGAGTTCCTTTAACGATAGTTACAGACCGTGGGACTGAGTTCACTAACCAAGTATTCGCAGAATTTGTTAAATTACATAAGATACAGCATCATAAGATATTAGCACATGCCCCCAATGAGAATGGAATTGTTGAACGATTTCATTCAACAATACTTGAACATCTACGCATTTTAAAATTAGAACACCGTAATGAGCCTCATGTTAATCTTATGCCTTATGCCATTTTAGGTTACAATAGTTCAATTCACAGTTTTACCAAATGCCGACCGATAGAGATTATTACAGGCCATTTTGATCCTCGTGATCCTATAGATATAGATTTATCCGAACATTTAATTCAACAATATATTTTAGATCATCGTAAACGAGTAAGCCAGGCGTATGATTTAATTAATGAAACTTCGTTGCATAACCGCACAGAATTAACTGAGAGTCGTAATAAAGATAGGGAACCGGAAAAGGAATATGAACCTGAACAGCAAGTGTTCATAAAAAACCCATTAGCGTCCCGTCAGAAGTTAGCACCAAGGTACACACAAGACGTAGTCCTAGCCGACCTCCCGATTCATATTTATACAAAGAAAAAAAGAGGTCCAGTAGCAAAGTCACGTTTGAAGAGAGTCCATAATGTTAGCCAATTGTTACAGGATAATACTGATCTCCGTCCACCTGACCCACGCGCAAGAAGTAATACTTGACAGCCTTGACAATGGACCAGGAGTACTACCCTTTCGCTTAGGCCCAACGAAGGTGACCTCCCATTACCATTCCTTTTTACAAACTATTAATTTAAATGAAATTCAGTCAAATATCGATAAGGTAAAAGTACAATTACGTGAAATTAGGCCCGAACTTATTAATAAAACGTTATCTTTATACGAACCTCACATAGAATACCTCTCAAATAGGCTTGAGAAGATTTCTGATCAATTGCTCACTTTTGAACCAATACGTGTTAAAAGAGGTCTTATAGACGGTCTCCGTTATAAAAAGTATATCTGGGAACCTTGATTATACAGACGCTATTCGTTATAACGATGCAATAAAAACTTTCCAGAATAATGACGTCAAACTAGCTTCTGAATTTAATAACCATATTAGTTTAAGCAAGCAATGGATGTCCGAACACACTATTATATTAGACAAAATTAAAGAAAATCAGAATAAAATGGAAAACGTACTTAGCTTGATTCGAGCATCTGATGCTAATAGGGATGATAACTTAATTAAATATGCACACTTTGCGCAATATTTAATGATTTTAGGAGATAATATAGAAAATCTCTCTGATGAATTGCATAGGTTAGAAAATATGTTAGGTTTTATACGTGCATCAAGCACATACCATTCTATTTTAAGTTTAGAATCATTAAGAAATATGGTAGATAAGTTAAAATCTTTATATGCTAAAGATGAAATTATAGATAGTAACTTTAGAGAATATTACGATATATTAAAGTTAGGTTATTATTACACTAGCAATGAGATAGTAATAGTCTTCAAATTGCCGATTGCCTTTCCTGATACCTATGACCTTTACAAATTATCAATTGTCCCTAATAGAAATAATAGTATCCTTATCCCGTTATTCCCTTACATAGCCATTCATGGGAAAGATTTCTGGTACATAGAGACAGAATGTCCGAAGATAGGTTCATGGTATCTCTGTGAGAAGAAGCGCAACTATCATCTTCAAAGCAATCCCGATTGTATGCAGCATCTCATTACTACGCAGCAAATAGTCGACACATGCAGAATCACCAAAGTCAATCTCACTACGGAAGCTGTAGATCAACTGGATGACCGACACTACACATTAAGCTTTCCCAAGCCGACCAAAGTACAAATATCATGCAAGCAGAACCAGTATAGTACTTTAAAAGGAAGCTATCTCATTATAATGCCCTTTGGATGTTCAATGAAAACTTCTGAATTCACTATTTCAAATGACAATGATAGAGTGAAAGGAAGAGTCTTAAAAATTATAGATGTACCTATGAACATAAGTTTGCCTATTCAATTACAACCTATAGTCAAACTTAACAGTATAGACTTGGATAATTTACATTCAGTTAATACTAAGATTGATCTTCAGGCACCTATCAAGTTGGAGCAGACATCTAACGTCGCCCTTTATCACACCACCATACCTATATACGTGTTAATCCTAAGTGCATGTATGTTAGGTATTGGAATAGTTTGCAGAAAGTATTATACGAAGAAAAACCAAGATGGGACAAAACCAGAATCAACGACGCAGTTTTATGCAGAAATTCCACCCAGGCAACAAGATGACCCCAACCGTCGTGCAGGAATCTTCTCGTGCAGCAATTATTTGAGAACAGAGTTCTCAAATAATTGCTGATCTTCGGGGGGAGATGTTACACAACCAGGCAACAGGGAATATGCTGATGGTGCAACGGCGAATACGCTGATGGCGCATCACTTCATTATTTATTGGAATTGAAGTTATTGCGTCAATCGTCGACACCTGGCGCCGCATCAGCAGATTGCGTTACCACCGGTAGCGGCGTCTCAAATTGTTCACTTGCGTTCTGACATCGAACCTAGTAAAACCTTGTAATTTTAGTCTAATTGTAATTTTCTTTTATTAATAAATTAAGTCTAATTAAATTGGTTTTTTTTGGAACTATCGCTGCCGCTGAACGTAATTGTCTCGTAAACACACATGTTATGCTCCGGATGCGCATCGATGGGCAAGCTGGAGTAGAAACTACGCAGAAGTGTGGTTTGGAAGTTTACAGGTAAGTACAAAAATAACTTAGTTGCAATATAAGTATAGTATAGGTCACAATCTAGCTTAAACTAGATTTGTAGATCCCTTAACTTCTGGCATTTATTTTATTTCGTCTACCCGCGCAGGCGTGCAGGATTTCAAAAGGATTTCCGAGTTTACTACAATGTCTGGGTTGTTAAAACTAAGTCAAATACAAAGCTTCACAGTTCTCTTGTATATAATAAATGAATATCCTGGGACATTCGTTTACACACGGCCATCTGATCCCAAACTAAGCAGAGCTTGTACTATGGAAACCAGATTACTGATATATAGAAATTTACACCCAGACACAGAACAAACAGACATGTTTATGCACACAAATGTTTGTCCTGGGTGGGAATCGAACCCGCGACCTTCGACTTGGCAGTCAGGGTCGCTAACCACCTGTCCAATATAGTTATGACTATACTTAAACATTTCTCGTAGACGTCGTAGCAGAAGTCGTAGCTCTTACAATTTCTAGTTTGTTATTACCTAGCCATTCCCTGCGGTTTCACCTGTGTTCTCGAGGTATGTAAAATTTTCCAGGGACGAGTATCCTATGTGTTTATCCAGGCTATAAACTATATTTGTGCCAAGTTCGTTTAGGAGTTTTTGCGTTAAAGGGAAATATCCATATTCCTCATAAACTTTCGCATTTGACAGGCCAGTTGGCTTGGTGGTTAGAGACCCTGCCAAACCGAAGGTCGCGGGTTCGATTCCCACCCAGGACAAACATTTGTGTGTACGAACATGTCTGTTTGTTCTGTGTCTGGGTGTAAATATCTATCATCATCATCAGCCTATCTCCGTCCACTGCTGGACATAGGCCTCACCTATGGCACGCCACTGAGCTCGATCTTCAGCTCTTTGTTTCCAACCGCTGCCAGCCAGTTTGCGTATATCATCGCTCCATCTAGCTGGAGGGCGACCTACACTACGTTTACCGAGCCGTGGTCTCCACTCTAGAACACGTCTACCCCAACGGTTATCGGTTCTACGGCAGATATGACCAGCCCACTGCCACTTCAGCTTGCTAATCCTTTGAGCTATGTCGATAACTTTGGTTCTCTGACGGATGACTTCATTCCGGATTCGATCCTTCAGAGAGACTCCGAGCATAGCTCTCTCCATAGCTCGCTGAGCGACTTTAAGTTGGTGAACCAGTCGCACCGTCAGTGTCCACGTCTCGGCTCCGTAAGTCATAACAGGTAGGACGCACTCGTTAAAGACTTTCGTCTTTAGACATTGGGGTGTGGGCGATGAAAATATCTATACAAGTATGTATTTAAAAAGTAGTATATGTAGTATATCAGTTACCTGATAGCCATACTACAAGCAGTACACTCTTAACTTGGGATCAGGTAACCAAGTGTGAAGAATGTCTTGGGATATTTATTTATAAATTGAATAACAATTTATGTGATATAAAACCATATACTAAGGCAACGAAAGACATGGAAGGCGCTGCCTGAGGCGGCGTTAAAACAAATTCAATACGAAACAATGTACCACAGCGAGCAATTCCTACAGATAATTTTCTAATGTACCTACATCACAGTCGAGAAAGGCGAAAGCGGAAGAGCTCCCGAACTAATTTAACTGTTCAACATTGTATTGCAGTGCACTATCGACAGGCAAAACACATTGCATGATTTAGCTATCTATCGCCGCTTTGTATAACTTTTGTAGGGTTGGCAATAAGGGCTATAGAATTCTGGGCTAAGATTCTGTAATGTAAATGACACCAGCTCAAAGATGATTCGGCGTGGTCTCTATGCTTTGTCTCTTTCGCTAACTAAGCAATCATGTGAGAGGTAAGCTGCCCCATTGCACTGACTCGCCGATGTAGTTCGTATTAGCTGAATAGGGGGGCTGGTTAGTTTAGATTTAGGTCTAAATTTGCATGTGGTGGATGATTCCCTCGTTACTATCTCTCTTGGTGTATGAAGGATCTCGTGTTCATAGTTGTTCGGATATACCAATAATGTGTGTATAGGTATCATTAGCAGGTAATGTATTTCAACCACTGTCTGCTATTTGCCAACCCTAGTTGTACCGTTATTCATGGTTTATTAGAGAGTGCGCGTGGTTCGCGGTTTTCTACACCATAATTCAAAGTAATGTAATGTATGAGTACTCTAAGCCAAAATATTGTAACTGCGCGTTATTGGAGTGCATCCAACATGATACTTCACCCAGAACCTTTAAACTTTCATATTCGTATGGTATTATATTACTTTTACCTTTCAGGTGTTCTAAAAATGTCCGTTTGACAGTTAAGAAAGTCAGAGGAAAATCATCTTTATTCCTTTTGAAATAAAGTTCATCCATCCAGTCCATGATGAACCTTTTTATGAAGTCATAGGACTCATTTTGCTAAAACACAGTCAACTTACAAAACAGGCCTTGGAGATATAAATTAAAAGTTTTTTTGTGAATTTCTTTAGTTTATTGAAATATAAATATCCCAGGACATTCTTCACTCAAGGTTACCTGATCCCAAATTAAGCAGAGTTTACTGCGTGTACTATGGCTACCAGATATCTGATATAACTACATAGTATAAAACGAAGTCGCTTCCCGATGTCTGTCTGTCCCTATGTATGCTTAGATCTTTAAAACTACTCAAAGGATTTTGCCGGGCTTTCATCAATAGACAGAATCATTCAAGACGAAGGTTTATATAAATGCGGGAACGCAGGTAAAACCACGGGGGACAGCTTATACTACATACCACTTTTTAAATACATACTTAATAAGATATTTACACCTAAACACAGAACAGACATGTTCATGCACAAAAATGTTTGTCCTGGGTGGGAATCGAACCCACGACCTGCAGTCAGGGTCTCTAGCCAACAAGCCAACTGGCCCGTCAAAGTATTCTCAACACGGAAATTCACCTATTAGCTAGATAGCCAATAAAAAACAGCTGACTACGTGCTCGGTACCTACTCCGCAACATGCGGTACCTATGTGCTGTAGTACGAAGTACGAACGCAGTAACATAAAACTTGTCAGTTAGTACTAGTAGCAGTCCATTCGGAACTACCAACACCATTTACCTGTTAGCAAAATATATTGGCAATTGTTTGTAAAAGTAATAAATAGTTTGCGTTGCAATGTAGTCTATATCTATAACTTTGACGCGTAAGATTATCATAATAAGATTAAGAATAAATTTTACTTTTATTAATATAAAATTTAGATTGAGTATGTTTAAACAAGAAAGGGCACTGGCTTCTGTAACACAGAAGTCAGAGACTGAATTTAAATTGTGTAAGTTTATTTATGTGAATAAATTTATTATTATTATTAATATTATTATGCAACAGAAATACTAGTTATGTGAAAAATAGCTTATTTAATTTAAATTGAAAAAAGATGTTATCTGTTTTCTTCGAATCTTATTTAAAAATAATAATTATTTGTATAACATTTAGCTACCTATTTTAGGCACTAGAGTACCAAGTTTCAGTAAAATAGATGTTTGTTTTTTTTTCCTGACTAATCTATATATTTTAATATCTCGCCCCAGATATCTGTAGCTATACAATACTCTACTATCTGAGAACTTGCTGGAAGGGCTATACCTAATGTATAAATTCTATTTTTGAAGGAAATGGTAACCAACAAAAGAGTGTATTAGCTCCAAGTATTAGTAGCTACCTAAGTAACTAAGTACATAAATGTACACTAAAGATTAAATCATTGCATTAAATTTGTATTTAATTGCACATTATCAGCCTTATTTATAGGCGTCTAAACTAATAAAATGCTTGACCAAAGCTATCTCCATTGGTCGAGTATCGATAATTTGATAGCCAAGTGTTATCCGGGCATCGGGCCTTGATGGTATCGTATAACTTAATATGTATGTATCCCACATATTGCGTGTCCGTGTGTCCGGATATCACGCATTACGACGCGACATCTCGTTATTAAATATTAAACTGTGATCTATGGATTCTGTGTAACAGTTTCGTTCCCGTGAGAACATCACAATATTCATTTTATTTTTGTGAACTGTAATTTTATGCAAATGTTTTTTTTCAAGCGGGTACTAGTGTAGCGTAACTTATTTCTGGATATCGAAGTATATGCGTCCCTAAAGCAATCAATAAGTTGTATTTGTATTCTACTAGCTTTCGCCCGTGGTTACACCGATTGCCGAAGGATCTTAAGTTGTCTTGGCGTAAAAGCATGCAATATGTTTCTTAATAATTAATTCATCTCATGAAAATTCACAACGAAAACACAACTAGTATGATTCAACTGAAACTACCAGCATATTTTATTTACAAACCATCCCGCAGCCCTGCCGATTTCACCCGCGTTCTTCGAAAGATAAAAACTTGCCGATTCAAATTATCCTTATGTCACTCGAATCGAAACAGTAATTTCAGATGTTACAAGTTATCAACTTTACACCTGTATAATAGTATAATATAATATAGGTGTAGATAAACCTGCTTACCAGATCCTTTAGATAAATTAATCTGGTGTGAATTCGAAGCATAACTCCAACGTAGCTAATCAAAACTCATTGCAATCAACTCGTTTACAGATAGATATATAAGTACATACTCATCATGAAGGTAAAACCGATATTATGCAAGTCGTAAAAAGGCGTACGAGCTGTCACACGAGATACGAGGCAGGTAGAGGCTCTAAACTTTATGGTGATGGAGAACAGTGCGTGTTAATGTTATACGAGGGAGAGGAGGTTGCTCTTATATTATATGATAAAATATGGTCGGAGGTAGAACTAACATATTTTGATAATGCATACAGGTTTATGACAGTTTATTACTTTTAGCACTTGGTCTATGGATTTGTATACGATATTTATCTGTCGAATGTAATACGAAGAAACAGAGGTATGAAAATTATTTTTATAACTATGCTTTACTTATGTATTATTTAAAAAACGGATAACTGCAAATTGAACTCGCGCGGGAAAGTTTTCTACGATGAGTGTTCATAGGATTAACCACGTTATTTTCTATGATCTAAATTTAAAGAATTATTTTCTGTAGTTTTTTCAGAATGTTTGGCTCAGTAGGTTCGGAGATAAAGGCGGAGTAGAATGGTAAACTTTCATAAAATTTCGGTAATAACTTATTTTAACATTATAAGAAATAAACGATACCCTCGCAACAAGCCCTTTCATGTGATATATAACACGATTCAGTTTGCAAAACTAGGATTTTACTGTCTAATTTTCCCCCCAAAAGTTACCCTATCTTCAAAGTTTATTTATTTACGCTACACATTTGTGTTTGGGTCACAGAAATTTATATGTGTACCAAATTTCAACTTAATAGGTCCAGTAGATTCGGATTTATGGGACAGAAACTAGACGTTTGAAAATAGTCTTGTTATTTAAACAGATAATAAAACATGTTAAACGGGCTAAAAATTGTAACTAATCAACCTGATAGGCTGGTAAACGTCACTCTAGGCACGTATAACGAGATGAGTCCCTAGATAACATAAAAAAAATTACGCGCTTCTGGAACTTGTCTTAACAGTTACAGGACGTGTTAATTGTAAAACATTTAGACCATCGTTAAACTAGAGGACGCCGATTAGTGAGATCATGATATAGTCTATGGTTTATCGCAAAATCACGATTTGTAATACCATTTTTGTTAAGACCATAGTTTATAGAGGTTAGTCAGCATTTTTTTTAGTAAAACTGCTGTTTGTAATAAGATTTGTTATGGTTTGTGACTATGAGAGTGAGTAGGACAAATGGGGAGTTTAAAAAGTCTTATTTTTGTCACAAACTGTAACACTCTTATGGAGTTATATAAGCTTTATCCTACAAATATGATAATTGTGAAAGTTTGGATGTCCGTGACTCAATCACCCATAAACGAATAAAAGGATTTAGATCAAACTTTGCACACAGATAAAATATATTCTGGATAAAAACATATAAAACTTACTAATCCGGGAAAACATGATATCCCTCGGGAACGCGGGTAAAACCTCAGTATAATAAACTAATATATATGCAATATTAGTAATTTATTTTTAGGGAATAAATCGAGTGTAAAACTGAGCTCCTGTGGCGGTGAGCAGGTTCCTGCCCCTGCGGTGGGGACGTGGTAAATGAGCTGTTGATGATGATGAATAGTCTAATATGATAAGTGAGTTTTCTATGTGGATTTCTCATAGGTACAACCACATTGGTCCATTACTGTAATAATTCCATAAAGTATTCTAATAATCTAATTTGCTTGTTTAGATTGTAAGTAATTATTGTTATTTCCTATTTTGTAGTCTTGTTATTTCTTTTTTGTTTTTTAATGTTACATATATTAAGTATTTTGTGTTTGTTAAATATAAAATTGATATAATAAAGTAGCCAACAAGTCAGAATAAATACAATTTATATAAAAAAAAACAATGTAACCTTGCTGAGTATCTTGCCGGTTCTTCTCAGTTGAAGGGTGACTTTCGAGCCGGTAGTAGCTTCAATAACTATAAATTTGACCTTCCTAAGTGCCTTCCGCGGGCCTTAACTGAAAAAATGGTTTTGAATTTTTGAGCTATTCAGTTACAATAATCAGAGGAAAAGGTTTGTTGCAGAAGTTAACCTCTTTGGGCTTTAAATAGATTTCATTATGACGGTGCCCTCAAATAGAAATCTCAGCCACACCCAGGCAAATCCCTGATACATCCCGACATTTCCGACTAAAATACTAGTAACGGCTGTTTACCGCTCACTCGAAACATTCAAAGTTAATTATAGAGAAACCTTGGCAAGTTAATTAAGTTAGACTTATCTTGAATGTTGGTTCATTGTTGCCAGAGTTGGTTGCTCGCCCTTCCATCGGTTCGATGAGGGGCTGCGGCTGTTTGTCTCATTTGTAGTTGATTAAGTAAATGTTTGATGCCAAATCATGAAACTTTTAGGGGCGTTTAGATAGAAATAAGGCCGTGCTGCGTGTGGTAGCGTTATAGATTTAATATTTTCCCCAAATATTTAATCTATGCTTTTGTAAAAAAAATCATTTTTACTGAATGCAATGCTGATTTCTGTGGTGCATTGATTTCGCTGTAATTAAAAACATCTGTGACCTTAATTAATCATCATAACATATCTTTTTATATATGAAATATAAATATAATTAAATCTTTTTTTACATTTTTTACGTACTCTTAGTCCGTACTCTATTTCATGAGAAATTATTGTAAGAACGTTTTATTGCATTTTTAAAGATTAACATCTTTCTCAGGCTTGTGATTCCTTAATATATAGTATTCCTTTTTTAGATACTACTTTTAATTTACATGTCCTTTTTAAATTAATTAATACTAAGACTTACACCTATATCGATGTTAAAAGAATTATATTATTTATAAATTGGAGCATGTGAAAGTTTTGCAGTTTGGTAAGAGAGTTATTTCATTACTCACCTGTCCTACCATTGGTTCCGTAATCGACGAGTTTGTGAACTTTCTTATTTTCATTATCTATTAATGGCAAGCAAATGCTGTTATAGATTAATTTCAATTAGGTAGAACCACATTCGAAAAGGCATATTGTAGTCTTTGCCATTTAAATCTTCAAATCGATTGCGATAAAACATAGTAGAGACATTTGGTACGATTTTGTAGGAGTAATTTATATGTATACCTTATAACTTTAGTATGCCATGTAGCTTAAAAGGTTTATGGTTTATACAGTGGGAATAATTGGGATGAAAACAAAGGCGATTTTAGCTATCTATGGTGTCGACGGCGTTATGAAAGCTTACTGGATAAAAATTTAAACCTTAATTGGCGAATGACCCGCGTCTTTCTCGCCGGAAATGCGTAGAAGTGATCGTCACGTCAACCTGCCACATTAACGTTTGAGGGTTTATTTAATGATGTTCCTCCGGAATAATTGCTTCGCTAATGAATGCCAGTAGCCGCGGGGAGCCGAGCGGAACTGTCTAGACACATTTGCTACTTTTAAATCTGGTAGTAGGGGATACTACCGAAAAGTTACATGAATAAGTATTTATATTTATATCTACTATGTATTTGTTTTTCTGTTTCATGATTCTTTATTTTTAGATAGTGAGTTGTTACTTATGTCTTAAATTTGGATTTTTGAAGTGAATCTTCTTAACAGTGGCGTAGTTACCGGAGGGCTAGACGGGGCAGTGCCCAGGGCCCCCAAACTCTGGAGCAAGGGGGAACAAACGATTTAAAATAGTTTAGTTGGGGCCCTACAATTTTTTTGCCCCAGGGCCTTTGGTTATCTTTGGTTATATAGCTACGTCACTGCTTCTTAAGGGCGCTTTGAAATTCTGATCCCCAACCTTTTTGTGTGACGAAAAAAAGTAAATGAATGAGAAAATTTAGCATAGTTTATTTTATTTCATTCGATTATTATTATTCAAAAGTGATTGATGAATAATTAAAATGTTTCCCTGTAATACAAAAGTTTTACTTCTATGGTGTGTCTTTGCGATGCAGCCTGTTTGTACAAAACCACGTGATAACTTTTTAGTTGTACCTGTATATATATATATGTATATGTACATATGTAATAGTAGGTATGTTCTCTATTCGTTGGCTTAGATCACATTTGTTAGGGTCATATTACGTCCCGTCTCGGTTTAGGTATGTTAGGTAAGTAAGAACCATGTAGCAAATATGAATGTAGGTAATATAGGTTCGAAAAAGGTTGAGTGTGTACTTAACTTTGTATAATTCTGGATCATTCTCAAGCCCTCATGTAACTTTTTAAGTCTGTATTAAATGATATTTTAAAATTTTTACAGCAAAATATTGTTCACATTGATTACTTGTGTGACCTAGATATATGACATAAAATTTTGCAAATTAGGAGAGGTATTAAGATAAAAAATATATGTTATTTTTATACAAGCTGCTCAAGCTGCTATATGTTTTCATATTTTTTTATTGTAAAATTCTTTTGTTTCAAAAACATAAATTCTTCAATCTATTATATTTATATGCAGTAATGCAAATGTAAAAGCCAACATAAAAATTGAATGATTTTTTTTCTCACTCTCCAATGTCTAAACAATGTTTTATTGTATAGGACCTATATATGTATATACATATTGAATAAACTGTAGGTAATAAAAAATATTTTTGTTTCAACCTGTCATAAATTTTTTGGTAGGGCTCTTTTATTTATGATATTATCAACATATTATGCAGAAGCAGAGACAAACCTGGCCGTCCTATTAATTAAGGTATTTAGCTACCAACGTCCAACCTTGCAAATGTGTACAATATTGTAAAGCAGTGTTACGTCTTTTAAAGGCATCGACAGCATGCAATCTTTGGATAAGGAGACCAACACATATTTACTTAAATTTATACTCTAGTCTGTTGAGATAAAGACCAAATTCCATAATAAATTAATATTCCTATATGTTGTGAAGTACGCCGTTATCAGATTAGAAATACTGGAATACTTGGATCTTGCGAAGTCTTATAGCTCGCTATGTCTGGCAGGCGGCGTGGGTGGAGGAATGGGACTGCGATAGTGTTTTTTATAGATCTGGTCCCAGAATTGCGTCCGTTCTTGCCCCAGAGAACCCTTCAGTTCTAGGTTACGGTTCAGCGACATGTATGGGGACCAATTTGCGCCCACAGACGGCCATGCTGGGAGATCTGATCCTTCTGGTACTGGTTTCCTGAAAATAATAACAAAATCGTCATATTGACAAGTGTATTAGGTAGTAAGTTACCTTCAGCATAAGATTAAGCTGATAAAAATAATGTTCGATAACAAATCGGTCTCCATTTTATAATAATCAATACATTGCATTAGTTGTACACTCAAATAGTGTAGTCAGTAAGATAGTAGCTTAACAGATTTTAATTCATATAACACTACCAATATCAGTACCATAGGAGAGGAATAAATGCGAGAAATGCTATGAAAGAGAACTAGCTAAAATAGGCTCCGATCATGTTGGAGGTAGAAGAATTAAAAAATCTAAATCTAATCTAAAAGAAATTACAATACCAAGAAAGGATAATCTTGGCAATTTGAATATTCTATTTTAAAAATTAGCATTAGTATTTCTTTTGTTCTGTATAGGCTTGTATTTGACCACAACCAATGATATGGAAGTTGGTAAGCAAACAAAGTCTAGAAGGGAACTGGCAATTGCAACTATCTGAACACACCAACGGGTGCTTAGTTTTTAACCTTAGAGTGGTAGCTAGCCAGATGGTACCCATATATTTTCCTTCTCCGAACATTCAACATCATTGTAGGATTCGAACCCTTGACACTCTTCAGGCCATTAACTACCATCTAAGCTGTCATATCCTTAACCTATCATCCTATACAGCCATTTGTAAATTTGTTGCTGACCGTAACATGAAAGAATTTGGTTTAAGTACATCATTTCTGTCCGGCGGTCGGCCCGGTAACACGTCTGTGGTGCTAGAGTGTCGAGACAGTGACAGCCGGTCTAATACGTCCTGAAAATGCTTCGTGTAGAAGCGAAACCCGTGTTGAGTTTCCTTGTTTGGAATTTAACAGAGAACGAGATCCAGCTGAATTAGTTACTAGATATTTGTTTTTGTAAAATCTTATAATGGATTTCCACAAGGTCACGCCTGAGTCAATTAGTTATCTAAGTACATCTATTTTCATAACGCTCAGATAAAAACTGCTTACCCTGTTGTTATGAAATTAAACCATAGTTCCCTAATGGCCTCCTTCATTTTCTTAAAGTCTTCAGAAATACCGCTTTCGGATGAGTTATTTAAGTCACTTCCATCAAGTACTGCCATCGTCTGCGCGCAGTGCGGTGCGCCGCGTACGTCAGTGTGAGGAACAGGAGGAGAAGACTCATCAGTAAATGAATACTTGTACAAGTATATTTGATCGTGACCACCTTCCACGTGCAATTGAACAGCCCTCAATGTAGGATACTCAAACAAAATGTCTGAAAAGTACTCTATATACGCTAGTACATTATCATCTCCCACCGGCTTGTCGCCAAAATATAGCTGTTTAATCTGTTTCACCACGTCTTCTTTCTGCTCGATGCTATCGAACTTCAGATCAATCGGCAGGAAGTCCGAGAACTTTTCGTTCATCTTGTGTTTCCAGCTGTCAAAGTATTCTATCCGTAGCAATCCTTCCATGTTTGCAAAACCATAGAGCATTGGAACTTTTTTGTATTTACCTGACTTTATTATGTCAATAGGGGACTCAACAAGGAACGCCTCATTTCCCGTTACACGTTCTACGCAAGGTGTGAAAACAAAAGTTGAATTGACTCTATCTATAAATGAGTCTTTCATCAAAGTTTCTAATGGAGTAGTCTTAAAAAACTCTTCCAAAGCATAGAAGTCATCGACATTATCAAAATTCAATTCTTTCGCGTAGTTCTTAGCATCCTCTAAGGGGTCTGGTTGAGTCGAAAACGATGCGACATTAGCTCCACTTTCTGGTATAACCTTATTAAACAGACCTTTTGCAGATTTAGATAACATTAATAAATCGACTGAAACTGAACCTGCACTATAGCCGGCAATAGTGACGTCATCAGGATTGCCACCGAAACTGGCTATATTCTTATTAACCCAGCGCAAGAGTGCAACCTGATCTTTCATGCCAGCGTTACCGGGAACGTCCTTCGTTCCTAGACACAAGAAACCATGTATTCCAAGTCGATAGTTGAACGTAACCGTGATAATTTTGTCCTTCGTTAACTTCTTTGCTGTTAACCAATCACCGTAGCCTACTTGAAAAGCTCCGCCATGAACATAAACCAATACTGGAAGATTTTTCTCTTTTGTATCAGGCACGTAGACGTTTGCGATGAGACAATCCTCTTTCATGACTTTGTCTTTTGGAAAGAAACCCGTCCAGGCTTGAGGGCACACTACCCCCTCGTCGACGGCTTCGAGCGTTTGCAACCATGCTGGACCTGGCAGGGGATTCTGAAACGTAAGTACATCAGCATCTTTAGTTTCAATTTTCATTTTCCTATTAAACTCATGACATTTTTATGACAAGCATGCAGACAAATATGTGATGGGCATGAGTGTAAAAGTAGATTAATTATTTCACTTTATTTAGGTTTTTATTAGGAGTTATGACGAGGCCGAGGATGTAGCACGCTTACCCAGAAAATGCCTATTTACTCTGGCCTTGAATATATCCAAGTTAAAGGTAGGTTCTATGTTATAATTCTTACACACATCAGACAAACACTCTATTCCTAATTACCAACCACATAGAGTGAGTTACAGAACACGCTTTAAATCAGAACAAAATTATGTTATTGTACATAGATAATGTTATGTTTATTGCATCATAAATAATCTTTTTAAGATAGGTTTAGATACTTACACATACTAAGTACTATCCTATATGTTCGGAATGGCATTATAAAAAAAAGCATTTTTTACACGGCAATTCGATTCCAACCAAGCAGGTTATTGTTATTTTTCTTCCATATACATAATTATACAGATACATACCATATAAGTAGATATTATACATTTAGAAATTTAGACATACATTTAGGGAAATAACTGTTTGTTCTAGGTGGAAATCGTTTCCACGACTTGTGTCGCATTCAGGGTCTCTAACAACTTAGCTAACTGGCATTTCAAGTTAAAGTTTAAGTTCGCGTGTAAGGTCATATATACATACGAACCATAGTAAACATATTGATCATAATGAAGCCATCCTATAGCTTATCTATACCTATTTTAGCGTTTATCTACAATTATTATTATATATATTAACATTAACCTTATTATATAAACTTGTTTACATTTACATTGTTTCTTTACAAGCTGCTTACCCCAAATTTATAAGGTCCTTTAGGTGCCGTCGCATAGGGAATGTTGTAGAATACAAAGAACTCGTTTTCTTGATCCTTGTATCCGCGGACTGAGCCCTGCTTGATGCGTACTACCTTCGATTCTACATCGTTGTTTTGAGAGTTAGCTGTGGTCACCACCACGCACAAAAACAATACAAACGTGCTCCACAACATGACACCGGTCCGCTACTGACACAACCTGTTAAATTCACGTCTAATCTAAGGATGATAAACTTTAATAACATAAGTGGATTTTCTGATTAATGACTCGCCTCGTGCTACCGCGGTCGCTCTTGACCTTGTGTATATAGGAATTGGGGACCTGTAGAGCTATTATCAAATCTTCTTATAGAGTACTTGGTTCTGATGATTTCATTCAGAATAAAGCTCATTATTACATCTTTTGGAATCTTGTAGTAACTTACCTTGTTATTTTTTATAAAGTTATGACTGAGTTTAAACTAATTAAGTTACTTTCTTGCTTGTTATAAACATAGAACTTGTTTGGTATAAAGTTGACATATTTTCGCCATGATTCGAATTTTGACTGTTTACTATATGTATAATGAGTTAGTGACGGCGACGCGCCAAATAATTGTTATACCGACAAGTCAAGGACTGACAAGAATGACTTACACACATAGACAATTAATAAACGATTTGACCTTGACCACGCAAACACTAGACAGACAGATCTTTTAAAATTCAAAACAGGAATTACGATGGACAATAAGCAGGTATGTGACATCAAAATAATATTGATACGATTTTTATTGAGACAATATTAAAGTAATAAATAGATAACTATAGCTAGGATCATCCAAATGCTTGGGATCTTCAAATAAGATGCTGCATTATCTGTAACCGTTGGTGGTACAGGAGCACGATAGAATCGCTGATATATATCATCCCAGAACGCAGCTCGTTCCTCCAGCAATGAACCCTTCAATTCCATATTCTCACTCAGTAACATATGAGGACTCCTGTCTGCCCTGGCAGCAGGCCACGATGTGATATTTGACCCCTCTGGAACTGGATTCCTGTAAACAATCAATGCCTTATAGTTCTGCAGTGGGCGACGAGCCACTTCACTGCTCAAGCTAGCGTGACTAAGAAATTAAGTAAAAGGTGACCTTGAAGTTTAAGCATAGCACTTAGCTGAACTTAGTGCCATTAAATATAACAAATGATGGACAAATATGACTTGGGCTTTTAAAAAAATATAGGTCAATTGTATAGTAATACACTAAAACACAAGAAAAACAAAATGAGACGTTTCATAATCTACTTACCCAGTTAAAATAAAGTTCAACCACAGCTCTCTCATTAATGCCTTCATATCCCGATACTCATCAGTGATGTCTTCCTCATCTCGAACCACAGCCATAAGTTGGTCGCAGTGATTGGCTCCACGGACATTGGTCAAAGGCACAGGCGGCGTGTTTTCATCCACGAAGTTGTATTCATAAAGATATATGGTGTCATTGTTAGATTCGACGCGCATTTTTAAAGCTTTTAACATCGGATAGGCAAATAATACATCCGTAAAAAAATCAACATACGCCACGATTGTATCTTCACCGACTGGTTGGTCACCGAAGTAAAACTGTCTAACATCTTCCGCTATTTTACTTTTCTCCTCCTCATTTTCGAATTGTAGATCAGCGGGCATAAAGTCAGAGAAATTTTCATTCATTTTATCTTTCCATGATTCGAATAGTTCAATTCGTAGCAAGCCTTCAAATTTAGCAAAGCCATAAAACAGTGGAACTTTACTATAATTGCCATTCACAAAAATGTTTGCTGGATAATCATTGAGAAATATATCTTCATCAGTATCTGCCTCGAAGCAAGGCGTAAACAAAACAGCCGAATTTTCTCTCTCCGTTACTTCATACATACGTGATGTTAACAAATCAAATGAGGCAGTTTTAAAAAACTCCTCCATAGCGCCAATATTATTTACGTCAGTGAAATTAAGTAATTCTGCGAAAATCTTTGCATTGCCAATAGGATCGACTTGAACACTTATAGCACCAATACTAGCGCCACTTTCTGTTATAGCCTTATTGAACAGGCCACTAGCGAGTGGTGACATTGTAAGTAAATCTACAGAAGCGCCACCGGCGCTACAGCCGGCTATTGTTACGTCATCCGGATTACCACCAAAATGGCGAATATTATCTTTCACCCAGCGCAGCAGTGCCACTTGGTCTTTCATTCCAGCATTACCGGGGATATCCTTAGTGCCCAAACACAAGAAACCATGGGCCCCCAAACGGTAATTAAAAGTGACAGCAACAATCTTTTCACTCTTCACTAAGGTTCTTGGTATAAGTTGATTGCCAAAACCTAATTGGAATGCTCCACCGTGAACCACAACTAGTACTGGAAGGTTAGTTTCAATGGTATCTGGAGTAAAAATATTAGCTACTAAGCAATCTTCTCGCATGTCTCGGGAGCCTAAAGGAGTTTGCGGGCAGACTATGTCTCCGTTGATAGCTTCAAAAGTTTCCGTCCAAACCGGTGGTGGGAGAGGTGCCTAAAATGTAAAGTATAAATCAATCAATAAATATCCTGGGACATTCTTTACACACGGCTGTAGTAGTGTAGTTTGTGATCAGTTGGATCACAAACTAAGCAGAGGTTGTAGTATGGAAATCAGATAACTGATATATTATATATATTATACTACTTTTAAAATACATACTTAAATTGATATTTACATCACGACACAGAACAAACAGACATGTTCATGCACACAAATATTTGTCCTGGGTGGGAAACGAACCCACGAGCTGCGACGTGGCAGTCAGGGTCTAACCACCACGCCAACTGGCCCCTATGTAAGGTATAAGCGAACAAACAATCGTAATTCTCTTACCTTGAACTTATCGGCACCTGTAGGAATATTCGCGTATGGAATACCATGAAAAGCGAAAATATCCCCATTTGGTTCTTTATACCCTCGCACCGGGCCCTGCCCAATAACCACAGTTCGAGACTCAACATCGTCACTCAAGGAGCTGGTTGCGCTCCAGACGACACATATACACACTAAAAACGACCTCCGTGACATACCTAACTTATGTTGTTTTCACATCAACTGAGTAATTCATGATTATTTTATATTTTATTTCATCGAAGATAAAATCAATCTACTTGACTTAACACCTATCGTGTGTTTCTTAGGGTACCGTCACCAAAGTATAAAAACAGAATCAATAAAAATGCATTATAGGTATGTTCTTAGGTATTTTCTGAACAGGTTATGGCTTTATATTATTATCATCTTGCCGTGCTAGGAAACAACCTAGACACTTTATGCTATAATTATAATTAAGTGCATGTTTTTATAGATATTAGAATGTCAAAAGATGTATGGCTATTAGACACGCCAACTCATTTCGCTTCATTTTCAAATAATGATATGAGCAATGATGCGCGACCATTATTTCAGAAACACAATAAACTCTCATAAAATTATCATATATTTATAATAATAAAAGATTATCGACAACATTTGAATGATCAGTTGAGTACCGAGATAAAAACACATCTAGATACCTACTCTAAAGGCATGATAAACCACAAATGAAATTGTAAATATAGGTATGTGAAATATAAAAATGAATTCGTGTTTGTTCTTTGATATTCTATGCATTCTTGATCTATTCAGCCGATTACAATCAAACTTTGAGGAGTTTTAGATGATGGTTTCTCAAAAAACAGATACACGGAAATGTCACTTCTTGAAACAAAAAGAGTCATGAACACAGAGGAAGACTATCCAGGTCATCATCGACTCTCATATTTTAAGGTCCAACCATCATGTGATGCGGCGAGGTGCATGTACTTTGCACATAATGTATTTAGTTATAATAAAGATCGAATTTGTAAATTATACTTACCTACAATCTGATTTGACGAGACCATCAAGGTCTTTGCTTTATACCTATTGTCGTTTTTCATATATCATAATGATAATACATCGTTACTTATTTACTCGTTTGTGCTTCAAAAATGAACACATCTTAGTACTTGCACAAGACCATAGACGTGCAATGACGTATTATAAATAGACACGTCATTGACCAACATCACGGCTCTCAAAAACAGCTATACTTGATAGCTACTTATACGCGCGAAGAAAGGAAAAGTAAATAAACGCACCTTACGGTGTACCTGTTGCTAGAGAGAGATAAATATACATCGTTAGTTACGCAAGCGATTGAGTGCCGCAAGCGCCGTGCGTGCCGTCGCGACAGTGGAGTAAATTGATTTAGAGCAATTACCATCATTTTATGTTGGCATTTCTGAGCGCGGGTAACGCATCTATAGTTTAAATATCATTGTGGACATGTATGCTTTTTTGCGAGTGAATTCGTGTAGACTGTGGGCTGTATCGGTGTTAAAATGAAATTAGCTGGATAAGTAATCCTTGGGTGACGTTATTGAGTTTACAATCATACAAACCCATCACTTGAGAACGACTGGACGGATATGACTTTTTTTATGTTCGACATAAGTAGTGTAACCCGTGTGTAACCCGAAAAGGGTTTTTAGGCAAAATTTAATAGCTGTCCGGAAAATTGGAAACCTCGCAAATTTGGGTAGAATAGCAATTTTTTTTTTTAGTTATTTGCTCGCTATGTCTGAAGTGTGGTGCGCATTTGAGGAATAGGACCGCTATAGTGCCTACATACTATTCATAAAAGATCTATGATCATCTGACTGTACAGACTCTTATCTTTGTGCAGAACGCAGTAATTTTTCTAATCCAGTCTCTGATATTTTTTTTTTAATTAAACACATTATTAGCTAGGTAGGCACTACTGACTTATTTGCTCTTTTTCGTAGGTAGGCTACCTGTCTTCAAGAAATTAGAAAAGCACTTATAATCAGCAATACCGTTCAACGCAAAGAGAAAAATGCTGGATACGTCCGAGTCGGTCTGGGGCCTAAGGGTTCTGTAGACTACACTGGCACAATCAGCTCAACAGTACCTAGGGCAATATCTATTTATTATTGGCCGATTATAACCAAATAAAAAATCGGAGTATTGCAAACAAAAGGGGGTGCTGATAAAACCTTGAGTTTACATAAATAAACGTGGAAGAAATCACGCAAAAAGAATAAATGTTTGAAAGTATGTAAGGCAATAAAACTCAGATGAACGAAGAGTGGATGAGAGTAAAGTAACTTATTATTCTGTCCAAACAAATGTCTGGGATTTTTACCATTTCCATTAGATAATAATACTAGTTTAAATTATGGTAATACAGTGCAACCTCAATATAACAAATCCGACGGGAACTCGTAAATATTCGTTTTATCAAGTAATTTGTTAAACTGAGGTTTGTTATATTGAGGTAAGGTTGGTCTCAAATTTGTTATAAAGAGGTAAATAATAATAATAGTTATATAATAAATATAATAGTTTTATTCACCTCAACAGTAAGTTCTCATCTTGTTATAGCGAACAACTTCTACTTATAAATGATAACACATTTTTATCAAATTACTCTATGTTTTTTCTTTTAAAAAACCATTAGGTAACATATTTTTTTCCTTAGTTTAATAATCAAAATTAAATGCAGTAAAATCCGTAAAAGTAGGTAATAAGGTGGTTTCATACATGTGGGAAATTTAGTGTTAATTTAAAAAAAATCGTACAACAAAACTCACTAATTACCTATGTCTATTTTTTTCGTCGTAGGAATTTTGCCTACATAATTAATAATGTTTCGCTTTTCTACGACTAATAAGGAACACCTTTTACGTTCTGCGCCTTTGTTGTCTAATGTTTACATTACTTTTCATCAAACGACTACAGTTGTTTTACAAAAAAAGGGGTTATACCTGTCGCGACTGAATCACATACTATGGGATTAAGGATCATATTGGCGGGAATTATATATAGAGGTTTTGAGTTGACAAAATTCGTTAATTATAGATATTTTAACTTTTTTTTATAGTTGAAAATTCGTTATAAAGAGGTTGTTCGTAGAAAAATTTCGTAATGTAAAGGTATTATTCAAAATGACTCTTATGGACAATTCAAGGGGATTACGAAAAATTTGTTAAATCGAGGAAGTCGTTAAATTGAGGTTCGTTATATTATGGTTGCACTGTACTCAGTAATTAACAGTATCTAATTAATTTGACCATCGATGAGATTTTTGACGTAGAAAACAAAGGTATGTTAACGATGGACCTATCAACAACACTTTATTTCGATACCAATAGTCCAATGAAATAATATGTGATAGTAGTTAAAACACAAATGTTGGAGATCCACAAATTGGAAGCTCCATTCCCAGTTGGTCGTACAGGAGGGCGGAAGTGTCGCTCGTAGATATTGTCCCAGAAGGCAGCACGTTCCTCCAGCAGTATGCCTTTAAGATCCACATCTACTCCCAAGGATAAGTGAGGACTCCTATCCGATGTTGCTTCAGGCCACAATGTTACATTAGATCCTTCTGAAACTGGATTCCTGCAAAGACACAACAACTTTAATAAAACACAATGGCACCTAAAAATTAACATGAGAGATAGTTTCAGGGCCTCACTTCAACGCACAATTAATTGATGTAAATATTTACTGAATAAGATCAAATATAAAAAAAACACTTTCCGTATAAAGGTAAACAAACTTTTTCAATATTACTCTCTCCTCTTTGCCAGTAGTAAATTCGTGACCTAAATAAATAAAACCTATAATCGCGTTCAAATCTCTCAAGGTCTATCGAAGGCTACGATAATAAGTGAAGGTAATTGACACAGCTGATAACCCAATGAAACAAATCAGTTGCAAAAATAAATTCAAAAATTATAAAGATAAGAAAGAAATCCAAAGTGTAATAAATATTGTACAAGGAGAAGTAAATAACGAATTGCGTATATTATGTGGCTTGTGAGATTATATAAACAAATATCTAGTAACTAATACCGCTGGATCTTCTTCTCTGTCAAGTCCCAAACAAGGAAACTCAACAGGAAATCGACACATGTTTCGCTTCTACACGAAGCATCTTCATGACGTATTAGACCCGCTGTCGGTGGCCCGCGGCGGCGGTCGGTGAGGTAACACGTCTCTGCTGCTAGTGCGCCGACTCAGATATTTATATTCAGATAATTACTAGATATTTGTTTTTGTATAATCTTACAATGGATTTCCGCAAGGTAAGGTCTGAGTCAATTAGTTATTTGGCTTCTAAAAAAAAATTATACGTACCCAGTCAAAATAAAGTTCAGCCACAGTTCTCTCGTTAGAGCTTTCATATTTAGATATTCATTTGATATATTTTCTTCTTCTCTAACAGCAGCTATATGTTGACTACAATGGTTGGCTCCACTTACATTTGTAAACGGCACTAGTCGCGAATTTTCATCCACAAAAGAATATTCATAAAGGTACATCGTATCGTTATTAGATTCAATACGTAGTTTTAAGGTTCTCAACATCGGGTATGCAAATAAACTGTCAGTAAAATAGTCAATGAACGCCAAAACAGTGTTTTCACCGACTGGTTCTTCACCGAAATAGAACCTTTTCACATCTCCCGCAACTTTTTCTCTCTCTTCTTCACTTTCAAATTGGAGATCAGCTGGTAAAAAATTTGAAAACTTTTCATTCATCAAATCCTTCCAGGTGTTGAAATAATTAATGCGTATCAAACCTTCCATATTAGCAAAGCCAAAAAACAATGGAATTTTATAGTACTCTCCGCTTGATAAAGTGCTTATAGGTGAACTCTGTAGAAACCTTTCTTCATCTGTATCGGCTTCCAAGCATGGTCCAAACAGATTAGCTCCATTGTATCTATCCCTTGCAGCATCCGACCGCGAGGTTAACAATTCCAATGAAGCAGATTTATAGAATTCCTCTAGTGCCTCTATGTTATCCACGTTAGTTATTTCAAGTATGCCTGCGTAAATTTTTGCATTTTCGATGGGGTCAATTTGAACACCAACACCTCCAACACAAGCACCACTTTCAGTTATGGCCTTGTTGAACAGTCCACTTGTTAGTGGTGACAGTGTCAGCAAATCGACTGCACCACCGCCTGCGCTGCAGCCGGAAATTGTCACGTCATCCGGATTACCACCAAAATGGCGAATATTATCTCTCACCCAGCGCAGCAGTGCCACTTGATCTTTCATTCCAGCATTACCGGGTGCAGCCTCAGTGCCCAAACATAAGAAACCATGTGCCCCCAAACGGTAATTAAAAGTTACGGCAATGAGTTGTTGACTGTTTACTAGGGTTTTTGGTATTTGTCGATTACCATAGCCCGTTTGGTAAGCCCCACCGTGAACTACGACCAATACTGAAAGATTTGTCTCATTGGTGTCTGGTGTAAAAATATTTGCTACTAGACAATCCTCTCGCATGTCTAAGACATTTGTAGTAGATTGTGGGCAGATGATGGCATCATTGATAGCTTCAAAAGTTTCAGTCCATTCTGGCGGTGGCAGAGGTGCCTGAGGGATACAAATATAAATAAATATCCTGGGATATTCTTTATACACGGCCATCTGGGGTCAAACTAAGCAGAGCTTGTAGTATGAAAACCAGAAGACTGATATACTACATTTTTATTTTTCTAAATACATAATTATATAGATATTTACACCCAGACACAGAACAAACAGACATGTTCATGCACACAAATGTTTGTCCTGGGTGGGAATCCACCCGCAATCTTTGGCAGTCAAAGTCGCTAACCACCAAGCCAACTGGCGGGCGATATATGCAAACGTAGGCGTAAATGAAACCCTCATAACCCTTTTCCAGGCTACATGGCTACTAGCAATGCGCTTTTACGTGCGTTTCTGTTATGTTTCGTTCCATGACCAAAAGTAAATCTGTGCCCGAAATTTTATGACAATTCGTTCAGTCCATAGATACCTGAGGTAACAAACATACACACCCCAACTTTAGCAATAACATAACTATAATAATCTAATTATAAATATATTAGTGAGATTACCTAGAAAGTTATACACAAATGATATCTATAAGATTATTATAATAAATACACATAGTGGAATAAATTTGATGATAACTATCTTGATTACCTTAAACTTGTCAGTGCCAGTAGGAACAGTTGCAAATGGAATACCATGGAAGGCGAAAAGGTCCCCGCTGGGATCCTTGTACCCTCTCACCGGCCCCTGGGCAATATTCACAACTCGTGACTCTACATCCTGGCTCCACGAGCTACTAACGCTCAACATAATACAAGAAGACAAAAATAAAATGTTTCTCGCCATAGCTCTTGTAACTGACTCAATTATTCAAGATTATTTTATGCATGAATTTTAGATTAAATAATCATTCATTAATTGAGTCATCAATTAATTGTGTTATCTACTTAAAAGATTAATGTCCACGTATTTAGAGATCCTTCACGTTTATAATTATTCTTTTTATACATAATGCGTGGATATGAGACTTGTACTTTAATCTTGTTGGCAACACCGTAATTAATGTCACTGAGCGCTAAATACGTGGACATTAATCTTTTAAGTAGATAACACAATTAATTGATGACTCAATTAATGAATGATTATTTAATCTAAAATTCATGCATAAAATAATCTTGAATAATTGAGTCAGTTACAAGAGCTATGGCGAGAAACATTTTATTTTTGTCTTCTTGTATTATGTTGAGCGTTAGTAGCTCGTGGAGCCAGGATGTAGAGTCACGAGTTGTGAATATTGCCCAGGGGCCGGTGAGAGGGTACAAGGATCCCAGCGGGGACCTTTTCGCCTTCCATGGTATTCCATTTGCAACTGTTCCTACTGGCACTGACAAGTTTAAGGTAATCAAGATAGTTATCATCAAATTTATTCCACTATGTGTATTTATTATAATAATCTTATAGATATCATTTGTGTATAACTTTCTAGGTAATCTCACTAATATATTTATAATTAGATTATTATAGTTATGTTATTGCTAAAGTTGGGGTGTGTATGTTTGTTACCTCAGGTATCTATGGACTGAACGAATTGTCATAAAATTTCGGGCACAGATTTACTTTTGGTCATGGAACGAAACATAACAGAAACGCACGTAAAAGCGCATTGCTAGTAGCCATGTAGCCTGGAAAAGGGTTATGAGGGTTTCATTTACGCCTACGTTTGCATATATCGCCCGCCAGTTGGCTTGGTGGTTAGCGACTTTGACTGCCAAAGATTGCGGGTGGATTCCCACCCAGGACAAACATTTGTGTGCATGAACATGTCTGTTTGTTCTGTGTCTGGGTGTAAATATCTATATAATTATGTATTTAGAAAAATAAAAATGTAGTATATCAGTCTTCTGGTTTTCATACTACAAGCTCTGCTTAGTTTGACCCCAGATGGCCGTGTATAAAGAATATCCCAGGATATTTATTTATATTTGTATCCCTCAGGCACCTCTGCCACCGCCAGAATGGACTGAAACTTTTGAAGCTATCAATGATGCCATCATCTGCCCACAATCTACTACAAATGTCTTAGACATGCGAGAGGATTGTCTAGTAGCAAATATTTTTACACCAGACACCAATGAGACAAATCTTTCAGTATTGGTCGTAGTTCACGGTGGGGCTTACCAAACGGGCTATGGTAATCGACAAATACCAAAAACCCTAGTAAACAGTCAACAACTCATAGACAACGAGTCTAAATTGTGTATTAATTTGAGGTATAAATACCTTTTTAACCCGACGTTCAGTCCTCCCGTGACCGGCTTGATGTAAGTCAGCCAAAACGTCGGGTTAAAAAAGGTATTTATACCTCAAATTATTACACTTTTTAGACCCGTTGTCTATAATAAATAATAATCAGAGTGTTTACTTGGTTCGATCATAAGAAACGAATTGGTCTACAAACTAATATTAAGTTACCAGATAAAACCATGTTGAGGATATAATACAAGTTTTTATGCTAAGCTACACACCTAGTCGGCGGTGACCACTTACCATCAGGTAGACCGTCTGCTTGTTCGTCGGCCCAAGAGGAAAAAATACAAAAAAGAAATCCTTAATTTACCCGGTAGGTATTCAAAATGTTTTCTTTGATACCGACGTTCTTGCTTAGAAGCGTCAATAAACTCTTATAAGTTTTGATCGAAGTTGATACTACTAATATAACCAAGCTAAAAACTAATATAGAATAAAAGGATTTTGTTACATATAATGAAAAATCAGCAGTTGATAACTGTTTGTATTTCTATAGTTTAACTCGGATCCCACAATCGCACAATATGCACCGTTCATCCAAACATGGCGGAGTGGGGGCACCTATATTCGATCTAACAGAAAATGTTCTTTGTGTATTCTTTCTTATGTATGACATCCATGATTGGTCTCCTTGAGGTGACTCACATCGTCAGCTGTACATGGAGATATTGTATTGCTTCTAGACTGAATAGCAAATAAATAAATAAATATTCTGGGATATTCTTTACACACGGCCATCTCATCCCAAACTAAGAGCTTGTACTATGGAACCAGATAAATGATGTACTACATATAAAACTTTTTATTTTTCTAAATACATACTTATATAGATATTTTACACCCAGACACAGAACAAACAGACATGTTCATGGGTACAAATGCTTGTCCTGGGTGTAAATCGAACCTGCTACCTGCGACTTGGCAGTCAGGGTCGCTCACCATCAAGCCAATAGGCCTGTCAATGATTCAACATTGCAAGTTATGATTTATAATAATAATAAACGCTGGAACATATTTCACACACGGTTATCTGATTAAACAGCTTTAATCGGATAAGGGGGCGTCCATTAATTACGTGAGGTGATATTGGCGATATTTCGACCCCCCCACTTGCCGTGGTGAGTTGTCATGAGATTTTACTCGACCCCCTCTGCCCGCCCCTAATCTCACGTGAGATTTGATATTATCATAAGTATACGATTTAGATATAGATGTGAAAAAATATGACTACTTGTATTACCCTCTTCTAGCAATTTTACACTGTTTCTTGCTAATAAAAAAATTACGTGATATTTGCCGAGACGGGGGGGTCTCCTCCACGTAAGATTCGGCTTGACCCCCTCACCCCCTAAAATGCCTCACGTAATTAATGGCCCCTAACTGGTATTCTAGATACACAAAGGTTTAACTCTTTTTCATTGATTCACCTTGATGACAGAACCAACCGTTTCCAACCAACATTTTTATGTTTGTCATAAGTGGAAATCGTCCCACGACTTGTGCCGTGGTATTCAGGCTCTCTGCATCACACTAACTCGAGGATGTTTCTTCGCGGCCTCCGTACTCTGTCTCTGTCGCTTACTACGTTAATACTACTAATCACGTGAGAGCTAAGCTCTCCAAGGCCTCCGTGAAGCGGCTCGCCGGCGGAGTTTGTATTAGCTGAATAAGGGGGCTGACCCGTCAAGCACGCTTTATGATACTTAATTTGGAACAAAGAATTAAATCCTACAATTAAAATACAAGATAATTAAAATTCATCAAGCTGTTAGTGTGATTTGTAATTTAAATATAAAGAGGAATACTGAAGAACATTCCATTAAATATATACTTTATATTGTCACATGAAATACGATGCGATAGCAGTCAAAACACAAATGTTGGAGATCCACAAATTGGAAGCTCCATTGTCAGTTGGTGGTACAGGAGCGCGGAAGTGTCGCTCGTAGATATCGTCCCAGAATGCAGCACGTTCCTCCAGCAGAATGCCTTTAAGATCCACATCCACTCCCAGAGATAAGTGAGGACTCCTATCCGACGTTGCTTGAGGCCATGACGTTAAATTGGATCCCTCAGGTACTGGATTTCTGTAAACACCACAATTATATCATAGTAAATACAGTTACTTGAATGTGAAACGTATTCACAACAATACAGTATATAAATATAATATATACTAGTATATATACTAATATATGCTGCCCAAAGCGGGATCACCCGCCTTCTGGAAGTCTGTAATGATCGAACTGTCAAACAAGCGCAGTTAAAATAGTTGCAACTCTCTACTATAATATTATACATACCAATAAACCTTCTTCTGGAATCAGTCTGTCTATTGGTGAAAACCGCATCAAAATCCGTTGCGTTTAAAAGATCTAAGCGTATAGACGTGACATACTACATTGAAGTTTAAAAAAACATTTATAAATATATACAATATGGTTCGGTCCGTACTAAGCACAAGCAACAAAACCCATGAGAAAATATTTCTGAATTGTTTTAATGAATGACATTTAATAAATATGATTTGACAAAACGATTAATGTTATCCTTACCCTGTTAGAATAAAGTTGAGCCACAGTTCTCTCGTTAGATCTTTCATATTCCGAAACTCGTCTGATATATTTTCTACTTCACTAATTACAGCCCTATGTTGATCGCAATGGTCGGCTCCACGAACGTCAGTAAATGGTACGACTGGCGTATTTTCATCCACAAAGGAATATTCATATAAGTACATTGTATCATTATTAGACTCGACACGTAGTTTGAGAGTTCTCAACATTGGAAATCCGAATAAAATGTCAGTGAAATAATTAATATACCCTAAAATAGTAGCCTCCCCTACAGGTTCGTCACCAAAATAGAATCTCTTTACGTCTCCGGCAACTATTTCCTTCTCTTCCTCGTTTTCAAATTGGAGATCAGCTGGTAAAAAATTAGAAAACTTTTCATTCATCAAGTCCTTCCAGGTGTTGAAAAAGTTAATGCGTATTAAGCCTTCCATATTAGCAAAGCCATAAAACACTGGAATTTTATTGTATTCTCCGCTTGAAAGAATGCTTACAGGTGAAGTCTGTAGAAACCTCTCCGCGTCTGTATCGGCCTCCAAGCATGGTCCAAATAAGACTGCCCCATTATGTCTATTCGTTACAACATCTGACCGCGAGATCAACAATTCCAATGAAGCAGATGTATAAAATTCGTCAAGTGCCTCTATGTTATCAACGTTTGTAAAATCCAGTACGCCTGCGTAAATTTTAGCATTTTCGATGGGGTCAATTTGAACACCAACACTTCCAACACAAGCACCACTTTCAGTTATGGCCTTGTTGAACAGTCCACTTGTTAGTGGTGACAGTGTCAGCAAACCAACTGAACCACCGCCTGCGCTGCAGCCGGAAATTGTTACGTCATCTGGATTACCACCAAAATAACCAATATTATTTTTCACCCAGCGCAGCAGAGCAACTTGATCTTTCATTCCAGCATTACCGGGTGCGCCCTCAGTGCCCAAACACAAGAAGCCATGCGCGCCCAAACGGTAATTAAAAGTCACGGCAACGATCTGTTGACTGTTGACTAATGTCCTTGGTATAAGTTGATTTCCGAAACCAAATTGGTATCCCCCGCCGTGAACCACTACTAATACTGGAAGATTAGTCTCATTGGTGTCGGGTGCAAAAATATTTGCTACTAGACAATCCTCTCGGATATCTAAGTTGTTTGAAGTAGTTTGTGGGCAGACAATGGCTGAATTGGTAGCTTCAAAAGTTTCAGTCCATTCCGGCGGTGGCAGTGGTGCCTGAGGGACACAAAAATATATTTAAAAGCAGGCATAGATAACAGCCCTTTTGTCTGCTATTATATGTATATAAAATTATATTAGAGCAAATATGATTATTGCTAATCTGAATCCTGATTACCTTAAACTTGTCAGTTCCAGTTGGAGCTCTCGCATATGGAATACCATGGAAGGCGAAATGGTTCCCGCTGGTATCCTTGTACCCTCGCACCGGTCCCTGGGCAATGTTCACAATTAGCGACTCTACATCCTGGCTCCAAGAGCTACTAACGCTCAACACTATGCAAGAACACACAAAAATAATGTTTCTCGCCATAGCTCTAGGAACTGACTCACATTAATCATGTTTTTGAATTCATAATGTATTCTTTTTAGATAATCTACTTAAAAGATAAAAAGCCCATATATTTAGAGATCCTTCGTATTTATTTTTCAAACTAATGAATCTATGTATAATAAGGTTTACAAGATTTTTTCGGATAATCACCTTCCCGACTCCGATTCATGTGAACCTTGGCCCGTGCATTGGATACGGGAGCGCAGGCCAGTGGTAAGGAGGTATTTTACGTAATTCTTGCTTGGGTGGGAAATGCGACTTGTACGATTTATGTAACCTTATATCTCAGGAGCCGTCATTAGTAGGAATGTAGATTTCTCATTACAAATGATTAGCGTTATTCAAAGTATTAACTATAACATGTTATTAAAAAAAAAGGATTTACCTTCTACAAAAAAACTGTAGGTACAAGTTGTAGTGTATTCATTATATTTTTGAACAGGAAATTTTAGACACAAAAAGCAAATAATTGTAATTATTTATACATATATACTACGGAGTTAAAAAAACGACTAACGTCATCTAGACTATAAGTTTCTTTATTGCACATAAATATTTCACAATAAGTCAAGGAGTTGTGATTAATATTTCACAAATTCTCAATCATTGACAATTTGATGGTGCCTAAGATAGGCTGAATTCTGAACCAGTGGTAGCTTTAGTAGCTTTATATTTTTACCTTCATAAGTGCCCTTCGCGAGCCTAAACTAAACAAATCGTTTTGAATTTTTATTTTGGTAAACCTCTATGAATTTATGTGTAAAATAAATGCATGTATCTACTTAATATTATTTGACAATATTTGCAGTAAAACTCTTCTTGATCATATCAGTTCCACCATCTATATCATATCTACAAACGATGTTCCATTTTATATATTTTTTGTAGATATTCCTCATCTACTGATAACAATAAAGTAATTTTTGATTTTCTTGATAGCAAGATAATAATATTTAGTACGCAAATTAAAACTGCATTAATGACGCATCTTTAGATATAATAATTAAAAACTTAATATACTAAATTATGCAACTAGATCCTTGAATTTAATTATTTCAAACCATTAACCCCATTACCATAGAGAGATAAGGAGCCAGGCTTAAATTATAATTTAGATTAACATCAAGATCCACTACTTCCCTACCTTACACCTTCGGTCACATCATCACTGACAATGGTGAGATTGTGGTCAACCACTAGTACCTATACCTATTTAATTAATTATGGTGTACCTACACAATAAAAAAAATTGATGACATCTCACTCAGCCTGCAATGTCTATATGAGATCAGAAAAATAGAGCATTTTGTAGGCAAAAGCAGGGTTATGTGTAAAATATGTTCAGGAGTGAGAAAATGGAGCAATAAATCGGGACACAATTTAAAAAAAACTTCAATACATTCCCATAAAGGAAATCGCTATAGTAATCATAATCCAAATATTCATGCTTCTGAAATATGGTGCTCCATTATCGGTGTTTGGTGGGGCTGGGGCGCGGAAGTGTCGTTCGTAGATATCATCCCAAAAAGCGGCCCGTTCCGCGTTGAGCGCCCCTTTTAGTTCCAACTTTGGACCCAGCGACATGTGGGGGCTCCTATCTGATTGTGCTGTTGGCCATGATATAGTGTTTGTTCCCTCTGGAATTGGAGTCCTGGAAATAATGTTACTTTAAAAATAGCTTGAATTTTAATAGTTAATAGGTGAATGGGTCCTGCAGGGAATAGGGCAAGATATAGGGAAGGCAAATTCAACCCAAAGGTATTTTATATAGTTTAAAATAACTGTTATCACAGTTGTTTATCTGGCTACATAAAAGTGATGATCCATTAATTAGTATCTTTTAGGTACATTCAATTAGTTAACGTCAATTTATTGATATCCAATCAATCAATTCCACCTATTTAACATACCTACCAACATTCTGACTGAGTACGACTAAACTTTTAATTGAAAATGATTGTGTTTGTTTTTAAAGTTTTCAAAAGTAGTTTCATTGTTGATGATATAGTTAACCTAACATAGGATGATAAAGGAATGATTTTTTTTAATCTTTCCCGAAAACCTAAGTCATTTCGCCAACTAGGGCGAGATGGAAAATTGATATTAAGATAAATCAGTGAATTTTGTGCTAGTTTTTTTAAGGTTCAACGTACCCTGTAATGATAAAATTGAGCCATAGCCCCCTCATGAAGCTTTTCATAAACCCATAGGCTTCTGTTATATTTTCCTCTTCTTGAGTCACAGCCAAAAGTTGGTCGCAATGATCCGCTCCTTGAATATTTGTAAACGGGATAGATGGCGAGTTTTCATCAACGAAAGAATACTCGTAAAGATATATAGTTTCGTTATTCGATTCAGTACGTAATTTTAAACCCCTCAACATCGGGTATCCAAATAAAACGTCTGTAAAATAATCAATGTACGACAATACGGTGCTTTCACCAACAGGTTCGTGTCCGAAATAGAAGCTTTTCACATCACCCGCAACTTTTTCTTTCTCTTCCTCGTTTTCAAATTGGAGATCATCTGGTAAAAAATCAGAAAACTTTTCATTCATCAAGTCCTTCCAGGTGTTAAAGAAGTTAATTCGAATCAAGCCTTCCATATTAGCAAAGCCATAAAACATTGGAACTTTATTGTACTCTCCGCTTAACAGAGTGCTAACAGGTGAATTTTGTAGAAACTTCTCCCCATCTGTATCGGCCTCCAAACATGGTCCAAATAGTAATGCACCATTATATCTATCCCTTGTAGCATATGACCGCGAGGTCAATAATTCCAATGAAGCAGTTCTATAAAATTCCTCAAGTGCCTCTACGTCATCCACATTTGAAAAGTCCAGTACGCCCGCGTATATCTTAGCATTTTCGATGGGGTCCATTTGAACACCAACACTTCCGACACAAGCACCACTTTCAGCAATGGCCTTGTTGAACAGTCCACTTGTTAGTGGCGACAGTGTCAGCAAATCGACTGAACCACCGCCTGCGCTGCAGCCGGAAATTGTTACGTCATCTGGATTACCACCAAATTGAATTATATTTTCTTTCACCCAGCGTAGCAGAGCCACTTGATCTTTCATTCCAGCATTGCCGGGTGCACCCTCAGTGCCCAAACACAGGAAGCCATGTGCGCCCAAACGGTAATTAAAAGTCACGGCAATGATCTGTTGACTGTTCACTAAGCTTTTTGGTATCCGACGATTACCATAGCCAGATTGGTAAGCCCCACCGTGAACCACGACCAAGACTGGAAGATTAGTTTCATTAGAATATGGGGCAAAAATGTTAGCCACCAGACAATCCTCTCGTATTTCTAAGTCGCTCGTAGTAGATTGGGGGCAGATGATATCTCCATTGGTAGCATCAAAAGTTTCTGTCCATACTGGTGGTGGAAGCGGCGCCTGAGGGATAAAATATAGTTAAGAATATAAATAAATATCCTGGGACATTCTTTACACACGGCCACCTGATCCCAAACTAAGCAGAGCTTGTACTATGGAAACTAGATAACTAATATACTACAAATATTACTGTTTTTTCTAAATACATACTTATTTAGATATAAAAAGTTATACAATTATTCAGACATGCGAGAATTCAATATGGCTATCTCAGTTACCTACCTTATATCGGTCAGTACCCGTTGGGGCCGTTGCATATGGTATACCCTGGAAGGTGAAAATGTCCAGGCTGGGATCTTTGTACCCTCGCACCGGCCCTTGGGCAATGTTCACAACTCGCGACTCAACATCCTGAGCCCACGAGCTGGTTGTGATCAACACGACACACACGAACACAACGTACTTGTTCAACATAGCTGTTTATTATGCCTTCAAAACAATGCATGATTTAAATATAACTGTATGATAATCTAAGTAAAAGATAATTTTTAGTATTTTTGTGTTCCGTAAAGGAATAGTAAAACGAAACAATTAGTATTCATCTATATATTAGTATAAGTCCCTGGGTTAAGACTGCTTATTTGTTATTCAGAAACCGCCTCGAGTTTACTGTTTCAGTAGATAGTAAATAAATAAACTGCGAGGTAGGCATCGTGGTAGCGCAATCAGTGTAGTTTGATTAGTGTATGTCAACAAAGCAAAACATGTCATTGGTTTTGTCCAACTAAAAAGATGATCTGAATTCAAACAAGCACGATTTAATGCTCGGTTTCCATTTAGATTTTTATTCTATACAACTCTATCTATACTATCAAATGTTGAAGTTAGGACGTTACAGTCTCAATCACGCAGAAACGGCTGAAGGAATTTAGATACAATTTGATACAAGTTCAGAAATAGAATACGTGCAGGATTAACGTTTGTGATACTTTGAAATTCAGGGAAAACTTAAGATGTACATAGTTATATATTTTCATAGATAGTCCATCAAAGTTTAGGTACACAATCTACTGAACAAGAAAACCAATATATTTTTATATTTAATATAGGCGTAAAAACAAGATAAATAACATTTTACTACGGAATCGCTAAAAGGTTGAAATATGTTTCCCTATTTATCTTTACTATGTACCATAACATCCTTTACATAAAAAAAGATACTACTTTTAAATGGTAATGTTGGTTTGTTTATTTGATTAGACATAAATTTTTGTTTTTCGGAAATTTCCTGACATCTAGATGTTGATGTGGTAGGTACCAAAGGCAACTATGATCTAAGTTCCGCGACATATCTTGATACCTACTAGCCCAGCTATTTCAACCTTAAATAACTCGCCTAAGTTCTCAAAATTGACTTTACACGTTAAAAATTTAATTATTTAGAAGATAATAATCTTTGGCAATGAATTGCTCGCCTAGCATACTGTCTATTTAAGTATTTTTATTGTGAACTAGCGACCCGCCCCGCTGCAATGTAGATATTAAAACATATAAACCCTCCTCTTCAATCACTCTATCTATTAAATAAAACCGCATCAAAAACCGTTCCGTAGTTTTAAAGATTTAAGCATACATAGGGATATAGGGACAGAGAAACCGGCTTTGTTTTTATACTATGTAGTGATTTATAAATGTTTAATATGTTTGTAATTTTTTTAATATCATTGTTTGTAATATTTTAAGGAAACCATATAAAGACGATTTATAAGAGCCTGTGATGACCTACAAGAATAAACAAAATTAATATTTCTATTTTTCTAAAGACAAGAAATGCCAGTTTCGAATTAAAGGTTCAGAACCGACGCACGGGCGTATTATACCTAAGTATAATAAATTAAAGATAAATTATAATAGCTATTACGTGATAGAAGACTCCAACGAACAAATAACGATTTAAATCTATTTATCAGTGAATATAATTTATAATCAAATTCCAAATATATAACCTCGTACGAACGTATGAAAATTGTTATGACTTCCACAATGTGCAGTGGTGCCTTATGCAGTTTTTAACAGAAAATACAGATTTATAGCGTGAAATGGCACGGAAAGCGCTCGCTAAAGCACTTTTGCTTGATGGCACTCCGTCCGGTGGGAATTTCTGCAATAGATTTGAAGCGTGAACGTTTATAAAAGTTTATTCTTTGATGAATTATTTAAGTGCTATTACATACATTTAATTTCTATCAGTGAAATTAGTTCACAAGATGTCGACTAGACTTATAGATTATTGGTAGTTCATGTACAGAATCAAATCGTTGAGCTAATGTTAATTTATATCGTCACACCAAGAATGAGGCATTTGGTAAAAATACAATACAAACTAGAGAACTAAGTAACTAACATTTATGAATATAATAAGTGAGCAAAGTGATGTTTGTTGTTGATTTTTGATTGTGAAATGCAAAAAAAAATCCAAATTTGCCTTTTCATACATGTACGGTCTGTACAACTTTACGTTGATAGAATAAAAGTCTTTGATTATAAAATATAGTATAATTAAAGTTCACAGAGAAATTGACTGATATTGATATAATGTTGATACTTAGAACTAATGAATGATATTGACATAAAGTGAGTACGCACAGCGGGTGCCCATGACGAACTAATATGTCAAATTATAAAAAGCGACATTGCGCGTAAAAGTGCTGTTCCGACGGAAAGGATGTGCGGTTGCACCATACAATTACACGTTACAATAGAAAGACATTTAAACACAATCTTAATATATATATTTCTTGTGTGCGTGTGTATGTGACTGAACTCCTCCTAAACGACTGGACCGATTTTGATGGAAATTTTTGTGTGTGTTCGTGGAGATTCGAGAATGGTTTAGATTTACAATTGGACCCGGTAGGGGGCGCTGCGATCGAAACCCTGAATTTTTGTATGGACTTATTTTGGCAGGACAACGTCTGTCCGGACAGCTAGTATTTTTATAATAACTACACGCATTTTATACTCAATACTGTCTAGAAACCATTATAGTCAGTAAGCCTACACTTATAAAGACTCGTAAGATCAAACCGAAAACATAAAGAATTTGAATTGTACCAATAAAACGTCAGTGCACTCCCTCGCGTAAAAGAACGAACGTGGGATAAAAATATATACATTGTACGGTGTTCGGTTACTAAAACAAATCCCATTGGAGCAGAGCATTCGGTTTCCATCCATCATTTAGCTACCAGAGGGTCTAAGGAAAAGTAATTTCAACATTGAAACAAGACGCGAATCGATATTCATTTTATTACTTACAATCAACGAAGGCTTCTACTCATTCTTTATCTATAACTATATACGATACGTTATTAGAAAGCAATCGTTGTATATCATAAATATCTACACTTCAAAATAAGCTGCTTACTAAGACATTAAGCTTGTAAGAATAAACCTACAGCCCTAATAATAGCTCGATATATGGTACAGGCTTACTATATTATTTTCGTCTAAGACTTTTCTAGCAATCAGTACCAAAACTGTAAAAAGACTCTAATTTGTTCGATCTCATAGCCTCAATAGAATGATTGAATTAGAATAAACCTAGCTCTTGGTAACTAAGGTATAAGTGTTATTAGTTTTCTTTCATATTATTTCCATCTAAGACTTTTCAGACAGCAATTTTTTTACAAAACTATTAGATTCTTTTATTACAACATTATATCTAATTATACCTACCTACCTTACGCAAATATATTACATGTCAAAGAATTGTATTGTAAATAGATTAATAAGGGCGAAGATTATGGTACCCATAACACAAGTAAAACTTGTTTTATGTTACTTATGTGTCTTGTCTTACTTTTGGCACGAGAATTCAACAAAATCTACCATTTAAAATTTATCTTCAACTGCTGTTTGTGTTTGTACAATGTTCCTTTTTGAGGCAATAAATAAATAAAAAACTTCTTCCCGTGGTTTCATCCCCTTTCCCGGGGGATTTCTTGTTTTCCGGGAACTTGTTCTCTCTGTAAACTAAGTTTCATCAAAGTCCGTTTAACCGTGCGTTATTGAGTCACGAACATTCAAACTTTTACATTTGTATAGTATACTAGCCGTCCCACGCGGTTTCACCCGCATTCCCCAAGGATGTAACATTTTCCCTGGATAAAATGCTATTCCAGATCTATCTATCTCTGTGCCTAATTTCATCCAAATCCGTTCTGCCGTTCTGACGTGATTGAGCAACGAACATCCTTCCATCTCTCGCATTTATAAGATGTAGGACTTGCAAAACTTTTTTTTGTCAAAAAAATGCGTGATAAAATAAAATCAGTATGAGAGTAAGATTGAAAATAAACATGGAAGTATATAGCTATACCTACTGAAGTAACAACATGAATACTTTAACAGAATTGTGAGAATCTGGCTTGTTTGTTTGCCAGAAAACCTCGGGAGAACTTAGTTTTCGGAACCAGCAGGCATTCGAATACCTCAGACAAACTTAGATAGATTCTGTGATATATGGGTCAACTCAATACTCCCATTTGCTGCGACGCAAATACATATTAAATCATTGTAGGACAGAAATACTGTGGTACTATAAGTTCTAGGTAGATTTAAGTAGTACATAAGTCTGAAATGATAAGAAGTACCTCCAATTTTAAGTCGTATAACCTGTGATTAGAATCGCAATTCGAATGGAATGGAATAACAAAAAATCCATCGCTAATAGCCCAAACATAGCCAAACTATTAGCCCAATAAAGTAATCAGTCGCTTTATTGGGTAAGTACATTATACTGATGGTACGGGCCTGGAGCGGAGCCCCTGCAACTGACCGGTTTGTCGACGCGGACGCTTTTCCAATTTTCCGCGTGTCAGGCGCATTCGTCACGATTTTCATTGCCGACATCACAATAACGGATTGGCGTAATAAACGGGCCTGAAAACAATAGTGCCGTTGCCAACAACAGAGACCAACATGATCAATTGTAACCATTCAAGGTTTGTAAATAGGTTGCTCATATTGTATATTATCGATATTGTCAATCACTGGGTTCTTTGTGCCGTGATGGGATTCGTGTCTAATTAGAGCAATTAATCAATGATTATAAAAATCTTTTATGGATTATGTTCCACACGTTAATGTCTGTAGTTTCAGTAAATTGACATTGATTTTTTATACCACTTGGGCCGACATACAAGCGGACGGCCCACCTGATGGTAAGTTGTCACCGCCGCCTATAGACATTTGCAACACTAGGGGCATCGCCAATGCGTTGTCGGCCCTGAGACGTGAAGTTGTTAAGTGTCATGTGCTTGTAATTTCACCGGCCCCCGTACCTTTCTAACTGAAACACAGTAATACAAGTGCACTACTATTTCACTACAGAAATGGGTACGATGGTAGTACTTCCCCGGATGACCTCTGCACTAAGAGCTCTACTACTCGAAAAATGATGATGTTTTTTTTTATGATAATGTTTATACATGGATACCACAAGTTATTGTTTAGTACATACTCGTTTATAGTTTTGTAGGTTGGAAAACGAATGCTACTTCAAAACCCAGTTTGGATGCACTGGTTTTTGTGAACTGACGACTTAAGCTCTATGCGTAAGACAGAGCTTACTCAGTCGTATTTCAGTATAATATCAAAATCGTCGAACGCGTGACAAAAGGCGTGGGTTCCAATTTGAACGCCTTTATTTGAAGGTGTAATTCGATCTGTGTCAGACTGTGGTTAAACATAGACCGGAAGAGTGTCAAAATGTGTGACTCAATAAAAATGCACATACGGATCAACCGATAACTTTAGGTTCAAATCCTTTATTGAGATATCCGTAAAAAAACATCACAAGGTAACTATACCACGGTAGGATACTTTGCAGTCGGAATCGCTGAACGACCTGTGTTTCGGCAGTTGTAGGTAGGTACCTACTTTAAAGCTAATACCTAAAAAAGTTTTAAAACCTTCTAGGCCTACTCTACACCGAATTACATTTTTATGTATTTATTTCTTATATACTATTAGTTCTTACATCTTATTACGGATTTACTTTATATAGATGTATATTAAATAGCCTATACAGAGACATGACATTAAAACTCATCATCACATAACACTTTTATATTAGGTTGGGGAAAAAGTCTTATCGCATTATAGTGCGTATGAACTTGTAATAAAATCTCTTTGGCTATACTATTTGTATGTGGCTGGTTATGGTATCATTGAAAGTTTAAATTTTAAAGAACATAATTCCAAATTCAAATTAGGAAAATGTGTGATTTCCATTTGTTTTTCGTACCGCCAAGATGAGTGTATCTAATGAAGAAATTCGATTCATTTTAAAATTTTACTACAAAAAAGGTAAAAATGCAACGCAAGCTGCGAAAAAAAATTTGCAATGTTTATGGACCTAGTGCAGTGTCTGTGAGAGTAGCACAAATTTGGTTTAAGCGTTTTCAATCCGGAAATTTTGATGTCAAAGATGCACGTCGCTCTGGTCGCCCCATTACGGATAAAATGGATGCCATTATTGAAAAAGTGGCGCAAGATCGGCATATCAGTAGTTACGACATAGCTGAAGAACTGGGAATTGACCACAAAACAGTTTTGGCGCATTTGAAAAAAACTGGGTACACAAAAAAGCTAAATATTTGGGTACCTCACGAGCTCACTGAAAGAAACCTAATGAACCGTGTACTAATTTGTGATTCTTTATTATGACTTCATGAAACCAAACTATTTTTGAAGAAGCTGATAACTGGTGATGAAAAGTGGATCACGTAGGTACGACATGAACGTGCGAAAAAGGTCGTGGTCAAAGGCCGGTCAGGCTTCACAGACTGTGGCGAAACCCGGGTTAACTCGCAACAAGGTGATGCTGTGTGTGTGGTGGGATTGGAAGGGCATTATTCATTATGAGCTGTTACCACCAGGCAGGACCATCGATTCTGAACTCTACTGCGAACAACTGATGAGATTAAAGCAAGGAGTTGAGAGAAAGCGGCCGGAATTAATCAACAGAAGGGGTGTGGTTTTTCATCATGATAACGCTAGACCTCACACATCTTTAGCCACTCAGCAAAAATTAAGCGAGTTTGGCTGGGAGGTATTAATGCATCCGCCGTATAGTTCTGACCTTGCACCTTCAGATTTCCACCTGTTTCGGTCTCTTCAGAATTCTTTAGGCAGTGTCAGGTTAACATCACGAGAGGACTGTCAAAACCACTTGTCAGAAGTCCCAAAATTTCTATAGCAATGGGATCATGTCCCTACCTACAAGATGGCCAAAAGTTATCGAACAAAATGGTACCTGCATACTTTAGTTAAATGTAAATAAACTATATAAAAAATGTTTTGAATTTTCTTAAAAAATGCGAAGGAACTTTTTCCCCAACCTATTATTATAACCAAACAGAACCCAATGTTAAAATAACGCAACACAAATATCGTACAAAAACAAATGCACTAAGTTTAATTAAAATAGCGTTTATATGAATCCAGGTCAGTGTTTACCTGAATAAGGACCTTATTCCTAATTAGTTTAATTAAGACTCTCCTATGTGAGATGAAGCGAGTGAATCCAAGCTCCCCAGTTGTGAGATAATGCAACAAAGTGTGTAACCATGTGGCACGTGCTCGGTGACCGGTGTTCGCAGGCAACACCTCGTCTCCCACACACGGCCTGGTGCACAACTGGACCACCTGACACGAATAGATTGATACTTACACATCGCAGCACTCATTAAAGCCATTATCATCCTTAGATACCTAATAATAGATGCTATATCAAGACTGGAATATGGGGGACTATATTTATGCACACATAGTATTTGTACTACAAAATATTAGTGTGTAAAAATATGTAAAAAGAGTTATATGCACTCTAATACTAGAAATAAGCATAAACTTGTCACTTCTGCTTAAAGACGTAAAAAAGTGCAACGCTCATTTTTAGGACTTAGTGCACGCATCTATAATAAAATCCCTGCTGAAATTTTAAATTTGCCTTTACAAAAATTTAAGGAAAGAATTAAGACTGTTTTAGTACAAAGAGCTTTCTACAACATAAACGATTATTTTAATGACGACAATGATTGGGTGTGGTGCTCGCTCCAGCAGGGCACATCTTTATGTACAATATCTTATTTTGAAAAGAGTCATTGTGAGATAATTGCCGGCTCTTCTCAGTAAAAGCAACCTTCCGAACCGGTGTTAGAGTCTGACCATTCATAACTGCCTGTGAGTGAAGGCATATTTGAATAAAAAAAATATTTATTTATCGAGTCCCTCACCAAGTGACAGGCTCTGATTTTATAACCTTACTCATAATTTTAATTTACGGACTATATTGGTTATTTTACGATTGGTTTGGTTATGTAATTTACAATTCGCTGATAGAAATATTATCTAAGAGGAAAACGTTTTAATATCTTATTAATTATTCATCGATTGCCTGATAATGATACTGTATTTATAGTCGGCTTGTAATAACAATCAGTATAGGTAGATGACGACGGAGATAAAAAAAATGAATTCCCGGATAACGCATATAGATATCTATTTGGAAACTAGTCATTTTGTATGAATTAAAATTACTTATCTGCACGCCTATTATTCCTGTAGAGGTAAGCGGTAATGACTAACATTCCACTAAAAATATTCTAATTTCTAACGCGACTGAGAATTATCGCCTGCTTTTGGCCATCTTACCGGCTCTATCGCTTGCGCAATCCGGGAATCGAACCGAGGGTTTCCCTCCAGGAACCACCGCACCAACGCAATAATTTGAAATTATTGCTCAAAGTTCCCAAAAAAGAAAAAGAAACAATAGTAGAACCACTGAATAGAAAGAACTTCATACTTAACACATTTATAATAATACAATAAGTAAGTAACTTAATCTCTCTAAGATTATTTCTAATCTATTTTATATCTAAGTATTTTTTAAAAGATATGTACCGACTTAATTGCTTTTATTATAGAGTAAAATCCATTTATTATACGATGACGAATATGATCATAGTCTACGAAGTAATTTTTAAGTACGTAAGTTTATTTTCTAAAACATACTTAAAAGTAAAAAATAACTTCTATATTTTTTTTTACTTTATTGGCACACCAACAGCTTATAGGCAGTACAATATATAAATATATATCGAATTGACTATAGTATAATAAAGTTTTAAATACGCTTCGTAGCGAAGCCATTTCCGGAATCTTCCGTAGCACCGTTGATAGTTGTAGCCTCCATTTCATAGCACATGCAATGCCGTGTAGCACCTACATAACATTTTTCGTAAATTTTTTTTAGAAAGTAAACCTTTCTTTTTATTACGCTCTTTGTAAAATATAGCAACTTAGATGTATCCACTTAATTAATTTCGCCCCTGAGAAATAAATTGAATTTTCTTTTAATGAATATTAATTGGACGCTCGCCGCAAACCGCTGAGGCAGTAATTGCATAATACTACCGAAAATGAGTCGGGTTGTCGTCATTTTTTATGATATTCCTTATTTTAAATTTGCTAACATAAACAGTATTAATACCTTAGTATTTTTAAAACTGCAGTTATTTACGTGAACCATTTCGAATTCCTCGAGCGAACTAATTTAAAATGGCATGTTTCATCCTCATTATGTTATTTGTTAAATTTTATAATTTTTTCAAAGAAATTTCCTAACATTTTTTCATAATTAATTCATAAGCTGCTAAAAATAAAACTATTAGTAACAAAATTGTGGTTTTCACATGAAGGCTGATGGAGTGTGTATATAATATGCATGCCGCCGTGCGCTGGAACAGGTAACGTCGCGTTTTCCATTTCGGTGTTCCATTTATTTGCTTCTGTCAGCTCGGCGCGCGACCAAACGAACAAAAGCCTATACTGGTGTGAAAATAGCCGAAGTGATAGTGGGCCTCGTAACGTAAAAAGCGTGCGAATTTCCCGCTACTGCCTTCTGTCCGGTTTGCAATTTTGGTTTTTTTTTTTTTTTTTTTTTTTTTTTTCCTTTCCGGGCGCTATCTGGCCCGGCCCGCGAGCTAATCCCCTGACTCGAGGGTCAGAGACATTAAAAGACTTTAATTTTCTTTATTACTACAAAGTAAAACATCTAAAACATTTGTAACTTAATCTAACACATTATTTAATTACAATTTATAAGTATGTCTAGGTATAAAAGGGGGTCTAAAAATTTTAAAATACTTAATCTTACAAACTAGGTTTAATATAAGCTTAATGTTAATAATAGTGCTACTGCAATTTTGGTTTCCAATAGGCAGTTTACATATCGTTGTACTGTTGCATATTGGTGACACGTACATAGGTGGCATTTTATTTATGACCTTAATCTCTTGCAGGATTTTTATTATATCCATATACGTAATGTTATATCTGCAATGTTCGTTCTGACGTCATAGTTTAATCTCTTGCACAATTTTTAGGGTTGCGTACCCAAAGGGAAAAATGCGACTCTATTACTAAGACTCCGCTGTCCGTCTGTCTGTCTGTCCCCAGGCTATATCTCATGAAGCGTGACGATTGAAATTTTCACAGATGATGTATTTCTGTTGCCGATATAACAACAAATACTAAAAAACAGAACAAAATAAATATTGAAGAGGGTATACAAGAGACATGATTTTTTTGCCGTTTTCGTTATTATATAGATCATATGTACAGTTATGCCTGTATTGTCGTTTCTATGTTATGTAATGTCATATGTAGATACAGTATTTTTTGATCTAGACAGTTTTTGTTGGTTAAAGAAGCGAGTGAAGGACGCTCAAGCATGGTCTAAACGGTTATATATATATTTAGTTTTGATCAAACTTTTATACTATTACACAATGATTATTGTAGTTTTTTTATTAATTAAATTAATACTTACCAACTGATGCCTTCTGATTTCTGGATATACCTTTAAACGATATGACGAAATACTGTTTATTATAATAGGTTGGGGAAAAAGTTCCTTCGCATTTTTTAAGAAAATTCAAAACATTTGAATATTGTTTATTTTCATTTAGCTAAAGTATGTAGGTACCATTTTGTTCGATAACTTTTTGCCATCTTGTAGGTAGGGACATGATCCCATTGCTATAGAAATTTTGGGACTTCTGACAAGTGGTTTTGACAGTCCTCTCGTGATGTTAACCTGACAGTGCCTAAAGAATTCTGAAGAGACCGAAACAGGTGGAAATCTGAAGGTGCAAGGTCAGGACTATACGGCAGATGCATTAATCCTCCCAGCCAAACTCTCTTAATTTTTGCTGAGTGGCTAAAGATGTGTGAGTTCTAGCGTTATCATGATGAAAAACCACACCCCTTCTGTTGATTAATTCCGGCAGCTCATAATGAATAATGCCCTTCCAATCCCACCACACACACATCATCACCTTGTTGCGAGTTAACCCGGGTTTCGCCACAGTCTGTGAAGCCTGACCGGCCTTTGACCACGACCTTTTTCGCACGTTCTTGTCGTACGTGATCCACTTTTCATCACCAGTTATCAGCTTCTTCAAAAATGTTTCGGTTTCATGACGTCGTAATAAAGAATCACAAATGAGTACACGGTTTATTAAGTTTCTCTCAGTGAGCTCGTGAGGTACCCAAATATCTAGCTTTTTTGTGTACCCAGTTTTTTTCAAATACACCAAAACCGTTTTGTGGTCAATTCCCAGTTCTTCAGCTACGTCGTAACTACTGATATGCCGATCTTGCTCCACTTTTTCAAAAATGGCATCCATTTTATCCGTAATGGGGCGACCAGAGCGACGTGCATCTTTGACATCAAAATTTCCGGATTGAAAACGCTTAAACCAAATTTGTGCTACTCTCACAGACACTGCACTAAGTCCATAAACATCGCAAAATTTTTTCGCGGCTTGCGTTGCATTTTTACCTTTTTTGTAGTAAAATTTTAAAATGAATCGAATTTCTTCATTAGATTCACTCATCTTGGCGGTACGAAAAACAAATGCAAATCACACATTTTCCTAATTTGAATTTGGAATCATGTTCTTTAAAATTTAAACTTTCAATGATACCAAAACCAGCCAGATACAAATAGTATAGCCAAAGAGATTTTATTACAAGTTCATACATACTATAATGCGAAAAGACTTTTTCCCCAACCTAATATATTGTTTTAGGAATACTAAAGAGGAGCGTCCTTCATTCTTCTGGACCTAATATAACTTGAAGCAATCGCCTAGACGTTCGTGACAGTTAAAGATTGGCAATGGTCGTGAAGAGGCGAGTTTTTTTTTTACCACGTCGGCCGACAAACTTAAAGACACCTCATGGTAAGTGGTCACCGCCGCCTATGCACATTTGCAACACTAATGGCATCGCCAATGCATTGTCGTCCCTGCGACGTGAAATTGTTAAGTCTCATGTGCCTGTAATTTCTTACTACACCATTTGGTGTCAAACACAGACCTATACATAAAAAGTCGAATAAGAATAGATAAAAATGTATGAATAATGTACCCGTAGCAGCCGTTTCCACTGAAAATCTGTGAAATGGTCCGTGAAGGCGATAGCTGCGTTTATAGGAGCGGCAAGTTCCTACTTGGCCTATTACAACTAGAGTTAGGTCATACGACAAACGGCTTTGTGTCAGGAGTACTTAAATAAATGACTATATGAAAGGAAAATCATAATAAATCACTGATTGATTCTGAGGTAGTTGGGCCTATGAAAGAGGAATATTATAAGGTAAGGTCATTTCGTAATTTGACGGTAGGTATCTTACAAACCTAATCCTAAATAATATTATAAATGCGAAAGTAACTCTGTCTGTCTGTCTCGCTTTCACGCCAAAACTACTGAACCGATTTAAATGAAATTTGGCATACAGATAGTCTAGACCCATCATACTTTTTAATGCGAAATAAAAGGGTTGTAAAGGGTTAAAAGGGGATGAAAAGATGTATGGAACTATCGTCATTTTTAGAGCTAGAAGCTTGAAACTTATTTTTTAAGCTGTTGATTCGATATAAATAAATATGACATTCGAAGTTTGTATGTAAGTATGTTTGTTACTCTTTCACGCAAAAACTACTAAACGGATATGGATTAAACTTGGCACATAGATAGAGCATATCCTGGAATAGCATAACAAGTTAAATAATATTTTTTTGGCTCAGTAGGTGTATCTACTATCTGCAGAAACGATTCCGGCCCCAGGCGCTCGTGCTGTTTCCAATTTCTGTGCCCAATTCCAAACCAGCGTAAGCTTTATATTGCAGAAAGATCTTAGACTTGGCGAGATATTCAGACACCAAATCTCGACTAAAAGATCACTCAGGCTCTCTCCCATCAGGTTTCACGTTGAGTTCACGAGAGAGACATACAATAGTCGCTGCGTCGCAGTTTTGCGCTGGAGTACATAATAATAGCATAACTGGTTTAAGGTATGGTGCGAAGTGGGACTATACAAAGAAGAATTTCAAATTGGTAGCTACCGCATCTAAGCTTTGGTAGATAGTACCTAAGTACTGACTTGATGGCTATATTTTTATATCAACATGTTTATTAACACACTACCCGTATATGTGTAACTTTTCTATCAAATATTTAAATGTCCTCAATAGATTCTATTCTAAAAGCTCCATAATTGTATTGAAAATATGCTATTGTTTTAGGTACAGAATAGGTTTCCAACTTATTTCATAAGGCACTTTAATATCGTGGAAAACAATGGTGACCCTTCGGTACGTGTTAGTGAAATCGCCGGCATTATCGCGATATCCCTTCCCATTGTCTACTTTAAATCGACTTTACAACAATCGCTGAACAATGTTCCACGTGAATGTGTTGCCGTTTAATATAAATCTTATGCCGTAACAATAGAGGTCCTTTTTGAGTATAAAATAAAAATTTATTAAGGATTTAATTTTGAATTTAAATATCCAGCGCTGAAATGATTTTTTTTTGAGTAAACACTTTAAGGATGGAAAATGTCATCTTGATTTACTAAAATATTTAAAAATCCTAACGATAGGGATGAAGAATTAAGATACAAAATTAAGATAAGGCTAAGTCTAGAAAACTCTTAGTACATAGGCGCTAGTCCTATCCTACAGTATTCCTATATCCTAGGTTTTTAACTCACAGAGGTATAACATACTTTTAGTAGTTCTTGGCCGATGTAGCGCATTAAAAGTAAAACTTTATTTTATTAAACTTTAATAGTATTTTAATCAGGGGCTCGATTCAGTAAGGAAAATGACACTAACTCGAGGATGTTTCGTCGCGGCCTCCGTGCTCTGTCTCTTTCGCTAACTACGCAAATACTACTAATCACGTGAGAGATAAGCCCTCTGACGCATCCATGAAGCGGGTCGCCGACGAAGTTTGTATTAGCTGAATAAGGGGGCAGTTTTGTTGATAAATCTTTATTAGGGGCCAACAATGGGACATTTATACCTACATTAAACAACATATTCAGGATAATTAAACTAGCAATCTTCGTCGGCAATAACACAGCTGCAGTAAGTCCAATTTGGCTTGCGATATGCCATGCAAAGCACGCAGCCTTTATTTGAGTCTAAATAAACGACCGTTGAACTATTATTAGATATAAACAAGGGGTTATTTTACCGCTGTATGTGGAAAGACTGTAGGATTCGTCGATAGTGTTTTGTTTAATGAAGGTGGCCGATAATACATAAGTAAGTACATCAATCGTAATGCTGGCTGATAATATTAGGTAGGTTTATTTTTATTATACCCAAGGGAGGGTAGACTGTAGTTGACTACTAAACTAGCAGGTCGCTATGTCTACCATCTTGAAAGAAATCATTAGCTACTTAATGGTAATCTGTGTAATGTATGTCTATTTTTTGTTGCCCTGGATATCTTCGCAAATGTTTACGTTTTTTAAGTGCCCAGATTACGAATATTCATGAAATTTCTCAAGGTGCTCGTATTTTCATGATTTATATTTAAAAATGAAAATAAAGATTTAAAAAAAACAGACCAAATCATACCAAATCATTGTAAATAGACCCAAAATCATTTTCATATCTATAGCAACAAAACCACTGTAGGCCAGTGTTATGTTTAGAAGGTCCAAAGATTCATCAAAAACAATTTAGGCAGACAAACTTTTACTTATCACATGGCGACTGTCATCGCACGCTATAACGATCATCCTTTTTTTTTTTTGGCAAGGTGGGAAACTCGGTTATGAGTTCGACCCCCGTCCTGGGAGAAACGGGGGGATATGTGGGTTTCCCTTCACCTCCCTTTCTCCTAGTGAGAAAGGCAGGAGAGGTTTACCCACTAAAACCCACCTTGGCGTGCTACCGCTGTCCGGTTGGTTGAACACCGTGGTACCGCTGAGCATTACCCACGATGTCCACCGGTCTTCGCCCCGGCCGATGCCGGGGTCTTCCTCTCAAAAGGGAGATGGCCAAGCACGCGTGGCCATCTCCCGGCCGCCCAGTGGCTTGACAAGGCAGACGGAGGACTCCCATCCTCCGCCTGCAGCCACTACGGGTCCCCCGGGGGGGGGGGGGACCCTTGCCGTATGTGCCGGTAGAGGCACCCACCCGCAGAACGTAGAAATGCCATAATGTAGGCATTTAGACGTCCATGCGGGTGTCTTCCTCTTCCGGCCGGCTGGCGGCCGCTGCCTCGGGGGTGGGGCGCGGTGGGCGGGCGGGCTTTATCCGCGCCACTTTGCCTCTCACCGCGGGCGGGGAGCATTTGGACCCCCCCCCCCATGACGTGGTTGGCCGGGAGTTGGGCGTGGTGGCATACTGCGCACCGCGCCTTCTCCTCCCGGCAGTCCTTCGAGATGTGCCCCTGCTTACCGCACCGGTAGCACATATGGCTCCGGTCGATATCAGAGCTCCCTAGTGTGTCCCACACCCATGCATTTGAAACAGTGCATGGGTGTCGGCCCAACCGGAATGATCCTGATGGACGACCAGCCCACCAGGATCCGACCACGCCCGAGGAGGGCCCTTGCCGCCCCCGCCGGGCACCGGATCAGAGCTGACCCGGTGCCATCATAGCGGGAGCGGATGCCCCCCACCCTCACGTGAGCCGCCTGGCACTCCCCCGCAGCAGCGACGGCTGCCGTCAGCGACTCTGCGGTCGCTGACTCGTCCAGGCCGACCGCTTGGATGGCGGACATTTTCTGCGGGCGGCTTACGTGGGCCTGCAGCTTCGCTGCAAGCGCATCCGCCGCCCGCTCCTTGTCCGCCCCGGGGACCTCAATGACCCTGCTCCCGGTCATCGAGGCCCGCACCCTCACGTGTTGTAAACCGACCTCCGCGAGGCTGCAGCCAGCTCCCCGCATCGGAGGTAGCGCAGTCGTCCGAGTCTGCGCCCTCCGCTGCGCGGGGCCTCGCTCTTGCCGCCGCCAGTCTTGCGAAACTCGCAAGTCTCCCTTTGGCCCCACCCCTTCGGGAGGTGTTCACCTTGGGGGTGTTGTCGGGCCTCGGGTCATCCTCACCTTCCTCGTGTCCTCTTTTCCGGGGCAGAGAGGTCGCCGGAGTTTCCGGCCGGACTTCGCCCTCCGAGTCCGAGTTCTCGGGTTTGGACGACTCAGCCCAGCCGAAGAAACCCGACGTCACTCGCTGCTCCTTCGTGCCTCCAGGCACTCCCTCTTCCTTCCTCCTGTCCTCACTGCTCTCTGTCATCTTGTCATTTTGGCTTGCATTTTTCATTGTTGTTCCCACGAGTATGGACGAAAGGGTGGTCGACCCCCGGGTGACGCCGTTCCGGGGGCAAGGCTAGTGCCCGTGAGGGCTACTGTACAGGTCGCCCGGTATGTACAGGGTTTTTACGTCTTATCCTGACGGGTTTTTAAAGAGTTTTCCTTGCTCGCGGGCCGGCCAATCAAGGCAAGCCCTCCGCTCCGGGCTCCCACTACTCCACAACGCCGTTGTGGTGGAGGTCGTTGCAGGATGCCCGGGCTACGGGTTGCAGAGGAGCGGCGTGCCTCACTCTGTTTTGGGCGGTTATTCCCGACGACAGTGTTACCTGCCGCCACGTTACTTGCACCCCATAACGATCATCCTGGGCTAACTAGAAGTAAGAAGATCAAGTTCTTAAGACCAGCCGATAGTGTAATGCTCTCGCAACATTAAATTCAAAATTCAAAACCATTTCTTCAGTTCAGGCCCTCCGAAGGCACTTATGAAGGTCAAATTTAAAGTTACTGTAGCTAATCGCCTCCGAGGTGAATTTTGTATTACATTGACGTCGTTACGGCTTTTGTCCCACACTGCTCGAGCGCCGAACCATTAATCTATTATGAAATCAGACTGACCATTGAAGCTGAGAGAGTTACACATTTCAGGTGCTCGTACCCCCCTCTAGTCCGTCCCCGACACCATCATCCTATCCTTCCCCTGTTGTCTCAAAAATCTTTCAATAACTGTTAATAAAGAAAAGAAACCGTTCGAGCTGGAAATCCAAGGGGGAGGCCTATGTTCAGCAGTGATCATCTCTGGGCTGATATGATGATGATGATTAATCACTACATAGTATAAAACAAAGTCGCTTTCTCTGTCCCTATATCCCTATGTATTCTTAAATCTTTAAAACTACGCAACGGATTTTGATGTGTTTTTTTTAATAGATATATATATAAATAGTGATTGAAGAGGAAGGTTTTTATGTATAATACATGTGACATCGGCACACACGGTTTTGACATTGACACGGGAACGCGGGTAAAACCGCGGGGACAGCTAGTTGTTAATAAAAGTATAGTTTGTTAGCCTACATATATCACGTTTTTCAACCGTACATCAATCATAGTCTATTTAAAACCTGCGATATTTTTTATCCTATAACATCTATGAAACGAATTAGATGCCAGAGTGGAACCACTACACAGCATAAAATGAAACAGTTTCGTATTTTAACAATTGTGCGAATATGCAGTGCACCATTTCTCAGCAAAATGCAAGTGTCGAAAGGATTTTCTCATTAGGTCACGTCCATTCATTTTATGACAGAAATAAATTACTTCCGGAGACCGCGAATGCAATACAGTAAAAGCTCCGTATTCGCGCTTCCTTCATTCGCGTTTTCACTATTCGCGGATTAAAAAAATGCGATCCAATTCCTATATTCGCGTATAAAGATTTCTTTATTCGCGGATCTAATCGGTTCATCGGTACATACATGTATTTAAAAAGGATTCGGTATCCTTTGTAAACGCGTCGTCAAATGGACTATTAAAAAGGTAAAATATACCTTATTACAAGTACCCTAAAGTATGTTGTTAAATGATATCGCCACTGTATTGGTTTGGTTTTTCCTTAGACATAAGCCGCCGTCGCCGCGGTCAGTGTTTTCAAGAATGTAAGCAAACAGTATGTTTAAGTAAAGCAACCTTATTATCCTATGTATAAGGTATGTTGTTAATTGCTGCCACATATTAGACGTTCAATATGGTTAAAAACTTCAATGAAATTGTTTTATTTTTTATATATTTGTTATTTATTTTGTCACATAGGAACGTATCCCCTGTAATCCCATATAAATTACCATTCCATATTCACGGTTTCTGTATTCGCGGCATATTTACGGAACGTATACCCCGCGAATAAGGAGCTTTTACTGTATTGCATTTTTTTGTAAAAAAAATACTGTTAGAAATTGTACGACTTAGGTACGTAGGTACCTACCTAAACAATATTAAGTGTATATATTTGTAACGAATGTTTTTAATGTGTTTCTCAGGTTTACCACTAAGTATATATACAACGTGTTACAAAATACCCCGTAAAAATATAACTAGGTAATTATCAAAGCCAACTCCCTAGTAAGCTGTATTGTCAGGGAACCAGATTATTTAACAGAAAGGCCAAAGTACCTAATAACTGTCTACTTTAATAGTTTCCAATTTTTCATTCATAAACTTCAGTTATTAAATTTTTTTGGGGTATACAGCGTTACTACGGTTGTTAAATATTGTGTATGGGCTCGTTATAAGGCCCCATTTAAGCTCCTTTCGGCTTTACGGGTAGTTTTGTAACACCCTGTATAGGTAGATATTATATAAGCCCAGGAATGTCCACTGTTAAACATAGGTCTACCCAGGGATTTCCACGGCGATGGGTCTTGGACCGCCTTCATCCAGCGACTTCTAACTCTGACCATGTCGACGGCCCATCTGGTGAGTGATCGTCCCACTCGGCGCTTTCCGGTAAGTGGTCACCACTCCAGTACCACTCTTGCCTATCAGCTGTCATTTCTACGAGCGATGTAGCCTGCCATTGCCGTTTTAGCTGACGCTTCGAGAGTTGACCGCGCCTACGAATATTCTTATAATTCTGAGGAGAGTCCTCGACTAATTTTACGGTCAAAAGGCATATTCGATTCGGATCAGTTGGCTCGATGTACTTTTTGAATATAATTTAAATGCAGTCATGCTATAAATTTATATAAATCTAGTAGGTAGGGACGAAGGAATGTGCCGCGACGAAGGCCGTGGGTTCCCATCAAACAATTGTGGTCAAAGTAAAATACAGATATCTATACTACCGGCAAGCTATGATGGCCGTTTTGACATTTCAGATTGTGACAATCTGATTGTCGTAGGAAAAGAAACTGTATTGCTTTGGAATAAGGTTGATTTCCATCATCATACAATTAGTTGTTGGATCAAGAGATGGACCTTGGGAGGACACGGCGCGGCACACGCTGGCAGAGTGTGCCGCTTGGGAGGAGCCGCGCCGTGCCCTCATCGCCGGAGTAGGCCCGGACCTCTCGCTGCCGGCCGTGATCGAGTCTATGGTCGGCGGCGAAGAAGCCTGGGACGCAGTGGTAACCTTCTGCGAGACGGTTATCTCGCAGAAGGAGGCTGCGGAAAGGGAGAGGGAGATTTCAACCCCTCACCCGATCCGCAGCAGACGCACCGGGCGTCGGCGGAGGGCGGACAACGCCCTCTTCCAGCCCCCCTAAATGGGTCCAGGGGCGTCAGACACGGGGATACGTCTGTCGCCCCACAACATCATAAGGACCCGAGGTGGCGGCGCGCGTGTGATGTTCCACGCGCGCCCCTCAGAGAAGTCGGGGGGGGAGGAGTTAACACCTCGCTCCCCCCCCTCGACCAGACGGGGCCCGCGGTGGCGGGCCGGCACCAGCCGGGGGTTGCGGAAGCTGAATTCGTGCCCGCGACCCTCGGCGCTCAAGTGTGCGAAGGAACATCGGAGGGGTTTTAGTGGGTATACCCTCGGGCCCCTTCTCATTTTTGATATGAGAAGGGGAGTTTGCGAGTGGGAGTCCCACATAACCACTGCGTCTCTCCCCGGGCGCGGTGGTATGCGTAATGCATTTCCCCTCCGAAAAAAAAAAAAAAAAAAAAAAAAAAAAAAAGAGATGGACCTTAAGTTTGAAGGAATAAAGGTAATTTTTCTGTCATTGTTAAACGTCAAAACGGCCATCATAGCGTGCCGCAAGTTTAATCTGTACAATCAAACATAATATGGAAATAAAACGAAATTTTATATCTTTTCATCGATTTTATTCTTGCGTTGATATCACATAATATAAGTAATAAATTAATGCCAACACTCACATTCCATTACAATCATTTAAATCTTGGGTATTAAATGGCCGCCTTATCCGATATTAATTGTTTTTAAATTGATAAATTTCTGTTAGTCATTTTGTTTTATAAATAAATACTGATTTTATTTTCTCGTGTGCCGAGGTCAAATTTAGAACCCTTATTGGTAGTTTAATCGTGTCATACATCTGTCTGTTTGTCATGGCCACGATTACAATCAGAGGTAGCCTCAGCTCCGCTGGTTTCATACAAGTCTTAGAGCTGTGTCACGCTCCGTCCGATCTGAATTCTTAAAAAAAAACTGATCTAGAGAACTCGGACCGAATTCGGATATTGCGTTTCACACTACCTTCAATCCAAATCCGTAATTCAGACGTCAATTATCACAAAACACAGCAAATGGAATCCGGAATGGAGATCCACGGATCAGGGAGAGAAATCGGATCCAGTACATAAACAATCATACATCTATTTGTATGGTGTGCAGTTTTTATTGGTGTATGGTGGTTCTACAAATACTCCGGACCGTATTTTCACGGTTTCAGATCGGACGTCGCGCGAAACCGTACTTACAGTAGATAGGTAAGGGAACGTACCCATACTACGTGACCCATTCAGGGGAGGGGAGGGAGGTCTTCAGAATACCACACTTAGTCACAGGGGAGTCATGCAGTCAATAACCTCGCGCCTTTTAGCTTTATTCAAATATGGCGTGCCTAATAAAGCAATTTTTTTAAATAATGGGTCACGTAGTATGGGTACGTTCCCTAATATTGCAAATTAAAAATAAAATCAATCTTAATAGTGTTAATAAGATTATTTGAATAGAAATATCATAGATATATCATTGAATGCAAAGCAACTCCATTATTTTTTTATTTCTCAACCACACATATAACGCAATATTATATTCAATAGCAAAAACTCATTATCAAGTCAACACGTTTTAGATCGATTTGTACTTATCGGAATGCCCCACATGCAAATTCAATTAATTATACATCAATTTATAGACACCAACATACCTCTTACTCTGACTACATTTCCAATAATAAATACTTTTTGTCGAAACTTTACACACAACATAGCAGGAACGTAATATTATACGTAACATTGATTAAACTTGCAGCACGCTCTGATGGGCGTTTTGACGTTTACCAATGACAAAGAAAAATAACCTTTATACCTTGAGACATAAGGTGCATTTATTGGCCCAACAGCTAATTGTATGATGATGGAAATCAACCTTATTCTAAAGAAATACAGTTTATTTTCCAATCACAATCTGAAACGTCAAAACGACCATCATAGCGTGCCGGTAGTATAGTAGTAGAGCTTTTAGTGCAGAGTTCGTCCAGGGAAGTAATACCACTTTACCCATTTTCGCTGTGAAGCAGTAATGCACTTGTTTCGGTTAGAAAGGTAAGGGGGCCAGTGAAATTACAGGTACCGACAACTTCATGTCTCAGTGTCGACAACGCATTTGCGATGCCCCTGGTGTTGCAAATATATCTATACGCGGCAGTGACAACTGACCATCAAGTGGACCGTTAGCTTGTTTTTCGCCCCATGTGGTGTAAAAAAATAATAATTTAAAAAAAATATTATGATACTTCCTACAAAAACATCAATGGGACTAACCAATTTATTTATATACCCAGACGATATTATTTGAATCAAAGATCAACAGCGGATATGAGATTAACAAATCATCAGTAATATTACAATAATTATAAGTTACATCATTAATCAAATATTAAATATAAATACTCAGAAATCTATAGTCATGTCTACATAGTACAAAAATAACACTAGATCATGGAACTTACAATACAAGAACACCCTTTGGGCTAGTAATGTCATATGATCAAAATTATTTATCCGTCCCTGACTACTAGACAGTATAAGGGTGCGATTCCACTGATGTAGAGCAGAGCGGAGTGGAACTGCAAGGAGCAGTGAAAAGTGGCGTTAAGTAGAGATTTCGAGCACTGTGATTGTCCAATTCACGGTCTGCTCCTCTCCACCGCCCAGCTCCGCGTCAGTGAAAACGCACCCTTAAGGTATGTACAGAACGACAGCACTCTGACCTCTTTATTCATGTGAATAAATGCGATAAAATCACCACTAGTTGATAGGTAATAACATGATTTACTCCTCTTGTATTCTTATGATATCCGAGACCGTTCGAATCAATAGAAATCAAAAGAAAATCAGAGTGTGGTCGACCTGTACTTAGTACTTGATTTTCAAAACATTGTGATGTTATAATTTAGGATATATCAGTCATAATATGTGAATAAAAATTACAATAAAATGGTGACCTAATATAAATTGTTGTTTTATTATATAATACTATACCTATATACTATTAAAGGTAAATACACTGGTCAAATTATAAATATTGGTCTTAAAATTTGTTGTCTAAATTTTCAAAAAAATCTTAGGTACATACAAAAAGTAAGTAAGTCGAAATCCTTTTAGTAGTGGTCTAAATTGTTTGTATTATGCTGTCCAATTCCACGTAAACTTGGCACTCATGATTGTGACGTCAGCAATTTAATTTTTAGAGCACAGAATATAGTTTTTATAGTCTGTGAGCTACAAAGAATACTAATCCATAGCTTGTTGGCCAACCCCCAGGGGCCTCTTTTAATCTTTCAAAGACTAAGTCACCGTAAGTTAGAATTCATGAGCTTATCCTTCATATAATTTATAAATACTTGTATTAGAATAAGTTGACATAAAATCCTTTATTGCCTTATGTAATACTTGAACTTGAGACACTCTCATTGATGCAAAGAGACACTTTCTGATTAGTCGCGATGCAATTATCGCTCAATTTCAACACTGTCAAAAATGGTTGTTTCATGATACAAAGAGATAAAAAATCCTCGACAGAGGAAGGCATGTAACGACTAATCAGCAAGCACTCAGAGGTCTTAGCACGAACATCTATCGTAACTGAACTGCAACGGAAAATTTTAAATCGCGCATATCGCGACGTTGCGCGATGGTCAATTTCTCACTGCACTGTATTTTGGATTCGATGACGACACGATTACGATAGATGTGCGTGCTTAGGCACGGGCCAACTTCGTAACCCCACCCCGTCTCAAATGATATGCTTTATAATAGTAACATTTTCGCATTCAATGTCAGATATAGACACCCAAGCAACAAGCTTTTAAGTTATATTAAGTTACAATAAGCATTAGTAGCCGTTACAATTTCATACTTTGTTACTCATATCTAGATTCATTACCCATAGGTCGTTTTATTATGTACTTTCTGACATACAATATCAATTGTACGAATTTGACCGTTTATTTAATAAAAACTTCAAATTATAGGAATGTTACCCAATCACATGTTAGCTTATTTTTATTAAGATTTTATAAAATGTTGCCATGTTCATGTTGTTTTTTTTACAAATCGTTTTATTAGATGTTTTATCACAATCTGTAATGGTTAATTTTAATTAAGTTTACAAAATAATAATTATGTTCAACAATGCATACATTATTCAGTAATTTTGATTGATTAACTGCTTTTATTTTAGTGGTCATATTGTTCAACATTGTGTGTTGCAAACGAACAATATATTCTGAAGGGTAATGCAATTTTTTTTTAAGTATCATGCATGCCCAATAAGTAGTGATATAAGATTTTTTTTAATCTGAACTAGCGATTTTTCTTTGTTAATCGATATCAGGGTTAAATCGAAATATTCGACATACAGCCAGCTGTTGTGTTGATTAGAGATCACAATAAAATATAATAATACACAATATTTTGTGACTCGCACACAATAATGAAATATTCGAAATTGTATATTTATTATTTAAAAATATAGTTCATTCATAGATATTAAACAGTCTCAAACGCTTAAGTGTCTCTTATAAGATCCATATATGCCTAGAACAACGGTTAAATTAAGATAGAAATGTGAATACTATTTACAATTGACAACAATTCATATTATTCGCATGATTTTATTAAAAATAAAATTTTAAATTAAACCACATCGAAAAATATGGACATGGATAATTTTTTTTTTTTTGTAAAATAAGTTTCAAATCATACAGAATTTTATTGTTGAAAATCTTTTTAATCTAAAGAAGTATAAGTGCCTATTAAGTACAAGTTTCACAATAATAGTTTTATTTAATCGACTTAACACCCTTAAGCTTGCAATACACCTTAAGTTCTACAATTTTATACTCTTTATTAGATAAACAGAAAACAGGAAAAGTTTAATTACATTTTAGGGTTCATGAATGAAGGAATGTTGTCAATTGTCTCAAATAGACAGAAAATTTTAATGGTGTACAATTGTTTACACTAAAGTGCACACCACGTTCGTCGGTTGCTAAGCAACAGCCAATAAGCATGCTGGTCTGGACAAATATGAACCTTATTGTACAGAGTATACTTACATCACACTGGCACACTACACTTACAGCGTCCATTTGCATGCACACATTTACAATTGCAACCGTTGACTGACATATGTTAGAGCAGAGATTGTTCCACCATGATCTTTTCAAAACCAGAAGGTGGTGGGTATAGGAAGTTATCGAGAATTATGTCCAAAATAGCTCCATCGTCAACTGAAAGATGGATATTAATTTAATTATATTAGCATGAAGTTTTAACTAATGAGAACGCATATCGCAAAAACAAAAACAGAAGCAGTTGGAATGTGAATTATTATTAAACAATAAAATTATTCTTGTTTCTTAGATTACCGGATGGGCTAAGCACACATACACACACATGAGGTAAAAAGTACATCTCCCGTGTCTTAATCCAAGTAATAAACTATATATTTGCCAAGTTTCACCCATTTAGTAGTTTTTGTGTGTAAGAGCTTCCATTTATTTTCACCAACTTTCCCATTTATTAATATTATTAGAAGTACTAATGTACCTCTGTTGTACAGATATTGAATAAAGAGGCATACTAAATTTTACTCACCATAAAGTGCCGGGTAAACGGTACCCTTAATATTTCTAACGGGTATCTCCAAATTCTTGCCATTGAGGAAGAAATTCAACTCGATATGGTCATATGCAACGCCGATGGTGTCGCCCTCTGCCGGCATTATCGCAGAACAGTTTTTCTCATTATCTGACTTCTCGTGCTCGGTGTGTGTCGGTGAGTCTTCAGTGGACACAAGTAGGTCTGCCGTGGGGGACTCCCGAGGCGCTGGCAACAGGTGGTAAAGTTCAACGTTGTCATGTCGTATAGTCCCGTCGCTGTTCAAACACCATGATTCTTTATCAACTCCACCTGTAACATTATTATAGGAAATTAGTCCTACAATGAATTGTCCCTAAGCTGTAGATCTTCCTTGAACTAATAAATAAAAATACATTAATTTGTTTACATCTAGCTGTCCCCCGTGGTTTGTCGGTATCATATATAGCCATCTGGGAAAAGTACCGCGTCGAATGGTAGCAGTCCCATTGCGATATGTTCTGTGTTTATGAGGTGATGATGCGTCAAAGGAACCCCATTTTCCTTATATATATACTAGCTGTCTCCTGCGGTTTCACCCGCCTTTAACGATGTCATGTATAACTTATATCCATCTACGGAAAATTCTGCGTTGAATGGTAGCAGCGCCATTCCGATATGTTCAGTATTTTTTATTTTAAAGGATTATTATCCTTATATATATATAGAAGATGAAGACATCCCCTCCTCTGATCCCCATCCAGGCCTCTGATGACACTAACACCCTTACGCGGCCAATTAAAATGTATACAAATAAGATGCATTATCGCAAGGAGGCCAAAAAGACGCTTCAATGTTAATTGCATAATCTTGTGACCTAAATTACTATTTAGGTAGTGCATATTCTTTACAAATTCTAGATGGTCAATGCAAATATTCTGAAGGTTACCGATTGCTTTTGTTTTGCCAACAGGTGACCGTAGTAGGATGCGCATTATGTCACGAGAGACATGCGACCTCTAGGACATTAACAAGGTATCAATGACCTACAGAGGATGCACCATGTGAATATTAACTATTCTGTCACTCGATAAGAAAGTGTGCTGTGACTTGAAAAGGAAAACAGGCTGCATTAATGTACTAGTTTATTTAAATAGATAAATATGTTAAGGTGAGGAATCTTCTAGAATATATACAGTATTGTTTAAAAATCAATATTATTTCTTTATATAATATATCAATATATTATGTATTTATAATTCTTCTGTCCAGTTCTATGTTAGTAAACACCTCTGGCTGGAATGATTTTGATGGATTTTTATATTATTTTGGTAGGTGGCACTGTGATTGATTCCTGCAATATTTTTTTTTATAGAACTTTTGTATGGACTTATTTCGAATGAACAACATCTGTTGGGACATCTACTCTTATTTATAAGAAATAACTTTTTTTTTTTTATAATATACATACTTATCAGTTGTAAAGCAGCTATATTAATGTTGTCTTAGTTTATTTTAAATAGGGCTGTCTTAATAACTTAAGTTTATTATCATCAAATTTATCACTTTTTAATATGATGTATTACAATATCATATTTATAAGTGTATATTTTGCATGGACATAAGGTTGGAAATATGTTGCCATGCCCTATTGGTGTGTTCTGCCAACTATACTTGAGAGTGTGGTTCAACAAACAACCATCCATCCAAACATTGGCATTTATAATAGTAATAAGATAAACATTACAAAAAAAAATACTGTCTACTGCAGACTAGAATAAATAGATTATTATTGAACACAGTTACTCAAACTAGATTGGATTTATGTAAGATATATTTGGACGGACGAAAAAATCATCATTTTCCAGACTATGAATGTAGTAGCATTCAGTCCTAATTATGACTATACTATAAATGAAATATTATGGTTTTTATTATTATTTTTTTATCTGTAATACAAATATTAATACCATGAACTCTATTGAGGTCTGTCTCCCTGGTAGCAACTCCAACTGCCCAGACTCCTCCCTGCTGCAATTTAACCTCAAAGTAAGATTTGTTCTGAACCAATGGAGCGTTGCCCAATGCACACCCAGACCCACACACACGCTGACCTCCTTTTATGATAACCATCTCATGACCTGAAATTAATAAATGTATTATTATAAAAAAATATGTACATCATTTATTATTATGTTAGCAATGACGGAACACCACTACTCTGGAATAAAGGCTTGGCTTCATTGGGTATGCATATATGGTTACTGGAAATAATTGTGATGATAGATTTTACATGATAGCAGCATAAAAACCATGATAAGAACATTATCCGTTCATATTTCTAGTTTTTCAGTTAACCACATGTCAATGCCACAGTACCCAGGAGAAATCATGTTGCTAATAATTGTTACTGTAATCTCTGATACATGTAAATCTTGAAAAAAATAGATAATGCATCTACATATGGCATTAATGACAATTGGTAAATACCCATGGTGCATACACTTTGCACAGGCTGTCTGTAGCTAGATTGCGTTTGTTTTAGACTTAAATAACAACTTATAAATAAATAAATAAGGGATATAGTCTCTAGTCAGTGCGTATATTCATTGGATATACATTACACTGTAAATTGTAGCAAAATGTTCATAAATTTTAAGATAAGAATATTTTTCTTTTGATTAGCCTACACAGAATTGAAAATATTACAAGGTGAAAACATTAAATTAGCGGTATGTTCATTGAACCGTATCAGAAACAAGCAAAAGAACTATACCCACCCATATGCAAGGTGTCCAATTGTACAGGGTTTTCTTTTATGCGTATCGGTACACTTGGCGTGAGAGAAAAGCCGTTGATGCATCCTTTCAAACAGCAAAACATGATGAAATTATTTAAGTTACTAGACTACAGTGATAATAAATCAATATATTCCCTCAAATAAACAATGTTTTTGTACAAATCACATCAAAACGTCATTTTCATTGACCAAACCACAAACAATTTTGAACGAATAGTCTCATTCATCTTATGTCAGTCAGCGGAGTGAATGACAGTATTGACAGAAATAGATGACAGATATTTTGACAATTATATTTTTTTATTAGCCACGGTCTCAGCCCGTTCCGTGTTGAATGTAGCATTAAATAAAGCATTTGCGTCTTTGTCCCGAACGAACCATTAATATTTTGAAAGATTGGTTCCCACCTAAGATTTTGTGGAGCAACGTTTACAAGAGGTAACAACGACTAACAAAAAAATATAAGTGAAAAAGTAGAAGTTATAAAATTTTCTAAGTAATCATGTGGCATTATAAGTGTGAATTCACCTTTATACACCTTCTTTCTCAATCTATGAGGATAAACGTACAAAAACTGCTCATTATTCGAATTAACAGTACCCCTGAATACCCCGTAACAAAAATTCAGGCCTAAGTAGCATCGGAATCCTATTCTATATAGGTACCTAGTATTTATTTTTGGTCAGGGTTGCGGGGTTGCGATGATCTTATTCAAATCACGTTAATTAAATAACTATCTGAATGTCTAGTAAGTCAATTTCTGCGAAAAGTCAGGTTCTAAAAAAACGGTGCCGTGTTATCTAATTAATAGTAAACAATAATCGCAGGCAATGTAAGTCAACTTAAAATGTCACGATACAGGCGTTACTTTTCCTCCTTCACTAACATTAGTATTAAAATATCTACATGTGCATTTTATTCATCAATAAACTGCCACGGAATTCAATCAATAAGCCTTAAAATACAGGTAGGTACCAACTATAAATGAAAATGTTGGGTTGTGTGTGTATGTTTGTAACCACTTAGCTCCGTAACTAGCTGACAAAATCGAAATTTAGCACAGAGACTAAATATTTCGTAGATTAACACATAGTATACTTGTTTATCCTGGAATAACTTAAGATCTCTTGGGAACGTAGGCACTCTACAGAGTACCGACTTTCGTCCCGGCAACACGGTAATCTACAATTACGAATCTAGTAACTTATTCTTACTGACCGTGGCCTGGGGTGGATCCACGGTTTCACTTGATAAAATGGCAAATCATTGGCGAAAAATAAATATAGTTAGATTGGGTATTTTTATTAGGAAAACTGAGAAGCTCTCATGGGATATTAAAAATGACTATAATCCTCTTAATGGTCGAGAAATCGATCGAGAAGCATTAATTGTTGAATAAGAATTTAAATTATACTAACCTACCGAAAGGGAATTATATCAAAAGTATTTTTTAACCCCTTACTGTTTATGAATAGTTTGTTGATGAGAGGTGATGCAAATAGGTGTGGTAGGTGTGTAACTGCGTAGATACATACTAGGGCTTTCAGTCTCGCTGCATTTCTAAGTCCCGATAAAAACGAGACTACTGGAAAGCAGGCTTCATAGTTATAGGCCAGGCATTTAGGCAGTCAATACAAGATATTTCTATGAAATACTTTAATTATCATACAGTAGGTAACAGACTAAAATTATAACATTAAAATTATTTAGCAAGTTGATTATTGTACAAAAAGATACTTTGGTGCTAAGATCAATTGTAATAAATCCTATTAATTAATAGATTCACGATACCGAGACCCTACTATTTTCCTCGTATCTATTTTGTTTTTAAACGCAGGCAAAGCTGCCGCCACCAACGTGACATTCTATTATTTCTTATGTTAGGTAGATATATAAATGTTCACTTAGTTCTTTTAGATTTGGAGTCCTGCCAATGCAAACATAATCAAGACACGAACAGCTTTTGCATCAAAGAGTAAATAACTGTGGCCTTAACCCATGTTAGCGCAGGCTTTAATTTGAAAATTATGTAGAATGGAATTATTGCATACATTTTTTTCGTTTCATTTTATTTCTATCTTCTGCCCCGCGGTTTCACATGCGTTTAAATTGTAGTAGGTATAGAAAGTAGCCCATGTTACTCTCCGTACCATACGGCTACGTGTGTCGGTCCATTCGTTAAGTCGTGTAAACCTTGTATTTATAATACAGGTAAATTAGAATAATCATGATTGATTAGTAAATTACATACCAACCTACCATTAAAGATACAGTTCAATATCTGTTTAATGTGAAAACGAAGATTGATGTTTAAACTCACTCACTCACACCCAAGTCTTATGACATGTACCTAACAAAAATGTAGTCTAAAGGTAGGTATACAAATGACGCAAACGATTGGAAAGTAGGACCTTTTGCCCGAAATCGCCTTAGGAACCTACTTAGAAGAACAACAATGATGTCACTGCATGAAAGCAAGCTGTTATAACCAAAACATCTAACTAAATTATTAAATTGTTTATGAGCCTACTGCATTAACAGCTTTGAGAAATTGGGGTAAGACCGGTAACAATATAGGTACCTATTTTCAATGTTCAAATCAACGCTTATTTGATTGATGGGTTTTGTAGGTTCCGCCCTTTAGATCTACATGTCTACATGCAGACTGTCTAACTTATCTATCTGAGATCTCTGAATCTCTCGAAGGGTCTCCGATAGGTAATTTTCTGGGTCCACCCAACTTAGAGTCCCCTATATAAAGTACTAGATGTTAAGTTAAAATGCCCCGCGGTTTTTTTTATTTATTTATTTACCCACTTCCCGATGGGTTGTTACTTTTTCCCGGGATAATAATTATCCTATGTGATAATCCAGGTTATAAACTACCTATGTGTCAAGTTCACCTAAATCTGATCAGTAATTTTCATATGAATGAATAATGAACATCCAAACATCTATACATACATGCTCACAATTTTTTCCATTTATAATATTAATAGGAAGTAGATAGCATTCAAAAAATGTATATACTTACATACCTACTTACAATTATTCTAAGCCGAAGCCTTTTGAGACAGTTATAGAAACAAAATTAGTAATTACATTGAGACACAAATAGAAAGTGGACCTCACTTTTCCAGGCCGCATTTATAAAATAGGTATTGGCCGTTTCTCCAGAGATAACATTCAGCCAACATCCCTGCAAACGCTGTAAAATTTGATACTTAGGCGTTGTGCCTAATGATTACTAATATAACCTACCTACTTTTAAACCAATGCTTACAATCGAGTGAAGTTTTTTTGTGACACATAAATCGATGCTATATGCATGCATCAATGACTATTGTTATGGATCAGCAATACCTACTGGCTGGTTAGCTCATAGGAAAACCAAGTCGGCAACTTCACCTAGCTCCACTGTCTACCATTCGCTGCTAGCTATTCTATCTTTAAAACCGCGCAGTTTTGATATATTTACATAAAGATTTTGAATGGTAATTTAATCGCACCGATAATACGAATTGGCGCGCCAGGGTAGCGTGACCTATTAGTGTCGAGACCAATAACTATTTACGATCTAAACATATTAAAAAAATATCATCATATAAAATATTAATAAATATTACAACACGTATTTTGTGCATCTTTTTTTTTGACCAACGATTATTTAAATTGAATTTATCATTTCCTCACTGAGCAAACTTAATACAAACATTGATTTGGTGTTAATTGTTCAAACACATTTTATTTGTCTCGTAATTTTATGCTAATATTTATCTAATCTAATTATAATATTATGCAAGATGATTTACCTTGAGAATTTTGATCGGATTCTTCCACGTTGTGACGTTATAAGTAGGTAGACATTATAATTTGATAGACCAGAATTGAAAATTATCCTAATTGTATCCGTTCTGAGTAAAAAAATATTTGTCTACTAGGTAATATTTTTTTATATATTTAATATATTATATTCCCTGCACATTCCCACTAAGTCTCTACTTGGAATCTTGTGACCGTGTTTTTCAAATACTGTTTATCCTGCCCTAAGGGGGCAGGTTCAGCTAATACAAGTTTCATCGACGAGTCGCTTCACGGAGGCCTCGGAGAGCTTACCTCTCACGTGATTAGTAGTATTAGCGTAGTTAGCGAAAGAGACAGAGCACGGAGGCCGCGACGAAACATCCTCGAGTTAGTGTCATTTTCCTTACAGACTCGAGCCCCTGATAGCTATTCAGTTTCGAAGTTATCAAAACGAACCTTTAGGACAGAAGGTCACCAAATGGCGGACCGGGGTATGAATCCGTACCGCCGACGTATCTAGTACGTAGCTATGAAGGACTTAGGTATGAGCAATAGCTTGCACCAACTTTACTGGAAACTACAGACAAGCGGGTGAAAAAACTTACGATCACATTATTAATATCTATTAATTACTCAATTTTATATTTTTGTTCATTACATAATGTTTGTAATCGTCTTCATAACGGACCGCGACATACCTATTATTAAAAAAACGTACCCCCTATGAAACTAATTGGTGATCCATGCTCTAGGAGGATAAAATATAAAGATAAGGTTGGTATCTCACTATCTGCCCCATATCTCTAGCAAGCCAACAAACAACGATAATATGGGAACAACAATCATACTTTTCCTTCCCAACTGTGTTTAAAAGCAAAAATTCTAAGGAGGGTTATTTTAAATGATGGCGTAATCTGAACTTAAGTTTAGTTTTCGTTTGTCATTGTTGAATTCGAATGATTATCTCAAACTAGCTTCCATCCTGCGGATCTAGGGTATTCTACGGTTATAACATAACCTAAGCTACTTATACCTACTTCTGGGTAAAGTTCCGTTCTAATAGTGAATAGAGAATTACTAAAATAGATCGAGTAGTATTTGAATTTATTGATTACAAACGAAAATGGTAATCATTTCTCTTTATAATATTACTGTAGGTATATGTAGTATAGTGTTGATAGTGTAGGTCTAAAGGCTGGGGACGCTAGAGTACTGTCTATACTAGAGACTACCTAGACTATACTACCGGCACGCTATGATGACCGTTTTGACGTTTCAGATTGTCATAGGAAAAAAAACTGTATTGCTTTGGAATAAGGTTGATTTCCGTCATCATACAATTAGCTGTTGGATCAATAGATTCACCTTATGTCATAAGGAATAATGTTTATTTTTCTTTGTCATTGTTAAACGTCAAAACGGCCATCATAGCGTGCCGCAAGTTTAGGTACCATGATTACCTTGTGTCCCCAACGTGAAAACCTTTTGACCCTGCTCTGACATAAGGTGCGAAAGTATATTTACACGCGCTCTGCGTCTACCACCAGCAATTAGGCAATTACAAGACAAAGTTACGTAAATACGCTTGTTTGATTACCAGAAAGTACATAATTTCTCTAGAACAAAGTTGAATACTAATCATTTTTTATTTATAAATTAATATCCTGGGACCTTTTTTTTATACGACTTGGGCCGACAAACAAGCAGACAAGCAAGCGGTCACCGCCGCCTATGGACATTTGCAACACTAGGGGCATCGCCGCATTTAAGTTCAAGTATACGATTTACAACTTAATTAAACTAAATTTATTTAATCAAATAAACCTTCGTACGTAGAAGTTTCATACTCTAACATCGGTTCAAATGGTTGCTTTTCCTGAGAAGAGTCGGCCAGAAACTAGAAAACTAGGTATTTTAGGTTTTAGACATAGTATTGTGGTCATCGTTGTACCTACTCTGGATTTGACTGGTAGCAATTTCATCCCGGAAAAAAAAACTTTAAAAAAGAGAAAACCAAACAATAATAAATAGCACCTACCAGTAACACAACAGCGCAGCTGTGCATGGTATAGAAAATATTTTTTTAAATTTCTATTTACTCACGTGATACCTACCTACTTAGTCGTTACGTAAAAGTATTGTTTTAGGATAATTCTTCGTCATATTAAAATTTGTTGTAACGGAATTCACTTAGCTTAAGAGTAAGCAATATACTTGTATTTATTTACATACCTGTACCTATGTAGTTTTTGTTAGATTGAATTAAATTTTTAGGGTTTGGTTTCTACTGCTCTCCTCCATACAAGTGTGCTCGGTATAGTTCCTATCAGTATTTTTTTTTATTAGCACGTTCTCTGGCAGCTTTAGGCCCTTTTTATTTATACCACGGGGGCCGCCAAACAGGCACACGGTCCACCTGATGGTGTACAGGTCACCGCCGCCTACGGACATTTGCAACACCAGGGCATCCCTAATGCGTTGTCGTCCCTGAGAAGTGAAGTTGTTAATTCTCAAGTGCCTGTACCGATTTACCTTTCTAACCGAAACACAGTAATACAAGTGCACTACTACTTCACGGGGGAAATGGGTAAGGTGGTAGTACTTCCCTGGACGAACTCTGCACTAAGAGCTCTACTACTCAACAGGTTACCCTGTACACCATATTTAACTTTTCTAAAACTCTAAACCTATATATATCCTAAAATTCTTTGAAGATAACATCGTAAAACATCAATATTTTATCCAAATTAGTATCTATCTCTAGTCGCAATAATACTGCAACGCTGCCGCTGCTGTATCCGCCTCCAGTTCTGAATGAATAGTCGTTTTGTGAATCATCGAATGTAATAAGTAGGTACACTATATACCTACCGAGAATAAAAAATCAAAATCGAAAGTTCCTGTCCTTTTACAATACGTTTATTTTATAATTTGCAATAATAACTTTAATTTCAACACTGCCGAGACCAAAAATTTAGCATCTTTAGTACTGAACCCAAGTTCCCCTTGGATTTGGTCTAATTAGATAGCAAAAACTATGGGTTAAAAATCTGTAGCAAATGTAAGAACTCAATAGTAAGAAATTTCCATTGTTTAAAACATGTAAGTATACATTATATTTGAAATACTAAAGTCGCTGTGACGGTATATTTTAAAAGATCATTAAGTTGTTAGTTATTTAGGTTAGCGATGATGAAAGGCCTATGTTGATACGTGAGGCATTGGCATGGGCCAGTGAGACCACCCTGGCGTGAGGGTGTGCACGGAACGGATCTTCAGGCGGCTGTATTTCCTCCATATATAACGGTCGCGGAGCGCGTGCGCATCAGTTTGTGACGGATCCACGGGACAAACACACAGCACGGTAAGTCACTTCAACATTTTTTATTTAAACTTTTATTTTAAATAATTACGCTCTATTTGTAATAGTGTTCGTTTTAATAATCTTGGAATAAGTGTAAGGTAGTAGGTACAAAAGTATTTCCTTATTAATATCCTAAGGATTTAAAATAACTGGAAAACAATATAAAATAAAAAATAATTTGAAAATAAAAGAAAATATTTTTTTACGTTGCTGTCCTCAGAATCATCGTATTTCAGTAGCTACATAATCAACTCATAATTTATGATTTAATAATGTATTCAAATCATGTCAATAAAATCGGTATTCGTCAAGACAGATTTACATATTGGAATTTACGTTATGGGGTCTATGTGACCTCTCGAGGTTGCGGGTGGAATGAACTGTTTTGTTGCGGAGCAAGGTCGCTTTCTAACGATCCGGGACCGGTCCCAACGATATCCCATGAGCTAGCGCAGCGTAGGGTACCGGGGAAAGCTTCATATTTACTATTATTGTTCTTTAGCCTGGCCTTTTATGGTTCTATTATCAGTCCACGAGATCAACGTAGGGAAGCTATTTTTAAACTTAACATTAAATTGCAGTTAATCACTTTACCAAACAGAATTAGAAGAATTCACAAATAAATAATACAAACATAATCTGATGTGACGGAACTTAATTTGATTAACACATTATTGACATCGGTCATATTCATAATTAATTTCCATTATTAGAGTTCACGACCTTTATTTTGTGTGGTATTTTCTTGTTGTGGAATTCCTTGTTTTTCTGTTAATATTTTAAGTGAATATATGCAAATAATCTGTTTGACGCCTTCGTTAATATTAAAACAGGATATACCACATAGGTCAACATTCTTTTGATGTAGTTAAATGTTTTCAAGCTTTCCCAAAGCTATTTTTATCCGCATTGTAATTTATCGTATCGTAACGTAACTAACTGTAATGTGTGAAGTTTTGATGCTCGCAGTTTCGAAATGCAACATTAAATATAATATAATATTTAACGACAGACAAGTGTCCGTTTAATAGATAGCACATACCGTACCCTGATTGTCCATACAAGCAGATACTCTCACTACTGTTCTGATGAATTCATTTAGTATTAAAGCTTTATTCAACATATAGATATATACTTATTATAGCTTTCACTGAATGTACATCAGTTCCTACTTGTACCTATATAAGATAGTATTTTTAAAAACTCAATAAATATGTTAGTAATGTATTCCATACACCCCTTAGCAATACCGTAGTTACACTGTCGATATATATACTAATTTCTTCTACGGCTTCTACCCTACTATCTACTTATAAAGTACCTTAAGTACTTTTTGCACATAATGAACTATGCGTTTCAGTTTCGTATTTAATTATGCAGAAACTGATAAAGTTTACTGCGTAAGGTGTAAATCTATATCTAGTGTTGTATAATAGTAGATAGTACCTATAGTTTATCGTCACCCTAGGTCCAAGGAATTTAACAAAAAAAATCTTTTTTTATTTTCTTTTATAGCGAAAATGGTTATAAAATGGAGCAGAGGAAACCAAGCGTCTCTAAATATCCCTCTTAAAAAGAAATAATATAAAATAGTTTATAAAAGACAGTTATTTTTTTTTTCTTCTTATATCACTTGGGCCGACAAACAAGCAGACGGTCCACCTGATGGTAGGTGCTCACCGCCGCCTATGGACATTTGCAACACTTGGGGCATCGCCAATGCGTTGTCGACCCTGAGACGTGAAGTAGTTAAGTCTCATGTGCCTGTAATTTCACCGGCCCCTTACCTTTCTAACCGAATCACAGTAATATAAGTGCACTACTGCTTCACGTCAGAAATGGGTAAGGTGGTAGTACTTCCCCGGATGAATTCTGCACTAAGAGCTCTACTACTCTAAAAAGTTATAAGTATATTTCGTCAAAAATAAATTATAATGTACAATTTGTTGCAGAAAATGAAACAAATCCGCTGTTTACTTTTGGTGGCAGCCATAGGAGCAGTTGCGCACGCGCAGTTCCCTAACGGTCGTATATTGGAACCTCCAACACCTTCTCAGTGCGTACAGAGGGTTATCCACGAGAGATATGCTGACAGTAAGTAGATTTAGAGTGAGCCATTTTTTTGTTTCAGGGAAAAATAGTCCTTATTACTATTGATTATGTATAGAATACTCAAGGACTATTTTTTTTTTCAACAACTTTTATCACCTCATATGTATTTTATATAATATCTTGAGTTGGTTCATTGACGTTGTCTTTATATACCTAGTTAGAAAGTCATTCATAAATACCAATAAATAAAAATGGCTATGGCCGTCGAACCCGCGTTCTTGTATCTAAATAGATAGTGGTATTGAAAACTGTAAAACTCTATAAAATCCAAAACTTTATTTATAATGAAAAAAAAACCTGGCAAATACGTATTAAATCGCCTACAATATATAGGGTTCCGTACCTAGCCCTGAGTAGCAAGTTATAGTTATCAATGTCAATTTTATAGAGTACTAGCTGTCCCCCGCGGTTTCACCCGCGTTTCCGAGGGATGTAACATTTTCCCGGCACAAAAAGTTACCTATGTTACTTCTTATACATCCAAGAATATGTGTACATAGTTTCATGATGATTGAATAAGTAGTTTTTGTGTGAAAGCGTAACAAACGAACTTACATTCGCATTTATAGTATTAGTAAGGATAAACAAAATGTTTGTATTTTGTAATATTTTGCAATGTAGAATACAAAGTTTTAATTTCCAGTTATTAAACTCAAAAATGATGTGAATATTTAAAAAACCTATTAACGTATTTTCTTCTAACAAAGTGCTTTTTAGCCCATCCAAATTTCCTGACTAAGTATTTATATTAAAAAGAAAGGAACCTTACCCTCTAGTTTTTGAACACATGGGATTTTTAAATGTAAAATGAGTCAAATGTATTAAAATTCATCTATTTAATAGCAATAGTTTCCAAGTAAAACGGCTTTGAAGTACGGATAGATGAACGGGACGAAAATATATAAAGGTTCTGCTTTTTGCGTTAGCTATGGAACCCTAAAAAGGCTTAAGAAATATTTATTATTCATATGCTATAACACTACAATTTATTAAGTCAAAGGATCTTCAAAATGTCGTAAAATAAATAATAAAAATCTCGCTAGACAGGTTTTTTTTTGTTAAAATATTTAGGCACCTTTTCTTATCTGTCCCGGGAAGATAAAGATTAACCTCTGTTTCTACAGAGGAAATAGTCTGAATAGTTAAGATAATATTTTTGTTGTTTGAATCATGTCGGTAAATTTTTACACATTTTATACATCTTTACATATTGTTTGCATGTTACTTTCCAAATAATACCCTGGAGCACAAAACAAGCAGACTACCAAAATAAGCCGCATTATATAAATGAGCTGTTAAATAGCTACTCTTATTCTTTTTAGGTACAATTCAAGACGGCATAGTCAAACAAAGTTAGGGCGGACAGACAGAACAGACTGTTTATTCTTATTCAAACATGAGTCATACCAACGGCCAAAATGTACGTCTTGTTTTTATTTTATAATTTCATCGAAGCATTCGAAGCCCGGATAGCTCAGTCGGTAGAGCATTGGACTTTTAATCCAAGGGTCCAGGGTTCAAGTCCCTGTTCGGGCGGCTTACTTTTTGGACATCAAATAATTGATAAAAACTGTTATTTTAATATTATTCGATTAATGTACATTCAAAATTCAAAATTCAAATTTTGAATTTTGAATTTTGAATTTTGAATGTACATTAAACTAATTTCGTTTATTATGTAAGACCCAATTGAAAGTAAATAAAATAAATTAATTAAAACTGTGAAATAAAATTTCACCTGAATTACTTAGAGCTGTACCTATTATAATTTATTGTTATGTACTTTTTTGTCCAAGACATATTGATCCCACATTTATTCTTATAAAGTAAATTTATTTGATAATATTATACCACAGAGTTTATAGGTCTTTCTCATCGTGCCTACAGATACAAAATACGACTAGGAAGTACACTTATGTAGACGTACCCACCATGTCGAATAAACAATAGCTACTTACTTATATATAAGATACGCTTTGACTCGACAATGTTAGAATATTGTCCGACATTTTATCGTAGTGTTAGTTCCCATGCGGGATTCCCTGCTTACTATTATTATCAGCGCTTTTACGACAGAGTTATGATAAAATGAGAAAGGTACACCGTTAGGAAATACCTTTGCTTGTTATTGTCGTGTTTTGTTTCAGCAAGATCATGTATTATGTTATAGGGTTTCCTCTAATTGAAATGCAAAAATATGGGATATACGGCTGTCAACGAAAGTTTATTTACTAAGTCTATGTCAGTGTACATCTTTCGTTTGAGTTTTCTCTTGGCGTTGGCGCCAAAGTGATCATATTATAAATTCTTTATGTATTTGGGCATTTTACCCTTTTCGCTATCTTAATTTAATAGTTATAGATTACGATAGTCAGGTTGCCTACATCACCGCTACATAGTATAAAACAAAAACTTTCTCTGTCCCTATATCCCTATGTATGTTTAAATCTTTAAAACTATGCAACGGATTTTGATGAGGTTTTTTTAATAGACAGTGATTGAAAAGGAAGGTTTTTATTTATAATACATGTGACATCCCACGGGAAGTTAATATATACTTTTCAGTACCTATTTCCATTTTATCTTTTCTTACATTTTTATAAGTGAAACTTATTATGGGTGAATTTGAAATTCTGATCCGCAACCTTTTTGTGCGACGGCGTTTACTTTTAAACGATTGATAAACACATTCTAGGTATGCTATTCAAAAGTGATTGATGTTTAATTAAAATGTATCCGTGTATTACAAAAGTTTCACTTCCATCTTTACGACACACCCTGATTTTTTATTATAACCTTCTTTTGTGTGTTCAATAACTCTTACGATTTGTACTGATAATACTAATATATCACCATAGACAGTTCGTAAATAATATCTGACTCCCTTGACATAATTTAATGCTGTTTTTATAACAGTCGAACCGTTTACAAATTAAAGAAGAGAAATTCATGAATTAATCATGAAATTCGATCTATTTGCAGAACTCTCTGTCACTTATTTCAACTCATAGCTATACCTACCATTTACCACAGGAGAATACCGTCATATCTCCAAAGTCCAGTCAGATTCTTTATCCGCTATATGATATGAGAGTATAGTAAGAGTATATGAGTAGATACAACTACAGTTGAAGTAAGTAGATAGTTCATATGCCAGCTTAATATGATGTTCGTTTACCAAGTATTGGTTTAGGTACTTTAACATTCTTCTACAGTGGACATTTTCTGGGCATTAGATTATTCATCAGTATTCGACAATCTCCAAATATTGATTATTTTACCCGACAATGATCTCAATAAGTATTATCGCTATTGTATCTACTTTGATAAAAAAAATGTGGCATGCTCATATTGTTAGTCACAACTTTTATATTACATATTAAAATAACGAGAAGATATTGTTGGTAAACTCATAATGGATGACATTCCAACATTGCCTCAGGTCTTTTTTGTTTTGAAGTCATTGTCTATCCCAGAGATCAATCACTTTCGAGAGCAGCTGACCAAACATTGTACTTTAGAGCTTGAGCTATGTGATTTGTTACCTAATAAGTACCTATATAGGCAGCTGTTCAACAGTCTATTTATTCATCATTTTATACTGCTCCCACATATAAAGAAAACTACATTATGAAGATCTTGAATCAATAAAGAGGTATTAAATATGTTTTTTCCATAGACAAAGGGTACTTCTTCTCATGGCGGGATCCTGCACTCCGTAACGTGGAGTACGACTGGCTGACGGCCAGAAACTACTGCAGACAGCGCTGCATGGACCTCGTTTCTCTGGAGACCAACGACGAGAACGAGTGGGTTAAAGCACGCATTATTCAGGATAAGGTAAAGTACATTTGTTTTTCTTATTATCAGATATACCCTTCGGTTTTACCCATGTTTATAGGCTATAGATAATATTTCTGTCAATCGTACATCAAAATCGGCTGCGTAAACAGTTAAAACATAACTTTAGCAAGGAAGGTGAAGTATACAACAATATTGAATTTTCCGATTCTTAGTTTTGTACTTTTAGTAGATATCACACGACGTACTAATACTTAGGTAGATACTTACTCATAAAGCTCACCCAACTTGCTTTTTTTTTACTGATAAGTAGCACAGCTAGACAGAAACATTCAGGAAGTGCTCAGCTAATGTAAATTTGATTACTTTAACTATTAATGAATCATCAACTCCTACTCAATAACTCTGTTGTTTGTAACTCCAATCTTGTCTTTTGCCTATTTTAATACATTTTAGAAGGTTGCCTGTTTTAATATGACAGAGAGCCAAGTCTCAATGGTTAATAGGTTACTCATTGGATACAATAGGAAAACTCGTTACTTGTAAACTGCCATCGGTCTTGGTTCAACCTTGACCTGCATGCTTACAGTACGTCTTCATTAAAAATTAGCAAAACATTCACGCGTCTCTCCATAACTGCAACAATATCCTCGTGACCATGACGAGGAAAATGAGCTCGCAATACTGCACCTGACGAAATAGAAAGTTACGTTAGTACTCAGAGTTCGAACAAACTTTAACGAATTCTTAACGCGCTCTTGTTTTTCGTAATACAACAATTCCAAATGACACGAAACTATTGTTGGGGCGAAGAACGTAGCCTACGACCGAACGGACTTAGAATTTGTAGCACAAGCAGACACGACTTGAATAAAAGAGTTAGTTTCAGGAACACAACAATGGTATTATCGATTTTCTTTTAAGAGTTTCACTATTGCCACGGAATGTGTTTCGCATTTCGTGTGAATTTCTATGTTTTGTTCTCATTATGCCTGTTTGTTACATGGTACGGTGACGATATCTACCGTAGTTTCATCGTTCCTATTGTTGATTGTAGAGAACATTCTATCGTTAGAAATATTTGTACCTTGTTAACCGTTGAGGCGTATCACTGCGTCCGCATCTCATTAGTGGGACATGCAAAGGGTTGTGCGGGCATTATGTCAGGCATTTAACTTTCGTTATTGTTATTAGCCTAGCATAGCAATTCACTTCGCTTAGTCTGGTATTTATGTCAAGAAAACGTTTCGATTGTCCCGATGCCAAATTGGCCATTGCACCGTTGACGAGGCATTGTAATGATAATGAAGAGGCGTCGTGTACGCCGTCTGTAAGGGCTCGACGACCACTAATTGTGACAAATCGTCGTAATCAGTGATGTATGCACCGTTGTATCTCAAAGCTATTGTATTAGAATCACCAGCTTGTTTCGCTTTATTCGCTTAGTTAATGGTCTTCACTTTTTTAATAAGGCACTTTGCCATTGTTATTTTTTTCATAGTAGTGTAGAGGACTAGTCGATACCATCGCATAATTGAAGTAATGGACACACACTTCAATTTCCTGTAGGTTCGCGTGGAGTAGACACTTGTATGATGTCACCATATTTTTGTGATGTAATCCTCTTTATCACGATTCGATTTAGAATGCTTAAATAAATTTGATGTTTGTTTTCTAGATAAAGTACATCTGGACATCTGGTCGTCTGTGCGACTTCAAGGGATGCAACCGCCCTGACTTGCTCCCCAATGAGATAAACGGTTGGTTCTGGACCGCAGAGCTGCAGAAGTTGGCGCCAACCACTAACCGCCAGCAGAACGACTGGTCCGAGGGTGGCGGCATCGGCAAACCGCAACCTGACAACCGGGTGAGCATTCACACTTTCGTGCTACACATCAGCAATTGTAGATCGCAAGAAAGCATGACATTACGACATCGGTCATATCATCATGACATGACGCAACGGAATTCCGCGAACGGTTAAGTAATGTTTGTCATAAAACACCCGCCGACCTACCCGTAAATGCATCCGTACTGCGGATATCACGCAATGAAAACGAAAGCGACACGTGAATATTTATGGGCCTGCGAAATATTCGCCGAAGGGCGTACCCGCATGCACGGCACACGCCACTTTCTACAAACAGCAAGCCGCAAGTTGTACGACAAAAGCTCATCTTTATTCGTCGTGCGTACTCTGTGTTCTGTTTGCGCGTTACTTTCCCCCGTGATGCGTGAGTGTCGCGGACGGCAGCGGCGCGGGCGCGACACAAACACTACGTAACCTTTGCGCCTTTGCGGTCGCGATCTTCCGCACCGCGTACATCCATCCGCTTGTTTGACTTCAAGGCCCTATGCATTACGCAGTTAACCTACACAATCAAACCATGTAATAACTAAATATGGTTTTTACACAAAATAAACATTTACAATCATTCACGACAATTTTTGTATTCAGGGATGTGAAAAGAACACAAGGTTACAATAGCGCAGCGTCTAGTAATGATGTAGCTACCTTAACTGATGTGCATTATTATTGTGAATTATGTTTATTGAGTATCCACAAATATACCTACCTGTATTGTATGGTTAATATATTAGCTAATATAATTTATAATATAATATAAATAATATGAATATAATAGCTTTATGTTGACACCGAAAATTTCATTTTAAGTTTTTTCTCGAGACACTATTATAGGTAAAAGCACTTATGTACTCTACGAATATGCGTGACAGTGTGACAAACACAATAAAAACTCAAAATCGAATTTTAAAAAATCTAGAAAAACGTACTAGTAGGTACGCACCTACTACAACACTAGGTATAAAAGGTTTTTTTTACGTATCACGTTTTAGTATTGCGATAATTCTTCTGGTTTCTAGTAAAAACCAGGATCGTGGCAGTAGACCCAGGCTATTGAAGCGATGCATTATACCTACTGAGTGGGAGGCCTTTCTTTTCAGCTTTTTACAATGAATCTACGATTCAGTTTAGAATAAATTTATTTAAGTTTTGAGCTCAATAAAAGTGTTATATTCTATTCGCTTCTACATAAAATCGGCCATTTAAAGATTACTCATAAGCTATGAAAGTGATCTTTTATCTTACAGTAAAGACTCATAACTTATATAAATTTGTTTCCAGGAGCTGATTCAAGGAGGTGCCTCCGAGCACTGTGTAGCTATCCTGAACAACTTCTACAATGACGGAGTTCACTGGCACGACGTCGCCTGCCACCACGTCAAGCCTTTCGTTTGTGAAGAAAATGACGCTCTCCTGAAATACGTCCGATACACGAACCCCAACCTTAGAGTTTAAGATACCATGAAACCTTATTACGCTGTGCTATGTCATCAAATTAAAACGAAAGAAAATTGATTGAAATTTAATCAAACAGGGTCACTCACATGGACCCTACAACGAAAAATATATCAGAATATGACAAAGCATGGTGCAATTTTAATATGAATCAACCAAATATAAATACTACAACTAACTGCCAAAAGCTAGAAGTCTCAAAACCTAATCTAAATTAAACAATCCGGTCCTAGCTTTAAATATACCTCAATTAACATAATTTATTTCAGTATTGTAACAATGTAGTAGTCTATAAAGGTTGCATGCAGCAAAGTTCTGTATTACATCATAAGTATTTAAGATCTGTCAATAAAGACTGCTTTATTTTTATGTAGCCTTTTATTTTTCAAGTACCTATGTTAATATTTACTTATGCTAATAAAAATACTAAGAACCCAAATGATGTAGGAGGAACAAGCTGTCTATTCCAGGGGGAAGATAAATACATAAATCAATTAAAAACAATAAAATAATTTTATTTTATGATTGAACTTATTTTTTTAAATATTATCTTCATCATTATTATAAGTTTTCAGTCATAACCTGGGGGAATAACAACAGATTTTGGACAGATGAATAATGTTAGGGTACAGCCATTTTAAATCTATATCTTAAAGTTCTGGGCGAGGCTGTTTTTGTCATTATGAACCAGAGGCAGATGTTGCAGAAGTAGACAAGAGCCAGCAGCATAGTGACATGCATCAGACGGCACAGTCTGAGAAAGCTCAATTTTAAGCCAAAACTGTAACAAAATAATCATCAAAAGATCTGGATTCCATTATCAAAACTGATAGATAGACAAATCCATCAAAAGTTTGAGTTGCAAACTAATAAAAAGTGTATTTTTAACCCCTATAGGTACTCACTCTCTATTAGCAAAATCCTCCATATCAGAGTTGATAGACTCACTTGATCTCTGAGGATCTGGCAGTATAGAGAAGTCCTTGTCAAACTGCTCCTGCAGGCAGCATATCCTCTCCATAATAAACAACAAAAGTATCGCCCAGAAATATTCAAATTCAAATACCATGTCTGTCATTTTTTTCCTTCTACCATAATTATGTGATATCCAAATTTAGTTTTGACCGGGGGATTCGTATAAACAGGGCTAGTGACTGATGATATGGGCAAGGCGAATGCCGCATCCTGAAATGGGCCAACCATTGACCCGCGGGTCATCCAGCCAAGATCTCCGCCCTGCCGCGCTTTGTCTTCACTATACGCCGTCGCTACATCCGGAAACTTCTGCCCAGCCTTCAATTTTTCCAATGCCTCCAAACATTTTGATTGTTTCTCGCACAATATGTGACGGACTTTGACAGCCGTCCCACCTTTTTTTTCTTTTGCGGCAGATTCTGAATTTAAAAATTGATTTCTTAGATATAGTTCAATACATTTAAATGGCTTGGAAGATAAAAAAGGATTTATGTGATAAAGTGATAGGTGACGGCGAAATAAAATAATCTAACCTTTTGCATCACCTCCAGATTTACCCCCGCCTGATTTGGCTGCCGCCCCGCCTTTATTTGTTTTCTCTGGCTGTTTTTTAGGTGGCATTATTTGTTTGATTGTGTGGCTGAACAAGCTGTATTTATTAATTGGATTTCTATTCTAACCCAACTAAGACCGGTGTAAATAACGTATAATCTTACAAATTAAAGAATGCTACAACCTAAGCCAGTCAAATCTTTCATTCCAGTACGATTACTTCTTATATTATGAAAAATGTGTACCTTCTCAATTTGGCCGTATTATACGTTTGACTGGACAATCCACAATGACAGTCAGGCTGCTTTGCTTGACATTAAAAAAAAGGTTGCCATTTATAAACCTGTATTTAATCAATTAAACCGATCCTTAACGATAAAACAACATCTGACCCGGTATAAGTTAGACTATGATGTGCATAAATAGTAATATATTCTCATTTCTACAAATGCTTACTTATATTAAAATCAAATAATCGCCTATGTTGGCTCATACGCATATTTTGTCTATTCTTTTTTAATCTGTTTTAGAAGACAATAAAAAAATATCGTACGTCAGTCAGTTCGTAAAAGAAAACAATTTGTAATTTTATCTGCTTGACTTGACCCGATTTTATGTCTTCTTTTTATTTTTTATGAATTAATTTCTCGAAATTATCTTAATAGTGTAGAATAAATCATGTATAATCAATATAATACATAGAGTCTCAATGAAAGGTGAGTTTTCCACCAAGGGTGTAAGTAAACATGGGATACTTTGTATCTTGTCGCAATATTTATGATCAAGAAACTTTCACGAATTAAACCGTTGTTTTGTCGGCTGTTTAGATACTACCATATATCCCGAAATCATGGGGATCATGTACGAGAAGCGACCTCTTAAGAGGCCTCGCTTAGGCCCTCCGGACGTGTACCCACAAGAACCTAGACAGAAGGAAGATGAACTTACGTCTACAAACGTAAAACATGGTTTCTCTACAACTCCACAGTCCAGTGATGAATTTGGAACTGCTAGAAATTTTAATTATTCTGCATCTAAGGTATGTAAAATCACGACTATACTGACAAGGTAATCAATAATAGGCAACCTTTGGCATTAGATTGAAATAGCAACTCTTGTTATTTTTGGATTAAATATTCCTATTAAGTTCACAAATTCACAAAATCACTATGTAAAAGTATATGTGAATGTTATATATCAGTAATAACATGGTGAAATGGGTAAATTTTCAGATTGGACAATTCTTTTCTGGAATCTTATCCAAAAAGGAGGAACTAAATACCTTACCTGATTGTGGTAGGAAAAGACAACAAGTAAACCCTAAGGATAACTTCTGGCCAGCCACAGCAAGGACAAAAGCACAAATTGAGGCTTGGTTTAAAGATTTAGCAGGTAGTACTATGTTATATCATAAAATATCAATTAAACAAATTATTTGACATCACATTGTAACTTTACCACTAGATTTCTTGATAAATAGGTTTCTCTCCTTTTCTAAGCAAAATACATCAAGAATACCAGTTGTGAGAGAATATGCTGAGTCACAACAATGATATAAATTGGAATTGAGTTGGGATTTATAAAGTAAATAATGAAAGTGTCACATACATTATTAAAATGATAACCGTTACCTATCTTTCAGGCAGTAAACCACTATCCCAACTAGCAAAGAAAGCACCTAACTTCAATAAAAAGGAAGAGATTTTTATAACACTGACAGAGTATCAAGTAGCCATGCCTAGGGCCGCATGGTTTATCAAATTGAGCTCAGCATACACTGTTGCAGTTTCAGAAGCCAAGATAAAGAAGAGACAGTTACCTGATCCTACAACAGGTAACATATTGCAGTTTATTTAAACACCATTATTAACAGCATTTGCATGTTCACAATTTAAATGTTATAACAAACATTAAACTTACAGAATGGACAACAACACTTATAAAATTTTTGAAAGATCAAATTCCAAAATTAGCAGAACACTATCAATGTTCTGTACCTGGAAATGTGTCTGATAAAACACCACCGTCTCAGTCAGGTATGTATCTGTTATCTATCTGTCTCTTACTAATACAATTTGTTGTATTAATATTATTTATTAATAAAAGCATTTTTATTAGGACAAGGAACACCAAGTCATAACTCATCAGGGAATCCACCAGGCGGATCCACCCCTAATTCAACGATATCGAATTCTATGCATTCTCCAGGAAATTCTAGCAGTATGTATATCATTGTTACTCTAATTATGTCATCACATTATTTAGGCTTAGGTATTAACTGATATCAGACAAAGAGAAGGCCTTGTAAAAGACTGTAAATTGATTTATTTTCATTCCATTTCAACAATAATCTTGTGGCACTGAATTATCAATATTAAAATTAATGTGTGACATACAGTTCAACAAATATACTCAGACAAATAGGTTTAAATGTTATGTGATTTTAATGTACATCAGCACTAAACACTGCCAAAATCGAGTTTGACAGGACTCAATCTAAGATGTTCTTTCTCTATTCATCTGATTATATTGAAAAGGGACTTCCACAAATTAAATCCAGTTCTGAAACTGCACCTCTATGAAATAAGACCTTAACCTACATTTCACTGTTAAATGTTAAAATAATATGTGAGAAAGGTAGGTCAGTAATAATATTTGTGATATTTTTTCTAGCATTAGGCTCTTCAACTCCAAATCATGGTGAAAGCACAGATTGGCGGCAAGCATTGAAACTATGGAACTATTGTTGCCGTCTCGCTAAGTACCTCCTAGATGAAGGGCTGTTGGACAGGCATGACTTCCTCACATGGATCATTGAGTTGTTGGACAAGCGGCAGCCAGATGATGGCCTACTAAGGTAACACATTTACTTATACTAATTTGTGATTCAAAACTAAACATTAATGCTATACTAGTCATCAATTCTTATTAAATATTGTATAAATAAAAATCTATCATATCCATTATTCTTATTTCCCCCAGATTCTTTGCAAGAAATCTTTTTAGGGTATTCTTTTTTTTTCTGTGTTTATGTATATTCCAAATTAATATTTTTTTCCTATAGACTGTTCCTCCCCTTGGCACTGCAGCACATGTGTGAATTCGTGTGCTGCGAAGGACTCTGTCGGCGCTTAGCCACGACTTGCGCTAAGAAAGCCGCCGCTATCTGTTCCGTGCTTTCGGAAACTACGATACGCACACTCAACCAGCCAGCTGTGTTCACTAAAACTACTGATAGGAATGGGGGTGAGAACTCTTTTATTTCGAGTAAGAAGTGGAAAATAAGGCTACACACGACTACAGTGGGCTTGTTATTATTGCCATGGATTATATATATACACACACAAGTGCGTGATGGCAGCATTTCCAATGTGCAATTTAGATCGTGGTAGGGCTGGATGACTACCATATCAAATCACCTTCTTGATAGATTTGTATGTTATTGTGGCGTCAATATTGAACAGTATCAAATGAGTTACTTATTGCGGTTAGGTTAGGTTGGTAAATAAAATATTAAAATAAAGTCTGGGTAACCTATTAATAATATGAAGGAGGGAGAAATTAAAGCCTAGCTTATTTATATTTAAGTGGTAATCAATATAGAAACAAATCTTATTATTATAACAGAAACTATCCAACCCCCACTATCACCGGCACCGGAACCAACCAACGGTGACGTCAAACCGAACATATCACAGATCAAGCGTTCGGCGACTCCCGCTGAACAGAGTCAAGGAACGCCGAACCCTAACCATTCCCTCGGCACCCCGAACCCGAGGACTCCAAACCCAAGGACACCGAACCCGAGGACACCGAACCCAAGGACGCCGAATCCAAGGACTCCCAACCCAAACCACTCTCTCGGCACTCCTAACCCCACTCAGCCCATGGATATTCAAGTGAAGGAAGAAGTCGGTTCACCTCCAAGAGATACAAAGCCTACGTTGACGACTGTTGTGGCGGCCGCTTTGAATCCCGTCCAAGTTGGGTTCGGCGAGATACTGAATTGCTCGTATCATAGAGACGTCATTATACAGTTGGGTTCGATATTGCAGGTAAGATTTGTGTTGTGATTGTTTTATTATCATTCTCAAGTTGTTAATTAAGAATTTATGAAACAGTTCCCTACTTAGCTCTGTATGGTCACCACCTTTGACCAAATCGTCACTTAATGCTGAGATTGTGGACTTATTTACTCATATACTGTGGATAGAAACCGAATCCTCAACCCCCTTTAAAATCATTTAAAGCTAATAATATATTTTTTCCAAAAAAATTGTACCCGTAAATAATACTACTCTGTCTCAATTACACACAAAAAATCAGAATCCAAAAAAAATTTTTCATGATTCATTGGATATTTGTTTAAATTTGGACGGCTCTATGTACTAATTAACGTTCAAACTCAGATTCACCACAAAAAAATTTAATCGACTACAAGTTTCCGCAATTTTTAGCCTTATTTTTGTTTTTTTTTTGCATTTCCTCAAAACTGGAGGGTGACCGGGCCAAACGGACTTCAAATTCGGCAGGTCGAAATATATGCGTAGGTGGGTCCGGTCCTAAGTACAGACAACGTTTTTTTTTTTTTTTGTGCCGGTGTTATTTATTGTTTTTTACGGTATTTTAGAGTCTGGCTTATTTCACATAAACTGAAACACTTATATTCCATAGATAATCTGCATAGAGTGTCCGACGGCTATGGTATGGTCGGGCTGCGGGTCGTCCCTCCAAGGCTCGCCCCTGGACTTGTTGCCTCTCCCCCCGTCCGCGCTGCCCATGCCGCATATGGACACTGCTGTCACTGAGGAACATAGGCGAATGGTAATGAACTGTTACTCGTATGAAAGTATTGGGGAATTATTAACGCCCTCACTGTGCAGTTAACAAAGTTAACATGACTACCATGAGGCTGTTTTTTGTGTGCAGTGACCAGAAAGTTGTCGTTTTCGAAAGCTGACATTCTAGAAAGATGTCATTTTCGAATGATGTCGTTTTGGGAAGTTGTCGTTGTCACCTGGACCAATGGCTACTATCACAAAAGTATTTGAAATTTATTGTTAAAACAATAACCTTTGTCTTATTGAATGACCTTTTCAAAACAGTAGTCTCTAATTGCATTCTATGGTTATTGTATTCAAGCGAAATTATTACAAAATGATCATCCTTAAAATTTGTTAACTGTAAACTCAAATTTGTTCCCAATATAATTAGTTGTTGTGCCTTGACCTGCTTTAGTAGGTTTATACTAGTACTTCTTTTGATATGTCGCAATACACTGCAACTCGCTCCTTTAATGTTATAATAACAATTTATTTATTTACTAGGTATACGAAGCGGAACAAGAAATCTCGGCCAGAAGTAAGAAAGCAGAGAGCAAATGGTGCACAGATAAATGGCAATCCAGTTCACAAGGTATCCCAAAGACTACCTAAATTAGTTTTATTGTCTAGTATTATATTTTTTATTTTAAATGCCAATATAAAGTGGCTTATATTTATGAAAATTATAAAATGAATAGCCCAATTTTTATGTTCTTTTTTTTTGAGTTCCTATCCTTCCAGATGATAAAATTAATTCCAAATCAGATACTAATTACTGCAGCCGAATTGTTTAACTCGCTCGTATTCGATGTGAAAGCCTCTTTCATAATAGATTGACGGTTCAGCGCGCGAGCAGTGTGGGACAGAAGTCGTAGCGCCGTCAATGTAATACAAAATAGATTGCAATTACGATAACGAGAGCTTTACACAGTCGCCCTGCTGGTTATGAAATTATATCTAATTTAAAATATAATTTTTTATAATAGCGGATTTTTGTTCACCAGCTCGCATACTGGCAGTCCTAGAAGCTTTAGACAGGCATTGCTTCGATCGCGTAGACCCTAACAATAACTTGGACACGCTGTATAAAGAAGTGTTTGCGAATTGCTCACCGCCTTCCAAAGATTCTAACATAGATTCCAAAGATCCGGTAAGTTGTAGCTGTAAGTGTAACTGATAGTCTACTTGTCATTGTTCAATAGGAAAAGAAACAAGAATTAATATTTTATGGTCAATAGTTAACACAGTTTTTGTCTAGGAATTCATTGCATTTTAAAATATGCCGTGGTTACTTACTGTAAAAAAAATATGTTGTATAGATATTTAGAGATTGTATCAAAGTGGCAAACTGAAATGCCAAATATGTCTGCAACGAACCACTTTTCAATCTTAACACTGTGGTGGAAACACCTATGTAGGTAGAATCAAAACTGTGTAAATTGAAATTGGTGTACTCACGTATGTGCAAGAAAACCGGACAAAAAATACCCTTACCTTTTGAGAACACTCGATTTTATTAGATGCGTTTGCCGACAATATCAATTGTATCAACAGAAAATCACATATAATCTTATTCGTTATCCTACAGTGAGGACGCGTATGAACCGTTGATAATGTGTACTATACTAGTGTCTGTTCATAATGATCTATGACATGAGGTGTCAGTCTTCCACTTTTCTAACCAGAGACATGATAATGGTGTCTATCTATGTGTTACACCGATGCTAGTATAACTGTTGTGTATGTGTGCGTGTTGTGCAGGAGTGGTCGTGCGTGTACTGCGTGGTGCGCGTGCTGTGCGAGTGGGCGGTGAGCGGCGCGCGCTGGGGCGAGCACCGCGCGCTGGCGGCGGCCGCGCTGCTGGACCGGCGCCAGCACGCGCACGCGCACGCGCACGCCCACGCGCACGCGCACGCGCCGCCGCCGCACCTGCTGCACCACCACCATCACCACGAGCACCACGCCACCGGTACCTAATCTTAACATCTACAGTAGAACCCCTGTAACTCTAACTTCAATGAAGACGAATATGTTTTTAAAAAATACAAACAAATATTGCCATGTTCGAGATACAGAGGTATAATTAATTTTATCTAGTTATGGGTAAATATGTAAGAATATGAATGGTAGAGACCCACTAATTATTTGTAAATCTAATTGGTATTTTCAGACACTGAGTTTTACTATTATAGTAATATTTTTATTTTTAAGATATGTATTTTTTTTTTATCGATATAACATTTTATCACACAGTAATTTTTTATTACAGGCTCAGATGACAAGGAGTCTATCGGCTCTGGAACAGGCCTGTACAGCGGCCCTCCAGTCTTCCAAAACTTGTTACTACGCTTCCTTGATAATGACGCTCCAGTTCTAGGTGCGTTTATAGAAATCAATGAATTTTCCTAATACCAACAAAATACATAGATAAATATCTACTGAATTCTTTCTGCATTTCCAGATGAGAGTCCCAATGCTCCGCCGGGAAATCGTCAGCAGTTCGCCAACTTAGTACATTTATTTGGTGAACTGATACGTCGTGATGTCTTCTCACACGACGCGTATATGTGTACGCTAATTTCACGAGGTATGTGTGATTTATTTTAATGATTTTGTATATTTTTAATGACTTACGACCCGATCCGACTTAGTGTCAGTGAGATAATATAAATAAGGTGAAAAACGCATCAAAATACAATACAATACAAATATACTTTATTGTTCACACCACATTGACGGGCCAGTTGGCTTGGTGGTTAGATACCCTGACTGCCAAACCGTAGGTCGCGGGTTTGATTCTCACCCAGGACAGACATTTGTGTGCATGACCATGTCTGTTTGTTCTGTGTCTGGGTGTAAATATCTATATAAGTATCTATTTAAAAAAAAAACTAGTATATCAGTTACCTGTTAGCCATACTACAAGCAGTACACTCTGCTTAACTTGGGTTCAGATAACCATGTGTGAAGAATGTCTTGGGATATTTATTATTATTACATAGAAGGAAAAAAAAAAGTATTCTACAAACATTATCAGTGCAAACAATTTATGCGGCCTTATTGCTGAAGCAATTCCTTCCAGGCAACCTCCTTAACTTAAAATCTGTTTACTTAGGATATAAGCGGACAAACAGACAGACAATAATGTCATTGTTTTATACTATTAAGAGATGAGGTTATCAACATGAAACGCTTATAAGACGCATCTCACTCTTACACTATTGTCGTAGCATATTTAATTGCTAAAGCTGAATCATACTAAATGATTAGTGGAGCTCAGTATAGTACAAATCCCATTTAAAATCACAGTTTTAGTTTTTATTTAACTACTGGGTGTCCCCCGCGGTTTTACCCGCGTTCCCGAGGGATATCACATTTTCCCGGGATAAAGAGTAGCCTATATGTTATTCCAGGATATGCTCTATCTATGTGCCAAGTTTCATCCATATCCGTTTAGTAGTTTTTGTGTGAAAGAGTAACAAACATGCTTACATACAAATCTTTCCTCTATATAATATTAGTATAGACGATTGATTAATCTAATTATCAAATTGTGTGGGGAAATAATTTTTTAAATCTATGCAATTTTTAATACTCCACTTCATCCAATTTTCCCACGCCGGTTGATATGTGTTAAGCGCAGATTACCGCAGATCTGCCATCCAGAACACACAGATCCAGGCAGTGGAAATATCTAGACATTGTTTTAGTCCCACGTTTAACAGAAGGCATTGTGAAATATAGCTTGCTGGTCGTGGATATCGGTTGATACATATGTCAGTATTACATGTGCTGAAATGGAGCTATCTGCGGTTTGTCCCACATTGGTATAATCGCTTCTGGTTTGAGATGAGATGGCATTCCCCTCGACAACGCATTGACTTCGCTGTTGTATTTCCCAGGATGGTCTAACATTGTCAGTAGCCATTTTATCAATGTAGGTCTAATGTCATTGTAGGTGATTTAATATCCCCGACGGAGCCGACTTCTACCGGAGGCAGTGGGACACAGACGGTTGCTCCGCCCGCAAACAGTACTGGCACAAATCATAACATGGACGATGACATATTCGCCGGGATCGATCTCAAACCCAAAATGGAGGTAATTATTGAGATGTATACACGACGAAGTCACTTTTTGAAAGGCAAGGTCTAGAGTGTTAGGGCCACAACGGATAACAAAAATATATAGTTGCAGAATGTTACTTAATTTAATCGTGTTGCAAAATATGACTACTATAAGTTACATCAGTATACACCTTTACAATATGACAGCTTGCAGCATGCGTAAATAACAAGTGGACAAACAAAAAGGTTTACTTACTTAAATACAATCAAGACATTTATTTTAGGAAAACGTTCGAATGGATTTAGATGACTCCAAAATAGATGACGATCTAGATAAGCTCTTACAGCATATCAAGGAAGACCAACAAAATTCTATGGATGCACCTGATAGTCCGAAAGATCCAGGGGAACCTTCTCATAGGTATGTACCTTTAATTACTTATTCATATTCTACAACTAATGATATAATCCTATAAACCTATGAAACTACTCAAAACTATATGACCCTAATGGTAGATACAGTAGGTACTTGTAAAATGAATTACATACAATTAGCACACAATATATTTTTCTACATTTATTGCAGTGTAAATTCCCCAATGATGGGTCCGAGTGGAATGACCATACCAGGAATGCCTTCAATGAGTATGGGACCTATGTCTGTACCAGGTAAATAGTTGTTTGTTTATTATTTATTTAAACAACAATAAATCATGCGTGCTCAATACTCAACCTTATTGCCCCGAGATAGGTCATTAAGTCGTCAATCGCAAGACCATTTAATATAAAGACGAACACTTTCAATCAATATTCAATCATACCCAATTGTTCTAGAGTTGTATTTATTTGAATGTATTTAATACATGTCGTGTGTAGTCTAAAGTTGTATATTTGGATCTAAGAACATCATCAATTTTCCCAACAGGTATCCGCACGACAAGTGCAGGACCTTCAAGTGCTTGTGGCGTGGGAGTGGCGACCGCTATAACCGCGGGCGTGTCCCGTCACTATCACTACACGATGCACTTCCCGCTGCCGCCCGCCGAGCCCGACCACACGCCACACGACGCTAACCAGAGACATATCCTACTCTATGGTGTGGGCAGGCAGAGAGATGACGCCAAGCATCAGGTTAAGAAGATGACAAAAGGTATTCTACTTTAAACCGCAATACTTGTACATACTACAATAGCACGTGAGTAATATTGGCTAGCAAGTGTCAAGTACCTTGTTTGGAGGCATATTACCATAAGCTTGAGCACGAACGTCTATCGCAAGCTCATCATCGTCATCATCAATCATCGTCGTCTTGATTTCGTCATGAAGCTATGCAATGGAAAATTGAACCCACTTTTTGGCGCACTCCATACGATGACTATACGCTTTCGATAAAGCTTTACCTGTTATTAGAATATTACATGAAATATTATCATATACGAAGTTAAACGTTTATATTGAATATTCTAATAAATTATAGTAGATATTTGTAAAAGCATATGTCTTTACAGAAATCTGCAAACTGTTCTCGAAGAAATTTTCCATAGACGTTGCAGAGGGAGGCAAAATTAAGAAACATTCCCGTAGCGAATTCAACTTTGAGGCTGTTACACAAAAGTTCCAGGTGAGCATTTTATTTTCTAGTTGAATTTATAATCTATCTTTTTTTAAGATTTGACGTTTTCGCTTTGGTGTCTACCTACGTCCGACGAGCTAAGTGACGTCATTCTAAATCCAATATGGCGGATGTGATCAGATGGCGTTATCAATGCATATACCTCCATGTCATGGGTATCTATTGAAAGGGTTTGTCAAGCATAATGCGTGACAATTTTATTTATTGAATGGCAGAAACAGCATCCTAATTGTCTAACTCGGACTACAAATTCCCTCGATGCTCAATGACAAGATTACAAAGCTCTCAGAATCGTCGCTGCAGTAAATTTTGTATTACATTGATGGCGCTACGACTGTTGTTCCAATGCTTGGGCACCGAACCATCACTCTATTATGAAATCTACTTCAACATAGTTCGAAGAGATAATTTAAAAAAGTATTTAACAATGGATTTTGAATTATATTTTTTCCTATACCACAATGTTATCCACCAGGCAATGTCAATGTACGAGCAAGGTGCGGTATCCTGGGCTGTGGGCAGTGCAGTATACGAGGCATTGGCATCATACGCGGCGGGCGCCACTACGTACCTGCCCCAGCCCGAACACGTCGCCTTCGCGCTTGATCTTATGGAGATAGCGCTCAATGTTCACGGCCTGATTGAAACTTGTATACAGGTAGGTGGTAATTAAGTTCCATATAATATCACTGTTACATCGCTTACTTTTTGCTATCATAAACCGATATATTGCCAATAACTAATTACCACGTTCAAATACACTTTGCACCAGGTGGTTAAAGAGGTTTGGGGTCAGAAAGAAAAAGGTACATGGGATGAAAATATTTTATTCAAGTATAATCTGGCCCTAAGATTGGAAAATTGCTTTTGTCAGCCAGCAAAAAACTAAGCAATAAATCAGACAGATAAAACTTGCATACAATTATATAATAATTAGAAAAACAAATATCTAATAACTAATTCCGCTGGATCTCCTTCTTTGTCACACAGAAGTGTTACCTCGCCAACCGTGTAGAAGCGAAAAAGTGTCGATTTCCTGTTGAGTTGCCTTGTTCGGGACCTAACAGAGAAGAAGATGCAGCGGAATCTAGAGTTAGCTAGAGAGAGAGAGAGTTACTAGATATTTGTGTTTGTAAAATCTTACAATGAATTTCCGAAAGGTCACGCCTGAGTCAATTATTTATCTAGTAATTCATAAAAAATTCTTTTTATTTTATTTCTTAAGTTAAGAGACTTGATAACTTTTATCAATATAAGTAACTTAGTAAATAACAAAAGATAAGCAGCACAATCTCCATAAAGTACACCATATAGGCTACTATTGATCCCGAAAAAAAAAATAACATCCGGTGAAGTCGCAGAGGACAGCAAGTCATACATAAACGGTATAGTAAAATATTGATCTAAATACAGATACTGAAGGAGCTATCGGAAG